>JALGAY010000008.1:19109190-21509190 GCA_029207805.1 Tribolium confusum | reverse complement strand
GTCTCTCAGTCGTAAAACGCGTTCTGCTAGAACTGACATACTAGGAATATGCATAAGTATCTTAAAGCAGCTTGTTTTAAAGGAAAAGGACCCTCGTTATGTTTGTCTCAGTATTTAATGGGATTAGGTGCTTTTTCCAAAAACTGTTTTACGACTTTTACGGCATGTGACTTTGGTGTTGCATTTTCATATGCCTTAATCACTTTATGGTCCAGAAAAATCAACAAACTACCGGAAGGTTCAGTAGTTTGTTGTGTTTTCTCTCGCCTGCAGCTTTCTCTGCATTTTTACTACTAGCTTTAATATTCAGTTTCTTTCCGCTTTTTTTTCTCTATTTTATTAATTCCTTCTACTAAAGTTATGATGGCATCGTTTGCCTGATCAGGAATTCGAAACTCACGGTTCTGTATTTGTGGATTTAAATCTGTTGCTAGTTATACCGTTGATCTGGTCATTTATTAATATAACTGTTTTTTAATTCCTGATAAACATATGTTAATCAGTCTTACTTTTAATTAAATTTTTTTACATTTTTTAATTTATCAGGTAAATTTTGTAATTAAACCACAGATTAGTGGTGTGATAAGCGAAATGGTCACATCATTTTTACTTGGGATTTCTTTTGTGGCTTCTTTAAAATAATCCATAGTCTTCTGCATTAAAAGTAGGCGGTGCTTTCTTGCATTCTACAATTGTTAAAGTAAGAGGGTTTCTTACTCGTAATATCTTTTTGATCAAGTAAAATGTGTTGTTTCATCTTGTTGGTGTATCTTGAAGAAGTTTTAAGGGACGTTTATTTGTCAGTAATTGTTGATTTCGTAATTTATCTGCAGCTAATGAACTATGTCTAAAAAATGTGCAGATATTATTTATTGTTATATGAAAAAAAAAACTGCTTAGAAAAACATTTTGTTAAATAACCACAGACATAATCAAAACTTTCTTTATCAATTTTACGTATGTCTAAATAAATCACTGCTTATTATATGTCTAAATAAATTTATTCTGGAGTTTTTCAGCAACATCATTTTTTCCATCCTTAATATTAATAATAAATTGTTTTAGATTTAATTTACTTTTACTTGCAAGAGATAAAATTGCTTTTACTCGAAGCTTTATTTCGGACTATAACTTGTCTGAAGGAACTATTATAATTGCATTCAGAGAGTCGTTTGTATTTACCAAGTTACTTTTCTAAGTGGTCTGTTTGAAATTTTCCTAATAACATATAAAGTACATGAAGTCATGGATACCTTTTTTACACGGTTTAATAAAAATTGAAGTATTTTTTTCTAATGCTTCAAATGTGTCATTTGAAAGACCTCTTTTATTTATAATGTCTATATACTTCTATATAATATATTTGAATAAATATTAATATTAGATTGTAATATTGTTTCTTTAAAATATTTTAATATGTATTTGACTACAAAGACTACACGCTTAATGTATTACACTTTATTGCAGACTTTATTACAATCTCTGAGCAGTTAAATCATGTCTAAAAACTCAAGTATTTAAAAAACTTTAAACATTTTAATAAATCGTCTGGAAAAATTTTCGAACAAGATATCGCCTAGACAGTCTTAACTACTTTGCCAATAAGTTGAAATTTTGAGGAAAAGCTTAAATAAAAAATTACTCTGATATTTATTTAACTAAATATAAAAAATGAATAGAAAACAAATTTAAATTTTAAAAATAGCTAGGATTGTGTCTCGGTTCTCTGCCTGCTATAGCAAATCTAGCAGGTACGCCCTTCGCCATCAGAGTCTTCATTTGTGATATGCTCGCCGTTATAGTCGCTAATGATACAGGTTGACAAAGGTATGTACCTTTGCATCTGTTCCTCTTTACCTTCTCATACTTTATTGTTATATCTAACAGTTACAATTTTAATTAATAAAATATTAAGTTAAAATGTTAAACAATGAAATAGAACAAGCAAGTTTTTTGAGATTGCAAATGACAAATGCAGCTGCACAACAGGTTGCAAATTGTTCAAATTAAGAGAGTTATAAATCTTGACCAAAAAAGACTAAAACAATATCAGATACCCATTTTTCAAAATTGTAGTTTCTAGTTTGTCAAAAAAATAATTTTCAAACTCTCTGATACTGTTTTAATTTTATTCGTAATGCAATTCCTAAGTGCCACAGTTTTCAGATTGCATCTTTAGACTCTTATATGACCTAACGAGTATAGGTGGTCGAGACCTACATCTTCTACGATGAGATAGCTGCAGTTATTATATGCATTACTTTATACAGGTCACTCGTCGAAATAACGAACGCAATTAGCGTTACTTAACTTTATAAATTAAATGTAAGCTACAAAGCCAACTTTGGTAAGTAGCTAATGATAATAATAACATAGTACAAATTTTGGGAACAAATTTAAATAAATTTTCTTGAGAAAAAGATAATTGTATTTTATACACAAGGATATTAGTGAGAGGGATTAATAATAGACTGTTTATAGAAACAACGAGCGTTAGCGGGTGAGTGTCTTTAATTGTCGAGATTATTAGTCACTAACTTATTAACATACGAGTTGATTACATTTTTTTTTGTTGTCAGTAAACTGTTTTAACTTGGATTAAATAATCTCTATTTAAAATAATTTATTAATGTAAAATTATTGAAATGGAGTTTAACTCTTTTAAAAAACGTGGTTAATTTGACGTATAATACTTATTATTATGCTTATTTTGGTTTAATTATTTGTACTATGAATTCTTCAAGATTGATTCTTGATGTTGAACACGCTGTGAAATCTTGCAACCGTTATTTTGGTTTAGCAAATAATACAGGTATCTATCTGTGCAACGCGTCTTTATCACTCGTGTCGCGGGATTAAATTAATATATAAGTATAATAAGAAATATTAATAAAATAAACTAATACGATTTTTTGCTTTTTTTATATAGAAAGAGAGGTTATAAAAAGTTGTCATTAAAAAATTATTATTGAAATGGATTTTAATTCTTACTTTTACAAAATACGCGGATATATTCAACTGATAACTCATTTGATACTTATAATAATGCTCATTTTAGTGTAATAACTATGAATTTAAAATATAATAATAAAAATATTTAAAAACACTGGGAGACGCTATTAATTAATTGTATTTTCTGCTCTTTTTTTAATAAAAGACGAGGTTATGTCAAAATTGTTATTGAAAATTTGTGTAAATAGGGTTTACTCTCTACCTCTATAGAAAACGCCGATGATTTTGCGTATAACTTTAATTACGTTGAATTTAAGATTTATTGTTTAACACGCTATGAAACTTGCAGTTGCAAACGTTATTTTGAATTTTTATTTTGCAGATAATACAGGTATTTATCAACGCAAGTCGATCTACTTATCTACGAAATTTAAACTTTTATTGTTTTACTTTTGTTAAATACTAATTTATCACATATAAAATAAATTTTAGTTCAATTCTTGGGAATTAAACGAAGATTTATTCTCGAAGATTCTATGAAGTATTTAACACGTATTGGTTTTCCAAATAATACAGGTATCTATCTATGCAATGCGTCTTTGTTATCAGCCGTGAGAAACTTAAACTTTTACTGCTTTTTTGTAATTATATTAAGGGTTTTAGGAGTAGTTAGTAACAGAAAAATAAAAAGCTCTAAAATTAATGTTTTATTTTAATAATTTTAAATAAATATTTACAGTTATGTCAGAGTTTTATGCTAAAGATTATGAATCTGACGTGACAGAAATGAAATCAGTTTTAATGTTTTGTTAAAGGTATAGAAATTACCTATTAGTAATAACATTAAAAAGTAATTTGTAACCTTAATTCATTTTCTTCTGGTACTGGTTCAACCAGAGAGAGTCTAGTTTCATCAAAAAGTTCTTCTAGTTCTTTTTTTAAAAGTTGCATCAGTGCAATCTTCTCTTTTACATCTTCTGTATCTTTGTAGAACACTGGAACGAATTCTGTTGTTTCAGTAGTTGTTTTTTTCTGTAGTCCATATAATATTCGATTGTGCTTGTTCAGCGGAGTTTTCAATTTTTATAATGATTTTTATATTATAAATAATAAATTATAATTAATTATAATAAATACGGGTGCGTTCATTATTTATTTGGATCAACTCTGTTCAGCAATGTTTTATGCTCTACAATGAACACCATTTTGCACTTTTATGAGTTTTTACATAAAAGTAATTTACATTAACGTCTCTTGCGACTGATACCACAATCGTCGGTGTTTCTTGTTTCCACTAAATTCACTAAAAATTAGTTTGTAATCTGTAAGAGTAACCCTTTATTCTGTTTTTTTCTCTGTTTTCCTGGAGCGTTATTCTTGAATCGAGAGAAGAGATTTTTCCTATGGGATTAATTCATAGGAATAAATATGATAATATCACTAATTTTTTCTCTCGTTTTTAAAAATACGTATTCTCAAAAACTTAGGAACGGATTTCTCATAGAAATCGTACGCTATGATAATCTAGCCTATGATTACTAGTATTATTATTTTTTAAAATTGTATTTATATTTCTTAAACTTATGAAAAAACGCATACGTATAATACTAATTGACAATCTTCTTAATTAGATGTATACCTACTGCTTGTAACGAAGCGTTATATGATTTAGTAAACAAGCAAGATAACGCCGAGCGGTTGATATCGGACCGCGTGACCACGACGTCATTCGTATACGTTATGTGAGCTCTGCTCATACTCTACTCCCGCCACGTATACTTCCTACCAACGGTTCGCTACGTTACTTGTCGCTAGTTCCATTCGCCTACAAACGGAGGGTATGAATACCACCTAGCCGCCGCCGACATTTCATACCTACAGGCGCATTAATCCTGTAAGTAGCCACCCTCAGACCTGTCCTTCCCTGGAGCATTAACCAAGGGGCTTCCTCTCCGATACTGCTATCCACGGTGCATTAACCCGTTGGTAGAATCCTCTCCGAAACGGCTACCTACGGCGCATTAACCCGGTTGTAGAATCCTACCTCTCCTCCACCACAAGTGCGAGCCACCGAAGCCGACACGTGGAGGACGAGGAACCGTCGACGAGGAGTCGAGAACGAGGGACCGCCGAGGACAAGAAACCGCTGAGGACGAGGTCGTGCACAAATTAGTAGATGATTCGTTTTAATTATTCAGAAGTATTATTTTTATTTTTTTATTCTGTACATAGTTTTATACTGAAAATAAAATCCCATCAAAGCCGATCTTCTCTCTCTCTACGACACCCAGAACCCAACACGGAAACAACCGTTACATGCTTTCCGAAAAAATCCGAACACCCAGAAGGAGCTAATCAATTTTAATAAAATTTATATATAATGTTTGTATAATGAAACTTAAAAAACGATTACAATTTCAAACGAAAGTAACAAAAAATAGCACTATTATTATTCAATAATGAGTGGACCCGCCGCGGTTTCTGATGCATTCCGTAACTCGTCGAGGCATGCTCGAAATCAGATGATCTATGACATCTTGAGGAATGTCATCCCAGGCTTTTACGAAGGTTACGAAGGTCACTTAGGTTATCTTGCTGGAAAAGGGGTTGAATTAACCCTCGCAGGTATGGCAAAGCAACTGGCTGCAGGATGTTTTCTATGTAGTAATTTGCATTTAAATTTCTACCAATAAAAACTAGGGGTGATCTACTGCCGTGCGATATCGCACCCCATATCATCACCCCCCAAGTATGGGCCGTATGCCGCTCCACAGAAAAATCTAAATTTCTGCGTTTCCCACGTAATCGTCGTACTCCTCGGCGACCATAAACAGAATCGGGACTCGTCAGAGAACACAACAGTATTCCATTCACGATCCCAATTTGATTTGGCGTTAACACCAAGTAAGCCGAGTAGCACGATGTCGAGGTGTCAGTGGAAGACATAAAAATGGCCTATAGGAACGAAGCTCAAAAGCACGTATTTTACGATATACCGATGACGTTGAGACTCTGTTCTAAAACTCTCAACCAAGCATTTCCAATCGATCGGGTTCTGGCTACTTTGTCTTGAAGAGCCTCAATTCTCAAGTGACGTTCTTCTCTTGCCGAAGTTGCTCGCGGTGTTCCTGATTCACGATGACGGCCATGGATGCCTTCTTGAGACCACTTGGTCCAACACTGTTGATACGCTGCGTCCTATGCGTTTGGTAATTTGTGTTATTGAAAAACCGGTCTCTCACATACCAACAATGCGCCCTCTTTCAAATTCACTTAACTAATGGTAATTGTTCTGCAAACGGCGTCTAGGCATAATGATTTAATGATTTACTCAAATTGAGAACAAACCGCTTCGAAATATTGCTACAAACGGAGTAAAACTCAAATTTACGATGATACTGTTAGATATCGTACAAGAAAAGTAATAAAACGTACACGTGATAAAATTTTTTGCTCACATTGTAATCATTTGCTCTTGGAGATACAACAAAGTGTTGCCGCAAATTTCACTGCGGTTGGTCGACTCTTACTGGGCTTTTTTGGAAACTAGTATATAATATGTAATCTACAAATTCACTATTTTTTAAAAACATCTTTCCAACCTCACAAATTTTTATTTGATTATCAAAAATTCTATTTTTTAACGATCTGAAAAATATTTCAAATTTCTTATTATAACGTTAAATTAGGATACAACATGATATTTTCTTTATATATTTGCTGTCTAGGCGACGTTATCAAGGTATGTATTAAAACAATTTTTGCATTTTTTTTAAACTCATTGTGTTCCTTCCTCCGTTAATTGTTCATTATAATCTTCGTCAAAATATTGAAATGCTGAAATAGATTTTCTAAAGCGCTTTTACATAAAATAGTGGTACTTTTCTTTCTGTGAGTATTTTTCTTGTAAATCGAGGGCTGTGTGCGTTGATAACAACAGACCTGTAACATTCAAAATAATAGTAAAAATTATTTAAAAAACCATCAGCATCGCTATTCATTACAAATTACATGAGACAACATTAAATAAAGATTAAAATAAGCAATAATGTGATAGCTCTCTTATTAAATAAATTAGTTAGAAATAAACTTACTTTATATAGGTATAATCAGAATAGTTTATGAATAAATAAAATTTTAAACACAATGAAATTTTAAAATTTATTGTATAATCTTTTTTTTTATCAAATTTATTAGTGACTATAAAAAATGTTTTATTACCTGCTTGGAAAGGCTTCCATTTTTCAGACACTCTAATACCTCTTACGATGTTTAGGAATTCTTTCAAAAATTTTAGTATGTCTTCAAAGTTATCCTTATTATGCAATGACAAACCCATTTTCTTATGTGTACTGGCGACATTTTTTGAACACTTATATCTTCGTCAATGCAGAAAACTTATTTTATCCATGAGGCCGCTATATTTTTAAAAGTATGAACAGAATTCGGCATTACATACAGTCTTTTTTTAGGATTTATTGGGTGAATGCAAAAGTTTGAAATTTGTTCATGTCGATCTGCATTAATACCCATTAATCTCCAGATTGCTCGATTTTGGGGCCCCATGTCAGAAATTAACCCGTTATTAGTCGAGCATGGGAGTCACATTCTTACGGTGTTATTAATGTAACGTAAAGTGGCCCGCCTAACGAAGGGTTAATGTTTTAGTTGTCAATCCCGCCTCATGTGCATTAAAGATTATTTCTTTAATTTTTGTAAAAGCCGCTTTACTGCAGGAGGAATTACCCGTAAATTCATCTGCTACTGTTTCTTTCCAACGGCTGGACAAACGAGCCAACATAAAAACTAAAGCATGTGTAGCAATTTCATTTGAAACATTAATCCACTGGCTTGTAGTGTGGGCTTGCGATTAACTTGATGTGTACTGTTATTATACTGTAGACGGGGTTGAATTGCGATTTCATTTATTAACAAATTAATAAGTACTAAAAATGCACTATAGGTATATGTAATTTAAGTGTAACATACTTTTATTTTTAATAGTCAGAAAACCTATTATAAACTACCCGCTTGAAATTTAAGATCTTTAATTTGGTGCTGTAGTGTTCTAATAATTGGATAGGCAAGCCCTTGCTTACGTATTTCTTCGTAGCCTTTTGTACTACATGCCATATGTAATCTAAGGGCTTTATTATATTATATTTTGTGTTGTTGGACTATTCTGTACCTACATGGTTTTTTTAATAGAGAAATTAATCTGATTTTTATTGAATAATCTCTTATAATTTTCTTCCACTATTTTTATATGAACTTTAAGTAAATGGTTCCTCTTCTGTTCACTTTTCAGTTTACGTTTTAAATTTTGAAACTGCATGTTATTATACCACTCATTTTTTTCGTCAGATAAGATGTCTTCAAATTTTGCTGAAACGTTTTTCTTTTGAAAAAAATGTCAAAAAGCCTACCTCCATCAGAAGAAGTACATTTTTTCTTGCGAGGACTTTTCACTTCAGAAAGTAGAATTATTGGAACAACACTTCAATTTAAAAGTTTTCTACTATCCTGCCTTCTATTTTTGTTATAATACGACATGTATATATCTATATTTAGTTACCTTACTTTCCACGTGGTCAAATAGGTTATGGTGGGTTATGGTCTTATGGCCAATGCCAATTGTAATTAAGGTCAATCATGTTTGATTGTAGAAAGTGCTTTATTGAAATGTCAGATGTTAAGGATTTGTCTCATAACGTGTCTAAAGCTACAAGTCCGTCATTTTGACTCTAAAAGCAGTGGCGAAATCTATTGCGGTACTCTGTCTTACCCAGTAATTCTAGGTGTGTTCACACAACATCTGCCTTTTAGCAAAATAAAATAAATTTAGTTTTACAAAATATTTCTAATGCATAGCACTATACAATAAATCTCTAAGGATATTTGTGACGTCTCAGCGTTTATATGTCAGCGTTATGAGGTTATAATGTTATTCGAACAAATTTTGTTGCACTTGATGACGAGTATTTTTCATCAAGATTTTTTTGTGTGTCTCGTAATTAACTTATGAAACACTCGAACAATAGGGTAAGCCGCTTGAACAGTGAGGCAACTTCAACTTTCTTTTTGAGGGAAAACGCTTGAAAACAGCTTTCAGCCCCTACTGACGATTTACAGTCTCTATAGCGTTTAATATTTTACAAATGTTTTGCATATTTTTTGATTTTCTTGCATCAAAACAGCATGAAAAACTCGTTTTTTAAAGTCAAGTCATTTTATAAAAAATTTGCGCTGTGTGCTAATTTTATAAGCTTGAATTCATGCCACAAAGTTGAATTTTCGAAACGCGTATCGTAATGTACTATTTAGTAACTGTGCTACCATTGACACACAGCCTTTAATTCTACGACCAAAAACTGGGCCGGTGAAGGCAGACCTTTTTTCTAGTGGAGTATTACGTAACTCAAGTAACGTTAATGACAAGTCTTTTTTTTTGTCAAAAACGGCTTTTTTATTGTTCGTTTAATACATTATATTTGCCTTTCTATAAAGCCAATGCATTGCGTATACCAGCGAGAAGAAATTTTGTGTGGAATCTCCCAATTCTCCAAAAATCTTTGAAATTGATCATTAACAAATTGTGGTCTATTATAAGGAAATCTGCTTATCCAAAACAAGAAAACATGGTTTTGAAAACCGCAATTACCTGCTCTGTTGCACTTTTAATTAAAATTAATTCTGGGAATTTGGAATACGTATTAACAATAAGTAAATAATCATCTGAGTTACCTGTGAAAAAATCCTCTGCTATAATCTGTCAGGACCTACAAGGTACTTCACGATTAATGAGTGTTTCTCAAATACCTTATAAATAATATAATGTATTATAATGTATTTGGTGTTTTCTTTCGTTCCGAGTTGCTAAATTTCGAGTATACAGAGCAACTTTGAACTACATCTTTAAATTTTTTATTTATTGATGGTCAGAAAATTAATTCTGTAGTCTTATTAATGGTTTTATTAATACCTAAATGAGTGTGTAATGTAATCTATCAATCATTTTTTATATTTATTTTGAGGTCATTTCCTTAGTATAAACTACTTTTTTTAATTTCTCAATTTATCGTCTTTATCTGTTTTATCTTTCATATTGTTTAGTATTTATTTCTGCATATTTAATTATATTAACATGATATTCTTACTGACTTACCAACTGAAGCCATGTTGGTTCAGTTGCAGCATCAATTGCAAGTAAAAGCGGCTTCACAAAGACACTCTGTGGAGGCGGACCACGTGGTGTAGCTTGACCACGAGAAGACTCACCACTGTAATCTCTTCTGCCACCTCGTGTCTTTATAGATTTTATTTGTTTCGTTTAATAAATAAATTACTTCAGTACTAATACTACTAATAGTAACTTCTGTAAAATGTCCAAAATTTTTTTGTTAACATCCTGCGCTTTGGTGGTCGGGTCTACCAAAGAGCAGGAATTTTGAATATTATTTATCTTTTTTCAAGGGTTTGTTTATTTGTATTATGTGTAAAAATAGCAATGCATGCACAATGTCTTTAAAAGAAATCCACAAAGCTTTGATTGTTTCAGCCCTAGTAGTCCAACGTTTTTCGATATTTTTTTTTACCTTTCAATTCTACGCACAAACTTTGAAAACGTTTTGTGCTTCTGGAGAAGAACACATACAGAGATTTTAACACATTAATACACTTATTAATTAAAGAACTTTGTTTGCATGCTGTTGCAACAAATATGTTAATTCTATGAGCTTGACATGGAACGCAGGGAATATTTTTATTATATTTTTCTGACAATTTTTTTTGCGTGCCGTTATACTTTCCGCTTACATTGGCTGCGAAATCGTAAGACTGGAAAACGATGTCTTTGATTGAAATACCATTTGATTGAAGAGCTTCTACTATTTTTTGGCACAATTTTTTTCTCGTTTATTTTTTATGATAATATTCATCTTTAAAAGCCGTTCAACAGGTAAAAGTTTATCGTTCGTTGTGAGTACATATCGAATGTTGATAGCCAGTCGATCTTGATGTGACAAGTCTGGAGTTGTGTCAGCCATGACAGAAAATTACCCGCTTTATTGATTTCAGTCACAATGGCTTCTTGAATTTTGTTTCTAGTAAATCAATAAATTTGTTTTGGGTACCCGGGCTAAGGTACGTTACGTGATCTGGTGTTTTGGTGGTTTTATCCAACCATTTTTTCATCAGAGGACAATGTCGCGAAAACAAATACACAATCTGCCGAAATTTTCCAAAATTATTTTCTTGTGATATTTTGTAACCACAAAACGCCAAACCTTGCCTTCCTGGAGTACTTGCTATATCGATCAAAACTTGTAAAACTTTTAAATGATACTCTCTTTTTTTCCTACATCCTTAAGAATCAAAATAGGAGCAAAGCAAAACGCTGCATTTTTTTTGGGGGGGGGGACTAGATTCTAAAAGTAGAAAGTTAGTATACTATGCTGGATTAAATCGGTGTTGCTTGTTTGTGGGTATATCTTTATTGGCTGGACATTAAGTTTTGGCTGGTATGGTTCCAGAGAACTCAAGTACCTTCGTTTATTAACTGTTGATATTTTTCCTCGTTTTCCAGGGTCCTGGTCTATAAAAACTTCACTACCAACATGATGGTTGTGAGTTTTAAACAAACATTTTTCTTTTTCTCTTCTTGCAAATTGCAACATCTCTTGGCTTTGTTTGCGGATGTTAGTAAGACAGTCAATCATATCGATAAAAAATGCAAAATTTGTCAGAAATTCTCAAAATTGATCCAAGTTAAATCAGCTTCAATTTCTTTATATGGTGTTGGTTGTTTTGACAAAATTTGTATTTCGCGTTTTGTCGAAAGCGGTGGTAATGTTGATAAATGTGGACTCGCTTGTAAAAAAAGAAGTTAAAACAGTCGGTTGGCTGTTATGAGATGAATAGTCTGCAAGTAATTTAGCAACATTGTCCTCTGTGTCTTGAAATTCAACAGCATTAATATTAGTATTTGATGATGAAGTTGTAAGTGTAGACGGAATTACGGATTTTCTTACACAGACCTCGAATGGATTTGGTGGAGCTTCAACATGTTTAACTCTAACATGTTTCCCATCATGTTTTGACCTTTCATGTTGAGACTTGTAGTCATCGTCAAATTGACTAGCACAATCTTCACATTCTACCTTCTTTTCCGTGTCGACTTCACAATTTTAACAAAAATCTGTAAAGTTGTTTTCCGTTACGTCAAAATGAAATTAATCCTTTATGTATATATGTCTTATTTATTTCATTTTGTAAATATTATAGCAATTACTTAGATCAACAATTTGAAATTTGTTTTATACTAATAAATTAAGTTGCAAAATCAAACTTTAAAAATAAAATTATTAGAATAAAATTTAAAACATAATTGCGCTAGCAGCACTAAATATTCCAGGAATACCTTAATTTACAATTGTTTTTGATACCTAACTGTACGCAGAAATAGAATTAATGTTATTTATTATTTTAATAAATTTATCGGAGTAGTGGAAGAAAAAATAAAGTTCTATTTAAGTCGACAGTTTCGTGATTTAGTATCACTTCATCAGGAGTTATTATCTGTACATAATATAACATGAAAAAACATAATTTGACGTCATTGTACCATATTGTACAAAAAGGTTTGGTTCTTCAACCGTTACAATAATTTCTTCTCCGATTTTAGGATTTTTGGGCTTATTTATGCCAATTTTCTCAACTGAAGGCAGCGTTTCCACAGCTTGAGTCCCTGTTAAATTGATTAATCTCACTTCATAATTGTTTAGTAGCTTGTTAGATCAAATTTTTTTTCTGGTAGCGCATTTCCATTCAGTAAATACCTAAAAAATAAAATTTAAAATGTAAGAATACAACACACTTTTTTACATTCATTTATTTGGTGCACCGGCTCATCGCCACAAGAATTTAGACTGGAGGTCAAATCTTTCCAAGTCGAGCTTAACAAATTATATTCACCGGGGACATCCTTCTTGTCTGTAGGACATTGTTTTGTTCCAGAAAACTCAAATAAATATCGAATTGTTTCTTAGTTGCACGAAGTCCACTCGAATGAAATCTTTAAAAAGACCTTTTTGAGAAAATATCTGCTACTTCTTAATTCTCTAGATTCTCCAAATTTTGTTTATTTAGAAGAATCTTGGATCTTTTAAAATGGAACACAAATGCGACAATCGATTTACATATTTCATAAAAAACAAATACGCTTTGGTAAAATTGTCATTTAACGCATTTAAAATAAACTCACTCTGTTTTAGTTTATCCTCCAAAACTTGTCTTAAAAAAAATCTTTTAACACGTCCCAATTTTCTAATAGTCTTTTAACACAGTCGTAACGAGACAACTTCCTTGTCTAGGCTAGATGAAGCATTCGGGTTTTTTTACTAAAGAATTCTTGGTATGAACACCATGAGTGCGATGCACGAATGGTGTTCTCAAGTGAAATGACCATAAGTGATACCACCGGAAAAATATTCTTCTCAACTTTGACTCGAGTTGTATTCGGAAGACTATTCCAATGAGCCAAATAATATTAAAAATACAGATCCTCAGAATTGAGTTACACATGATTTCCATCGCAACCAGCTAACAAATTTGTGTTATTCGTAGTTGTTACCTCAAAAGTTTGGCAAAAAGTGTGTGTTATTCGTTTGTTAAAAATATTCATCATTTTCACTAGTGGTATTGTCAATAGTAATACCACGAGTCGGTATGAAATTGCCGATAATTTTCGATTTATAATTTTACGAGTATTTGTTTCGACGACAATTTACTAATTGTCTAAGCAACAAATACGAGTAAAATTAAGAGAAAATTTGCAGCAATTTCTTACCGACGAGTCGTATTCGACAGACTATTTCACCGTCCGTACTGAATTACAGCGATGATTCGAGGACTATGCTGGATTATCGCTGTAATTCGTTCCTAATTGGTCCAATGATTCAAAATCCTACAACCTGATTGGTTGAAAGTTAATGAGTGGAATTGTCAGTACAATTCTCCACACGTGGTTATCTCACTAAAATTCGTTGTGATTGGTTGTTAACTAAACAATGTTTTATTTTTATTGGTTCAATTTTCAAAAATCAGAGGTGAGTTGAATAGTCAGTTTAATTCCCTACCTGAGGATGACAACTTTGTTGTCGAAACGTGCGTCGTGCAAAGTGAAATTGTTTGGTGCTATTGGGTGCTTGTTACATTGCATTTTAAGTACTGGGATGGTCAAATTCTGAATCGAAATCTGCTGATTCTGGCAAAAAAGTTTTTGTTTCAGTTTTTCTATCGGTTACGCTATTGGTATACCTAAAAAATGGAATAGACATTTAAGAATAATATGCTTTTTAAGTACAACTTTTATTTTCAGACGCTAGAAAAACCTAAACACAAAACATAGAATTAACTCGTTGTTCCAGTATCGCGCAGTCGCAAACTTGTATCAAATACATCGAGCATCGAATCATCGATACAGACAGAACATCGATTTTAAAATTTTATCGAACAAAGACTTCCGAATGTATAGAACATCGAATATAGAGAAATTCAAAAAAACCACGTGCCGAACCTCTAAAAATTATGCATTTACAATAATTATTATGCAATTATTCAAAGATTAATAAAATTTACTTCTGGCAACACTCGACGAGACGCCTATGGCCATACTGATTGTAACGCTTAAACAGCGCAAGCGCGAATTTTGTCTATATATTTCTGATCATAGTATCTGTGGCAGTGCGGCCTATCTCTTCAAATTTTGGTTTTGTAGAAGAACATCTAATTACAATTCACAAAAATACGGTATAAAGTGTGCAACTTCGTGGCTTTGCTTTACTATCACGTGTTGATCCTGTTTCAGTTTGATTCGGTTAAGATTTGTGGCGATTTGCGGAAGTGTAGAAGTGAGATTAGGTTGTGCGTCATTTTTCCATGTGACTGTTGTGCAAAATTTGAACTTTCAAGAATTTTTTGTTTAAAAATAAATCCAAATTGTGACTATTTGTGATCGTTTTTTAATAAGTTCAATAGAAATTGAAGAATCGGTGAGTAATTATTATTTTTTTAATATCGCATCGTATTCTAACAAATTCGTTGCTCAATAAACCATTTTTACGATTTTACAAGAGAACATTAATTTAAACATTAACCCTACAATGCTTAATTTCTTATTTTTATGTATAAAAATACAGTAGAATCCTAAAAAATCAATGAATCACAAAAAATCTTTAAAAAAAAAGTGTCTTCATTGTTCTGTTTTTCTAAAATTTTGGTAATGTATTACATTTGTGACATACTGCATTTTGGCATAGAATAAACAATGTGTCAGCAAGGAAAGAAAACAGTTAACATGCCTTCAAAGGTCGACTGCCGGCCAGTGTTGCCAGATGTCTGTCTACCGATATTTTAAAACAACCTTTTGATTCCTTAAGTGGTTTATTATTTTTTTAACAAGGATTATTGTAAAAGGGTTATAGTTTACTTTAGCTGACCACACTAAAAATGCATGAAAAAAATCGGGGTTTTCGCTAAACTTACGTAAATTGATCCCTAGAACACGAATCCGGTGGCGGAGGTTTGATTTTTTAAATATTTTTTACAAAAAGTCCTTTTTTTGGTGAAAAAATTGTTCGGTTTTTACAACGAAAAAAAATTGCAAATTGAAAGTGATGTACATATCTCGTTATTTTTTTACGTTTTCATCCTCTTTCACAATTTTTTAATAACTAAATCAATCTTAATTACTTTTTTTGCATTTATTTTAAAACACTAGTAAATGTCAACTGTCAATTATAATTTACAAACACACAATCGACAAACACACAATCGACAAAATATTCAAGACAAATATATTTTGACAGTTCCTGTAAACTTCAAAACTACAGCGGCCCAGCTACCATAGATGCTTTAGAAACACTGTTACGCTCAACTTTTGTCAAATACCTTATAAATAAATAAAAGCGAATGTTATATCTAAACCTGAATATAAACTGAATAAAATAAAATTTAATAAAAAGGCGGTCCGCAGTATTAGCCCGACAATTGACTGGCATGTAATCGAGAATGTTTCTGGCAGGTATAGAGGGCGAAGCCCTCTACTACCGAAAAAAGGACCTTATAAAAAAGAGGTCAATAGCGTCAGCCCGAGAATTGGCTTACTTCGAGGATGTTTTTGATAGGTATAGAGGGCGAAGCCCTCTACTACCGAAAAAAGAATTTTATAAAAAAGGGGGTGAATAGCATCAGCCCGAGGATTGGCTTACTTCGAGGATGTTTTTGATAGGTATAGAGGGCGAAGCCCTCTACTACCGAAAATAGGAACTTATATAAAAGGCGGTCAATAGCGTCAGCCCGAGGATTGGCTTACTTCGAGGATGTTTTTGATAGGTATAGAGGGCGAAGCCCTCTACTACCGAAAAAAGAATTTTATAAAAAAAGGGGGTCAATAGCGTCAGCCCAAAGATTGGCTTACTTCGAGGATGTTTTTGATAGGTATAGAGGGCGAAGCCTTCTACTACCGAAAAAAGAATTTTATAAAAAAGAGGGTCAGCAGCGTCAGCCCGAGGTTTGGCTTACTTCGAGGATGTTTTTGATAGGTATAGAGGGCGAAGCCCTCTACTACCGAAAAAAGAATTTTATAAAAAAAGGGGGTCAATAGCGTCAGCCCAAAGATTGGCTTACTTCGAGGATGTTTTTGATAGGTATAGAGGGCGAAGCCCTCTACTACCGAAAAAAGAATTTTATAAAAAAGAGGGTCAACAGCGTCAGCCCGAGGTTTGGCTTACTTCGAGGATGTTTTTGATAGGTATAGAGGGCGAAGCCCTCTACTACCAAAAAAAGAATTTTATAAAAAAAGGGGGTCAACAGCGTCAGCCCGAGGATTGGCTTACTTCGAGGATGTTTTTGATAGGTTTAGAAGGCGAAGCCCTCTACCACGCGAAAAAAGTACATGTAAAAAAAGCGGTCAATAGCGTCACCCCAAGGATTGGCTTACTTAGAGAATGTTTAGAATAGGTCTAGAAGATACCGCGCGAAAAAGATTATAAAGACTTATAAAAAAGCGGTCAGCAGCGTTAGCCCGAGGATTGACTTAAAATCGGCGATGTTTTTGGCAGGTATAGAGAGCGAAGGTTGTTCATTACGCGGTTTTTTGATCAATGTTATTGCATTCCGACCCATCTAGCTGGTCGGCTGTAGTATTGAAGTTTACAGGAACTGTCAAAAGTTTTTCACTAAAAAATAGATTTTTTTAAAAAATATTATGAAAACTAAACCTCCGCCACCGGATTCGTGTTCTAGGGATTATTCTACGTAAGTTTAGTGAAAACCCCGATTTTTTTCATTCATTTTCAGTGTGGTCAGCTAAAGTAAACTGTTACCTGTAAAAGTAATGGGCAACCCATTCAAATGTTGAAAACCTCAACTTTCCGGATTTTATTGCAGAATAGGTAGATAATTTCCTAACAATGAGACTATCGTAAACGACCCAAAATATTAACTAGTGATTATAAAGTCGTTTTAGAATATTGGTAGACGGACTATGCAAGGAAACGTTGCTCAAATATATCGCTCAAGTCGCCAAAATCGCCAAAAGATGGCAGATGACTTGTCATCATGCCAACAAAAATCGCCAAATTTTTATAACATCAAAATTACAAATGCAACATTCCAAACAATACTGTTTTTTTAAAGCTTTTATAAAGGGATTTTTGGAAAAATGGAGTCAAAGTTTGTTAAAAATGTCAATACAATAAAAATAAACACTTTATTCTGAAGTCTAAAGGAACGCGAACAATAATTAAATAACAAAAAATAAACATGCAACAAGAAATAGATAATCTTTAAATTAAAAATTAATTGGGTACTAACTAAACTTGTAAAAAAAAGTATCAGCATTAATTCCACTTAAACTCAAAATCTGAATGCATTATATCCAGTGTTTCAGACATTTCTCTTAATTCCTCTCGAGGTGTAGTTTCACTAGCTTCATAAATGCTAGAATATCATTGCTAGGTTTAAATTTGTTGTAACAGATTTTGCGATTGTGCTTATATATTCGGTAGAAATAACGAGATTGTGTGTCATCTTCATCAACATTTAAATTTTTGTAGCAAGAAGAAGTACCTATCTTTTTTACTTCTTCTCCTGGAACATTAAAGTTGGTACACTGAATTTTGTTTTGACTTTTATGGTTTGAATTTTGTCTGGATTTTTTGGTTCGACTGAATAGTCTACCGACATCGACATTGGAATGCGGTAAAGTCAGTACCTACTGTTAAGGCAATATGAGGTAACTCAAGGAACGGGTTTTCATCTTCGCTATTTTCATAATTTACTCTTTTTTTTCTGTATTTTTATAGCGGTGGGGGAAAAATTCCTAAAGGAGCTCTCGGCTTAGGTGTCGTCAGCCGGGGGGTGTGGGGTTGGGTCATGGGATGCATCCCGAATCACTAAAAAACCACCCACTGCTCTTCCACGCACCACTCTGGAATTACCTTAAGGCATTACTTCGGAGTGGGGTGGGAAATTTCACGTAGCATTTGCCTCCTTTTTAATTCCTTGCGTCTCTTATTCTTTTTTCTCTTACTCTTTCGTTTTTTCTTTTATTATTAGGATACCTCTAGTCATTTGCTTAATCGCCTTCCATCCTTCCTCACTCTCTAACAAAAGGTTAGTAATGTCCTCTGCTTCTTCGGGCCATACTCCGGTTTTCTTTAAAACTTCGAGTCTTTGCTCGTCTCATCTGGAGCACTTAAGAAGCGTATGCTTTGCGTCGTCAACCGGTTCATCACAATACCAGCAGTAACTGCTTTTCTCCTTGCCAATTTTGCATGGGTACTTTGCAAAGCACCCATGTTTCGTTAGCGCTTGGGTGAGGTAGTTGCCCACGCTTCCATGACTCCTACTAATCCACGGCTTGAGGTCGGGTCCTCAGACCTCAATCCAGAACTTTACTGTAGAACCTATGCTTCTCCAATTAATTAAATTAATTTTTTGCCATTGATTTTCTATTTTTTTGAATTTCTTTTTTACCTACTTTTAAAATTATTAGTAAATTTGTTATATCGGCTTTGACTGTTTTTAGTGTGTTTTCCACCGACAATAAGTCAATGTTTTTTAATATTTTTATATTTTCGGGTAAACGATGTTTAATTTCTTTTACTAATTTAAGAATAAAATGTATACACCTTTGACGTATCATCGAAACAGCGTTTTCAATATTCTTGATTTCATTTACAAACCTATATCTAAGATAGCAATTTGCGTCCACATAATTCTCTAATTTTTTATCAAAAAAAAGATCAAATTTACTTCCAGGTAATGTAATTTTTTGAATAAATATGAAGAAATCTTTTAATAATTTTGTTGGGTCAGCTTTATTTGATTCAAAAGCTTTATTTACAGCCTGGACATCACTTAAGACAGGCTTTAAAAAATATACATATGTGATAATTCACTTCATCATTATACATGGTATAATATATTTCGGCTGTATACCATTTTTCTTTGTCTAACAATTTCAAAATTTGCTTTCAGCATTCCATTGCTCGTATACTCGACTCATTGCTATTTTAATTAATAGCCACCTAGTATTGCAAATTTGCACAAGTTTTAATGAGTCATGACCGTCATTTATTAGGTTGTACATTTCTTTATAAGCTGATTGACTATAAGTTGAATTAGGAAACTACAAATATGTTTCTTTTAAGAAAAACTATAAATTTGTAGGCAGAGTAATTTTTGAAGCACTATTTACTGTCAGTTCGAGTGAGTGACAAATGCATTTAATTAGAATTAAATGAGGTACCGTTTGTTTTAGGTTTTGATATACTCCATTGTTAGTGCCAGTCATTACGGCCACATTATCCGTCTCAATAGCGCGTCGATTGTTAATATTTAAATTTAGCTTTCGTATGGTTGCCTACCACAGCTTCAGTGATACTTTCCGAATCACATGAATGATAGGGTATAAGCCCCAAATACGAGTTAATAATTTTCTCTTTTGAAAAACTGAAATATTTTATTGTAATGCCCAAATATTTTAAAACGAGTATGTCTATAGATTCATCAATCAAAATGCTGTAAGGGCTATTTCTTATATCCTCCATCAATTCACATTTAAAATAACGTGCTAAAACATTGCATATAACTGCCGCCACTGTATTTGCAAATTTTCAACAACATCTTTAAAAATATCTTTACATAGTGAACAGAGGTGATCAATAATCCGAATACTACAATGCGCGGCGATAAATAAAGTTAATTTACATTCAGCAACTTTTGTATCTAACGTTTTACTCTGTTTTTTAATATGTAGTCTGTTGTTTATTGGAAATTTCCATGAGGACTGTTTATGTGATTAATGTAATTATTTGTTTAAGGACTGCTTTTTTGATGTTTCTTAAGTTTTAAGATCATTATAATGATTTCTTAAAATCTTTTTTTATACTTTACATTTTGCATTTTCTCCCGTTGTTGATTAGATGACTTTTCGGCTTTATTTTTGTCAAGATTTGTCTCAATTTTGTGGTGCATAGATGACACATGAACAACAATTTTTTTTATTTGGGAACCACAGACAATAATGTTACCGGCATATTACTAGCAAACCTATAAAGAGCAGATCTCACGATTCTTGATTTATCAGTCTTAAACTCAGGCGGAATAATAGTTTTTTTTTGTACTCATGAAGTGTGAGCAGCTATTTTTCGGTGTTCCTCGACGCATGAAAAGATTGCTTTTATTTCCCACAAGGAAACAATTAAAATTTGCTTAAGCCATTAGTCGGTAATGGTAAAGCAACAACTTTGGGTTGGACTCCTGTTCCCAAAATCTTCCAATCAGTTCCACCAACCCATTAATTGATAAACAAAATTCTCGAAAAAGTTAGGTTGAATTATCTTTTCTTAAAATATTGGTTTTTATTCGTTACAAAAAGTGTTGTACCTAATTATTTCGGGAAAAAATTTCCCGAACACGTTAGGTAAATAACTATTCTTGTACCAACAAATGTTAGAAACTTTTTTCTTAGTTCTACCAGCTCTACAGAAGAGAACCAATGTCAGCTGTGACATTTTGGTTTGTCTTTTCAATAGGTTTACATAAACGCAGCACTGATTGAGTTGATTTCAAAAGATTATTTTTTTCTTCAGAAAGTCCAATACCATCACAATCTTTTCTAGTGTATATATAAGTATTGTAAAGGTATGAACTGTGTGAGTCAGCCATACAATGAATTTTTATAGCATAGTTTGCTGGTTTTTTGGGCATGTTTGTGCGAAATCCGCATCTTCCTCTAAAAGGAACGAGCATTTTATCAACAGTTACATTTTCGGAAAGATTGTACATTTCTTGAGAGTTACGTATAAACGAGTCGAATATTTTAGAAATTGCAGCAGCACGATCTGTTTTTTTTTTCTGTCTTCTCAAGTTGTAGAGTCGTCAAATCGTAGGCACTTTATCAATGTTTTAAAACGTTTTACAAATATAATCGCTTTAAATATTGGCCTGCCTGTCAAATCATTTGCAAAAAGTGAAGACATATTTTCGTGACCAGATTTTAAAATTGATGTGTACATAAGTAATCCAATTAAAGCATATAAAATGTCTGAATTTGTGTTTCAATAATTTGACCAATTTGTCGTAAGTTTTAGTTTATATCTAGCAGATGCTGAATACAAAACAATATCTCTTATCTTTTCTTTATCAAACAAACACTCCCAAATTTCTCTATTGCTTGGGTTTCCTAATTGAATAGCTTTTCTAGTAAGTCCAGGTAATTGTAGGATTATGTTATGACTGCCAGCTCTTCTGTTTCTAGGTGGCTCTTGCTTTTGCCACTAAAAATCAAATTTTTTTTCCAACTATTCTCTTTATTTTTTAAATTTTATACAATAATATCTACTTCGTTTTCGTGTTTTTTATTCTCTATTACAAAGTAGGAATCTTGGTCGGAATTGCTGATAATTTCCTTAAAACTATCATCGCTTTCTAACATCCAGTCAGTAATTTTTTTCTCAAAATTTTTGTCATTAAAATACACTCTTTCATTACATATAGGCTGCGATGAATTACAGGTACTTGTAGTCATGTTAAAAATGTTTTTAAATTGATTAAAAACAAAATTTGTGTTTTTCCCAGACTAGCTACATCTAAGCGCTAATTCATGACTAACAGTCTCTGGTAGATCCTTGCCACCCATGACTTCAAAAGTGGTTACGTAATCAGCCATTAGTTCTACCTTATTGAAAGCAAACTCTATTTTTTGCAAATCGCGTCCATTTTCACAATTGCATACTTTTTTTCTTGAGGTAATCATTTGCTCTTTTTTATTGGAAATTGCAATTAAGTGATTTAGCATTTCTGTTAGATCACTTATTCTCTCTTCTATTTTTACTAGATTTTGGAGAATCTTTAACATTACCTAAAAACAAGGGTTACGAACATATTTGTATAATTCACTCTAACTTACCATTATTTTTATGACACAATGAACAACATTATTTGAAGGTATGATTTGGAAAAATAGACGATCAAAGCAAAGGCTTTTTTGGGCAATTGGTTTCTTTAGAAAACTTTTGGGCGCTATATATCTGTGAAATATTTATATATAGGATGATCAAAAAGAAATCTTTGTTTAATATTTGTGACCAAACCAATATAAAAGGCTAAAATACTTCTCAAAAAATTATCATAATCTTTTTTTGGCACGTTCTCACTTTCTTGCAGAGATAGGAAACATTTTGACGCTGCAACCTTCTAATATATTTTTTCCAGAGACAAAATGTGATCAGGATTCTCATGATTAAATTTAAAAATATTTACATTTCGAAGAACTGAAATATTAATGAAAGTAGAACAAAAATTTTCTAAAAGATTCTCTGTTTCAAGTTTAACTTGTATAATAAGGCTTTTAACCTTGAAAAAGAATATTAAATTTAGTCATGAGACCTAATGCATACGACATAAACTCTAAATAAATCTTTGTAAATGGATTAACCATTGTTTCTAACATATTTTCAGTAGTAACTGATGAATCATCAAATACTGTCTCTCTCAAATAGGCATTTAGAGGCTCATATTGCTCAAGCATCCTGTCAATGCAAGCTTTAATTGACAGCCATCTTCTGATTAAAGGAGACAGTATTTTTTATTGACTACTTGACTAGTAAACTTAACGCTTACTAACCAACTGATCCAAATTTTTTCTTCTAACATTGGTGCAAGCTTCTGCTCTTCTAATAGCATGTTGTGTGGCTCTTTCTAACATTTCACTACTGATTGTTCTGGCAACAGCATGAATGCGATTTAATAAATCGTTTGCATCTTCTGGGGGCGTATTGTAGACCTTAACTTTCATATACCTCTAAAAGAAATAGTCCAGTGGGTTAAGATCTGGACTCCTTGCGGCGGCCCAAGCAAACGGATCCTTGCGGCTTATCCATTTATTTGCGTAATTTGCGTCCAATCATTGCCGCACCGTTTACTCCCACTGTGGAGGAGCCTCATCTAACTGGATCTACATATCACGAATTAAATTGAGCCGCAAGTCTTCAATGAGTGCCTGGAAGTTCTCAGTCAAAAAACATATAAAGTCTTTGCCATTCAACTTGTTCGGCATAAAGTGAGGTTCAATTAAATGGTGCCTACAATGCCCACCCACACACTAAACGCATAATTAACTTAATGTCTCCTTTTATAGTTAGATTAGGTGTGGATTTTCCTGGGTCTAATTTTTTTGAATCAAATTAGAGTTTTTATTATTATAGCCCCAACACTTGCGTCTTTATGGTCCGGCATCTCGCCGGGGGTTCAATGAAATAATCATAAAATCATATGATAAAATCATAGTCAACTGTATTTGTATCTGTTTGCACAGATACACGGCCGTTTCAATGTGTGGCTCTTTCTAACTTTTTACCATTGATTGTTTTGGCCACAGTATGAATGCGATTTAATAAATCGTCTGCATCTTCTGGGGGCGTATTGTAGACCCTATCTTTCATATAACTCTAAAAGATATAGTCCAGTTTAACGAATTTAAAATACAAGTCTCATCTTGAGGTAAACAGTTTGCTGTTAATTTTGAAGTAATTTCAGCGTGAATCAAAAGTCTTTTGTACGCAGCTTCAAATTGTAATGCGGTAGGGTTATTGCTAAATCCCCTGGATCTGATGGCACAAAAAAAAACATTTCAATATGGTCCTGGCTTACTTTATGAGTAAGCAAATAAGACAAGTAATGTTTTTCCCTAATGTGGATTCTCACAATGCCTTCAAATGACGACATATTAATTATCATTCTTAAAAAACCTTTTTTTCGAGAGGATGAAATTAATTAACTGTTGTCTATCTAAAGATTTTAAACTTATAAGGTTGGTTTTAGCCTTTTCAGAAAAGGCAGTAATAATATTTTTCTAAAATTATTTTAGTCGCTTGGTGTATAAATAACTATTATTTTGTTTTTTGAATTACTACTAAGTTTTCTGTATTGGGGGGAATCGCAGTTTGGCGTTTTTTAATAATGTCTTGTAAATCTAACTCTTCTACGGTTTTGACATATTCTTTCAAATGCGTTAAATCTCCGGGGTACAGAGACATCTCCGCTTTATCCCACCTGACATTTTTTCATCTTTGTTTGTTTGTCACTGGTTTCAACTAAAAAAATGGATCTCTCAACATATTTATCAAACTTTTCAAATAAATTATTACCTTTTTCAGTTTTCTCTTTCATTTCAGTATTTTTTCTGTTTAGAGTAAGATTTTTTTTTATGTGACAATAAATGTCATTTTTTGCCACAGCCATCTAAATAAAGAAATTTGAAAATGACGTTTATTAATAAACGTCAATTTAAAAAAAAAATTCTTTAGACGACTGTGCTTCCTGCAAATGGTTGTCATAACCACTTTTACAAAAATTCTCTAAAATTTGTGGTTTTTGACCGTCTAACTAAACTGTTTTGCTAGTAACATACCGCGTTATCATAAAGAAGTAGGCATCTGTGAGACTTTTCCACCTTTATGTACTAGAGCAGTAGTTCAAAACCTACGGCTAATTACCCCCGCTGGGGTAAATCTGCTATTTTGTGGGGGTAATAAAGAACTCAATAATTAGGACAATCTAATAAAATATCTAGCTAGATAAAATCGAATACCTGTCACAAGTCTACCTCTGTATTGTTTGTATTGATACAACATTTTAAAGTCGGGGTAAAATTAGTTATTTTAATAGATCACAGGGGTAACATATTGAAAAGGTTAGGAACCTCTGTTCTAGTTCAACGAGTTGGATTTAGTTTTTTAAAAGTAAATTTCGATTCGCTAGTAAAAGATGCTAAAAGATCCCACCTTTTTCACTTAGACCAAAAAAAGAATAAATATTTTGTAGGATGGCAAAATATTGTCCAATATTTTTACATCCGCTGACGGCGTCATTGATCACTAAATTTAGATTGTGACTTACACAATTAATATATTCTGAATTTTCTGGCACCTTCTTAATTTGGGCATTTATCCCATTGTTGGCTCTACTTGTGACGTTGGCTCTGTCATAGCCTTGCCCGTAACATTTTTTAATTGGAAT
This sequence comes from Tribolium confusum, assembly GCA_029207805.1. NCBI lineage: Eukaryota > Metazoa > Arthropoda > Insecta > Coleoptera > Tenebrionidae > Tribolium > Tribolium confusum. The sequence continues at coordinate 21,483,651 of JALGAY010000008.1, read as the reverse complement.
ATCTTGATTTTTTAAAACTTTTTTGTTATTGCTGTGGCAGAGGGATCTGACAATTTAGAAAAGCCTAAAAGCAATTTTCTAATTTTTTAACTGTGATAAATTACTTTCTGTACCTCGAATTATTTCGTATTTCTGTATTACAACACTTAGTTGATTTCTTTTAGATAAATCTTGAGTTGTATTTAATAAAGAGAAAAAATTGGTGCTGAGTTTATGTGCTTTATTTCTGAAGTGAGTTTGGTTTTTAGGCACGTTTATTAGTTCATTCTGAATAGTAGGGCTAAGGTAACGAACTGATCCAGAAGGCATTCTACAATCTGCTTTATTACATCATCAGACATTGAAAGACATTTTACTTGCACCAAAAAATTTTTGTTAAAATTTTCTTGAGAAGTTCGGTGAGCCCGAAAAGGTAATGAACATTTTGCAAGGACTATCATAATTTTGAGTAGTCTTTGTAAAACCATTATTCAAAAAGATACCTGAAATCTAATTTCTTCTTCAATTTTAGCGTTAATAAGTTGATTTTTCTTCCATAACTTGTGGACTGCACATGCTTTAATATGGACTTTGCTGTTACTATGTTTCTCTATAGTTACGTGTTGATAAATGTTTCCAATCTCTTAGACCCGTTTTTCAATAGCTTGGAATCTTGGAAAAAGGCCGACAAAAATCAAAGTAAGTTGAAAAAAACCCATCAAAATAAGTTGAATCTAAGATTTCAAATTAGTAAAGTCAGGAACGATTTACGGTTTCTACTATTACTATTATATCTTTAAGTTACTGCAAATGGACATACTTTGATTTTTATATAGGTAATTGACTTCTGCAGAACTAATTTATCTGATTATTTAGATTCTGTTTTCTAGTTCGTTTTTCTAAATTTTTCCACTCTGAGGAAAAGTCCAGTTTGTACTTAATTTGAAAACCAGACGTATACTCCAAGGCAGATAAATCTACAATTATTGGATTCTCAGGCTTTGAGCCTGGTCTTATTGAGTAATAATATTTTAAATTTGAAAAGTTTTTGAAGAAAGTATGACAAAGGTATAACATGAAAAGGTTTTGGTTTTACCCGTGTCTTTTTTGCTGCTGCTGAGATGTAACAGGCAGGTGTATAAACTTTTCTATTTCGAATTTTTTGTTCAATGCAGGAGTGCATGTTGTCGAACTCCATTTGTGTATACACCGAAACTAGGTGTTTTTGAGTAATAGTAATATTTTTTGTACTGGATAAATGCAATAAACTATTTGCTAAGGTTTACATTGCGTTTGGATGAAAAAATTACTTCTTCTTCAGGCAAAATTTGAGTTTTGTTTCTTGAACGTAATATATTATGAAACTAAATTCATTTGCAGTGACATCTCCTTCCACTTTATTCCAGATAAAGCAAAACCTATCTTCAGTTTGAAGATTGTACACAGTAAAATTTTGTACAACCAATTTTTTCTTATAATATATTGCCGATCCTTTTAACATTATAGACAGCAAGTTGATTGCAAATTTATAGTAAAAACATGTATGGCGTTTTTTTTCGCTGTCTTTCTCTTTCCTTGCAGCATTTTTTTTAATATGTTTTTTATATAACTTTTCTTCTGTATTTTTTGCTTTAAAGCAGATGCACAAATCACACTGGTCTTTCTTTGGTCGAAATAAACTTAGATTTTTTAGATCTTCAAATTCATTATAGAAAGCGGATTTTTTTTCTTTGTAATATTTTTTATTCTGGTTATATAAAGCCGCTTTAGACTACCATATTGGTTCTAAATACAATTTTTTGGAGGTAGCCCTACAATAATGGGACTCCATCTTTGGCAAGTATAGCAAGAGTTTTTTCAAATTTGCTCTTTCTTTAGATAGTCTGCTCTTTTTATCAGGCTTTATTTGGGTCTGTTGTTTTTTTTACCAATTTTGTAAAGATAACGAACCAATTGCCAATGTGTGAAGCAACATTGTATGGCACATTCGCAAACACATTTCTTCTTTTTTTAGGTGATGACTAGGGTGTTACCTCTGTGCGGTATTTTGCGTACACGGTTTTTGTGATTTTTTTGTAGTAACTATATCAGCAAGTGTTATTTTTCTTTCTGACCAAGTTATTTTAGTTACAAAAATCCCACCCTTTTTTCAGTAAAATTTTTTTCTAAAAAATTCCAACATCAAACCGGAATCTGAAGTGCTGATTACTGCACAACGCTTCAGGTAAAAAGCTTAAATCTGGCTCTTAAGCAACCATCTTATTACTGTCAAAGCTCGCGGGCTAACACCCTCATGTGCGGCCCAAAGCTATGTTCTAACCATAGAGAAGACAGTCTAACAATACAAGACAAATTAGTTTATATAGCTAGACCTTGCTGATACTGTGATTTCCGAATCGACGATGTCTGCCCAGAAACCCCCACCGAGGACCATTATTCCGATTTGACCACATGCAGTACCAATGAGATGTTCTTTTGCGCTGAGCAGAAAAGGTACGCCTTACTTTCATAATCCCGAAAATACTGAGAAACAATGCACAATTTACTAAATTATAATTTTGAATAGATATTCCGATTGAAACTGCACTCTTACCTCATATTTGAATTAAATATTGAGGCACCTCAAGTTTCAAGAACATAAAAAGTTTCGTTCTGATAAAACGCGATATGAATGTTTTAAATATAGAAAAAACATTTAAATATAAGAGGGTAAAAAAAATATAAAAAATGTCATGTAATAGAAAAATTACATAAATGTTTTGAGCACCACAAGAAAGTTTATGAGGGTGATGTAAAAACTGATGGGCTATTCGATATGAAAGGGAACCTGTTTTTTGTAATTATTGATACAATGTTTTATTAAATTAAAAGCATTTTTTAAAGTAACAAATTTGAAATTTTATATAAAATAGATTATTAAAAGCAAAAAATATCTACTCAAAATAGTACTCTTTTTTAACTTCTTCTCATCTTTGATCAGATATTGTCTGGATTTATTATTTATTATATAACTAACGCCGTTTGAGGATTTAAACTTCTATAATCTATTTTGGAATTGCGAGAAACGTCAAAACCTGGCACTAACTCAATACTCAGGTATTTATTGTGTAGCTGTAGATATTCTTCTTTATTTCTTTAGCACCGAAGGTTTTAGTAGACCAAATATTTTTTTTTGCTACTGCGTTTCTTTAAGCGAGAATTAAGTACTCAAAGTAGTACACTATTACTTACCTTAGGTGAGGTACGAACTGAGTCAGATTAAGAACTAAAGCTTCTATTAAAATTCTGCAATAAACGGCGACAAGATAATGTATTATTAACAAGATTTTGGCATTCCTGTCAGTGATAGCAATTAACATTTTTTAACCTTCTAAAACGGTAAGAGGTTTGTACAAAAACATGCTTTACAAAAAGTGTTTAGAATGATTTTTAAAATATGAATATTACAGGTATTTCATTTAAAAAAATATCTCTTTGACGTGTAACTTTTTTGTGGGACACGCCGTATAACAGAAATTATTTTTAAAATGTGTACCCTAAGGATCTAAATTTGTATATCAAAACGCGTTTTGATTAAATAACCCATAACTACGTAATGGAGCAGGGCGGTCTTAGTCCACCCTATATAGGAGGGTGGTTCAAATATTATTGAGACAAATACTCTGACACGTTTATTTACTATTGAATAAAATTTACACAAATTCACAGCTTTTCTATGTAATTTCTCTAAAACGCATTTTGTTTACCTCTCCGGAAGTTTTTTGATGCCGGTGTTGAAGATTTCCTTGGACAACTCGGACAGTCATGTGCGCACAAACTCCTCTACCTCGTCGTCGGTGTTGAATCTTTGACCTCCGAGGGTTTCTTTCTTTCACTGGTCTGAACATGTGGTAGTCGCAGGGTGATAAATTTGGACTGCAGGGAGAGTGTTTTAGTACCTCTCATCCCAATACCGATATTGTATTGAGCGTGAGACGCGCGGTATGAAGTTTTATTATTTAAGGTGTTCGTGGATGATAGACTCTACACTACCAATACGGATACCGAGTTTAGCCAAAATGTCTCGAACATTCATCCTATAGTCCTCCAAAATGAGTTGTTCTAACCGACGAATGCTGTCTGGTGTAATGCTGGTTTGCGGTCGCCGATCATGCGGCTCATTTTCGACGGTTTTTCGGTCATCTTTGAATGCTTTGGCTCATTTAAACACGGCAGCTCTACTCAGGCACTAACTACCAAACTGGTTTTCTAAACGCAGAAAAATTTTCGTGTTTTTAACGCCTTCCTACATAAAAAACAAATGCGCAACGTAGGTCGGTATTTGATGACGTTTGCTTATGGTCGTAGCACGCATGTGAAATATGCGCTATTGGCGAAAACTATGCCACATTGTTCGTAAGGGACCCAGCTATCACATAACTCAAGCCACGACTTACAACAAAGCATACATACGCGCCATCTATAGCGATTGTCTTTTTTATATTTGAACCGCTCTCGTACTTAAAAAAACATGGCATAGCACATAACAATATATAAATAAAATGCGTTTATTGAAAAAATCACAAAATTATTTGGTTTCTGTTTCTAAGTTTAAATTACTATTCAGAAACAACAACATATCTGATCTTTTTTATTTTAGTGACTATTAAAATTGGTTTTGAAAATACTCTATCAGAGCGTACATACACTTGTAGCAGGTATATATGTACTCTTTGTCATCATCTTTGCGTTTTTCCCAGTATTCCAAAATATTCGTAGTCCTAGACAAAACTTCTCGTTCTAAATATTGCTTTACTGTTACGATGGTTTATGTTACGGGAGTTTTTGAAATTTTGGCATCATGAATTTAACTTATTTTCTTTTCTAGGTTTTTCAATTGTTGTTTTATTTTTTGCATTGCTATTGTTGTTATTTATTAATGTTTTCATTTCTTCAGTTAAAATTATTTTTACATGTTTTGCACTAAATTCTATTCCAAAGCTTGTTTTTTTAATCTTACGTCTAGCAGAGTGGCTGGCTAAAGAGCAAACTTTGTTAGATTCTAAAATTGCCAATCTCTTAGAAATCACATCTACAAGACTTGTCTGTAGTTTTAAAACAACAGAAGATGTGTGTTGTTGCTTTTTTAAAATTCTTTCTAGTTTTCTGACAAGTGGTATTATGGTACCCATAGTAGGATACTTTTTGCCTGAGCCTGAGAAGACAGGGGTTTTAAAATTCATATAATAATACATTCTGAGAATATTTCCCATTCATCATTCTGCAAGTTTTCTAGACAATTTGGTAACAACGGCAAGTGGTGTTTTTATTTCAAATAGTCTTTCCATTATAACCACGTCTTGTTTGACTTTAAGTTTAGACAGCTTCAATAATTATTGAATTTCTCTTAACTTTTCGGCTGCTATCACACTATGTTTAAATTTTTTTACTGTGGTAAGACACCTTTTAATCAGATTTGTCAAAATTTGGTTACTTTTGATTGCATCTGGTACGCATAATTTGAAAGTATAAGCTACACACGGGTGATGTCTGAAGTTTAGATGTTGTTGAACAGAATACAAAATTTAATAAAAAATGGTTAATGACACATTGATGGGTCTATTTTTTTGCAAAAATTAATCAATTTTATTAAATTTTATTCTCTTCTGAAGCAGTTCTATTCTGAGCATTTTTTTCGTCCGACGAAGTTTCGGGGCTTGGTTCTCTCGAAGCTTTAGTAGTAACTGATTCATTTCATCACAAGATTGGAATGTTATATTGTAATATCTGGGCAGAGGTGGGGCTAAATCTACCGCAATATTATTATTATATGCAGGACTCTTTGGGGTTGTAGTTCTTGCGTGTAAGATCTTACAAATATGTAATTTTCTTTGACTTTGACCACTCACACAAGGAAATTGTTACTTTTTTTGTTATTAAGGAAAATTTAAATGCATTTTTTTTTTGGAATTACTTCAAACACAAATATTACCTAAAGTTCAAAATCTCAATGTCAATGAGGTTTGGACGCTTAATCTTGGTCCATTCGCAACATGAAGAGCTTTTCTTGCTGCAGATGCTGGGTTTTTTGTTACCTTTACACGTATATTACGGTGTTGATTTCGGGTTGTAGACCGAGCTTTTCCTGTTCTGGGTTTTTGCCGAACAGATCTTCTCTATAGGTATGGATTTCATAATCGACTTAAACACTTTGACTCACTCGAAGGGTGTGACCAACATCCGATTGAGTTCGGTTAGCCTGCGACATCTCAATGGCTCTGTTGCGTTCAGCTTCAGACCAAATTCTTCATCTACCTATGTTTTGCTCAAAAGTTACTAAATTTTGTGCAACAATAAATATACGACGACGTCAAAAACGAAACTGATTCAAGTATCTAAATTTTAAATTTAAAAACTTATTATAATTTACAAAAAAGCGATTATTACTGCCATATTCTTTACTATTAAAAATAAAAATTGTGCAGCGACCCAAAAATAATAAATAAATTGCAATGTAAAACAAATTTCAAATTGATCGATAAGGATCGATATGATACTCCTGTAATAATTTCAATAATTTACTCTCTAAAAAAAACTACAAAACATTTAACATTAAAAAAGGAATCAATTCTATTAAACCTAAAAATGTATTAAAATTTCTGTTTTCCCAAATTGGCTGTGACTCAATCGGTAAAACAGTTTATATTACATTTATATTACATTTTCATTTACGTTGTTAATGTTTTTCAATTTCTTTTTTGTATTTCAAAAACAAATTTGTGCAAATTTTACAATATCTCTAATTTTTTTTGCATAGTGTATTATTACAGTAATACAATAATTTTTATTAGTACAATAATAATTATCAAGTAAACACTTTTATAAAAGAAAATACTTTTAAAAGTGGCAAATTTTTGTTGTGGTGGTATGTTATTTTTATTACCAGCTCGTTGTTGGCTAAGCACCAATTTCAATTTGAATTAACATTCTTTATTTTGCAAAAGTTTCACTTCAAGCGAATAAATCTTTCGCCTTTTACCACCATACTTTCTGCCGGATTTAGAAATCTAACACTTCTATGTCAAAGAAAACGTTTAGCAGACATTCTAAATTTTCGTCTTAAATACTGTATCTCCCGCAGTTCTAGAATGGCCTTTCTTATTTTCGGACCAAAACCTTCTAGAATATAGATATGTAAAATTTATAAAAAATAAAAGATGATAATATTAAAATTAAATATTTGTTAAGAATACATATAAAATGCGAGAAGGATAGTGCATCTTAAATTTGCTGATTATGTCTTTATGTAAGGACTGACATAGAGACGTTTTATTTGGAGGGAGAAAAGCGAGTTGTATGTTAGTCAAAATGAAATCTTTTGGGTGAGACGCACCATTATCCAAAAAAAAAAAGAATTATATATATATTTTTTTATTCTCATTTTTCGGTCAAAAAAATGTAGCCATTCTGACATTAGGCTACTGGTCACCTATGCACTACGAGTGTGTCGATATGTTACTGGTAACTCATTGATTTGTAGATTTCGAAATTTTCCAATCACAAACAATTTTTCTTTCTCACTAGCCATACTGGCGCAGTGTAGGATAGTCAACCGTTCTTTTATCAATTTACCACCGACACACTTCTTCCTTTCAAAAGCGAAAATTTTTGGTGGAAGAGTTCTGTAGAACAACCCTGTCTCGTCTGCAATATAAATAGAATCGGCGTTGTAATACCGTAATAAGATCTTTTGAATTTATTGAAAATTATGCAATTACGTTAATATGCAAATTTGGCACATAAAAGAGAGATTGGTAAACAGTTTGAAAAGCCTTTGAGTGCTCAGGTGACATTAGAACCTTAACCCTTATAATACTTTTTTTTATAATATCAAGAGGGGCCCGAAGCGCGAGCCGCACACCGAGGCCTACGCCCATTGTGTGCAACCTCTCGAAATAGCTCTACTGCAGTAGCCCTGTGCCTCTGATGAAGCTCAGTACCTTGTCTGCAGGAGCATTCTCGATAGCACTGGGCTTCAGATATCGAGAGCCCAGGTATAAATCTCTGATGCAGGGCAGTAACAGAGAATATGAAGAGGAGTTTCCTCAACTTCAGCACAACCTCTGCAAATCTCGTCCTCCCTGAGTTCGATGACGTGCAGGTGTTTTTTTAGTAGGCAATGTCCTGTGTACCTTAACCCTTAACTACTGTCAAGAGTCTACCAGACTCCAGCGCAACTTTAAAAATTTTCCACTCTCAATATTTTTTTACTGCTACTGCCTCTTTGTGTACTTTTTAAAAAAAAACATTTTTCTTTCATTTACTGAAGTAATTTAAATATTTTTTTTGTATCTTGAGTTGTTAGCTGTCTTTGAGCTATCTTTTTTTTAAGTTAGGCTACTGATAAAAGTAAAATATGTAAAAGTAAAAGTTCAACAACATTTGTGTTGTATAATACCAACCATGTGGTTATATTCTATCACACGTGTTGAAGGCACTGTATAACAAACACAGACAACAGCATGCTATGAAATGTTTTTTATTTACGTCGGTCAATTTCTAGCGAAACCGGGCCACTTCGTTACGAAGGTCTTTTTTCGAGTGGCTCTCCTCTTTCGGCGGCGGCGTCAAAGACTGCGAGTTTTGCAAAAAGTTTTTATTTATTTATAAAAAACAATATTTTTTCTTGACAAACTAAGATGGGTACTGTTACGACCCAAATTATTGTTGTGAGGACTGGTTCGTTTATTTTGAAAATATCGGTATGCTGTCACTAATAAATCTAGTGTATTAATTAAAGATTTTACAATTAAATTATAAGAATCGACTTTCTTTGTCGATAGAGAAATTAATTAATACCTAATAGAAATTAATAATAAAAGAGAGTATTAAATAGTATGTTATAATAATAAAATTTAAAATTAATAATAATTGAATGAATAATACCAATTAATGACTCGTAACACTAAATAAGAGAATTTGAGAATTACGACCAGAACTGATTGGGTGCTTCTTAGGGTGGGGTCTACTGGGGGTCTAGACCACCAGGTCGTATTTAAGGGAAGGTGACTAAGGTGGTACTACTTGCTATAGAATTATTTGTATCCAATTGGAACAACTGTATCAAATGGAATATACACCGTTATCAACAAATAAATACTGGTAGAAATACGTAACAAAATTTAGGGTGAAGCTGGAAATTTGCTTTTACAAATAAATCTTAACAAATGCGGTAAGTCCGTCTAATAAAGTCTAGACCGTCTGGTATCATTGTTTTGTGATAAAATCTGAAACAATCTACTCTTTAAAAGTATAAAAGTCATGACGATATATTATTCACGAAGAGGCATTCCGCTTTGATATCTCGGATCAATAGGTTCTGGCAATAACTTTTCCATGTAAGATTTTGTCAATTTAGATTCCATTTCACTCTAATTTTTGGGTTTGTGCTAAACAGTGCTCTATAAGGAGTGCGACTAATAATTCTAGAGAATATTTTTGATGAAATTGTACAAAATAACAACCCACTGACTAGTTAGTGGAATTGCTATCTATCATCCACGCTCACAGCATATTTTTGACATCTTGATTTTGACATCTGCTGTGGATGTTAGTAGAGCTAGTGCACCGAATTTAAGAAATATTTAGTAGTTTCATCGTGAGTTCTACGCTTGCTTGGCCTCAATGGACGTAGGCAAATAAACAATTTTTTTGAAACATTAGGTTTGGTTACAAGATTTGAATGTTTGTCAGCTTTTTTTATTACAAATTTTGCAATGTCTCAACAACAGGGCAGAGAATTTTAAATTTGGATTTCAAAGCAAAAATCACTTCATTTCTACAAACATGTCCTACTGCAATGTGCGTGGAATATAATACTTCAAACTAATCTTTGTATGGTGTGACATGAATAATGTTATTATTATTTTCTGATCTTTTTTTTATAACTATTTTTTTCTTTATAATTTAATTAGGTATTTTATTTTTGTTATTTTCTTTGTAATTCTATGGCTTTTTAGCGTTCTTGTTTGACAAATAATATCTATTCCACTTTTCGCAAAACAAGCTTTTGTGATTATCAATTCTTAATAGTAAAAAGATAAAACAATTTAGTAGACCTTTAAATTATAAAAGTCGAAATTGACATAGGTTATATAAATAAATAAGTTCAGTACATAATGTCTTCGCCCAAAGACGATGAAGAGAAAAAGTTATACGAATTTGATAACAGCTGCTTTAAAGACTTGAAGCAAATTCGAAAGCAGTTAAAACTTGTAGCAATTTTTGACAAAGAAAATGTCGAAAAAGTAGCCTCTTTTAATGAAGAGGAACTTTACAAGTGTAATACAGACTATATGACAAATATAAATAACATTTGAAAACAACTTAACTTTGAAGAAATTATAGACAATACTGCAAATAAATTAGAGTCTAGAGTCTGATTGAAACAATTTTTAAGAATAATTATACTACTCGTTAAAATGAAAAGCAATCTAACAGAAAAATGGAGGTTTACTATACACCACCTAAAAAGAAAAAGTGTATCAAAGAGTCAACAACAGAAGATAGTGTTAAACATGTTAAGTTTGATTATTTACAATCTTCTATAAAATTTCCATATATTTATAAATTGTTGACTTACTATCCAATGTTGAAAAATCCTAAAGTAAAAAAATTCAATCTGAAATTTTCTATTGACCATCTATTCTACTCTGTTACTATTCTAACGTTAAGTCCTAATGAAGAAAAGGAATTACCATCCAATGCTAATTTTAAAACTATGAAGTAGGATAATCATATTGCTCCATGTATGAAATCAATAAATCTTACTGTTTATTGATTTCAGTATTTACATGTTTCCAAGGCAGAGTATCTATAGGGTTATATAAAATAAAAATTTTATTAATCTGAGTTGATAAGGCTGATTGGGCCACTCACGGCATTATGCACAGATTTTTGTGATTGAAATTATTTTAGCAATGCGTTGTGAACGTATGCTTTTAAATATCTATAAAAAAAATCTATGTGGAGTGGTTGATTTTCATCAAGATGTACTACAAATTAAACAGTATTAACTCCGAGAAATATTTAATTGGTCTTGCACCTATAAATTTTTCAATATTAACTCAGGTAATATATAAATAAAAATTAACTTAATAAAAAGTATTTACCATAAAGACATACTTTCTTATAAGACACCTGATAATATTAATTGTGATTTTTTTCAAATGCAATTCATCATTTTTTATTTCTTAGCACATGTGGTTTTTCTTAGCTGCATTTTTCAATTAGTTCTCTAATTGATAGACACTGTACAGGCATTTTATTTCGCCACTTTTTTCTTTTTTTATTAATCTTAAAAAATATGAGTATACAACGTGGGACTCGAGTGGGCTCTGAATTTTTTAAAAATGCAACTATAAATACATATAACTTTAAACACTTGATACATGTTTAATTTGTTTTAAACTAGTAATCTACGTATGTGGCTGGACATGTCAAAATATGAGAGTAAATCAAAAGAGATCATTTAAATGAATTATTTATTTACATATTATTTTGTGCTAAAGTGCTGCTCATTTACACGTACACAAGCATTATTTCTATTTAAAAAAGAAACTGGCGTCATAGCTCTGCATTTATGTCGCGTACGATTATTAACATCTTCTACATCTTGATTTGGGGTTTTGTATAATTTTTCTTTTACTGTACTCCACCAAAAAAGTTCAGCGATGTTAAATCTAGACTTCTTGGGGGTCAAATGTTGTTAGGTTCTCGTCCTATCCAACGATTTTCAAAAGTTTGATTTGGATAATGTCTTACAATTCTGTGGAAGTGAGGCGGTTTACCGTCTTGTAACCACAAATCCTGCCGTCTATTTAGGTCTAAATTTTCTAATAATAAGGGCAATTTCATTTGTGAAAGTGGTGATATGTTTTTTGCCATTCACGCTTTTATTTAAAAAAATGGAATCAATTATAACGCACTATACATTAACTGAAAAAACATTGTGGAAGTGGGTTTTACGAATCTATCGCGGGTTTTTTTAATTTTTCTATAGTTAATTGCAGTATTGTCTAAATTTGTAGAATGCAAAATACTGATTATATCATTATGACATGGTGTTTAGTCTCCGCGCTTTATTATTTTTCCAAAAAATGATGCAGTTAATTTGTCTCGTGTTTCAATTTTATAAATTTTATTTTCAAATTGTCCAACCTTGTATTTTGCAATTTTATTCTTTCTTTAAATGATCGTAACATAATCGCTAATTATGTAATAAAAAATGAAATTTAAGAAAATAAGGTCAATAAGCAATTACTGTAGTTTTTTTTTAAATACGATCAGCTTTTTTTAGAATTCTTCTTCAGATAACTCCGGTTCCAAAACATTTTCTCTGTAATCTATATCTACAGAGTTTTTGATTTTAATTGGAAATCCGGTTTTGTCTTTTTGAATTTTTATTTTAGTCATAGTCACATCTATACAGTGGCTTATTAGAGGAAAATACCTTTTTTTTCTCTAATGATAACTCTATAAAGACATATTTTCGTCAGTCCTCCTATGTTTTTATTGTAGCATTTTATAAGAATTTTTGTTGTATAAGAATTTGTTTTTACTCTTTTTGTGAGAGTGTTTTTACTGGCATGGGAGGATTGACTGGAGTGTTATTTGAGGCAATGCTTATGACGTTATTGTCGTTCCACTTGCATACTACTAAACTTTGCTTGTTGCATATTTAAGTTCATTCCTTTTTTTAAGATCTGCTGTCACTATAATATTGCAGTATTTTTCAGGCATCTTCTCTTATAATGTCAGTTACTTTAATTTACTAAGTTTTAGCTCTTTGAGCAAAGGCAAGTTTGTAAAAAAGTTGTCCAAGTAGAGATGGAAAGGAATATTTGGAAGGTGGGTTAAATTATGTTTATTTATTTACCTGAAAGAAAATTGGTAATAAGACCCACTTAAATAAAACTAAAAGTTATATTTTTAATTTTTTATTGTTGAAGAGTATCATAAAAATGTTAACAAAAAAACACTAAATCAAAATATTAAAAAAAAAACAAACTATAAAAAATATAAATTCTTTAAAACAAATAATCACAGTAACGAGCTAAAACAATTTATGACAAAATTACATGCGAATTATTACAAATGCTTCATGACCAAATTGAAAAATTTATTAGACGTTAGGCAATATTTTACATTTAAACATTGAATTTAAAAAATACATAGAGTTAAACCTAACTTTAACCAATAATAAAGAAAAAACATTTTATACTAAATTTGCATTAAGAAGAACTATTTCCGAAAATTTTTGACATTAGATCTATTTCTTTTTTACTGGGTACCGATGTCGCTGTTATGGATAAGCGTCTTAAAGCCATTTGATACAGCCTTTGATAGGTAATTTTTTTCTCTCCAGTCGACTGCAGTCCAAAGGATCTTCTTTTATGATTGGTTTCCAAAATTTAGAAAATAATGAAATAGACAACAAATAATTTAATTATTTTAAATTATATAATATATAATTTATACCATCTGTGGTTAAACAAGGGGCTCCTGCTTCGGATTGTAATACGGCTTTAACTTTTTGTTTTGTTTATTGAAATATTTGAGGAATCAGGGTTCTTGAAACAATTTGTCTGCTTGGCAATTTATATCACGGGTTTAGCAGGTATATAAAGTTTTTAAATTCTGCTGCTTCTACTAATCTAAACGGAAGATACCTTTTTGTATTTATCTTTAATAATTGGTAATCAAACATTTTAGATTTTGTCATAGAAATTGACCTTTTCACTTGGTGGAAATCCTGAATACTGGTTACTTTTAATAATTCTACTTTTTTTATAGCGTCAGATTTAAGGGGGGAGATACCTGTAAATACTCAAATTTTGCTTGATTTATATTATTTTTTTTTAAATGAAGGAGTTATTACATATTTTTTAAAATGAGCGTGTGATTTTTTTATACTTTAAAATAATAATTTTTTTTTTTAAATATTAATTGTTAAAAGTAGCGGATGTACACTAACTTCTTTCGGGAACATCGCACGTCTCAATCTGCTGCCATTATTGCATTTTATAATTTTTTTTATTTATTAATGTCATAATTTCTATATGAACCTAAAAATGAGTGGAAAAATTTCTTTTTGTGAAATAAAACCGTCGAAAAGAAAAAATGAATTTTTTATCTAATTTTTTGACTGTTTTTGCTTCGAAAAAACAAATTTTTACAAACATGTAGGTTCATATAGAAAATAATGCTATTAGCAAGATATGTGCAAAATTTCAGGAAGATGGTTTTGAGAAAAACGCGTTTAAAGTTTAAATACTGGATGATTGAATGATTATAGTGAGTTACCAATTAATCTGCGATTCCAGCGCCGTACACTGGTCCTTCTGTTGCTTGATAGAACTCATTTTGCTCAGCAAGTTGCTGTTGACGAGCTTGACGAGCTTCGTTAGTGGCTAATAAGCTGCGTCGATTTTCTTGCGTCACTCGCTGCTCATCCATTTTATCGGCAAACGATTTGCATTGTCGGCCAACTATTACATCTGAACTGTTCATTATTTGCAAAATAGATGAATATCCTTTATTGAACAATCCAGCTGCAATGTATGACACTATTTCAATGATTTTTGAACCCGAATGTAGATGCTTTGGAGCGAGGCGCCAAACGATCGAGTTGAAACTTTTATTCGCGTTTTGTGTATGACCACCTAAACATCTTTCGAGCAATTCATCTCTGGATAAATCTTTAAATATTGGCTGCACATACTTTTGGATCTCCGGATGCGGACGTAGTGGTGCAGGGTGTTGAAAATCTTCTCCAGAAACTTCAGCTTTTTGCCACTTACACTAGCTATCGGGACCAGGCGGACAGTACTGATGTTGTGGATTATTATTTGTAGAGCACATATGATAGTAAGTGGCCAAGACAGCCTTTTTCATCTCCTGGAAGCTGTTAACATTCCTACAAATAGCTAACCCGTAGTATAAAGATAATTTATTTATTAGAGCTTGTGTTCCTCCAAGTTTATTATCTTTTGTAATTTTTCGGAGGCGAGTACCCATTCGTTTTTGGACGTGGCCAATACTTTTTACTACAGGAAAATCGTCGCCATACGGATTTACATCGAGAATTTCTTTGAATGTTTTTGAATCTCCATCCTCTATGTAATTACCGTATTTTACGCCAAACAATTCTTCCGATCTTAAAAACATTTTTTTAATAGATTCTACTTCCATTCCCCCGCAGAGCCCTGGTGATTCTCTTGACATTCTGGCTGGTGTTGTTCATACCAGGCATTATATTCTTCAGTATTTTGTCGATTTTTCTAAGAGTTACACGCTGCACAATAGCTACTTTTTACTATTAAATCGATGACTTTACCAGAGTAATATCCAATGAGCGTTGTAACACCCTATAAAGATTTAAAGCCGCGTTTTTTCCATGAACAATCGCCAGATACTTTTAAATTGGAAATTGACCTGCCCTGTTTTTCATTTTCTTTTTTTTTTCTTCTTTTACAGCTTTTTTACAGCACGATTGAAAAATAATTTGAAATACGACTTTTTTACAGCGACGACTTTTTTACAGCACGATTGAAATACGGATTGCGTGGCGGTATATAAATGCATAATAATTTTATTGTATGCAGTTTCACTCAAGCCATCGCACATGTCCATCAAATTGCAAAAAATATTTATTCTTTTTCTAGCGACACCTAGAAGACGCACAATCCTACGATTTATTTTAAATTCATTATTAATAAATGGTCCTGAATTTATATCTCTACGACCGCAACGACATAACAAAACTATTTTAAAACCTAATTCTCGATTGCCGGACTCTTCAAATTTCACTGTCTGTTTACACTCGCGGCACAAAAGAAGTTCTGACAACGCAGTGAACACCGTAAAAAAATCAATAAGTTTGTAGCAATGCATCCTATTGTAGTGAATATCCTCACTCGTAGTACTAGATAATTTTCTCGCACTTGCACTCGGTTATACGTCTTTATCATTTTCATTATACTGATTTCCACGAAAATAGCGTTTACGCGGAGGGTCAGCCCGAGTTGGCTGTTCTTTAGTTCCTTTAGTTCCCCATGTACATAGAAAAATGGAAAAGAGTCTTCCTAAGAATTTGGCACTTCGTTTAAAATATCACACTTTATATTTTCTGCTTTAAACTAAAACTTAGCACTCTGTGTAGTGGCCAAGATCTAAACTTGATCACTAGAAAGTCAAAGTCTCAGTGTCAATCGTCAAACATTTTAATTATCAACAATAATAATATCGTTTGTGTTTTTTACGTACTTTTTGAAATAAACCTTTATTACAAGAATCATATTTTTATTATACGTATAAAAATGAATCATATTTCTTCTACAAGAATATTTATATTGGCAGTTGCTGTTTTAACAGCAATTAATTTTGTAAACATAAATAATGTTGAAAGTGATATTTACGTCAATAAGTATTTTGAAGAAGATGTACAGAATTATTTATCTACCTAATACTAATACTAATAAAATAATACCTATAAAAGTATTATTTTTTCCACCGTTTACTTGTTCATTTCTTACACTATGTTATATGTTTTTACATGTGGATAAGGAAATAAACTATAAACAAAAATATTTATCTACATATACAAAACACTCGTACAAAGAGGTACTGTTTTTCAAAGTCTAGTCAGTATTTTTGGATAACCAACATATATCCAGGTCGCAGCCATTCGAATTGAAAATAAAACAATGCAAACATTCAGCATTATGTAAAATCTATGTTTACCCTTTAATTACTACTACTAAAATTGTAGCTGGTAATGTAGCTTCGTCAAAATCTAGAGCTTGTCTACATGGACAAGGATCACGAGAATAAGTAATTGCCATGTCATATGGAATTAATTACTGGATGCTTGTTAAGAAACCTAGAATTTATGGGTTTATATCTTTTTTTTCTACGAGACTGTGTCTCGATCTTACATTCTTTTTCGATGGTTTTGCTTCATCCTTTTGGGGCACATATTGTGATTCTTGGTTTCGCCTCTCTTGCTGCAATCTTCTATACTCTAATCAGACGCTCAGTATAGTATTCTTTTATCACTGAGGTGATAATGTTTTTGAAGTCTATCATTCCGGTGAGGAAAAGCCTTACAATTCTATATTTCGTTATTCTGATTGGGACTCGAGTTTTTCCCCCATTGGACTTTTGCAACCTTCACTCTTTTTTCAAGTTATTCTTCTGGAACTATAACCGGGTTGATCTTTGTTTTCGTCTTTTGGAAGCATCCCTTCGGTTATTGCATCTCAAGGACATCGCCTAAAACTTACTTATGAATCTTGCTGATTCTTTTTGTGTTTACTTTATCAACTAGATTTGTCTGTGTATCCATTTCCATTTTTTTATATGTGCCTGGTCTTTTGATGTTTTTTTCAATATTTTTTTTTATCTCTCCAATACGAGTTTCTAACTCCCTAATATTATAGTTATATGCATAGTCCAATTTACACTAGAGCTTTTTGTTCTTTTCGAGTTAGTCCTGTTGCTGTCTAATCAAGCTGTTGGCCGGCCATTTTTTTAATGTTTTTGTGGACATTGTTATTTTCTATAAAGAAATCTGCTAGTTTTTTTACTTGTGAATCTAACTTACGGTGAACTACTTCTATATTTTTTTTGTGTTAATGTTTTTTAGCTAGTTTTTCTTTATTGCTTTTTATCCCAGTTTTATTTTTTTTTGGGGTTATCGACTATTTTTGTTACGTTGTTATTCATGATTACATCTTATTTTTCTTCTCTCTTTTTTATCAGAAAGAGCGTAATTTATACCATCTTTTATAGAGTTGTTTGTTTTGGGTGTTTCTAGATCATGTTCACTTATTGTAAACGATTTCCTTTTTCTGTTACTAGTTCGAGTAGCACTGTTTCAGAGATGGTATATTTGCTCCCTCTAGATTTTTCCCAGAAGTACGCATTTTCTCTGAGGCTTTTTCTGACATTAACCTTGACGGTATTTTTTAGAAATAATTTTACTTTTAAATTTGAGATGAGGAAAATTTTGCTTTTTATTCCTCTTGTCGCCATACGAACGACACAGCGACAAGTTTACACTTTTCAGGTACAATTAATGTCTTGTTAACAACTTTGTACCAAAATATATAATTAATATTTGGCATCTTTACTTAGAGACAATTGCATTTTCCTTTTTTTCTAGGAGTGGAGTCTCTAGCGGAGTCTACTTTAGAGAGTTTCTCTTTGCAAACTTATATATTTGTGTGGCCAATTGTTTTGAAAGCCTGCGATTTTTGTAAGACTTTTCGCCCTTTCACCAAAGAACGCTCTATGTCTGTATGTGGGCTCTCGTCTCTGGATCTACAAAATTTAAAGAGTGGTTAACTGTTAAATGGTTATAATCTTTTTGCCCTAAGAAATCGTAAGCTTTTTTTTGTGCCCCGTTGAATGCTCCTAAATAACCATTGACTTCAAGATAATGACCCTGATTGTAGTTGCGTTTGCCTATTTTTGCGTCTTCTTCAATTTGCTTTCCACCGCCCACGAGATGAAAGGCTCCTTCATTAAAGCAAACCAGTCGGTGACGGTCTTTGAAGAAAGCTTTATGTCGCTTACAATGGCGTCACACCTGGGTGGTGTACTGATGTACTGCTTCAATAACTCACACGCCTAATAATTACCAACTAATAATAATTATAACAAAATTTAAAGTGAATTTGCCTGTGAAATCGTCAAATCAGCGTAGTCAAAAAATTAATTTTTGATGCTGCTCTGCCTGAAATTGCATTTCCTACGGCTTTCCTGGTTTACCTTTTGGCATCGAAAATCTAAGTTAGTTCTGCCTGTAGATGCTTTTACTTCTAAGAGCTTTACATTTTGGACAACGGGCGTGGCAAAGCAGAACGCGATCAGAACAGAGAAAATCAAATAAACGCTTCCTCTGTCATTGGCATTTTGCCAAAACTAGATAATCCGAATAACTACTTTTTTATGGCTTTTCGATGTTGATGGAATGGTTTTATTTTACTCAATAGAACACACTTTTTTTTCACAACAATGTTGGTTCGGTTGATGAAACTCAACTCACAGAAACCCTAACCTATCCTAAGAGAATTATTTTATGAGCTAAAGTTTTATACTTTGACTTAGCTAGTCGCTCACCTAACTGAAACAAGTACATCTTCAAATTTTGACAGGATGCACTAAGAGGTCGCACACGGTTGCCGGGTCAAAACAGTTATAAAATAAGTTCCTGGTTCATATTTTTATGATGTTGCTTTTTTCATATATCAGTCTTTGTAAACAAATACAAATGGTCGCACTTACACTAAAAACGCTCTTAACTTAACTGGCCTTATGAGAAAGAATAGTTACGACTGCAATATTGTTACTTTTTCAAAAGAGATGAGTGACTGTAATGGTTATCTATAATTAAGGGTAATGGATCATTTTAAGTAAGTTTCACAGAATTCGCAGTGTTTTAACGACTTAAGAACTATTTCTTTAGTCACACACCTTAATTTTAAACACTCATACTTTGCACAAGGTGATCCATCTCTTTGTAACTGAAGTTATATTTTTATTCTAGCAAAGATAAAAATTATAGAAACAGGCATTCTAGATGCACTAAAACAGCAGCCTACTGTCTGTCCTCTTTGATTGGTTCTTCTTTGCCTATCTTTCTTTCTGGATAGTTTTTATCTAACTACTGTCTTATTTGTAAGGCAAAGTGTACGGGAACTCCATCTAACTGAAACCACATGTTCCTATTGGCCATAAGTGGAAGAATTTTTTATTGTTTTTTAACTTGGTTGTTTAGTTCGTTTAAGACATTGTTGTGATTTACTCGTTTTGCTAGTATAATGAGACCAAGTAAATGATTGCTCAATATGCCATCCCAAAGGTTTACTGAAAATTGCTGTTGATATCTTGTTCTCCGAATCAGATGAGAGTTGTTGATAAAACACTTTGTAAAAACTCCAATTCTTGTGGAATTTTTTCCAAAGGCCAGTTACAATAGCGAGTCTGTGCTTCTGCCTTGTCGTCGTCTACGTCGCCGATGAACAAGTTGAGTTTGAACATCCTCACTTTTGTTTGAAGAAATTGCTGAGCCATTTCTCCAATGAAACACTGTAACACTCAAGAAAAAAATAATTAAGGTGTATTAATAAATACATTTTTTTAAACCACCGTTACGTAATTGCAAGAAAATACAAATGGGTCAGTTGTCTTCGAAGGTCTTTGCTCTTGCAAAGGCTGAACTTTAGTATATTTCCAGCGATGCTAGTTATTTTCATTTAGTATTTCGTAAATTGTAGTTCTTCTACCAATCTCTACGTTATTTGCAGTTTTCCTTGTACTGACCTGCAGAAACTCCTCTACAAAATTTAAGACTTTCTCTTCTACAGCTTCTGTTTTTGTAGTCCTGGATCTACAATGTCAGACCTATTGTGACCAAAACAACCTGTTTTTCGGAGACGTTGATCTAGGCGTTGGAACACGTTTTTGTCAGGAAATATATATAAGCTGCGATATTATAAACCAAAAATAATTTGTTAATTTGACAAATCAGTAATAATATTATTGCAAGTACATATAATCTAGTATTATGAATCTCTGAATATCCACGAAATATTAAAAAAAATTACAACGTACATAAACAATAATTTGTTGTTTTTAGAAATCATTGTTAAACTTAAAACATTGCCGTTGTTAAATACAACCTAAAAT
The DNA here is from genome assembly GCA_029207805.1 of Tribolium confusum. NCBI lineage: Eukaryota > Metazoa > Arthropoda > Insecta > Coleoptera > Tenebrionidae > Tribolium > Tribolium confusum. The sequence continues at coordinate 21,462,939 of JALGAY010000008.1, read as the reverse complement.
ATAACTAAAAAAAGGGTTTTAATTTATTTTTATTTTTTGATATAGTTGCAGTATAATTTTTGATCTTATAAAGTTGATCTTTTTTGGGCAGTTTTTTCTTAAAATTTCGTGTAAATAAGTTTCTCTGAACACGGAAGAGATTTACTGCCCTTGATTGTCTTGATTTTACTTTCAGACAAATATGCAATGAACTTTTTTAGTTAAAACTCTCTAAAATATTTTAAGATTTGGTAAACTATTTGATTTATCGACAGACAATCAACATGCTTTTTTAGATGTTAATTTTGACAGCGTTTGGTTAAGTACATCTTTTCCCATTGGGAGTGGTTTATTATTAGAGAACCATGATGGCCTAACTACCATCGCATTGAAGTTTTTTAATTCTAATGACCAAATCAGCAGGATTATTTTTTATGGAAACATAATACACTTATATTTGTATTTGTGAATTTTGGTTACTAACAAAAACTACCAACTCAACTTTATATGTAATTTCTTTGGTGATTTACGTCCATTTTAATATATATATTTTTTGAGCAAGTTAACAGGAAAGTGGACTTATTTTATATAGCCGACGTTTCGAAACTTTATTTGGTTCTTTTTCAAGGCTTATAATTATTGTCGAATTTGTTGGGCATGGTACCAACCTGTCTCCATCAGTAGTCGCCGGAAGAATGTTATACTACATTTCGGAACCTGAAATGGTCTAGTCTGGGTACCTGTTGTCTCTCACTTGGTTCTTTCCAAGTTGCTGAAGAGGTTTTGTGGTTATAGATTCGCGCCAAGAAATCGTTACGAAACCTCTCGAGTGCAGTTGCATTTATAACATTAGCGTTTGTCTATAGGCGTTCGAGTAACATTTTGGTTATGCAACAGACTTTCTCTTCTAGTTATCTAGTTATCGATTCACCTAGATATTTGCGTCAAGCCACCAACTTCTTCAGTGACTTAGTGAAGTTGATGCGCTTAGGAAATGCTCACCACAGATTTTTTTTAATCCAGTTTATATTAAATTATTATTACTGTGAAGTGCGTTCGGGCTGAGGCCGAGGCCTGTTAAGTCCCTGCTTTGAAGTGATATGCTACTCAGTTAGTCGAACAGTAGGTGTTTTTTCGATATTTGTAAAATGGTTTATTTTACATACACATCGAACAGTACCAACTACACCGACCAAACATTCAACACAGCAAAGAAAACGCTAACATTGGCCTTATCAGTAAGGAAGTAGGCACTGCAAAATGGGCAAATTGTTTTTTTTTGCAGTGGTATTGCAATTGACAAATGTCAAGTGTCAAATGCAGCTGAAATAAAAAAATTGAAATGCAGAATTGTTGTACTTTTAAATTTGTATCAAGCTATTATTTTTTTTAATGTACTTATTTATATATACTTCATATGCTTCAACTCGTGCTATTACATGTGATACACATAAGTCCTACTTGTTGTTATCTGCGCGATGTTTCTGTCTATTGTTATACAGCAGTTGCGTCAAGAAATTTATTTATATCAGTTTTGCTTGTGCGTTTGTCTAGAAACTCAAGCGCTTTGTCAAAGGAAAGGAAAGGGGAGATCAAGCATTTTGTAACAAACATTGGTAGGGATTAATAACGTGTTTAAATTTGTTATTTTGGATACCGGATGTAAGAAATGTCATTTGAGGCACAGGCGAAAAATATAATGTCCTTTTTGTAAAATTTTTAAGAATCAAAAGAGAAATTGATAGAAAATAGGCATTTGAAAGAATAATTCTACGAGGTGGAATAATTAAGCCACATACTTTGATGGTTTTATCGTTTATATTTAAAGTTGAATTACAATTTTATCAACAAAATTCATTAGTCGTGTTGCAAAAGTTACATTTTTTGGTATAACATTTCTGATAACATTAGCTTGATCTCTTGTGAAAAATTGCGGCGGCTCTACAGTCTTGGATACGAATGGGTGCAAACCTCCACTTGCAAAAGAGCGAGCGCGAGCAACCAAGTCCGCTATCGGAGTCTATCAACGTCTATCGCAAGTCTGTAAAAACGTATACCATAATATTTGTACAGAAGCAGTTGCTCTGCGTCGAAAATTAACAGTAGAGTTAAGCTTTTGAATTCAATAGCAGACTAAAAGTAGTGGGAGAAAGAATGTCTATATTAGCCTGGAAAACCACACTCAATAATATAATCGGAAAGATCTTACATCAATCTTTCTTTTCGAGTATTTGGAAAAATGACTTTGTCAAATAGGCTTTTGCATAACATTTTTGAAAAGCGTTTGTCATGAGCTTTCCAAAAGTAAGGTAGGTGCTATTTAAAATTTTCAAGTTGGGGTGGCTGTGGCTTAAAGGGTGGGTGGGGGTGCGTCACTTACCATGTCATTTTGATTCCCCCTAGCAACCACCGAAACGGTTTTAAGTGATTCTCAATAACTCTTTTAATTCTAGAGATATTGCCGATTGCAACTTTTAAAATTGACACACTGTATAAATGAATTGAAACAAATGTAAGCTTTATTTTTTCGGTTTTTATTACTACCATAAAGCTTATTTGCTACCGCGGTTTCGACCTAATCAAGATATTTCAGCCATTGTCTGACTTTCAAGTGACATTATGTGAGGCAAATTGAAGTATATAGTACTGTGGCATTGTCGATATATATTATTTTAAAACTAGCTTCGATTTACCTATGATGAGAAATCATTTACAAAGATTTAAAAAATAAGTTGACCTACACTTAATCACTGAGCACTGCTATATTGATTTGGTAAATACTGTTTTGACTAATGAACCCTTAATTTGTCTTTTATTTCTCTTTTGGTCAAAGGTCAAAATGATCTATTCTAAGACTGGTTCTTGTAAGAGTTGAGCGATAGTAAATAGTCAAAAGCGTCAAAAACTACGCGTAGTTTGTTGTTAATTTCATCACGTATTTTTTGTATATAAACTACACTAACTACATGCCAAAAAAAATGATAAAAATCGAAAGATAATTAACAACCAACAATAGTTTATGCGTAGAAAATAATATATTTTTTGATAATTTTTAATGTTAACATTACCTAGTATTGGTTTAATTTTACACTTTAATATTTTTACTTTGTTGTTATATAATTTACAAGTTATTACTTACCTTTTTGCACGATTAAATTTTATATTAAAAAAAATATGTAGTATGAATTTTTTTGTATTTTCTGATGTAGTCAAATAAAGTAAACACAAAAAACTATCTTTGATAGCTGAAGGTGTTTACGGTCTGTTAAGCCACAAAAGGTTTTTTGTACGTTGTTTTTTTTATATTCCCAAACAAGCTACTGTTGGCTTTAAACTGCAGATGGCTTGTTAGTCCGTCGTTGTCAAGCATGCCAATTAAATATTTGTCAACCTGGACCTTTTAATCCTCTGACAATAATTTACCTCTATATGATACTTCGTGTTGGATCTTCTTGGTGTGTAGAATGAAATGTAGCAAGCACCCAGTAGCACCAAACAATTTTACTTTGCACGACGCACGTTTCAACAACTAAGTTGTCAACCTCAGGTGGGGAATGAAACTGAATATTTTACAAAATTTTTCGGTTTATATACACACTAACCTCGCCCCTCGAATTAAGAATAAAGCGGGAAGCAAGGATGGGTCCAAAGTCCGCGTTGATTAGACATCCTTTGTTCCTATGTATTTCTAGACTCTCGCAAGCGTCAAGAAATTTACAATTATTAATCGCCCTGATAAGTTTAATATTATTTTTATCAATTCTGTGGTCTTTTTCAAATATATGTTGGGCAACACTGGATTTCTCAATTCTGTTGAATTTAAGATTAGCAATGTGTTCTTTAAATCTAGTGTAAATTGATCTTCGCGTTTGCCAAATATATTTTTGATTACAATCTTTACATTTAATTTCATAAATCTCCGACTTTTCAAAAGGCCCTGTTTTAGCTTTCGGATTACCGAGGAGACTTTGTAGACTTGTACCAGAGTTGTTACCAACTTGGAGGTCTAAATTTTTGAAAATTTTGCTCAAACCTTTTGTAATTGTGGGAGCAAAGGGTATTGGTATGAACGTTGTTTTCTTTGGGCTATTTTCAAAAGTCGTAGATTCAGTGTCTGTTTTCTTATATCTAAATTTTCGAACTATTTTATCAATAATTTCAGTCTTGAAATTATTACACCGGACTGCATCTTTTATGACTTTGAGGTCTTTTCCAAATCTTTCGTTACTCAAGGGAAAATTTTCTCTTACTTGGAAATAGTGGGTGCTTGCTACATTTTATTTCTATATGATAGATACAAAAAATTAGCTGTACTTAAGGGCATATACATTTATGGACATTTTTCCACGTTTTTCAAAAAACTGTTGGAATTCTTTAGGCACTTCAAGCAAAATTTATTTGCTTACTGCATCTGCAATACTACAGCTGGCGTCTTAGCACTCATTAATGAGTTTTAGTTTTGTATTTAAATCATAGATGAAACTTGTTCTACATATAGAGTTATTATAAAATAGTGCTTGATCAATCTCATTTTTTACACGATGATTTTTGGCAACAATTTTTTTTATTACACCCAGATTTTGCAACAAAGTTTGAAACGATAATCTCTTTACATACACCACCTAGTATCTACTGGCGGTTTAATTTTTTTCTATTATTGTTCGGAATTAAATTTTCTAAACCGCAATTTTTAAATTCTTTAAGAATAGAAGTGACTTCTGTAGCAAATTCTTTGTCAATTGAGGCGTCCCATCTTCTTCATATTTGATGCGTTGTCGCTAAAAACAGCATAAACATCAACATTATATTTTTTTTAAATTTGAAGATAACGGATTCAAGGACAAATAAAACGAATTAACTTCTATACAACGTTTCGACCGTGATTTATTTCAGTCTTTATCAAGGATTTCAGTTATATTTTATAATAAAATTGACATTTAATTAATTTTGCAGCCATATCAATCAATTGACAGATGACGATAAACAATATTGTTTATAAATATTACTACAACAAATACTGCCCAATACAGTTGTCAATCTCCATCTTTATTTATACAGTTTTCTGTATTAAAATCGTCTACATACTTTCTCAATCCTTATTGTTTTTAAAGTTAAAGTTTTTCTCTTGTTGTAAGGAGTTGTTAAAAGACTTTTTACAGTGTTTTCTGTTATGTAAATAAAAACTTATGTATACATTTGTGTTGTTTTTTATGTATGGTATTCATAACTGTGAGCCAATAATCTAGATTTTGTTGTATTTTTTAAAATATTTTTACTAATTAAGAGTACAGCCGCATTTTTCTTACTATTAGTTATTTTTATGTGTTTAAATTCACTCTCAATCCGATTGGTATGAAAATTGCGTCCAACCGTTTCCAAGTTTTGGCCAAGTTCATTATATTTGGCTTTGAACTTCAAGTCGCGGCATTTTTAATAATTATAATAAACAAACATTATAATTAAACAAATAACAATTATCTGTTCTAGTTTGATATTAGACATACCTACTGGTTTATTTCTTAGACAAAAAAATTCAACCGTTTGAGTGGTAAATTTTTTCGCAATTTTCTAGGATTGTTAAGTTGCTAAACTTTTGGCAGAAGAGCGAGATCGTTTTTTATCTAAAATTTTTGTAGATAAGGTTAATTAATGGCAGAGTCTTCATATTTTCTTGGAGATGGAGGGACATCCTCTCGGTCTGCAGTGCAAAGGACTTGTTAAAATTAAGCCTTTTTGGGTGTATAATCCTTTTACTTATTTCTCTGAAATCCAGAGTTTCTGGAGGAGGCTAATATCAATACACCAAACTTTCTTCAAGTTCAAGTTTTGTGGTAAAACAACCGGAGGCTTTAACACTATAGTGCAACTTGATCTGGACTATGGAGAGGCAGTCACTTGCCTTGTTTTTTTTTGTTTATAGAGGATGGGAAATACACCTGGAGGAAGCTGTTTATGTCTCCAAGTAGTGTCGGGTTGAGCGAACACCGGACCCAGGCTCGACCGACTAAAACCCTTCCCTCTTTTCACGGCTAGTCCCACCCGGAACCGTCTACTGGCATTACTTCGGGTGGGCCGTGGGTTCGAATCCTCAAGCCCTAACTCCCTCGTTGGAATACTGTCGCTCGTTTTTCGTTGCTTTTTTCTCTTTCATTACCTTTGAAACAAATTGGTTTATGCTCATCCAATTATCTGAGCTTTCTAGCATAGTAGCTATCATATTATTAGAGTTGAGAGTGACTGGTTTTTGTTTCACATTCCACTCTCTACCTTTCAATTCTTGGACAGTGAAATGGCGTATGCTCCGGCGAATCCACAAAGCCTAGCCTAGTTTCTCCGGCTCGGTCTGACCTCATCTCTATCTTTTCTTCCGTTCCTAGCAACCTTACCTAAATGGTTGAAATTATACACAACTTTTACCAAAGTATCTGGATATTCTAATAAACTTACAACTTCTTCTGAAATTGATGTTTTTTGGATGAATTCTTAAAGATGTTATGTACAGATTAGAAGACACTAATAGACAATGAAGTAAATCTACGTTCGTATCATGTCGACTTCTTTTTCATGTATGACATCTTCTGTACATTTAAATGTCTTTGTTTAGGCATACTACAGACTCTTTAGAAAGCTGTGTAATTGGTAATATTGCCGATTTAATCATCTGCTCCACGTATCAAAATTTTGATTACCGAAGCGCCTATATAAAACCTCGAGTATTCTTTAACAAGTAGTCGGGCTGTTTTTTTTTTGGCATTTTTATCAAATTTTTTTGTTTTATTTTAAATCTGGATGACAAAGTTTGCAAAATCACACTTAAATTGTTTTATAATGTCTAATTAGGTATAAGTTATATTTGCCGATTTTTCTGGATCACTGAGAAAATTTCTTTCAGTGTTGCCATCGTTAGTTGTACTACTTTTACCAGGTTTTACTAGGTCTACTAGTACCTCCATTTTGTACCAGAATCGTTTTTTTTTAATTTTTTTACGTGCTTGTATTACGTTTTTATTTTTATTTCTAACTAGCTATGTTTTAGAAGGAAATCTGTAAGATACATGTAATAAACACTTGAAAAATTGTGTCTAAGCATTTAATGTAGAGAGACCAGACCGAAACATGGTAGAATCGACGTCTTTTGGTATTTTTTTCTCTATATTGTTTATTTCTTTAGGAGTGGCTTTACAAATATAGCAAGTTTGAGCAGATTGAGTTGATGTACTAACATTGCAAATTTTGTTGTTTGTCATTGTTAATGTTATTAACTTGAACTCAAGATGGTGTTAGATTTGCTATTTGTTTTTCAATATAGAGGACATTTTTATTACTAAGAGTAGTTGTTTTTTTTTTGAATTGAATACGAATATGTCTACAATATCGAATCGTAGACGGGTGAAGCTTTGGTCATTTTTAATAAAGTTAAAGAGTTGCACAGGTACAGATTATGGTACAAACATGTCTTGATCACCAACACTTTCAGGAAGATTTCTAGGAGCGACATTTTCTGTTCATCCTATTTGGGACTGAACATTATGTTACGTCCTATCTTACAATAGAAGGTGCATTGTTTTGTCACAATTTACCTCACAATCTAGTTTGCAAAGATCTATAAGAGATGTCGTACTGTTTTGAAGCAGCAAACGGATTTTTGTTCCGTTTACAACGTCTATAGTTGTTGCTATCTAACTTAAAAAAGTTTAGATAATGACTGCTTTACACGTTCAGTTTAAAATAAAACTAAGTATAAAGTACTTCTGAAATTATTATTTTTTTTACTGTAAGGTCATTTTTTTTTCTCTACACTACTTTGTCTTTTATCTTAGCTATCGTCTCAGTGTGACTCCCAGCTCCGGCTTACTAGAAAATCAACGAAAGGTATCTCTTCAAACTTGCAGAATTAAAAGCAGTACTTTATAATGAAATAATTGAGCTCAGTGGTGACCCATACCAATATACCAATAATCATAATTTCTAAAAAAACATTTTAATTTTGATGTGAATTGTTTAATTGTGGTCTAAAATTAGTAGAATTTACGGAAAAAAATGTTAAATTTTTTTTTTTGCAAAAGTTATCAGAAAAAGAATAAATTTTGGGTCGAGCTTGACCCAGTTTCGGCATGGCAAGGGTAAGGATGGGCGGTTATTCTAAAATAAACGGTTATTTTTTTACCGTTTTTTTTAAACAGTGATTTTAGGCAATAACCTGGAAGCAATAACCGGTTATCCGGTTAATCTTGTATCAGGTTAGTTTCGATAAAAATTAGAAATACAAAAACATCATTTTATGAAAAAGTTTTATTATATTGTAATAAAGATAAATTTATAATTGTAATATTATTACAATTCTCAATATTTCTTATCTATTGAGTTTAAAAAAACTAACTTATTAATATGAGCAAGCATTAACCTGCTTCTATTATCAGTACAAATATTGTTCAACAAAGATACAAGTCTCTATAGAAGAGCTAAATGCCCCCAGCACAGTTAAGTATTTCAGTGTTACTTTGGAAGTTGCAGGACACGGTCTATGATTGAATTCCTCAAAATTGATGGGGTCACATTTTGTTTCCAATGTCGATTGATCTAAGTATAGTTTTTATTTTTTTGGAAGGCTACCTATATGTTCACGAAAACCAATTACTGCCTAGTCTGTGGCGCAAATTCGTCGTGAATTTTTTGTAATCCGTGATTTTTAATTTTTTAAACTAATTTCTTTTTCACGTATATATTAAACATAATTAAGTCTCTATAAAAACAAGCAACATTTTAAAACCTGTATTTTTTTTTGAGGACATTTGTAATTCCGCCCATCTCCATAAATGTTTTTTTTTTTTTTGATTTCGAATCTTTAATTTTCCGGTAGGTACTTTTACTTGACTCAGAATTTATAATTTATATTTATATTCATTTACCGATTATATTCGGGAAGATAAATTTTTCGCATTAGTGCGAATACGCGAAATTTCTTCCTCAAGATAAGTACAACGTTTTTTGTCAGGAATAAAACCCAACATATTAAGAAAAAATAATCAATCACAATCAGTTGAGAATTTTGTTTATTAATTAATGGATTGCTCAGATTGATTGGAAGATTTTGGCAATGGTCTTAAGCAAACATTAACTGTTTTCTTGCGGGAAATGAAAAACACCCCGGTGCGGGAAAGCTGTCCTTTGGGAAAAATAGCTGCTTACAATTTGAGTGTACAAAAATTATTATTTTTTAATTGTAAATTATCATTCTTCAATTGTTTTAGTTGACTCTTAACTTTCTTGATAAATACGATTGAAAAAGTAAGATGGACTTGACAGCTTTACCGACCTTCATCAGTTAAGCTGCCAATGCTGCCAGATTTATCTTTTTTTAGTCTGAATTATCTTGATTACGTAATTTTGCATGAACTTAGGCTATAATATGGTTAAAGGCATTCGCCAAATTTCGGGGTTCTATAAAATGTTATCTAAATTTAGAATTCAGCAGTGTTTCTGCGGCCAGCAAAGTGTGGCTTTCTAAGGGATCAAACCTTTTTAGTATTTGGTTTTGAAGTTTTTTTATTAGCAGCTTAGGCAGATCATTCGAGACTTCGATTCTCTGAAGCGCTGTTTTAATAATATTCGTTAATGGTATGATCAAACTTTTTGTAGCATATGTTTTCCCAGAAATGTCACAAGTGGCTGCCTCAAATGGATTAACAACTTAATGCACTCTAAGTTGCTCTGAAGTTTTTTTGTGGGCTGGCGAAAGCAAAATTTTGTCTACATGACTTTACAACAATTTAAACGTTTCTAGGCTAGAAAATCTAGAATTCCATTTTGTGGCCACTTCTGAGATCAATTATAAGAATATGCCATCCGATTTTTCTTTTTTTTTCTTCACGTAGATCGTCTTGGGCAACATTACTATGTTTAAAATAGTTTACAATGTTTTTTACCCTTTCAATTACATGGAGAATGTTATTAAAGTTGTTCTGTTTAAAGTGCTTTCGTTACCACTTGATTTATATTGTGCGAGAAACACGATTCATAAATTTTATCATGTCCCGTAACTTTTACTACATCTACAAAATTAGCTTTATTATCGGTTCTAATTGAAATAACATTAGACTTTCTAATATTCCAGGAATTCAAATTTTATTTAAATGGTGTGTGGTGAGGGGTTACATTTTTTACTCCAAGACACGTCGAATTCATACTACTACTTGGTTCATCTGAAATTTTAAATCTGACTTATATAATGATCCGCTACAAAAATAAAACTTTTTATGGCGTTTATAACAGTAGCAATGTCGGTAGTAAGATCGATAGTATTAACTTTTCTTAAAGATCTAACCATCAGAGCGTGAAGAGCGTGAAGAGCGTAAATATAAATAAAATAAAATTTGGTTTATTAATGTTTTAACAAGTTATAAACTTTTTCTTACCGGTTGGTTTATATAATTGCACAGTTGTCTCCAAAAAAAATTATGTGTTCTTATTCCGTACAACAAAAGAGCAGATTATTTCTACATATCATATACATACTAAAAAATGTTTATAAATAATCTGCAATACGTGTCCAGTTGAGTATTCGTCATGTCGATAGAAATTTTCAACCGTTTTTGATTTATTTTGTCAAGAAAATCTGTGGCTACAGATTTTCTGGAAGACATTGTTGCTACGAAAAATAAATACTTGTGGAATTTTGAACAAAAAAAATTGCTTTGGTAAAGGACTGGAGTTTTGGAGCAAAAGCTGCAAAGGTAAACATGTTTACTAAAATTTTGATCATTTATAAATTATAATTTCTTGTATACGTCACATAAAATATGGAAATATAATCAGCGACAGCTGTACCCTATTTGTTTTAATTTTGACGCAGTACTATACTTATAAATGTTGTAAAACGAAATCTTGGATGAAGGAATCCGCGGGCAAATCTCGAGCAGGTTTACACGAGCTTATTTTTAAACATGTAGTATATGTCACCGACCCTGCTATCGGTGCAATTTTGTTTTGATTGGGAATTGGGAATGTGGTGAGTAATGAATGGAAGTGGTAATTTAATTAAAAATTTAGGAAAGAGAAATTAAATTTAATTAAAAGGAGATTAATTAAATTGTTAAAACGAAGAAAATAAAACACAGATATTAAATTTAAAATGGCACTGCCAAGCGAGTGAGTACAAAGAAAGGGTAAAAGAGTTGAATGGGTTGAGAGAGAGATGGCGCAGCGATGCAAGTGAGTAACGCGCTGTTACTCCGCAAGGTGGCGCGCGAACGAGCAGAGTGAGAGAGAGCGAGGTGTGCGAGTGAAAGAAGCACTGATGAAGACAGCGTTGTCTTCATGAACTTGCAATCGACTGCCGACTCACGACTGACTGCCGAAGAGCCGAAACGGTGGTTAAGAGCGAGAGTTTTGCCACCTTTGAAGGTTCGGCAAAGATCGAGAGGTTCGGATGATTTGTCTGCGTGAATCAAGATCGCGAGATAATTGAATCGCGAGAATGAGATAAAGCGTGGGAGGAGCGGAATTGAAAAAGGAGTTGAACAGTGTTTGAATCATAATTTTACGACAACCCGTTCATGAGATGTGAACGAAAGAAGCTGAATTAACACAACTAATGGTTTAATAATTAGTCCGCATCATGCGAGAGGGCTGCGTGATGCGAGGTAGGTCGCGAGAAGCCTACCTGACGAAATGAGAGCGACATTGAGCATGTCGCGTTTTAATTATCGAGAAATGCGTGAGATGAGTTAATTGGTTAATTAATTGCGGCTTTTGATACGGTTACCGTAGGAATTACGGGATGAAATTTATACGAAAAGACTCGGATTAAAAAGAGCTTTTCGATGTGTGGTTCTATGCGTGGATACCTGTCCAGGTGAACGCGTGAGCCGAGATTTTCCGCTTTCTTTTGTTTGACGGCTGGCAGGTAGACGGCTACTTGAAAGTAGAAAGCGTTGGTCGAGAGGTGACCTTGCAGCTAAAGTTAGCAAAGAAGGCGACTTTTAGAGATGGAATGTTGTGGAATTCTGTTCAAGTTTTTAAAATTACCGATTTGTTGACGTTTGTTAATTCAGGCAACACAGAGAATTTGTGAAAACCTAATTAAATAGAAATCGCATTACGATGATGGTAACATATTTAAACGTTTAGTAGTGTTTTAGTAGTTGAAAACAAGACAAGATCAGACGTTTAAAGATGAAAGATGTCTGTTTTGATGGATATAAATTCGTCTTGGAGTATATGCAAAATGTGCAATTAGACGGGACACTGTGAGCGCCGGTCATCAACTGTTAACACCATAATAATACTGAAACATTGTAAGTTGTCCTGAAGGTTTATATCGAACCTGATGCTCCAAATTCTTCAGGGTGGAGTCACATCATAACAAATTGCCTCTCAGCGACAGCTAGATTCTCGGAAAGACTATCGAGTGGGATTTTTTTCTCTCTCATCTAAAAACAACAAATTAATATGTACGTTATACAATCAAGAAATGTTAATTTGCTAATTCAAAAGTATTTTTAAAAGCAATAAATATTAAAAAAAGATACTGATTTTTGTATCATTTTTGATTTTTAAATATGCTTTTTAAAGTTGGTTGACAATAAAAACTGCTTCTAGATGGCTCCTAGAAAAAGTTTTATAGTGTTATAGTTTTATATGTTTTATAATAAACATATAGTCATATGTTTATTATAATTTTTGAGCAGAGGCTGTCATGAGAAACAAAAATTCTAAAACCGTAGGGCGTAATTTATTTCACTTGATAATAAAATCATTTTACTGTCATTTACAAAGGGATTTGTTTTTGATTTTCCAGCACCTTTCTTCCGATTGACGCTGTCGGTCTCTCGAAAAGACGTGATAGTGTTTTTCAAACTGGTATAAAAATTTGACTCTGTTATGATTTTTTCTGGAAATTTATTCCGAAACTCGTCAAAACAAAGTCTGGATGAGTAGACCCATTCTCCGTTCGCTAAGTGCCCATAACGAGAATATGATTCCACTAAAACAATCTTCTGTTCTACAGTAATCCGCATAATTCAAATCAAATCTAAATTTTATTTTTGACAGTGACAGCAAAATGACATTTACGAAGTGAATTAATCTACGTTTTTAGAATTTTGTTTTTCATGGCAGCCTCTGATCAAAAATTATAATAAACATATGGTAGTATATATATAAGTGTTAGTCTGGTACTGAAAAGCAAATGCAGAACTACCTCTTGCATTTGGCATATGCGCTTTGCTGTCAAATTTAAAAGAGCTTCAAGTTCGACTTCTACCTGATTATCACTTATTTTAATTGATTTTTTGATATTCTATTCTATGAAGGATATATGTTTGCATTGGAATTTTTAGCAACCACTATAGGCCAAACAGGTCAATTTTCTTTATTTATGTTAAAGGTGTCATAGGATGTCGTAGGTGCTAAATTTTGTTTTTCTGATTCCATTATCTTATACATTTTTCTGTATTTTTGAGAACGTTTAAGAGAAATTGAATTTGTTATCTCTTGAACAACTGTTGCTGCAGTTCGCTTGCCACTTTTTTCTAAACTAAGCTGGATAGCAAAAGAAAGTTCTTTAACAGTAGAAGACGGTCTATGATTTTGAGATTTTTTTGTTTGGCTCTTATACTACAATCTTCAAATCTCGTTAGAGGTCTTTTGTGTCTTGAATTAAAACACTCTTCTACAATTTGTTCTTTACTAATTGTAAATGTTAAAGTTGATTCTAGCTAAATTCTGTTTCCACACTGAAATCGAACTTTGTATTTGGATCAGGTTTTCCACCGTAATTCAATATTTTTGATAAATTTTATCAACGTTTTTTGTAGATTTTTGTGAAGCTCATTTTTTACGACACACAGGCATTTGCACGGTCCTTTACAAGACTTACGTGTCTTTAAGTGTTGTAGTTTTAGCCACTCGTAAAAAAGCTATAGATTAGTAAAAAAAATGAGATAATTTGATTGGGCACTCGGGGCACTTCAATTTTAGATTAAATTAAATTAAATGTGTCACTGTATTTATGCTAAATGTTATAACACCTGTTTATTCCTACATTTTTAAGTATGTGAAAATAATAGTTTTAATTTTGTTTAAAAGACGATAATTGCAGAAAGTAAGATTTTTATTTAAATGTTTATATTTAGTTTGGTTATTTATTGAAATAACCGGTTATTGGCAACATAAAATTATTTTTATATATTCTAATATCCGGTTAATTTTGCCAATTTTTAGGCAAGGGTTAAATAATTGCCACAGTCCATAGACGATTATCTTTGTTAAAATAGAAACACCAATGTTTGAAACAATAGTCCCAATTGCAAAATTTTTATGAAAAAGTTGCACTCTAGATCTTACATTAAAATTGAAATTTTTAACTAGAGAAAACACAGTGACGGCAAACTAGTAATTTGTTTTTGTTTTCAAATTTTTATGTACTACAATAAATTATACAAAAGATCTAATTTTATAAAACTTTTGAGTTTTTTGACTATTAAAACACGCTACATGACGTACATTATTAGGTAGATATAAGATAATATAATACGGTGATACAACTGTGTACTTTTCAAGAGTTTAGGAACTCAATAGTAGCATAGTAAATTATTTCATAAGATAATTTTTTAATTCTTTTTTAATGGTAAATGAAAGTACGTTTTGTGATATTTTCTTGTTCTTGTGGGGTAACATTTTTGAGTTTATTAGTTCTTGTAGAGTATTTATGTATATCTGATCTTAAAGTATATTTAATAATGTGTTGTTTTACAAAACACACACATTTGTATATAGATGAGTCTTTGGGAAGGAGACAATTACAAACTGCACAAGCTTTTTACAGACGAATACCTGAGCGTTTCATTAAAATATAAATTTGCGCTGTTTTTTTTTATATATAAATATTCACTCTTCAGAGACCGTGTGCTTGTCATTAAATGAAGTAAAATATTAGAGTTTTGCTATCGGAATTAAGCAGATTTTACTTGAAAATTAATACTTGCTAATATTTGGAATGTCCTGTATTGGTATAGCTATAAGCTTATATAGCTACTCATATAAGCTTAAGAAGAGTTTAACCTAGCTTATAGCTGCTTACCTACTGTTGGATTTCTAGTTTCTTCTATATCCCCAAACTTTATGATCCGTCTTTAGTTAAGTCTTTCTACAATGTGGACGAATTTGATCCAGATTAACCTTAATTTTTTTATAACAATTAGATGATTTTTTTCTTGGAGTGAATCGACTTTACTCTGGTTTTTGGTTGAGATTAAAATGCTCTCCCATACAGGAATATTTATTTCTCTTCGATATTTTCGAAATGTGCGATTTAACATTGAGAATTTTAACTTCTGACAAATATGACATAAAAACTACATATGATTTTAGATACTTAACATGTCAGTTAGCTAAATTTAAACAAGAGGTGAAATTTTCTTATTAACCCTACATAAAAAAATTTTTGAGGGCGCGTTTTACGTGGTATATTTCGGCGGCGGAAGACAAAAATTTACTTCACTTCCAGACTCTGTCTTCTACGACGAATTTAATATTTTTTCACTGAGCAAATTAAAATTACATGATTAACAATAGGCAGTTGGTTTATTTAAACAACATGATCAAATACTGTTTAAAGTTGACTAACGTACAACACTGAGATTCAAGTTATTTATTTACACTAAAACTATCAGTTCTTTACTAATAGATATTTAAATATTCCAAAGCAATAATTACATTCAAACTTTTCCAATCTGTTAAGGTATTTCCAATTGGTGAATTGTAATAGTCGTTATTTTTAAAATCATTATAGGTATATAATTAACGATATTGTCAGTTATATGAAATTCGCTTCGTCAAATTTTCAGGTATTGTAATTTATAACGTAAAACGTGATCAAATGGTTGAAGTTTTTTCCTAGTCACAACATTTACATAAAATTTTTACTTTAATTTATACTTACTTCTTTAACCTATGTGATGTAGGTAGATTGTCTGCTGCTAATCTATTGTTTAATCGATTTCCAAACTAGAGGAAATTCTCTCAGGAGCAACGTGTATGTTTTTTCTAATATATTGTGTTGCGTTTCATGTTGACTTTAGAAGAAAACGAAACTTCTTCTATATACACACATTTATTACAACATATTTACAAGTCTCTTGGTGTTGTCCAAGATGAACTGAGTCGTACTGAGTCTCGAATACAACTACTGATACAAGTGGTATTTACTAAGATCTAAGTTAGGGTGCCAACCCGGTCGGGCCAGCTATGGTTGGAATGGGGAGACGTAAGGAGTGGCGTAACATATTGCTCAACTTGTCTTACAACTATTTCAGACAATAAGTTCGAATAAAGTTAACTTGAACCGGGCGATGTAATGCTTTTACATCTGGAAAATATCTTGATGAAAACGGTTTACTTATGTTTTTGGGCATAACACGATCATTATAATAAAATGTGGAAGTAACCCGGTTGAAATTTAAAATATTATTACGTTTGCCAAGGGTTCAAACTTATCTTGTCAACGTGAATGTTCTAATCGGCGGAAGTAGTGATGCGCATGAATCAGTTAGTCGGTAGTTTCCTATATATTGAGTCGTACTCCTGCTTTTTTTGTTAAAAATTTACTAAAGCCATTTTGTTGGAATTTTAATGAAATAACTACGCCAAAATACTTTGAAACTATTAAGAAGGTCTTTGCTGATAGTATTTTCATTGTATGGTTTTGGAAAACAGAGATTCTTGTAGATAAATCGGAAACCATGTGGCGAGACAAGATATTCTAGTGAGACAGTAGACTTTCCTGTGTTTTGAATGTTTTACAGGTAGTCTGAGCACGTTTTATAATTATTGAATGTAGTTTAAAATTGTCATTTAATTTAAAATTAGTTAAAATGTTGTTTTATGCCTTTGGAATGGGGGCGATAATGTCGGGACTTGTTTAATTCAACTGACTGTTTGAATTTTGTGACATCAAAATTTTGGATTGTGTTGCATTAAATTTATACATTAAATTTTAAACTAAAACTATTTGGTAAAATTAATTGTTTCAAGAGCGGTATTTGCAATGGAGGGGTGCTGCTCCAGATGGGGGAGAAAATGGTCTCTACAGCACTCTATTAAATGGTAACTTTCTGCTGTTGCGTTTATTATTCTGCGGGGGCGTTAAGTGGGCACTACTGAAACATTCTTGATATTTAACCAGTCTTTCACTAAATGTTGCACTGCTTGAATTTCTAGAGGTTTTGTTTAGGGGGAGAGCGTGTTGGGATGAAAACGTCAATAGTTTTGTACGTTACGCAAACGTTATTTTATGATTGTTTTGTTGTTTCATGATCTGCTGTTGTTATTGACCACTGATCTATATTTATTTTGTTTATTTCCTAATAATTTACATGAATTACTGCAAGAAACAAACAAATAAGTGTTTCTTTTTACATTGTAGTTTTATTATGCTCTTCCAACTTAAACCTTCATGCAGTCGTATCTCAAAGAATTTTTCCGCCATTGTGTTAAACACAACCTAGTTATGTTGTCAACTATTTATATGATCACAGCCCAGCAGTTTCTTTCCACTAGACGACCATCACGACCGCTTTATTTAAATTTAGTGCGCAAATTTAAATAATAACCCTCGTTTGGGTCATTACAATGTGAAACTTACTTTAGGTTTAACAAAGAAAAAAATAAGAAAATGGTTTAAATGCTTTAATGAGAAAGACTCTGCTACATGATTGTACTTTTGTTACTTTATTGTCTTTCAACAAATAGTAATCATTAGTAATAATAGTCATTAAATATTAGCAACAATATGGAATTAACTAAATAATAAATATACTCGTGTTTTAGTTCAGTAGAATAGCGTGGCAAGAAGAAAATCTTTGTCGTCAAAATGTCAAAATACACTCACCGGCACAAAATTCGATCTATATTTGATTTTCTCAAAAACGAATTTGTTATCATTTTTTTTCAGTCAGAGAACTTTTATGTAGTTATAAGATACATTTCTAACAATAATTGTTAAGACAAAAAACACACGGTTTTAAATAGACGCGGTCGGGCTATATGTAGTTTATCTGGGTGTTGGTAAATCTTTTGGATAATGGTAAAAAAAAGTTATTTGTTGTTCTTACTTTGTCTTAATTGGGGATGTTATCATTGGTTATGTTGTCCGAATTTTGAGTTGTGTCATAATTGGTTGTTCCAATTTCAAGTAGTGTAGTCTTAATTGGGGTTGACATGATCAGTTGTTCCCATTTAGAGTTGGTGGTGGTGGTTGTACAGGAGGAATAATTGGTTGTTGTTGACTATTTAATTGTCCCACATGTGTTTGTGATTGGTAAACAATATTGCGATAGACAACATATCTGGTAAACATACGATTGTTTCGGAATTTGAATTTTTCTTTTTGTGGTTCGTCTGTTAGGATGATCTTTAAATTCTCTCCAAGTCCATCTCTACTTAATGCAACGTATAGTTGGCTATGAGCAAAGCAAGGACCATTAAGATAAACGCCGATCTTTTCGAAAGTTTGATCTTGACCTTGACATAATATGGCACGTTGGGCGATTCTCACATCGTTGAGTTGAAAATTGATGTCTTCATAGATATGTGCAAACAGTTTTGGTAAATCGTTGACCAAACATTTTTGTGGTATTTCAATGAGGTCTTTCGGAACACCAAAATGAATATTTGTCATTTTCGCTATTTGGAATGTACCATTGCGAATAGTCAATAGAAATTCTGGAAAATTACGTTTAATGAAATTGTCTTGTTCTTGTTATGCAGCAGCATTTTGGAATCTCATGTTCTGCTGCAATTGTAATTTAATTACAGCTCTCCAAAATGGTAAGGAATGAATGCATTTGTTGATGATCTCTCCTGCATGTTCTCTAGGTACAACAGGGAGTAGTTGTCCAAAATCACAACCAAAAACAACAATTTTTTCACCAAATTCCTTATCATTTTTCATTAATTGGTTCAGATATCTATGATGACTATGGCTAGACCGCTTTCTTTGGTGCCATCGATGCTTTATCTCATATTATCAAAATGGTGTTTACTAATATTATCTGCTTCAGAGGAATTATTTTTTAAAACGGTAATGGTATATATTTTTTTTGATGTTGAATGGAAGTCGGAAGGTGTTGAGGACAGTCTTCCCTTGTTTCAGTAAGATTGCGGCTACTCCTGTCTATGCCACAGCGATGTAATTACGATTGAAGCGTTCTTTTGTAATTGTTTGTAAAACGTTGTACAATAACCAATAACAGGACCATAAATATAGGAAACGTTAGTGTGACTATTTGCGATATGATCTTGAAGAGCACTAACAATGGCATTGTAAGCAATGATCTGGTTTCTGTTCAAGTTGGCAATTGCTTGTTCAATATTGTGGTCGTCTTGAGTGTTTGTTGTTGTTGGTGGTGGTAGGGTTGTTTGCAAATTTTTTTGATCGCGAATGATTTGGACAAATTTAATGAAAGTTCGTTGGAACATTTGCGAAAATGTTATTGTTATCATTTTCATCTACAATGTCCGGTAATCCCAAACGGGCCAATGTTGGAATTCTTGGCAAATTGCATTGTTCCAAATAGTTCTTAATGTTATGAAGAGTCTTCTGTTCGGCAAGTTCTTCATTATCATCATTAAACCTCATGAAGTCATTTAACATGATGTAGTCTCTGTACTTGTTGTGCATGGTTGGGATTGTTGTCATGTCTCCATCTTCTGTGATGATATATACGATGGTTAGACCAAAGAGTTTGCGAACTGCAAATGGTCTCTTCGTCCATGCAATCTCCTGCAAAGCTTTATCGTACATGTTGAAATCATCCAAAAGACAAAGGCGTTTACATGTTTCTTGGAACGTTTCCATCACATTTCCATTGATCGTTTTCAGGTCATCAAAACTTGTTGCTCCTAGTATGACTTTGAGCAAAAGTCGCAAGAAATATCGTTTATCTTTGCGAAAGTTGACTTCAGACAGTGCGTGTATTTATCATTTTACAAATGATTTTTTAAATTTTTTTTAGTACTTTTTAGAAGTTTTTTAGTGATGTGAATAATTTTGAATAAATTCCTAAAAGAAGCAGAAATATTAACTGAAAGTGCAATGCCACAAGAGTAATAATAATGCTCACAATTAATTATTTTTTTATTTTAAAAATTAATTTGACGATCAAATTTCTTTTTGTCACTGTATTTTACCTGGCTCTCTATTTACTTTTTCTAAATTATTATTCGTGAATTTTTTAAACCTGTTTTAAAGGCCTGGGACCGTATTCTCTAATTTTAACTTAAAAACGTAACGTTTTGAAAATGCTTGCGAATCGTAATGCGCTTAGCAAACCGCCATGAAATTCGTCTAGGTATTCTGTAGTGCCTTACGTTTATTTTATGACATATTAAACGATATGCAAAAGCTGACAACATTGCGAATTTTGTGCAAGTGTATAATGAGTTGTCTGCCACAAACAAATTTTGCACCAAATTTGTATTTTATTGTGATATTTTTTTAAATAAAAAGATAAGATGTTTGTTTTCAATTGGTGCAACGACTGTCACATGCGTACCGTTAATAAAGCCTATATTATAATACCTAGCAAACCAAACTTGTTAAAACATCTCTTATGTCTTATGTTTCTCAATTCTTCAATTGTATAAGGAAAATGTATGTATCGATTTAAAATTTGAGGATGTACAGCTTTTGATACAGACGGTTGGCTGATTCTAATAGTGTAATTGCTACCTACATCTAGTTCATAGCTGCCTTCAGCAAAAAATCGTAAAGCAGCAAGTAAATAAAAAATTTAGGTAGATAAACGATTGTATACAATTTAGTCTTAAATAACTCACTTTAGTCTGAAGATTTAAACCACCAACTCGTTGCCGCTGGTTTATAAAATGCTCTAACTGCGCTTATGAGTCTCTTACCTCTTCTTTGCCTAATCTAAATAATTTAATAAAGTTGTAGTCTGACAACTTAAAGGCATTATTAGACTGAATCCGCAAATGTTGATTTTCAGCATTTTCAATTTGTTAATTACATACAACATTAAAATTTCGTCTAAATTGGCCATTCTAAATTCTTACGCATAAAACAGTGACATTCAATAAACGTCAAAATACAAAAACATAAGCAAAACGTTTTCTTAAAGCCATTTTAAATATGGTTAGCACTTTTTCAATTACGATACGCATGGCGCTAAGAGAATACCAATTCTCTCTGGTAATCGCAGCTGTACGTCATTTACGCTTAGCGCTCAAAAACGCTATGCGAATTATGGTTAGAGAATACCGCCCCCGGTATCTTACAATTGTAGCAGACATCGTCAAAACTTAGAAAAATCCTGTAATTGGTATTATCGTATTTGATTATTAAAGACGCAGGCAATGATAAGGTTTCCGAAGAGAGAACAAAAATCTTCCTACGGTCACCATGAATATGTTCCAATCCTGGTGCTTGGAACCTTGCTATACGAAAACTCATAGATGACACAGTGGTGAACCCAAGTCTTTTTATAATGTTTTCTATAATAGTATGTGGTATAGAAGGACATACTCTAAATAGAAGAATACGCCTGGATGGATTTATCAAGCGACGTATTCTGACCTCGACCTCTTTTACTGTGACAGAA
The DNA here is from genome assembly GCA_029207805.1 of Tribolium confusum. Classification (NCBI taxonomy): domain Eukaryota; kingdom Metazoa; phylum Arthropoda; class Insecta; order Coleoptera; family Tenebrionidae; genus Tribolium; species Tribolium confusum. The sequence continues at coordinate 21,441,340 of JALGAY010000008.1, read as the reverse complement.
GAATGTTCAGACACGATTTTATCAACTAAAGCTTTGAAAGTAAAATAAATACAAATTCTGTTATTCGAAAGTTTAGATGCAAACTGATATTTTTTGGTGATACTATATTACCTATAGCAATCACATATTCCTCTAAAGTGGTTATTTCATTATTAGTTTTAAGCACAATGGTCATATTGAATTTGTTAGGTGCTATAATTACACTTTTTGCAGAAAAATTTCTCAAATTATATGCAAAAACGAGGCGAGTGCGCGAAGATCGCAGTTACTAGCCTCAACGTTTGAAAAACTTATATTTTACCGGTTGCTACGGGGCGATAACTCACGATAAAATTTCGAATCAACTTAAAAATAGCAGATATCTAGCTATTTAAATGCAAAACCACAAAAGGCTGAACTACCAGCAGGAGAATAGCCCAAGGAACAAGATGATGTTAAATTCACTAATTAAAGTTGGAATTATCCTCATCAAATCGGGTGAAAAACAATGAGCTGATAAAAGGCAAAGTGCACTCTTTTACTCATCGCCACCACCAAATTGTCAAAGAATTATTATTAGAGATTCTATGATCCTATATCCTAATGCAGCGTTTCTCAACCTTTTTTGGCCTACGCACCACTAAAATTTAACGACTTAAGTATCTGTCGCTAAAACTAGTTTGAGATATTTATATTTTGATAAATTAAAATATAGTTATTATTATTTTTTTAATTTTTTTCGCGGATAAATAATTGTCCACAGATTAGTAAAATTTTTTAGCGAACCACTAGTTGAGAATAGGGGTTCGAATGATTTGTCTTTATATTGTTGTCTAAAAAGTGACATAATTTTAGATTTGTTTTTGCTTAATTTTTTATCCTTTATTTGTTCAGCAAATAGAGAAGTGATTAGATGAAGGGCTGATCCTCTTGATATTGACTACTGAATATCTCTTAAAAATTCGTGTTTTTTTTTAAGCTATACTTTTGGGATGACTGCATTAATTTTTTTTGCTTTTGGCACCAATGTCTTCTCATCAAACATTCTATTTTTGAGTGTACGCAAATCCAACTTTGATATTAGCTGTGGATCTACGCGTTTTGAAATTGGAGAAATCCAATATGCTTTTATACCAGTTTTTGTAATTTTTTAATCTTCACAACTTTATCTGTATTAAACAAAACAGCACACAAGTGGGTACAGAGTACTTCTCCTAACCCCGCAACGCAATCACAGTTGGCTGAATAAATAGATTCACTTTTTTATAAATAATCCAAGGATTTAAAAGTTTTTCGTTTAATCTTTGTGAATGCAATACCTACAGTTTTATAATTTTATAAAATCAATAAAATTTATCAACTTTTCAATTATTAGAAAATAATCACCAAATAATTTAACCCCAATTTTCTTCACCCACCCACAAACAAGTTGGCTATAAGCTTCCAGGCCCTTATATGCACACATTTTTTTATTGGTATAAGCACTTTTTGGACCAAGTAATTAACAATATAAGGATATAAGATATTGGGGAAATCCTCAAAACTAGTTGAGAAGCAGTTAATATCCAACATAAAGGGGTCACACCTCCAATTGCATCTATCTTAAAAGATATATTTGTTTACTATCTTTATTCAACTGCATGAAGTAATCACTAATTAAACACGACATTTTTGTCTATTTACAATAATTAAAAATTTTGTTATACAAAATAACTAAAATATTTACATACCTTCAATCCTATGTTGGGAAATCCGTAAAGAATCTTAAAAGAATAACTACCTAGTGCTAACTTCTAATAATAAGCAACTAAAAATTCTTAACCTAATATTCTTTGTATTTACTCAACTAAAAAATAGTTATATTTTTAATTGGGTATTAATTTTAAAACCATTATTAAACCTTAAAGCTAATGCAACACAATTATCCTGGATACATCACACAGATAAAAAACATGTCTATTTAAACACACCGAAAAGTCAACGAAAATAGGGCGTTAAATTTCTATGCACACGACTTATTTAAAAACCTATTATAAAGTGTTGTAGTAGCTGTAAACTATTCCTTTCAAAGTAGCGCTAATGTCCGCAAAAGGAACCTGCCGGGACCTAGGCATCCTTGGTATTGTATTTTATAATAATAATAATAGTTTATTTAGTTCAATAATGCTCTAACGGCGTGGAACACGTCAGTATAATACATAAATACCACATAGTAATAAATAAATGTTTGGTACAAAACACAATAACAATAGACAATTTAACTAACATATACATGCACTTAAAAACAATTGAATCGTTTATTGCAGAAAGGGAATAAGTCACTTTTTATAGTTTTAAGATAACCGAGGAAAACTTTTTGTTCACACTATATAACTTTTTTATAGTATTTGTAAAAATAACCTGATGGTTTATGTGTCTATGAACAAGTCTTTACCTAAATTGACTTAAAAAAGCCTCGTTTTTTTGTATTTTTGAAAAAAGAGAAATGTGACTTATGCTTTTTCTGCAATAAACTATCTAGAGTTCATAAAAATCATATCGTTTTGACAAAAAGACCCAAAAAATATTGGAATAACTAAATTTATTTAACATTTTGAATAATAATAACATCTCAGCTTTCATTATTAATGCTTTAGGTACTCTGCATTCTGAAGTGATCCTTTATCTCTTTTCTATGTTTTCCAGCTGCTTATGATCTCCTAGTAAAACGGGTGATATAGCTCTATAACCCATTGGATTAAGCAGCGTAAATGTTCGATTTTGGTTTCTAAAATTGGCACCTTTCAAATAGACTTTATCCTTTGGCATACCTACAATCATTATGTTTATGAGAGCAATAAACCTGGATATGTAATAGCATGCGAATATGTTAACGGCTTTCCCCAACATCATTTTAAACTCGCATCGAGAAGTAGAGTTACAGTGGCTATAGAAATAAGAAAAGCACATTTCTCTCTCCTGGGTACATAATTTTTTTCACTTTCAACTGATATACATGTCTTGTTATAATATATTGGCTACGATTGCTTAAAATTTATTATGTCCTCTGTTTGGACCTCCTTTACGGTGAACATAGTTTTTGCACTGGAACTGATTATGATTTTAGTGTATTTGTGTACGCTGTAAATTCTCTCATGTTTCTTCAATGACCTTTTCACTACTCCAAAAATACGATTGCAAGGAAAAAACGAATGCCTTCTGATTGGGAAAAAATGTTCAACTTTATCGAATCGTCCAGTGTTTGTAAGAGCCAAGGAAAGTCTCAACATCGGGTGGTTTTTATTTTGCCCCGGACAGTTGTCGTAAAATATTTTTAATCTCTTAATGGATTGTTAATATCAACGTATTTGCTAATTTTCTTAATATTCTCTTGTAAGTTGCTTGTTTTTTTTAATTTCTTCAATTGCCACCGTTTCAATTTTTTTCTTTTTTTGGGCAGGAATTTGTGGAGGTGGAAGAAGTGAAATAATCGGATATAATGGAGATATTATGGATATATGTATTATGTAAATAAAAACCAAGCTATATATAGTGTTTTATTGTAAAATAAATTCTGCTTTTTGATAATTAAAATAATTAAAGTTTTAAAAACTTACCAGATTCTAAATCGGCGACGGCGGTTCTTGTTTGGGGCTGTTCCGTGTCTAAGGGGCAAACCAGAAATAAAACTACAGATGAAAAGTTTCTAAAATGGTTATCTACGTGATATGTTGATGATTTTTGGTTAATCACCCCGTTTACAGTTTTTTAAGAAAATTATAATTTTTACCTCGAAATTTTCCTGGAGGTGAAGGAAATTGAATGTGGCCGGAAGTTCCTGGCTGGGGTTCTAGTGCTTAAATAATAAATTCATAGAACAACAAACTTTATAAATGTTAAAAACTTACTTGAATGAGGATTGAAGGTATCTACACCACCTGCAATTCCCTCAACACTTTCCACCCCAATGAACTGAAGAATTTTTTCTTCCTGTTCATTGAGGGGATTGCAGGTGCCCTCATTTACACCACCTTCTGTTTTGCGGCCCTCTCGTTTTAAAAAGTTTGCTTTTTGTTTTGTTTGGACCTTAAAATCGCGGAACTTTTTCTTTAGATCACCCACTGATCTATGTGCCACCCCAACAGCATTTATGGCATCGACAACTGCCGCTCAAGCAATGTCGCGATGCTGTTGGGTCATTTTCGGCCCCTTTAAAGGTCCGAACAAAGCAGGTCCTTCTATCTATTTCGTTGACGAGAACAGCGACTTAGCTGGTTGAAAAATTCTTTGACCTTGTTTTGACCCTAAAAAACGTTTTTATTGTTTTTAATTATCCATTATTTTTACAACAATTATCTACTTACGGGTTAGCCATTTTTTTTTTTACTATTTTTCTGCTCTTCGGTGAAGATCTGACTCATTTGAAATTCAAACTTGCTTTAATTTACTGCATCACGTTACATTTTGAACTTGAAATTAAACGCAAGTTGCGGCAAAATTTTGACGCAAGGTAAATGCAAACAAGTGACGCAAATTTGATTGGCGATTATTCGAGATCCGCGAGAGAGCGCTTAAACTCACAAAATGGCGGTTGTAGCAGTGAACAACAAATGCTGTTTACATTGGTTTACATGTGTTGCGTGTAGGTCTCGCCTGTTTTGTGCATAATTTAGTGTCGTAGTCTTAGTGATAATTATTCCAAAAATTGATATTAGTGCAGTTAGTGAAGTACCACAGCAACCATGCAACAGATACATAAAAAAATTCCCACCAAGTCTAGAAGATTTTGTTCGGTCCCGTCCCACGGTGTTCTTCAAATTGCACAAATACATTTCCCTGCACACATTCCCCGTCAGTGATTTAAAACTTTGTAAGCAATAACAACACCAGTTAAAATTTGGAAAAAATATAACCAAATAAATTTAAAAAAAAAAAAATTAAAAAAAATGCATACTTGTAATTTGCTTATTTTAGGATTGATAAAAAAAGAGAAAATGAAATTATTTTGTATTGCCCAGAACAACAAAATTAAGATGTATTTGAACAAAATGTAGATATTAGAAATCAAGAGGTAACAAAGGTAAAATCATCAACTTGTATCCCAAGGTCAGTATCGATATAAGCCTAACAAAAATATTCTTTCACAGAAGATAAGGCCACCCAAACAAACTTTGATAATTTTTCTCTTCCTGAACTGCTACAAAACTGAACAGTTTTACAGATAATTTTGTTCCTAAGAAAAAAAATAGAAAATTGAATTTTGCAGGTATTAATCGTGATACCCTGAATAAGTCACCCTTAATGTTGTACACACAAGCAATAAACTTTACAAAAATAGTTTAATTGAAACACTTTTTCTTTAAATTAAACGTAAGAAACCGTAAAAACGCACTACAAAACACAAGTTTTTACAATGTTGTTCACTGATACAGTGTTTCAAATTGGAACCAACAGATGTCGCCTACTTCGCAAAAATCGCCAATTGCGCCACTGAGTTGCAGCACCAACTTGAAATCGGGCCCTTAGTTGCTTTCTGCACCAAATGATCAGGTTTCCTCGAAAACTCATATTGACATGTATAACTCAAAACAGCCAAAAAGTGACTTATTCCCTTTCTGCAATAAACGATTCAATTACATAAATTATCATCAAAAATTCTTTGAGGTTATAGTAACCTTTACCTAACAATATATTTTTAAGTTTGTGTTAAAAAATTTTTTGGATAATATTTTAATACATTAGGTAAATGGTTATTGACATTTATGAGGCTTTCCAAAACAATTTTTTGTATTGCTGTGCGAGTAGTTCTCACTTGGTGAGAAGCTTATGCACTCTATTTTTGTGTAATTTCTTAATTTTGTGTTTTGGCTACCAAAAATGCCTTTTATTGTTAATTTTATACGCAGTATCGATGTTTTTTTTTGTAGGGACACTGTGTAGATGTCCTTGGGTGTTATTAACTACGTCTGTGCGAAGATTTCGCGCAGCGGTCAGACGCGCATCTAGCGAGTTGGAGTGGTGGAGGTCTTTCCAATTCTTTTCTTCTATACTCCATCGTCCATTTCTAGCTAGTCGTGCCGTAAAGAAATGTTTTGCGATATTTCAGTGTTTTAGTGCGTATTTATTGAAATTAAAGAGTTAAAACTTTATATCAATTCAAAAATGGAATTAATTAGTTTCGTACAAATGATTGTGAGATAGAAATTTTTGAATTATGTGAGAAAATCATCAATAGGCTTGTACTATTTGTTGCGGCGCAGTAATAGAAAATAGGTGTGGAAAATGGCGATTATTTAGAATTATTTTGTTGCAAAATAAAACTTAAACGAGCTCAAAACTCGATTTTAACTTCACGAAAAGTGTAAAAGTGTTTTGTTGAGGTTGAGGTGTCTGATTGAGGACTAACAGAGGTGTCTCAGGTAACAGGTAGGACAAAGTATAGACCTGGAGGTGTATCTTCAATTGGTAAGTCTTTTTAATATTTTTTTAATTAAGGCGGAAATTGCTTCAATATAATTAAGCGATTTAGTGTTGTAGTTTTAGCCACTCGTAAAAAAGCTGTAGATGAGAAAAAAAAATGAGATAATTTTTTTGGGCACCTCGGGGCACTTCAATTTTAAATTAAATTAAATGTATCACTGTATTTATGCTAAATGTTATAACACCTGTTTATTCCTACATTTTTAAATATACGAAAATAATAGTTTTAATTTTGTTTAAAAAACGATAATTGCAGAAAGTAAGATTTTTATTTAAATGTTTATATTTAGTTTGGTTATTTATTGAAATAACCGATTATCAGCTTTAACCTAAGTAAAAAAAAACAGTTAATAACCGGTTATTGGCAACATAAAATTATTTTATATATTCTAATAACCGGTTAATTTTGCCAATTTTTAGGCAAGGGTTAAATAATTGCCACAGTCCACAGACGATCATCTACGTTAAAATAGAGGCATTCAACACCAATGTTTGAAACAATAGTCCCAATTGCAAAATTTTTACGAAAAAGTTGCACTCTAGATTTTACATTAAAATTGAAATTTTTAACTAGAGAAAACACAGTGACGGCAAACTAGTAATTTGTTTTTGTTTTCAAAATTTTTATGTACTACAATAAATTATACAAAAGATCTAATTTTATAAAAATTTTGAGTTTTTTGACCATTAAAACACGCTACATGACGTACATTATTAGGTAGATATAATATAATACGGTGATACAACTGTGTACTTTTCAAGAGTTTAGGAACTCAATAGTAGCATAGTAAATTATTTCATAAGATAATTTTTTAATTCTTTTTTAAAGGTAAATGAAAGTACGTATGAGTCTTTGGGAAAGAGACAATTACAAACTGCACAAGCTTTTTACAGACGAATACCTGAGCGTTTCATTAAAATATAAATTTGCGCTGTTTTTTTTTTAATATAAATATTCACTCTTCAGAGACCGTGTGCTTGTCATTAAATGAAGAAAAATATTAGAGTTTTGCTATCGGAATTAAGCAGATTTTACTTGAAAATTAATACTTGCTAATATTTGGAATGTCCTGTATTGGTATAGCTATAGGTATACTCATATAAGCTTAAGAAGAGCTTAACGTAGCTTATAGCTGCTTACCTACTGTTGGATTTCTAGTTTCTTCTATATCCCCAAACTTTATGATCCGTCTTTAGTTAAGTCTCTCTACAATGTGGACGAATTTGATCCAGATTAACCTTAATTTTTTTATAACAATTAGATGATTTTTTTCTTGGAGTGAATCGACTTTACTCTGGTTTTTGATTGAGATAAAAATTCTCTCCCATACAGGAATATTTATTTCTCTTCATTGTTTTCGAAATTTGCGATTTAACATTGAGAATTTTAACTTCTGACAAATATGACATAAAAACTACATATGATTTTAGATACTTAACATGTCAGTTAGCTAAATTTAAACAAGAGGTGAAATTTTCTTATTAACCCTACATAAAACAAATTTTGAGGGAGCATTTTACGTGGTATTTTTCGGCGGCGGGAGTCAAAACTTTACTTCACTTCCAGACTCTGTCTTCTACGAAGAATTTAATATTTTTTTACTGAGCAAATTAAAATTACATGATTAACAATAGGCAGTTGGTTTATTTAAACAACATGATCAAATACTGTTTAAAGTTGACCAACGTACAACACTGAGATTCAAGTTATTTATTTACACTAAAACTATCAGTTCTTTACTAATAGATATTTAAATATTCCAAAGCAATAATTACATTCAAACTTTTCCAATCTGTTAAGGTATTTCCAATTGGTGAATTGTAATAGTCGTTATTTTTAAAATCATTATAGGTATATAATTAACGATATTGTCAGTTATATGAAATTCGCTTCGTCAAATTTTCAGTTAATGTAATTTATAACGTAAAACGTGATCAAATGGTTGAAGTTTTTTTCTAGTCACAACATTTACATAAAATTTTTACTTTAATTTATATTTACTTCTTTAACCTATGTGATGTAGGTAGATTGTCTGCTGCTAATCTATTGTTTAATCGATTTCCAAACTAGAAGAAATTCTCTCAGGAGCAACGTTATGTTTTTTCTAATAAATTGTGTTGCGTTTCATGTTGACTTTAGAAGAAAACGAAACTTCTTCTATATACACACATTTATTACAACATATTTACAAGTCTCTTGGTGATGTCCAAGATGAACTGATTGTAAAATTAATTGTTTCAAGAGCGGTATTTGTAATGGAGGGGTGCTGCTTCAGATGGGGGAGGAAATGGTCTCTACAGCACCCATTTAATGGTCTCTATTAAATAACTTTCTGCTGTTGCGTTTATTAGTGAATATTTAGAGGACGAGACTGTAGTTCGGGGCGTTAAGTGGGCACTACTGAAACATTCTTGATATTTAACCAGTCTTTCACTAAATGTTGCACTGCTTGAATTTCTAGAGGTTTTGTTTAGGGGGAGAGCGTGTTGGGATGAAAACGTCAATAGTTTTGTATGTTACGCAAACGTTATTTTATGATTGTTTTGTTGTTTCATGATCTGCTGTTGTTATTGCAGATAACACTGCTATATTTATTTTGTTTATTTTCTATTAATTTACATGAATTACTGCAAGTAACAAACAAATCAGTGTTTCTTTTTACATTGTAGTTTTACTATGCTCTTCCAACTTAAACCTTCATCTAGTCGTATCTCAAAGAATTTTTCCGCCATTGTGTTAAACACAACCTAGTTATGTTGTCAACTATTTATATGATCACAGCCCAGCAGCTTCTTTCCACTAGACGACAATCACGACTGCTTTATTTAAATTTAGTGCGCAAATTTAAATAATAACCCTCGTTTGGGTCATTACAATGTGAAACTTACTTTAGGTTTAACAAAGAAAAAAACAAGAAAATGGTTTAAATGCTTTAATGAGAAAGACTCTGCTACATGATTGTACTTTTGTTACTTTATTGTCTTTCAATAAATAGTAATCATTAGTAATAATAGTCATTAAATATTAGCAACAATATGGAGTTAACTAAATAATAAATATACTCGTGTTTTAGTTCAGTAGAATAGCGTGGCAAGAAGAAAAGCTTTGTCGTCAAAATGTCAAAATACACTCACCGCCACAAAATTTGATCTATATTTGATTTTCTCAAAAACGAATTTGTTATCATTTTTTTTCAGCCAGAGAACTTTTATGTAGTTATAAGATACATTTCTAACAATAATTGTTAAGACTAAAAAACACACGGTTTTAAATACACGCGGTCGGGCAATATGTGGATCTTCTGGGTGTTGGCAGACTTCGAGGTATTGGTCGATCTCGAAATATACGCGGTCGGGCTATATGTGGTTTATCTGGGTGTTGGTAAATCTTTTGTATAATGGTAAAAAAAAGTTATTTGTTGTTCTTACTTTGTCTTAATTGGGGATGTTATCATTGGTTATGTTGTCCGAATTTTGAGTGTTGTCATAATTGGTTGTTCCAATTTCAAGTAGTGTAGTCTTAATTGGGGTTGACATGATCAGTTGTTCCCATTTAGAGTTGGTGGTGGTGGTTGTACCGGAGGAATAATTGGTTGTTGTTGACTATTTAATTGTCTCACATGTGCTTGTGATTGGTGAACAATATTGCGATAGACAACATTTCTGGTAAACATACGATTGTTTCGGAATTTGAATTTTTCTTTTTGTGGTCCGTCTGTTAGGAAGATTTTTAAATTCTCTTCAAGTCCAACTTTACTTAATGCAACGTATAGTTGGCTATGAGCAAAGCAAGGACCATTAAGATAAACGCCGATCTTTTCGAAAGTTTGATCTTGACCTTGACATAATATGGCACGTTGGGCGATTCTCACATCGTTGAGTTGAAAATTGATGTCTTCATAGATATGTGCAAACAGTTTTGGTAAATCGTTGACCAAACATTTTTGTGGTATTTCAATGAGGTCTTTCGGAACACCAAAATGAATATTTGTCATTTTCGCTATTTGGAATGTACCATTGCGAATAGCCAATAGAAATTCTGGAAAATTACGATTAATGAAATTGTATTGTTCTTGTTGTGCAGCAGCATTTTGGAATCTCATGTTCTGCTGTAATTGTAAGTTAATTACAGCTCTCCAAAATGGTAAGGAATGAATGCATTTGTTGATGATTTTTCCTGCATGTCCTCCAGGTACAACAGGGAGTAATTGTCGAAAATTACCACCAAAAATGATAATTTTTCTACCAAATTTTTTATCATTTTTTATTAATCGTCTCAGCTAGATTATCTGTATATGGCTAGACCGCTTTTCGTGGTGCCATCGATGTTTTATTCCATATTATTAAAATGGTATTTCTAATATGATCTGCTTCAGACGAATCATCTTTGAAACCGGCAATGGTATTTTTTTGATGTTCAATGGAAGTCGGAAGGCGTTGAAGACTGCTTTCTCTTGTTTCAATAAGGTTGCTGCCATTTCTGTCCATGCCGCAGCGATGTAATTATGATTGAAGCGTTTCTTTGTAATGGTTTGTAAAACGTTGTACAAATACGTTTTAGTAGTACCACTAGGACCATAAATATAGAAAACGTTGTTGTTAGTGTGACCATTTGGTATTGTAAGCAATGATCTGGTCTCTGTTTAAGTTGGCAATTGCTTGTTCAATATTTCTGTCGTCTTAAGTGTTTGTTGGTGGTGGTGGCGGTAGGGTTGTTTGCAAATTTTTTTGATCACGAATGATTTGGACAAATTCGTTGGAACATTTGCGAAAATGTCATTGTTGTCATCATTTTCATCTACAATTTCCGGTAATCCCAAACTGGCCAATGTTGGGATTTTCGGTAAATTACATCATTCCAAATAGGTCTTAATTAGAAGTTCGAGAAGTTTTTTAGAAGAATGAAGAAGTTCTTCATTATCACCATTAAACCTCATGAAGTCATCTAACATGTATTTTCTGTACTTGTTGTACATGGTTGGGATTGTTGTCATATCTCCCTCTTTTGTGATGATACATACGATGGTTAGATCAAAGAGCTTGCAAAATGCAAATGGTCTCTTTGTCAATGCAACCTCCTGCAAAGCTTCATCGTACATGCTGGAGTCTTCGAAATGGCGAAGTCGTCTACATGTTTCTTGGATAGTTTTCATCACATTTCTATTGATGGTTTTCAGGTTATCAAAACTTCTTGCTTCTGGTATGACTGAGCAAAAGTTTCAAGAAATATCGTTTATCTTTACGAAAGTTGACTTTAGACGGTGCGGGTATTTATCATTTCACAAAGAATTTTTTATTTTTTGTTTTTTAGTACTTTTTAGAAGTTTTCTAGTGGTATGAAAAATTTTGAGCTAATTCCTACAAGAAGCAGAGATATTATCTGAAAGTGCAATGTCACAAGATTAATATTAATGCTCACAATTGATTATTTTTTTGTTTTAAAAATTAATTTGACAACCAAGACATTCTTTTTGCCACTGTATTTTACCTGGCTTTCTATTTACTTTTTCTAAATTATTATTTGTCTACTTTTTTAAACTTGTTTTAGATGCCTAAACAGTATACAAACCTGGTGTCAAAAATTTCTTAAAGGATACCTATCAGCGGCTGCTGCAACTTTTCTTCAGCTATCTAAACTTTGCCCCTACATCCAATGCATCGCATTACTTTAAAATGTTCAGAAACACTGCATTTATTAAGTCCTCTCAAAAATACTTTCTATATTTATGATTTTCTTAAAAGAACGACTGTCAAGTTCAACAATTACTATATATTTGGAGATATTTTTTTTACAGGCAATATGCCTGAATTCTTTAAAACCGTTTCGCATCCGAATATTTTGGTCAATAATCCTCTGTTTCAGTAGTTCTTCTTTTATAGATTTACTCAGCCTGATTATTTTGACCATAGGACTTCTAGATATTGTTTTATGGACATTGTAGTATTTAAAGTGCTTTGAGGATTGGATAAAATTTCAATTTGAACAAGTTTCATACCAGATTTTTTAATATAAAAATTATTTTTATATTAAAAATAGCTATTATTAAAAATTAAGTTAATTATTAATTTTGTTTGATTGGGATAAATTAGATACTTGTGTTTCTATTTCGGTTTTTGTTTATTGGCCTACGTTTCGCGTTTTTTAGGCTTCTTCAGAGCTTTTAAACTTGGAAACCGCTTATACACGCGTTTTGCGGGAGGAAAACCATTTTGTAAAAATTATAAACTTTAACATAAAAGCTCGACAAATGGATAGATTTTGTCCGAGATCATTTTTTCTATAAAGAATATCATTTTGACAAAAATATTCTGACGTTAATTTTTCTTCCATCAATTTCGATTTTGTCTTCTTTTTGTTTCGCAATTTGTTTTGGTTTTGTGCGATTTTAAGCCAATTATTTGTGGTAATAACAAGAGCGGATAATTTAGGAGCCGCTTTTAGTTGGATTCCAACTCAAAAAAATCGACATACTGAATATATTTTTCTTTTCGGTGTTTGTTTGTAAAATTAAATTATTGTAAATACAACCACTATTGTCCTACGCGAGTTGGTAAGTATTTTTTGCTCTTTGTCTACTTTATGTAACTGCAATCATTTACAAGTTTATACGTAATTTTTGATAAATTCTAAAATAAAAAACTTCTAATGTCTTAAGTTCATAAGAGTGATAATTGCTTTCGATCTCCGTTGTTCGTTTGGAAAAATACCCGACAACATTTAATTGTTTTTCTTGACGCTGAAATAAAGTGGCTTTGTATCCACTTAAACTGGTGTCAGTGTGCAATTCGGTTTCCTGTTTGTAACAATCGGCGAGGTGCTGTTTGCTGAAACAAAGTCAATTTTTGGCAAAAATACAGTTTTACCTGACAATATGTCATTAAAATTAATGATTTTGGGTTGAATGCTATGTTCTGCCAAATGTCTGACAATTAATCGAGTACCATTGTAAAGATTTGCACGAATATTCAAATTTTTCAACATTACAGTGGATCCATTTTTGAGTGTAAGCTCATGCTGGGCAAAACTCGTGGAGAAAGTAAATTAAGAAACTCTTGTGGCTAATTTGCAGCTTTAGCTTCATCATCTGTTACAACGCTATCAATTCTTAAACAGGTTTTGGCTTCACCATTGATTTGTTTTAAATTTATGGAATTGATTTAATGACAACGAGGATTCAATGATGTAAGAATTGCTTTATTGATTGAATGTCATTTACTTCAAATTGTTCCTCAAAAACTTGACCAATCAGCTGATTCAAGTTATCGACCATCTATCTTTATGGAATTTCAATAAGATTATGTTGTCGTTGTTGAGTACCTACAACATTCTTGTTAAAATTAAGGTTTGGCAATTCTTATAAGTTAAGTTTGTTGAGCCAATTAAGAAAATTTTTTGTATTTTTTTAAATCTCATGTTAACATTCAGTTGAATGTTTTTTAAAAAAATCCAACGATGGCTTAATTTAACGCATTGATTAACAGTTGTAAATTGGTCGTTATTAGGAACAACAAAAATAACAGGAACAACAGTTTGAAATAACCTTCTAAAATGACTCATTTTCTACCAAATTGTCTTTGATTTCTGCAAATATCTTTCAATATGCGATCAACCAAAGAGGCGGATCGTGTTGTCATTACAACTTTATCTCAAATGACGAGTTTTGCTTCTAAAATAATTCTTGTGGCATTAGATTGAGCCGAAATGAATTGACTTGACAGTTCTTACTCGATTTTAAAGAGCTGTTGGATTACTAGTTTATGCAACTGTAATCATTTTATGTTCTTGTCTACGCATAAATGTAATGATTGTGTTGTAAAGGAACGTTTTTTCCGTTCTTTCAGCAACGCAAACAAAGAAGTACAGACTTTTCATTATATATTTAGATCTACTCTTGCTATGAAATTTTAAACGTATGTCGATTAGTTTACACCAAGATATTGGCGCCTGCGTATTGTCTGTCGTGTATCATTGGTTGCATAATAATCAGCAAAACAACTATTTTTGTTAAGTTTTAGTTTGATATTTTGTTTAACCATAATAAGTTAAATTTGCAGATTTGTGAAACAGTATAATCTCAAAAAATTACAAAAATTGTTGAAAGTGTTTTCCATTATTTTAAAGACACAGATTTACACGTTTTTTCATATTGTTAAAAACATTTTGTAATGTCTGAGGGGTTATACGGGCGCACTCTTCAGTAATTCGGTGTTTAAGATCCTGTATGGTATTGACGGGATTTTTAAAAATTGTGTTTTTTAGATAGCCGAATAAAAAATAATCTAGAAGGGTTAAATCTGGTGATCTCGGTGGGTAATCCGGAACTGAATGTAAACTTATTATTCTGTCATCAAAGAACTGACGTAAAAAAATAAGATTAGCTTCTGTTGTGTGATGTAAAGCCATCATGTTGGAAGTATCCGTTTTGGAGCTCGCCATCATGTAATTGTTCAACCAAGGCAGTTAAGATATTGTTTCGGTATCTTTCGGCTGTAACAGTTCCATCAAAAAATATTGGTCCTATGATCCTTCTACGAGATATTGCTATCCACACACCAATTTTAATGGGATGTAGGGGTGTTTCACGAAAAATATGTGGATTTTCACCATTCCAAAGCCTCATATTTTGAGAATTGACATAACCTACAAAAACATTTGGTAAAGTTAGTCAGTACTGTTTGATTACTGCAAAATCTCTACCGGAAAGATGAAACCAAGCCTCATCTGAGAAGAATGTTAAGTCTAGCAAGTTGTCATCATTGAGATGTTCGTGAAACCATCTGCAGTATGTAAGACGTCTGTTAAAATGTGGTGGCAAAAGTTCATGCTTGCATTTTATACGGAAACAACTGGAGTTTCTTCTTTATAATCTTATGGCAGGTACCTTAAGACAAGCCAACTTCTTGAGAGAGATTTTTTAATGAAGTCGATAGATTGTTTTCCATCCGTTGTTCAACCTCCTCTACAACTTCATTTGTACACAGTGTTGGTCGTCCAGCTCCTTTTTTATGATATACACTTCCAGTTTCACGAAACAGTTGTACAGTGTTTCGAACTACATTTTAAAAATCAGAATCCACAAAATTAAAGTTAGGATATTTTTGGCGAAATTCTTCCAAACAAGTACCAGTGTTAAAGTTCCATTCTCCGTCAATGTTAACCCCATTTCGAAAATATAATTTAATAATAAATGTTTTATGCTCTACAGTAAACACCATTGCTTTTTTATGACTTTTTTCCGAAAAAAACGCCGAACGTTTGACGCGTTTGAAGTTTCAATCAAATAAAGCGATGATACTATCAAAGACAATAAAAATCTGTCAAATCAAATTGCACAGCAAGAGTAGATCTAATTTTTTTTTGAACGGTCTGTACTTTGTGTTTGATATCTTTTTTATTTGTTTTCATGACAATATCGAAATAGTTATTTTTAGGTCTTTGTCCAGAAACACTAAATTTCTAGTCATATAAATCGTCCGGAAAGTGATCGTTTGCGTTTGTCACTATTTTGCACTGTTTACACATTAAAAGTAAAATCTAGGAATTTTTTTAAATTGTATTTATTCCAATACCTGTTATATGATTTTTCAGGCAGCAAATTTTCAATTGCCTTTCTGGCTGTGTTTTTATATGTTCTGGGTTATTATAGTCTTCCATTTTCTGATTTATTGGAAGAAGTTCTATTTATTTCAGCACAAAAGCACGATTTGACAGAATTTATTATTGTTTATTTTAATGATATTTTAAATTTAAAATCTATGTAGTTATCATGATAATGCTACCAACCTCAGAAAAACAAATACCCTAGCGCCATAAATTTTTACAATAAAAATGTTTTTTTTTTTTAAATTTAGACAACTTAGGCGAGTATTCGCACTTGTGGGTCTCGGCTTCGCCTCAGCCCACAACCCGTCTTCATACTCGTAAAACGACAGTTTCTGGCCTTGTAATAAAATAACTATTACATAGCGAGTACGGAAGGTGATAAATAACGAACGAATTTATCTTTCTTTTTTGCTTCACTTTGGCTGGGAGTCCGTTATTTATTTTTATAACTAAGTAGTTTACATTTAGCTGACAATAAGATGCGTTTACTCGATGGTAAGGAACAAGAAAGTTATTTCCATTTCTCCTTTTATAGTTGTGATTGAAGTTGCTTTTCAGCAAAAGGTCTGCTCGGATGTATTTAATGCTATACTTAATAAACATAGAAAAGCTTTCATCAAGGATTACACTCTTGTGAAACAAGTGTTCTCAGCGCCTTACAAGAAAAATATTCAAAGAAGCTTATTCAACTTTAAGTTTGTCAGATGTTGCTATCAGAGTTGGCCTACTTAGACCTTTAGATGGTAAGCGTTACATAGAAGATATGATTGAAAATCAGCAAATTTACGCCACTATTAACGTAAAAGCCATAATGGTTATGTTTAGAGACGAGTCAGACAAAAAAAAGGTCTTTAAAGTTTTAAAAAATTTGATAATCAATTGAGATTTGTTACTAAGTCCTCGTACCTTACCGGAGAAAAATTGAAACACTATCACGTGACTTCCAATAGGGATAAATGTGGGAAAAATATTGTTTTCCTATTGTGTTGGATGCGTTTGATATGAATTTTTAAGGTGAAAGTGAATCAGTGTTTTACTGGAGTAGTTTTACATAATTCATTTATTGTTCCCGTAAAAATGCAGTGCGTTTTAAAATCAATGCACTTACGCCGAGTGAGCAGCAAATCTAATGTGAATTGTTGTGTATACAATTGCATAGCCGTTACTAAATAAAATTCCGAATTATCGTTTTACAAATTTCTGCTACCAGAACGAAAAGCTGTGAACATTAATGAACGTGCTTAAAGATTGTGTACAGCAGAAGGAAAATGTGGGAATTTCACCTAAAAATGGGAAAACCATTGACTAAAACAATGCATGTTTGTTCCTTACATTTAAACGTTTAAAACTGATCCACAATTGGATTGGTTTGTGGACTGTGCACAACACTAAAATATTTGCAAATGTTTGTCAAATTTTTTTCGGCATGTTTCTTTTATTTGGTTCAGTCAAGCATCTGACCTATTCTTGAAATGTTTCGCAAATCTTTCCGATAACTGTTTTTACGCATTTAAATATGTTGTTGCTCTTCTTAAAAGAAGGAATGATCTACTAAAAATTAAACACAAACGTGAAACTAAAAAACTTTTTTAGCCCCTCAGAACTTTAAATCAACGCCACATTAAAGTTGATATGACTTATGACTCACCTAAATCTCTAAATTTTTGGTTCATCACCGAAGTAGTAATTACACGTCACAAGTTATGTTTATATAGTCTTGAAAATATTTAGTTCTTTTAAGGCAGCTATGGAGAATCTTCATTCTGTTAATTCGGTTTCTTTTTTTTTTTGGATGAACGTTTCGAATTGTTTATGTCGTTGTTTAATACTACGATTTAGGCAATTCCTATCAATAAAATCTATGAAACTTTGCACATCAATGATGATGGTCTTTTCAAATTCCTTCCAATGGTATTTAGCTACAATTTGTTCTATAGATTCGTATTTATGTTCTACGATCTTGTGTTCACATTGTAATTCTAGAGCTTCTTTTCATAGTCGGATTTATCTTGTTCGGCTTTTTTTCATACTCGTATTGGACCTGTCCGACTTTTTTTTTGATGTTTTGATTTAGTTAAGTAAAGTCTTTTCTGTTCTGTGAATTTTTATAATAACTTCTGTATGAGAAAAAAGCAATCTTAAGTTTTTTTTTAAGTTTAACTTAATCATGAACAAGGAACATTACATTATTTGCTTAACAAATCAACTGTAAAGCCTTATCTTTGAAAAATCTCAGAAAAATTAATAAAAAATTTTTTATTGCATTTTGGAAAATAATTTAATGATTCTAACAACTATGCGAGTGATGGTACAGTTCTTTGAATCACCCTGTGTAAGGAACCAAATTAACATGTAATCTTTAGTAAATTTTGACGTTAATCTTTTCCATTTTGTTAAATTAACGTACTTAAATTATTATTAGTCTTTTTGCGCTACTTATTCTATAGTTTATTGCAAAAACGGTTTTTTGTTTTGATTTTTAAATTTTTTATTTGTGCTTCTTGAATCGTAATTGACAACGTATCAATAATAATTTGACACACCTGCGCCTGTTTTGGGATACTAAAACTAAAAAAAACATTTACAACAGAAATACATATTTGAGATTATTTAACAACATGTTGGGCTTGTTCTAACTAGGTGAACGAGAAAACAAATATTTGACAATTAAAAATCACCAATGCTTCTTATTTCTAGAAATTAGAGAAACGCATTTCAAAAAAAAATGTTTTTATTTAATCTGTTTTAAATATTTTATACTAAAAGTTGTGATTGAAAAAATAACAATTATAAGAGTAAAAAATATAACTCGTAATGAAACAAAATCTTTCTTAGTCAAAGAAATGCATTTTTTAGAAAAATGCGATAAATTATTGTATTTATTTATTGTAATTATATAAATATTGTCAAAAAATTATTATTAGAGATTCTATGATCCTATCTTCTAATGCAACGTTTCTCAACCTTTTTTGGCCTGCGGACCACTAAAATTTAGCGACTTACGTATCTGTCGCTAAAATTTGTTTGAGATATTTGTATTTTGTGATTTGATAAATTAAAATGGTAGTTATTTTAATTTTTTTCGCGGAAAAATAATTGCCACAATTCTTCTCAGCGGACTACTAGTGGTTCGCTGGACCACCAGTTGAAAATAGCAGTTCTAATGATTTGTCTTTATATTATTGTCTAAAAAGTGACATAATTTGGAATTTGTTTTTGCTTAATCTTTTGTCATTTATTTGTTCAGCAAAAAGAGAAGTGATTAGATGAAGGGCTGATCCTCTTGATATTGACTACTGAATATCTCTTAAAAATTCGTGTTTTTTTTTTCAAGCTATACTTTTGGGATGACTGCTTTAATCTTTTTTTGCTTTTGGCACCAATGTCTTCTTATCAAACATTCTTTTTTTGGGTGTACGCAAATCCAAGTATGATATTGGCTGTGGATCTCCGCGTTTTGAAGTTGGAGGCATCCAATATGCTTTTGTGCCAGTTGTTGTAATTTTTTTACTCTTCACAACTTCACCTATATTAAACCTTAAATTTTTTTAACCTAATATACTTTGTACTTACTCAACTGAAAAATAGTTATATTTTTAATTCGGTATTAATTTTTAAACCATTATTAAACCTTAAAACTAATGCAACACAATCATCCTGGATAAATTACACAGACATAAAAACAAGTTCAATTAAACACACCGAAAAGTCTACTAAAATAGTGTTAAATGTGTTAAATTCCTATGCACGCGACTTATTTTAAAACTAGAGATGCAACGAATATTCGGTAACTATTCGGTATTTCTCTTCCTATTCAGTTATTCAGTTATCATGGAATTCTGTATTGAGCCACTGGCAAGCAATGTCGGCATAATGAGCAGTACTGGAGAAACTTCGTACTGAAGAAACGTTGGAATGTTTTCGGGAATTTTTTTATTGTATTTATGCTAAATGGATTATGTATTCAATTAAAATTATCTATACGCTACCTACGTAAGAAAGATCTATTTTGGACAAATTTGAAAACACTTTGAAAAAACATTTAACACTTTTATGACATTTATTACTAACTAACTCGTATTAACGCAAAAGTCTCTAAAGATTCAGTAATTAAATTTATTATTTAAAAATCACGTCTAACGCGCTAAGTAGAAAAAATAGCATATAGAACTCGTTTCTAAAGTCATTGTGGCACTCATTCTTTACAAAAACTCGCGCTCGTTTCGTAAACTTGAATTCGTACCACAAAGTTGACTTTTCAAAACGCGTTTTGTAAGATAGGTATCATTTTAGTAGACTAAAAAATACTCTATGAAAAGACTTTGAAAGAGACTATTTTTATATGAATTAATCAAATTGCAAAAATACGACACATTTTTTTGTTAATTTGATTTGTCACTTTGAAGAATTATATCAAAATACACCTGAACCCAACAAATCATTTACATTAATTTATTTAAAAATTAATTAATAGTGATGCAACGAATATTCGGTAACTATTCCGTATTCGGCTAGATTTTTAGTATTCGGCCGAATACCGAATAGGAAGAAAATTGGAGAATAAGTAAAATACATTCTAGAAATTGTTTTTTGTTGTTTATTAAACATTAAAAAAAAATATTGGCACTGTCAATTAAATATTTCCAAATGTAAGATTTTTTTTGTGATGTCATGAAACTCCACAAAACGAAGATTTACAAGTCAAAAGATACAATAATTAAGTGATATGTGTGAACCCGCCTAATTTATCTGTACAAACTAGTTTCCGTTTTTTTTTAACTGCACAAATGGAAATGTTCCTAGAAAAACAAGAAAAAATTGGCGGTTCTTTGGCTTGCCGAATATTCGGTATTATATTATTTGTTGCATCACTATTTAAAACCTATTCTAAAATGTTGTACCTAGTAGCGGTAGACCACTCTCTTTAAAGTAGCGCTAATGTCCGCAAAAGGAACCCACCGGGGTCTAGGCATCTTTGGTATTTGCATAAAATAGCACTCCATTTTTGTGTAATTACCCAATTTTATGTTTTGCCTGGAAAAAAATATCTTTTATTGTTAATTTTATACACAGTATCGATGTTTGTATGTTTGTGGGGACACTGTGTAGATTAGGGTGGGTCAAAAAAATCGAATATATTTTTTTTAATTTCTGACACTGAAAAATTGATACCTAGGCATCTTTAAAAACGCTTTTTAAAGATGAGCTTTTAATTTTAATAGGAAGACCTTCCCCATCTCATTTTTCTATTTTTTCTTTAGTTTTATTTGGAAATATCTATATCTCGTCACTACTTAATCGTACAGAAAAATTTTATTTACATTTTTTGTAGAAAATTGAATGCTCTAAAAAAGGTATTTTACAATTTTTTTATAACTCTTACCGTTTAGAAGATATCAGATGTCAAAGTTTGAAGAATTTAACAAAAATTTTATTTTCACTTCTAAATTTTTAACTCGTGGATAAATAAATATTGGAAAATGCGCAACATACAGTTTTGTAGGAAATTAAATGCTCTACAAAAAAATCTTTTGTGGTTAACCGATTACTCTAACCATTTAAAAAAAATTGAGGATTTAGTCTTCAATTTTGGTTTTTAAAATGCGAATATCTTCTAAATGGCTAGAGTAATCGATTAATCACAAGAGACTTTTTTGTAGAGCGTTTAGTTTCCTATAAAACTGTATATCTTGCGTTTTCTAATATTTAATTTATCTACGAGTTATAAAATTTAGAAGTTAAAACGAAATTTTTGTTAAATTCTTCAAACTTTGACCTCTGATATCTTCTAAACGCTAATAGCTATTAAAAAAATGTAAGATACCTTTGTTAAAGCATTCAATTTTCTACAAAAAATGTAAATAAAATTTTTTTCTACGATTAAGTAGTGACGAGATATGGATTTTGCCAATTAGAACTAAATAAAAAATAAAAAAACTGAGATGAGGGAGTCCTTCCTATTAAAATTAAGAGCTCATCTTTAAAAAGCATTTTTTAAAAGATGTCTTAGCACCAATTTTTTAGTGTCGAAAGTTAAAAAAATAATATTCAATTTTTTTGGTTCACCCTAGTGTAGATGTTCTTGGATATTAATAATTACGTCTGTGCGAACATTTGGCGCAGCGGTCACACGCGCATCTAGGAAGTTGGAGTAGTGGAGGTCTTTCCAATTGTATTCTTCTATACTCCATCTCCATCATCCATCTTTAGCTGTCGTACCGAGAAGATGTGTTTTGCGATATTTCAATGTTTTAGTGCGTATTTATTGAAATTAAGGATTTAAAACTTTATTTCAATTCAAAAATGGAATTAACTAGTTTCGTGGAAGTGATTGTGACATAGAAATTGTTGAATTAAGTGAGAAAATAATCAATAGGCTTGTACTATTTGTTGCGGCGCAGTAATAGAAAATAGGTGTGGAAAATGGCGATTATTTAGAATTATTTTGTTGCAAAATAAAACTTAAACGATCGATTGTAATGAGACTAAAAGTCTTTTGAGGTTGAGGTGTTTAATTGAGGACACGCCTCGCCTCAGGTAACAGGTATGGACAAAGGATAAAGGTGTATCTTCAATCGGTAAATCTTTTTAATATAAGGCGGAAATTGCTTCAATATAATTACGCGATTGATTCTTGCGGTTTTCGAAACGATTATTCCGTCATAAATTCAGTTATCAGTCAATTTGAAAAATGAAATGGCATCTGATGAGTTATCTAATCTGTCGACGAAAAAAATGTCAGGTTTTTTGAAAATTGTAACAATGTAGGTTCAAACAAGATAAAAAATTTGGGAAATTCTATGTCTTACAATGTCGACATCGTTAGATATAATAATAATAAAGGGGCTTTATTGAACAAATATATAAAAATTATAATAATATAAGAAGGCGAAGTCTAGCTAAAAGTTATTCTACTCAACCTTTATAAAAATAGCATAATAATTCAAAGGAATAAATAAACAAATAAAAAAAAATAATAAAGCTTTCTAAAAAAAAAAGCAACTAGTAGGTAGTTCTAGTAGCTTCAACGAATTGTTGGAATTTATAAGTACTATAGCATTCTTCTAATTTATTGTCATAAAAAAATGATATTAAATTTATCTAAAATAATTATATTTTGAAATTGTGGTGTAATAAAAGATAGAAAATTGTCTAAATATTCAATACAGGGATTTATAGAAGAAGATAGTGGTCGATAAAATATTCCTCTTAACAACGTTTCTTTTCTAATTTTAATTTTAACACAAATAAATTCAACATCTTGAATTCTGTCAAAGTCATGTAATATATTTTCTGCAGTAATTTTATTTTTAACATACACACAAATACCTCCCCCACGTTGCAACCGATTATTTCTAAAAAAGTTAAAACCATAAATACATATAAACAGCATTCGAAGAAATATTATTAGATAAGCATGTTTCACCTACTCCCACTATCCCACAAAGTTGTCATCAATAACTAATTTTTTTCATTTTTAAAATCCAGTGAATAAAGATCAAACATTAAGTTGTCCAATTTTTAAAATACTTATTTATAATTAATTTAATTTTTAATAGGTTAAGTTGTTGAAAGCAAAAACACTTAATATTGGTAGCTTAGTGAGCGACTGACAAATTTTTTGTTTGAGCGTTTGTTAAAATAAGAACAATTGGAACAAATTAACATTTCTGATTTACATTATTTAACGTGTTGAGGACCTGAACACTTACTACAAGCTTATATCATTAGTACAATGTTTTTTTAGAATAGTATCGCTGTATTACTAAGTTATAGCGGCGTGCAGCAGACTTTTATCGACATAGTCTCACCCTCGGTGGCAGTAATTTTATTTTAAGACAAGTATTTAGCAAGATACCAGTTCTAAATTGTTGTATTTCATAACTTTTAATTTTAGCAAGAGCTGAAAAATTCTGTTGACTTTCTCAGGATGAAGTCTTTGAGCTTGAGAAAAAGATACATTTTCAGCTTGTCGAACGCTTAGCTCTGGATTTACAATCAATTTACTCGAGAATTTACTTAATATACAATGTGTGATTCAATTATGTGTAGATATTTTTAAATGTTGGTAGTGCTCGTTAAAACCATACTAAAAATTTACATTTACATTTTCAAATATTGATTGTTTTGGAGATACATGCTGTATAATTTTTATTTCAGAAAATAACTTTTTGAAAATACAATGTACTTTGTACAACAATGTTTTTAGGCAAAAACTACTACATCGTTTCTATTAAAGACTTAAACATTTAGCTAATCAAGTTTGAGTATTTAGCACCCTTCCAATGGGGACTATTACCAGATAAAATTTCTACACAACATTTATGTACATATTATGTAAGTGTCTCTAAAGGTGTAAAGGTATGCCCACAAAAACTAGAGCATCTAACTCCTACTGCCAAGAAAGACTTATTGATGCCAGTATTAAATGGTAGTTTATTTAATAATGTGTTCAAAACTTTTTTTGACGGCAAGCTAAAAAATTTTGATAAATAACGGTATGTTTTTACCGCTGTGTTTATATAAAGCTAAAGAAAAAGTTTTATCTTAAACTGCAATTCTTCGGCTCTTTGGTTTGTATTTTTGGTTTTTTAATTGCGACCAGATAAATTGAGCTGGAACTTTATTTTCTTCATTGAGTTGTGCTAACAAAAAGTCTGCTTTGTAAATATTTAATTTTATGTTTCAATGATATTTGACGACCTTTTAATTTATTTTCAGCTGGTTGTAAATATTTCGCCTTTTTATATAAAGGTTTTCTATCAACACTAAGGTGGTTTACATGTGTTACACCAAGAGAACGCAAGAGACTGGTCTTCATTTGTGATTTCAATTTCAACTCTGAAATAGTAGTAAAACACTCATGCAAAATTTCTCAAAGTAGAGAATAAAACGATATTCTGGCCTGGAAATGTAAAACATGCAAATGATATGAGCACAGTACTAAAGTGTCTTAATTAAAAGTAAAATTATTTACTAATAACGATTTTCACGAAGAAATAAATGTTGACCATGTTGGATTAAAGTTTTGATGACCATAACTACGTAATGTAGAAAAAACGTTTTCTATGGGATCTTGATGAAATTAAATATTTAATTATAATTATACAAAAATAAGTAACAATAAATTTATGATTCTGAGTTTTCAGAATTTGAGCTGAAAATTCATGATTCAGAGTTTCCAGAATCTGAACTATCTACGGTTATGGCTTCGTCGAAATTTTTTGGCTGCCAATGATCCACATATAAAAGTTAGTTTCTCACCGTCTTCTAAATCCAATGTTATTCGGTTAATAGCGGGACTTCCAGTTTGTACGATGTTTCCGAATAGAATATGTCGGTTTTTATCTCGTAATACTTGTACATGCATGTATTCAATGTGGATGAGTCCACAATTTTTCATAACATCAACATGGGCTTCTTGAGGAGGTGAATCGACCCCATCGTTAACCATCTTAGTAATCATTATAAACACTTTCCCAAACGGCAACGGCCATTTCGTTTTGCCGTTTAGTTATGAGTAATAAAAACGCACACTTAAACCACGATGTTTGAAGTGGGCTTTATTGGTTTTTGTGAATTACTTTCTGCAAAATACATTGAAGCTAATACCGGGAGAGACTGTTTCCAAAAAGTAACATGTTGCGAATTTGGTTTCAAAATTGTTCGTAATTTTTTTCTCGGTTGAGACTGTAATAACCCCCGTCAAACAGTTGATCAAAGAAAAGTAATAAATCAGCTGTTTCAATGACTTTCGGATCTATATGATGCTCCGAATCTCGAGCCAATTCTTTACTTCAGCCGACAGTCTCATGGAGGTAGCAACAGTATGACTGAATACTTGAGTACAATTTTTCACTCTCATTTCTTAACTTTAGTCGGATAAATATGCTCATCTGTTAAATCTCATTCCAACAATGTGGAAGGTCATACATATGCATTATTTCCTCATTATTAATTTTGTAACAAAGTAGGTTAGCATTACTTTGTATGGGAGTTCCGGCCACCAACTCATTAATAGTAGCAGTGTGGTGAGTACTACCTTGATCTGAAATAGTAGCCACAATTTTGGGTTTAAAATTTTGTACATTTTTAACAATATATTTAATAATGTGTTTTAAGTCAGCAGTCGGTGTTGTTCCTTCACAGAATGAAAACCATACTACTTGTTTCCATTTTAGACTAATTTCCTTCACCATAAATGTTAAGGCGTGGTCGACAAATGATAACTTACGATTGCAACTACCATAATCAGCAAAACCATCTATGGAGTCTTTGCGTTATCGTAGCTATCGTAGCTGATACTTTTACCTCATCAAACATAAGTACACATAATTTATCTTGCATTGGCTTTTTCGCAACACATTTTTTTAAATGATTAAAGTTTGACTCATTGATGTCAATATTAAATGGTAGTTTATTAAAAAATGTGTTAAAAAAATTTTTTGATGGCAAGCTAAAAAAGTTTGATAAATAACGGTATGCTTTACCGCTTTGTTTATATAAAGCTAAAGCAAAAATTTTAATTGAAACTGCAATTCTTCGGCTTGTATTTTTGGTTTTTTAATTGCCACCAGATGATTTGAGCTGTAACTTTATTTACATCATTGAGTTGTGCTAACAAAAAGTTTTGTTTTGTAAATATTTAATTTTATTTTTGACGACATTTTAATTTACGTAACAACTTCTTATAAATATCTCGCTCTTTTATATAAAAATTTTCTGTCAGCACCAAGGTGGTTCACACGTGTTGCGCCAAGAGAACGCAATAATAGACTGGTCTTTTTCTCTGATTTTAGTTTTAACCCTGAAATAGTAGTGAAACGCTTGAGTTAAACTTTTTAAAAACAGAGAATAAAACGATATTCTGGCTCGCAAACGTAATCATGCAAATGATATGAGCACAGAACTGAAGTGTCTGAATCTTTCAAGTGATTAGGTATTACTTATGTATGTACTTTACTCTTTTAAAATATGGGCTGCTTTACATAAATTTTAGCAATAAAATAAAGCAAAATTGTACTTTATTACACTAATTAAACGTACCTGTAATAGGCTGAAGAACAGATAGCAAATCCGGCACGTAGGAAGTATAGGCATATTGACATAAACAGATTCTTCAACTGGAGACGCAACTGAAGTTGATGGTTGGACATCAATGAGTACATTGTGACTCGTCTTCTCAGGCCCAGCAGCAAATGAATTTCGGTTGATCTTTTTTGCAGATAGACTTTTCCTGGTAGTTTATTATTATTGCAGTTTATCAGGAGCACTTCCGGATAACGTGCTAACCCATTGAAGACTTTTTGTAATTTTTCTTAAATAAAGTATACACCATACTTTTGCGGGAGATACCTAAAACAGTCGTTAGGCTGGTGAAAACTTTCAAATATTCAAAATATATTGTCACAAGTGAAAAATACCAAACTTGTAACGGTGTTTTTTTTGTGGGGGTAGCTTGTGCTTTATTATCATTTTATTGTTATAATCTTCAACTTTACCAGCAGCCTGCAGAAAATTAGTTTTTGTATTTAGGTAACAAATGACAAGTAAATAAATTTTCCCAACTGCCAAAGTTGGTTTTCCTCACCACATGTTTCTATTTTTTTCCCTTTTTCTTGTCTAGTTTGGAATTAGTTTGGCTTTTCTCAGTTTTCGGAAAACTGTGGTCAGATTTTGCCGGTGCGGTGTTCTGCTTTTGTACGTTTCAACACGATGATGTCGTTCAGGTGCGCAAACGCAACGTTGTCCATTTCGGGACCGAGAATCTTATCTAATAATCTTTGAAACGTGGCTGGAGCTGAGTGAAGTCTAAAAGACATGACCTCGAAGTGGAAAAGCTCTCTGTTCGATACGATAAAAGCTGTAATCGGTTTGCTTTCTCCAGACAGAGGAACTTGCGGATATCCGTGTTTCAGGTTTACTTTGGAAAAATTTTTGGCTTCTCGGTGTTTATCCAAGATGCCTTTAATATGAGGAATTGGATAGGCATTTCTTTGAGATATGGAGTTGATTTTCCGGAAGTCGATGCTGAATCTCTTCTTCTTACCGTCCTTTTTGTCAGCCAGGACAATTGGAGAGCTCCAAGGACTCTCAGACGATGATGTTTTCTTGCATCATTCGGTCGACTTCTTTATTAATAATAGCTTGCATAGCCGAGTTTTGTTGCCAATATTGTTGCCTGATTGGGAGTCGGATCAGTCAGATGTATTTTATGAATAGGCATATCGGTTCTTCCTCGTACATCCTCAAATGCAGCTATTATCCTCTTGATGAATTCGTTTTATGAATGAATTGTTTTCTTGCTATAAATTTGTTTGTAAAATATCTGATTATTATGTTTCTGGAAGACTCGGGAGGTGCCATAAAGCGTTTTTTATTCTCGTTTAGCTTGATACACTGTTTCAATTTGAAAAGTTTGAAAGATTCTAACCGAGCAGTAGCATCTTCGCTTCTCAACTGTTAAAAAAGCAAGAACAGATTTTTTGCGTTACAGGAATAGCTTTTTTTAATTGACAAAATGTGTATTGTCTTTTCAAGTTAATGTGGCCGGGAAACATATCTAATTCGGCTGCCTCCAAATAACTGATCATAGATTCTAAGATAAATTATATTAGATCTTGTATTACGAATATCTTGAAACTTTGTTGTATTCAAGATATATGAATTTGCAACTTTACTTTAACTTAGGTGAGGTTACATATGTCAAGACATGTTGTTTTTTTTTATTTTTAGGTTTAATAATAATTTTCTTGCCAATTTTTTTACACATAACTACATTAATTACTTTCATTTAGTAGTCGTGCGGATAAACAGTCAGGTATTTTTGAAAATAACGCCAACAATGTTTGATTATTTCAAAAATAAATTTAAAGTAAGATTAAGTTAAAAGGGCACTTAACATTTGCTTGAAAAAAGCCATGTTTAAAATGAAGGTTCTGACAGTTTGTGTTGCGTATGACAAAATGTTCGACGATAATGTCAGGTCCTCCAAGTTTGGACGAATTGGAGTTGGTACTATTTTTGATTTCGGAATTATCTTCTATCGTGGAGGATCTACGTTGTTGGCAATGTTGGTCAGTAATCTGTTGTTGAACTTTCTGCTGGAGTAGCGCTACGCAGTATGCAACGTGTATGACAATTTGAGTAGCTACGGTTGCACCAGGGCTGATAGTATTATCAGTTTCAAATGCTTCAAGAGTATTAAAGCCCAAATCACGAGTAGTGGCTGGTATATCAGCTTTGACATAAGTTTCAGGAATACCAATGAAATTAAGAACTTCAGGGAATTTATAAGCGACATCGTCAAAGCGAGGATTTCGGATTTTTAGTATAAACAGTTTTTTTCGCTCACTATGCATGAATTGATAAAGTTGTTCTCACCACTAAGCGTCTATAACAGTCTTAATTTCTGCTTGTAGAACGAAGCTTACTTCTTCCATGTCTGCCAACAGATTTTGTATTAATGGAATTTATTTGTAAACGACTTATCACACTTTGATTAACTCTAGAGTGTTAGTGATTTTCAATTAATTGCGGGTAGCCTACAACATCCCAATTCCTTTTTTTATATCAGGCGAAGAGCCTCTCTATATTTTATTGTATTTCAACTGAAAACATACTGTACTTTTTTCCGGTAGTAATTATAAGGTACCTACAAAGAAATTAATTCAGGTATCTGAGTTTCTACTTTAAAAAGTGGAAAATTTATGCAATTTTTATAAATACCAAAAGAGGGACAAGAATTAGAACCTTCTCTACGACCAAAATTTCTAGTGCCATAAACTGCTTGCATAAAAAGTTCTTCAAAAGGTTGTAGAGCTTGTGTTCTGCAACTTGGTAAACTAAAAAAGGATTATTTTATTTTTTTC
Source organism: Tribolium confusum (assembly GCA_029207805.1). Taxonomy (NCBI): domain Eukaryota; kingdom Metazoa; phylum Arthropoda; class Insecta; order Coleoptera; family Tenebrionidae; genus Tribolium; species Tribolium confusum. Next base: position 21,411,427 of record JALGAY010000008.1, on the reverse strand, counting down.
TACAGTGTGTAACGTTTCAGCAGAATTTGTGTGGAACGAATGCCTATTTAAAATCAAAACAACTTTACCTTGAGGCTTTCGAGGTACAAAATGCTGCACTATTTACTTCTGAAATGGCTATTTATTAACATAACTTGATTTCTTGCTCATGTGAATTACGAAAAAGTTTAATATGGAATTCTGGCTTATTGTTTACTTTCTTAATAATAACAACAGAAAGGAGAAAATTTTATAATTTTTTTATTTTCAAATTCAAAGTATACAATGTAAATATTTTGTGTAAGTCATCAGGTTTGTCAGACTGCCACACCCAATTCAAATCTTCTTTGTTATTTGTTTATTAAAAAATTTGAATAATAATAAATACCATTTTAGTGGCTTTCTCATTTATTAGTGGATTTCCTAAATTAGATTGGAGTAATCCAAAACATGAGAATATTCTATCTAACCCAGCGGTTGTTGCTACAACATTAAATAATTTCTAGCGAGCGATTTCTACTAAATTATTGGGTTTGTTGTTAGAAAAGGCGGACCGAATAGATATTCTGGAAGAAGCTCAAAAGTTTTTTGCGAAACTGATTTTTCAAAACATTTCGCCTTTTTTCCAAGTTAAATTATTTGTTAAGTTTATTTTTGTCTGTCGACTTGCGATTCCAGGTCTTTTGTTTCTAGCGAATCTCTCTGCTTGGTTAGTGCCAGATGTTTTTGCCTTTATTTCTCGCCGTTTTTTTTCTAGAGTATTTTATCACTTTCTTAGCTTCAGGTAGTTATACCACTATGGTCTGCTTTAAACCTTTGGGCTCGCGCTATTTTTTTTTGCTTCATTATTTAAGGCGTTGTCAAATTTTTATGCCTTCTTTTGTCGCCGTTTTTGTTGCAAGTCTAGAAAATTTTAATGGGAGTGATAGGCTACCCCAAACCTTTGAGCTCGCACTATTTTTTTTTATTTCTGTGTTAAAGGCATTGTCAAACTGTTGTACCTACCTTTCTCGTTATTCTTTTGTTGCAAGTCTAGAAAAATTTATTACTTTTTTACCTTCAGATAGGTGTACCACTATGGTCTGCTTTAGATGGGAGTGATGGGTTACCTCAAGCCGTTGATCTCGCGCTATTTTTTTTGCTTTAATACTTAAAGCAGTGTCAAATTGTTCTGCTCTCTGTTCTCTCTGTTTCTCCATGGAGAATTTTGTCCAAACATTTGGCCAAAATTATTTGTAGACATGAAACATTTAAATGAAGGTTGCTGTTGCTTGATTGTTTTATACGTGTACCACCAATTATTTTACATGTTGATATGGTAAATCGAGACTTAAAAGTTATTTGTTGTTTTGTTAGAAAATAGTTAATCTTTTTTATTGTTTATTATTTATGCTCTTATTAGGAAATTAGGAAATTACAATTTTAAAACTACGGACAATGCACGATGAGTATTTTAATCAGATAAATTCTATAACTCAACTCCCATAAGTTGGATAAAAAAACGTTAATAATAAAGAGGAACTACACCCAACTCTTTTTATTTATTTATTTTTTTAAATACAAAAGTATCTATAGTGTTAGCTCATTCAAGAAGTCTTTAAACAAGAAATATGGCTTACTATAAATTTTTATAATTTAACAATCTCAAATCAATAAAAAAACTGCAAGCTAGAACATGTGGTTTTCTTGGTAGGTCAATTGCTAAAGCAACCGGCTAGCGTTTCAGGTTTAAATCCCGGCTGAGGTGAGAAAATATTATTATTTATTAAAATATAAAGAAAACCAGTAGAGTGAATAAATACAGAGTAAAAATTTGTATAATTATCTTAACTATGACTGTACCTTCGATCATACTCATCGTGGCCTTTGTCGTTTTAGTCCGGTTCAAAATCTAAAGTTTGTATTTTGGTTTTATTCTTTCTAGCGCCTGGTTCACATTTCTGACGCAAGCATCTGATGAAACTCCTGGTGCATGGAAATAGTCCTGAGTTCAGTGCCTATTCCTTCTGGAAGGTTTTTGTGCATTTTGTTTTCCATGCCAATTATCAGGCATAACACAATTTTAATTTGCTACAAGTGCAATGCGATTATCACCTGGTCTATCCGTGTAGAACTGGAAACAGAAGCAATACGCTGCGCTTACATAAGATTTTGGCTGTACATTCTGCTGATTTTACGGTTGAGGAATGAGCACTTTGCTAGGTCTGCACTAGACCACTAGGGTCTCTCCAGTCGCGAGGTTTTTAAATTTACTTTTTTCGTACGTTTCAAACTATTTTAATATATCCGACAGAGATTGGACATATTTTAGATTATAGCGCATTTTAGTCACAAATTTCTGAAAGCTTGCTGCTGTTATTTTATATCTAGCTAATTTTTGCACAATTTTTGTCTTCTTGGTCCGAGTGGAGTAATGTTCCCAACCAAACTTAGAGTGAATCTTGTATGTGCAGGTTTTCCGACATGAAAGTTTGAAATTGGTATTCTGGAATTTTTAAGGAGGGTATGTTTTCAAACGCACTGTGGGTGTTCGTATCGCTAGCTCAGCAGAGTTAACCAAAGAAGTTAAAACAGGTATATTGCCAGGTACAGCCGACCATTTATTTTTTAACTTATTTAATAGAAAGTTTTTGGTTTTTTATAATAAGTTATAGTTAAACAGAATATCTAAAATTTATTTCTTTGGAAGCCCTAAATGAGCTTAATATGCTTTACTTTGGACTTATTCTCTATATATGCATTGTTCTTTCGTTTGTGCACCGATCTGAACAGTATAATGAAATCTTATATTTTCTATAGAGAAATCTATGTATTTTGACCGTAATCCTGCTTTTTCAGCTTCTCTTCACAATATTATAAACTTTGGACAGAGAAACGGATCTATATTCTACAATTAATTCCTCATATATAAAAAATAATTAACTGGGCGTTCACCGAATTGGTGCATGGTAATTATTATTGCCATTTAACTTTAACGCCAATATTAAATTTTATTTATTTCAAACTATGCTCTAATTCAGTATCAAACCAAAATGTTTTTTTTTTAAAGCTGTGACAAACACTTTTACAGCTTGTAATGTCTTCGTCATGGTTTTTACGAAAATACTGAAGATTGTTTTTCAATTCTTTCTTTCTTTGTAAAAACGATAGTTTAAAACTATTTGGCAGATTCGCCATATTTATTGTTGTAATTAATTTCCAGTTAGAAACACTGTTTGTATAAAAATTAAGTTCTTTTACATTAGTGTTAATATTTTTCAAATATTACAATAAGCAACTTAAAACTTCAGAGAAACTTTTCGTACTTTTATGCTGAAATTTTTGGTTGAGTTATCTTTATGCTGATTGAAGATTTTAAGTTTTTTCTTCACTATCTAATCTATCAAATATCTTGAAACTAAGGACAAAAATGCGAAGCGGCATCTCGTTTCCTCTCTTTTCTTCTCCGACTTGAAAAAGGACAGACAAGGTTTTTTATTTTTTGATTGACAAATAAGCAGAACGAAAGATTTACGGTTTCTTTGCAGGAAGGGTTATATTTATTTTCGGTTTTTTATTACTTACTATTTTTAGTGGTGAATTTCTTTTCAACATTGACAAATTGTTGCAGTGCAATTGTTCTTTCTTATTATAAAATAAAATACATTTAAAATAGAGAGTAGGGTGGTGTAATGGTTTTTACTAAGTTTTAGTTTTAACTTAAATTCTACAAAACAATTAAATTTATTTGAAATTGTCTTGTAGATGGTTAAGTAATCGAACAATATTTATTATCTAATTTTTTAAATTAAATTATTATTTAAAAGTATTAATTATCAACTCAAATGGATAAAGATCCACATTTCAGTTGTGAAAAAAGTAATTGAAAGATATATCATTTATGAAACAATCAAGAAAAATGTGTTGACATCTGTCAAACGGTACAGCCTCATTTACGATGCGATGCTACCGGTCAAAATCAAACAAACGAATTTTTCACCTACTATTTTCAGTGGTGAATTTTCTTTCAACAAGTTGCTGCAACAGAAATGTTTTTTGTTATAATAAAACAAAATAAATTAAAAATAAAGAGTTGGGTATTAAAATAGTTTTTATAAACTTACTTTTTTTAGCTGTAGCTTCCATGAAGTCTTTTTTCGATACTGGGCTTAAAACATGTAAGCATTTTTTTTGCGATTTTTGAAAAAATAACTATCACATTTTTTTTTTTTTTACTTTTTTATAAAATAGAATGCCAGTGGCACTTTAAACATCCTCACTGATAATATCTCACATAATTTTTATAAGACTGCAGTTCTCTTATATAACAACGAGGAAGCCATTTTAGAAAAAAAAATGTGCGTAAAGGCACGTTAACTTTTTCGCTGCGGCGGGCGGCGCTATTTATACCAAAGCGGCTTGCTCTCTGCTGCGCTAAAAGGCGCCAATCGCTTACTTTAATAAGATAAGGTACAATATTTATAATGAAGATGAAATTGTCTTTGTCATTATTATTGTAGATTTCTAGCACTCTTCAAATTTAGTTAACCATCTCTGTTTCTTCAAATATAGTTAACCATATATTGTCTGAGACATAATTGGATACGCCAAAGTTTCAAAGGTGTAGTCTATGGTTTTACTTCTAAATAACTCTTCTAGTGTATGCCTGGTTTTGGAGAGTTTTTGGCCACCTTCGACGTTATTTTTATTTGAGAAAAAATTAATAGGAAATTGGACTGGACAGATAAAGACTTATTTTATATAGTCCACGTTTCAAACCTTTATTTAATTCATTTTTATAGGTATTGTTGAATTTGTTGTGTATGATACCAACCTGTCTTCGTCAGTGGTCATCGGAAGAATGGAGACATCAATTTTTTCTTAAATATATTAAAATGGATGTAAAACACGAAAGTTATTTTTATTTTTCAGATTTTTCAGACTTATCTGTTTCTTTTTAAACAATTTATGCAATGTACACATGACTTTTTCCAATTCTAAATGTATTAGTCTTATTTCATGCTTTTTTAGTTTTTCTTTTAAGCGTATTCTGATATTTTTTTTATACACGTTATTCACTACTAGGTATTTTCTTGAAAGTCTTTTGCCATAAAGATCTCTGCATTTTGGTCAGGATATTAATAATGAGGTTTTTAAGATTTTTAACATTTTCCGTACAGACAGAACAACACAAAATACGGCTAACTGACAAGCAAGCTGAATATATTTGAGGTTATATTTATTTATTTGTCAAACATTTAGCGGACTTAGGAAATTTTTAATTCTGGAAAAGCACCGCTGCTTTACTACCAATACACATTACCTGCCCTAACTGTCATTTCGTCGTGTTCACTTAAATTTCTCTTAATGTTTCTAACAACAAAAGAAACGATTGAAATGAGATAAAAATAAAAAAGTAATTACTAATAGTTGTCCCAAAACACAAAATATGTACTTCTACCGGACACGAGTTAAACAGTACTACCTCTTTTTTGATTCTACTGGTTAAAGTCAAATAAATGGAGTTTACCGAAATCAATGTGTGCTTTTTTTAAATGTAATATGTACAGTATTTTTAACGCTTTTACATTTTTTACACCGAGAAATAAAATATAACATTAATTGAAGATATGGACTTTTTTTCAATTATTTATTATTTTTAGGAACATTAAGTCAACATTAAAAAAACAATTAAGATTACTTGATATAATTATAAGTTCTATGTCCAATAAAACACCGTGATCAACAAAAACTGTAGTGTAAGTGGATAATTATGTTATTTTATAATTCTTAATAGGTTGTGACTGCTTAACAAAGCCTCATACGATACCGATTTTGGTGTCGTATTAGCCAATTCAGCACCCAATTGCGTGCTAAAAAATAATTAGTACAATTTTCTTTTAAAGGCTGTGGTGCCTGCCAGTCGCTTTTCGCTGATATCGGACATAATCAGAAATCTGAAATGAATGGATACAAGTGAAACGTCAAACGCTATAAACCAAACAAACTGTTTTATTTAAACTTTAAAAATATTTTTAAACAATGCAACTGGGTTAAGAAATATCAACTAACTTAAGTCATTTTTTTTAAATGTACAGTTGTTGTATACATTGATGTTACACTTGATAATAGTTGTTACATTTAGCTGTACTTCCAAAAAAAATTACATTATTGGTTTTAATGAAATGGAAGGTTCTGTGAACGTTTTCGAACGAATAAAACCATCAATAATGAATCAACAAAAAGTTATCAATTTTACTCTCTTGGAGAGTGCTTTGATAGACCAATATTATTATTTCAATAATAACATTTCTAATCTCGAGATTAAGCAAGAAGAAGTTTACATAACAGTAAAAAAATCTGAAAAAACCTAAAACTAAATATGTTAGTGCCGGTGAAAACTGTACTGTTTTTGCTAATGGATAAACAGGCACTGTGAAAACATACAAATGCACTTTCAAGTGCTCTGCACTAATTTCAAGAAGATGAATAAATATTAACTGTTTATTCATCTAGCATAAGGTGTTTCAAGATATATAGTTTGTGTTTTATATACATTCTGCATCCATCATTGATGCGTTAATTTCCAGAAATTTTATTTTATTACTATGTTGATACCGACGACGTTCAATTAGATTTGATTTAATCCGCTTTTAATGCGAGTAAAGTCTTATTGAACTTTGTTTGTTTTTTAATTGAAGTTCGTTTACTTTTGTTGGAAATTAAGATTTGGCAGAATATAAATTACAAACTAATATAATAAAAAAAATATATAACTATCTTGATCAAATCTTACTTGACCTGATCTAATTTTTATTACTCTTAAGTCAAAACTAATGTGCAAAGAGATGTTCTCGCTAAACTTCACACTGTTACTTTTGGAAAAATAGTTGTGCATAAAAACAGAATAAAATTATGTTTTAATTAAGATTTTGTGTGAATTTTCTAAAAAGTGTGAGAACAAAGATTATTCATTGTTCAATGCTAGTCAATTAAATGGCTTCTATTTGTTGTGATGGCGTTGTTTCCGCCTACATAGCTGAATTCTAGTTCTAAAAAAGGCCAAAAATTTTGATAATAGCATTTTTACTCATAAAATTAAACAAAAGAAAGCTTACATGACACAATAAAGAAGCTCTTACTGAACATGGTGGAACGGGTTAAAACTGTTTTGTTTTTGCTTATGGATAAACAGGCCCTTTGAAATCATATACGATTGGTGCAATTGTTGAGGAAGCAATTAAAAAATCTGGACTGGCTGATTTCAAGAAGGAAAATATATATTAAATACTCATTATTATACAGGGTGTCTCACGAACAATTATACAATACTACAATTAACACTGTAAGGTGGTTATCTAATACAGAATGAGTATACCAAGTTTCATCAAAATCGAGCAAGTACTTTATTAGATAGAAAAATAAAGTGTATTTTTGGAGCGATTTTGGGAGCTAATAATTCTGAAAATAAATTTTTTTGGAAAAAAATAAAAAATATGTATCAATTAATTTTTACTTCTTAATCTTTGGTTAAATTATGTGCACTCGTTCGTGAGACACCCTGTATATTCATCTAGCCAAAGGTTCAAGTTATATACATTGTATTAATTTTCAGAAATTTTATTCTATTACATACTACGTTTATATCGACGAAGTCAATCAGTCAGATTATATTTAATTCACTTGTAATGCGAGTAAAAATAAAACGGGTTAATCTTATTGAACTTTGTTCATATAAACAAAAATCATGAGTAGTGAGCGGAAGCAAATATTTTCTCGGAGCAGAGCGGCACACTACTTTGTAATGAGTTATCGTGGTAAAACGCCGTCTAAACAGTGAACGCTTAAGGCGATGACAACACGATACTAAACTTGTTCTCTGTGATTGGCTAACCACTCGGTGTCCATGTGCTACATGTGCCCGCTAGAACGTTTATCAATGGCTCGTCGTGCTCCCCACCAAAGAAAATAATTGATTCTGCTCATTAATCATGAGTCTCTCCCCGCTCACGAATGTGAGGCACGACCTTATAATATTGCCCGTTCCTATTTTTTTCTCAGATTGTGTCTGTGTGACTTTGAAAATTTCGAGATACTAAAACCAGAGATAGAAACAAGAATAAGATCAATTTTTTGTTTATTTTATTTGATTTTTTTGTATAGAATTTCATAAGAAAAATGTTGAAGCAAAGCTATAGATTTTTTTTGTAATTTTTTATAATTATACTTTATTTGTAAGTTTAACAGTGGCTGAAACCTTGACGAAAGAAAATACAGTTTAACTAAAAATTATCAAAACAAACGTTAACAATTTACAACAAACTATAATTAAAGAAAAAACTAGCAATTCTCTAAATTTATTTTTAATTTTTTTCTAATTTTTATTCTGTTTTATTTCTTTTGAATTTTATAGGATTTATTTAGGATTTTTTAAAGGTTTCATGAGATTTCTAGGGATTCTAAAGATTTTGAAGCACTTGTGCACTAGATTCCTTGCGCGGTATACCCCCCCCCCCCCAGTGCTATTAATAAACAAGAATTTAGGTTTAGGTTGCGTTTTTTAGACAAGCTTCGTCACCGGTTCTAATCTCAATATTGAACTGAAAAAAAAAAAAAATGGAAAACTGCGATGAGGGAGTCTTTCCTATTAAAATTAAAAGCTCATTTTGAAAAAACATTTTTTAAAAGTGCTTAGGATTTAATTTTTCAGTGTCTGAAGTTAAAAAAAAATAGTTGATTTTTTTTGGCCCACTCCATTATACATAAATTTGACGATTTGTAAGAAAAAAAAGTACGTTTAAGTAAGTTAACCAGTGAGATCTGATTTTAAAATGTAGTACTTGACATCGATTGATGGATATTTATTCAAGTTTTAAATAACACTGCAATTTTTTCTAAAAAAATTGATTAGTAGCGATTTTTCTAAATTGAGGGTCTCTGCTATATATGTATGTGCTGTTTGATGTATGAAAGGGAAGAGGAACAAGGGGAGACGTAATGTTCTTGGCAAAAGGTCTCCACTACTTTTACAACCTTCGAAATGAATGAGGGGTAAAGCCCAGAGCAGTACGGTAAGGTGAAATTTCCAGTACGGCTCGGTGTGTCGCTGGCAACCCAACCAAGCCATGAGCCTATATGGCTTGTAGTGTTTATACAATATTTATTCATACATATTATTTAAAAATTGTCTAATGTATGGTTTTGACGATTTTTTTTTTATAAGATCTAGTCCCATTTTGTAATGGCCGTTTTAAATGCTTAATCCTGAAAAAAAGCTTGAAAAAAGCTACACTTTTGTCCAGATTAAGTAAATTTTTTATGTAGTTTGTGAATATTAAAAATTTTAGAGTCACTGTATTAATTACGTCTGCGCAGTCATTTGGAGCAGCAATCATATGTGCATACGTGGAGCTGTAGTGGCGGATATTTTTCTATGTTTATTCTACTCCATCATCCTATCTCTATCTCAAGATTTTCAAGGTGTTTGTACTGTGAAATTGAAAATTTTAAACTGTATAATAATTCTAAAATTGAATTAACTCATTTCGTGCAAATGATTGTGACATAGAAATTGTTGAATTAAGTGAGAGAATCAGTAACAAGCTCGTACTATTTTTTGCAGTGCAGTAATGTAAAATAAAAAGAGTCAAAAATGGCTTACTTAGAATTATTTTATTGCACACTAAATCTTAAACAAGTTTAATGCTCGACTGTTGTAACGCGAAGAAGTGTTTCCTTAAGGTGTCTGATTGAGGACTAGCAATGGTGTCTCAGGTAGCAGAAGAAGGACAAAGGATAGACCTAAATTATTTTGATTGTTTCTTTAATCTGTAACTCTTTTTTATATTTCTTTAATTAAGGCTTAAATTGCTTCAGTAATATACGCGATTGATTGTTGTGGTAATAAAGTTAGTCTTAGATTATACACAGGCTCGTAGCTGGGGTGTAAAGCGCCTGCATGTAAAAGTAAAAAATGGGCTTGTTAGTTAACTTTGGAAGCTAACACTTGTTTTTAAAAACTATACAGAGTGACATAAAAGTATGAAATGAAATTTATTTTTTCTAAATTAATGTTTTTTTAGAAAAACGCCGAGACAGATCGATTTTGTTTTTTATTACCTACGTTTTTTACTTGTTTTCAAATTTTTTTGGCCAACTGGTTTTTTGCTGTGACGTAATCGATATTTTTTTTAAATAGCAACTTCTATTTTTGGTGTTGGTTTCAAAATATTGAAATTACTTTTTTTCTGCTATAACAGTATAACATTTGTAGGGTTTAAAATAAAAACTTTAAAAATTTAACCAATTTTTTTTTTAAACTCTTTGAACACCCAGTGGTCTTCAATGCGTTTTCCCTGATGATTCTTTCTTTTCTCAAACCTGGCTTTACCAACTTTGACGATAACGCGAGGCTTTCAAGTTTGGACGAATTGGAGCTAGTCCAATTAATGATGCATACTTTTCAATAAAACTAAAAAAAAAGACCAGACACGTTACTCTAGCCCCCTCTAACAAAAAAAAATTGAAATTAATTAAAAATAGGTAAATCAACCGACCCTTTGTCTTCTTTATAATCTAAAAGGTTTTTTTGCATGTTGATTACCTACCGGAACATCGACATAATAACGTTTATTCAATTTCTCAAAATTAAACACACGAAAATTTGTTTTCAAAATCTTCCAAAATAATACAAAAGTATCTTAGGAGCACCTTAAAAAACTAACGAAATATCCTCTTTTTAAACACCCTGAAACAGATTTTCATTTTGAGAGTAAGCCAATAGATACATGCAAAAACATTGAACATGACCGAAACAGAATTTTTATTTCTCGGTTAGGGCACTTTAAAAAATTTGATAAAAATTATGGAAATTAGTCTCAATATGTTATTAAAATTATTGAAAAAGGTTAAAGTTTTTCATTTTTAGATATCTACTTCAAAATGGCTTTTCATTGATGAGCCAGGATAATAATACATAAAATAGATTATGGATCCGATGGAAATGGGGTATAAATACTTACAAAAAAGACCAAGATGCTTTAGATGACCTGACCTGACCTTTTTTGTATAGCGGTTGGGGAAAAACTCCTAGAGGAGCTCCCTGCTTAGATGTCATGAGCTGGGAAGTGTGAGGTTGAGTTATGCGATTGCATCCCGACTCACTAAAAAATCACCCACCGCTTTTCCACGCACATGCCGGAACTAAACGCGATTACGATACTTCGGCATGCCGCTATATTGTCTTTAGTGCCTCTCCCGGGTAAAAATGATTTTTTTTTCGGCTTCTTTACTTAAGATGATGTCCTTTACCAGACACCACCGTTCCTCGTTCTCCAGCATCACTCCAATTATGTTTTCTTGTGTCAGTCCTGTCTCTACACTCTTTTCGCATTTCGCCCTTTTCTCTCTATTTTTTACAGCAAAAGATGGTATGCTCGACATCGTCGACATCTCTATCATATGGGCAGTATGGGTTTACAGCCCTTTTCTTCTTAAACAGGTAATCCCTAAAGCATCCGTGGCCGGGGAGGAACTGACAGAGATGGTAATCCACATCATTGTAGCTGCATTCTACCCATGGTTTAATTTGGGGTAGTAGCCGTCTCGTTCATGCTCCTTTTTCGGACGCGGTCTAGGTCTCCTGCCAGACATCAAGGAGTCGGTCTTGGCCGTTTGTTTCTTTACCCCATCGTGTCGCTGTCGGCGTTCTACAATCACCAACTCGATAGAAGCCATATTAGCTATTACTTGCACTGCATCATTCGAGATCGTACGGTAAGCTGAAACTACTCTTACAGCTAGTTCGCGGTATAGAGATGCTACCTTCAATTTGAATTTTTTTTGTTTCGGAGCACCACTCCACACTGGAGCGCCATAAAGAATTATCGAGCATGCCACTGATGCCAGAACTCGTCTTGTGCGGGATTTTGAACCACCCATACTTGGCATAAGTCTTGAGAGAACGTTGATCGCGTTTCGGGCTTTTTGCATAACCACCTTACCTGACCTGACCTGACCTGACCTTTTTTTTTCTGTCGAAGGAGGAAAATCTTCCTTGGGTTTTTCCAAGCCCTTGATGTTCGGGGGCAAGACTGTCTCGGCGTGCTGGATTACGCCAGCTAAAAACTTCCTCCCGCTTCTTTGAGGTGACTCCTGCCTTGGTACGCGCTCATCAGAGCATTACCGCAGAGCAGGCCCCTTGTTTACTTATTTCTCTCAATTTTCGATATTTTGGCCGGTCTCCAGTCGTCTTTTGTCCGCTTCTTTTTTTCGTAGGATAGTTCGAATCATTTTATAAATTTCTCTCCACTCCTTTTCGCCTTCCAGCATTTTTTCCACCAGCCTCTCTTCTTCCGGCCACCATGATATACTTTTTGCCACTTCGAGCTTTTCTGTCTCCCATCGAGGGCAGCGAAAGAGCGTATGATCCGCGTCATCAATCCTTTCCTCGCAGTACCAGCATCGAGCTGATTTTTTTTTCTTCATTCTTTCCAAGAAACTACCAAAACACCCATACCCCGTGAGAGCTTGCGCAAGATAAAAATCTACCTCTCCGTGTTTTCTTTTTAACCACCCTGACAGTTTCGGGATAAGTGTCCGAGTCCTTTGACCCTTTTCGCCACTGGACCATTCTCATTGCCACCTGTCTACTGTGCGGTGCCGCAACTCTATTCTACTAGTATCGGGGCTTCTTCTTTTTTCTTCTCTCTTTCTCTAATTATTAGTAGAATTGGCGGGATTTCTGCCAAAACCTGCAGAGCTTCTGCCGACACTGTTCTATATGCTCCCACGATCCTCAGGAGCGCTCGTCTTTGAGTATTTATTAAAGTTTGTCGGTCTCTATTATACTTTATTTGTCCACCCCAGGCCTTTGACCCGGAGGCCTAACATTGCTGTCATCATCATGAGCTTGAAAAAGCCAAAATCCTTATTTAAATCTCTTGGTTACTATTTGGCGAGTTATAAATAAAATACAATACATTGTCTGTTTTTGCTTTGACTACAATCCGGCCTATTTATTTTACAGTTCTTTTTTACAGTAACAGAGCATTTGAGGTCATGTCTATTAAAATTTTAAATCAGCTATAATAATACATCGAATTGCACAACATGACGAAATCATAAAAAAAAACGGTTTCGGTTTGCTGGGATTTGAACCTAAGACCTCTTTACTAAATCTTTGATGCATTTACTGTGTATTAATTAAAAACTGTCTATATATTTTTAAAATATCACCAGACACTATTTCACACCATAACGTAATTCTCTGCCAAAAATTTCAACAAATTTGAGTCTTTACTTGAGCTTTTAATGCCGCTTTTAAATAATGAAATTTAATATGAAAGGTATTTTAAAACTTTAACCAGTTATCAAAATCATTGCTAAATTTGTATAAATTTATTGTAGGCAAAAGCACATTATTCACAATATCATAAATATATCTATTTTGATTATCAGTATGATAACTATGCATCGTGTGTTAGCTATGAACACTACTTCTGGTCGATGCACTTTTATAGTGTCAAATTGACAACGTTTAAAAACACATTTGCTTTTGCAATTCCCTGACAAGAACTGCCTTTAATTGAATCTTTTACGCTGATTTAATCTAATTACGCTAATTTGTTTTACTCTAATAAACTCTTAGATAAAGGACTTCCTGGATCTGGGCTTGATTGGTTGCTGGCACCCAAATAATGAGTTATCACCCCAACAAACTATTTCTTTATTTGGAAAAATTGAATAGATATTTTTCTCCTCCTCTTCATTAATTTTTTTAGCTTCACATTTTATATAATTAATTTAATTATTTTTTTTTAGAAAATGAACTCTGTTTTGCTGTTAAAATGTCTTTAAAACGAGAAAATGATCTTTCTACATCGCAGCTTGTTACTGGCGCAAAATGGAAATGTGAATAAAGGCTTGCAAATTGTAGAAAACGTATCTGATCACTAAACTTATTTTGTTTATAAATTTATGTTGCAAGGGCCAAACAATATTTTTCAAATTTATAATTGTGGAGTGAAACGTCCGGAAAGCAACTGATAAAGATAAATTTTGAGTTTCTAAAAACCGAAAAGTTGGCATGTAAAAAATTTAATTCGGTTTCTTAACTCTGGTTTGACACTAAAGTTATACATTCTGTGATGCTTCTGGCATCATCTTTTAATTTTGACACAAATGATTTTAATTTGTTTAAATGCTGTGTATAAAAGGATGCTGCCTCCAGCTAAGTACCCCAACGCGTAGTAACGGGTTGAGAAGGTAAAGGCAGAGTTTCATATATCTCGTGATATAGCGACACTCCAGAAGTATAGAAGTTGCTTTTAGTAGTATTTTTTTTAAATAAGCTGATTAAAGCATTTATATTTGGGAAACTAACTTGAATAAATTCACATAGTCGATGTAGAGCATGTCCAAAACATGTCAGATGTAGCATTTTAGAAAATTTTTCTTTTAGCAATCTTTCTATTTTTATCATGACACTGGCAGCATCGGAAACGAAAGGTAAGATTTTCAAATTTTCAATCTAAAAGTTGTATTGCGTTGAGCTACCCAGTTTTTGACTGTAGCCCAAATATTTTCAAATCGGGTTCAGGTCCGGAGAGTGATATGGCTACAGTCTCAACACCTTATGGTCGTATGAACTCATAAGTACATTTAATTTATAAATACGGTGTTGAGACTTTTGAGGCTTAATTAGTTCATACAACTCCTTTAACTACAAAAGCATATCCGTTTTACGTGTGGATGAAGTTGGTTCCCTTACCTCTCTAATATTATGATGCGAAGCATTATCTATGACCAAGACTGAGTTAGAAGGTAAATTTGGTATTAATTTAGTTTTTAACCATTTTTCAAAGTTGTCCTAATTCATATAATTATGGTAGTTTCTTTTTTTTTCCTAAAAATAAAAAGCAATTAAATTGTAATGTACCGTTCAAATTACCAAATAGCGCAAATTAATTAGTCAAACTTTCAAATTTGATAATTAGACACGAATTATTTTGATGCGGTTTTAACAAACTATCAAAAGGCACCATCTTAGATCTCCGTTAATAAAACAATTTATATAATTTTTAATGCATGTTTAGTAATGTTGCTGTAAAAAATAGGTTACATATGTGCACTGTTTAGTGATCTGGACCTGGGCAATAACAATATAATATTTAATACAAATCATATGTAAATATTAAAAGTTTATTGTTTACGAAATTTTTTCCGTTTCCATGCATGTACAATAATTAATCGGTTTTTTTGCCACAGGTTTTTGAAATCTTTTCTGAGTATTAACAGTCCATCCATAAGTAGCAGTGTGAGATAAGTGATTGTATGTTTCATCTGTGTAAACAATATTTTGACCTTCTTGCCTATACTGCAACAATTGCCTCGAATACAGAATTCTTTTTAAACGAACATCGTGCGTTACCATTAATAGTTTTTGTTATTCGACATGAAGTCATAAATTATTTGGCGAATAGTTAGCTCTATATTTTCTTCTATATTTGTCTTTCTTGGTTGAACAGGAGTTTGTTTCTGGATTGAATATAGGAGTTTGTGTGTCAAAAAGATTATAACAAACAAAACCAAATTATACAGGGTGAGTCTGCTAAAAGTGTTTTTTAACTTTTCTCAAAAACTAGTTATCACATCAACTTTAAAGTTTGGCATTAAAAACTTTGTTTTTTGCACTAATCAGGTGATTTTTTTCAGAATTTTTCTAATATTCCTTCTAATTAATAATAATTAATTTCTTCAAAAACATCTAAATATTTTCAATTTTTAACATTATTCTAAAAGAAAAGATGTTAAAGTATTATTTTGTGCAAAAAATATTTTAAAAAAAATGTAGATAACTCGAAAAAATATAAAATTTCAAACTTAAATACGCCATTTTTTTCTAAGAGGGTGGGTGGGATCTTGGTAATACCAAAACACTAGTTTTCAAAACAGCCAATTGCAAGCTACTATTCAAATGTTCCGGGCAAAAGTGGGCGGTTTTATTACTATACCTGTTCGACGATCGGACTCTAGAGGGGTGGGTAACTCGACATTACGGCAGACGGCCGGATCAGCTTGGCAGTGCTGCACCAAAACGCGTCTTAGGAATCAAATAAATGTTATTATTTTTTGGTGTTATCTACATTTTTTTAAATACTTTTTGCACAAAATAATATTTGAAATCTTTTCTTTTAGAATAATGTTACAAATTGGAAATATTTAGATTTTTTTGGACAAATTAATTAATATTAATTAGAAAGAATATTAGAAAAATTCTGAAAAAATTTACCTGTGTAGTGCAAAAAACAAGGTTTTTAATGCCAAACTTTGAAGTTGATGGGATAACCAGTTTTTGAGAAAAGTTAAGAAACACTTTTAACAGACTCACCCTGTATTAACATGAAATCTTAAACACTTTTTTCAAAATATATTGGAGTTTGTAATCTTATATTAAATTTAATTGTCTCAACACACTACTTAAAATTAAGAACAATCATGTACAAATAAAACAAGATTGTTTTTTTTTTTGATTATTATTATTTTAGGGTGCATCAACCGACGTAGGTTATTAGCACATGAAACTATATACAAAAACATAATATATACAATATATAGGTAATAGTTACAGTAAATTGAACAGTTTAGTGGATTTTAGGTACTGCAACGTTTTTCCTGCGTTTTGCGTATTGTTCTTGAGGTTTTCGGATAGAGTCTCTAGTAGACCGAATTGTTCTCTTTGGGCTTTATAAAATGGACACTCCTGGATAATGTGTTGGACTGTAAGAGATGCTGAGCATTTGAAAGATACGGGTGGATCCGTTCCAATGAGAAGGTGTTGGTGGGTTAAACGTGTGTGACCTAGTCGTAGTCTAGAGAGAACAACTTCATCTTTTCAGGAGTGGAAGCCGAACTTCCACTTGCCTACGGTAGATTTGCACTTGTGAAGAGCTGTGTTGGCATTAGCTTATTGGGACTGCCATTTGCTTTGAATTTGCTGTTTTAAAGCGATTACCGCATCCTGTCTTTGTACACAACTTTGCTGGTTTGCTGTTATACTATGTATGGCTTCTTTAGCTGCACAGTCCGCTTGCTCATTGCCTGAGATTCTTAGATGTGACGGGATCCATATAAAGTGTACTGGCTTTCCTATTTGTTGAAGAGAAAGGACCTTGCTTTTAATGTTCTTGACTAGGGGGTTGTTAGGGTTTAGCTGTTGTAGCTGGTGTAAAGATCCAAGCGAGTCAATACAGATAATAATGTCTCTGTTTGCAATTGTTTGTAGATCTTGGTCGTGTAAAGCCAAATATATTGCAGAAAATTCTGCTGTTCGTACAGAGTTTTCAGGGGGTATTTGAAACATTTTAGTGGATGTTGGTGTTACGTATGCACATCCTACTTCTTGCTCTCTTTTAAACGCATCAACGTAGATGGTATATGGGTTGTTGTATGACTGAAGCATGTACATGAGCGTTTCTCTTACAGAAATAGAGAGTTCCGACTTTGAAATGCGCGTTAGTTGAAGATTACAGTTGATGTGGGCGTGGGCCCAAAAAGGGGGATTCAGGTGATTATGAAGATAAATAGGACTAAATTTGTGTGAAAGATTTTGGAAAGTAAGCTGTATGCGGCGGTATATGCGTGGGCGAGCAGATTTCTTTTTCTCAAATATTTGTTGGGAACGTTTTGATTTTAGGAGCTTATTAGTGGGATTTGTTGGATGTTCGGTGACTTCAAGACTGTATGCAAGTGTAAGGTAGCTACAACAGAGAGAGAGAGTGGTGACTCTGATGCTAGACAATAAAGACTTTCGATTGGAGTGGTGCGAGATGCTCCTAGAGCTATTCTTATGGCGGAGTTTTGTATGACGTTTAGATAATTTAGTATAGAAGAATTTGCAGTGGCGTACGCTATACTTCTATAATCAATGACTGGTCGAATTAGTGTTCTATATATTCGCAGTAACATACCTGTGTCTGCTCCCCAGGAGTGGTTAGCCAGAACTTTCAGAAGCCTTAAGCGTTCATTGCATTTTTTTTTTCGTATATTATTTATGTGTGTTTCCCAGTTTAGCCGGTTATCAAAAATTACTCCAAGATATTTGATAGAGGAATCATAAGTAAACGGTTTGTTATTTAATAAAAGTTGACGTCGCTCTTTATTTTTGTTTTGGAAAATACTAGACACTTAGTCTTCTCTGCAGAAAAAGTAAAACCTGTTTTTTTTGGGACCAGAATTTAGTTTAAAAGCTAATAAACACTGAAATTGCTCTCGAGGAGGAGAGTGCTTTGAACTCATTAATCATGTTATCGACAATGGACCACATCAAACTTTTATTTCTTTGCCTAAATTAGAACCAAAGGGGTGAAACACAGCCAGAACGCGACTTAAATTTTTAAATATAAAACTTTGTTTTTTAAAACAATTTTATTTAACTAACAGCAAGACTGGTTTACAGTTGATTGCCTGAAAAATGGAAAGATGAGCTTTATATAAACTTCATTTATTAGACTGGCTAGATAACATTTTCTTATCCTAACCTTAGCTACAATATTGGGGTGAAAGTGTAAGATCAGGGGTGAAATATCTTATGATAATTGTTATAATGCTATTTCCTCTAATATAACTCGCGAACAGCTCGAAAATATTTCAATTCATGTTTAATTACTTTGTTAATCTGAATTTAAGAGATTTGACATTAATTTATACTTTACCGGGCAACAGTTTATTAAAACGAATCTTATGACCAATAACTTGTTAAATTAATAACATAAATTTGTTCATAATTTCTGCTTAATTTTCGATCGGACTCGACTTTAGTAATGAAAATTGTAATTTACACACCGACAAGCGAAACAATTCTCTGGGCCTTCGATTTAAATATAACAAAACATAATTTCAACGATTAAATTAATTTACTGACTTTGTCTGTTATATACCAAAATAATAAGTATCGTAAAAAACAACATGATATACGTGACCTTCAAATTAATACTTACTAATTCGTCATGGACTTCGAAGTCTTCCCTTAGGGCAGGGTTGGAAACTCTGGGTTGGAGATTAACTTGGCACTCTCTCTTTTACTTTTTGCTAACTTTTCAGACTAATCTGATCTCCCTTGGTGAGG
This sequence comes from Tribolium confusum, assembly GCA_029207805.1. Taxonomy (NCBI): domain Eukaryota; kingdom Metazoa; phylum Arthropoda; class Insecta; order Coleoptera; family Tenebrionidae; genus Tribolium; species Tribolium confusum. The sequence continues at coordinate 21,392,343 of JALGAY010000008.1, read as the reverse complement.
GGCAATGAGAGATTATTTATAGCTCCTCATCCTACCTCATTTTGCATGTGCCACGACAAAATCCCCATATAAGGATATCATTTTTAATCTCGCATGTGATTGGTCCAAATAAGTGCTAATAAGGTCATTCGTATATTCTAGATTTTTAAATTTAGACGAGATTCTTGGTTTTTCGATTTTTACGACCCTTCTTGTTCCGCTTGTTCGATAATAATTAATGGGATTCACGTCCGGTTTTATAACAATGCGTTATTGAACTTTAGTTTTGAAATTTTTGAAAAACGTATTGAAGATTTCATTTATAATGTGAATTTTTGATATTATTATTATTGGTCAATTAATCGATAATTATCTAGTGACGAGATTTCGGTCACGACACACTAACTTATCTAGCGTTTTTTGACATTTGATATTTAGGTGGTGTAAATAAGGCTGAGCTTAGGACTTTCAATTGCGGAGTTGGAGGAATTCTTGTTGTTGATAAAAAAGACGGAGCTGTTAAAATTGGCACAATTATTAAAAAAACTGAGGGTAAAAATTTAAGGTTATAAAAACCCGTGTTACACAACACTTTTTTTTCTAGAACAAGTAATCGTTATTAGAAACTTTTCAAAAGTAATAGAATTTCGTATGAAGCCCTTTGTTCCAAATCTTATTAATTAAATCTCTTCGAAAAAACGTGTTGGTGTGTTAATCTCCGACAGGGGTACCAACCTGCAAGCCTTCATCGATGGTACCCAAACAGCTGATTTAGGTGCTGAAATAGTTCTGGTAATCTCAAATAAACTCAAGTATCTCTACCACAAGGTGAGTGATTGTAAATACTACCATAATGGGGTCCAATGGACTTACAATTGATTATGAAACAGAACAAATTTATTTTATAATTATTTTAATTTTTTTTTATAAACAGAAGAGAATAGGTTTAAAAGGGCAGACGATGTGAAATTAGCATGGAACCAAAACCTTATAAAAAACCGCATTAATCATTTAAATGGCGCAGGTGAAGCCTATATCGACTGAGTTTTTTACGTTATATAACGTAAAATTGTAATTTATTTTTTATTAAACGGCGAAAATAGTTTTATTTTTTTGTTTCTTGTTTTGTTACACTGTCACGGTATGTTGTAATTAAATGTTTTCCAAGGGGGAAATAAAAGCAAATAATGCACATAAAAAATTGTATAGTGCTTTAAAAAAAAACGATAGTAATAAGATGCCTAAATTCGGGACTATAATTTCGAGGACCTACTGACAGAGTAACTCCAAATTGTGCATAAATAGTGACTTTGTCTGTTTTTCTTTTGCAATAGGTGCAAGACAAATGCTTTTTTGAGACGTTTTCTAGGTTTTTTGGGGTCCTAGAGACAATCAGAAAAAACAGGCAGCTGATTGCTATTTTTTTCTAATTTTAGGTTTTAAAAATTAATTAGGAATAGTTCTTCATATACTTCATATCTCTATTTTCTCTTTTAGGATTAATTCGAAAAACTATTCATGTGGATTTGTTTACTTAAATTCTACGTTTTAAGTGTAGAACTGATTTTATATAATTAATTATTGTATTTTTTTTAAAAAAATATCTAAGCGAAACAATAAAATTCATTTTAAATCTATGTGGATCAATTTAATCAGAACCTTGAACCCAAACGGCCGATTTAGGTTCTGAAATAATTCTGCTAATCTCAAATAAACTCAAGTATCCCTACCGCAAGGTGATTGTAAATACTACTTTGAACATTCTCCTCCACGACCTTAGTCACCTTGACTGTCAAATCAAAAAAATGACCCCAATCAAATCCACATCAAATCTTTTAAATTTGGCTGATAAAGCCCTCAACCGAAGACACTTCTCAGTCTCAAAACTAACCTTTTCTAAGCAAATGACGGTAAGAGACGCCCTAAATTCAGCCCTAGATGAAGAAATGACACCTGACGAGCGAGTTTTATACTTGGGGAGGAAGTGGCCCAGTATGATGGGGCGTATAAGGTCACAAGAGGGCTGTGGAAAAAATACGGTGATAAAAGAGTTATAGACACGCCTATCACAGAAATGGGGTTTGTAATACACAAGATTGTTTTTAATAACAAATTGCTTTAAAACTAAAGAGAAAAACTGCTTTGAATTTGTAAAATGTGTCTCTTAGTTGTAAATTTAATAAAGTTTTGTTAATTTTTTGTGGTTTAATAATAATAGTTGATAATTTTTTTTAATTTGCGTGCTTATTAATGAGCTTATTCATGCTGACAGTTTTATTAACTTCAATTGTTATTTAGCTTTTACTTAATTTGCTTTGTCAATTGTTAGTTTGGGCTTATGCCTAAACATACCATAACATTATTGTTATCTATCACTAGCAAACTTTTAACAAAATTTTCATGGCTTTTGCTTCACACTTACAGAGTATACTTTAACGCATTTTACAAAGTATAAAGAAATTAACAAAAACCTGAAAAAAGAAGGGAGATAAAGGCAGATATGCTTCTACTTTTTTGTTAGATTTTCTAATTTTTAATGAAATAAAATTTGTTTGTTTTAAAAATAATTTAACTTTCTTAAGTTTTGTAGGGCAATTTAATTAAAGGACGTCAGACTTTTATTTAAAAATCCCAATAATTTCATTAAACACAATTAAAACCATTACACATTAACATTAAAAGCCCAATCATTAAAATAAATTGTTTAAAACATTGATCACTACAAGAAGCTCCTCTTTATGGGTATTTTACGAAAATTTGGTGTGTGTTTACAGGCTATGTTTTTCCATACAACTAGCCATCCTTGTTCACTACTCGCGGAATTGTGATGAAACTTGTAGTCGACAATTTCACCACCTACTGGTCTACTTTTATTTAATTTTACCCGTAATTGTCGAGCCTGGGCATTTTTTAAATACTGTATTCCTGTATTTACAGTTTGGTATAAAACACACCACAAACAGGTTGTTTTTTTTTTTGTCTCGCGGCTCCACATTTTTGTAGGATAAAATGGGCAGTTCGGGGGTGCCATGTTTTGGAAGATTTTCAGCATATTACATTGACAGTCTCTTGGAGATTTAGATCATTACTGTAAGTAACTGTAGCAAATAACACCGAGACGCACTCAAATCCGCCATTCCAACGTCCACTTTCCTCGTTGAGATGTTAACTGATGACATTAGCTATTAGCCACTTAGCCAGAATAGTTATATTGAGAATAGTTTTTTAAACCATGTTTTGCAATGGATTTTAGTTATTTTAAACTTACTTTATTTATTACAGATTTATTATTCGACTGTAGTCGTAAAAAATATTTGTTTATTAAAGACGATCTAAGAGTTAAAGATGATTTGTTCAATTATTTTATTCATTTTTTTAAGTCCTTTATAGTAAGTTTTGCGATTTCCTCAAGACTCATTTTAAGAAGTTGATCTTTCGGTATCTCCATTTATTAGAGAAAAAAGTATTCAAAACATTTATGGGTCAATTTTTCAGGAGTTTACTTTGACTTCATGTTTTAAGTTACTAATGTATTTTTTAATTTTTCATGCCATATATTTTTGAAATATTGTTTTAAACCGTGTTGCTCCGTCCATAAACTAGTAGAAGCAAGTTGAAACCAAATGAACCCTATACTTAAATGATGTTTGTTTTTCAAGTGTTTGATAATATTTAAATTCTTATAAGAATATGGGTTTAGGGTTGTTATATTTTATATTTATATATTGTTTTATATTTTATATATTATATACCGGTTTGACTCAACCTCTTATTTTAAGATTTCTAATTATAATGTTTTTAAAATTGAAAGTAGTAATATTATTTCTTTCAGTAATATTATCGACTGCCTCTCAGCCTCAGAAGTCGAATTTAAGGAGTATAGTAATAGACAAATGAATCATTGGCGCTTATAAGTGGTATGAACACTATTTCTGGCTGAAGCACTTTCATCAGTGTCAAATTCACAACGTTTCTAAAACACATTTGTCTTTGCAATTTGTTCATATTCAACATCTGGGCTGGATCGGTTGCTTAGCTCTAAGTAATGAGTTTTTACCCCTACAAACTCTTTTTTCTGATTATTATTTGAATAAACTATTCTTAATTGAAATTTCTTCTTTTGGTTGTTCTGAGCCTTTTTCGTATCGCATGTTTTTAAACTGTATTAACAACCTGTAAAACGAGATATAAATCTTTTTTTTTTTCTTTGTATAATTTAATATTTATTGCACTACAGATCAATATTTTTTAGTTTTTCTTTCTTTCTTTAATATTTTTTTTTAAAATACATCTACAAAATATTTTACTTCTTTTTCGGTAAATACAAATTCAGAAATATTCAGAATAAAAGTGTGAGTTTAAGAAAAATCGAATTTGAGTATTATTTGGTTCCAGTGATAGTATACTTCTCATTGCACAACAGGCTATGAGCAATGACTTTTGCACAAATGGGCACTTTTTCAGAGTTATGAGAGCTTAATGACGAATAAACGAGGTAATGCTGTAGATATTTTTTTCTATTTTTGTCTTCTTTTCGCTTTAAAAGATTATTTCACAAACAGAGGCATTGAACTCACCAATAAGTAAGATAACGCCTTTTTCAGTTTCTTCAGTTTTAAAATGCAAATTTAAACATTCAGCCAAAAATGGCAGTATTTACTTGATAGTTGTCTTTTGCTGGTTTACTTCTTATGTTTGTGTTAGACCAACACTTGCGTATATCAAAAAGTCACTCATATAACGATATAAACGATAACGATCGTTTTTTTTTTTGTTCTTGATCACACTTTTTTTCATTGACTCTTGCTACCAAATATTTTAATAATAGCTTTTCTGGGTTTTTATCAGGTTTTTATTTATATCTGCTACTGATGCAGTTTTAATAATTTTCTTTGTTTTGAATATTTTGAAATTTTTTTTACCTATTGCTTAAATCCTCAACAAATATTTTATTTTTTTGTTTTACATATGTGACCCTTACTTCAGAGTTGGTCATATGGATTATAAAGAATTTCTCAAGCATTTTCAGGATTGACGTTTTACCAAACGTGATGAAGCAGTAACTAACAGGAGGCCAATTCTTAAAAAAAATCGTATAATTACGAATACTTAAGTTTGCGAATAATCTAAAACGTGTTCGTTTCTTAAAATCAATTCTCGACTATCACTCGTAAGTGGATTTGCGATGATCGAAAAATTTTGAAGGGGCGTGTTGGCAGCGTCACAAATGCTGTCAATTTTGTCGAATGTCATTTTAATTTTATAAAGTTTCAAAGTTTGAATTTTAAAAATGCAAGCGCCAAGGAAGAAACGGAGTGCTAATGTAAGCGAAAAACAAAAATTAATGTTAGTGGAATATGTGAAGAATAAATCTCAGCTAATAAGCGGCAAGCAAATGCAAAATTACAGTTATAAAGACGCAATCAATGATTAGAGTACCATATCCAACATTCTAAATGGGATGCCCAGAGCTCTAAAAAACTGGAAAGATTGGAGAAAAGTGATTAGAAGACAGATTAGATAAGCAACTAATTTACTAACTGTTTTTTATTAGTGTTGGCAAGACCTTTGAAGTAGGACTAAATCGAAGCACTCCAAAAACAAAAGTTACGTCCGCATAACCGGGGGAGGTGCTTCCCAAGAAGAGACATTAACAACTGTTGAAGAGGGTGTTTTAGATATTATAAAAACTGTATCCGTAAGTGGTCATGACGTCGAAGAATCTTTTGTTGGTAGCTTTGAATGTGATGCAAGTGGATTGCTTATTCCAGTTACGGATTACCCAGGTATTTCTTTTGAACCAACAGGCGATAGCAATAAACAAAATGCAACCAGTCTTAGTCCAATCCTTAAAGAAAGTGCAGCCAATGTAAGTGAAAAGGAAAATAGTTTGGAAATTTTGAACGTTAAAGTTCCTGCTCAAATTGAAGTGTCACAAACATCAACGTCTTCTGAAAACATAGTGAAAAAGTTGAATACGAGAAAAAAGGTTCCTGAAAAAATTTAATAATTTGGTAACTTCCGCAACAGCAGTTACCACATTTAAACATAATCTGAAAGAAAAACTTTGTATAAAAAAAACATATTATGAGCAAAAAATTGATTTGTTAAAAAAAGAATTAATTTTAAAAGAAAAAAGAAATGAAATATTAGAGAGAGTTGCCAATTCTCTTGAAAATTTTGTAAGCTGCTACCACTAATAATAGTTAGTTGAATAGTTATTTTATTTACCCTTTGCAAATATACATATATAAGAAGGATTTAGGTTTATAAAGTTATGCAAGCATATATGTTGTAGAATGTAGGCTTAATTATTTGGCAAACGTAACCCTCTTGCAATTTTCATCCTTGCTCTTTGGCCATCAGCTAGTTCTGGATTAACTCTTCTTGCAACGATATCTCCACCATCCTCTTGATAAACTTCATCAATAAGTCCAAAATCAACATTTTGCCCATTATTTTCCTTTTTATCGTCGATATCCGGTACATTGTATTCTCTGCACATATTATGCAGCACAACACATGCGTTAATAATTTTACAAGCTTTTGCTGGTTTGTAATGGAGTACTCTGTGCTTCAAAAGACATCTGAATCTTGCTTTTAAAACTCCGTTACAACACTCAATTTTCACTCGTGTTTGCTTGTGCAAATTATTGAAATTTTGTTGAATTTGATATAGTTCTCCTTCTTGAATCGGAGTAATTAACCATGACCGCAAAGGAAATCCGGAATCACCTAATAAAAAGTAATCAGTATGTCCATTTGAATGTAGTTCTTCAAGAAGTGGTTTAACATTCGAACGGCTCTATATGTAAGCGTCATATGAACTTCCAGGATATTTGACGTTAACATTAAGTATTTTAAGATTAGCATCGCAGATTAGTTGAACATTTATCGAATGTTTACGATTTACATAAACATGTTCGGGATAATCTGGATCTTCAATATTAGGAGGTATTATTGCAACATGGGTGCAATCAATGCAACCTATTACACCTGGAAATCTGTGCTGATCATAAAACTGTTGCCTAAGGTTATTTAGTTCCTGAAAATCGTTCGGAAAAGACACCCATGCATTAAATATTTCGGGGTGATTAAGAGCTGAGGTGACTTCTTCCAAAGCTCTACTTACGGAAGATTGTGATATGTCTATATATTTGTTTAGCCCAACATCGGGCTGATAACTTGCTTCCGTAAAATCTTAGAGTCGTTAAAACCTTTGTTTGTATATCTAAATCAGACGCTCTGCTTTGCCTTCTTAGATTGGGCTCTAACAAATCAATTAAATAACGACACAACTGCTTGGAGAACCTGAAGATCGATATAAATTTTGTTTCGCTGAATTCCAAAAAAGGGTCTCGTCTGTATCTGCCATTATTTTGCCGATGATAATTTGCTTCTGCATTTTCTAGATCTTGTAATAATAATACATTCACCAAATCTTTCATTTTTTCGCGATTAAAGATGAAAGCACTCGAATTTTGAATGATCCACATACGATACAACCGCGATTTTGCCTTTGCTCGAATGATAATCTCGCAAATAAACTATTAGAAATCGGGGTGTATTTGCGAATACGAAACGATGCGATAGTTCAAGAATTGATTTTTTTTTAAATTCGTAAAGTTACGAATGATCGCAACTAAACGAATGATCAAGAATCGGCCCCCAGTGTGTTATCAGGATTATGGAAAAAATGGCAAGCGAATAAACTCTCATCTATAAAATCTAGGCATCTACATATTACAATCCGAGTTACTCAAGCTGAACAATCGCCTTAAAAAATAAGGTTACAATTATTAGGAACTGTATATAAAAAACATGGTTATTGTAACAATTTTTTTTATCGATATTAAAATGTTAAAAAATGAGTGGGTTTTATTGTCTTATTGCTAATTGTGAGAATTATTATGAAAAAATGAAACAAAATCTAGCGACAGCGTTATTTACTTACCACAGATTTCAAAAAGATCTAAAAATGATAGACTTTTGGGTTAAAGCGTGTGGAATGGAAAGTAAAGTTATTCCAAAATTAAGTACTGTTTGCAATAAACATTTCAAGGCTGAAGATTATTATTATTTTATTTATAATGTAAATAAGTCACAAGAATTACGACAAATTTAATAATTCTCAGGGAAATGCTTGTGGCTAGCCAAATTTAAGGGCTTAGGCAGTTACATACCAGTAATTAGGTGTAAGGTACACTGTTGATCATGGAAAATGCGACTCTCGGCTCGGCTCGGATAGCTTCCGAGAGCCAGCAGCTCACATTCTAACATCGCAGTAAATACATGCGATGTTAGAATGTGAGTCGCTGGCTCTCGGAAGCTATCCGAGCCGAGCCGAGAGTCGCATTTCCCATGATCAACCGTGTACATCTAAAACTTCATTACTTAAATAATTCTAAAAAAAACATACATAACAATTCTTTATTCTATATAAAATATTTCTCGATTTAAAGTGAGTTTTTGAATTTTCTTTATAGAGTGGCTTCATAAATAGAAATCAACCCAGCAGCATAAATATGGATTAATACTGATTTCTCACAATTATTAGCTTTTAATTAGATGATAAAAAACTCTGATAACACTCTATACTTATGTTTATCTGCGCCTACAATATATGCAATTTTTTAAACGAGTGTGAGTTTTAGGTGGTAGACGATTAGAAAAAGAGGCATGATAGAAGAAGCATTACAATCACCGCTGTAGCCAATTAACATAGATCTAATAATAAGACTATTATCACCTCAATGCCAATCAATGAGCTTTGCTGCCACCTTATGACAGTTAATTTACCTTGCTATTATTCTACGTCTGGCAACACTGTAGAGATGCAAAAAATTGGCGCAGGCGCTTAGCAGTCACACGCGCATACGTGGAGTTGGATTGGCGGATGTTTTTCTTTTCTACTCTATCTTCATTATGTCGTTCATTTTTTCTACGTGTTCGTGCTGTGAAGAGGTGGAGGTGTTCCGCGATATTTCAGTGTTTTAGTGTGTATTTATTCAAATTAAGGATTTAAAACTTTATAACAATTCAAGAATGGGGTATTAACTCATTTTGTGAAACTGCAAAAATTAGCGATAAGCTTGTACTAGTTCTTGCGGCGCAGTAATGGAAAATAAAAGATGTCGAAAATGGCGATTATTTAGAATTATTTTATAATAAAACTTAAACGAACTCAACAGTCGATTTTAACGTGTTTTGTTAAGGTGAAAGGTGTTGGATTTAAGACTAACAGTGGTGTCTCTGATAATAGATGTAGGACAAAGGAGAGACTTAGAGGTGTTTTTTCAATCAGTAAGTCTTTTTAATATTTCTTTAATTAAGGTGTAAATTGGTTCAATACAATTACGCGATTGATTGTTACGATTTACGAATTTATTATGCTCAGTCATAAAGTCAGCCTCAGATTATACACATGTCCGTAGTTGGGGTGTCCAGTGCCTGCATGTAAGAATAAAAAATTCGGCCGGTTTAATAGTTTTTTTTATTTTTAGCTATGGTAACTATTTAGCTAATTATGTAATAGTTATGTTTACATAACTACATAAATTCCAGAAAAAAGTTTATTATTGCATGATTTTTTTGGAAAAATTATTGTGAAAATCCCGATTTCGGATAACTAAAGCGACCTCTGGTGGCGTTTGGAACAATCACATCGAAGCGTACCATTATTATTGTTGTTTACGACGTAATCGTCTAAATTCGCCGCTTCGTTTTAAATTTTTGTGTAAAATGTCTGGGACAGCAAAAAATACAAAAAAAAATAAGACTAACTGTTGTGTTTATGGATGTCACATACTTAAAAGTGAAGAAGTGTTAGTTTTCATTTCTTTCCACCGCCAAACATTGGTAAGGTTAAGATCGTTAATTTTTACGGTAATGAGGAATTTATGGACAGATGAAAAGCTTCGGAAAAGGTCTTATTGATGGAAAAACTTTCTACAAAGTTTTTAATACTGCGTGAAAAACATTTTCCAAATAAAGACTATATTTGTCATTTAAGGTTGTCTAAAAAACCACGTTCAAAGAAAACAGCTGTGCCTTCGCTTAACCTACCAAAAGGGAAATTTGATCAATTATCCCATAAAAATGAATTACACGAGAAGAAAAAACAACGTCCTCTAAAAAGAAATTTCAAGAAAAGTGAGTTCCAAATACAAGAGCAAAAAGAAGTTGCTGCGACTCATTGTGATAAAAATATTACATCACTTACCGTCAAAACAAGCTTTTTAGACACAGTTAGTTATTACTTTATAGATAATACGCTAAAAAGGCACAAAAAACACACGTTATACGTTAACAAACGTTATGCTCTCATACGCGGTATGTTTTTTCTGACTGTCAACTGTCAAATGTGTGTCACACATCAGCTGTTCGAAATTGCGAAAAGGAGTCTTTTCAACATTCCACGCATGCGTACATTTGTCAAATAAATAAAAAAATAAAAGTTCTAAGACTGTTCATTGATGACAAAACGCAACGAAGGTGAAACAAAGTGAAATTATGAAATTAATTTGAATTTTAAAGTGAAAGACTACCGTTTTGCTCCAAACTAAGCTAAAATGTCAAAATATCTACTATATAAAATTTTATATTCTTTGCATCGTTACCAAAACTACATAATTTAAGTTTTTTAGGCGTTCTTATATTACCTGTTCAAGTAAAATACAACAATTGGAGTACTATTATAAATAATAGTGTTTTTTAAAACGAGGTGCCACACTTGACTCCACTTTTTATTTAAAATTTTAGCGGTGTAATTACCTCTATCAGGGGTTAAAGATATGGGTTACACAATATGTGTCTCCCTTCAAAAGAAAATTGACGTGAAGGAATTATTTTCGATTTTTGAGTTTTTATGTAAGTTACAGGAATTATTTTTTTTGGACCTGTTTCTGAAGAGAATAAAAAATCGTAAAATTTGTAAAAAATAAAAATAAAACACAATATTATTTTAAATATTAATTATGTATTATAATTAATGAAATAATTATAAATGTTAATAATTACATACTATCATTAATTTGTGATATTGTTAACCCTGTTATTGGAGCCCGCTTTCAACACATATATAGGTGCTCGTGGGGCATTGCGTCTCCAATACTTTTGGCGTCTGAAATAAAAACAAAAATAATAGTAAATTTGTTAATTAAAAACACAAATTTAGTTTTCTCAAGCAAATTGGCAGTAACGCATCAGAAAAGAGAAAATATGGATATCAACATTGATGGCTTCCCAAATTAAAATTGTAAGACGTTGCTTAACATTAAATATCAAAAGTTTTCATTACCGTTACAGTGTTTTAAAGTGTCGATGGATGGCACTCCATAAAGATAATGATATACAGAGTAATTATAAATGATTGTAGTCGAAATTAACCATGGTTTATATAACTACAGTATGCTTAATTTGTAAAATGCACCACCTGCTAAGTTTGGCATGTCAGTATTAATTTTACTAGAATTTGACATTGTCAAATTCTAATATAATTTGGTTTCAAAATTTGACATTGTCAAATATTTTGATTGTTTTGTGGTGATGCATAAGAACGGTGAGAAAATAGCAGTTCTGAAATAAACGAAGACGGTTGTAACATTACAAAACGTAACAAATTTTTCCATTCAACAACGGTTGTTAATTTATTATAACATGGTGTTGACAATATTATTCTTATATTATTTAAAACATACTTTTGTTGGCGGGTTAAAATCCTACCTCGGCCACGATTGTCCCCACGAGCACCATGACCATTACGAGTCTGACTCTGATCTGATTCTTCAGGCGTTCTACGCCTCTAACGTCGTTCCTGTGGTACGTTATTATTTAAATACTCTATTTTATAAAAGAATGTTTTGTTGGGGTTTTTGAAAGACGACGAGTCATGGACTTGAATGAAAATTAAAGACGTATTTGGTTAAAGTGGTCTACTACCGAATTTGGTTCAAACGAGCCGGATCAACCAAATTCATTGAACACCCAAATTCCAGCTCGGTGCAAATCATCTTTACCGGAGGGTGCCAGGTCAAGTCATTGGCAAGCTTAGATTTATTCAATATTCATTCGTGTGAGCACAAGTATTTATACGCAAAATGTTAGACTGTTAGATATTAACGTCTTAAAGCAATTGGCTGTTGATGTCAAAGAGAGTAATCCCTTCGCTAAGTACAGTCATTAATAGAGACTATTATATTGATGATTTTTTGACCAGAAGCTACTCATTATACGAAGCAGTCAAAATTAAAAACTAAGTAACAGATACTCTAGCAACAGCAGTATTGCCAACTGTAAATAATTTGGAGAAAAAATAATATCTCGATCGAGATTTGGTCAATAAGAAACTACGTAGTAATAACTTAAACTTATATATAGATTTAATAATTATAGTATAGATCAATAGCATGCTAACTATGTACACTTATGACATATGAATTAACATATTAGCGACGTCATATATGTAAAGTTCTTCTGTGAGTATTTACTCACAATCGTTTAAGACAAACGGGTTTGCCTGATAGAACTTTTTATGACAATTTTTATAAATGCATCAGCAGGGAAGAGACGGGGCCAAGATTTCTAACTAATGTCTATCAACTCGCGATAATGGCGAGTGACATGTCTACTGTTCTCCAAGCTTCTGGGACGGCTGGGGTGGGGGATGGTCGTATTTCGTATTTTGTTCTATTCTACTGCGTGTAGTAATAACCTAATGAATATAATAATTTACTTATAGGTAGGGGGAGCTTTAACGTTCGCGCTAGTCGAATAAGATTATCGGGTCTTACAATTAGTCTTGTGATTCTTTCTTGATCCTGAAAGTCCTGAAATTCTTGACTTACTAATAAAAGCAAATGGTTTCAAAAACGAAATTTTTTTAATTTTTTGCATAAGCTTCTTTTACTTCAATACACTTAAATTAACGTTTCTGTAGCATCTTCTTAGATGAATAGTGAAAAATAACTTCTTTATGTGAAGCAAAACGTTTTTCCACCAAAATCTTTTTAGTTCTGGGAAAAATGGATATATAAAGGAGCCAAGTTTGACGAATTGGGCGGATGTTCTAACAGTTTATACTTTAAGTTTTTTACTTTCTCCAATACCAAAGCACATTTGGCTACCCGTGCGTTGTCCTGATGAAAGATGATTTTCTTCTTCTGCAAACCCGGTCTAATTTCACGGATTTTTTTTTATCTAACTTGTTCAGCAAATTTATATAATACTCACCATATATGGTTTACCTTTTTCAAGGTAATCAAGTAATATGAACTTAAGTTTAAATTTTGCTGAGCCATTTGTTTTCGCAATTGCTTTTGATCAGCGTTTAACAAATGCGACACTCATCTTACAAAAAGCTTTCTCATGCCTAACGCATTATGTAATGTGTCTAATTCTTTCTTCTGAAATGCCTATAGTTTTAGCAATCTTGTGGACTTTTAGACGTCGATCGTCAAGAAGCATATTATGAATTTTTTCGATGTTTTCGTTGGATAATGCTGTTTTTGGTCTTCCTTCACGAGGATTATCTTAAAGATTTTGTTTGGTTTTGTTTAAACTCGGCCGCACACTTTTTTACGGTGGAAATTGACAGAGTAGACTTCTTGTACACTTTTACCATCCTTGAAAATATTTTTGTAGGCGATTGCTCGTCTAACATAAAAATATTTATGACCACACGATACTCAATTTTATCCATTTTGACAAAAGCATAAACACTTCATTCAGTTGCTACACAAAAACTATTAACTGTAGTATAGTTTGTTCCACCGTCTTATCTCCATCTGTAATAAAATTATTAGAATATGCCTCAATCTACGACGTATAGCTTCCTGTGGAATTAACATCTGACAAAACATAAACAAAACATTTAAATAACAAAAATATTGTAATTTTAGAAACTACATTGCAGAAATCTTTGTTGCTGCAACAGAATTGAATACAAGGAATTATACTCTTATACCCAAAATTTTAATTTCTTAGGTATTAAATTACGCTGAAGTCATTGACTGCGCTACCATCTGATTTGCATTCAAGTTTCGAATAGAAGCTAGAAGCTGTCTTTGTCGTCGCGTTGAGCTGAAAAAAGATGAAAAGTGTGACATGATTAATACAATACGTTTTATGTTCGTTGCATTTTAGGCCATGATGTAGAAAGAGGTAGCAGTAAGAACGTGAATATTTACGTGCGTTGAAGGTTTTATTACAGATGGGGATAAGACCGTGAGACGTAGTATACAACGAAGTATGTTATGGGTGTTTTCGAAACTTTTGAAAAAGCAATAAAAATTAGAAAACATTTATAGTAGTGCCATATCTATATGAGGTCGAGAATTTTTCACCTTATTCTCATATGTGCTGTTGATTACTCTTAATAGAGAACCTGGATTGGTTTTGCGGTAATACTATTAAGTAAGAGAATTGAGTAGAGGCGCTAAGACATAGCCCAACAGCGTTTTGTACTACTGTCTCACTTTATCTTCTCGCATCACACTGTCCATCAACTTCGCTGCTGTTTTGAGGCGCCACCTACACAGTTTGTTGCTGGCTCGTTGTTGAAGTAAAATTTTAAGCGATTTACAAAATTACGACTCTTCTTTGACTCTTCTTTACATATTTGGTCAGAATTAAGAACGGGTTCATGACGGAATATTTATTGGGATTGCAAAAAACGATTATTTAATAATGAGCAAAATTCGTGCTTCTGAATAAGAACAGGTCAATTTAAGCACTTTTAAGACTTTTATGCTTTTTGTTGTAGTCGTAGTAAAAGTATATTATGCAACAAGTTTTATAAACGACATTTTAGTCACGAGTTTTTTTAGGCACGAGCGGAGCGAATGTTTAATAAATGAGTGTATAGAGAAGTTTATAAAACTTGTTGCATACTATACGTTTTCTACGATTACAACAAATTACAAATCCGGCGAAGCGTATATAAGCAAAATCAAGATTAAATTAAAAGTTTACAAATACAAATTACTTGAACGCCGCGTCGTTACTTTGACTGATGCCAAGCGAAAACTAGGTAACTTGATTTAATAATAATAGTAATAATAATAATGTTTATTTTCTTTGATACATAAATACATAAATTAAACTTTACAATAGTACACATACAAAGAAGAGCAAAATCAAAGAAAATCCAAAGGAACTTATTCAGTTATGATGCTGACGCAACATTCTGATCTTCCATAAGTTTTTTTTAAAAATAGAAATAAAATAAAAGTAGTGTAAAAAGAACAAATATATGCTATCGCTCTATAATTAAAAGTAATATACTCAAATAAATTAAGTAGTGGTATTAAAACGTTATCTAAATATTTTGTTAACTCAATCTAACTATTACTCAAAAAAAAATGAATATTTTGTTTTGAATGTCTTGATTGTGACGTTTGTAACACAAAACGGGATATTGTTAAACATGTTCACAATACGATAAGAAAAAGACCGTTTAAATAATTCAGTTTTATGGGAGGGGACAGAAAGTAAGTCCTTACGCCTAATATTGATATTATGTACATCGGTGCGGAAAGTAATTTTTTTAGCTAAATACTATGGAGTTTTGGGCTTAATTATTTTAAAAAAGAGACAAGCTGCATGTAATGTTCTCCTTTTTTTCATAGGCAACCAACCGATCTCTTTTAATTTATGAGATATATGTTTATAACGGGAAATTCCAAAAATAAATCTTAAACAAAAATTTTGTGCAACTTGTATTTTTCTTTTATTATTATGGTCTAGGCAGCAACCATGTATGGCATCAGCATAGTTAAATTGGGACAATACAAGGATGTCTGCAAGTAGTTTTCTTGATTGAAACTTTAGAAATTCTCTACAACTATACAACCGTTTAAGTGCACCATATGCTTTCTGAAGGCAGTTATTAACATGAGTATTAAAGTGCAGGTAAGTATCCAAAACTAAGCCCAAATTTTTTGCCTCATTTTTGATCGGGATTTTCAAACCATTAACTGTAACATTTATTTCATGTAACACTAAATTTCTATCAGTTTTGTTTCCAAATATAAGAATCACCGATTTAGATGGATTAATTGTAAGTCCAAGAGCTCCTGAATAAGAAGAAAGTGTATTTATATCATGTTGTATTCTTTGCAATGTCTCTGTGAAATCTTCAATGTTAAATGACGAATATAGCTGAATATCATCTGCGTAGCAGTGAATCCGACAGTATTTAATGTAGTTTGGTATTAAGGAGATATATAAGGAAAAAAACAGTGACAGGAAGACATCATGTTGCATTGTGTCGATTTCGTTTTCGTGTAATTTAATTTTTTAAATTACACGGTTTGTCATACTGTATCTAAAAGGCTATTTAGCGTCATGGAAACCTATACCTTAAATGGCATTTTAAGGAGTAGAAGTAGAAAAAAGATTTTAAAATAAACTTTTGCAAATTATTTGTTCTCGAATTCTACTCAAGATCATTTTTTTCGAAAAAATTAAGAAAACACTCGAAGGGGTCTAGCAAGATATAGATTAAAGTATCATCAAAAAAATTTACGATTTCTGAATTATAATTTAACATAATAAAATTATAAATTTTCGGTGTTGCGTTTTCTGTGCAACAGATTATATTTGTGTATATAAAATAAATGATCGTGTACACATTTATGTATTTAATGGCGGCAGTTATGACGCTAGTTTAAGTTGGACGCCAGTTATTTACATTACATTGATTAGAAACAATATTTGTGGCACGCCAGTTTCAAATCTGTAATAGTTTTGACAAATTTAATGACCAAAAGATTTCCAATTTTTTAAGTTTTTAAAGCAGTGCCGAAGTTTTTAATTTCTATCAGCTCTGTGAGTCTTTTGTAGGCCTCTTCACTGTTTAACCCTGTTTTTATACTTTTCATTGTTTACATTCTATAAACAGACAAAACGTTTGTAGCCCTCTAAAAATTTAATAATGGTTTAATGATAATATGTATAAAATTATTCGATTTATTACATTCATAATTGCAGTCACTTTACAGGTATTTAGAAAAGAGTTATGGCCTTATTGTTTTTTTTACATTACTCTAGTTTTTCACATTAAAATATTGCATTAATTAAGAAACAATTATTTATTTGCACTGGGTAAAATTCAAATTTTTTTATGTGGATTAATACAGTTTTGAGACTTGGAGATTTTCTTGTTTTAAGCTGTAGTCGCTTTAAATGACAAAACATTTTCAGGAATAAATTGATTATAAAATCTGTGTGCATTGCTGAACATAGCAAATTGATGAACTATGGAAAATGTTCTTTCAATGAAGCTTCAATTTTTTTTTAAATATTTTTTGAAACATTTTCGCTACATTTGTATACATCAAAAGCTTCAACGAATACACAAAGTAAATTTTGCAGTAAATTTTCGAAGGCATCTTCACTTATAAAACTCGTCAACAAATATTTGTTACCATCATTTTTGAGATCATTTCACAACAACAACAAGGTGGATTTTATTGTCAACTAATAACCCTCTAAACAGATGTTATTGCGCAATTTATTGCATTCATATAGTTGAATTTTTTGGAAATATTCTAAACTTTTTTCAAAGCGTCAACAGTTTTAATAACGTCAGCAGTTTAAATCGCTGTCGGACTAACAAGCTGATTTGTCATTGCGGCGGTTTTTATGGCTGGCGGAAACCGTGTTTGAAAATATCTGTGTTGAATATTTCACGCACATTTTTTGAAAAGTATTAACATTGTCTTTGTTGTCAAACTGTTCTGATCAATTTTGTAAGTTTTTTGTAAATCAGACTATGAAATTGCTTTTATTGAGAAAATCTCTCCAACCGAATCTTCAACTTGAGTTTTATTTAAATTTTTTTCGGTAATTTTTGAGAAAGTCTTAAAAATATTTTGTTTTTTCCTTTGGATATTACTTTTTGTTTGTTTAATTTTACGATTTATATTTGTTTATAAGAATGAAAGCGAAAAACTTGACAACTTTTATTCAGTTGACAAATAATAAATAGACAATGATTGTTGACTGAAATTATTGCCAATAACAATATTTTGGTTATTACATTAAGCAATGCAAAATTTAAGTTATTAATTTAATTTAATCTTGGGTTGCTCTAATCCGATGATAACACATTTAGATCTCCTAGGGCTGTTTTAAAATGCTGTTTATTATCAAATGAATCAAACTGAAGTTTGATCTGGACTCCATCGGACATTTGCAGTGCTTTGGTTTGTTCAGGTTTACCAACTTCTGACTTGGGCGGTGAAATCCTTCTCAAAAAAGGGACAACTCGTGTGCAACTTCTTAAGCACCCATTATGGTAGACGGGACCGGCTTGGCTAACTCAAATTGAATCATTTATTTTTTTTTTTTGCTTAGTTAGCTCTGATTCAAACGACGCGACGTATCAGCTTTAACCTCTGTTTTTGTTTATCTCAAGAACCAAGTACTTCTTTAAATTCGGATTTTATAAGGCTTGAAAATAAATCGACTAACGCGTTGGCAGCTTATATGTACAATATTTTTACCAAGACTTTTGGTCATGGTGGCATCGAGAGTGTTTGCATACCTTGCAACACCCAAGTAAATGAAATACTTTTTTAACCTCAACAGTTTCGGGTGTTCTAATTTTAGTAGTTATAAAAAACATTGTGCCAATTGGCAAGAGTCGTTGGATGGAGACGGGGTCATTTGGGTTGCTGCTGTACGTATTATCCAAGGTATACTATGAAATATGTACTACTCGTACTAGAAGCTATTCTTAGTGATAAAGCTCTGTCTTTTACTTGTGTTTTTTTTGAATAGTAAAACGAGAAGCATTTTAGGTGAGCGATGTGTTTCAATTTGAATACCGCTCTGTTGTCTCGGAGAATTTTACATTTGTTCTCAAACTTTTAATTTAGAAATTTTACAACTATTTTTTGTTCTGAAATGCAAGATTTTTTTTATATTTAATAACTTCTTACCTATATTTGTGCTTGTTAAGTAGAAATTTTTTTTCTAACAGTTGTTTCACTTTTGTCGCGTAGAATTTCGTTCCATTTCAATCATATTGAAAGTATGTATGTGGAAGTATGTGAAAACAAAAAATGAATTTTTAAACTCATATTACACCTAAAATCTAAAAATTTTTTATCATATATCTACAAGAATTTTATAATCTTGACTTGTGGTGGTCCAGAAAATTCTCAATAACTTATTTTTAAGCTAGGATTTTCTTTAATTTACGCTTGGTGTTGTTCAATTATTTAAATAGCTCTCTTTGTTATCTGTTTATTGTTCCTACAATTGTTGTATCTTTTTTTGCCAGTCTTTGCCGAAGAAAGAGATGTAAAAAATTATCTATTTTAATATTTCTACCTTTTGTCAAATATGGTTTTGCAAAACTTTTTGCGATGTAGTCTAAGAGTCATTTTGTGTTTTTGTCCAAATATGGAACACCGTTGAGAAAATATTTTGATTTCACCTCAACTGCTAACCAAAATTTTATACCAAATTATCTGGTTTGTTTGACATTTACTGAGTAAAGCGGCATCTTGCTTTGGTTGGAATTGTTATGTTTTCACCAGGTACATAACAGTCTGAGAATTAAAAATAAATTTGTTTCATATTTGTAATATTAACTCAAATTTATCGGTTTGAAATCTGTTTTTCTTGTAGATTTTGTATCCAAACGATTTAACTACAAAAGCGTCGGTAAATAACAGCAATGAATGTTACTTATGAGCGTATGCTACTGGGCCAAGTGTATTTCTCATAATATTTCTACTGTGAATTCTTCCAGATGAAGGACTAGTGTTTAGTTTAAGGTTTTGCCAAACAGATACATTTTTTTAATTTTTTGGTAATATATCTGAGAAAACTAGCTTTTTCTCTGACGATTCTGTACTTTCAGGTTTAACTGCAAATTCATCATCTCCATCAGAATTTGAATTCAATTTTGTTAAGTTTTGCAATTCTGCTTCTTCACTATTACCAGGAATAGGTTGATCAAAGTGTTCCAAATCAGAATTATTTTCAGAAACTCTTCTGATTTCGCCAAATAGTTCAGAGGTTGATGAGGTGTAAGACCACGGCTTGACTCCATTTTTTGGGAATAATAAACGTGACACGGCAATTCACTGAACAAAACTATGAATTTGATACATAAAACCCCAAGTATTTTTTTTTTATAAAATTTTAATAATTACACAAAAGACACGTGCGTGCTAACAATTCTTAGAAAAAAATAAACTATTAGCAGTCAAAAAGACCGCTCTTGACTTTCTAGGAGTAAGTATTCGCAATAATGTCAAAACAAAAAGTTAAAAAATTTTTATTATTAGGAGGAAAAACACAAAAAGTTGGGAAATGTCATGGGAAATTCACAACTGTTTTCGTTGTGCAATAGTACTGCTTTTAAACTTAGTTTACTGCTGAAATCTGTGGAGTCATAATTCTCAAACTTTAATTGTTCTTCCAGTTCTGGAATGTCTGTACAATAAACCAATTATTCGTCTTGAGCAAATGCAATGCATATTCTTGTTCTATATTTTTCCATATTCTATATACATATTTTTCTGTACCAGGAAAATCTCGTCTTAGTTCCAAAAAGATTTTTAGATTTAAGTCGAGAACCTAATAGTTGCCCATTATTTTTTATAGCTTATGTCACATTTGGGTATATGATACTTTCTATATTTTTGGTGTTGAACTCCTTTACATTGGTTTGACAAAAATTGCAGTAGTCTTGACTCAGAGGTTCTAACCACACCATTGGTTTTTCAAAAGGAAAAAACTTTTTTATTTTACGGTACCATTTTCTTAATTGTTCTACACAAGTATGACATACTTTTTGTGGAACTCAAGGTGTAACTTTGTTATTTGTGTGAAAACCAAAATACGCGTAATAAATTTTTTTCAGAAATGTTGTGATCTTTTCTTTTTTTGACAATAAAACGACTACAGAAATTGTTAGGATCTTTAATAAGTACATTGTTTAAGCACAGTGTGTCGCTGTTCAAGCTACTCAATCCAAACTCACCACAATGAAAAATAATAATAATAATGTTTTGTCCGGGATTTCCATTGGCCATTGACCGAGATTTTTCAGTCAGTACAAATTATATCAATATAATATAAAAAAATACTTACCATGGTAATAAAATAGAGAATATTTCTAAGTATCTAAATAAACTTAATTTAGTGCCATTTCTGGGTGCCACCCGGTCGTGTTGTTGGTCTGCCTTCTTTGCAGTCTGTCGTATAAGAGGTGAGGATCTCAAGATTTATTTCTTTGGAAGTAAATTTGTGTGTGAGTTTGATGTTTCGTAAAAAAATTGGTTCATGGTACAGGACGTTATTTGAGGCACTAAACTGTGACCTCTAACTTTGGTTATTGTTTGTAGACAAGTTGCTTCAGCTACTTCAATTTTTTTCTTGTTTGTATCTCTGCTGTTTTTCAAAATAATTAAACCATATTCCAGGATTGGGTAATAGTGTTTTGTAAATTTGAGTTGCAGTTTTACTATTTATGCCTTGCAAAGGTGTTCCAATCGAACAACAACGTCGAGAAACTGTATACCGGTTTCGGGGTTTTTGGCCCTCATCAGTACAGTGTATCTCGGAGCGTTGTGCTCGATTGGAACAGGTGGGAGAACTCGCTTATATCAAGCAAAGTTCGGCTAGTAGTCGTGTAGACAGACACAGTGTGCCATCTAACGAAGATTACTGGAAGGTGCGAGAATTGGTATAATAATGTTGGCGGATAACAACGTTATCTCTTTGGCTCTCACTCGGCCACCAACATAACCAACCTCCACGATTAGGCAAAAACAACTACTTCGCGGACTAATGCCCCGACCGACATTGAATTACATCACCTAATCGCCCAACCAGCAACACACTGAAAGGCAGTGTAACCAGAACTAGCAAAGGTGTTCCAATCGAACAACAACGTCGAGAAACTGTATACCGGTTTCGGGGTTTTTGCCCCTCATCAGTACAGTGTACAGTGTACATCGAGCACAACGCTCCGAGATACACTGTACTGATGAGGGGCAAAAACCCCGAAACCGGTATACAGTTTCTCGACGTTGTTGTTGGTTGGGCGATTAGGTGATGTAATTCAATGTCGGTCGGGGCATTAGTCCGCGAAGTAGTTGTTTTTGCCTAATCGTGGAGGTTGGTTATGTTGGTGGCCGAGTGAGAGCCAAAGAGATAACGTTGTTATCCGCCAACATTATTATACCAATTCTCGCACCTTCCAGTAATCTTCGTTAGATGGCACACTGTGTCTGTCTACACGACTACTATTTATGCCTTGTTTTTGAATAATAAGATTTCTGAACTGTTTGGCTCTATGAATAGGTGATTTGTCTGCAAATTGTGCTCGCTTGTTGAAATTAAGCTTGTAGTCTTAGTATACCTCTATATGTTTTACGTTGTCAGTTGGGACAGACCGTAGTACTGTTTACTTCTGATTTTAATAAATTTTTAGAAATTTTGTATTAAAAAATAATAAATTCGGATTTTTGCGGTTCAGGTTTGAGCCATCATCGTTAAAACCATTTATTGTTTTACTTGTTAGCTGTTGTAAACGTTGAATGGCCAGATAGTGGTTTAAATTATCAGCCTCTAACATGGTGTCATCAGCATACTGCATAATATATTTATCTTTATGTCGTGTTACGTGGAAGCATTCCATGTCGTGGAAGCATTCTTTTATAGGGATTGTTTATTTTACGATAATTTGGTATATGTGTGTACAGCCTAGGTTTTTCCAGATGAATAGCCACCTTTGTTTATCGCTCGAAGACTAATTGTGATGGAACTCGTAGTTCACAATTTTAGCACCAACTTGTCTACTTTTATTCAATTCCACCCTTAATTGTTGAGCCTGAGTACTTTTTAAATACTGTATTTTTAGATTCACAGATTGGTAAAAAACACACCATAAACAGGTGTTTGTTTTTGTCTCGCGACTCTAGATTTTCGCCGAACAGAAGGAACAGTTTGGCGGTGTCGGGTTTAAACAACAATTTTTTTTAAATTTATAATTTTATAAATTATACATTAAACATACAACATTAAATTTTCGTATACTCTGGAACTGTATATTTACTTATTACTCTGTCAATAACGAACTGATGCACAAAATTAAAAGCAGCTTCTGTTCTGTGTGCTGTAGCACCATCATGTTGAAAGTATCTGTTTTGGAGCTTGTCATTATATAAATGTTCAACAATGACTGTTAGAATATTGTTTCGGTATACTTTGGCGTAACAGTTTTATAAAAAAAATATTGATTTTATTATTCTTCTACAAGACATTGCTAACCATACACCAATTTTGATGGGATGTAAAGGTGTTTTACGAAAAATATGTGGATTCTTACCATTCCAAAGTCTCATATTCTGGGAATTGACATAACCTACTAGAACATTTAGTGAAGTTGAAATGTAGCAAGCACCAAACAGTTTCACTTTGCACGACGTACGTTTTGACAACACAGTTGTCATTCTCAGGTGGGGAATTAAACTGTATACTAATAAGTTTTAAAACGTCGTAGAAGATGGGTATTCCTGCGACGTGTGGGACGTAGGCATCAATCGCGATTCCATCCACATTCACCGTGACGATCCTTTCAAATTCCCGGGCTCTCTGTTGTTATCCTTGCTGCAGGGTACCATCCCAGTAGGTTCTTATTGGGTACCAGGTTTCCAGCTGGCCGTAGGGGTTGGGGGAGATTCCAGTCATCTGGCCAAGGATCATCATCTCTAACATCATCTATTCATCCTCTTGAAGCTCGCGAGGAGAGCGAGGAGCGCGTGAAACGTACGCAACATACTCATAACACATGCGGTATGCTGACACAAATGGAGAAGGCATCGTTTCGTAAGCCGTATGAGTCTCGGCATCTACTGGGCCATAGTGTCCTGACATTCCGGATATTCTATTATATTATATATGTTACCAATACCGTCTAAATATCTCCCTACTTTCTCAGAAACAGCCATTTCACTGGGGAGACGTTGAATAAAGTCCTGGACTTGCGAGACGTCTCGAGTTGAATACCCTCTGCTTAAATTGCTTGTCTTGTGTTAAATATAAATATAAATATATTACATATAAATATCTGTAATGATCGTAAAAAATTGCGAGACGTCGATCATGGTACTTGGCACGAACGCGGTAAGGCCGTCAACCAATACTGCTGAGTCCAATAGGGGATCATCTTTTAAGTGGGTCGTTTCCTTTGACAACGCCCTAGGCTTGAATGAGTCCTTCGTGGCAACGGAGTAGTTTTTGTCTATCCTTTTATTAACTGTAACCTGTTTTGGCTTGCGGGGCTTCTCTGTGCTTGTGTCTACTCTCTGTGGCTCTTCTTCAGAGAAGGCTTCACTTGCACGGACCTGACGAGGTCTAGGTCTGAAATTCTTTTGCTGTTTATTATTTGCTGAACCGTCTGGTTTCAAGAGCTAACATTGTTAAAACCTCTAAATGGTTGGAACTTCTAATTCCCCACGTGGAAGATGACAACTTTGTTGTCGAAACGTGCATCGTGCAAAGTGAAATTGTTTGGTGCTACTGGGTGCTTGCTACATTTTATTCTACACACCAAGGAGATTCAACACGAAGTTAGTTAATAATTTTATTGAAAACATGACGAAAAAACAAAAAAAGTTGCTAAATTTACTTATAACAGTTAGCGTATTATAATGTTTGGTGAAGCATTCTTAGCTGGTATCTCCTCTAGTCTAATCTCCTCTAGGTAAGGCAACTAGTCAGAGTGACGCAAATTACGTCATGTCGAGATTTCAATTTTGAATTTGCCGTCGACGCAATTTTAATTTGCGGCATAACTTTGCGGCACTTTTCGTAGGTGCCGCAACTGATTTCCATCAACAGTTTGACATTTCGTTTACTGAAAATGACTGCTGCCCGGCAAGTGTTGGCTGGTTTTGATGCTGATTTAATCGAAAATCATAGTGAAAGTAGTGACAGTAATAACAAAGAAGTGCTCCCACGTCGAGAACCATTTGATGTCCAGCAGAGAATTTATATTCATCATATATAAATGTGCAACAAATCTGATAGAATAAAACAGATATGTTTAAACAATTATTTAATAATTATGTACATATTTACTAAAAAAAATTACTATAAATTACATCTACAATTTTTTTCTAGTAGTTCTATTTTTGGTTTTTATAATTTTTAAATTTTTTTTTTATTTCAGTGTGCCTTCTTTTCAAACTTAAAAATTTATTGTTGAACTCATTAAATGAGTTCGTTATATTTTTTACTAAGCTATTCGTAGGATGCTGTTTTTTTTATCTCATTAATAGCCACCGTTTTTATTTGTTTCTTTTTTGGGCTGGGAATTTTGGTGGCGGGCGGAGGAAGTGAAATAGGGGTAAATTCTGGAATATTTGATTTTATAATGATTTTAAATTGGATATAACGAATATATTATGGATATATGTATTATGTAAATAAAAACCAATCTATATCTAATGTTTTATTGCAAAATAAATTTTACTTTTTGATAATTAAAATAATTAAAGTTTTAAAAACTTACCACAATGTAATGAATCGGAATCAGCGGCGGCGGTTCCTGTTGTTTGGGGCTGTTCCTTGTCTAAAGGACAAAAGAAAATTTTAAAACTGCAGATGAAAAAGTTTCCAAAATGGTTACCTACGTGATGTGTTGATGATTTTTGGTTAATCACCCCGTTTACAGTTTTCTAAGAAAATTATTATTTTTACCTCGAAATTCTCTTGGAGGTGAAGGAAATTTAAATTGGCCGGAAGTTCCTGGCAGGGGTTTTAGTGCTTAAATAATAAATTTATAGAACAACAAATTTTATAAATGTTAAACACTTACTTGAATGAGGATCGAAGGTATCCACCACCACCTGCAATTCCCTCAACACTCCAATGAACTGAAGTATTTTTTCTTTCTGTTCATTGAGGGGATTGCAGGTGCCCTCATTTTCACCACCTCCTGTCTTCCGCCCTTCTCTCTTTATTAAGTTTGCTTTTTGCTTTGTTCGGACATTTAAATCGCGAAGCTTTTTCTTTATGTCGCCCACAGACCTGTGAGCTGCTCCAATAGCATTTACGGCATCGACATCTGCCGCCCAAGCAATGTCGCGATGCTGTTGGGTCATTGTCAGTCCCTTTAACGGCCCGAACAAAACAGCTCTCCTTCTATCAATTTCGTTGATGAATCGACTTCACTGATTGAAAAATTCTTTGACCTTGTTTTGACCCTAAAAAACGTTTTTATTGTTTTTAATTATCCATTATTTTTACATCAATTATCTACTTACGACTTAGCCATTCTCTGGTTTACTATTTTCCTGTTCTTATGTGAAAATCTGACAATTAAATTCAAACTTGTTTTACAAGCAACGGCAACGTTGCGCTTTAATCACTTTGCTGCGTCAAGTCACTTTTTGAACTTGAAATTAAACACAAGTTGCGGCAAAATTTTGACGCCAGGTATATGCAAACAAGTGACGCAAATTTACATTGCGCCACTGAGTTGCAGCACCAACTTGAAATCGGGCCCTCAGGGACTATCGATTTTTAAGTTTACTTTGAGTTTCTAACTATTTTTGTTCTTTTTTCAACACTTATATTGTTTGCATTTTTGTTATTTATCAACCTCTTTCTATAAAATAAAAGAATTTCGAGTACCTGTTGTGCTTTACTTTAGACTCATTTTACTTGTTCCACCTATCTGAACAGTGTAAACATTTTTTAGAGAAATTTAGGTCTGGTCACTGCATGTCACGTCAGGTTTTTTTCTATAGAGAAATTCAAGTGTAATTCTATACTAGCTTTTCTTCAGAAAATTGTAAAGTTTGGTCGAAGAAATGGATCTATACTCTATAATTAATTTCTCGTATATTTATAAAAAATAATTAACTGGGCGTTCACCGAATAGGTGTATGGTAATTATTACTGCCATTTAAGTTTAACGCCAGTATCAACAATTGTATTTAATTTAAAACTATGCTCTAATCTTCTTAAAAATTAAACCAAAATGTTTTTTTCTACTCTGGGTCTGTAACAGAGACCGATTTGGATGTCGTATTAGCCATTACCGCACCCAATTGCTTGCGCAAAGTACTAGTGCAATTTTTTTTGGGTGGTAGCACGTTTTTCCTGACATTTGTGACGTTTCAGCGTTTGTCAGCGTTGAGATTGTAATTTTATTTCAATAAATTTTGTTTCGCTTGATTACTAGTACTCCTCACCAAGATGTTTTCGTGTGTGTGTAGCAAATAACTTATAAAACATTTGAAAGGGATGGGCAAGCTGCTTGAAAAATGAGGTTAGAGACGCTTTAAAAGACTGTGCAACCTCCATAGCATTTGATAATTTACAAATTATTTGCTAGATGAGTATATAGCATTGCTTGGTCTAAAATAATTGCAAGTGGGTCCGTATAAAGTTTGCCATTTTATAATTTAAAAAACGTTAGAATATTTTTGGAGATCTTTCTTATTGTGTTTATGCCAATTGAAGTATTCAATAAATGACCCATGCATTTATTCCAGCAGCATCGAGCATACTATAAAACATACCTAAAGCCCATCTACGTGTTTTTTTTTGACACACTCTTTGAATGACACAACTGATTAAAGGTATCGACACTTCCTTTTGTTGAGTTGTAGAATAAAACAGTTTCTGCTTTTTCGGTGTTTTTGTGCTTATTAGCTTATTAAGTGCATTGTGCTTATTAGCCAAACACATTTATTCTTCTTAGGGATATAACAAACAAGAGTCATCTTTTTAGTAAACACAAATGCTGAAGAAGAAATCCGACTACGTTTGGTTTCAAGAAACGCTGCTGACACGTCCCGCTAGCTGTATAGACGAAAACCAATTGTCCATGGAAATATTATGGTTTGTGTTGTGAATACTTTCTGTTAAAAGTGTTGTTTGATGCCTCACAGGTTGTTTACAATAAACCAGTAAATTATACTCCTGTGTTTAAACACAGGAGTATAATTTACTGTGTTTAAACACAGGAGTATAATTTACTGGTTTACTTTCTGTTAACTTCAAAACGTATTTTGTCGGAATAGAATATTCTGATAAGAGTTGATTTTTATCCTGTTTTTTGTCAACATATAGTAAAGCCGAACACATGTAAGATGTTTTGGCGTCGCACATCATTACAATTTTTAACCATATTTGTCAGGCTTGCTTGGAAGGTACATTTTAAATGGACATCTTTTTCTAAAACTAAGCAATTGTTTGTCTATTGTAACATATTCCGTTGGAGTATAATTGATGTTGCAGTTATAGACAAATTTATCCCAAATCTCTTTTATGGAAGCAAATTTATCTGGGACTCTTCTTGCTACTCGCGTCTGTTTTTTGTCAAAATGTAGACAATTCAGTAAAAATATGAAACGATTTCTGCTAATAGTACGAGTACATCTGTAAGTAAGTCCAAATTTTTTTTTTCTGTCGGAGGAGGAAAATCTTCCTTGGGTTTCCCCAAGCTCTTGATGTTTGGGCGGCAAGACAAGACACTGTCTCTCAGCCGTGTTGGATTATACCAACTAAAAATCTCCTTCCTTCGACGTAATTCCACCGAGGTGGATCCACCGCACATGCCGGGACTAAACGCGATTGCTTCGGCATGTCGGTTGTATTGTCTTCAGTGTCGCTCCCGAGCAAAAATAATTTTTTCTTTAGCTTCTTTGGTTGAGATGATGTTCTTTATCATCTTCCTTACCAGACACCTCTGCTCCTCGCTCTCTAGCATCACCTCAATTATGTTTTCTGGTGTCAGCCCTGTCTCTAAACCCTTTTCGCATTTCGCCCTACTATCTCTCCTTCTTTTTCAACGAAAGATGGTGTGCTCGGCATCGTCGACGTCTCCATCGTATGGGCAGTACGGGTTTACAGGTAGTTCTTGAAACATCCGTGGCCGAACAGGAAACTGACAGACGTGGTAATCAACGTCATTGAAACTACATTCAACCCATGGTCTAATTTGAGGTATTAGCCTCCTCGTCCATGCTTTTTTTTCGGAGGCGGTCCAGGTCTCCTGCCAGTCATCGAGTAGTCGTTTTTTTGCCGTTAGTTTCTCTACCTTGTTGTATCGCTCTCGGCGTTCTGCAACCACCAGCTCGATAGGAGCCATATTAGCAATCACTTGCACTGCATCTTTCGAGATCGTACGGTAAGCTGAAACTACTCTTACAGCTAGTTCGCGGTATAGAGATGCTATTTTCAATTTGATTTGCTTCTGTTTCAAAGCATCACGCCACACTGGAGCGCCATAAAGAATTATCGAGCGTGCCATCGATGCCAGGACTTGTCTTGTGCGGGATCTTGGACCACCCGTACTTGGCATAAGTCTTGAGAAAACATTGATTACGTTTCGGGCTTTTTGCATAACTATCTCTAAGTGGAACTTAAACGTTAGATCTCGGTCTAGGTAAATACCCAGGTATTTAACCGCATTGCTCGGTGCCATTGTCACATCTTTAATCCTAATAGTAATATTCTTAATCTTCCGTCTTGCCGCCAGCCAAACAGCTTTAGTCTTCTCCGGCGCAACTTGCAGATAATGAGCTTTCATCCATTTTTCAACTTAGAGTATTTCTAGGTTCGTCTTCCTAACGATATCTTTTTCTGTCTTAGCATATGCAGTAAGGGGAACTCTATCTGGAACTGCATTCTGCAAAACCCCATTATACAACAGATTCCACAATGTAGACCTTAATAAAGAGCCCTAGGAAACACCTGAAGAAATTTCAAACAGCTTAAGCTTCAAACCTTAAGTCCAAACCTGGGGGACCACATCTTATTCAAAGATAAATGTGCTATTTTTAGTACACTAGCAACGTAAAATAACCCAAATAATGCTAAAAGTTTTGTTTTATTGGTTTTGTGATGGTAGCTTTGATCTTGACGATAGTTTTGGCATCGAATGAGGATTTTTGCATTCGTATTGTTTACTATCGTGTCCAAGACTTCTTAACCAATACTCTCTAACTGTTTAAACTTCTTTTGATTTATTGTTTGGTCTGGGTGGGTTTAAAACTATAATTTTTTTAGCCATTCTAGTGGTTTTGTTGTGAAATGGATAAGCACACCAAATGTAACCGTTGCGTTCTAAAACTTTAGCTACTTTGCGATGAACTACTTACTTTACATTTAATTTCGCATTTTTCATCGTCTGGTGCTGGACAATCAATTTTATTATATACGATATTATTAGAAACGAATGCATCATTTTCTTCCCTACCAACTTCTCTTCGTTATCAGATCCAGAATCTCTTGACTCCTCCATCATAAGTCTTGCTAGTTTTCAAGCTGTTTTTGTGTTGATGGATCCAGACAGGCATTTTTTTCTGTCTGATAATAGAATATTTTGTGTAATTACATTAAAATAACCTTGAATCAAAGGACCTACCAGAAAAAAATTATTAACACCAACCATATTCTGGGGTCACATATGACCCAAAAATTGTTTTGATACTAAATTTCAAAAATACAAGAAAAACATAAGCTTCCATTCATAAATGACTTAAAAATATATAAAATATATATACGTAAAAAATAATAATTGTTTTTTTTTACACGTTGTCATTGTTCTAATAAGGTAGGGGCTGCAGTATAGGAGGTCGTTTGACATCTCCGATCATGTTATTTTTTTGATCTCTTGATACCACTGGCACCTTTATAACTTGTTATTTAAATAATATGCTTCAAAAAGTAACTATTCATTATTCGAAAAAAAGTGACATTTAGAATACTATCACTTCTGAGCGAAAGCTTCGTTTTTTTTAACGCAATAAAAAAACATAAACCAAAACGGGTTTATTTAGTTATTTGTGGAATTTCTACAAAAAATAAGTTAACTTGTTCTATCAAATGCTCAAAGTGAGCGCCATCTGTTTCCAAACACAACTGTACTCGGTGTGTAGTATGTATGTCTTCTTGAATATATAGTTTTCTAAGTATTAGAGGGGACAAACGACGGCATTTGTTTTTAGTTTTTTTTTTTTCTGATGATCCATGTTGACAAGTAAGACAAGACAAGAGTTATATAAACCCGTTCTTTTAAAAATGATTATAAACAATCTAACGGGGTGAGATCTGTCAATTTCGCAGGCTATGCTTTTCCTGCACTACGATTACCAACCCACTGTGGGTACTTTTTATTTAGAAAGTTTGCTACAACTCTGGCGTTATGTGGGGGGGGGGGCTTCATCTTGTTGCAGAATCATAACGTAAAGTTTGTGCTCCGCGGCCGTTTTCTCGGCGTTTACCATACAGTATAATTATATCCAACTTCTCGTTTATATAATAATATCTCATATTCAAAAGTCACTTATCTCTCTCTTATTTGCAACTTAAGTGCAACAGAACATATTAAAAATCAGCAAAACACAACCGTCAAAAACTGATTTGTGACTTTATTGTTGATTTTGTTTGTTATCGATATTCGTTTTCGTGACAAACGTAATAACTTTTTATGAATTTATCTATTTGATTATTGTTTTAGTTACATAGTTTCTTGGTCATCTTATTCTCTGAGAGGGTCATAATTTGCTGCAGGAAAGGTTTGGAGATAATGTTAGATATTTTGGCCTCTGTGATAGCGAAATACAGTTTTATCTCAAGCACAAGCATTGCAAAGAGTCTAGTCTTTGTTTTTATTTCTCTTTTTTTAGAGTGATTTAGCTTAATTTTCTAATTATCTGGTCTTTTTTTTTGAATGCAGTCATAAATAGATCTGATACTTTTTTTTTTCTGTTTGTGGACCTCTATTAATACTCTTTTATTACTTCTAGGTTTTCTAGGGTCTTAACCTAAGAGTTTTTTGGCATAATATGTAAGTAGATTTTGCAGATAGTGGCTGATAGCTTTGTTTTCATATTTCGTTAATAGTGTATGTGATAATCAAATTTGATTTCGTTCTCAACTCTTCATTTCTGCGAAGGGTACCGAAATGAGTAAAAATTCTTGTCTTGTTCTTTTGTTCTATACTTTGCTTTAAAGGCGTCACTCTTTTGAGTTTTTGGAAGGTACATTATATACCAAAAAGGCTGATAAAATTTATACTACATTGTCTGTTGAACACTCTCTTGGTTTATCCCATCTCCTTAATTAATGGAATCTTTTTCAAATGAGCAATTTGCTGTACTTTGTCACAATCTTCTTCTCATCTACAATTGGGTGTTTTCAATGTCTTTGGTTTAAATGTTTATTTACATGTTACTTATATTACTTATTACTTAAAAACTAATCTATGACTTTATAGAAAAGAGGGATTAGATACTCTTGATTAGCTATCCTTTATTCATGGAGGTGGTAGCTGGCTAATTAAGTCACAACATACTCTCCCCGTTGAAATAGTTCGTATTTCAGGGCCATTTCTATTCTTTTACTTATTTTTTTTATTGTTGCAGCAATAGTTATGTCTACATCACTTTGCTTACGTAATTTTTGCTTCAATTTCTATTAAACTAGGAGACGTAAATGCTCTAGCAATATTTATTGCAATTCTCTATATAGCATTAATTGTAAAAACTGTTATTAAAAGTGTATTTGGCAAAAGAGTTTTTTAAACTTTTTTAAGAAATTAATTTTACCAAATCAGTGAAACTTTATTTAAAAAATTTGTAATAATTGTATGTTTATTAATACGAATTGCAGCTCAACTAGTACAAGATTTTTTTTAACATAGTTAATGAACTTAACTAAATTTATATTTTGAATATATAAAAAGTAATAAAACTTAATAAAACAAAATTTTCGCCATCGACAGAATTAGTGGTAAAACATGGCAAAACAAATATTTCATGTTTTTATGATGATTTTGACGTAAATCTTATTGGGCACAAAAACCGGCGGCAAAGGGTGAGCTGGACTTCAGAAGCTGGGGAAAAGTTCAGAAATCTTACTCATAACTGGGTGTGGGATTTTTAGATATTGTAGGCGCGCAACCGAGAACTGGCACAACATGAGCTTCGACGTAAACTGTTCCTATTGCGAAATGACAAAGGGAGCATCGAAAAAGCTATCACATTATGCAACTGGCTTTAATAAAATATTGCTGAGAAGTATCTTGTTTGGTTTATTTTGGTTTTGCGTTTTATCGAATCAAAATTATTACAAGTTATGCAACTTCCAATTTTTGGAAAGCATGATATTATTTCTTGTAGCACTTTATTTAGGTTTCGCTTAGGAATAAAAGTTTTGGCACAACTTATATTTCTATTTCTACTACGCAAAAATTTGGGAGGGCAAACCACGAAACTATTACAACTTTTTTTTCTTACAATTATACTCTGGTCTTGACTTTTCGCAGGGATCTTGTCAACTACAGCAGTATTAGTAATATGTACATCGTCAATGCTTTTCTAAAATTTTTAAACAATAACTTACAGCAGAAATAATTCAAATAACAATAGGTTTTGATCATCTTCATCATTTGATTTGTCACTTGTTTCTTTATTTGATTGAAGAGCCGCTTGTAGACAACATACTTCTTTATTCCTATATTCAAAACTGTTTAAAGCTCTTGTTTCTTTATGTTTAACTATGGGTTTAAACGAGATTATTTTGTCCCAGATATGTTAAGAAAAATTCACAACAATCAGCCCATCTGTATATTGCATTTTTGTAACAAAAATTAAAAACATAGAAAATGTCATAATTGGAACATTTCGCCAGTGACCCCCAAGCATAAAAAATAAGATAAAAATATTTTTAATTAACATTTTTAATTGTACATGTACACCAGTTTATTAAATAATTTATGGAAGAAGCAAGTATAAGTATTGTCTTTGAAGTGTGAAACTGCATATGACTTCGAACTTTGCATGTCTTTTCAATTTATTAAGGGCTAGATGTAATAATAATAAAATTATTAATTAATATTAATATTCATGATAGATGGGATTAAATTTTGCAATTATATTATTTGTACTCTACTTCCAAATACCGACCGTTCTAGAGTATCAACTATTTTGATCATTTCAAATATTGACTGGTCAAAGACATATTTAATTACAAACGTTCTGTACAGGTCTCAGAGAACATAAAATTTTTCACAGAAGTTGTAAATTTTTAATTTACAAGTTTTGCTCAGATTTTATGGATCTGTTGTGTTTTTGCGACAAGTGCATAATCGATGTTTGTTGTATAGTCTACTACATTTTATCTGGAAATTCGTTTGCGACTATGTTCTTCTAAATATTTTATGTGATTTTATGCTCTTCTAAATGTTTTATGATTATTGTAAATTATGAAATGGAATCTAAACTACTGTTATCGCTATTCGTTATTGTTAATAACGTTGTGGGAAACATCCAGGGGTTTGTGTCTTGGATTTATTATTTTAGATGATATTGCTACTATAGCTTCCTAAATGAAGACATGGCAACAAATAAAGAGTCTAGTTGTTCGAAGTAATTATTTTATCCTTTTTCAATTTTTACGGTAGTGAAGTATTGCCAATGTAGATTTCAAGACTTAAATTCTACGCTTACAAATATAGGAAGTGTAACTTTCTCAATGTCATCCTTGCCTACCATATAGCGGGTGTTCCATGTTGCCTGTCGCACCCTTATAGCTTGGTTATTTAAAATAACATGCTTTATAAAGTATATATTTGCTATATCGCACATTAAACTGCATTAAATGCTGCTGTTCCTTGAAATAAGGCATATTTAAAAAAAACATAATTACAAAATAGTAATAAAACGCAATTATAAAAAACAAAACGTTATATCAAGCAAAGAAATAAAAATACATGTTTCGCACTCATATGCAAAATATATGTCTTACGTCGTAATTTAACATACTAAGCACTTTCTCGCACTATTTAGAAGGTAACAGACCTCTGCTAATGCACGTTTTAGTATTCCGCGCATTGTTTTCCACTGCTCTGGCTAACCCTTCAGGTCCCGAGTAGCACTGTTTAATCTCTTCATCCATCCAATGTTGGAGTGGTATGTTGTCCTCGCGAAGCAGCACTTTTTTCAGTAATTGATATTAATTAAGCCCATTAACTTTGACATCAGTGAGGTTGGGTTGAATGGGCGGTGTGACTGCATCTCCGATGAGAAAACGACTTGGAGTTAGTGTACTGAAGTCGGAAGGGTTATTGGATAAGGGGATAATGAGTCTGGAGTTAAGGCAAGCTTCAACGGTGTTCTGAGGTCATGTTCTAAAAATATCTCTAATTTTGAAAGAATTGGAAACTAGTAGGTTTATTTCTTGACAACAGTGACAGCTGTTGACCGCCAACACTAGGAAAATAATCTGCACTGTCGAAAAAAAATTTAAACGTGTATTTGTATTGAATGTTATTTTAAAACTATTAAATGACATTTCTTCAATTAACAATTTTACCCCGGCTGTAGCAAACATATTTCTTATTCCAATTCATGGCCGTATAGTATTCTAGTTACTGCAATGTGCAATAATCTCTAGAACACATGAGGACTGAAGATAATAGGTATATTTTATGCCAAAATCGGTGCTTCATCATACGTATACTGCTTTATATAGTTCTTTCTATAGTCCTTCTATTACGATAGGAGTTTTCGGATCTTTACCTGCGGCACATATGGTACATTTTCGGCATTAATTCTCAACGTTTTCTTGTTTTGTTGACACTCTCAAGAGTGACTGTGACTTTCCGTTTTGGATTTCTCTTACAACATCTTTGACATGGGATTTCTGTAAGATCAGCTGCATTTTGCCATCAGCGCTTTTCTACTCTTTTTTGAGTATCCTTTTATTAACTTCTAACGAATTCAAGCTCATAACGTCTTCAAAGCTGTGATTTTGCTTGAAATGTCTTACCGTTGTGTTTTCAAATCTCTGTTTTTTTTACTCTTTAAAATCTGGCCGATGTCGCTATTTTTCAATTGTTCCATTCTCATCTCTGCCGTTGTCTATCCGTCCTGGAATCAGTCGATATTCCAACTTTTTCGATACTTCGGACTTCTTACGTTGACTACAATGCTTGCAATCGGTCTGACACGGTCTTCTGAACAATGCATCTACGTTGTAATAAGACTTTTCTTGGTGATGTTTAATTTCGAAGTCATACTGCTGAAGTTTTCCGATTTATCTGTCTGTTTGCCTTGCTGTATAAAATATATAAATTTAATTCAGCGTGATTAGTTTCAATCTTGTTGGCCGTACAAATATTTGTGGAAGTGACCTCTACTATCGCTAGCAGTTCTGTTCTAATTTCTTTCGGGTTTAGAGAGTATCTTGCTGTAATATTTGATCACTCTCTTCTTATCATTTTGTATCTAGGTCAGCACCGAACCAGTTCTGTTGTTGCTGTCATCTGTGTCCAAGATGTAAAGCACTTTTGTCCTTGGATAAGAAATAATCGATTTTGTATACAAAGCAATCTTCAACGTCTTGAATGCTGATTCGCACCCTTATCAATTATTGTGAATAAACAAAGCTTACAAATAAGGCTAATCTCTTCGTACTCTTTTTTCTGCTCGGTAATATACGATTTTTAAATCACGATTTATTTTAATTTTAACAACCACTAATCCTATAAGTTTTTGCTAGAAGGTTGAGCGCTAAAAATATAAAGCTAATGTATAATTAAACAAACAACAGAAAAAGAAAGGTTTTTTATATACAAAATGACCTTCTTCTGGATGAAATATACGACCTACCGTAGATGTGTGGCCTACAAGCGGGCTTTTGCCACGTGGAACACCAAACAGCTAACTCTACAATTCCGAGTTTTACAGACGACTCAGAAAAATTACTCAACAACATACAATGATATCACCAAATAAACGAATTAAAGAAACTTTTTAAAGAACTAAGGTGTTTTTTTCCATTTTAGTTTTGTCCTTTCCAATATAAAATTTTTGGTTCGATGTTTTACTTGTATCGGAATACAATGATGGATGCATCTTTTTACAAATCAATAATAAATGATTTTAGGTTTGGTATATTATGGTATTTTCTTTGGCTGCAATGAATGAGAAATTGTCATTTTTAATGAAGTACCAATCTTGATATTTATTGTCATAAATTTACACCTACGCTGTGCGATATCGTTTGTAATCACTGATGCAAGGGTAGTATAATTTGACGGCGTGACTGTAGATCACATAGTGGAGTAAATTGTATACGGTATAATTTTAAAAATTTTATTATTACTTTACAATTTTCTGTTGTCAAATAGAGTTAAATATATATAATAAATATAAATTTATTTTAAATTAAAAAAGTATTTTGAATAAAAATAACTAAATCGTTTTGCTGATGAAGTAGCGAAACTTTTATGTTTCAAGGGTTGAATTCTGTTGATTTTTTAGAGAAATAAAACTTATTTTTTACAAAATGTCTTCTCAGAATTCTATCTCAACTACTGTAAGGCAAAAAAATGAGGATGTTTAAACAAATTTATGCTAGCGTTTTAGTTTATATCTGCCTCGAAAGCATCTTTTTCTAGATTCGTAAATAATATATACTATGTTAAAGTGGGAATTTTTTCATGAACAAATATTATTGTCAAAACACTGAAAAAATCGGACTATACCGCCCAAAATCTGTAGTTAAAGACCGGCTGTATAGGAATTTATCTCCAACAAAACATCATTTGCGATTGACGTTAAGTTGTGCATGGCGTTTTTATATTTTTACAAATATTAAAATTATAAAAGGATAAAACTTCTAGGAGAGAAATAAAACACTTTTATTAAAATAATAATTTTTTCAATAGCTTTTGTAAATTTATTTCATGATCTGAATCCAGATCAGAATAATCTGCAGAGTTAGAATCTTCTGCGAGTTGTATTATTACAGGAGGTATGATTTTGGTTGACACATTCTATTAACTATGCGCAGTCATTTTTGATTAGTTGTTTACAGTGAGCAAGGCTATTTTTTAACATTTGAGGAGTGAAATGTTTAATTATTATTTAAGGTGTTTGTGGCTTCAGGAACTGACATGTTTGTAGTACTGACAATTAATTGTACGGTGGCTACCTAAGCACAATATGCCCTCTTTTATGAAGCATTTTATCGCTTTCCTTTTTAAGAGGCCTCTCTACCTTTGGCTCTTATGAGACATCCCATGTATCATTTTGCCCCTCTAAATCAAATACTGATTAATGTATTTTAATAAAATCAACATCATTAGAAAAAGCAAACATTTATTTAGAATCTTACCACGCAGAATTTAAAAAAAATGTTTCTAAAAGCCATAAAAAATAATTTAAGTTAGACATAAAAGTGAGATTTTCACCAATCTCTATTATTTCAAAACTAAAAGGAATTTACGGATTTGCCAGGGTCAGATTTTAGAAAGTATACTTTTAAGAAGATAGCTTCAAGTCCGAGAAAAATATATTAATAAATAATAAATCTATTGTGGCATAATAATTTTCAACTTAAAATTCGTCTGAAAATCTATGATTTACAACCCTGCAGTTACAAGTTAAAAACCCCAACCGCAACTAAACCCTTATAATTACTTTATGACACTACCCGTACTGACCGTTCTGTACCTGGTAAATAATTCGAAATAATTATTCTAAATACCAGCATTTGTGTATGAAAGAGCAATTTTTGA
The DNA here is from genome assembly GCA_029207805.1 of Tribolium confusum. Taxonomy (NCBI): domain Eukaryota; kingdom Metazoa; phylum Arthropoda; class Insecta; order Coleoptera; family Tenebrionidae; genus Tribolium; species Tribolium confusum. Next base: position 21,353,792 of record JALGAY010000008.1, on the reverse strand, counting down.
TTAGATTATAATAATAATTATTAAAAAATTAGTTTTTTAGTAAAACAGTTTTAATATAATAGTTAGATAATCATATTTTTTTGCAAATTATTTTTACAAGATATTTGTGAGTTACCTGTTTATAAAAGACAAAGAAAATAATATTTTTGTCATTTGCTTATAAGATTTTGGATTCTTAGAAGGGGCAGGTAAACTCTTGTCGAGGTGTAAAAACACTTTCACAAAAAAAAAGTAAATTTTGTCTCAAACTGCATTTTAGTATTCATCTTATCAATAAGTTTCGGATTTTGATAAACTGAGAAATAAATTTTTAATTTCACTTGGTCAATCTAGAAAAATTTATTGTTCTTTTAAATTTAAACCTTCATAAATAAATTGCACATGCAAAACATTAATGAGTTAAAAATAACCCATATATTTGAGGTGTAAGATAGGAAAGCTCAAAGTTTGCAGTTATTGTGCAAATCTGTGTCATCTTGTAGCGGCATAATTTTTTAGGAATTGATTAAAATGCAATGTAAACTTTAAACTAACATCGTTAGAACAATTTAATATTTTTATTTAAAAGAGAATTATTAATCAAAAGTTGGTGTAAAACACGAATTTAATCTGCTCAAAATAAAAATTTTACTTCAGAATAATTTGCACAATGCTGAAAAAATTATACAAATCTTAAAGACGCTAACAATACAAATAAAATTTCAAGTCTCCACCCAACTCAACAAATTTCTTTTGGGCCAAAACCCAAAATTATTGATTTTAATATATAGTAAAATATGGAATAAAATTTAAATTTTATTATTTGTATGTTTTGGCAAAAATTTAAGGGGGGTAACCTTTGAACCGTAATTTCGTCTGCCTACAATAATAGTGTCCTAAATTTATAACAAATTTTACAGGAAAGCCGTTTATGTGCTGCAAGTAATTGAAAAACCAGCATATGCTTTTTTATTACCATAGATACTAGGTAGTTTTTAGTTAAGCTTTGTTAAGAAATTTCTGCAACAAATTAAAAACTTTGGTGTCCAATACTTTTTCTTCACTACCAGAACGAAAACTTTTAGATTCAAAAAATATACGAATGCGTACGGGTGCCAAGGGTGCGATTAAACACCATTAAATGCGATTAAAAATGAGAATAATAAAATATCTGCGACAAAGTCCTTACTGAATGTTGCATACCACGTGTTTGGGCACCATGATAAATGTTTACCCTACTTTTGCATTTTGCACTAGAGGCGGAGAACCAAATGAAATAGAAAAATTATCAAATGAATTTTTTGAATTTTTTTTGAATATTTGCAGTATTCTTGCAAATCATTCTCGGAGCTTACTTTATGACATGGACAGCAACACCGTTGAATAATATAATTCAATTGTTGCTAAATTTGTTGGTGGTAAGCGAATTAATTTTGCTTTGGCGAATGCATATATGAAATGCGATGTGCGGTGGCTGTTGTAAGTTGGAACACAAAAATGGGACATACCGAAATTTCCAAGAATAAATCAAGAATTCTTTGCCGAATGGAAATACGACGTATTCACAAAAACCGACGCCAAAAAATAAGACGCGTAACAATAAAAAATTACAATAAAACGTTAGAAATTAAAAGATGTATTGAGAATGCTGATTACGGTGAATCATGCCAGAAACCAGATCTTCCCATTGATGTTTATAGAGAACATAAAGAGGAATTTTTAAAAAAATTAAGATGAACAAGAGAAGAAATATATATCTTGGAAAAAGAAACTCGTTTTCAATGCTCTAATGGAAAGTGGATGGAGGAGCGGCGAAAACTATTAATCGCATCGAATTTTGCAAAAATTTGTAAACGAAGAAAAAATTCGAACTCTGCTAAACTTGTCAACAATTTATTGTATGGAATTATAAATTTAAAAGTCGAGTCACTAAACCACGGAAAAAAATTTGAAGATATTGCAAGAAGGGAAATAGAAAATATAAAGGACGCAAAATTGAGCCATGCGGTTTATTTGTAGATGTTGATGATTTTTTTTTGGGAGCTTCACCCGACGGTATGATCGATCAAGACATTCTAGTAGAAATAAAATGTCCGTATAGAGCGTTCAAACTAGGACCAAAAGAGGGAATACGACAAAAAAAATTACATTTTGGCATAAAAAAAATGGAAATTTTGTAATTAATTGCAGACATGATTGGTATTATCAAATACAGGGCCAGTTGCATATTGCCCAGAAACAAGTGTGTATTTTGGGAGTATGGACTGGCCCACAAAAAATAAAAATTGAAAAAATAAAAGAAGTTGATACTTTTTGGGAAAATAAAATGAAAAAATTTTTGGAAAATTTTTATAAAAAATGTTTGTTGCCGGAACTGGTTGATCCGCGATAAACTCGAAATATGTCTATCCGGGATATTTTTTTATAATATAAAATATATATAAATTATTATTATTTTAAAATAAATTTTTATAATCTGAATGTTTATTTCTTTTACATTATTTTAATAAAATTAAATTGAAGATACAGAATAGAATGTCGAATCTTTCTCAAACTACCAAACATCAACAAAGCAAACCTCAAAGTGAGTGCAGACCCTGTCTCTGTCATAAATAACAGGTAATAAATTACTTGCGGAGGGTGGTCAACAACTTTACCGCAGGGATTCAGTGGTTGACAGATCAGCTCAACTAGAGAAATTTCAAGGTCGAGCAAACTATGGAGGCCTCTTAAAGTTCTACCTACAAAGGTTGTACTGTCTGGTGCATCCGAACTGCGGTGGATTTCCAGGTAGCAACCGAACTGCGGTTGAAGTGTATTTGTCTACCTGTCCGAACCTAATCCCTGTTCTAACTGCGGTTTTATTCACAGTGGAGAGCCACGTCGTTATAAAGTAATAAAACCAGAATATCAATAAAACCTAAAAAAATTTTTTGGCTGTTTTTGGTATCAATTAATCACAAATGTGTAGCACAACAAGTCTGTGAGTTTTTTAAACTGTTGGAAATCGTTATATTTAGACATTTTGGTGCATTCATTGTATTAAAGTACACCAATACACAAAAAATCATTTACCTAAAATAATAATTAACTATGCATAATTGAAAAAACTAACCGTATAACTAAACAATTTGAAAATTCGTTTAAGTCTTCTTTTATATGTAAAAATCAACTTCAATTTTTTTTTTTGGTGTGTTTGGAAAACAATATTTTGGGGGTGCGGATAAAACTTGAAACACCTAGTACATACTATAAAAAGTTTGTAAATAGCTTTTTTGTAGTGAATAATAGATATTATCTACCACTGTGTTAAAAGCTTTTGATTCTAACTTTTATAGACAAGAAGTTATAAGCAAAAGTTTAAATAAAATTAAGGAGTTGATGAAAAGTATTGTCAAAAGCATGTCGGCATCCTCATTATTTATGTTTTCCTTAGAAAAGAGCTTTTTTACAACTAAACTTTAAGCCGGAAGATCTAAAGATATTGTGAGAACTAAACTATAGAAACTAGCCGGAAAGGATTCAAATATGTAATTTTAGAAATTGTGATGTTTTGGTGTTTTACCTGAAAATGGAAATTAGTTTATCACAAATCTAAAAAACATGATTAAAGGTTTAACTAGAAACTAAACTTCCTGCTTAAATTTGGGATTTTATGTAGACCCAAATTTATATTTGTCAGTTTATTGATAAAATTGTTGTTCACCATGCCACAAGCAAAGAAGAAAAATTTTGTTATACACTACTAAGCTAATATCACCCATAATAGAATTTTAGAACCCTCCGGGGTTTCAGAGCGCACCGCAGTTTGGTCCCTAAAATATTTTTTGGTAATGACTCATATACCTGGTTAAATTCCAACCGCAGTTCGGATGTTCCCGTACTGCCAATCACTAGTCATGATGGTACTGCCACTATTCTCTCTATTTTTTTAACTTTTATTTGGTTTACTTAGGTAGTAAGGAGATACAAAACTTGATGCATTCTCATCATCAGGGTCATACATTATGTTAATAGACAAAACATGTGCGACGATGACGATTGGAATACTATTATTTCTTCAGTTACTGCAATCCCTAATCAAAATAGTGATTTAATTTCCAAATATGGTTGTAAAATTAGATTTGAAGTTAGAGTTGCAAATACAGATAAATATTAAATTTTTTTTTTAAAGTATTTAATAATTCTGTGACTGTTCCGTTGCGAGGAAGCACAGCTCCGGCAGCTCTGGTAGTTACGGGGCAGGTCGTGGGTTAAATTTGAAAGGGTCTTGTTTTTATTTTTTATTTTTGGGCGCCACCTCAGTCTAGATAGGCTGGGCTGCACAGCTGAGGAGTACGGCTTAAGCCAAAAAATCAAAGAACTATCTAGTAATTTATTATTAAAAAATAAAAATTATGAATTTAAGATGTAAGAATTAAATGATATAATGTACTTTCGTAGATTTAGGAAATGAACGTTTACAGTGATTTCACCTGCCTAATATAGACCCAGATTTACAGCTTTAATATCGGTTTACAAAAGGTACATAATTATAACTATAACTTATCTGTTGTTCGAGCAATTTTTTCTGTTGAAAGAAAGTTGAAAGAAACGTAGATGAATTTTATTATTCCTAAAGAGTCCTATATCTTGACTTTTAAGCCGGTCCTTTGATGCCGCCGTTATTTTGCGGACCTGGAGGAGTTGAAAGGTTCAGCCAGGATTTACCTCGTTGGGAACCTCCCGGAACCTGTACCTCCTTGTTAGGAACTCTCCCGTATATGTATAAATCTTAGAACACGCCGCCGCTTCATCTGATAGTTTTCGATACTGGTATAAGATCTTTGCTTCGAAAGTTTTTATGGCACCACAAAAAACCCTCTAAAGGGGTTTTCCTATAGCTTCCTTCCGTAAATGGTCTTTTGTCACGATATTTTTAAATGATATTGTATAATTTGCGATAATTCGAGAGATATTTCGATATATATTTGAACAAGACCAAAGTCTCCCTCGCCACCTCAAGGTTCATCGGCCAAAAGGAACCTCTTTCCTTTTCCTCTCGTCATTGCCCCCTACACCAAGCACATGACCGGATGGGGATGAATGACACGGGGTCGTTTAACGACAAACTGAGGTTAGAATCTTTGTTTACAAAGACCCGAGACAACAGAAAGTTAGCATATAGCCCCCAAGCTAAAGCAACGAAATGATTGAATTTAAGCAAAACTAACTTTCCTTAAATAGCTATACGGCATCCGGTAGGTGTACATAAAATAATATTAAAATAAACATGTAACTAGATAAAAAATACTGTTACAATTCTACTAATAATAGATTGGAGGTGATACAAAACTTGGTACATTCCAATCATCACCACATGTTATACATATTTTAAAAAAATTGACTCTTGCAATTTAATATTATTTTTATAAACACTTTTACATAAAAAACAAACGTGGCGATACAAGGTCTTATGGAGTAAAGACCATACTATTGGTATCGGAGACGTATGATGTAACAGCCGAGGTTCAGGTGTCTCTCCAAGAATTTTTAATACGTGGTCTGAATATGCCTTGACTTTTTTTTTTGAAGCTGTTGAAAAGTTTGATGTTTTTTTTACTTCGCAATCTTGAGTGTTGTTGTCACATTGATATTAATTACATTATTATGGGGGGGGGGGGGGTTAACCCTTGAGATTTTGTTTCTTCATTGTCACTTTTTTTATATTGCAATATTATTACTTGTTAGGTTCTGGTGTTTTGTAATTTTGTCTTTGGTTTTCGTGAGTTCAACTTCTAAGTCTTCTTTTAATGTTTTCATTTTTGTCCCTCTTTGCACTTGATTGTTCCGCATATACCATTTGGCACTGGCACAGCATCTTGTGTAGGAATTTAAAAGTCTTTGAAGGTCATTTATGTTGCTTGGTAGGCCTCTTGTCCATATTGTTAGGCCATACATGATTTTTGGTTGGATGATCGTCTTGAGAATTTTGATTTTATTATCAGTGGACATTTTGCTGTTTTTATTTAACACCGTGTAGAGATATTTAAATATTTAAGAGGTTTTCTTTCTGGTTATCTTTCGATGTGTAGTATTTCGGTATTGTTAATTTTTATTTTTCGACTTAGGTTTTTTGTTTTGTTATTAAAGCAAATTGCTTCAGTCTTGCTATCATTTATTTTAATTTTCCATTTCGAGTAGTAGTCGGTGATTGGTCTAAGTTTCTCTTGTAGGGTTTTTACGGTTTTTGCTGGGTTTCTAAACCACTAAATCTGGAACAAAGAGCTGCCTGTCCTCGGCACGTACTCTGGGATCGGTGTCGGTAGCTCAAACTTTCTTGTAGCAGTGCTGCGCAATCTTTTTGACGATTTCGTTGTGGCGCAGCACTCTCATCCCGTGTGTGGTTGGACACCCCTGCAGAATATGACAAGTAGTCTCGTTGTGGGGGCATCCAGATCGGCAAGATCGTAGGTCAGCTGGGTTGGAGAGAATGCCTTTTGATGGAAGATTGGCAGAGCGGAGATGGATAGCTCTTATATAGTCTCGTCCCGTCCAACTATTTGGTTTCGAGTAAACCCATTTCCGGCTGGCAGAATCATGAGTGCAGTGTTCCAAGCCGGCTGTAAAGGGGCCGTCTTGGATGGATTGTAGCCAGACCTTGTCGGAAGGGTTTTCGCCGCTTATCACATTTAGCTTAGTAAGAATGGCACGAGCTTTATCAGTTTGTAATATGTAAGTGAGGACCGGATCCAGGGTAACGTCACTTTTGTCTAAAAGATTGACAATCTGGTTAGAAAGTACTTTAGGGATCGTTGAAAGCAGTTCTTGAATCCCGAGTCTGCCATCCCGGACTCGCGCATGAAACACCGGATTAGGTGTGTGAAGATGAAGATGTAATGATTTTTTACCGAAGCGGCGGATCATAGGATCTGCCTCTTTTAAAATTTTACGGTCGATATTTACTATTTGGAGACCGTAGAATAAACGGGGAAGAAGATAGGTTTTTAGTAAGGCAAGTTTCTGATCTGGTTTAAGAGGGGCCCTCTGAAGATTAGAAAGCCACATGGAGAGATTAGAGAGATTAGGCTTTCGAATACCCTGGGACTCGACAGAGTGGCTCAAATATTTAAACGCTTGATCCGTCGAAACCATGTTGATGGTCCTGTTACCTAGACGAAGAAAAGGTTTAGTCCGGGTAACAGGACGCCCTTGAGAAAAAGCCACGGAAAGAGCGTGAGACATAGAGGGATTCAGCTCGAGGCCTCGAGCTTTGAAGAAGTCGTTCACCAGCCCCAAGGTGATCGGGAGCTGGGCCTCGTCGTCTTCCAACAAAACGGGGTCATCGGCAAATGCCATGGCAAAAAACCGTGTTAGCACGATTGTGTCATCGGCGTATAGTCCTGTTATGCAATCAGTTTGTTGTGGGATATCTGCGATAAACAGATTGTATAGGGTGAGACTCAAAATTGAGCCCTGGGGCACCCCGGCTTGAATTTGTCTTTTTGTGGAGATTTCGTTACCAATTTTTACTTGGAATATTCTATTTGAGAGATAGTTGTAAATTAACTCTGTGAGGTGAGGTGGAACGTTGTAGTGGACTAGTTTGTAGATCAGTCCGTTGATTCAGACCTTGTCAAACGTCTTTTCTATGTCAAGAAGGGCAGCAATGGTAGTTTTTTTTTTGTTTTTCTTTTTTCAATGTATTTCGTAATTCGTAGTAGCTGATCGGTAGTGCTATGGTTTGCTCTAAAACCGTGCTGGATGTTTGGGAGCAGCTTCAGATTTTCAATGTAATTGTTTAGCCTGGAGTGGATTGTTTTTTCTACTATTTTGCTGGCCTGTTAGGAGATTTATTGGGCGGTAGCTAGTAGGGTCTTTTATTGATTTTCCAGATTTGTAAATTAAAATTACTTGCGAGTTTTTCCATGAGTTCGGAGAGTGGCAGAATTTGTAAATGGAATTTATTGTGTCTGTAAGTTTTTCTATTGTTTGGTCGTTGAGGTTTTTGATAATTGTATTATTTATTCCGTCTTGTCCCGGGGCTTTTCTTTTCTTCCGATGTAAAATTATTTGCTTTATTTCATCAGGAGTGACTGGGTCGACGTCTGGTATTTTTAATTTGATGTGTTGCACTTGAGTAGCAATGTTGTTTACCATTAATTTATGAGTAACTTGGTCTATAGATGGCGTCAGGCTGTTGTTTGGCCACGGCCAACTGTATCAATCTCCACTTCGTCACAGACTTCGTTCCGATATATCGGAACGAAGTGGAGATTGATACAGTTGGCCGTGGTTTGGCTTGAATTGGTTTTCAAGGCTATCTGCAAAAATTTCGAGTTTTTCTTGCACTTTTGAGTAGACTTTATTGTCTTTTCGCAATGGAGGGATGTCTTGGTTAGTTTCACGCAGCGATTTAGCCATTTTCCATAGACTGTTGTCTGCTGTTTTAAGTGCTTTGATTTTCTTGTCACATTGACTACTTTTGAAGTCCTTTAGTTGGACATGAACTTTTCTTGTCAGATTATTTAAGGTTTTTTTGTCTCTTGGATCTAGAGTACGATGGAAAGTTTTTCTGCTAGCGTTCTTTTCTTTTATTAATTTCCTAATAGCTGGGGGAATTGATGATGCTTTCTTGTTTTTGTGATAGTAAATTGTGGCTCTTTTCAGGCTTTCTTTAATATTTTCAGTGAATTCTATCACTTCTTTTTCTAAATCTTAGATAGTTGGATATTATAATAGCTCCAATTATGTTGATTTAGTTTGTGATTTACGGTTGGTACACAAACGGTCTTGACTGAGGCTTTTTCTGAGAAAAACTGACATACAAAATTGATCTGCTCTTAAATGAATCGCAGGTGTGTCTAGATTTAGAAGTTTTGGTATTCTTATCTCTCTTGTGATCAAAACATATAAACTTAGAACACTTTTGTAATATTAAACAAACTTTTAAATAGTAAAAGTTTTAAAAAAAAAATTGAATACTTTAAAGCACCAGTAAATTTTTTCTAGTAAATAATATTGTTTAGATTTAGTGGCGGATTACTTTGTTTTACTACTTTTATATATTTAACAGGATAACGTACACATTCGGAAAACTGCTTCACCAAATCCTATTTTTTTTATAAATTTGTCATTTTTGAAGCTTTTTTTGTCAGTGGTCGGGTTAATAGTTTTATTGTAGACCTAGCATGTTTCTATGTTTTATGTTTGGGTTATATTGACAGTGATAAAAGAGCAGACAATCTTCGTGTTTGTGTTGAAAAATTTTATAAAAGTAGATTACTTAAAACTTCACAACCATCAATGGTTAAGAGGAACATTTCTTGATTGATCTCTACGTGAGAATTTTGCTCAAGTTTATTTTATTGATAAAGGTACTACTGATGTTTTCAAAATCAATCAGCAAGAGGTATACTCATTAGAGAATATCGATACAGCTTGGAGTCAATATCCAGCGCAAGCAATGAAAGTGATGTTTATGATTGAAACTATACTCACAGATTTTGTTGACAAAGTTGAAAAGTTATTACAACCAGATATACTAGTTCTACTTAAAGTTACATGCCATGACAATAAAAATGTCCCATAAGTGGAATTCTTTAAAAGGACATCAGATAGTGTTCTGATATTTATTAATAAATCTATTTTGGTTGAAGCTGAGCTTCAACAATATCGTTTCAACATGAGCGATAATAACGAAGTAAACAGGAAAAAGCTGATAGGTTTACAATTCAATGAGTGCAATAAAAAGGTTCTTTCTAGAGGTTTTCTCCGAAAACCTGAATTACCTAAGATAGGAGGATACTTTAATGTTAACATTTTCTTCGCAGTAAATTTATATAATTTCTTTATTCAACCTCTTGATTTTTTTTTGCTGAATAAAAGCACTGATGAACGACATGCAAGAGCATTACAAAGCTATTCAGTTTAGTCCAATGCCATTGAAAGATATAGTTCCTGGAGGAATCTATGCTTCCAAGCATGAAGATAGGCAGTGGTATAGGACCAACTTATGAAAAGTATCCCTGGAAGATCTATCAGTGTTTTTTATTGTAATTTTGGTTACTATATCAGCTTAAGATTCGATCAATTAGTTTAAATAGAAAAAAAGTATATGACCTTAGCCAATCAGGCACTTAAAAGGTTTGATTCTTGCAATTTTGGCTTTATGAGTAAGTGGACGATGGAGGATTATGAAATTTTTAAAAAACTAGTGATGAAAAACTTTTTGGTTTGGTTATAGTAAATATCGAAAAAGATGAATTTTATAAGAGTGATTTAGTACTAGAATTGTTATTTATTGACACGTCTAGTGATGATGATGTTCATATTAAAAACATCTTGATTTTAAAAGAAATTGCTATTAGTGTTTAAGATGGATGTAGGTTCTACAATATACTCCAAGAAAAAAAATATATATATATTTATGTTAATTTTATTTTTGTTGGAATATTTAGACGTCAGTATTTTTGATTTTAATGGTTGTTGCCATACAGTTTGTAAAGTTAATCTCATTGGGATTTCTTACTCAATTTCTGTTTTTTTATGTTAACCAAAGAATGTTTGTAATTTTTTTACTGCTTTGTTATTGTATTTATCTCTGTTAATTAACATGTTAGAAAACTGACACCGCTGCAGTAATCTCTTAATTAGTTAAAATTGTAACTTTATTTCATTTTTCACTTTATGTTCTTTTAAATGGTTAAATGGTATATCACATTTATCGGTGGTACTATTACCGTGGTTGTTGTTCAACGAGCATTGAATAGTATGGGGTGTTATTCATAATTCCTACCCATTGTCTTCCAATTTGGGTTCTGGTTTTTTCAGTTTTCAATCTCTTTTTGGGAGCTAAGAAAACGCTGTATTTAGTTTCTTTCCCCTATATTGTCCGTTTTATTTTTTTAAATTTATTAATTTTGACAAGTGTCAGATTATTTAAAATTTTGGTAACACAAATCTGAAAGCTTAAAAGTATCGCCTACTGCCTAATTCAGTAACTTGACCTGTAAGTATCATGATAAAAGTTTCTATTGTCCTGATATTACAAAACTGATCCGATTATTGCAAAACGATAGAATTTTGTTTATTTTAAATAAATAGGTTGCTTGTTTAAATGATAACCTTTTCGCGAAAGCTTACAACACAAAACATTTATTTGTCTTGTTTGCAACTTACAATTGGCTACAATGGGAAATTATAACACTGGTTTATATAAAAATAGAATTTATTGCTTCAGTACACAATGCGATGTACAATTCTGCTGAAGACTTGGTTACGCCAAATGTTTGAATTAAAATTACAAACAATTATTAATTTACTTAGTTAAGAAATAGCCAAATAAAAAGCTTGAAACAACAAAGACAATTGTATAATGAGTTCAAAGTTTAAATTACAAATACGTCAGAAAGACCAGTTTTTTGTGTTGAGTTTTTATCACAATTTTTTGTGTTTGCACAAAACTTGATACTCAGGGCTGTTACTTCCTGGAGCTGGCGAGGGCTTAATTTCTTTTCCAGGACTCAATGGAAAAATAATCTCGTTTACTGTACAAGAACGAGAATTGCGTTTGTTGTTGTCGTTGTTCTAACCTCTTCAATCTCCGCAAACGGAACGAATCGGTATTTTTTTTCTAGATTCTTTTTATGAATAAATTCTGACAAGATAAGCTCATGTGTAACATCGAATACAATTTTCCAAGTTGGGATGAAAATATTTCAGCGTTATTATTTCTGTATGAAATAAATACAATTTTCCATACGGGATTTTCCATATTCTTTTATGTATTTTACCAAATACAGAACAATGCTAATTAGATGGATCGCTTTGTTTCAAGGTACTTACCGAAACGTGTACTTCTCGCAATTTAATTTTAACAATGATAATTTCTCTGATAACTTAGTATGAGTAAAAACAAGTACTCTTGCAGGGGTTCGGAGCTTGATACAGGGGTTTGGAAGGTCGTTTGCATTTCTGACACCTGACTTTACTTTTATTTTCAGAATAATCGCTAATTTGTCCGCAATTAGCGATATATGTTGTTCCGTCTTCTCAAGCTTTATTTTGCACTTTGTTGGGTTTGCAACCGCGGCTTAAATTGTTAGTTTTTTGCAAATTTTGTAGGAGCTATTTTTAAGATGTTACTTCTCTCTTCTCGAAAATATTAAAAATAACCAATGTACGCTACATAATTATTTCTCTAATTAAAATTTAATAGAAATTTTTCAAAATGGTTTTTAAAGGTTTGTTTTTGTTTTCCAGTTTTTAAAACTCGTAAAGCAAAGTCTTAAGCATATTCTCGACAGGAGTTCTTGGGTTATTTAGTTCAGATAGTTTCTTGAATATAAAAATTAACTTTAAAAGCTCAAAGGTTGAGGATATTTGAACGTATAATTATTTTTGGTTTTAAATCAAAATACACCAGTTATTATACCTCATACACATTGATGGCAAGGGCTTAACAGGTTTTGGCCTCAGTTAAAACACACTTACATAATATTAATAATAATAATATTAATAATTTATGGAATGATTAGGAATATGATTATGATAATGAAATTAAAAATTTATGAATCCTACACGCAGTTAAAGATGATTAAGTCAGCCACTGGAATTGTACCAAAAACTCTTAATAAAAATTTAAAATTTCTAAAATTAAATTTAAACTTAATAATTGAAATTCAAAAATTAATACTTTTGAACACATGCAACACCGTCAGAAATTTTTTTAACATTAATGACACTACACTAATACAACAAGAACAAAGTTGCGTGGCAGACGATTTGTAGTGACGCTTGACGTCAAGTAAGAAAATTCGTTCCTTACGTTTTTTTAAATTTATTTTAAATTTAAATTTATTTACTATTAACATTATTACTTAATTACATCCGTAATGATGTCTTGCCTGACTATAAGGCCGACTTATACTGCCGGGTCAGTGGTATGTAAAAGTCGTAGGGAATATTTATGAATTAGTTTTTGAATGAAAAAATTAATTGTTGAAATAATTTCTATTTTTTTACTGGCTACAACACATAAATGTAATGGTAAACTGTATTTTATACTACCTGTTTTGTTTCTGAGTCATAGGGCCTTTCTGATTTGGTTGGAATGTTTTATAAAAATGTGTATCTTTTATATTTTTGTAAATTATAAAGTCAAACAATATAAGTATTACAGAGTTAGAATGTATCCTAAAAACGTATAATAACAGCTATTGTATTCGCCTTTTTAAGTAAGCAAAAAAGAACAAAAATCAAAGAAGTTATATAATACAAAAACCGCTATTAAAAAACAAATTTTAAATTTTCACTACATGTAGCACTAAAAACTATGACGATATTATATTATTTGTTGATTTGTTTACACTTGTTGAATACAAGATCTGGATTTCTTTGCTTTTTGTCAAATCCTACCACTTTTAAAGAATACAACATGCATTTTGCGGTTTAGTTGAACCTCTTGAACAAGAATCTAAAGAGAAATTACAATGCTCTAGTTTTGCACATTTTGCCATGTCTGTTTCTTATAGACTATAATAAATACTGTAAAACTCCGATTATTCGAACCGTAATATAGAAATTTGTAGTAACATATTTAGTTTTTTAAAATAACTTCTCTAAGAATAATGGTAAAAACGTAAAACACTTAGAGATGGTGTGTATTTATAATAATGTATTAGTTATTATTTGTAACAATTGTGTCATTTTTTAAACGTGTTTAAGGTGGGAAATTGTGATTTGGTTGGTGAAATTCTAATTCTTTGGATAGTGAAGTCGGATTTTCCTAATTAATATTCTAGCTTGGGACCTAAAAACTTTTAGATCTAGCCGGACTTGTATCTTGTACCAGGTATGACACTAAGCCGGTTTAAACCAGAGGCTTCAACTCTTTAATTCAATTCAGTTTTTTAATCCAATTCTTTAATTTTAGTCTTTAATTTAAAACAATTTAATCGAATTGAATTGTTTGTTTAAATTATTGGATATAACTTTTCTGAGTTTTCGTCTTAATTGTTGAGTTTTAGAGTTGTTAGTGTATTGTTTTTCTATAAGGAACATCATTAGCAGAAGTAAATAGTTGAGCTCTAAGAGGCAACTCTACCAGCTAAGTATCATAATAATAAGCGTTATACAATTTGTTTTGTGACAAGGGTGAGATACTGAGTACAGATTACAATATTTTTTTAAACTTTTAGCTGTTTAGTGATTATTATTACTTACTAGTTATCTAGGTTCTAGTGCATTATTTTAAGGCTAGCATAACTTTTAGAATAACTTTGTCTCAAAATAAGATAGAAAATTTAATAATAGACGATAAAAGTGTTAATATTTTCTCCCTTTTTGTTTGTTCGACATTTTTTCTTTTTTTTGTTACCACTGTTTTGCTGGCAATGTAATGCAAAGAGATTCAAGTACGGTTTTTTACTTTAATCTTCAACGACTTAACTTTAACTTTTGTTGCTGTGCTTTTAGTCCTTAGGTCGTGATATATTCTCAATAGTGGTTTTGAGTCAAAGTCTCTAATAAAACGAGGAGTAGGTTTAATTTTTTATTTTATATTATTATGTGCACAATGGTTCTCTAATTCTTTTTATGACAAGACTTGTTTAATCATAGTCCTCTGTGCATGTAATATATTTTTTACATATTTCTAATTTGATTACAATAACAAAACGCAAGTGCCTTGAACTAAATTACTGAGCTGCACAAAACATTAGCTGTTAACTATATATCCTACTTTTAACACTATATATTCTGAATATTGGTGTTGAGTCGTCGTCTGCAATAAAACAAGGATAAGGTTTGATTTTTTATTTTATATTATTACGTATACAAGTCTACTACTACAACTTTCTAAAACTTTTACTGCTTTCTAACTACCCCTAACCTAACTATTTACAGTATACTAAAAATATTGCTGTCATTTAACTGCTTCTAACCTATTTATATACAGTATATCCCAGGTTTGGAGCCATCTGCTTCGGTGACAGTTGCTCAGATTTTTGGTGACCCGAGTTCTTAAAACTGCCTTTTTCACCAAGTGGGCGATTTACCGTTTCTGGTTTTCAGTTGGTGTCGGGGAAGAAGTTTTTTTAGAGATATTTTCTTTCTTAAATAAATAAACCTTGTAAGTATTAATTCCATGAGTTTTTCAAAAGTCACTTCGGCGTTGCTAAGGCCAAATGTCATAACGTTAAAGTTGTAAAGTTTACGTTCGATCATAAAAGCTGTTTTTTCTTTGTCCGCTGAGATTTGTTTGTTGAAATTCAAATTTTTTGCCTACAATGATAAAGTCTAATATTTGCAATCTGTTATTTTAGCTTGCAAACTGAAAACACTTAGACCTAGCCGGCTAGGAAAACCTATCTTGTAACCCCAATTTCCTAATTGTACTGAAACCTTGTAGAGTAAATGAGTTTTTGGGGGAATTTTATAGATAGTTGTGCAGATGGTCTAAATTTAATTAATGTGTGTTAATTGTCCTATTTTATCGGTTATTAATTATACTTTGTATAGCATTGTTCCAGCTATACTTTCTAGAAACTTATTTTTTTGAGTTTAATTTTAAATTTACTTCTCGGAGTTTATTGAAAAATTGTAGAATGTTTTTCAAATGTATATTAAACGTTTGACCCGTGCTCAAGACATCGTGTTGGAAAACTCGATAAATTTTCAGGTTAAACCTCGTAGTACCAGTTCCTTGTGTCTTTCAAAAATTGCTGGAGGCTTGCAAAGGCTCAATGGCATAACGTTGAACTGACAAAGTCTACAACCAGTCATTTTTTTTTTTGGTGTGTCGGTTTCAACCTGCCAGTACTTGCTATTCAGATCCAGTGTTGAAAACCAGGTAGATCCAGACAATATCGGTAAGGCAATGTTTAACATTTGATAATTCTCGCAAATCATATTTGACATTTTTTTCTTTGTAACGAAGACAACGGGCAAACACTATGGACTAAAAGAGTCTTTGATAACACCGTCGGTTAGCATATTTTCGATCAACTTATTTACCTTTTCTTGTTTCAAACAACATGATTTTGCCGAAAAACTTTTTTTGCTTTACTTGCTTTCTCAGTTGTAAAGCTTTGAAAGTCGATGTTTAAGTTGAGTTCTCCTACTAGCAACTATCTTCTGTATGGACAACTTTTTTAAACTTTTGGCGAACCTGAGGTTTCTTCTACCATTCCAATGGGATTCCCAAGGTTTGCCTCTATTCTAGGGTCTAAGATTTTCTTACCATTTGATTTTATAATTATCGTTTTGTTATTCAAGCACACGCACTTTAGCCGTTACTTTTTTTTAGTAGACAAGATAAACTCTTCTGCTTCAATTCTGAGTATGTCTTTCTTGCGATTAAACATCAAGCTTTGTTGTCGTAGGATGTCTATTTTTATGATAAATTTATTTTTGATTGATGCGTTGAAGTTTTCCTGTACAATGATCGACATTTATTTCGCCGTGGATAAGAGCGCTTCTTTGTCAACGGTATTATGTTTTTATTCTTAACCATATCTCTTCTGATCAGGGATCAGCTTCTGTATCGACTATAGACCTTACTTGTTTTCTCTTTACCAGTACTTATATGCTCCGCCTTTCTAAATTTAGAGATAATTGTTTGATGGATATTAATTTGGGGGCCGCGTTGGCTGGAGCAGTCGGTCAGTGCTCCTCACCACGGGCTGGCTGGTCTTAGTTTTTCTGCACGAGGTATGACTTTTGGTTGACTGTTTTTGAGCAAAAACTTTTATATCGTATATTTTGTCATGCATTGTTATCTCAAAAATGTTTTTTGGAAAAAATTACTTACAACGTATATCTTAAAAGTGATAAACGTTTGTTAAGACAAATTTAGTTTTTTACCATCTTTTTAAACTTAAATCTTTCACATTGGTGTAAAACAAAATATATCGTTTGGTCTCTACCAGCTTTGTCTTCCATTTATCTATTCTTTTGCGTCTTTTAGATCGTCGGCTCATGGTTTGCGTTCAGAAAAAGAGCGTTAGGTAAGGGTAAGGCGTTACTCTAATAAAGGTATAAAAATAATCCTACCAGCGTAACATGATTTCTGAACGGTTTAAACACCTTCTTTTGAGCGGGTAAAAATTAACAAAAGACATTTCTGAACGATCTTAGGTAAGTTTTTTATCTCGGGCGATAATCCTGAAAGCAACCCTGCAGTAGTTTCATAGTTCTGAGAAAAATCGGTAACTTGAGAGAGGTATGATATTTTCTGCTATATGTTATTGGGCTTGGTTCAATTTATTCTTTCTCACAGAAATAGGCAGTATACATTTTAAGTATATGCTCTTTATGAAATTATACTCTTTAAGATCATGCTCTTCAGCAAGGTTTAGCATAAGCTGCAAGACTTTTATTTCAAAAAGGATTTAATATAAATAATGTTTGTAATTAAATATTATGCAAAATTACTTCCTTGATGATTTAAAGAAAATGAAATTATCCAAACACAGGGACAGCCAATAAATTAAAATTAAAACAACATTATTCTTCGACTAGTTTCGTTCTTTAATTAGAACATCCTCAGGACGAAAAACAACCCGGTTAACTAACTAACTCGTTTAAAAAATTTTTAATAATAATGACAGACATATCCTCCAGTAATGGCAAGGCAAGACTGAGGCAAGGCAAGGCAGTCTTGCCTTGCCATCACTGGAGGATATGTCTGTCATTATTATTAAAAAAATTTTAAACGAGTTAGTTAGTTAACCGGGTTGTTTTTCGTCCTGAGGATGTTCTAATTAAAGAACGAAACTAGTCGAAGAATGATGTTGTTTTACTTTTAATTTATTGGCTGTCCCTGTGTTTGGATAATTTCATTTTCTTTAATGTTTGTAATGTACTTAAATTAGCTGATTATTTGGTAAATGATGATGATTGCAATAAAGTGTTTTTTATTTTACTGATACTTGGTGCAAGTCTCAAAGATAATGATTTAAAATTTACTATTTTTAAAGTTTCTATAAGATCGAATCCACCACATTTAGTAAAAGAAGCTTTGTTTTATTACATTTACGACGCGTTTTTACCTATAGAAATTATAGAATTATTGTTACAATTTGCTGCAGACGACTTATCTCTATTTTATGAAATAACAAAACGTTTGTTTATAATATTTGTAAATTGGTAAAGTGCGGATTTATTAATCAATGATTTATGCTCTGCGAATTTAACTCGTTTAAAATAACTAGCAACGTTTATAATTTTTTTAACTCTGATTTGTAAAAATCAAAATAAATAATAATTATGTTCATACTTTGCATAAACTTATAAATTTATAAACTTATATAAAATTAAACCCCGGCGGCGACGCAGATAATTAAAATACCACTGCCTTTTTCTAAAAAAAAATAATACCTAGTAGTTGTTTGAAAAGTTTTATATTTTGGGCTTTGTTTTACTTTTCGTTTCTTGTCATGAGCATAAGTGGGGGGGTTACTCTGTTTAAAAAATATATAAACTGCAGTATTATAGCTATAAAAGTATTTTTAGTCACAATATCTCTTGCTTGTTCTTGTTGCTTTTGGTGCTCTCCCGTCTGCTTTCTTTTTTGGGGTTGTATTTGTGGTTTGATTAGCCATTTTCTCTGTACGTTGGGCAGCAAAAATAAATTATATTTATGTTGATGATAATATGCAAAAGTAAATTATAAAACGCAAAACTTATTCTGAATAACCATGTGCAAGATATAAAAATATGGAAATATTTTATAAAGATTTGAACTGAGTATACGTTGAAAAAGATGTAAATGTTGCAAACGTTAGTTATTACTAATGATGTTTAATCAACTTAAACAATTTAACTATTAAAGCTGACAGCTGTCAACTTTACTCACTTGTAAGTAAAATGTTATTTTGTCACTGAAAATAATGGTCTAATGTACCTCAAAAACTGCACCTGTAAGATAAAAAATTTTAATCTATTTACCAGAACCCTTTTATGGTCTAGTGATAAAAGCGTTAGGTTATCAACTTTTTGGTGGTGGTTCAACCTTCGCTTAGGCCATATTTTTTGAAATAAAACAAAAGCTATAAATCAATAAACAGTTTATTAATGTTTACATAAATGTTTGAAAGTGTCTATCATTAAAATCTAGTTAATCACTTCTGCACCTGAGTTTTATTATTTTTGTAAATATTCTGCAATATTTGCTGATTTATTGTTTGGCATGCACTTGTAATTACTAATATAAGTTTATTATAAGTTGTTTAGTCTCTCTTGATAAACGCTATTTTTTAAATAACCAAAAATCGAAAAATTCAAAGGTGTTAAGTCTGGTAAATGGACACGGTGTTCGTTGACTTATTATTTGATTACCATAAATTTGTTGTAAAAGGTTCAAATTTTTGCGAGTCGCATGGGCTGTAGCACCATCTTGTTGAAAAAATTTTATTTGGCTTTTTTATCATTCAGCTGTTTTACAAACATTTCTAAAAAAAATTACGATATTTTTAAAAATTGATAGTGTCATGAAAGAATATTGGGTCAATTTTCTTCATTTGGGCACTCCCAACCAAATCTCAACTTTTATTGGATGAAGTGATGTTTCTTCAAAAACATGGGAGTTTTCAAAACTTCAATATCGAAAATTTTGTGAACTGACATAGCCAGAAAGATGAAACGATGCTTCGTCAGAAAAAAAAGTTTAATTCAATAATCTGTTTTTGTTTAAATTATTGAGAAACCAGTTACAGTACTCTAGACACTCTGGAGAACCAAGTGGTTTTATTTCTTGTACTTATTACTTGTTATGCGATAAGGATTAGTTTTCAACTCTTTCATTAACACTTTTTGGCAAGTACTGCGAGAAACTCCAGACTGGAGTGAAAATCTATTCAGAGATTTTTTTGGATTTTGCTTTATGCTCGCTTCCAAATCTTGCACTACTTCATCCGATGTTTTGAGTCTTTTAGATGGTTTTTCTTTGTTGACACTATTCGTTTTTCTAAAACGACTGACAATTCTAGATATGTCTTGCCAGAGTTTTATCGATGACATGACGTTGAAATTTTGAAACCAAATAATGGTTTAATTAAAGCTTATAACATTTTTTGTATAATGTGCTTCATAAACTACATTGTGTTTAGTTAACGATCGCTGTATTGTTGATTTGTTAGAGTTAGAGGTGGGTGGTTTGTTTACTTTAAAGGAGTGGTATAGAGCATTATCCATGACCGCCACACATTATTTTTTCTAACGCTGAAAAATCGGTGATTAAATGTTCTCGCACCCATTTGTAAATGTTTTTCCATTCATGGTCTTGAGATAATTGCGATTATCAATTTTGATGTCTAAAAATATATGACACTGTGGGGAGGGAAAACTCAAAAGTACAACATGCGTGTATGATTGTAAACAGTTTTTCTTCACTTTTAAAAGTTTTAACAGATAGGTTACCTTTTAAATTTTCTTTGTGTAGTTATTGAGAAATTTTGGTACCGCTCTGGTATATCCAAGTTTTGTCAAGGTATACAAAACCGGTATTTTTAGTTTGAGAAATTTCTAACATTTGCAAATACCGATTTAAAAATTTTATTTTTTTGGTTGTTAAATATGGTTGTTCAATAAAAAAAAAATATTTACTTTTTTATATTGGTAACCCATATGTTTTATGATGCTTCTAAAAGTAGTTTTTGATTTATTAAAGCCTAGTTTTGTTTTTGCAAATTTTTTTGTTATTTTGTTTTGCAAAAAGTTTTGTATATTAAAGGATTGTTTTTGGAAATGATATTGTTGAATTCTAATGAATTTTGATATTTATCGCTTCTTTAAAAAGGTAAGTCATTGAATTATTTGCTTTTTGTCTGCCCTTCGTTTTTTTTTTTTTTTGATAAATTTCTATGATTTTTGTCTTTCTTTATGATGGAGTCTAATTGTCATTTCGCTCACGTGCACTGATTTATAATATAATATAAATATAAGGATATAAATTTGACATAATAATTCAAGAAATAAAATATAAAAATTTTTTGAAAGGATATTTTAATATTTAGCGTCTATATTTAGGTTTTCCAAATTGAGTATAATCCTGTCAACTTGCTTTTTATGATTTAGTATATGGACTTTACGAAACAACTCTGTTGTTATTTCGTTTTTATAATGTATCAGAATTAGGTCTTTTGTGACCTTAATGGAGGCTTCTCGTTTACTACCACCTTTCTTTTTAACCAAAATATTTACGAATTTATTTATATTGACATTCAACTTTTTTAATATCACCATAATGATTTGAATGAAGATGGAGCAAACGCTTGACTTGAAACAATAAGCTCACATTTAAACCGAATCTGTCTCAGAAATGGTTGAATCATTCCTTTGAGCTGAAGGTTTTGTTGCTAATTTTGTTGGCATAAATAAATCTAAATTTTGCGGTTTTTATTTAAACGCGCTGGTTTGTTCAGCTTTCACTTTTTTGTAAACTTTTTCTAAAGCCATGCTGATAGTCTAATAAAATGTTTATTCATGAAGTGTGCTAAGTTTTACTTAAAAACCTGGGAGAGACAGCTACATAGAGCTTGGGGTCTGTAATTGTTAAGTTTTTTTGTCGCCTTTTTTATAAAGAGGTATTACTTTCGTAATTTACAGAATATTTGGAAAAAAAATTCAACAAGAGACAAGTAAACCAAAGAAGTTAAAACATTGATAATGATGAAAACAGTTTTTGTCTGAACTATCACAGGTATACTGTCAGATTCAGACGACCATTTATTTTTTATCTTATTTAATAGAAAGTTTTTTGTTTTTATGCTGAATTTAAAAAAAAATGAATTACATATTGACAAATAGATGTTCCTTATAGTTATTATAACATAATCATCATAAGTTATAGTTACACAGGATATCTACCTTGAAAGCTCTAAATAAACTTATTATGCTTTCAGGTTTTGTTAAATTTTTTACATAACATTTTTTTTTATTAGTATTAATCTAATGGATTTTTATCGGGAGATCTAGGTAAACAATTTATTATGGCTTTAGCACTTCAATCTATCCATTGTCCGGAAAGTTTTTTTAAAAGCTATTTTCTGATTTTTATTGATAAATGAGGCGGTGCACCACCTCTAAAACATCTTTAAAAAAATCTAGAAGTAAACTAGAAAACAAGACGGTCTAGCCGTTTTCAAAAAACGTCGATGTTGTTGATAAGGTAACAGCAGTTTTTTTAGGATTCTTGCTACTAAAGAGGACTATAGGTCACACGTTAACTTTAATACTACGGTAGCCGTGCCATTTTTATTTTGAGATTTTTTTTTAAATAGTGATATGCAGCTATTGTATTTTCTAAGGACTGTGTATGTCGTTATTACCTAACACTTTCACTAGTTTTTTATTAATACGTTTTTTACAAAATCTATATATTTAGATTTGATTTGTTATAGCACACAGAAATTATAGAGCCATTTTCTACATTTAGAATGATTGCGTTTTTGATTTTTACTGAAATGTCGCACTTGACTTGACGGAATCAAATTAAGGCCGAAAACGTGAAGTTATAGGATAATTCCATCGCAACTAAATATTTGCGATACAATCAATTTGAAATTAATTCGTTTTAACTTGGTAATTTTGAAATATTACGAGGTAAGCGCCAGAAATTCCCGGTCTAAGATAGTTGCAGATATTTTATGAGGATGAAATTTTGACATTTTATAACTACATGTCTTAGTAGGCTGTGGAAACAAAAGTAGCGACTTACGTCAAATAGTGTGTAGTTGTCAGCATTTTGAACCAAAGCATCTCTGAAAATGTCTTAGGTGACGAAAATTGAGTACAGAGCAGTTATTAAATTTTTAACAAGAGAAGGGCGTACACCAAAAATTATTAAAGAAAGGTTGAATGGCGTATACGGTCAAAATTCCCCCTCTTATTCAGTGATAAAGAAATAGGCAAAACGTTTCCGTATGGGCCATGAATCTCTTGAGGATGACGCCAGGCTTGGACGGCCAGTGGAAGTGATAACGGAGGACAAAGTGGCTCTTGTAGAAGATCTGGTACTAAGTGCCCGACGTTTGAAGGTCATAGAAATAGCAGAAATGACCAAGCTTTCTTCTACCACTCTTTGCCGAATTCTTCATGATCATTTGGGTATTGCAAGATGGGTTCCTAAAAACCTTTCGTCTGTACAAAAACAACGTCGTGTTGAGTCTGCTCAATCTTTTTTGGAATTGTGTGGATTTGATCCTAACCACGTGTTGGAAACCATTGTTACCGGAGATGAAACTATAGTTCTTTACTATGATCCTCTGTCAAAAAGAGAATCAATGGAATGGCGCCGTAAGGGCTAGTCAACAAAAAAAGTAATGGCTACGATCTTTTGGGATTGTAAAGGAATCCTTCTGATTGATTTAAAAAAAACAAATACCACTGTTTCTTCAAGGACTACTTCATAAGTTGCGGGAAAATATCCGAGAAAAACGGCGAGGAAAATAAACCAGAGGCGTGCAGTTGTTGCACGATAATGCGCCCTTCATACTGCCTGGCGTTGCACAAGCTGCTATTATGAATTGCGGTTTTGAACAAATAGATCACCCTTCCTATAGTCGAGATATGGCTCCCAGCGATTATTATTTGTTTAGTTATTTAAAAAAGGACCTTCGTGGACGACGTTTTCGGGACGACTTTGAGTTACGAGAAGCTGTTTTGGTTCATTTTCAGGACAAACTTAAAGAATATTTTTTTAAAGGGATTGAGTTGTTAAACGTTGTAAGAAGTGCATTGAGGTTAAGGAAGATTACATTGAAAAATAATAAAAAATGTTGTTGTACTTTGACTTCTTTATTGTCAGGTCAGGAATTATTGGCGCTTACCTCGTAACTTGATAATATTTAATTTGAATATCAGCGCTGAACTTGCAGCTCACCAAGATATCTATAGACTAACTGGTAGTTTAGCTCGCCGCTATTTTTGAGTCAAAACTGGGTGCAGAATTATAGTTTTCAAAACAGGGTATAGATTGGTCATACAGTATTAGGTACTGCCATTTTTAAAGTTTAGCTTGTGTTTGTAACTATTTTTTTTGACACTTTTACTGTGTGTGCTTGTGTTAGTTATCACTTATTAAATATTTTTAATAAAATAAAGGAATTATGATCTGAACAGTGTAACAAAATTTTAGAGAAATCTGGAATCAGGTCAATGTATGCCAAGTTCAGGTTTATTCTGTAGAGAAATCTAAGTGTTTTAAGTGTAATTCTACTTTTCTAGCTTTTCTTTACAAAATTATAAACTTTAGAGAGGAAAATGGATTTATATTCTAAAATGAATTTTTCGTATATTAAAAATGATTAATTGGGCGTTCACCGTATTGGTGCATGGTAATTATTATTGCCATTTAATTTTAACGCCAGTATCAATAATTTTATTTAATTAAAACTACGTTCTAATTTTATTAAGTACATATCAAATCAAAATGTTTTTTTTAAATATGTGACAAACACTTTTTCAGTTTTTAATGCTTTTTTCTTGGTTTTTACAAGAATATTTAAGATCGTTTTTTATTCGTTTTTTCTTTGTAAAACGATATTTTAAAACTTTTTGACAGATTTGCTATATTTATTTTTGTAATTAACTTCTAATTAGAGGCACTGTTTTTATAAAAACATAAGTTTTTTTACCAGTGTTTCATCAGTGTTAATTTTTTTAAAATATTTTTATATGCAAACTAAATCTTCTGAGAAATGTTTTATGTCTTTATTCTGAGTTTTTTTGTTGAGCTATCTTAATGCTGATTGAAAATTTAAATTTTTTATTCTGTTTTAAATTAAAAGTTTTTTGTTTTTATTATGTTTCTGTTTCGATAACATATTACTATCAGAAATCTTGTATGAAACTAGAAAAAAAAAATGCGAAGCGGCAGCTAGATCTCTCACTTTTCTTCCGCGACTTGTAAAAGGACAGACATGGTTTTTCTTTCTGTATAAGAACACTCAACACGACGAGATATAAATCAACAT
Source organism: Tribolium confusum (assembly GCA_029207805.1). NCBI lineage: Eukaryota > Metazoa > Arthropoda > Insecta > Coleoptera > Tenebrionidae > Tribolium > Tribolium confusum. The sequence continues at coordinate 21,328,857 of JALGAY010000008.1, read as the reverse complement.
AATGCTTATAGAAATGTTTTACTGGATGCAATGTCTTAGTGGCAAAATAAACAAAGAGACAAATGTAAGTTTTTTGAGACATATAACCGCTTTTTTTACCAAGAGTAATGTAAAAGGGGTCTCTTTAATCAACACCAATACATGAAAACCAGTTCATCAGATAAACTATTAAACTTGGAAGATCGCCCATTATGGGTTGAGTTTTTTTCTCTCACATTTTATCCAGAAATGTTGATTTAAAAAATAATGAAAAGTTTGCAACCCAGGACTAAAATACTGGAGATGCATATCTTGAATTATCAGCTTAATTAATTGATGTTTGGAGAGTAAAGAAATTCGATGTTTTGACTCATGGCAACGAGGAGTGTTTGAGGCAACCGCCAACTTTGAGAAGATCATTTTCGTTTACAAAGGGGCGTAATTTACGCAAATGTTTTGAACGTTTTTTAAATTAAATGACAATTTTTCAATGTCTTTTGCAAGACAAAAAACAGCGATTGTACGTGTTTTACTAAAAGTGTTTTTTTTAATCTATGGAGATTAGGGGGTCTGTGTCATGAAAAAACAGAGACATTTCGCGATTTAATCTTTGTCAGTGAAAAAAATGTATTCAAGAATGTTTTCACAACATTATTCTAGGGTTTTGCTTGAGGTTTATGATTCGCATCCAGGCGAAAGAGAGATGAAGAGGATTCGACCAATAAATTGGAGTTTAGAAGCTAAGAAGGCTCTGCCTACGATAACGAATGTGACAAAAGTTGTGATGATGTGAACTCACGATTGGTACAATTAGCAGGGGTTTTCGAGAAGAAATATAATACGAAGAAGAACTTTGAATAACATTTTGTATATAGGCTACTCGATTTGCTACAAATGTTTTCCAAAGATGTGGCGACAAACGAATCCAGTTCAGCACAACTGTCAAATTTGACTAACCGTCGATACCGTCTTTGACTAGCAAAAGGTTTAATGTGTTAATTATTGCTTTTATTAACTTTGACAAAGGCGACAACCTTAGATTTTGCGCATTGCAATCGAGTGTGAACCAGGAAAATTATGAATTTTGTAATGTGAATTTTTTTCTTTGTTGTCCGGGTCAGCTTTCGGGGCCTGGGTTTGTTGTAATTAAAGTTCAATTTCTTTAAAAGTTTATTTAAGGTAAAATAATTAACAATTTTATACAAAAAAAATAAAACAAGAACAAAACAAATCAATAACTTCGGGTTTCTAGTAACGGTTTTTGGTGATCGTTTTGGTGCTTGGAAAATTGCGTTAAGCACCTCGGGGACAGGAGGGGTTTCAGGTATTTAGGAAATGCGCCAAGTACCTCAGGAGCAGAATCTCAGAAACAGTCTTGTGCGGAAAGAGCGCCGAACACGACTTAACACAGCGAGTAACAGTAAACTACGGTGATTATATAGCTAGAGCGGGTGGTACGGGGAACGGGGAATTATTCTTATAATAACGGATACTAAACGGTTTGGAGGCTACCTATCTGTGGGTAACCTAACGCTATACAGGTTTCTAACTTAATAGGGAAAGTGGAGGAGAGATGAACCACCTTTTTAAAAAAAACATATCTTTAATTTTAACATAAATATATTTGCATACTTTCAAGTAATAGATAAACAAAACTTTTTTGAAATATATTATAAAACACTTAACCATAACACAAAAAAGCATCAGTGCAAAAGTTCATCTCTCCTCTACTATGGAGGTGAGATGAACCAGTCGTAGAGAAGATATGAACTAATTATTAGCTTTTTGTTTTTCTCACAGGCTTTGTCACATCTCATGCAAGAAACTGTCTCTATTTATTGATATTGTCTTACTGGACTATTAAAATTGTTTTGTAAAAAAGTAATCACTTTAAATGAGGTTTTCCAACTGAAGTTTTATAATGTTTATATTTTCACATGTAAGACTGCTTTGATAAGACAGCTTTTCATAGTCAAGGGGGCAAAGTCCTATTTTAAGCCACATACTAAAAGAAACGTTTATAGTTTAAGATTACACCTAATAAAGCAGTTTACAGGTTAGTTGTTTGGCTGCAACAATGGGGCTATTTTAGTTAAAATTACTTACAAAACTGTGTCTATTTATTGATATTGTCTTTACTGAATCGCTAAATACATTTTATAAAAATGAAATTAAATTTTGAATGAATTTTTGGTTTCATGTTTTGCAGAGAGTTTGTTTGCGGATGCAATAGATATGAACTGCAAAACTGATTTATTTTTCTGTTGGCAAATGTGACTCTTTCAGCGCTTTAAGTATTATAAATTGTATTGTTTTTAAATCTTTTTATGTTTAATGTAATTGTATAGAAAAGTTATTTAGTAATAATAATTTGAAAAGAAGACGATGCATTAAAAAAGGAACATTTATTTTTGAATAATGGTATATAATGTAATAAAATGAAATGTAATAATAACTATATATAAACTAAATAATATATAATTATTTTTTGTAATTTATAATACAATTGTTTAAATGATTAAATTTGGAAGAAAATTTTTTTTGAGGGATTTTGTTTTTTATTATTTTTTTATATTATTTGTTTTAAAATTTTTTGTTCTAGAATAAGAAATAAAATTAGTTTCAAAATTATAAAATTTTTATACTTACTTGACTAAATCTTGTATCGTAATCTTTTTTTGGATAAGGATTTTGATTTTATTTTTATCCTAAAAAATATAAATTATCAAATTGATAATTACTTATTTTTTTACAGGAAATTCTTCGAGGAAAATAATTTTTTGTTTATAACTATTTTTCGTATTAATTTTTCTAAGCATACTATTAGAGAACTTATGCTTTTTGAGGTAGTTAAGCATTTTCTTAATCTAAAAGATTATGAAATTATTTTTTGTTTGCTTTTATTATACTCACGTTTTTCATGTAATTTTTATCTACTATGATCTGAAAATAAATTTATTTATTTTTTTATTTTTTGTAGATATGAAAGGTATACTTACGTTATCGACATTGTCGACGGTGTTGATATTTTTGTCAACTTTCATATTTTTCTAAAAAAAATAAAAAAAGGGTGAATATAAATATTGTTTTTTGTTTTGTGATAATCAATAATTATTAATGCAAAAAGTTACTTTTTTTACAAAAGTAATAAAGATAATACTTACGTTTGGTATTTCTTGTGGCTTTTCAATTATTGAAGTAGCAGTAAACATCTGTAAAAGATAGTATATAAACTTTGAAATAAATTCCAGTTATAATTCATTTTTTTTAGTTTTTTATGTTGAAATATATTTATATAAATAAACAAAATAATTTGTAAGTTGTAGATTTTTTTAAAGAATGTTACTACCGTCAATGGTGAAGTGATTTTTTATCATAAAATAGAGAAAATGTTGTGATACTTAGAAAGCAATAAATGTGTTTAAAATAAAGTGCGATGATTAGATTTGTAATTAATTAGTTTGAAAAGTGTTTCTTGATATTTTTTTTATGAATTTTAAATATTTTTTAGTATTTACGATGCTTTGATTTGCACTTGTTTCACTAATATGTCATTCATGCACTGCCACCTTAGTTCTCTAAAAAAAGGCACAGCTACCTTACTTCTTTAAAAAATAAAATTTATTGATATTTTATACGATAAAATTAATTATTTTTTTATAATGAATAGAATCAAATACGTTTAAAATAAAAATAAATAATTTATTAATGAAAAGAATGTATTAGTCAAAATTTTATAATAAATGTCTTTTAAATTTTTGATATAAATTTAAATAAAAAATAAAAACTAAACTAAATAAACTAAAACTAAAAAAATTGTAAACGTTTACTTTGATTTACAATAATTTTAACAAATTTTAATTAGGTTATGATAGTCCATTTATAAGAAAAATAAAATTATATTTTTTATAACAAATTAAATTTATTACTAAATGAACAACACAAGTAATCTATTTTTTAACATTATTTAAATTTTATCAAATATAAAAATTGATAAATAATTAAGATTTATCTTTTTTATTAGTAATTTGTGAAATGAATATGTAAAAAAATATATAACATATTACTGATAATAATTAAATAAATCTTAATTGAACAATATTTGTAAATTAACTACATATACATTATTATGTTCTTAAATTATATTTACAACAATTAATAAGAAAGAGTTTTTATTTTATTTTTAAATTATGCAGCGTTAGAAAAACTTTGTAAATTTATAATGAAGCTTTAATATTACGACAGATATTGTAAATCCAGAAGAAGTAATTTGATAGAATTGTAGTAATGTACATATATGCGCCTACTGAATTATAGATACTGAGGTATTTGATTTTGGAAGCACTTTTAATATTATTGTCTTCTATTATGCAAATATACATATGATAAATTGTTTTTTTCTAAAAATTAAAAAAATAAAAATCAATAAAAAAATGAATACATTTTTTACCTGTTATAAGTAGCAGCCTCATAGAAAACGTTTAAAAAAAATCTATAAAATTGAGTAGTAATGCAGTTGACAATAGTAATAATTATCATTTGGAAGGTTGTTAATTAAAGTTATTTTGTTTTTTGGAGGAAATTTTAAAGTGGGTTACTCATGAAACTACTATTCGATTAAATTATATAAACTGTAACGGTGTTTTTTTTGCGGAGTTTTTGGGTGACGTAGAGAGAGAAAGACGTAGCTTTGATGGGATTTTATTAAATAGAAACTATGTACAATAAAATATAAGATAAAATAATAACTCTAAATATTTAACTAAATCCTGTTTTAAATAAACGGTAACACTGCTGAAGTCAACACTCCGGCCTCGCCGTTTTTGCAGCTTGTTTTCTACGTATCGGTTCCTGAGTGTTTCGCAGGTTAATGCGCCGCGAACACTCGTCGAGGACGAGTCGTAGGATACCCACGGGCTAATGCACCGTATGTAGCGGTTTTGGAAAGGAGGAAACCACTGGGTTAACGCACCAATGTAGGGGTCTAGGAAAAGTGACTTATGAGAATAATGCGCGAATAAGTCGAGTTCTGGCGGCCGCAAAGTGCAACGTATCCTTCTATCTTTACCAGTAGCCGAGATAAATTTTAAAATATTGGTGCACTGAGAGTCGAATATGTAATTATTAAATTTTAAACAGAGCTACTAAGGGAAAATTAAATTATGTATACGTAGTTTTGGAGACCTATGTATAACACTGGTGAAATTGCACCGAAACAATGTTGATGGTAGTCTATCGGTAGTGGGAAGCGTACGTCATAGCAGTGTACGTCATGACGTATTCGGATGACCCCGCAGTCCGATATCAGCCTTATCTTGTAGGTTAATATGGAAACGCTTTGTTACCAAATTAAATAGCTTATAGTCAGTTATGGGAGTATAAGTTATAGCTTTTGGTTTACAAATGATGTTAGATAGACGCGACCGTAAGTACTCTGTGGTCGGAAAGACCAGGATTATGCACTGAACTAGAATAGTAATTAGCAGGGAGGTTAGTAAAGATGTTGTCAATAGATGCCATCTCACGAGTTGGTTTGAAAATAGTTTGTGACACGTTGTATGAGAGTAAATTGTATACGAGAAGTTGTGTCTGATGCGTTGATCTGTCGTTAAAATGTACATTAAAATTTCCAAGAAGGATAATGCTGTTATTTTTTAGCATGGAATCTAGCATTAAGTTTATTTTTTAATGAAAGTTACAAAATGTCCGCTCGGAGACCGGTATATACAATAAATTAAGATGTCAAAGACTTTTACTCTCACCACTTTGCAATTTACTTTATCTGAAAATTTACTCAAGTCAAGTGAAGTCACTTGTGTGGCTAAATCATTTTGACATAAATGCTTACTTTTTCATGGAGTTTTGTCTTACGGGAATAGAAAGCTATAAACAGTATTTATCTAACAGAAAGTTTACGCATTCCGATTCTCCCATCCAATGTTTTTTAAAACATTAAATATCATACGCAAACGCAAACTTTTACAGAAGTGCTTTTATTTTCAATTTTTTGTTTAATAGATTATATATTGATAGAAAGTACCTTGATTTTGCTGTTAATAATTTTTGCGGTACAAGAGAATGTTGTAAATGTACTACGAGAATTTGAGATAAGCTGCACTGCAACCTGTTGGTACTGTCTGGATACTGAATATGTTATGCTTGACTGAACTAGTTGCTGATCCATTCGTAATCCTAGGTCCTCAATTATTTGTTTTGTGGCTTCTGTTGGGCTTGCTACTGTTTCTATTAAAGGACTGCACACCTGACTTTTATCTTCTATGGGGCTCGGAGTTTGTGTCAATGGTGGCGTCAAAATATGTTTTATTCATATCGATATTAGATGAGATGTGTAATCGAATCATGCATGAATAATTACCATGGGCTTAAGAAACAAATAGTCATACACGAGTGTTTTGAGCAGTGAAAATAGAGAATTTCCGTTATGAATTTTAAATATATAACTTTTTATTGCGTTTTCAAGCTGCCTATGCTTAAGCATTGTGGAAATCCATTTTTACCATCCTTAGTTTTTGTTGTCAAAAAATGTTTTTACAACTGTACTTGTAAACTTTCTTGTACTTTTAGAATGACAGAGTGGATTACTTTATTCTACAAAATTGACCTGGTCAGCTAAGTTCTTTATAACGTTCTTTTTTGCTGTGCTGTTAAAAATTATATCTTCGTTCTTAAACTGTTTTTTTATAATATTGTTCTACAAAAATCTACTGTTTAGGTCAAAAACAAACCTGTTTAATGTTTCGCGTTTATTATAATAAGGGCAGCCCACAAGTATGACGTTGGTGCTCTCCAATCTTTGTAGTAACCTGGACAGCTCTTCTTTTGTTGGTATTTTTTCTTTTTGGACCAAATTTGGTCTTCTTGTGTTTGTTTCAAATCAATCTACATTGTTTCCGGTCTTTGACAGTGAATCTTCTACACATTTTTTGTAGTCTCTTCTAACTTATGTTCTTTTTTCTGGTTTCTAGCTGGTTGTAATTTTTTTTTTGCCATGTTCTTTATTATTTTTTTGTAGTAGAGCATCTATCAACAGCTCACAAAAGTTTGTTATATAATTGTTTGCAAAATCTTGATTTTTTTTTACTTTAGATACAATAACGGCGTTAACAAGAAATGTTTCAAAAAGTAATTTAGTTACTAATTTGTGGTACTATATGATAGATTTACGCACAGGAAAAGAATAACTAGACAATTGATCACTTAGATCATTTTTTGCTTTTCCAGAAAAAAATCCTTGCGTCGTTAATTTATATTAAAAAAACCCTTAGCTCATGTGACTGTGCTGGAATTTTACGGCATTTTGATCTGTTTTGAAAGTATATTTAAAAAGCAAAATTTTTTCAAGCATTGTTATTACAAGTAATGGGAATGAATATCTAATAATATAACAAATATAATTATATATTTTTAATTAATTATATGGAGAAATTTTCCTCTTACAGTTAATAATTTTTTAATTAAATTATTGTTTTTAGAGCATTAGTATTTACAGAGTACCTACATAGATTGTTCATTAACGTCACACTATACATGGATTACAAAACAATTAGGGCCAATTTTATAATCAAATTTAAAACCCCGAATGGTAGTAATATTAGGGTGCTCATTAATAATTCCTAGTGCTAAATATTTAAGAATTATGTGTTACGATTCAGAATGGTTCTTTTTACAAGTTGTTCACTAGTTCGGTGGAGACGGGCGGAATTCTCTTCTTTCGCTCCCATAGTTTAGGGCGCCACCCCTAAAATAGTTTGTTTAAGAACGCAGGAAGTTAAATTGGACTCTTCCTGTGTTGGTTTTGTTGGCGATTGAGTTTGGTCAGGATAAATGACAATCACAAAATGAACTTAAATAGGATGGATATATTTAAAAAAAAATAGTTACAAATAAATTATAATATCGATTAAGGAAAATAATTACAAGATAATTTTAATTATAAATAATAAAATCGCTAGGAAAATGTAGTTTGAGTTTTAATTATTGTGAGAAAAATTCAAAAAAAAGGTGTAACAGGAACGCTGTAGCTAAAATGCCTTCTTGAATTTAGGCTTAATGAGCCGGACGAATTATCTAATTAACCAAGCTGTGTTGCGTGTATCAGCTGATCTAGCAAGTTTTAATTCCCTAGCAAAATTAATTTAGCCGGAAGTCGACTTCGAAGAGGCATAAACAATCAAGAAGGAGCTCGAAATTATGATACCGATAAGTAGGGTTCCTATTTTTACTTAACCTTTCTTTTCAGAGATAAAAAAAAAATGTATGTCTATGGACAAAATGATTTTATTATTCTAATTACTACTATGTCAATGAATTATCTACAAATGAAAATTAATCGCATTAGAAACGATAGAAGAGTTTTTACTTAAGGTTTGTTGACCCCAAGGTCACAATAGGTCTGAAGGACGATTAACAATCAATTTCAAACTTTAACTAACAGAACAAATGCGGTACAGGGATTCTAATACAAAAGGCGAACTTAGCTTTCAGGTGAGGTTTGTCAAAGCAGTTGGTTTAACGGGTCCAATTAGAAAAGAACGAGTCCTGGTTCTTTCAGGGAGAGATTTTTTTAATCTCTCCGACGGTTCAGCAGCCTGGATCCTGGTTTTAGCTACAAATTTGAGGTATCCCAAGTGCAAGACAAAAGTCGCTCAGGGAGCCAAATGGAGGTTGTACGTCAAATACCATACAAAAAAAGGCCTAAAAAGAAAACGGGGGTTACGATCACGGCTACGTGGTTCAGATGTTCAGGGCAATCTCTGTGGATTTTCAGGCAGGAAGCCCTCACGAATTATTAATTATCTCAAATTACCTGAAGGTTTAGGGCGGCCTGAGTGTGAGGATTTTTTTTTGTTGCTATTTAATCCGACTAAAGTCGAAGGTTTTTTTGATTTTGCCTAGTTTCGTAGGATCCCAAAATTCTCAACAAATTTTCCAAAATTCCCAAAGTATGGTGTATAATAAGTTTTTTAACGTTTGTAGCGGTGTTTTCTTTGCGGGAGTCTTGTGTGACGTAGCGAGAGAGAAAGACGTAGTTACGATGGGCTTTTATTAAATATAAAACTATGTACAAAAACAAAATAAAAAGATAATTTTTAATAACAACCAACTAAATTTTGTTTCGATAAAACGGTGATACTGCTGAAGTCGACACTTTGTCTTGGCCGTCTTCAGAAGCTTGTTCTCCAAGTATCGGTCCCGAAGTGTCTCGCGGGTTAATGCGCCGCGAGCACTCGTCGAAGAGGAGTGGTAAGATACCCCCGGGTTAATGCACCGTGGGTAGCGGTTTCAGGAAGCAGGAAGACATTGGGTTGATGCCCCAGTGGGTGACGGAATTTGGAGGAAGTGAATTATAAGGTTAGTGCGCTCATAAGTAAAGTTTTGGCGGCGGTAAAATGCAATATATACCCTCGACTATAGGCGAGGGAGACGAGAGGAGAAGAGAAGGAAGGCGTTGGTGGTGGCCTGTCGGTAGTGGGAAGCGTACGTCATGGTAGTGGAGGGGAAATGTCGTATTTGGATTACGTCGCGGTCCAATATCAGACTTATCTTGCTCCGTTCGGTAAATATGGAAACTCTTCGCTACACGTTAGAGAGCAGAAATTTAAAATGTTATTTTTCTTATTTCAAGGGTTTTGTTATTTGTGTTAATATTGTAATTTTATTAAAAAAAAGTTAATAAAATCGAACATTTGTAAAGAAAATGTGACAATATTAATGCCAACTATTTCTAGTCTATTTGAAATTTAAAATTTTTATTTGCTGTGACTTAAAATTCAGTAGGTAAAAAATTTGAAACAAAGTGTTCATTTAGGTATCTTTCGAGTTTATTGATGCAAACTATTAGTTTGTTAAACTTGCCCATGTTTTATTAAATGTTTCTCAACGTATTTTAAGTGCTTCTTGCTTTTTTATTATTATTGATTATTTTGCTGCAAATCAGACATTTTTTGAACGCGAATAAACAATGACTCTGTTTTTTTGCATGTAAAATTTTCAACATCGTTTTAATAGTTATGAAAGAAATAAATATATATGGTGGGCCTACACACCAAATACTTGTAAAGCTAAGTGATGTAACACAATGCAAATTAAAGCAAATTAAGGATTGACTAGGTATTTCTAAATACGTTTTAAGTATATTAAAGTATATCAATAGTATATTAAAGCGTTCCTTAATTGGCATCAACCTAAAAAAATTTGCCTTTTTTTTTATTTTGCAGAAAAAAAGGGTGTTTTAGCTGCTAGGCCTTTAGCACCTGGTACATTGGTTTTGAAAGTACAGTAAATTGAATGCTATACATCATGTTTAAGAGTATATGAAGGTTTATATCATATTAACAAAACTTGTCAGGTCAGGTTGTCAAGATTGATAGATCAATGTCTTAACTTACTAGCTATTATGAACAAAATAGGATAAAAGTATCAAAAAATAATATAACTAATAAAAAAAAAGGTGATATCGAAAAACTTGCAAAAACCACAAAAGTGAGGTATTTAGTAAACTCGAGCTGACAGATTACAATTATTTGTATTTTTGTATTGCACTTTACCTACTTAATCGATAATAGTACAAAAAAAGCTCTGACGATTTTTTTTTAATTTTGTAGGGTTTTGTTATTTTTGTCTATTTATCGCTCTGCGTATGCTCCATTCAAAAATATTGTGTGGATTAAAAATATTAAGTCTTTATTATAAAAACGAAATTGTTTTTACTCGGCTGAGGCAAATTAAACCTAGCTCTCAGGTTTTTAAACTTTCAACTTTACCTTTTGGCATCTCGCGGTTTATGAGATTGTAAACTTGCTTTAATAACGTTCAGAAAAAAACGTATCTAACAACACATGCCGCATGGTCTAAAGGTGATACACGAAAACTTGGGTATGGTGGATTTTAAGCATAAAAAGCCTCGTTTACTATGCAAAAACTGATACAGCTCTTCTCACCACTGAGCATCTATGACAGTCTGAATTACTAGGTCTATCTTTTTTGTGTCCTTGCCAAACAGATTTTGTCTTTACGGAATTTATTCATAAACAACTTATTACACTTTGACTAACTTCATAGTGTTATGGTGATTTTCCATTAGTGCGGCTACCACACAGCATTCCAATTAGAGATGGTATGATATCCCAAATACCTGTTACTGTTCCAACCAGTTCCAATGTTTCAATATTCGAATAATACTGATTACGTTGATCACCGTATGGCGTATCTTCGCATCGTAAAATTCTGCTCCATTAAAAAAAAAACTTGTGGACAATACTGCTGGTGCTGATACCTACTACAAGTATTATTATAGGTACAGAAATTCCGATTGATTTTTTTATATAGATATTACTATTGAGTTTATTATAACAGATATAGGCGCAATTCTATGTTCTCACGAATGAATGGCGAGCTTTTGGACGGCAATACCAGAGGGAGCTATGGTAAAATATTTTTTGGAATATTTCATTGTTAAAGGTAGCTTTAAGGATTGTTTGTTACAATAAAAACAATACCTCTACAATCAAGGATCTGTAAAGGGCGGCCGTAAAGACTAAATCACTATGGAAATACAATAATCAAACGAACCAACAATTTTCATGTAAACAACGGTTAACATTGACAACGTTCAACGCACTCTAAATCATCTCATTAATAAAATCAAAAAAATAAATGCGGCCAAATTATTGACGTATTACAAAAATTAATGTACAGTACACGTCTGTTAGGCCTTTACAGAATTCTACTGTAATATGCTATTTACGAACGCTGCGACAAACGTTACGCTTCGAACAATGTTCTAAACGTAAGTTTTTTTTTTGTATCCACACGACCGAGGACACCGCTTTGAGAGCCGGACGGCGATTTTACTCTACTAAGAAGGATCCTAGACTCGCCGATGGGCCGATCCCTATCAGTTCAAGTTGTGATAAAACCTTGAAATATCCCTTCTACCTAAAAGTTTGCGAAAAGAGGTATGGTGGGGAAGGTTTGTAGGTACGTCCTACAAGCTACCTCGTAACACATCGATCCCCCTCAGGTGAAAGTTTTGGGACAATGATACTGAGCCTTAATAGAGCGTTTTTTGTAAAGTTTCAGAAATTTGTTCAACAGCATAATAGCGACCAAAAGTTCTCAATCAACACAAAACGAAATGCTGGGTAAATGTCAGTACTAATCAGTAATCAGTGTTTATTCTCTAGTTGAATAGGGGAAATGAGACTTGAGCGACGCGCGAGTTTATAACACGAACAAAACAGTACAGCTGTCCAGAAGATTTGAGCTTTTTACTTGTATTACCACTTTTTTGGTCGAATGGAATTCTTATTGTAAACCATGTTATACTATTGTTGCGACATCTGGTATATTCGTCCAAAACTAAATAACTCTGTTAGTTCTAGCACTTACGTTGCCCCTCTATCTGTTATATCAAACTCAAGGATATTACATATAACAAACCGTAATCTGAAAATTTATAGTAACATATTTAGTTTTTTAAAATAACTTCTCTACGAGTTTTTGTTTACTAAATAGATTTTTACATGATTGAATATCTGACATGGAGTTTACATACTTGTTTTTTTTATTTGGGTCTAACAATTTTATATAGTTAATTGCAATTTTTAATATAGCATTTGATTATTATTTACCTGTTATCTAGATTTTAGTAGATGTTTTCTAATGTTTTTACAATTTGCTGTAGGCATGAGAAAGTTTACTGGTATGTTTTTTTTTTGAGGGAACAGTTTTGTATACAGTGTGTAAAACTCAAATCGAATAAATCTATTATTTCGGTTACTGTACATATTTATAAAAAATCTAAAATCACGTTAAATTTAAATTATAAATTGACATTCTTTATCGTAAAAATGCGATCCTTACTTTCAAACCCTTTCGAATGACAAGCAGAACCCTCAATTTTTTAAATGGGAAGTATAGGCGTGCGATATATCGTTTGAAAGGTTTTTTCATTCTCTACTCAAAAATGTGATTTTTTTCAAGTTTATTGCAAGAATAAAGATAGAATTAAATTTCGCTATAACATGTATATTCAAATTGTAAAATATAATGGAAAATGTTGCTAAGACGTTCGCAGTGAACATTTTGAATATCTATTTTATTGATATTTACAGTTCTTTTTAGTGTTTTACATTTTATTACATTTTTTATTACATTTTGCATTTTGAGTATAGGTCCTAAGATTAAATAGATATTCCTCTAAGATTAAACAGAAATATTGACATCTTTTTCCACTCATATTTTGCGTTTAAAAATACGTTTAAAGAAAGAATCGTAGAAACACCCTATAACACCAAACAATTTTACTTTGCACGACGCACGTTTCAAGAAGTTTAAAGATATTGCAGAATTTTTCATAATAACGAATTACTAAGCACTTTTCTCACTAAGTCCTTACCTATTAGGAGACTTTAGCAAGGGCGAGCCGGACCTCAAAAAACGGGGAAATTGTTTCGAAAACTTATCCTGATCTTTGTTAGGAATTTTCGAGGGACTAATGAAAATTTAAAAGCCACTGAAGTTGTAAGCCGTGCTACTGAAAAGTGGCGGACCATGAGTTCTGAGAAAAAGTCTCCCTATTGCGCAATAGCAAAGAGAGCACCGAGAAGACTATTAATTTCAACTGGCTCTAACAAAACTTTGCTGTAGGGTAACTTATTTATTTGGCTTATTTTAGTTTTGCTTTTTAAAGGCGGGTAAAAATAAATATGATAATGCCATCTAGGTAGAGGAGTAAATCAACTTTGTGGGATGTAATGTTAAGCTCGTTTATGAAGGCGTTGGAATGTAGCCGAAGCGTTTTGTACAAAAAATAGGTTTCGTAAAAACCGATAGGCACTAAACGAAGTAATGAATTTTGTTTTATCGTGATCCGGTTTATGCACATTTACCTGGTAGTACCGGTTTCGCAAATTTGTAATAGAAATGCACCCAGCTTTTCCTGTAGAATAAAGCAAGTTTTCCAATCTAGATAATGGATATAAATCCGGGGTTGTAATGCTATTGATTGTGCATCTAGAGTTTGTAGTTTATTGCTTCATATGGTTTTCTATCACGCCACATAAAGTGTGAGGGAGACTTATAGTTTCTGAAACAGGTATATGTCTGAAAAATAGCACTATAGCAGTGTAGTCTCTTGTTCTATTTTTGAAATGTGGTCACAATCTATAGAAATGTTAGGACTTTGCATTAATGAAATGGTGGTATTCAAGAAATTTATTTCAATGAAAACTTGTTTGACTTTTTTGTTGGCGAAAAAATCGTTATTTTAAGGTCTTCGTCTTTATAAATGAAATAATAATTTTTATAGCGATGGTTGTTAAGGTGTTACATTTTGGCTTTGTAATATATTATTAATTCGGAGGCTTACAGGAAGTCAATTCTTAGATGGCACAATATTACGAGCTTAAACTTTAGATAAATTGTGTGACATCGACGGTGACTGTTTTTACTCATTGCAGATTTTTTCCCTTCGGTTTTTTGGACTTTCGAAGGGAAAGTTTCTGCTCTTTAGAGACTGAGCAGTTATCTATGTCTCTGGAAGAGTGATCTATTTAGAGAGTGTGAGACGTTTTCTTTCTTGAGGAAGTCTAACCACTAAACTCCTTGTGCCAACCAGTTGCTTTTTAACTCTCTGGGACCGCGTTAGCAGTGCTTCAGAGAAAGATTGGTTTTTATCTCATATTTAATATTTTGTTTACTTTTGTTACTATTTAGGAACATTGCTCCTAATTTGATTAATTACTGCGGTGATAGATCTTGCTACCTATAGAATGTTATTTCCGTTTTTTCCCCTTCTTATTTTATCTTGTGTGGCAAGTGCGTTTAGCGTTTTTCTAAACAAGGGGCATTTATTTGTGCCTATCCTGTGCCAGTCTTTTGACATATTAGGCAGTTTTCTTCTTTCTGGCAATTTTTGACTTTGTGGTGTTCAGTTTCATATTTACATAACCTACTATGTAACGCTAAAATTTTTTTTACACTTCTTGGCCTTTAATTCTCTCTATCGTTCCAGTGTGGCTTTTAGCTCCGGCCTGCTAATCGTTAGGGGCAGGTTCAAAAGATGTTAATGTGGCGCTACAACCTTAGATTGGGAGCAACCAATAAATGGCGACGATAAACCACCCAAAGTTGACGATGTCGGCTAAGGGCGTGCGCTGATTTAAGAGATTGATTATTGTTTTGAGAAAGCAGGGGGATTAAAACAAATATAAAAAAGAAAATGCTATTATATTAAACAAAAAAAAAATACAAGTAAAGTTCACAAAAATTAAAGTTTAGATTTAAAGAGCTGTCAGGAGGAAGGGAGTAGATTAAACTATACCGCGTCGCGTGTTTTTTTGCGCTTTGTACCTACTGGCAATATTGGCCAAATTAACTACTCATCGTGTTTAAACAGGAAAATCAGCTGATTTAATTTCCGGACCCGTGAGTTGTTGTGATATGTGGGTCAAAGTGAGAGTGTAGCCAGAAGGGCACAAAGAAGCAATTGTCAACTAACAGGTAATAATATAAATTTAAGCAATAACTTATAAAATAATAATTTAAAAAAAGAACGGACGACTCGATTTTAATATGTCGGATATCTTTGTTCTGTTTTTAACAATTCGCTTAAATTAGGAGCTCAAGCAGTAAGTAAATAGTTCAACTTTGAACAATTAATACAAGAAAAATTGAAAAGATTTACAAATTGTGACGGTTATTGTTAAGGTCACAGTCAGAATATGACAAATGTAACTAATTAATTAATTACTACTAGGCTTATTGTCGCAAATTAAATTTTAGCCTCTCTTCACCTGACATTCTTTAGCCTCTCCCTACTCTGCAGAGCACTAAGCCAAACCTTATCGCCCCTTTTTCGATTAAATTTTTTAGCCGGTGGCTCTTTCCTTAGATTGTTATGGCTTGAACAGCTGTCCTACTCGGCTTCGATTGCTCAACTGTTATTTTCTTTATTTACTTCTGTGTGGTCAGCCCGTTCATGTCCTTGACATGGACAACTGTAGACGTTCGCTAGTTTTGTAAGTTAGTGCCGCACTCTTTATACTCTTAGTTACAGCCCCAACCGAGCTTCTTGGTTATTGAGGCTTTTTTATTTAAGTTAATTAGAAGTTGTCCGATTTTTGTTGTCGTAAATTTTTTTGAACTTTTCTTGTCTTTTTGCACTTTTCTGTCGCTAGTTTAACTTGCTTGAGGACATTTCCATATGGCGTTTTCTCTTGTTTTATTAAAAATGCTTTCTTTCTTTTTTTATTTTATTTGCAAGACTGTATCTCAATCTTATTTTCTCTTTTGTGAGTTTTGCTCCATTCCTTTGGGTTACATATTGAGACTTTGTTTTTGCTTGCTTTGCAGTTTTTTTTTTTGGTAGCATGTCTTCGGCTATTGCATCTCAAGGATATTTTTTAATGTGCATTTTCGTATAGTTTTTTTTTAATTTTTTTATTTCTTTTGTTAATTTTTTCTATGTTTATTTCATCAACTAGTTTTGTTTGTGTACCTATTTCTTTTTTTTTATCTGGATTGTCTCTTTCGGCGTTATTTTCAATATCTTGTGCTCTAACTCCTTAATGTGATTATAGACATAGTCCAATTTGCATTGGAGTTCTTGTTTTTTTTTTTGAGTTAGTTCTATTGTTGTCTAGTCTTTATCTCTACTGCGTTACTAATATCAAGCAACTGGTTTGATCTGACCTAACCTGATTCAAGTAGCTTCTCTGGATGTTTTGTAATTATTTTATTTATTTCTTGGAGATGTTTTTTTAAATTCTTTACCTGATGCTTCAACATCTCTTTTTTTTTGAATAACCTGCCTTGTAGTTTTATATTCTTTTCCGCTAGAAAAGATATACTATGAACAGTGTTTACTGTTTTCTATCTGTCAGAAGTTCATATTCTAGGTCTTCTTTCTTTGTTTCTGTTTTTTCTAAATATGAACTTTGTTTCTTATATAGGTTCATTTCTGTTAGAAATTTCTCAAGTATTTTTCTATATACCTTTTTTTTCCAGATTTGCTTGTTCTTTAAGAGAAAGAGCATCTTCAATGTTTTAATCTTTTTTTTATTATTTTAAGAGCTGGTTTTTTATCCCTTTTTTTTCCTTTGGTCTCGAGAAGATTGACTTGTATGTCTGTGAAACGGTGCTCTTGCTGTTGGAGTACATATTTGATATAGTTTGTAACCGGCTAGACTTGTCTTTGCACCACTATCCAGAAATGCACTTCCCGACCCGACATCTTTCATAGTCTAAATTTTCTTGGCAGATTTTTTGAACGCATTAGAGTTTAGGAAGCAAAAGTCAGTAGGTTATCTTGGTGTTGCCTAATTTGGGCGGTTTCTCCGCATCACTGGATTCTGGGTATCTGAAGATTTTTGTAGTCAGCTTTTTGTGGGCTTATCTTGATTTCGCTCAAGCTTTGTTGCTTTGATTGCACGGATTTTTTTTAATAGGTCGACAAAGAAGTGGATGTCTATTCTTAAAATTTTGGCGGTTTATCGGGACGAGGCAGTTCTATTGTTTAGTGAAATTTAGTGAAGAATCTATCTGTTTAGGTTTTGTTTTCTTGCGGTTGTGCAAAATATCTCCAAATATCTGAAAGTTTGCTTTTTTTTACTCTATTCTACGATTGGTTTGTTTCGCTGGTGGATAAGAATGGTAGTCAAAATAATATTTTCTGCTATATCATATTGCGCTTTGCTCGATCTATTGCTTCTCATAGAGACAAGCAGTATACCTTTTAAGTATATGTTTAGATCATGCTTTTGAGCGAGGTTTTGCACAAGTGAAAAGCGATTAATTCAAAAAGATTTAACGTAAATGTTTGTAAACAGGTGAAGATAAAAAATAAGGAAAAAACCGTTTCGACATTATCAAGAGGGAAGTGGGATGGGTATGTTATTTGGCTGGTCTATGTTAGAGTATTAGCAATTTAACTCCTACAAATTTTAATAGGATCATACTATTTGTAGATACATGATACTATTGGTTGTAAAAAATTTCTTATTTTTGTTTTCAAAAATATAAGTATAATTTCTTTTTTGGTATTTTTTAGTTGGAACATTATTTAAGGGAATAAGTTGATTAAAATAAGTAAAAAAAACAAGTTATCTATAAAGACAAAAACATTTTGTGTTTTTATTTTTTTTTAAAACTAATTTTATACTGGGTGTCCCCGAACTAGGGGATAAACCGTAAACTACAAGTTCCTCTCTTCAACTTAATACCAAATTCCGAAAAAATATATTTCTAAACTCTATCGTTTTCAAATTACAGTAAATTTTATTTTAACCAATTACATAATAAATACTAATTGTAAAGATAATATTTATATTACTAGGCAATAAAATTAAGCCTAACTAACCATCTTGACAAAATTGGCACTTGTCACTTTGACAATTTAGTTGCAGTTACAGTCAATCAAATAATAAATAATAAATATTAATTTCATTACCTAGTAACTTAAATATTACCTTTACTAATACAAAGATTAATATTTGTTATGTGATTGGTTAAAATAAAATTTGTTGTAATTCGAAAACGATAGAGTTTAAAAATTTTTTTTTAGAATTTGTATTAGGTTGAAGAGATGAACTTATAGTTTACGGCTGATCCGCCACTTTTGGGACACCCAGTATACAGCAAATAGTGTAAGCAAAATTTATCTAATAAAAAATATAATAACAACAAAGAACAAAAACAATATATTAAAAGTAAATACAAAGTTTTAGTTCTTTGAATGTTTAAATTGTGTTCTCTCTTCTTGAATACAAAGCTGTGCTCTTTTTCTTACAGCTTTTATAGAATTACCTAAATAAATGTTTGTATTTCTACTAAAAGTTTTTCGGTGCATATCTTGAGCTGATTTAAGTTTTTACTATTGTCTTTATAAATAAGATTTTTTATAAAACCCTAAAGAAATCTAAGGGCGTAAGATCGGGTAAACGAGGAAGCCATTGTACTGGGACTATAGTTCTGATTTATTGCTTGCCAAAATATTTCGTTGATACATTTTTAATTGCATGTGCATTATAAGAGGGAGCACCGTCTTGTTGATACTAAATTTAGTAAGACATTTAATATATTATCTAGAAATCTATTTATTGTGACATCAAAAATCTGTCCGTACTGACGAGTGGTTAAATTTTTATCATGAAAGATCGGTCTCTCTATTTTATTTCTATTATTCTACACCACCCGTTGAACCCAAATTTTTTTTTGTCTTAGTTTGTAGTGTGGATTCTTATTTTATATCCACCTAAACATTTTATGTCCTTGATTTTTGGTCGAATTGACATACGTCTATTTTTTCAAAACGATTGTAAATATCAATTTAGAAAACCTACAGCATTTGTTATTAGGTCAAATAGGATAAACTTTTATAACCATAACTAAAGATTCGGGAAAATATTAGTGTCGAAATTACCGGTAGGATTAAGCAAAGCAGGTATAGGTAACAGATTAAGATACTACTGGTGTCGAGATTATCTATCAGCGGTGAAAGTATTCGATAAAATTTTCTCATAACTTCGAAAGTAAAAGGGGATGGTCAGATTTAAGAAGATTAACTATTTTAACCAATCGAACAACCACCTTAATGTCCCACCTAAAAATAGTTTGTGGTCCAACTGACAACGAGATAAATAACAATTTGGAACATCACTTGTGTAAAAGTACCAGATTGAGTTGGTTGTTATATGTATAAGTACCTACGTTTTAAAGTAATTTTTATTAAAAGCTAATTTTTTACTAATTTAGAGACATAATTATGTACATATAAAATTGCTTATTTAATTAATTTAATTCTATTAAATATTATATCTAAGTTGGATTTTTTCTTCCACTAATTTTGCATAAGGCTTTTTATTTACAAAATCACTAATTTATGTTTTATTTAATTAGTTTAATTAATACATAATTTATATAACTATCTCTTGTCCTATATCAATTAATTTTTGTATTTTCTAAAATAAAATATTTTTATTTCTGATTCAAACAACCTTCTTTCCTAACAAAGCAAATGGTCATTACATTTCTTGTGGCGTAAATCTTTTTTGTAAAACCACCGGCTATTACCGTTGCTTGATTTATGGACTTTTCGAGGCAAGCTTGGAACACTTTTTACGATCTTGGGTATTTTAATCTTTTTTCCTCTAACTAAAACTGTATTTACTGTCTCACAAAATTTAAAAGTTTATATTAAGTGTATTTGTAAAGCTACCAATTTTGCGCAATCATAAAAAAAAACCGACTGTTTAAGTGCTTTCAAATGGAACCAAAAAAATTAAATTTGACTGGTCTTACGGTTTCCATAAGACTGGAACACTCTCCTTTCTAAAAAAAAATTTTGTTTTTAACTGTTTATAAATCGTTTTAATTATAATTTTGATTTTGAAAAATTTTTAATATCTGCAGTAACAAGACAATTTTAGTACTTTACAACATTGATTGAAAAACAAACATATTTTTTGTTTTTAATAAATGTTTGATTACAGTCTTATTATTATATCTTCTTAGTATGAAAAAAGCATTAGGCATTATTTCTAAAGCTGAGATGAAAACAAGTACAATTAAAATTACAATTCACTGTATATTTTTACTTCTGACACCAAAATAACAATTTTTTTTGGGTGTGAAAGCCTACTAAATTATTTAGTAATATAAAAGACAATTGATATGCTTATTTAAATTGACTTTTGGTAAAATTATTCTATTATAAAAAAATAACTGTAAAATAATATCGTCAGACGTAAAATTTTTACTCACCAGGAATTTACACTTAACAAATGTTGGCTTTTAAAATCGTATCATTTAATGACGCGATCTTTGTTTACGGGCAAATTATAAGCTTCTACATGGAACATTTTCGGTCTGTGACATTAAAAATAAACAATCTTGGAAATGTAAATTACTGTTTTGTCGAAATATCTAAAGCCAATTAATACAAAAATAGTTTTTAATATTCTGTATCAATTATTAAAAAAAGACGGCTAGGGTCTTTATTTATTTGAATCTGAAATATAAGAAAAGTTTTAAGAAATGGCATTTTAAAAAAGTTATAAAAATGTTCCAAGATAGTGCTGTAAAAATTTTCAAAAATTGGCGTTTGCTAAAAATAATACCAAGATGCCAATTACTTCATTATGTACCGTCCTATGGAAAAAACTGTTTGTTGGTTGCTGAAATGTTCAATGAATCAAAAAGTTGCGTTGATCTTTACAAGAATATAAAAAATTGTATCCTTTTTGTAACTTAAAGAAATTTTTGTTTGCGTTATGTATTCATTTTAATTTTATCTTGTAATAAATTGCTTTACAAAAACTTTTATGTTATTTTTTTATTTAATTCTAATTATTTGTAAGTTGCAAAATTAGGTCTAACACCAAGTTTTTTGACGGCCGACAAAAGCAATTTTTTGTATTCGTATTTAGGTATGTATAAATAACAACAGTAATTAGTTGTTTATAATCTGTAATTCTTCAAAATTCGAAAATAAATTTTATTTGAGTAAAATTATTTAAAAATAGAGAAAAAATTAATATTTTTTTTACTAAGTCAATACTGACATGCACATGTGATTACGTCCGACCTCTTGACTTTACAAATTAATTTTAAAATGTTGGCCGAATTAACTGTATTTTTAAAAATGACAGGAACTCTAATTTGAACTAGTAGAACGTTTGCAGGATAGTAATTTTGAAATAGTTGTTTACATTAGAGTACGGTAGGTAAAATTTACAGTGCGTAGACTTAGTTTCAGGTCCTAGTCTAAAGCGAGGGTCTGATAAGTCTAAGCACTGAAAATTACCTAACGTACGACAACTGTATTAGATTTTTTGTTCGAAGTAATTATTAAAAGACAATATTTATAATCATAATTTGCAATTTTAAATTTGTTGAAATAAAATCTGTTGACTTACAAAACTGCTAGACTAAACTTTTCTAAAATTGCGCTTTAATAGTGGTTTTTAGATAAAAACTTGAAAGGGAAAGGGCTAATTAGATGTGAAATTAAGTTCACTTTACCTAAACACACAAACATAAAACTTCTCCCTAACGTTATTTTTAGGTATGTAAGTCCACAAGAAAACATTTGCTGGTTGCTTTATTGCATAAAAATTACAAGTTTTTAACTTAAATTTTGAAGAAATTTCGTCAAAATGACATTTAGGGCCGGTTTACAGAAAGTAAATTAAATATTTAATTCGGAATTAAAAAGTTAATGTCGAATTAACTTAATATCGTGACGTCACTAATCGCGATTAAACAGTTTTAATTGAAATTAAACTAATTCGTTGTTAAGTCTACTTTAATCGCGATTAAATATAAATATCGGTTTACAAAAGCTCAATTAACATTTAATTGCGATTAAATTTGACATTAATTCGTGATTAAACTAATGAAGGTAGGTACTTCAATTAACTTTAATTTTGGTCAATTCTAACCTAAAAAAAACTTGAAAATTTTTATTATTTGTAGTAATTAGACAAAAAAAATATAAAAAAGGTAAATATTTTTGTAGTTTTTATTTTTATTAAATAAATACAATTTTAATAATAGATGTCTGATGTGTCTCTTACATCGTCTGACTCTTCAGATGATGAAGTAGCTGAAAGAAGAAGGTATCGTGTATTAAGAGAAAGAATAAATCTTTTTGAAATAAATAATGAAAAAGAATTTAAAATGCGGTTTCGGTTTTCTAAGAGAACAATTTTATGGATGAATGAGTTGATCGGTTATGATTTAGAACCAAGAACTAAAAGGCGAAAATCGATAAGTGCCTTAAATAAAATTTTATTAACCATGAGGTATTTGGCAACTGGGTCATTTCATTCCTAGTTTTTTCCTAGCTATTTGGTACCCACTGCCCCATATATCGTTATCAAGATCTTCTATTAAATTTGTTCAACATTTCTTTTTTGATTCCTCTATAGAAGTATTTAAAAGTTTTCTAGAACTAAGGTACTTACTTCT
Organism: Tribolium confusum; assembly: GCA_029207805.1. NCBI lineage: Eukaryota > Metazoa > Arthropoda > Insecta > Coleoptera > Tenebrionidae > Tribolium > Tribolium confusum. The sequence continues at coordinate 21,305,886 of JALGAY010000008.1, read as the reverse complement.
CTTTATAATTCTTTTTGCCGGATCTTTTTCTCGAGAGTATTCTCTTCTATGTTTAATGCACTTTTTTCGAATTGTAGCTATGCTGTTGGACCACCAATAAACTTCTTTTTTCTTACCTCTCGAAATATTTCTTAAAAAGGATTTATTAGCAGCATTTTCAATTGCCGCACTTACAACTTCAGGAAGGTAGGTATTATGTAAATTTTTTAGCATTTCCCATGTCGACACAAATTCTTGGATAAACTTTGGTACTTGTGCTTGTTTTATTTTCCACTTACGCGCAGGTTGTATTATATGATTATTTAAAGGTTCATGTAGTATAATATTAAAATAGATATTATTATGGTCTGATAAGTTTTCCTCTTCAGAATTAACATGCCAGTCACATATTTGATTTATCATGTCAGATGAAACCATTGTAATGTCTATGTACGAACTGCTGTTATTTCTTTCAAACGTAGGTGTGTTTCCATTATTAATTACAATTAAATTTAGTGCAGCACACATTTCTGCAAGTAAAAGTCCTTTTGGGCATGTATGTTGTCCGCCCCACAATGGGTTTTTTGCATTAAAGTCTCCACATAGAATAATGCGTTTATTGTTTAGTCTTTGGATAAGAGCTTCTATTTCTTGCAGAATTACATTATAATAATTTCGAGTTATGTTTGGGCTTATATAAACAGCACACACACGGAAAGAACCAAATTCTACTAATAAATAGTTTAAATGACTAGAAAAACTTTTTACATGTAGGTTACTATTATTGATTATCACAGCAGTATCACAGTTTGTATCACAGATAGTATTTTTAAATTTATTAACCCTTTGCTTATTTGGTTCAGTAATTATTAGTATATCACAGTCTTGTTCCTTTGCTGTATTAATAATAAGATCCATTGCCGCTCGATTCCGATTTAGATTGGTTTGTAGTACCTTTATTTTCGATTTTTTTGTCTGTTACTCTCTACCTCTCTGTTAACATGTTCCCCATGTGGGTTTTCTTTTGTAGCATTAGATAAAACAAATGTTTGTTTAGATATTTTTTTTTATTTTTTATTTCCTGAATTAGGCTTTTGTATTTTGGGCAAGTCCACGTGCCTGCTTTGTGTCCATCGACACCACATTCGTAGCACCTAAACTTTTCGGATGTACATTCCTTGGACATGTGACCATCCTCACCACATTTCAAGCATTTACCTTACAACGCATCCCTTTTTTCCGGGTTTGGACACCCATCTGCGAAATGTCCAAAACTTTGGCATTGATAGCATTTTGGTGGTCTTAATCTTTCTTCGATTCTGCATCTGCTCGACCCCACTTTAATTTTTTGTAGCTCTAGAAGCATGTTTGCACACTTAGCCGGCATTTTAACAACTGCAAATTTTGTGTTATTTACCACTTTGGGTGATAAATAGGTCTCCATTTTTGGTTTTTCTTTTAAAATTTCAACAATCGCATCTGTAATTTCCTCTATTGTATCATCTTCTTTCAAATCTCTTATAAGAATTTCTTTGGTGTTTACTAATTCGGTGATTGCTTCAATACCTTCATCCGCTTTCCCTAACTCTTCAAAAAATTTGAGCCTCCCGTCACTGTTGTCATTTTTGGTATTAATTTTTATTTTAATAGATCCTTTTTTTGTTTCCGAGATAGCTAAGATTTTAACACCAAATCTAGACGGGTCTACAGCTTTCTTCATTCTGCGTACTACTTCTTGATAAGTATCGTTTTGTTTAAATTTTACTTCCATGGCTTCTGTTTTGGAGTTGGAAATTACGGATTTGATAATATTTCTATTATGTACTGCCTTAACGACGCTAATTTGTTCAATTTCTTTTTCGTTGCGGAAGACATATTTCAAAATCTTTCTTAAGTATATATATTCCGTACCTGTCTGTACAATGAGCAGCTTACGATTACAGCCTCTTGATTTATTAATATCTCTGATTTTGTTAAGAACCGTCAGCAAGTTATCGAAGTCTTCGGGTGTATTGTTTCCCCCCGCTACATAAATTAGCTTAGAGGACGGTTTAGATAGACAGAGATCCGTATCTCCCAGGACCTGAAGCGACGTTTCCGCATACACCAGTCTACCAGTCTGGGCCATATTTTGGTTTACTGCAACCTGGAGGGCTGGGTACATACCAAGCATATTCTTTACTAGGTGATCTTTGTTTACATCTCCGTCTATAACAATTACCACATCCACCCCCTCGCGATCACTATCTCTCCCTGGGCATTCCTCATCAATTTGTGTTTTCTTCAATAAGAATTTCGGCCATTCCTTAGGTAGTAAGTTTTTTAGTTCATCATGATTGTCGTGCTCTAACGTAAGTAGTTCCCTAATCTCACGCGTTGCACCCAATTCATCTCCACATTTCAGGCATATTCCCCCAGTATTTCTGTCTTCTATCCTTTCAGTTTTCTTTCTTGTAAGTGCAGATATCATGTTGTTTGTTGTTAGCTGGCTTAGTTTGGCATCCAAATTTTTGATCATTTCGGTCATATCATTTTTAGTGGTGTTTTTATCCCTACATTTCCGTACTGCTTTCTCAGTCATACCCTTTAATTCTCTCACTATTTGCACCATCTTCACTCTTAATCTGTAGTCATCTTCACCAATTTCATAAACATCTTCAGTACGATCTTTTGGTGGAGTCTTGTTTATCTTTCTTTTCTTAGATACCATTTCTGCGTCATCCCAAGACAAGTCAACCACTGACGTATTTCCAGATTCATTTAGGTCTGGCGCACTACCTCTTCTATCTCCTGTTCTACTTAGAAAACTCCTTAGAATAGTCTCATCTCTCGCCATGTCCGTATTTAAAAAGATGCCGTCATCAGTATCTTCTTTATTTTGTTTAGAATTATCAATTGTATTCATATTCTTCCCACGAATAGGGTCGAAGTACTGGTCGCCACAGGGTAGTGCGCCCGTGCCCCGTGGAAGGCTCTGATACTGTGGGGTGTGCCTGGGACCTGACCTGACCTGACCTTACCTGACCAATATTTGAAATAATCTACTATTTCTTGTCTTTGTGAGGTTAGGTTCCATAACTTTTTTAATAATCGACGGATTCTCATAAATCCAACATATAATCCCAACCACCTGTTATATGTTAATTAATACATGTCGATGTGGAAGGATTTACTTTATTTTTAATTATGTCATACAATTACAACCAGCTTGTCTCTACTCTATGATGCAACCCTTAATGCATGTTCGTATGCAGCACACTATACATTCATATGTAACACCACCAACTAACGACTTTGTGGCACTCGAAATATTGCAACCTCTCTTATCGGTGGATCTATATTTTTGATATGGTTGTCCTAAGTGGGTGACACTATGGGTGTACACAAGTCGACAGTTTGTGTTGCTATTAGACGTGTTATCCATAAAATAGCGCAACTGAAACCGCACTTTATAAACATGCCACAAGAAGACGAAATGCGTGATGTACAGTTAAAATTTTATCAAATTAAAAGGATGCCCAGAGTAATAGGGGCAATAGATTGCTCTCACATTAAAATTGAATCTTTAGGAGGCCCCAATGCTGAATTATTTCGCAACCGCAAAGGATTTTTTTCCATAAATGTGCAAGCAGTTTGCGACAAAAACTTAAAAATTAGAAATATAGTTGCGAGGTGGCCAGGAAGTGTGCACGATAGCACAATAATTTAATGACTCCTCTTTATGTGCTCATCTTGAAAACGGACAATATGAAGATGGTTTTTTGTTGGGTGATAGTGGATACTCTTGTCGTCCATTTCTTTTAACACCTATATTTAACCCAACAACGCATGCCGAAGAGGCTTTTAATACTTCACACAGAGCAACACGAAATCCAATTGAAAGATGTTTTGGTGTTTTAAAACGTCGTTTTCCCTGTCTGTTTGTTGGTCTACGTACTAAAATGAATACAACATTGACAACCATTGTTGCTTGTGCCGTTTTGCACAACATTGCAATCCTCACAAACGATGAAGAACCGCCAATCGATCCTGAAATTTATATAACTCCCGAAGTTGAAATCCCACCTGTTAACAACAGAAATAATAATGAAAACACGGCTGTGCGTACAGCTTTGATAAGAACACATTTTAACTAAAAGAAAAATGTTAATAGGATATATAAAGTAATTTCTATTTTGTATTAATCATTTTTATTATTAAGTTTCTCTAACTCTTTTGTTTTAAATCTTAATTCCAAATCATACATTTTTTTTTAAAATTTAATTTCCATATTTGCTAATTTTATTCGTTTCAAATATAACGTTCTTTTTAAATCAACGTTAGGTTTTTTTTTCTTTTGAATTTTTTTTAGTAGTATAATTTTTTGGAAGTAGTTGTGTCTCAGAATTTTGGACAACAGGAGATTCATTTCTTGTTGGGAGATTAGGATCTTCAAAAACAATGGGTATTTTGGATACGACTGACTGGGAAGACGCAGCAATTGGATTTAAATAGGGAGAGGATATTTCAATGGCACGACTTGGTGTTGACATTACATCTAAAAATTTTATAATTTATTTAACAGTTTATATACGGAATATAATGGAAATAAATGTTTGTTGAATGTCTATAAATACGAGTATTATTATAAAAATATGTTTTATTTACCTTGATGATAAATGTTATCATCGTCGTAAAGATTACTTAAAGACCTAGCATGTGTCTCAATCATGGCTAAAACTCTTTCGCCCACATCATCCAATTGGGCCTCAAATGACCCGCCTCCTGTTTTTAAAATATTTTTCTAGAATAAGTTAGTAGGTATTAAATTGAAAAAAAAAACATTTTGCAAACTAACCTTATCTTCAATTTTTCTTCGTTTTAAATCTTTTACCTCGTCAAAGTTGGGGGTATCAAAACTTTCGTCTAAATATCTTTTCTTCTAAAATTATATATCAATAATTATTACTCAAATTTAGATTATACTTATTTACATTTTCTTCAGCTATGGTTTTTTTAGCTGTTCTTTGTAAATTAAACCACAATACTTTTAATTGTTTAGCAGATCGGGGGGCGGAAATTAAAGTAGAATTATACTCTTCCGCAATTGTGTCCCATGTCTTTCTCCGATCCTTGAGAGAGGTACCATCGGTCTCTTTATTTTGAATTTTGGCTTGATATCTAAAGGAAAGGAAAATTTGGATAATGGAAAAATTAAGGAATAATGATATTTAAAGGAACTCAACAGTGGTGGACAATGAGACTTGGTATTTGAATGGATAAAAGTTATAAACAATAACATAAGTAAATCAATTCTCATTAGCTGCCAAGCGCCACGACCCCTGGCGGACACTACAAGCATTGAGGCAAGTGTGACCAAACACGAAAAGCCTACTTATTTCTATTGTTTCTTGAGTCTTTTTGTATTAAATAAAATATTTAATATTGCCCAAATAACTTTAAAAAACTCTAAAAGCTTGCAAAACTTCATTAGCCACAGACTTCCCACACACTTGAATCACACTTCCAGCTGATTTAATGACAAATGACAGCGCGGGAAATCTTAAGTTGAGATGTCAATTGCAAGAGTACGCAAAACTTTCGAAGATCATAACCTACAACATTAAACCAAAGTTTGTGATAAAATACGTACTTGTTGATAATTTTTAAAGCCTTTTCTTTTTCAGTAAAATTCTTTCCTCGTTCTCGTTTTTCCATTTTGTTGGATGTAAACAAAACGCTCAAATTGATGTAGATTTTGAGGTTATGAAACACATAACACATGTGAATATAGCCACTTACGTCATTTATGTGATACCAACCGCTACAAATGTCATTTTAATTCGAATTAGTTAATCCCGAATTAAATTTGACATATAAAATGTATATGCAAACCGTGATTAATTTAATGACGATGTTAAGTTAATTTCGTCATTAACTTAATTCGGAATTAAAAATTTTTCTGTAAACCCGACCTTAGTATTGTTAGTTAATTTAATTTTAGTGCTGCCCTTGCTGCCAACCTTGACGACTTGTTTTTTTTATCTCATTACACTTTTTCGATATTAAAAATTAAAAAAAGCATTTATTGTATACCTGTAAATTAATTTTTTTAAACCAAATTAAATTCATATATAAATACTTTAATTTTAAAGTAACTCGTAAACGTAAAAATTTCCAGTACATAAAACTGTTAATGTACACTTTGATGCAGAAGTTTTGTTATAGTGGCGGACACGGGTCTTGCGCTAGGCGAGTTGAAGAGCACAAGCCGACAACAGGGTCAGTTGTCGCTAGATACCCTGGTAGTTTAGTCGCCTTTTTTTCGTTGAACGTTCCCATGTCAGAGCAACTAATGTAACATAAAACAACTAAATTTATAAATAGTTATTTATTATATAAGATGATAAAATTGAATTTTATAAAAGGTGCTAAAACACTCGAAAATATAATGAAAAATTGTAGTGTCGTGTATAACATAAAATGTTATTCAATTCTCACAATTATTTTTTATAGTAAAATAATGGTTATTTATAAATGTCAAAAAAAACACAATAATCAAATAGAATCTCATAAAACCTTAGAAACTAATACAACAATGGATGTTGGCATAGAAATCAAACTATTGTTTTTTTTAATTATTTAGACGATAAAACATCATTTTATTATCTCATTTTGAGTAGGTAAAATGCAATTTTAATAGTATATACAAATATACAAACAAAAATATAATTAATATTAATTCTAAAAATTTTATAAAAAATAATTAAAGCCGGTATAAATAAGGTGAATTAAATATTAATAAATTAAATATAATTAAATAAAATAAACGTAATTGTTTATTTTGCCTAATGAAATCAAGAAATTGTCAAAAAATTTAAGTTAATTACACTAATTATCTAATTCGTCTTATGTAAGCTGCCCTTTTTCCTTTTTTATTGCGATATAATAATATGAATAAACATTCTTTAAATTTTTCTTTATAAAATAAATGAGTTTTTGATTAAAATTGGTATATTAAATTTTTTTATATTTTATCATCATTTAGATAATCCTTTTAACGGTTGACAAGTTATCGCTTTAATCCAACTGTAAAACTATATCTGGTATTGAATGACACAAACGCTCCAAGTAAAGGAGATTTAAATCAGTCCTACCTGACATGAACCCAATAATAATATAAACTTATAGGGGGTAGTAGTTTTAATAATTAGAATTCATTGCTCCCTGCATTTAGAGAATAAGTAGGTGTATATAATTGAATTCAAAATAAAAACAGAATAATTTTTTTGAATTGTATTGTCAGGAGTTTTTTGTTTTATATGAAATAAAAGTATGTATAAAAGATAACACATATTTTTATAAAAATAAAATAAAACGTATTTTTTTATAAAATTTATTTATAAGTCGTAAAAATTTAAAAAATTGAAATAATAATAGAAAACAAAAAAAAATTAAAAACTAAAAAAATTATATAAAAGATTAACAAACTACAAAAAAATAAAATAAAAAAGTAAAGAAATATAATAATAAAATTACAGATTTTTGATTAGTATCTGGTCATGTGACCATCTGTGTCTACCTTATATGCATAATAATAATTATCTGCACTTCAAAATCAAAATCTTTTTTTTTTTCAACCGAAAATTCACTTTCGACTTTCTCAGCATGAGCGGACTGCAAAATTCGTAAAATGAAAAAGCTGTCGCATAATTAAAGAATTCATAAAAATATTAAAAAAGGGTAGAATAAATAACAAAAAGTCAAAAAAGAAAATTGCATTTAATAATTTTTCTAAATAAAAGACTAAAGTAACATAAGTTTATCTTTAAAACATTAGAAATAAAAACCAAAAATATAATTATGTAAATATTTTTACTGTATTTGCTACATTGCCTTAATTAAAAGTTTTTATGTTTCCTATTACTAATTCAGTTTTTTAAATTTTTACGATTTATAAATAAATTTTACAATAGAATAACGTTTGTTTGGCATAAAACAAAAACATATTTTGAATTAAATTATATACACTTACTTTTTTTCTAAATTCAGGAAGCAATGAATTCTAAACATTAAAACTACTACACCCTATAAATTCATATCATTGAGTTCATGTCAGGTAGGATTGTTTCAAGTCCCCTTTACATACTTGGAGCGGTTGGGTCATTCAATACCAGGTATAGTTTTACAACTGGATTGAAGCGATAACTTGTTAACCGGTAAAAGGATTATCTATCTAAATTCTGATAAAATATAATAAATTTTAATAAACCAATTTTAATCAAAAACTCATTTATTTTATGAAAAAATTTTTAAGAATCTTTATTCATATTATTGTATCTCAAACAAAAAGAAAAAAGGGTAGCTTGCAGATGACAAATTACATAATTAGTGTAATTAAGTTAAATATTTTTGACATTTTATTAGACAAAAGAAACAATTAAGTTTATTGTAATTAATATTTAATTCACCTTATTTATACTGGTTTTAATTATTTTTTAAAAAATTGTTAGAATTAATATTAATCAGTGGCGGCTGGTGATTTTTTAAAACTCTGTATTTTGAAAATGGAGTATGGGATCCAAATTCTGTTATAAAGGATTATTATTGAGACCACACTGAGGGCAACTACGAAAAAAAAATTGATCGGAATTTACGAAATTTTCTTGGTTGTTTTGGTGATTGGCGGATATTTTTTACAGTTTAGGTAATTTTCAAATATAATTCCCAAATAAATTAACAAAAAAAATGTGGATACTTTACATTTAGTAAAATATTGGATATCACTTATCACATTAAATTTTTTTTTAACATTTCTAACAGTCAAAATTTTATACAAGTGTCTTGATATTGTTAAGTTATTAAAGTTAATTTGGAAAATAATTATTTATTATTTTACTTTATTAATACTTCAGATAATCATTTTTTATAAATTTAGTTGTTTATTGTTACATTAGTTGCTCTGACATGGGAACGAAAAAAGGCGACTAAACTACCCTGATATCTAGGGACAACTGACCCTCTTGTCGGCTTGTGCTCTTCAACTCGCCTAGCGCAAGACCCGTGTCCGCCACTATGACAAAACTTCTGCATCAAAGTGTACAATACCGGTAATGTACATTGACATTTAATTGACTATGCACTACTTTCATCACTCTTTTTTGAGCTTTATTAGTCTCTTTGTACTTAGGGCATCTATAGCTGTCTGTCCGATGCCCGTCGATTTTACATACATAGCAGTGTAGAGATTTATTATAGTCTTTATAGGTGTGTTCAGTTTTTCCGCATTTTGGACAAAACCTCTCTTTCGTAATTTCGCTGTCGTTAATTCCTATCAGCCCCAGACATTTGCTTGAACGGTGACCAAAACCTTGACATCTGTAACATTTAGTTGGGGTTAGTTTCTCTTCTATTCGACACCTCCTCCATCTCACTTTGATCCGTTTTGTGTTCCTTAGCACCTCCACACCTAGTTTTTTCGGTAGCACCACCAGTGTACTTCTAGCCTTTTCCGGGTTTTTTGAGGTGATAACATTGACTTCATTTTTATTTCTTTCATTTATATGTCCAGTGACTATGAAAGCATCTTTAAGATCTTTATCATTAATGTATTTATCTAAGTCCTTGACCACGATGGCGATGGTATCCACTTTATTAGTAACAGATCTTTTAGATTTTAGAAAATTTGCAATTTTATTTTTAAATTTATTACTCGTTTTTAGCTCATTTGACAAGTATCTGATCGTTATTGTCCCGGTTTTATCTCCTGTTGCAGCTTGCACTTTGATTCCTAGTTTCTCGGTGTCTATATTTTTCCTCAGTTGTCTTAAAGTTTCTTCCATATTGTGGTTTTCTCCTTGATTTAGCTTAATCTGTATTGTGTTAACCGAGTTGCGTTCACCTGACTTAGCTGAGCTCTTTAGTTCATCTCTATATGGTGTTTTAGATCTAAAAATTTCTATCGTAATACCGCTCTGATGAAATATGTATTCTAGGAGCTTTCGTTTTGTTAAAAAATAATAATATAATTAACGTTCACGAGGACAAAAAATCTTCCAAAATTATTTCGTTTCACTTTAAACATCAATTTTAGTTTTTAATTCTTACGTCCGACACCATGAAACTGTGATGATCTGTGATTATTTGTGTGATGATCGGAAATATGAGAAATCTGCCAAAACCATCGAAAATGAACCACCTGGTACATTTTAAATTGAATAATTTTTAGTTTATTACGACCCAGTGTTTGGCACCCTGGTTTGTAACTTCTAAAGTCGGTCACTCTGTCGTAAGAGGAGAGTTCTTATCGCATGACAACGCCGACTCAAAATACTTTATCTAAGAAAGAATTCTTGTTTGTCATTTTAGTTACAAGTACAAGTAGAGTCAGTCGTATTTCAAACACAGGTCGTTAATCATTTTAAAATAAATTAAGAAAATATTAATTTGAAGTGTTTATCAATAATTCGGTTGTGGGGATGTAAAACTTAATGATAGAAATAAAACAAAACTTTAATATTTTTTTAAAGTTTTAATTTACGAAATGTGTAAATCTGGAGTTAGAAAAGGGACGTAACTTTTATTTCGTGAAGCTGATTGCATTTTTGTCGGTAAGTATTTACTGTAATTTTTTTAATAATATGCGAAAAAATTTTAATTAATAACATTATTGCAATCGGATTGCAGATATTTTTAATCATTTTTTTTTATTTATGGGTTGACCAGAAATTTTTCTGTTTTATTTAAAGTAAATAATAATTTTGATTACTATTTTAATAAGTAATCCCACACAAACTATTAATAAAACATAATCTTATTATTATAAAGTTTATTACTATCTGTTTACACAACGTCAGTGTTTTGTTCTTTTTTTTTGATAAAAATATTTCGTCGTTATAATTTCTTATGTGTGTACCTTTACTGTAAAAGCATTAGTTTTAAATAACTTAGTAGTAATTTGAAATATTTAATGCTTGTATTAATTATCTTTTTTAAAATTAAAGTCAGTCATTTCGTTTTTAAATGTTGTTATTTTGTCTACTATTTTATCAGTTTGTGTGAGGTCAAAGTTACAGTAAAAACCGAATCTTGCGTTGAATGGAAATTTTTTTAGTCATACGATAATTACGTGTTTCTGCAGTTATTATCACACAGAGGTCGTGATCCCTAGATAAAATAGCTATTTGTGTCTAAAATTTTTGATAATATTAAGTGCATTTCCGTTTAAAACATTTGCAGTTTGCTGATACAAGATGATTAGAGTACTGTTTATACTCTCAGACAATGTTTTTTTTATCTAGAGACACAAATAAATGCCAGGCTAGAGTGCAATACGATTTATTTTATTTATGTTTTTTTAACTTAGGTTGTCATACAGAAATAGCATATTTAATGTGCGGATGTATATATTCTTTATTATGTATAGGTAAAATATTCTATTAAAAAAGATTTCTATGATAACTATGTTACCATTTATTGAATATAGTGCCACTGTAAAAATTTAGCTAAAAAATATAATACCTAATAAGCTCCCAGTCGCTCTTTTCATTTAGTTACCAGTTTTGCGTCTTTATATTTTTTACTTTTTAAGTAGTTTTACCAAATGTAGTGTTTTTTATCAACTTTTATCAAAAAAATCACTCATTTTTCTTTAGTATGCTAAGTTTTGTATTTAAGTCAGTATAATTCTTAAACCAAAAAAATCGTTTAAATTTCAAACATTTATATATTTGTATAATTCTTAAACTTAAATTAGGAGTTTGTTGTATATTTATATAATGAATTAGGTAATTTTTTTGATCATATAAATATTTAAAAATTTTGGTATATTTGAATATGAAATTGGTGGAATTAGATGGCGTGGCCAAACTGGTAAATCTTTATAATTATTAGAAAATAAAAAATGGTGATTATTTATTACAAAATGGATATCACTGGGAATGAAGAAGTGGCTAGCTCGTGCAATATTCTAGCATATTGCATAAGATGTAAATAAATACTTCTATAATCTGTTTCTTTTACATACAGACTGTTTCAATGAAAAATTTGCACCCAGCGTTATATTTTTTTGTAAAATTTAAAGCAGAAATGCCCGCACACGTCATTATTTTTGAAGAGGGACATATTTTAAGAATATTTTGCAATTCATATCTTTAACCCCCTCATGGGAGTGAATCACACCTCTAAAATTTTAAATGGAAAGTGGGGTCGAATGACAACATTTTAAAGAGTCCAAAATTATCTTTATAATGGTACCCGATTTGTTGTGTTTCACTTGAACAGGTAATGCAAAAATATATATCAGTGTCATGTACCTATATCAGCTTTTTATATCAGTGTCATGTACCTACTGCGTTTTAACTGCGTTTCCTCTAAATGCGTATAACTCGTAGATAAAATAATATTATAGAGTGCGCAACATACGGTTTTGTAGTGAATGAAACGCTTTACAAAAAAAATCGTTTGTGGTTTATCGATTACTTCAAGCTGTCGCGTACGGTTAGCTGTTGGTAGGTGGAGAGTTAGGCCAAGGATTGGGGGATGGTAAAAAAAAGGATTTGGGCGCCAGGTTTCTTTTTATGGGTTAGATACCGAACCAGTGGCTCGGGTTGAACACACACTCGCACACTCAACAAAAACGAGAACTCCCAATAACAAAATTTATTCGTTATTCGATTATACAGACCGTTCACTGGTCTTGTACCATAATAGTGCTGGTAGACAGGCTGGTGATAAATATGGTGATGGACATCTCTCTTCATTCTTAGAGCATGGATGTCAGCACGAGAATATTAGGAAAATTTGGATGTCTCTTGATCTGATTGAAGATTATCCATGTTGCATCTTTCGTCATCAAGGATGCCCCCCAAAACTTCCCTGAAAATGGAGCAAGAGTTTTAAGTTGGTCAGAGTGTTGTTTGAGCTGACGGCTAACTCAGATATGATACTTTTGATAGATTTATATGTAAGCTACATCTTACTAGCTATGACCTGATCTCGTCCGTCCAAAGTTTTCCCCGGTGGCTGAAATTTATTTATCGCAGTTGACATGTTAGCCAGGAGAGCATTGATGGTGACCTCTGCTGTTAAACTCTGTGTTTCTAGAGTCTGGTACAGTTTGGGTCTCATGCAGGGCATTGGTATTTTAGACATGAAAGGAATTGTTCGAGTTTTGATCCTGACATCTGGAACATCATATACTAAGGCACCTAGGTCTCGGTAAACGGTGTGAGCTGCACTTAACGGCGAACACATTAAGTAAATTAACCATGTGGTCCTAAGCAATTGCAAGGTCATCATGATTGATGTTTGTTGCGAGTGATATGATCTCTTCTTGCTTTTGACCTACCTTTTCTTACTAGGAAGTTTCTTCTCATCTTAAAAAAGCATTTTTTAAAGGTGCCTAGAAATTAATTTTTTAGTGTCAGAAGTTAAAAAAAAATCGATTTTTTTGGCCCACCTTAATAAATACATTTAAAATTTATACTTAATTTGTGTTTAAGGATGAGTTTAATAACAAACAGTAATTTGCACACCGATAAGCAAAGCAATTCATTGGAGCTTTCGAAGTTACATAAAACAGCACATTACTTCTAAAATAAACAAATCGTTTAACTGTCTATTTACATTGTAATCCAAAATTACCTACGAAATATAAATCAGCATTTTTTTAATCGTGACATTCCAACAAACACTTTCTTATGGATCTCAGGAGACCAGGATCGAATTTTTTCCTCAGGGCAGGATCGAAAGCTTTAGGGTAGAGTTGGTTTAATTTAGCTCAGTGGGACAAATCTGGTGGGACATGGTCCGAAATCATTTATAGGTTTTTATCTCACCTCAACTCGCCGCGTGCCGCGTCAAAATCTCTTATATGGATATAATTTTTATCTGGTACGTGGTTGGTCTATTTGAGTATTATTAAGATTACCCGTGTATTTTAGATTTTACCCTTCGATCTCGAAAAATCTTCTAAATTTTTGTTAGAGCTAAATTTAGACGAGGTTCTTAGTTTTTCGATTTTATGTCTCTTCTTGTTCCGCTTGAACGGCGCCTAATGGGTTCCATGCGCGGGACCCACAAATATGTGATGCTGGTTTTTAGTTTACGAATATAAAAAATGTATCGAAGATTTTGTTAAAATATGATTACTATTATTTTTTGTCAATCTAATCGATAATTAAATTGGTGGCAAAAATTGCTTACCCCAGCAGCTTGTGCAACTTCAGCAGTACGAGCGGGCGCATTATCATGCAACAACCGCACGCCTCTGGTTAATTTGCCTCGACGTTTTTTCCGAATACTTTTCTACAACTTATGAAGTAGTTGAATAATATGTGCCGTTAACAGTGGTATTTGTTTTTTTAAAATCAACCAAAAGGATTTATTTACAATCCTAGATCTCAACCATTACTTTTTTTGTTGACTGGCAGACTCTAAATTTTTGTGGAGGGGCTCACCCTTACGGCGCCATTCCACTGAATTTTTTTTTCTTTTTGATGGAAGATCATAGTAAAGAACTATAATTTCATCGCCAGTAACAATGGTTTCCAACACGTGATTCGGATCAGTTCTAAAAAGAATAAGCACGCTCAACACAACGTTGTTTTTGAACCGCCAAAAGTTTTTTGGGAAATCATCTTGCACTGACCTTTTGCATACCCAAATAGTCATGAAAAATTTGGTGAACAGTTGTATCAGAAGCTTGGTTGTTTCTGCCATTATTTTCACCTTCAAACGTCGGTTACTTATTACCAGATGTTCTACAAGGGCCACTTTGTCTTCCGTTATCACTTCTATTGGCCGTCTAGGTCTGGCGTTATCCTCAAGGTATTCCTGGCCCGTTCGGAAACGTTTTGCTCATTTCTTTACAATTTGAATAAGAGGGAGAACTTTGGCCGTATACGCCATTCAACTTTTCTTTGATAATTTTTTGTGTAAGTTCTTCATTATTAAAAATTTAGTAACTGCTCTGTACTTAATTTTTGTTACCTCAGATATTGTCGAGGATGCTTTGGTTTAAAATGCTGACAATTACAAACTATTTGACATAAGTCGCTAATTTTGTTCCCACGGCTTACTAAGATATATAATTATAAAATGCCAAAATTTTATCCTCAAAAAATATCCGCAACTATGTCAGCGCTTACCTCGTATATGATTTCTTTAGATATTAAGTAACGCGATCCAAGGCTAACTCTATTATATAACTTGTGTCTTGCGAGATCCATGGCCGACTAAGATTGAAAATAACTGACGCAATATAGCGTCAGCTATATTCAATCTTAGTCGGCCATGGCGAGATTAAACCTAAGGCGCTATTTTTTTGTTTTTATAGGCACTATATGGTATATGATAGCCTCTACAGATTTTAAATCTGCAAGCTTTTTGCGCACTGTAGATGATCTATAGTGCAGTTGACTTTATTTGTCAAGTAATTTGTCATTATTAACGAGAAGCATGTAAGCTGTTACATTGGACGGTTATAAACATTTATCGTTAATTTTACAAAGCTTGTATGTGTAAGAAAAAATTTGTGAAGTTTTCTTTTGAGTCACACAGTTTGGTTGTTGACCAAGTTTCTATTATTAACAACAAAACAACTTTGTCGAAAGTTACGCAAACTTTGGTTGCCATCTCCAGAATAAAATTTTTGTGTTAAGTGGAATGTAAGTAGACAACAAGCGAAGTCCTGGCTCACTTTGACCTTGATCATCGTAATTTTCGCCAAGAACCTGACTGACGTCACAGACGGTGTTGTTATCAGTGTCAGCTTAACCAGACATTATCAATAGGGCATGACCTTAGGTCATTATTGTTATCAAACAAAAGTGACGTTTTCATTTTTTTTAAATTAAAAAAAAACTTGCATTGCTACTTGCCATTTTTGATTAAGTGTTATTAAGAGTTGAGTATAATAAAAACAAGAATTGAAGACTACTGGTATTTTTTGTATTTTTTTTTGTTTTTTTTTTATTAGCCTAACCTAGCCTCAGGGGTATTTATTATTTTTTAAAAATTGAACCTAGCCCAGCCTAGCCTAGATTTGTTTCAATTTTTTTTATTATAACAATTTATTTAAGGTTTTTTAAGAAACAGCTAAAATAAAAAAAAATACACACACAAACATTACATTGGAAAGATAATACTACAATGAACAAAAAAATAAATATAGCTATTATTACAACTAGGGAAATATGAATAGTATATTTCCCGAGGTTGGCTAGTTACATCCCGAGGGGAACCCGAGGGATGTATAGACAACCGAGGGAATATATTCATATTTCCCGTGGTGGAATCAATAGTTTTTTTCTGATTGAAACCATATTGTTGTTATGATAGTAAAATATTAGATTATTAATTCTGGAATTTAGCAATTAGTAACGTTGCTAAGGATAAGGAACATTGTTTGTAAATAGATATCATAGTTGACTGGTTTGATATTCGCGTCCTGTCATAAAAATATTTTGACAAAATGTCGAACTACCTGCTCTCATAGGCAGCAAAAGCCAGGAAATGTTTGATTTCAGCAAAATCGAATATTGCGTATAGTAAAATGTATGTACGAAGATTTTCAACACTGAAGAACAGCAAATACGGTGAATGGTGCCGACGAAAATATTTTGCTAGCGTTTTTTGAAGACTTGGTAATTTGCTATAATTTTTGTTATTTTCCAACGTATGACTAATTTATTCTATCCGTAGTCGCAGAAATATTCACCACGTTGTGGTCAAAATTATCCATGCTAAGGACAATGTTGCATTTAAAAGAAAAAAATTGGTGTTAAAATGTTTGATGAAGTAGAAGCATTTGTAAAGAATAAAAATAAAGAATACTTTCTAAAAAAATCAGTGGTGTTGTCCCGAGAACAGCTCAAAAAATTCTTGCGAGAAGCTCTTACTGACATTTTTTTGATGTATAAGGTAAAATTTCATTGTGATTCTCTTCTGTTGAATAGACTGTTACACCTGTAATTTAAATTTTAAAGGTCGTTTTAATTATGGAAATCTTTGGCGTCTGCAGAACGCACATTAAATAAAACATTTTCATAGTAAAATATGACATTTCAGATTTTTCTTTATATGACGTTTCATATTTCCCTTGGGACAATATGAGCGTTTCATATTTCCCTAGGGAAATATGAGTGTGTTATTACATATTGTAACTAAGGCAATATTAGTTAATATTGTATCAATCAGAAAAAAAATAAATAAATTCATTCATCTTTAGCAATTATTGTTTCGTCGCTGTCATATTCACTATCTGACATTGCATCAATATAATTCCATAACAGACGACTTTTAATATTGGATGGTATATTTACTTTTTCTAATATTTTCTTACTATCACCACGAGAGAGATGTCTTGGATTACAACTTATTAAATAAAATTTTTTCAGTTTATATCAAACTTTAGGACATCTTCTAATTGTTCTGTATATTGCAAAACTTTTTGCATCAAATTCTGATAAATCTGTTTCAACCATGTCTACAGCTAACTAAAATAATAAAATTAATAATAATAAATAACAATTATATAAACAGTTTATGTACCCACTATCTGAAAAAGTTTCAGTACAAGTTAATAAAGATACTATGTCTTTATTAAGGTGAAAGTCTACAGATTTTGTACAGAAGCAGAAAAAACTGCCACAATCTGTACACAAGTGTGTACCTTCTGGTTCAGTACTTGTTTCAGATTATATATACACTTGTCTAAAGCTTGCACTATATGATGTTTTATTAAGATCAATAATTACTGGATTTATTTTTCTATTTTTTTTAGAATCTTCGTTTATCTTAAACTTTTTGAAGCGGATTTGATCACAAAAATCTCGATTCCAATGATGTAATGCAGACTAAATAAAAAAATAAAGAAATGTTAAAGTAGACACTTAAAACCAAAAAATAGATTATATTTTAATCATAGTAACCCCATGGATAAGTGTCTGTATGTAAATAATTTACAATACGCTTATCATCATGAGGACTCAATGCCAATTTAACCTGTTGAATGCTGTATACATCATGTCTTTCAGTTCTAATTAAATTTTGTTTAATTTCACATTCCACGTTGTTAAAAAGACAATTATAATAATCATCAAACGTTATTTGTTTAAGCGCTGAACTTTTAATTCTTTTTGCTTTCTTGGTAACTTTTTCTTTTTTATCGTTTTTTATAATTACTTTTAGCGCATACTGTTTAGAAGTTACCATTATTTTCATCTTTTATTAAACCTATTACTTTTTAATTTTTTTGTGGAATATTATATACATTATTTTTAGGATAATTAGATGTATCAAATTTGTGTATGTCTTCTTTAATATGTTTATAAATGTCGTCTATATAAAATTGACAAATCAGACTATCAGTGTCTTTTTGTTATCGTTGTGGTGAGGAGAGCGTTACTACTAAAAAATTTTCCAAAATGTTTAAAAAAGTAGATTTTCTAAGTCGGCTTGCATTTCTGGGTATCAAAAAAAATTTCTGTTTATAAAGTGTCTTTTTCTTCAAGCTTTTATTTTAGGGTTGAAAAAACTGGCTGTCATATGTTTGGAAATTACTTTCTAGTTTTGAGCAAATTGAAAAAATATCTTGATGGTTTGTAGAAAAACAAGATAACAAAGATTCTTCCATTAAGATCAATTTTTTCGGACAATTAGTAGTTGCTTTTTTAAATAGCGGAACTAGACGTTTTGATGAAGAAGAGAGCTTCTTCTGTTGCCACTTTATTTTTTAAAGTTACAGTATTCTGATTTGTTTTATATAACATCTATTGATAGAAGCAAAAAACAAGTGTCGGGTGTATTTCACCTGCCAATGACTTTAAATAAAGAAAATTATTTTGAAATTTTAACCAAAAATCATAAACAAGATGAACATAAAAAAATTAAGGCCATTTAGCCAAAAGCAACAAACAAGATTAAGGCCAATTTGAGTACTTACAACAAAACATCTTAAAGATTGGCTTCGGAGACCGGACTTTCTCAAAGTTGAACTTACTGGTTGTTTGAAGAAATACTTGAAGTTATTTCTTCAGGAGCTCGGTTGATACTTTACTGCACTTTTTAAAAGTTTTAGACTGGTGGAAAACTTTGTCTTTTCGGTAGCTCCCGGTGGTGTTCTTAGGTGGATCACTTATTGATATAATATTTTGTTGTTATTGGCCAACACTTTTAGGCCAAGACAATTAAATTTACTTGTTCGTTTGCAATTGATGGACGTTAATGGAACACTTAACTGTCTTGCAATGAGTTAAGGGACAAAGTACATTAACTGATTGTGTATAATAAATCAAAATTTGATAAACGAGCTATCTTAGACTAAGGAATTTATAGTAAATATTTTATGACTTTAAATATTATGTTGGGCAACAAAAAAATGTTGTTTACAAGTCGTTTTTTTGCTACCGGAATCTGCCATGTGCACTAGGTTAACGACATTAACAATACTTTTAAGCTTTTCACACCCCTCCCTGCTTTAAGTAAAAACACAAAATTTAATAACTGGTGGTTTTTCTATCAGAAAATTTAAAACTATAGACAAAAGCTTTTAGAACACTATTTTAACAATTTACAAACGTAAGTAATTTTCATAACAATTCAAAACTGTAGAAGGTTAGGTGTGCACTTCTGAAAAGATATTGGTTATCACACTTTGTTTATGCCCAAATAGTATAGATTGCTGTACCTTACGGATTTCTTGTAAAGTGTACAATTTTCCAGTTTCTAAACTTTGTTTGGTGCTGAATGGTAATTGCTCTTCTGTGTGGACAAATGTAAGGAGATCAATACCAGTTTCTGTATTTCGTTCGAAACTAATCCAACGATTATTGATATGATAAAGTAGTAGTACTCATGAATTTTATTCTGTTTGTTCAGCATACTTATGTAGAACTCGGGTGATCAGAACCACGAAGTTGCTTTCATTGACTGTATGAACGGGTAATTCGATGTAAAAAAACTTTACTTGTTACCGTTTCTATGTGGTCTAATTGGTCTTTTACAAGAGTACTAATCATAATAGGAATAAAGGACGCCAGGCCTACCAATAATATGTTTTGCAATATTTCTTGTCTTAGTAAGCATCTGCGATGAAAGATATAGGCAAAATCCCGATCGATTGATGTTTTTAAAGATTGCTCTACATAGAAAAATTTGGAATTGATAAATGTTAAATCTATGTTTTTTTTTTGTAATTTTTCTGTTCCAGTTCTGTGGCATGAAGTGCAAATTTATCAATAATCTGGAATAATATAGTTAATAAAGCAGTCATTTTAACGGGACCATTATAATCAGCAAAAGCTGATAAACTCAAATTTTTCTGTTGTAGAGTTGTAAGTTTCTGATCTGATGAGTTTATTTCAACGTTATTACGCTGATCACCTGATAAACTCAAATTTTTCCGTTGTGGAATTGTTAATTTCTGGTTAGGCAATGTTTTTAAGGAGCTGTCTAATTTTTTTAAAATTACCTCCTGGTTTACACATTTATTAATTTCATCAGCCAAGACAGTTCTCTATATAACCTCACTGGAATCGGTAATCTTCATGTGTAAAGAGACTTTTTCAATAGGGTTTTTATGGATTGGTTATTGCTAAAACATAAATATCAATTTATGACTTTTGTTGTGATTTTTCCTCTTTACTATTTTCTAGTTATCTCTTCAAGAAAGATGATTCATTTTTATTTTGATTTATAATTTTGATATCCAGTTTTTTTATATATTTTTTTTTCGTGTTATTAGCCAGAACGGTTCTCCGTATAATAATCTAATCTCACTAGGATCATTAATAAAATTGGCTAAAGAGATTCCCTCAGTGGTGTTGCAAACTTAATTTGGCGAAATTGCTTGTTTTGATAAAGTGTTGTAAAAATTGTTTATTGAAAAGAGAAAAAATTGGACGCCACTAGTATTTTGTAATTTTTTGGGCTAGCCTAGCTTAGATTAGTCTCAAAATTTTTTTATAATGTTGTGATTTAAGCAAAGGTGTTCCAATCGAGCAACAACGTCGAGAAACTGTATACCGGTTTTGGGGTTTTTGTCCCTCATCAGTGCAGTGTGTTCCGGAGCGTTGTGCTCGATTGGGGTGGGAGAAGTTGCTTATATCAAGCGAAGTTTGGCTACTAGTCGTATAAACCACGGCCAACTGTATTAATCTCCACTTCGTCACAGACTTCGTTCCGATACGGCCATAACGCTCCGCTCATAAAACTGTTCTGATCTAGTCGCCAATTGCGTTACGCAAGTGCTGCCCCCAAACGATTGAACGGTGAACTTTAAAAGTTGACAGATTCAAAATTTTTGCTGTATTTTGTCAAATTATAATTTGAAACGTACGTTCTCATTGCATAATGGGAAAGAAATGTTTGATTTGTGGCAAGCGCAATACACAGCTTTTTGAATTCCCTAGTGATTTTCATCAACGCACTAAATGGCTTGAAATAATTGAAGAATTTTGTGGTAATTTTACACAAACCCTAACAAAATAGATCGATTTTATCAATTTTTATTTGGTTTTTACAGATGTTGCAAGTATAAAAGATCAATCAGTTATCTGTAAAGATCACTTCGAAGAAAATTCCTTTACTTTCACAAAAAATTCTTGTCGCTTAATAAAAGGAGTTGTACCTTCAATATTTGTAAGGATAAATGAGAATTGTCCAATCAAATATTTATATGAAGGTAAAATAATTACATATTAAATTTTATTTGTAGAATATTCCTGTCACACCCGAATATCCTGTCGAAACTCCTCCTAATGTTTATGGCAAAGAAAACACAAATTCTAAATTAATCCAAGTCTCCATTCCATCTGTTGAGCTTGAGAATTTACGTTACCACTGTAAAATATTAAATGAGAAACTTAAGCCTATGACTAATAAGTATTTAAAGTGCCTGTCACGAGTTCAATCTCTCGAAGTGGAACTTCAAAGACAAAGCCATAACTCTAAATTAATCACAAAAATATCCCAGGATGCTGAAGAATCTGATGACAAAGCTCTCTTTTTAATGGATCTTATTAACAATTATGCAAAAAAGTCACCTAGGTGGTCTGAAATGACAATTCGTATGTGTACTCTTTGGCGTTTTTGCTCTCCAAAAGGATACGAGTATTGTCGAATCAATTTAGCCAAACTTCCATCCAAAACTACCATATCCAGACATCTTAGTAAATATAAAGGGTCAAAAGAGTTGTGTAAACAGCGTTTACAATGCGAAATAGCTGCACTTAAAGTTCCAGTAGAGCGAATTTGTTCGTTAGTTGTAGATGATATAGCTATAAAAGAAAAAATGTACTATAGTCGACCTGAAGATTGTTTTTTCGGGCTTGATGACTGTCATTTTAATAAAACTATTCAAGAGAAGCCCAAAATTGCGAGCAAAATGCTTTGTTTTGTTATATACGGGTTATCAACACGATATTGCATACCTGCTGGATATTTCTTCCATTCAACACTGACAACTGATAGCTTCTATACCTTGACTATGCAAGTGATACAAATGTTGACTGACTGTAGGTTTATTGTGTTAAGGCTTGTGACTGACAATTTTTCTGGAAATGTAGCACTCTTCAAGAAACTATCTAACGCCAGTGGAGCTCTCAAAAACGTAATCGACCATCCTCTGTTGCCAAATATGCCACTATTTCTTAGCTTCGATTACTGTCATGCGATTAAAAATGCAAGAAACCTATTCTTAGACCACGACATGTGTTCTTCTGAAGGCACTATTAGCTCATCATATCTAAAACAGCTGTATAGTTTACAAAGAGGATTACCAATTAAACCAGTCAGATATTTAACCAGAAAACACCTTTATCCGACAAATTTTGAGAAGATGAATGTTCTCAGAGCTGTTCAAGTTTTTTCGCCTGCAGTGACTTCATCTTTAAAATTTTTGAAAGAAAATGGACATGAGCAGTTCAAAGATGCAAGTAGCACTGTATCTTTCATGGAAAACATGTACTTTTTCTTTCAGTTTCACAATGTCTCAAGTAGATCCCAGTACATTCGTACCTTAGATAGTCATATTGCTCTCAATTTGTCTATGTCATAATGGATTTAGCAGACATTATACAAAATATTCTACCTTTCTTGGAATATGAAAACACTTGTCATCAACTTGTTGAAATTTTAAGCCCCTCGCTG
Source organism: Tribolium confusum (assembly GCA_029207805.1). Classification (NCBI taxonomy): domain Eukaryota; kingdom Metazoa; phylum Arthropoda; class Insecta; order Coleoptera; family Tenebrionidae; genus Tribolium; species Tribolium confusum. Next base: position 21,282,777 of record JALGAY010000008.1, on the reverse strand, counting down.
CAAAAAAATAAATTATTTGAATGCATGTTACACAAAAAAGAATTATGCAAATTTATAATTCAAGCGAAAACCAAACCTACCTTAACAAATATTTGCTTAGAACGAACAGATTTGATGAAAAAAACTGTTATTCACAACAAACCCACTAGTCGAAAAATTTTAAAATTATAGTTTGTCAATAATAATCTGTAGTTTTCAAATTAAACAGTTAAATTGAATTAAACCTTAATTATTGTTTTTGTATTTCTGTAAATAAAGTAGGTGTTAGTGAGCTTAACGAACGCTTGTTTTTTGACTAGTTGACAGGAACGAGACAGCGGCATTAACCTCAAAATGGTTCGGAACACCGTCACTTGTCAGTTTCATTCGCACACTTGTCACTTGGGTGCGCCACTTGCGGACCGTTCGTTTTCAAGGTCAGGAATTTTATTCCTTATGGCCAAATCGAGGAGCGTTGCGGCCGTATCGGAACGAAGTGGAGATTGATACAGTAGGCCATGGTATAAACAGACACAGTGTGCCATCTAACGAAGAGTGCTGGAAGGTATGAGAGTTGGTATAATAATGTTGGCGGAAAGTTATTTCTTCGGCTCTCGCTAGGAACACTTTTGCTAGTTCTGGTTACACTTGGTTGGGCGATTAGGAGATGTAATTCAATATCGGTCAGGGCATTAGACCGCGAAGTAGTTGTTTTTGCCTAATCGTGGAGGTTGGTTATGTTGGTGGCCGAACATCTCCACAAGACAGCTGTCTTGAATTCTCTTACTGACTATTTTAGCAAATAATTATTCTTTTAATAAGTGTAGTGTTAATTTGCTTGACAATCCTCTTTCGCTTCTTGATGTCAGTTATTTCTCCTTTGGTTATGGTATTTCTTTCCTACACTGAGACCGATTAGATTGTTTCGTTTGTATAAATATTGTGATATCTATCTTTTACTATTTATACAACAGTATTTAAAGATGTTACTTTTAAACTTTCTTAAACAAAAAGTTATTCTATCTTTCGTGCTATTTTCCTATCTGTTTTACTAAAATCTATGTACCACAATAGGCAGCTACTCCTTTATCATGCTTCTATTTCTATTGAAGTCATTTCTGCCTATTTTGATGTCGTAAAAGTGGGCTTGCTCATTTCTTCTTAACAGCTTTATACAAGTAACATTCTCCTGATAAAGATCTAGCGGAGGGACAAGCGCTAACATCTCAGCAGCTTTAGTAGGGACTGAGGAATAGCCATGGACCATAATTCTTGTTGCTGGGCCATATACACTAAGTATTTTTTTCTAAATTTGCTTAGATGAAATCTATGATGCTTAATTTTTGAGGTATATGAAAGTATTGGTATTATACCTGTTCTGTATATCACACGTATGCTCTTGGTTATTTCAACACCCCATTGTCTCTTTATCATTCTTTCTAGGCTAAAAATGATTGATTTTGCTTTATCTGTCACTTTGTTTACATGTTGCTAGAGGTTTAGTTTGGTGGGAAATGTAACTCTAAGATATTTGATAAAGTTTACTACTTCCAGCCTATTGTTCGTGACTCAAATGTTGATATCTTTATCGTGAACCCTAGGAGGACATTTATTAATTACGATTTTGGTATTAGCATCCGAAGCCTGCAATTTAAATTTTTTAGACTGATTACAATTGACATCTACACTCTCCTGGAGTTTTTGGAGAAGTTCTTTGCGTCTATCAGTCTTGAAATTAGTTAAGACTTTGGTTAAAAGTTCGCGAAGTTCTTCACAAGAGTAGGAAACTGTGCGGTCCGTCAAGTAGCTCTCGATAATTTCAATAATATCTAGTAGAACCTGTTTATTTAGTAGCGCCTTGTACGCAGAGGGCCACCATAGATTATTAAAGGCACCAGAGATGTCAAAGAAAACCGCGGAGATGTACTTTGGAACTAGGTCCTGGATGAATTTGACGTAAGATCGCAATGCATCTATTGTGCTCCCTCCAAGCTGAAAGCCGTATTGGTTACTTGATAAAAAAAAAATTACGTTACTAGTTTGCTTTTAATTATCTTTACAAATACGTCTCCATATAAAGGAAGAAGTGTGGTAGGTCTGTAGTTCTTAGGCAATGAGTGGTTTCTATTTCGGTTTTTACCAGTATTTTTAAAATTCCTTTCTTCCAGGCTTTTGAAAAATAAGCTGCACGCAAGTACGAGTTAATGATGTGTAAAACAAATTTACTAGTAAAGAGATGGATAATTTTTACAATCTTGCCACAAAGTTTATCACAGGCAAGATGTTTGTTACTTTTTAGTTCTTTTATGTGTTTGTCAAGTTCTAGTTTGGTAATTTTATCTATGTCAAATCTGTAATTTGAAGACAGGTTATCATAGTCAGATTGCCATATAGATTGTGCAAATGTGTGCTGCATATGGTTATCATCTGAGAGGAGCTCACTCATAAGTTGAGTTAAAATATCCAAAGAAGTTAATGTGTGCTCATTATTCATATTTAATAAAGTTTTAAACAGCTTTAAGGTATTAATTTTCGTAGCAGAAGCCTTAAAACGATCCTCCATGGGTTTTTTTTAATATCATTTTTAAGAAATAAGTTCCAGGTAGTAAGTTAAACTTGAGTAGTTTAAATATTAATGATCAACATCTAAAAACGTTTATAATAAAACTTAAACTCTTTTAGTTGTTACATATTCTTTGAAACCTTTGAAATATAAGTTTTATAAGTTCAAAACCGAGTCAGGTGCTTAAGCACCCTACAGTAACATTAATAGCTGTAGTCGGCGAATTTTAAAACCACTCTTTAAAGTTGTAAATAAACCAAAAAAATTAGTTTTGATTTAGTTGAGGGAAAACTAAATCTTTGACTTTCCGATCGTTGGAATCGCTTTTTTTATAATTATTTAAAATGGTTATAAACTTATTTCTATAATAAAAAAATCTTTGAAAATAATATTTTTCTATTTACAACATTTTTATTTTTTACAGTCAATTTTGTTATTTGATTTCTCGAATTTTTACAGTGTCATTTTTCTTTTCGTTATTATCGTAATCACTATCTTCTTCAGCATTATGATCAATAGCAAAAGTGGGTGGTTGTATAATGCGCTTTCTCTTGCTACTGTGTAGCGTAGCTTCTTCTTTGTCATCAACAAGATTAAATTGAAAAGTACGCATCACCTTTTCAAGAATCCTAAATTCTTCCGTATTTTTCAATTTTGTTCTCATGAACCTCACTGGTAAATTACTAAAAAAAATTTTTAACGTTTTTTCTTTTGAACAATAAGTGAGAAAGATCACTGTTTTTGACTGAAATTTCTTTTACACCATATCTGTATCAATTTAGAAAGAAAAAATTAATTAACAACCACAAAAAAAGAACTCACTGAAGTAGCTCTTTCAATACTATATGAAAATGCTTCGAGGATAAATGTACTTTATCTTTAGTTATAACAACTAAAGTACATGCAGTAGTAACCATTTTTTGTTTTTTTTTTGGTTACTTTTTTATTATTTTACAAATTTACAATTTAGATTGTTGTGTAATGAACTAATGTTTGCTTCCAAAACTGATTGATTTTATCATAATTTTTAAGAAAAAAATGTAGATAAATTTAACTAAACACAAACTTTTGAACCCAAAAATGTTGACAGTTGTGGACAGATGAAATCAATCAAAGGTCAAAAAGGTTAGTATTGAAACGCTGTCAAAGCTAAGCAAAATAGAAATAATCAAAAATGTGCTGACATTTGCGAGAATTAAATTGTATCTTGTTTCTATGGCATAATCAAGTTTTAATTTAAAACAAATTGAGAAAAAAATCAAGTTATCAAGCAAATTTTTATCTGAAAACGTATACAGTGTTCAACTGTTCGCAAATACTAGTTATCACATCAACTTTAAGTTTGCCATTAAAAACTTTGTTTTATGCGCTACACAGGTGAATATTTTCAGAAATTTTCTAATATTTCTTATAATGAATATTAATTAATAAATATTAATTTGTTGAAAAAAATATAAAATTTACATTTTTTTAAATGTCGTTCTAAATGAAGAGATGTTAAAATATGGAACCTGGTAAAAGATTATTTAGTGTAAAAACTAGTTAGGATTAACTGACTAGTACGAAAGATTGTTCAAAAGCGTATAAAGAGGTTTGCTCAAAGAACGGACACAAGAGTTTTGCAGTGACATTGTCGGGTCCTGGTGATTTGGAAGGATTTAGCTTTGTTTGTTTAGCAAAGATGATTTTTTCAGAAAAGTGGACATTAATAAGTTGATCGTGGTTAGGGGCGCAAATTAAATAAGGTGGCAATGTGCTTGATTCGTCGACAAAAATTTTAGGAATAGACTCTGCAAAAATAATGTCGGATTCGGATGTATCGTTTACAATAAGTTTATCAGAGTTCTTTACTTGAGCGGTCTTAACAGGAACCGACAAATTAGCTTTGATATTGTTGAATAACGCTTTTGGATTTTTTCCGTTTGCAATTGGCATTTCATATTTAGCTTTAGCTGCTTTAATGGTAGAAGATAATCTATTCGAGAAAACACGGTGAACAGCATAGTCGTTTGCAGAGTCGGTGCGTTTAAAAGCCCGCTATAACATTCTTTTTTTTTTAATTAAACGAAGAATATTGTAGTCTATCTATGACTTTTTAGAAAACCTTTTGATGGTTTTAAAAACAATGTTTAAAGTATTTTTAAAAATTTTCCAGTTCTCTTCTACTGACGACCTTTTAAATAAGGTATTCCAGTTAAGTTCTTCAATGCTTTTATCTATAGCGTCGCACGAAATAATGGCTTTTTGAAAAGTAATTATCCTGCTCTAAAACGTAAAACAAAGCTGAAAATTTACTTCTCAAGTTACTTAGTCAGATTTACCGAGGGGATGCAAATATTTAAGGTTAGCAAGTAAGCCACTATCTGATGTAATGATAAGGTCTAAGACTGACTTTTGTTGATTAGCTCTGTAGCGAGTTAGTTCATGTACGATCTGATGCAAATGACTATTTGCTAACAGGTAGTACAATAGCTATGGGGGTTCTAGGCCAAAATCCCAAAATCCTGTGGAGGTTAAAGTTACGGTTTTAAGGTTACGTGTGAATTACCAGCTTTTTGTTTGGTTTAAAATGAGGGATGTTGTGTTGCCTAGGGTGGCGGGAAATTTAAAAAATGGTAGTCTTTTATGAGGGAAAAAACAAGATGGCGGCTGTATAAGGGGAAAAAGTACCTCTCTTTATGCACCACTGATGATGACGTCATTATAGCTAATAGAAAAAGTACCATCTTCGTGAGGGAACAAACAAGATGGCGGCTATATAAGGGCAAGAAGTACCCTTTTTAATAGGGGAAAAACAAAGATGGCTGCTGTATAAGGGTAAAATGTACCCCTTTTTATGCACCAGTGCTGACGTTATTACAGCTAATAGAAAAAGTACCCTCTTTATGAAGGAAAAAACAAGATGGCTGCTGTATAAAGGGAAAAAGTACTCCTCTTCTAGGAACCACTGATGACGTGATCATAGCTAATAAAAAAGTACCCTCTTTATTAGGGGCGAAACAAAGATGGCTGCTGTATAAGGGAGGAAAATTAGTTGTATTATTTTATATTATTTTTCTACATGATGACTAAGAAACCGCAAAACAGATAAATACATGAAAAAATCTGATTAATAAATCACAAATTTTTAGAACGGAAAGGTCCGACACTTGTATAGATAACAGCTAAATTTATGTACAAAAAGCGATAAATCTTGATGTGTAATATTTTATTATTATTAATAATTTTATAAAAAGATGAGTAAGAAAAACCTCTAAAAATAGAATATAATGATGATAAGGATGAAATTGCAAAACGGCAGCTGTGTGTAGATAATTTTTAATAAAGTTAGAGATGCTTTTCAAAATTTTTCAAACGCTGTGCGGCTCTCGTTTGATATATAACATGAGTCCATCGAATCAGCAATTAATTCTTATCATTTTTTCGATTTTTTTCACTTATCGTAAATTGTGGTTTTATAGGGTTTTTTTATTTTTTATAATAATTGAAGCTCGAAAAGAATAATAATAATTGGTAAAGATAAATACAGCAATATAATAAACTTATTCATCTTGTATTTTGGTAAAGGTTTTTTTATTACAAAAATATAATGCTAATCCCACGGGTCTTTCGCCGGGTTCCCTATTCTATCGTCTGGTGCTTCCAGGGGATTAGGCTGCTTATTGGCTACCATAGGCTTTTTCACCGAATCCCTTCTTTTTAACATGAAAACTTCGCGTGGATATTGACGGGGTCGGTGGAGGCTTCCGTACACCAGATCGGTCATATATGGTCTAATCGCCCTGTGGCATAATCTCATGTAAAGTGCATTTCTTCAGGGCGATGGGTTCTCAGTTCTTAGCGCAATAACAGCATATCACCTGGAAGGAGGGTGACCCATTAAAGAAACCGTCATCTACCAATATCGTCACAAACCTAGACATGTCTAGTCTTGGACTTTAACCCCAAGACTATGAAGTTCAATCTACTTAATAATTCATCATTAATTGTTCGTTTTAGATTGCTTAATCGCTTCTTATGTTCAAGATTTTTTATGTTCTTATTCCTCTTATACTTAGACCAATTCTTCCGAAAACAAAATATATACAATAAGCAATGATATTAAAACGATCAAGTTTTTAATAAAGTTACTTCTAAACCAATTAACAATACTAGAAAAATAATTGCCAAATGTTCTGAAATAATTACTCAATTAATTTAAGAAACCATTTTTACTAAAAGAACCACTGTCCGTACCGTTAAGCCAATTCCAACTCACTTTATGGTCGTATCCAGCCTCAACCTCTAATCCAGTTAGATTCAATACAATACATTCTTTCGCCCAAAATTAAACTATCACTTGTTGTATAAGAACACAGCATCTTCAGTGAGATGTTAAAACGTGTGCTCAACACATAATCACGTCTCCCAATGATCATACATGATTTTGAGCTCACGAATACAACACACTGGCCATCAGTACTACCAGACTCACTTATAGTGAAATATTTAAAATTACTAGTAACACCGGACTTGTAGACAGATTTTTAAGAAAAAATAATATTTTTCTTATGATAACTTTTAATAAGTCTTTTAGGTAGATTGTTTATCTGGCCGAGAAGGTAACTCCACTACAAAACAAATAAATTTATTGTTTCGTAGATTTCATCTCTTGTGATGGTGTAATAGAGGGAACAATAATGGTTTTTGGGTAATTATGCAGTCAATTGAAAAATCAAGATTTAATAGAAAAAGTAAATTTAATAAAAGAAATATGAAAGTAAATATGAGAGTAATGACCTTATATTTCATAATGATTACTTATTGCATAATTATTTTTAAAAATTTCCTTTTCTGTATTACCAATATAAGAACCCACTTATGTGATTACAAATTATAACTATTAATTCTTAACAAATTAAGCTTATGATCTCTTTTTTAGGGATTATTATTATAGAATCTCTTTCTGAAATAAAACTTAATTTTCAGTTTTATATTAGGATTTACAACAGAAACTTAGTAACAGACTTGAAGGTTTTTGTTTTTAAATTATTCAATCAAACGACACATCGTTCGTTAATTTACCTTGCATTTAAATTTTACAATTCTAGACTAAATCAATTAAATAAAAGGAGAGGTTAAAGAAACCTTCAAGCTGTTAACGAATGAGCAGTTGCCGTCATTTCGACACATCAATCTCATCCTAATCGTTATTTATTTTAAATATGCCACTTTATGAAGTCAGAAGAGATACGGCACAAGCTAATTGTGTCATTTGATATTACGATGGAAGTCTCTCATAATTCCGTCAACTAATAGATTATTTTATTCAATAAATAAATTATTACTTTGGTTTAATTAATCTTAAATAATTTTATATGAATATTACCCCTCGGTCCGCTAAGCCCAATTTACTCAAATTTTTGGGAATATTAACAAATTCAGAATTTTTAACCAAGGACCGTAAACCAAAATTACAAATAAGTAAATAAACAATATTTTTAGACAATAAGCGGGATTAGGGCTAATTTTTAGTTCTTGCAACAAGACTTCTCGACTTTCTGGACTTTGTAAAAAGGTAGACTCGAAACTCGAAGTATCTTTTTCTTGAACCACTAGTTCGCACGTTTACTGCACTTTTTGGAGTTTTTAGCTCGATCGAAAGACTGAATCGATATGATGTCCCTAAGCCCTTTTATTAACTTTATTTTATCCTCTGGGTGGATTATTGATATCAAAATTTTAGTTATAATTGGCCAAAGTAATTAGATCATGTTGGATATTCCAACTTATTTGTTTATGATTGTGATGACAGTAATGAGAACATTATGACAGTAATGAGGTCACTGTTGTTTTTGCCTTCGTTAAGGGCACACGTGTAATGAGTTTTTTCACTTATTTGTTAATAACAAATCAAAGTTTTATAGATAGATCAGTTCTGTACAAAATAATTAGGAAAAACAGATAAACTTTAGGGTCAAAATTAATGGAATTTGTGTGTTATTCTAATCAGCTTATTGCGCTTCAATGCTTGATAAGATGTTTTAAAAGTGTTATTTATACAAGTGTTTATTTTTTGTCACCTTTAATTAGTCACCTGTATTAGGGTAGTACAATAAAGCACTGATTAGGTCAGAACATCAGATGAAATTATTATATAACATTCTTAAGCTCATCACAGACACTATACATGTTCGGACTCTATACTTGTAGATTTTTTCACACACATCATATCTTTCAAAATGAATCATTTTTCTACAAGTGAAAGTCAACCTACCCGATACAAATGTCCTCGCATTGTAAGCGACTTCTTATTTTAACTGACATCCTCATACTTGATATCATCACAATTAAAATATTCTGACAGCAAACGACTCAATTAGTTTGTATTATATTCAAAATTTAAATTCTTTACTGAATGATTAGCATAAGCTCGAGAAGTTTCTTCACCCAAAAAAAAATGTTAATTCATTCTCCCACTATGATGAGTGTTTTGGATCAACACTATGACAGACTTTAGTCATAGGCACACTTTATTCTGAGCAACAATATAATTTTTTACATATTATAACACTTTTTGGCAATGCCATCTGCATTTCCTCAAAACCAGAAATTTGCATTACATTATTATCTTTAAGAAAAATCGCATTTTTTCTCACCGTCACTGTCAAATTGTAAGTTTGACCATTTTTGTAGAGTTTAAAATTTATCAAAATTGTATCTTGTCTTAATGGTTTATCGAAAACGTTGCAATAACTATTGCCAATGGCCCAATAATTAGCCACATAAGTCCCTGAGCTAATACACTTAGCGCAGCCAATCGCTGACCAGACACAACCATTATGCCTATATGTCTATTGCACGACACATTCTAAAACAATACGCTCTGGTATTACTTAACATGCAACTACTATCACATATGTTGCTATCAGCTTTACAAGAATAGTCGGAACATGTCAAATTATAATAACCGTTTGTGGAGCAATAAATGAATAACTGTAAGATACCTTATCATAAACTGAAATTATAGATAATGTACTATTTTACATAACTATACAAAAACCACTCTGAAATTTTCTATGGCAATTTAGTTCAATTGATCTGCCTCTTTCAAGATCTACAAAAAAAATTCGTTTTTGTTAGTAATTGTGGATTTTTTTACAAAATTCCTTTTTTTACATCTAATACGAAAGCTGTGCTTATTTTACGAAAGGAAAAATCACAAGACTAATTTTAGTATTCACTGGAAAACATCTTGTAGTTTAGCTTTGGAGACCAGACTTTTTTAAGGTTAAACTTGGTACTTGAAGTTATTTCTTCAGAAGCTCGGTTGAGACATTTTAAGAGTTCAAGACTGATGAAAACCTGTGTTTTTTTGGTAGCTCCCAGTGGTTTTATAATCTTTCATCTACCTCTTGGGTGGATTACCTATTGATATAATATTTTGCTGTTACTGACCAAAACTTTTAGGCCAAGACAGTTATATTTACTTGTTCGTTTGCAATTGGTGAACGCAAATGGAACACCTTACTGTCTTGCAATGATTTAAAGGACAAAGTGTTATAGTACACTTACTGATTGTATACAATTAATCAAAATTTGATGAACGAGTATGACTTTTAGTATCATATTAGTCAAAATTTATGTAATATTTATGTGATAATTTGCTTGGCGCGCTTTGTCTTTAATTATTTAACCTAAGAATGTTGTGTATCAGTTGTTTTTCTCTACTACCTGCACTTGTTACGTGAATTAGGTTAACGACATTAACAACATTTTTAAGCCTTTCACACTCCTCCCTGCTTCAAGTAAAAACACGAATTCTAATAACTCGTGGTTTTTCTATTAGGAAATTTAAAACAAAAGACACTAAACCTTTTAGAACACTATTTTTAAAATACTTAAACTACACTTAAAATTTAGGTGTGAACTTTTGAAAAGGTATTAGTTATCGTATTTTGTTTATGCCCGAATAATATAAATTGCTGTGTCTCACGGATCTTTTGTGAGGTGTACAATTCTTCAGTTTCTAAACTCTGTGTAGTGCTGAATGGTAATTGCTCTTCTGTGTGGACAAATGTAAGGAGATCAATACCAGTTCCTGGATTTGGTCCGAAACTAATCCAACAATTATTGATTAAAGTGGTAGTACTAATGAATTGCATTCTGTTATTTTCAGAATACTTATGTAGAACTCGGGTGATCAAAGTCATGAATTAGCTTCTATTGACAACATGAACGGGTAGTTCGATGTAACAAGACTTTACTTCTTGTTTGTGACTTGAATGTTGAAATCTTTTGTCGAATTTTTTTCTGTTTGTTGCAAAACACTTCCTACTAAAACATCAGATGCATCTGTTACCAAACTTAGTTTTGCTTCTTGATCTAAAAAGGTCAACATAGTCACGTTTTTCAAATCAGTTTTACACTTCTCGAAAGCAGCTAATGTTTCTGTTGTAGGTTTGATGGCAACATTAGCACGTGTACATACACTAAGAAGAGCGGTTAGTGGTGCCTGTGATTCGGTCGCATGTGAGATCTATCTACGATAAAAATTTATTTCTCCTAAAAATCGCTGCAACTGTTTTGGAGTAGTTTGAAAGTTCATTTTGTTAATTGCCCTCAACTTTTTCTGGAAGCGGAATAAGTCCTTCTAGAGTCACATTAACTCTAAGAAATTTTAATTCTGAGACGCCGAAAATACATTTTTTGAATTGATGACAATATCTTAATCGTGGAGTCTTTTAAAAACTGCTTTTACTTGTTGAAGATGCTCTTTTTCATTGTTTGAAACAACTAAAATGTCATCTAAATAGGTTTATGCGAAATCAGATCTTTGTAGATCATATTATTATAATAAATCTCTGAAATGTCTGAGCTGCATTACAGAGACCAAACGGCGTTCTTCTAAATTGATAGAAACCAAAAGGCGTAATTATGGCAGTTTTAATTCTGTCAGGGGGATGAACTGGTATTTGATAGTATGCCCGAACCAAATCTAAAGAGGTAGATATTACTTTATGAGAGTGAAATCTTGAATATGTGGGACCGGGTACCTATCAGGAACAGTTTGAGCGTTTAGGCTTTGAAAGTCGCTGCAAGCACGCCATGTCTTGTCGGATTTAAGAACCATGTGCAGCCGACTTGCCTATAGCGAAAAATATAGTTTAATAATTTCCCTTTCAAGAAGTTCCTCAAATATTTTCTTGGCACTTTTTAATTTGTTTGGAGCTAGACATTGTCGCGTACGGTTAGCTGTTGGTAGGTGGAGAGTTAGGTCAAGGATTGGGGGATGGTAAAAAAAAAGGATTTGGGCGAATGGTATATTTTTATGGGTTAGATACCGAACCCGTGACTCGGGTTGAACACACACTCGCACACTTAACAAAAACGAGAACTCCCCATAACAAAATTTATTCGTTATTCGATTATACAGACCGTTCACTGGTCTTGTACCATAATAGTGCTGGTAGACAGGCTGATGATAATATGGTGATGGACATCCCTCTTCATTCTTAGAGCATGGATGTCAGCACGAGAATATTAGGAAAATTTGGATGTTTCTTGATCTGATTGAAGATTATTTATGTTGCATCTTTCATCATCAAGGATGCCCCCCAAACTTCCCTGAAAATGGAGCAAGAGTTTTAGGTTGGTCAGAGTGTTGTTTGAGCTGACGGCAAACTCAGATGTGATACTTTTGATAGATTTATATGTAAGCTGCATGTTACTAGCTATGACCTGATCTCGTCCGTCCAAAGTTTTCCCCGGTGGCTGAAATTTATTTATCGCAGTTGACATGTTAGCCAGGAGAGCATTGATGGTGACCTCTGCTGTTAAACTCTGTGTTTCTAGAGTCTGGTACAGCTTGGGTTCCATGCAGGGCATTGGTATTTTAGACATGAAAGGAATTGTTCGAGTTTTGATCCTGACATTTGGAACATCACATACTAAGGCACCTAGGTCTCGGTAAACGGTGTGAGTTGCACTTAATGGCGAACACAATAATTAAATTAACCATGTGGTCCTAAGCAATTGCAAGGTCATCATGATTGATGCTTGTTGGGAGTGATATGATCTCTTCTTGCTTTTGACCTTCCTTTTCTTACTGAGAAGTTTCTTTCCAGTAAGACAAAAATTGTGTCGCGTACGGTTAGCTGTTGGTAGGTGGAGAGTTAGGCCAAGGATTGGGGGATGGTAAAAAAAACGGATTTGGGCGCCAGGTATCTTTTTATGGGTTAGATACCGAACCAGTGGCTCGGGTTGAACACACACTCGCATACTCAACAAAAACGAGAACTCCCAATAATAAAATTTATTCGTTATTCGATTATATAATATACATTGCAACAGAATCTCCTTTTAATGATGAATATAAATTTTGTTTGAGAAGTCGATTGATTCCATAAAAAAAGAAAAATATATGAAGTAATTATTACGAGGGATTCAAGGTAACTTTGTGATTGCGAGACTAAACATAGACCGAGAAATTATTTCCAAAAAAAGGCGCAAGTGTACGGTTTGTGGTGACTGGACTCGGAGAACTCTTATTAGAATCCGGACGCTGCTCCTGAACCTAAGATTGATCGAGGTCCAATCAGGGTTTCGTACCAGGGCGTAGTTTTTGCGTTTACGGACGGAATTGGCCTCGGTCTTATGCGTGACAATAGGGCAATAGGATCCTCAAAAATACGTAAAAGTACGAGACGTTAAGATCCTTGACGATACCGGATAATAGGACCCTATGTGAATCAATTGACCATCAGTAAATGAACTATTGGATATTTTCTACTGTACCTCTATGAGGGTCGCCGGCCACTTCGTGACGATAAGGAAAATGTGATAGCTGGCACGTGATGACGGAATTGCGAAAATCTGTGTAGGTAATGCGATATGCAGCGATAGTCGGAATTATGCAAACGATAGGTCATCTAATATATCGCAATTAACGACGATGTTCAAAGATTTAATTCGCTAATTTTCGACGATAGGAAGAACGGCAATTCGGTGTTGCACCCACGGCACTTGAGCGTAAGAGAACCTTTACCTGTTGTCAAAGGCTGAAGAGGTCAAAAGCACCCCTCTTTGAATATGCGCACTCTTTATTATTTTGACAGGTGGATTCGCAACGGTGAAGAGGTTATATTTACGTTTTGCGCTAATTGTTTAAACTATACAGAGGCACCGATAAGGATAAATAGAGGTAACTAAAATGTTATGTTAAACTGAGAGAGAGTGAACTTGATAAGATTTGAGGTTTTAACGAAAGGAAATCTGAACAAAAAAAACACTTAAGAGATTGGACGGTAATTATGAGCATTTAAACCACTTCAAGGCGCTCAGACACAAGGAACGTAAGCTCTGACATTACCTACAGAGTTTGCTCAGGACCTGTAGGGGACCGGTATAAAACACTCGGGAACTTTCCGTACCTCAAAGTTCCTTCCCAGTACGACAATACAACTGTAAATGAAACAGAGAGGAAAAAGACACTAGTCCAACTTTCTCCAAAGCTGGGGTTAATGTTATAAAAGTGACAAGTGAAAACGGGGAAATAATATTTTAATAATTTAGAAGGGAGACTAAGAAAGGTAGGCTTGAAAACTGACGAGCCCTCAGCCAATGTTTTTATTTGCTACTCCAGGTCTTTGAGTTAGCGATGTCAAGTTCCGCAATCCTATGCAGGGTCTCACAAGGCCCCTTGCACTAGCCTATAAAATTGTTTGGCTTAGGATTTATTGTCAATATTTTTAGTATGCTTGAATTGTAGGCACAACTTTTCCAAAAAAAAAAAAAATGACACGTTACAACATCTTGGTTTGTAGTGAATTGGAAAAAAAATTGATTTTATGTGGTGTACAACAGAATGTTTTGGTTCTTCCATTTTTAATGTTGGACGTAATATATTGGTATATTTACGCAACAGTTCTTGATATTCTATTTTTTTCACTGCTTTAATACTTGTAAGCGTGGCATTCTTACATGTGCATTTGCTATTGAGAGAGGTTTTTGCATCAATTAAACGATGACCGTGTATATTAACGACGACAAATTTATAATGACATAAAAAATCTGCACCATGGATGGCGTTAGTTACATCTGCTACGAGTAAAGTCCAATGAAAGTTAAATCTGAGTCCTAAACTGAAAGCGATGGTTCTTTGTTTTATAATTTTAAAAGGAGAACTATTTGCTGATTTTAGTTTGAAACCAGGAATGTAAATTAAATATTTTGATTTGTAGTTTAGTGGCAATATACTTAAAACTGCTTCTGTGTCTATTAAAAATGAAATTTTGGAATTTTTGTCTACGATGTAAAGACGCTGGGCAATATTGCGGTTAGCAGAAGTTGCCCTTATTCCTGCTCCCTCAATGCGTTTTTTGAAAACTCACAAGGTTTTATACATTTTTTAGCTTGCGTGCCATATTTACTGTGATACCAACAAAGATTTTTATTGTCATTGAACGTGTTGGTACAGTTATCATTATATTTGTAATTTTTATTACGGCTGCGTAACCAGTTTCTGTGTTGGCAAACCTGTGTTCTTAAACTGAATGTAAAATTTCTTCTACACTGAGTTGTTAATTTTTTAAGTTGTCATTCTATAGCTTGTAGTTGTTCCATCAAAGTTTGATCTTGTGCTGTTGTTTGCTTTACAGCGGAAATTGCAATTGCAAGAGTTGTCTCCAAGATAGAGTTTGCTATTATAGCCAGGTTTTCAACGTCTAAATGTTTTATGCTGACTAAAATAGGTTGCATGTTTGTAGGCATTTGTTGCAAGAATAATTCGCACAAAACACTGTCATTTACAGTTTGGGAAAAAACCTACGAGAGACAAACCTACAATTTCAATTTTTTTGAGTGATTACAAACAACATCTACTGTCTCTTGGACTTTTTGGAAATTTTTTTTGCATCTCTCAGTCTTGACAATCACAGCTAAATTATCGGCGTACTTAACCGCCTGTTTTTTTTTTGTTTTTTTTTATTACGGAATCGAATACAGCGCTCCACTGGGTCGGTTCTAACACCTAACCCTGCGGGCAGCTCTTAGTTAAGTCTTTGGTTAAAGGTTTGCGAAGTTCTTTACAAAAGGAGGAAACCGTGCAGTCCGTCAAGTAGCTCTTGATAATTTTAATAATATATAGTGGAACCTGTTTATCGAGCAGCGCCTTCTACACAGAGGGCCACCATAGATTATTAAAGGCACCAGAGATGTCAAAAAGACCGTGGAGATGTACTTTGGAACTAGGTCCTGTATGAACTTGATGTAAGATTGCAATGCATTTATTGTGCACCGACTAAGCTGAAAGCCGTATTGCTCACTTGATAAAAATTTTTACGTTACTAGTCTGCTTTTAATTATCTTTTCAAAGACTTCTCCATATAAAAGAACAAGTGTGATAAATCTGTAGTTTTTAGGCAATGAGTGGTTTTTATTTGGGTTTTTGACCAGTATTTTTTAGACTCCTTTCTTCCAGGCTTTTGGAAAATGAGCTCACGCAAGCACGAGTTAATGATGTGTAAAAGAAATTTACTAGTAAAGAGATGGATTATTTTTACAATCTTGTCACGAAGGTTATTACAGCTAGGAAATTTGTTAGTTTTTAATTCTTTTATGTGTTTGTCAAGTTCTAGTTCGAACATTTCATTTATGTTATATCTGTAATTTGAAGACAAGTTATCGTAGTCAGATTGCCATATAGATTGTGTGGTATGGTCATCATCTGGGAGGAGCTCACTCTTAAGTTGGGTTAAAATATCCAAAGAAGTCAATGTATGCTTATTATTTATATGTAATGAAGTTTTATACATTTTTAAGGTAAAAATTTTTGTAGCAGAAGCCTTAAAAGGATCCTCCATGGCTTTTTTAAATATCATTTTTAAGAAATAAGTTCCAGGTAGTAAGTTAAATTTGAGTAGTTTAAATGTTAATGAACAACCTTTAAAACTGTTTATGATAAAACTTAAACTCTTTTAGTTGCTATACCTATAGGCTTTGAAACCTTTGAAATGTAAGTTTTATAAGTTCGGAACCGAGTCAGGTGCTTATGCACCCTACAGTAATATTATTAGCTGTAGTCGGCGAATTATAAAACCTCTTTTAAAGCTATAAATAAACCAATAAATTTTACTATTTTGTAAATTAGTAATAAAGCAAGTATGCTTATGCTTTTTTGCATTTACAATATTATAGAACGGATTAATTATTTAAGGACGCAATAATGAAATAATCGCAGGCGAAGATTGATTCACTTTTGTATATTTCTTCTTACATCTCCACGAAAGAGAAGCTTTGGATCTATTGAATTGAATTTTTGGAGTTCATCTCAAACTCTAGGGTATCTTCTAATTGCTTGCAATACTGCAAAAGTTTTCGCTTCACATTCAAATTTGTTTTAACTATGTTTGTCTAAAGCTAACTAAAATAATGATATTATAATAGGTAAAGATGTATACAGTTTATGTACTGTCAGGAAGAGTTTCAGTACATGTTAATAATGAAACAGTTTCTGAATTTAAACGAAAGTCTACAGACTTTTTACAAAAAACAGAAATAATTATTTACAGAAGAGTGAGGAAGTTGAAGCTTTCGTTCACAGAAATTGCGTGTTCGTCCACAAAGCAAAGCTAAGTGGATGATGCAATTCAAGTAAACTAAAGCGATCTTACTCTCGAGTGGTGTTTTGATTTTTTTCGATACCTCTTTAAAAAATGAATCTATAACTTTCAAAAAAAGTTTGAAATTATCTGCAAAAAAAATGTCATTCTTAATATAAATACCTACAAATCAAGGTTAAAAAAATTTGTTGTCAAAGATACAAACAACAAACAAATTCTACAATTTCATTGAACTGATTGTGACTGTGAGTAACTTTTGTGCTATTATTCTATTGAAAATGGATAATGAAGATGAATTAATTGTCTCTGAGGACGTCCTGGAACAAGCTAATGCGGCTAAATATTAATTTCTTTTGACAAAATAGAAATTCATTTATGCCTGGATAAAAACGCGTGAGCAAAAGTAGACGTGAGCGAAAGTGAAACCTTCACATGCTGGTAACTACGGCTACAGACCTACTTTCTAAGGAGGTATCAAACAAAAACTGTTACAATCTCTACACAAATGTGTACCATTCCGTTTACTAATTAAGGGAAATCTAAATCTTTGATTTTCTAGTCGTTGGGATCGCTTTTCTTATAATTATCTGAAATGGCTAGGTTTTGACAACACATACAATAGTTGGAGTAGCAAAATGATCTTATTTTTACAGTTGATTTTGTGATTTGATTTCTCGAATTTTTACAGTGTTATTTTTGTTTTCGTCATTATCATGATTATCACTATCTTTTTCAGCATTATGATCAATAGCAAGAGTAGGTGATTGTATGATGCGCTTTCTCTTGCTACTGTGTAGCGTAGCGTCTTCTTTGTCATCAACAAGATTAAATTGAAAAGTACTAATCACCTTTTCAAGAATCCTAAATTTTTCCGTATATTTTCTAATTTTGTTCTCATGAACCTCACAGATAAATTAGCAAACTTTTTTCTCTTGGGCAATAGGAGAGGCTTACAAAAACCCTATCACTGTTTTTTACAGAAATGTTTTTTATACCATATCTGCTTCAGTTTAAAAAAAAAAAATTACAACCACAAAAAAAACTTACGGAAATAGCTCTTTCAGTGCTACATGAAAATGTTTCAAAGGTAAATGTACTTTATCTTCAGTTATAACAACTAAAAAGTACACGGGGTGGTAGCCATTTTTTTTTTAGGTTTTCTTGTTACTTTTTTATCACTATATAAATTTACAATTTGGATTGTTGTATAGAACTAATGTTTGCTTCCAAAACTGATTGATTTTATAATAATTTTTAAGAAAAAAATTTAGCTGAACAGAAACTTTTAAACCCAAAAGTGTTGACAGTTGTGGAAAGATGAAATCAAACAAAGATCAAAAAGATTAGTGTTGAAACGCTATTGAAACTAAGCAAAACAGAAATATTAAAAAGTGTGCTGACATTTGTGGAAACCAAATTGTATCTTGTTTCTATGGCGTAAACAAGTTTTAATTTAAGTTTTATTTATGCTAAATTACAAAATACAAACAACTTTTATGAAGGTTGTTTTTATTTATCTGTCATTCATTTTGATTTGTGGCGCTTTATTACTAGAACCTTTGAATTGCAGAGGTCTGTTTAAAAATTCGTACCTTTTAAATGCTTGCACAAAAGTTAAAGTAAGTAACGCCGTTTGGTTTCTAAATGTTAATAAAATGGAGGTCCATTTCTCTACAGAAAGCACATACCAATAACAATAATCACAAATAATGTATCTATTTATAAAAAAAAAACTACTCCAATTGTTCAGCCTATGAATGATTACAATTTCGATTATAAGTTCCACTTAACTCAATGATAAAACTTCAAGTTGGGAACCAATGTACCCACCGATAGTTTTCTAAAATATCTATACAAATTTTATTTTGTAATGAAGCTTCCTGCATTCTTTGCACTAACTGATTATTATTAGTAAATACATTACTACACACAGCATTTAAACACATACGATATAACGATGGTGGATTGAACGAAATTGTAAGCACGACTTTAATTTTTAGTATGTTAGTTATCTAATTTATCAATCCATATTTATAATAATTTTGATTAATTTCTCAAATTTTTTTATTTATTATAAATTGCAGTTTCATAGGGAAAAACACTTGAATAATGAATAATATACATATATTTTTATTAAATTACATATGGGTAAAACTGATAAATACTTATAACAGGTTAAAAGAAAAAAAAAAGTGATAAAATGATGAAAAATAGGTTTTCGAAAAAATCTTTACAGGCACCACCATCTCTAGTCATCTCACACGTTAATTCCACGGGTCTTCTGCAGTGTTCCCTATCCTATTCTCTGGTTCCTCTAGGGGATTAGGCTGCTTATTGGCTACCATGGGCCTCTTTACCGAATCCCATCTTTCTAACACGAAAACTTCGCGTGGATATAGACGGGGTCGGTGGAAATTTTCGTACACCGGATTGGTCACATATATGTGAAGTGCATTCCTCCAGGGCGATGGGTATGTGCCATGTATATGGGGTACGGGGCCTAGTTCTCAGCGCAATAACAGCATATCACCTGAAAGGAAGATGATCCTTTAAGGAAACCCTTATTTACAATAGGATAGGGTACCCTTTCGTTCATAAATGCGTAACCCGTGGTAACTATCAAAAATATAAAATAGCAGGTGGTGTCTGGAAGTAACAAAAAAGTTATTAATTATTAATATTAAATTAATACAAAGTACTCACCATCGATGTGAGGGATCTTTTCTTCTTCTAAGCGAGAAACTCGCTCATCACCTGCACGAGCCTATCGAATTAGCAATTTAAGTTCTAAAAAATAAAAAAATAGTTTATTATCTTATAGTATAGTGAAAATATTGTTTTAATAATGTACATGAAATTTTTTTTTACTAATTTTCTTTTTACTTTTATTTCTAAGTGATGCTTTTTTTATATCTACATCAACTAGTAAAACAAATAGACAAACAAGATCACTACGAATTGTATAAGTTAAAAATTATAGTATTCTAGTAGCAGAAGATAGTGTATTTTGTTTGTATAAAGTTTATGAAGAGAAAATTGTACTCCAGCCACACTCAGCTTTTCATTTTAGTTTAAAAAAATTTGATATTGAAACAATGATTAGAAATTATGACAATCAAACAATTGGTTACGTTAGGGGTGAATTGCAGAATTATTATCTAATAACACCAAGACCTATAAATACTAAAATGTATTGTGGACATTATAATTTAGATGATTTAGCCTTAAATAGATATATAATTCTCCATACTAAAAAATTTTCTTCTACTAAAGATTTTATAGATCCATATATGTATATGGATTTTTTTTTATTTGTGTGTATAGGTAATATACATATATGTATATTAATAAAACAATAAATAAATTAAATATTTTCATTTGGATTAAAGAGAAGATGATTCTGTCCAAAGTCAGCGAATATTGTTTTTATAGAACAACTAATGCATTCCATTCCTTCTGCGTCAGTTGATCCTTTACATTTCCAACACTTAAATTTTACTGGTACAGGCATATTCTATAGTTTTTATTACAGGCATATTCTTTTATTTATATTTTACTTTATATTTTACTTTCATATTACAGGCATATTCTTTTACTTCTTTTTTTTTCTTTTTGCTGATGTTTGTTTATAGAACTTTTACACATCGAACACCAAGAGTTGTAAGAATTTAAAGTAATTCTATCAGATAAAATTTTATTTGGTTTATTTTTTTTTTAATTTCGTTGTTATTCTTGTTCTCTATTACAGTAAACTGAAACGTTTTTGATCATTGAAGACGTGCTCGTATTTATTAATCTGGAAAAGTATATAATAAGAAAGAGTGTTAATTAAATTATTTTTTTACCTTTTATTTTTTATATATTTTGTAATATATATGAGCAAAATAATTAAGAAAAAGAAATTAAATTTTAAATAAAATAACCCCAAGAAAAAGTATCTGTGTGTTTTGGATTTATAATTCGTTTATCTTCATTACTATCTAGTGCAATTTTTTTTTGCTTTACACTATAAATAGTATGTTTTTCTGATAAAATTAAATTTTGAGTTACTTCTTTATCACAATTTTCTAACAACAGTAATAATAGTCTTCAAAAGTATTTTTATTTAAAGCCGATTTTTTAATTTGCTTTGCTTTTTTAATTATTCCAAAATTTGAAATATAATTTTGAATTTC
Source organism: Tribolium confusum (assembly GCA_029207805.1). Classification (NCBI taxonomy): domain Eukaryota; kingdom Metazoa; phylum Arthropoda; class Insecta; order Coleoptera; family Tenebrionidae; genus Tribolium; species Tribolium confusum. Next base: position 21,261,460 of record JALGAY010000008.1, on the reverse strand, counting down.
TTTCTGAAAATTTTTTTTCTTTCAATTTTTGACTATAAATTTCTTTTATTTTTGCACTTATTAATAGTTAAATTGAGTACATTTTTGACTTTAGTCTAGTAAAAGACGTCATGATTTTTCTTTTATTTTCATCCTTCATTAACCCAATCACTTTTTTATTTACTAGAGGCATATTATAAACATTATTTGAAGTAATCTGATGTTCAATTTTGTAAATATTTTCTTTTATATGTTGATAAATGTCGTCTACAGTGAATAAATAAATCTGTATCGGTGTGTAATAATTTAGCTTTTTCATCAAATTTTGATTTAATATAATTATAATGAAAATCATACAGAAGAATTTAAGAAATATCCAATATTGACATTCCTACATATACTGGTTTGTTAAATTTAATTTTTAATCTATTCATTTCAATGATAACCATGTTATTGTCAAAAATGGTGCAACTGTTAAAATTAGGTTGTGATATATAATAATTAGCACCAAATTGTCCTCCCTATCTTGTTACTAATTTTATATCTTTATATTTTCTAATATTTTTAATTGTTTTGCCAAATATAATATTAAACATTTGTTTATAAAAAAAATATTAAATTTATTTATGCTTAATGTTCTAAGTTTTGTATTTAAATCGATATATTTTTTTAGCCAACAAGACTGTTTAAATTTTAAAAATCTATTACTTTTAGTAATTTTTATACATAGATTAACAGCTTGTTGTAAACTTAGATAATGAATTACATATTTTTTTTATTATATAAAGTGGTTAATAATTTTGGAATGTCTGAATTAGAAATTGATGGAACTAAATGGTGTGGACAAAGTGGTAAATCTTTATGATTATTACTTAGTTCTTGTGGATAATGAAGGTCAACTTCAAGAATGTACTTATATTCACTATCAATAGAAACATTTAAAATATTTTTTTTATTTATATTTATATTTTCAATCCATTGAAATTTTCCCTTTTGTTAAGGGATGACTCATTGCAGCACCACATAAGTTGTTTACATCATAATACATGAGGTAGGATGATGGTTTTGTAGGATTAAACTTATCAACCACGTATTTATTATTAGCTTTCCCATATCGATTACAACATTAAGAAATACCACCTCGAATTCTTTTTTCAATAAACAAAATCATATCAATAACTGTAAGTAATTCCAACTCAATTTCGGTAATCTTTAGCATACTGTCAAAAGATAAACCTGGAGCAGTATAATAATAAAGACTATCTAACTTGTATGTTTCTAAACATGTTAATCTAAAATTTTCAAAAATATCAGGTAAAAGTAAGATATATGTTTGAGTTAGGATCTCGGGTTGGGGACAGTAAAGTAAATAGTTGGATGTATTGCCGACGTTTCGTCAATTTGTTTTGACTTTTTCAGGGCTTCACTTATCCAACAATTGGGACAAAAACGTACGCACAGTAAGATATATGTTTTCAAATATAATTCTGCATAATTTTGTAAGTTTTTAATTTTAAAAATATTTCAAATATTACATGCATGTTGATAGTCTTTAGCTGAAATTTCTTCTTGAAATTATTGATTTTATTGAAAAAGTTTTTTCAAGATGGTAAACTTGGATCTTGTAAATTTTTCCAAGAATCAAGATAATCATAAGGGAAAATACCTTTACGTGTAACTAATTTAAATTGTGTTTCATTTTTATAATATGATTTTGTAATAATTTTTTGGTCTTTATTCAAAAATGAAGGTAATTTATCAATGCTGCTTGTCATAAATCTAAATGAATCTAAAAGTCTAAATTCAATATTAGTATTTTCAATAAATTTTGATAAAGAAATATATTTTTCTTTATTATATCTTTCCTTTAATTTCTGTGCTAAAGGCTTTAATTAGAAAGTAGCTATCATATCCTGATAAATTGTGAAAAATTACAGGTACTATTTTTGTTTGTCGACAATTGGTATTACATGAAAAATGTGCTGCTCCTTTAAAATTACCTGTTAAATGACAATGATCTTTAACTTTTGTTTCATTATCCAAAAATGGTTTGGAACAAATATGACATATTTTACTTGAGGAAATTTTTTTTTGTTCATTAACTGATAAAGGTGTCATAGGAAGTAGATTTAAAAAAATTATATTTAATTGTTCAGCAATTTTTTTAAGTTCATTTACGAACCATATTATTTGACAATCTTTTCCGGTGTACATATTAAATTTAGATAATGTGTTATTGTAACTACATTTTAAATAATAACAAAAGAAAAAGCTTTATGTTTTTGATATTTTTTAATATTATCTTTATTACTTAAATTTTGATAATTTAAAAGAAGACATTCAATATCAGTATAAATTACAAAAGGAACTTTTTCTTGATAAATAAAATACTTAAATTTAATAATATTTTCATGTTATTGAAATAGAATAATTATAGTTTTGTTTAAATTTTGACAATCTACAAGATGCTTTTGTAATATTGTTTCTGATGAAAAATGGTTTAGACAACGTTCACAATACCATTTTTTATTTCTAATATTTTTTACTTGATTATTCAGTAAACGTGATAATTTTTTTTATATAGGCAAAATGATAAAGATGTTTTTTATCAAAATTGTTTACATTATTGTTATTATTATCATCATAGTTATCTGTGATATTAATATAATTAAAAAGCATTTATAAATTAATACGTTGAAAAAGACTTTTACTTAATATAAGAGGAAGAATTTCTTTTTTTTTTCAATAGTAAAAACATTTATTGCCAAATTATTCATTGTTTCAAATTTTGTAATATCTTCTAATACAATTGGAAATTTAATGTTTTCATATTTTAATACTTGACTAAAATGTGGATATGATGATACACGACTAACATTTTTATCTAATGGTGCTGGGTACAAAGCAGACATAACAGATCATAGTAAACAATAAACATCATTATTTTTTATATTGATAACACCATTTGTATTTTTAATAAATGTTGGTAATTTAACATATGTTGATAATCCTACGTTTATAGGACTATATGAATTAATATTAATTTTTAAATATAAAATTTCATAAAGTGCCCAACCGCTATCACGTTCTTGAAATTCCTCTAATTTAACTAAAATTTTATCACTTACATCTACTTTATACAAGATGCCATCCAACTGTCCCAGTACCCCGCTATCTATACTACTTCTGTAATTTGAGGACAGGTTATCATAGTCAGATTGCCATATAGATTGTGTGATATGGTCATCATCTGGGAGGAGCTCTCATAAGTTGGGTTCAAGTATCCAAAAGAGTCAATGGGTGCTTATTATTATTAATTTTCGTAGCGTTCAGCTTATAAACGCCCCCTCATTAAATAGAAAAGAATAGAACAGTTTAAATATAATGGACTGTCTTTGAAACCGTTTGTAATAAAACTTAAACTTTTTTAATTGCTATATAGACTTTGAAACTTTTGAATTATAAGTTTTATAAGTTCTAAACCGAATTAGGTGCTTATGCACTTTACAGTAACCTTAATAGCTGTAGTCGGCGAATTATAAAACCACTGTCAAAGCTATAAGTAAATCAATAAATTTTATTACTATTTTGTAAATTAGTAATAAAGCAAGTATGTTTATGCTTTCTTGCATCTACAATATTGTAGAAAAGACTAATTATTTAAGATCGCAAGAATGAAATAATCGCATGCTAAGTTTGAGTCACTTTTGTATAATTCTTCTTACATCTCCACGAAAGAGAAGTTTTGGATCTATTGAATTGAATTTTTTGAGTTCATATCGAACTCCGGGGTATCTTCTAATTGCTTGGAATTCTGCAAGAATTTTCGTTTCAAATTCGTTTAGGTTTGTTTTAACTATTGTGTGTTTGTCTAACGCTAACTAAAATAATGATATTATAATGAGTAATGTTACTACCATCGTAATCCGTTTTTTTATTTAATTAGGTTTTCACAAATTTTCTGTGTTGCCTGAATTAACAAACTTTATCAAATCGGTAATTTTGGAATTGAACAGTATTTCAGAAAAATTCCAAAATTCGTTTTCTTTAGCTTTCTCTCTGCAAGGTCATCTCTCGACCAGATGCTTAAGGGTCTGTGGTACTAAAAAAAATGCATGAATTTGTTAAAATTAATAAATGCAACAACATTGTCGCTATTGTTAGTATGTTAAAAAAATATTAAAAAAAATTAAGATGTATTAATTACTGTGTAACAGCAGTTTGATCAGTAAAAAGTTGATAATTTTAAAGACGCCTAGTTCAAATTTTTAATAACCAATAATAAAAAAAAGTTATAAGATTGTTGTAAACCTTCAACTTGAGGGCACAAGAGTGCATTTATTTTTCTAAAATGTATAGTTCTTGTTTTAATTTGTAATTGATTTAACGCATTTTTTTCATTGCTGTTACTCAACAGCAATTTTTTTCCTCTCGTGCCTTCGGTAATTTTACAGTAATTATTCCTGTTTTTGAAATTTTTTTCTAAAATATATAATAATAGAGTTAGGAGTCAATTTCTTTAAATAATTTCTCATGTTACCGCCCAATATTCTGACAGGACCCCTTTCATTGTCATTCAAATAGATTCCCAGCTAGACCAACCCTTTTTGTGCCTGGCGGACAAGTACTGGAAAAGAAAATGGCGTTTATCGTTTGAGCAGCATTTTAATAAATAGAATCGAAATTTAAAATTAAATTTGTAATTACATTACAAGTAAAAATATTTTATTCGATTTTATATTTTATTGTTACTAATATAATTCAATTTAAAAATTTCATATTAAATGTTAAAAATAAATGATGAGTTTTTTTTTAAACCAAAACTGTAATTATTAATGTAAAACAGAATACATTACAATTTTGTATGAAAACTATATTATTAAGTATGTATATTATGAAGTCTACAATCAGTATCTTTCTAACTTTCATTTAAAAATTACGAGAAATCATTGTATTTTATCATCTGAAACAGATATGTAGATAACTGCATTACCGAATTTTTGAGGAATGGCTTGATGTTATAAACAGATGCAAATTGCACTAATTTTATATACTTTTGTTTTACTGGTCAACAATTGATAACGATTATTTCTAAATTAAAGAAAAATTAAATCTTGTAATTCATAAGAAAATTGATTAAACGGGATGATTTTTTTTTGGTTATTTCTTATACCTATAAGTGTTAAAATGTTTTGATGTGTTTTGATGACTGCTCTCTTTTTACTAAATTTTTTTTTTAATTTTTTGGTAGGTTTCAGAATAATATTTCAAATTATCTCCAGAAAAAATGTTTTTAAAAACGCAATTTAACCACCTATACTGATTGTGGTGAAAAATTTCTGAAAAGTATTATTGTAATATAAATTTAGTTTGTATTTGTATTTTTAACATGACTTAACTCGTACTCAACAATAATTGTATTCTATAAGATAAAGAAAAGCTTTATTGATTAATTGGTTAAAGTAAATAATAATTGGTCCAAAAAATCAGCTCAGTGTAATATGTAACATTGATATATAAAGAAAAAATTAAGAAATAAGTATTGATTGTATTTATGACAAGATATTTTATTAGAAGTAATATCATAAGAGTGATTTTTTAAGGAAAACATTGAGTTGGAGGGACGTAATCGATTACACGGGTCAACACAAAATTTTATTTTGACTTTAAAGTATAACATTTCGATAGTTTAAGTCGTAATTAAACGAAAAACAAAAATATGTCTTGAAAAAGTTTGCTTTTGTATCTAGAAGACCATATGAACTATATTTTAAAATATTTGTGGTTTTAATTTTTATTAAGTTTTACTATCAAAATAAGTTACAAAACAGTGGAAAATAATTTAAAAGTGCGCGCTTTTACTTTTTTTTATGTTCGTAAAAACTTTCTCTCAATAAACCCTAAATATAGCTTCCCATCATATTTTCATTGTATTGGCCTTGATAACGTTGTTCAAAGTTCATAATGTCTTTATGAGAACGTTCTCCTTGCTTTTTTGAATACGCTCCCATGTTGTATGTTGCTCCTCATTTATCTAAATGAGTATGCAGCATACAGAGTGGTCCAATAAAAAGTATGCACCTAGCGTTACCATTTTCTGTAAAATTTAAAGCAGAAATGCTCGGACACGTCGATTTTCTTTTGAAAATACTAGCGCATACTAGTTGGCTCTGGCGGCCACATTTTAATTCTTGATGGTAAAAGGGTCGAAGGTAAGTTGGCTCCCGATGCTGTTTCTACTCCCTCCGCGGTCAAGGTACTTATCTCCGTCAGGTAGCAACTGACTTACTGAGTTACTGTAACGAAAAACTTTAATATTTTTATAATAAATTGCTTTGACCAATCAAAACCTTCAAATTTGTTTCCACACTATTTTCAAGTTAGGAAACAATTAAATAAGTAGTGAGAGTGGAAGCCAGGTAACTATTATTATGTGTTATTGTTGTTGAAAAATCAGTCCAATTCGAGTGCTCATTAGAACATTACACAGTAGGAACTTATTTTTTTTTGCCACAAAATCATGGATTTGTTAGAAGTCTCATAAAAGTTGAGTAAAAAATCAAGCCAATAATGGTTGCTAATGATTACAAAATACCGTACAATACGAGTTCTTTTATTTATTTTGTGAAACAAAGTCAAATAAACATAAAAACATAGCATAAACCCACTTTTTTGTTTGACTTTGAGAGCTTCTTAATAGTGGATGCAATATCAATTTTTTTAAAGTTTAGATTAAAAGACTTTCAACTATTAAAAAATGCAATTTTATCACTGTTTTTCGATGTAATGGAAAATAAACACTGAAACTTAGGATAATACTTGTTCTCTGATAATGCTCCAAACCTCAGTACAAAAATATTCTCAGGTATTTTGCCTGTTTAATCATTTTCAAAGAATTGAAATAAGCCGAATAAAAATTCGCAGTAGAGCCGGTATACCCCATAGTACGGCGGTGGTGGACTTTCACTTACTTACAATTCATTCCTGGATCATTGTATTAAAAATATCCTCAGGTAAAAATTCTAACCATTATAGTAAAGAAGAATTTTCTCTCCCTTTCACTAGTGATTTGTGAATGAAACAAAATTTTGAGATATTTCTCAACATTTATTGATAACTAATTATTTTAATATAATAATAACTATCATTTTTAAGACCTAATTATTAAATATAAAATTGATTTCAAAAATAATTCAGATTGTTGCTAAAAACGTTTTTATAATAACCTAGATTTTGAATATGCTTAATGACTTTTTGCAAGATTTTTAATGTTGTTACAAACATGTAAAAATTGGTTTTTAAAATACATCTTGTTAAATATCGGCCAATATTTTTGTACTGAGGTTTGGACTATTATCTTTACTTTTAGTGTTTATTTTCTATTATATCGTAAAACAGCGATAAAATTCTTCTTTTTTTTGAATAATTCTGAGTCTTATAATTTCAAAACTTGTGGATCTAAGGGCTCCAAAAAATATGCAAATTAGGGAACCTAATTACAGACTCGATGCACATATAAAAAAATTTAGGACAAATAATAAAATATGTGCAAAAAAACAAAAATGTATTGTTTGTTTACCCAATAACTAAATAAATGTACAAATTTTAAATTAGTTGTTTTTTAATAATTACATTTTACTTATAAAATAATCCAAAAATACTTGGTTAAAATCAATAAATGAAACTTCTAAAACCTTTACAAAATTATTATTCTTTTTATAGTCAATCATATTTGTGCTTTGATTATCTATAATTTGTGTTTTTTAAAACATTCGAATTGCTCTATTAATTTTAATTTTATCAGCACAAAAAATTTGGTTTTCAATAACAATATCAAATTGCCCTGACAGTTTCAAATAGAAAACATAGCACAAAATAATTCTAGAGTTCTAGACTATACTTAATAAATGTGATATCACAGTCGATTTCCTTGAGAAAATTTATTTATTTTCTGCTTTATTGATTGGCCTATTGTTTTAGTTAAATACTGAATTGGTTAATTTTTTTTTATGTTAGTTAACGTATAAAATAAAAAACGCTCAGAGATCAAAAGTACTTGTAAAATGTTGAATGAGAAAATTCATTCAAAGCTGTTTTCAAGCATTAATAGATTTCACTACCTGACTCACAAATTCAAGATTTACTGCTACCCTTGAAGGTTGTCCGTGCACAGCGGGTGACACAAGAGAGGCAGGCTTTCGAGAAAATGTTCAGTTAGATACTACTAGCGCCCCTATAGCGGATTTAGTTTTCGTAACAAAGTACCCCAGACCCTTAAACCCTCAAGTTTGTACCTGTTTGCTGTCAAACAAAAGTAAGCGAGAAATTTCGACTCACGCGTTCACCTGCATAGGTTTCCACGTAACAAACAACACATCGCGAAGCCCTCTTTAATGCGAGTCTTTTCGTATAAATTTCATCTCGTAACTCCTACAGCAACCTTATTAAAACCCGCAATTAATTAACCAATTATTTCATCTCACGCATTTCTCAATAACTAGATCCGCGACATGATCAATCTTGCTCTCATTTTGTCAGGTAGGCTTTTCGCGTCCTACCTCGCATCACGCAGTTTTCTCGCATGTTGCGGACTAATTAGTAATACGTTAATTGTGTTAAATAAGTATCTGTCGTTTATAACTTATGAACGGGTTGTCGTAAAATTATGACTCAAACGCTGTTCAACTTCTTTTTCAATTCCGCTACTCTCCCGCTTTATCTTCTATTGTTACATCTTTCTAATTTTATATGCTCAAATTCACCCCAAGCAATAACAATATCCGTCTTTCTTCTTGTTGGATCTTCTTGGTGTGTTTAAATATAAATTGGAAATGAAACACCCACTAACACCAAACTTCTTTACTTGATACGACTCACGTTTTGGCAACAATGTTGTCATCCTCAGGTAGAAATTAAAACTGTTTTTATTTGTGTGTTTTTATTTTTAATATCCGTCTTGGTTATTGTAACTATTTTCCATGTATTAAAAGCTTTGTCGGCAATTTTTTTTGTTATCATTGTACTTCTAGAAAAGAACCATGTAAGTTCACTTTTTTTCATTTATTTAAAATTCTAAATTATTGAGAGTCTGAAGCAGCGCAACGTAGTTTTGTAATAAAGTCTGTTTTTGATATACTTCCATTATCCTCCAAGTTATAAAAGTCTTCAAAAGTCGTTATCGCATTGTTTACATCTACTAATGACTGATCAGTAATTGAAGAGTTTAAATAACCAAATAATTGCAAATATTTTATATCATTTTCATCATTAAAACTAATACTGTTTACTCAAAGCAAAAGTTTTAAGAACACAATAAATGACAGTGTTGATCTTATAGTGGTTAAATTAACACCACAAATCACTTACGTAAGTGATTTGTGATTAACACACCGTAAACATTGTAATAACTTAATGTACCGTAAAGGTAAAAGGAGCGATGAGTAGGGAGTGGGGCAGGCACACAGATAGCTGTCTTCTGTCAGATAGGCAGTTGTTATCTGTCAATAATAAAACATCAGTAAATAATTTTAAAAAATATAATGTTTATTTGAAAAATTTTACAATTCTTTTTTGTAAAATTTTGGGAAATCGCTATTTCGAAGAAATATAACGTGTGCTTTTCTAATGCAAATTCTGTAGTACTCAACATAAAAAGTATTATTAGAATTTTTTTTTTAATTATGATAAGACTCAGTTGAAATAGGCACTGATGCAAACATTAATTACACCAAATTACAGGATTTTTGCTATAATTCTGTAACTGTTCTTTATAAACAGCATAATGCTGGTAAACTTTTTTAAACATAAATTTATCATAATAGTCAAATTTTTTTAAGCATTTATATAGTTGAAATAACAATTTTTGCAAATACACATATTTCTGTGATTAATAATTTGAAAAAATTTATATTTTAAGCATAAATGCCTATCAGGATAATATTCACACCAATCAGTCATCCATAGAATGTGAATAAAAAAAATCCATTATTAAATCTACCCTAAGCAAAATCATATACTTTGGTAAAGGACCATGGAAGAGTCCCTACAGTATATTCATAAACTTTATCATCTCCTTCCGCACAATAATTGTCAATGTCACGAAAAACTTTTTTCCAATGTTTTTTACGAAAATATGAATATTTTAAAATTTTATGTACAAAATAGTTCGGTAAAACATCACACACACACATGTGCGTCACAAAAATTCTTTCCCCTTTAAATTGCTGTAATTAAAATGATGTAAGTTGAGCACTCATTTCTTGAAAAGTTATCGGCAACTATTTGAATAATGCATAAACTTACACTATGCTTAGATTTTCAGAATTTAAATGATGAAATATAAATTTCTCGTTTTCTACTTATAAAAAAAGAAAAGGAAATTACCGCAAAAAATGATCGAGATATATTCCATAAAACTGTACGTAAAAATATAATTTTGTGGGGGAAAACCAATTATAGCAGTAATAAAATTTCAAAATAACTATGATATGCTATCAAAAGCTTTATTGAAAAAAGTATATCTACTTACATTTACTTATTTTTATTTATAACAATATTAATACATATACATATATGTATTATACAGTGTGGTGCTAAAGTAAGGAACAAAATTCATAATTCTTTCATTGAATATTTTTGAGCAAAACACTCGGACAGGTCAATTTTATTTTTTTATTTGCCACTTTATGACATAAAAACTTGACTTATGATGTCATGTATTATTGCGCAATGACGTCATCATTAGTTTTTTTAAATGACAACCCCATTTTTTTTTTGGTGTTTTTTGTAGGAGGTGCAACTACTTAAATAATGGTGTAAAAAAATTGGTATAAAGTATAAAGCAGACATAAAATGTATTAATTGAAAGAATTTTGAAATAACACAAACAAAATTAAATATATGGTAAAATATCATAAAAATGGTGGAACTTTTTCGCTAAAACCATCTTTAATTGCTGTAAATGTTGCCATTTTTTTCTTTTAATTTTCAGTCGTTTATCAAACAAATTTTTAATGTTTCTAAAGGGCAAACTTTTTATAGCAACATTTTTTCATTGAGGTAAAATTTGCCAGTCGTCACACTAATTTATTTTATATAAAATAGTTAAATCCGGTCTATACATCAAACAGCGTAAGTTTGTAACCGTTGGATCTCCACTTTTGCAACCAGGCCTTATAGACTTGTAAAACGTTATAAAATTAAAAGATTTAAAAAAATGGTAATTTAGATATATTACATGATAAGGTTTGGTCGGTCTGACATGTTTCATAACGTCCACATATTCTGCCGGTACGTAGATGTCTTTATGACGCAGTTTCCTCTCTACCCTAGTAGCACACTTATATAACGGCTATATAACCATTCAATATAACCGCTAGGTCCAAGATGTGACGCTTTTTTTAGCTAACCGTTATATAACCCGGGTTAGATTTAAATGGAAATGTTATATAACCGATATATATCCGTGCTTATATTGTGGTTATATAACAGCAGTTATATCTCGGTTATATTTCGTTATCTAACCGTTATATAAGCGTGGTTATATTGTGGTTACATAACAGCAGTTATATCTCCGTTATATTAAGGTTATATTTTGTTATATAAGCGTGGTTATATTGTAGTTTTATAACCGTTATATAAGCATGGTTATATTGTAGTTATATAACCGCCGATATACGTCGCTTATATTGTGGTTATATAACCTTTTTTACATTTTTTTTGTAATTTATTAAATAATACACATTGCATAAATGCATATGTTATGATATTTATTAAAAGTAACAAAATATTTATACATATTATATTTACAAATAATTTAGTTTGTTTTTAATTTTTTTAACTTTTTCTTTAACATTTCTGATCTGTACATTAAATATTGCCCAATCCTCTTATTAATTTCATGGATTAGTGTTTTAGAAAATTTTCTGGTAACAGCTCCTACAAGAAAATAAAATAATATTATTTTCAAACAACAAGTTTTTAATTATACATTTGGTACTCACCAACTATGCATTTATATAAAGATGTATTGGAAAATGTTCTTTTGTTTGTTTTTTCACATAGAGAAAATTCTAATGGAACTTCATATTTTATTAGCTTATTCAGTTAGAGATAAATACTTTTGTGTTGATCCATCTCTCCATAAAACAAAAGACGATCAATCTGTAAACAAATAACAATTGGAAATCATAAAAAAAGATTTAAAAAATTAACTAACCATTTTTTCACTGTTTTTCTTGTTTTTCAAATGTTGTGGACTGTATCTTCATTGGATTGGGGAGTAAAATAATATTCGGGAGTTTTTTGATTAACGTCTATTTACACTATTTACATGATTGAGTACAGTTACGCGAGAGAGAGTACAAGACTTGATGTCTCGAGCTTTACCGTGATACTGATAATAAGGTCCCAAGTCTCAGAAATCTAGGGGTGGTTGTGTCCTTTAAATTTCAGGTAAAATAATTTCTTACCTTTCTTGCAGATATCTTGCATTCCTTGCATATTTTAACACCAAACTTATGGATTCTAAATTATCAAACTGTTCTATTGAAGTAATATGCAGTTGAGAAACACTGACATAGATGATTTTTACTAACAAATAACAAAATTAGGATTTCTTATGACATTTGATACTACCCCTAAAAGAAAAAATAATAATTTACCTACATGTTTGTCTTAACATTAGTTTGTTTTTGGCATTTTAAAATACATTTGAAATAATCCAGCTACCTGTTAGGTACTTAGGGTTTATTACCTTCTTGGAAATGCAAAGCCGATCTGGCATTTATACCTAAACATTCTTTTTTAGTGGTTCAAAACATAACTGTTGATAGAAGATTAAGAAAGACAATTATTTTTTTCTGAAAACTTAATAATGATGTAATATCAAACTTTTTATTTCAAAGATTTTTTGTAAATTTTGAATAAGGCATTATTGTCCAAAAGTTTTTAGATTCTACATTTGTCTTTATACTTATTTGTAGAAAATACAATTACTCACAAAAGATTACGTTTTAATAAGCTTAATGTTCAAAATTAATAAATAAAATTTTGTATACTTACATGATATACAAAAAACTAAGCACTATTCACAGCTATTTGCACTAGAGTAAGAACACAAGCCTATTATTTAAAATAAAAAAACTGCATTTTTAGTTATTTTCTAATAATATTATAAAATGCAGTCATGATTATACAAGTGATGTGTTTAAAAAATAAATGCCGTAGCACTTTATTTATTAACCACTTAAATATTGTTTTTTAAACAGTCTTAAAGACAACTTTCTAACTACATATATTTTTTTAAAAGCATTTTTAAATACCTACGTAACTTAAAATCAGACAATAAATAAATATACTACAGTTTTGAAAAAAAAAAACATTATCTTGTATAACCGATATGTAAACTGCATTTAACATACACCATATGGCACAAATATATAATATAGCGGTTATATTTTCTTTATATAACTTTTGTTATACAAGCTAGATATAACCGTGATTAGTTAACCGATATATAAACTGCCTCTAACATATTCTATATAACACAACAAACATAATAGTTATATATCTGTTATATAACATTCGCTATATAAGCCAAACAAAACCAGGGTTAGATAACCGTTATATAACCTTCGCTATATAAGCCCAACATAACTAGGATTAGGTAACCGTTATATAACTTTAGTCTAACCTAGGCCATATTGTCTAATGAATATAACGGTTATATATCTATTATATAACCACTGTTATATACGCCACATCTAACCAAGGTTAGGTAACCGTTATATAACCTGAATCTAACATAACCATGGTTAGGTTCGTATATAGCGGTTATATAACGGCAATATAATTCTGGAATAATGTGCTACTAGGGTATTGTCAAATGCATAGAATCACACTCCATTTGAGTATGACCCTTTTCAAGAATTTTTGAACAATACTAACATTAAATTGAAACGCTATATTTAAAAAGGCATTGCTTAATATTGTGTTCCGATTTTGATAAAAATTACATCCATCACTGTAAAATATAATTTCATTTTCGGGTGCAGACAACAAGACGTTTGAAATTAAAAAATGACATATTATTGAAGCAAATTCATTAGCAGAAAGGGCTCCTTCTGACTCATTCAAAACGTAACAATAACCTGCTTTATTTATTAAGTCAAAAATTGTAAAATTATGAACAATTAATTTGGTTTTATAATATATATAGCAGAAGCCTTAAGTCTTGGACATAGTAACACTGATTGTAGATCCATTGTAAATACTTTACTTGTTTTTTTTTTTCACGTCTTGTTTGTCATTTTTTAGCATGTTTTTATTTTTATATATTTATTATATATTTTTATTTCATTTATGTTGAGCATAAATTTCTTCGGTAATATTTTTGATTTTGAAACTGCAACAGACATCGCACTGATCTTTTTTTGGTCTAAAAAGACTTAAATTTAATTGCTGGAAAATATCTAGAAAAACTTTGTATCCTAGTTGAAGTTTTTCATTATCTTTGCAATATTTTATGTATTCTTCAAATAATTGTTGTTTGCTCTGCCAAAAAGCTTCTAAATAAATCCTTGAAGATGAAGAGCGACAATAATGAAAATCCATTTTTGGTAATAAGTCAAAAAATAGTTTTATTTCTTTCCTACCTGTCACACTTTTACTTAATCTACCGTTTTCCCTACTGAAACTTTTGTTTCGGTCATGTTTTTGTTCCATTGTTGTCCAATTAAGAACAGTCTATTCCCCGATTGCCAATGTATTAATAAACATTTTTTTACAAACCCTTAATCTGCTGCTACCTCTCATCAAATGAAATTTTAGCGATCTGTTTCTGCTAGAAATGTTTTCATTCTGTCGATTTTGAATATCTTTTGTTGCTGTTACTTCTATTAGTGTCATTACGAAAAAAATTTTTGAGACGAACTTAATTTCCAAAACGAATCTTTTATTTGAATTTTGTCATTTTTTGTGAGCTCACTGCATTTTATTTTAGACTGATTTTGTCTACTATGTGCACAGTTGCAACGCTCTTTTAAAATTCTACCAGATCTTTTAACCTCGTATTTCTATTTTGTTTTCTCAACTATTTTTAAATCTTTATAGGGTAGTTCCTGTTTGCGTTTGCGTTTATTTTTGATGCTAGTCCAATTATTTATATTAGTATGTCCCTTACGTGCTCGTTTTTTCAAAACTTGTGTTTCTTGTTCTTCATCATTACTGTCGAAATAATCAACAATTATTAAGCAATTAATGCTTTAAGAACAGGCTTTATCCGAGTGATGTTCATTCATTAGGTAATAGTAATACCTATATAAATTTCTACACAATTTTTAATTTTCATTTTTAACTGTTTATTTTCTTAACTTATCACTTCCACTTTCAAGTAGCTTCAGGGTGACTCTTAATAACAGTAAAATTACAATAATTAAGTACTTTTAGTAACAATTGGTTTTAAAATATGTCAAAACTGTCAATTGTTCCACCGATTACTTGATACGAGAGCAGGATGAAAAATGTTGCGATTCGGTTTGAAAGGCTGGCACTATAAGAAGCGATTATTTTTTGCTTTAATGTAATATTCATTATCTGATAATTTAATTATTTATTATAATTTTTAAACATGTTTATAATAAATTTTTCTTTTAAATTGTGCTTTAAAATGATTACAGAAATTTCGAAAATAAGGCACCTGCTGCTGATACAGACTTACGAGGTTTTAAAATCGCTGAAGAACTTACGAGGTTTTTATTTTGTCAGAAATTGACAAAAACAATAAAAATGTGTTGAGTAGCTCTTTCAGTTGTACGGATATTAAAAAATGAAATGTATTTAACGCTAAAACCAAAATTACCAAATTTTGTACTTACGAGGTTTTAAAAGATCAGCGACGAGTTGTTATTTTATTTTTTGTTTTTTGTAGTATAATGTTTACCATGTAATGTTTGTTAATAATAAAATTATTTCACATAATTTTTTTTATTTAAGCTCTTTCCTAAAAAATCCCAAATAAATTTTTATAATAAAAATTTTAAAAGAAATAAAGACTAAGTTAGGCTAAATTTAAAGAAATAATTAACACTGAGGCTAGGATAGGCTAAAAAAACTTACAAAATACCAGTAAAGTTCAATTGTTTCATTACATCAACCCTTATAACACTTGGTTAAAAACTCGCAATTTAGTTGAATTAGGTAAGTATACATTCTATTCTCAATTTTTTCGTATAATCAATTTTTGATGTAAAAATTTCTTGAAAAAGCTTCTGTACCACTCTAAAACTTTTATTTACGGAGCGATTTTATAATATTTTTCCTATGTCAGAGTTTAGGTTAGGTGTACTAATGCATTTTATTACCGTTTAGCAATAACGATTCAGTACTGTTCGGTAGTGAAGTAAATTTTGTTTTAAATTTAATTATTGTTTTCAGTGCTTTAACTATTCAGAAATATTTATCGACACAAATGCGATGACACTGACATTTAGTACTAGCAACATAATAAGTTGAAATTACCGTTTGTCATTAAGTAACAAATTAACAATTGGCAGTACCAACCTGATGACACTTTGACAACTGATTATAAAAAAACACTGTAATACAAACCTCAAGACACGGATTCGGTTCCCTCGGTGGCAATGCAAGTTTTTTTTTCTTTGAATTGAAAAAAAATTGAAACGTCACTTAATAGTAAGACTGGATCGAGCCTCGCGTATACATTACCGAAGCGAGCTGCGGTGACAACATAGTATAAGAGAGAGAGATGATATAATACACAGATTAAATGTGTGTGAGAGAGAAAATCACTAGCTGGTAGGCAAGCACGTTGAATTTTTGAAAATACAGGAATAATAAGGCAAGAAAATGAATTTTTATTTTAATTCAGTAATCATATAAGTGCCAGACTTTTATTGTGCATGCATACAACACTCATACTTTACAAATTAATATTTAATTTATCTGAAATCATATTATCTAAAATTGTTTAAAACGCTTCTTATAAACAAAATTGTTTAGAAATATGCAAATTTTAGCGATTTTAACACTTGTTTAGATGCAAAAACCACTTTTAACACGGTAAATACACCACTTTTAATGTTTTGCCTACCAATATGTTGTCACCATACTTCTTTGCCTACCCTCCCCCCCTGCAGTCTTATTATTAACTCAATGGAGTGAAGGCTCTCAGCGGCAACTCGTCAAACGCCATGTACGTGAACATGCGCGATAAGGCTCATGAAAACACAAAAAAGACCAATGGCAGTGGCAAATATAAACCTAAGAGCAAGTTTTCTCGGTGCCTTAAGTGCAATAAACCAAGACAAAAAAACGGATTGCCCAACCGGGAAAAAGCAAACGGCGCATGCCGCCGAAAACATAAGCTTTAGAGCAGTGGAGAGATGGACATCAAAGACAAATTCTTAAGAGACTAAATTTTTTCACCGTCGGAAAAATTACGAATAAACACAAAGTGATTTTTGACAAACAGAATTGCGGAAATCGCGCACTTGGCACATTCGGCGTTTTCTTCTTACGCTTCTCATTGTCATGGACAATCAGAGGTACTGTTTCCTGACTACCTCTGATTGTCCATGACACTCCTGCTTGTTCCTGACTGCTCCTGATTATTCTCATTGTCTCTAACTGTTTTTAATTATTTATGATTTTTCCTGACTATTTCTAATTGTACCTGATTAAACCTAACTTCCTAATTCCTCATGATTGTTGCCAACGGCTTGTAATTTTTCTAACCACACCTAATTGTTCCTCACTGTTCCTGCTTGCTCTTTACTGTTCCTGACTTCGTGACTGTTCCTAATTTTTCATGAATGTTTGTGACTATTCTTGACTACTCTTGACTGTCACACTCCTAATTGTTTCTGATTGATCCTGAATAATCCTGATCATTTGATTGATCCTAATTGTTCTTGGATATTCCTAATTTTTTCTGATCGTTTCTAATTGCTCCTGATTATTCCTGAACGTATTCATTGTGGGGGAGTGATATGGCCTTTTCCGTAATTTTGCCTAACTCTTATCATCTCCAACTCTTTAATATACATAAATCTTCGGGAGTATCATGACCTATAACCGCTTTAAATGTTTCAATCTATTTTCAAGACTGCATATGTTTTTTAATTTTATTAATTGATCCAGTTTACCAATATTGTTAACTAACTCATCCTCTACCATTTACATTAACTACTTACAACATCATCGCATTTTGTATTGTTTACAAATTACTCTAATATGGCTTACTAAACAAATATATACATTTTACTATATTTCATCTCCTATCGATTGTATCTATATTATAAATAAATAGATCTTATTATTTATTACCTTCAAGATATCTTTTAATACTTTTTTTATTTTATAAATGAACCAGCGATAATTGTTGTAAATATATATTATATTCTTATCATCATCAATAAATAATAAATCTTGTACTTTCTACACATATAGAATATAATACAATTGTTATAAATGCTCCCAATTTGGCGCCCAATGTATTTAATACCTACCCCCCTGGGATTTGTTTTTGTGTGTTTTTTTAAATTCTTACCTGCTTTTATTTTCGGTTAGTATTTCCCGTTATTACCTGCGTTCAAGACAACAACGAAAGTTTGTAGACTTTTCAAATATGGTCTTCCGAAAACAGAAAATATTTCGCGATGTTAGGTTTTTTGACTAAATGCAGAGTCATCGCTTGACAACAAGTCAGACATATTACAAATTATCTTAAGAAAATATTAAATTTTACTGAAATTGTTATCTTATCATATAATCAAATTTGAGTTTACAATTGTGTTTTACACCCTATCGCAACGTGAGTGTTTGCAGCTAAATTGCACAAATATCATCTACTTTCGGGTGGCAAGATAGGACTCAGAGCTGACCCTGTATGTTTCCAGCACTATTTGAAGTGCTCGTCAGTGTGGTTCCGCAAGAAGGGTTTGTTTTATGGTGTTTAGAAATAGAGAAAGAGTCTCATACTTGAAGATTAAGATTGACAACTGAAATCTATAACTGCTGACTTTTGTCAATCTGACATAATTTACCCTGAATTAAAGTTCTAATGCCTTAGGTACACAACTACTGTTTAATCGTGTTTCTTGGCAAGACTCGCAACACTAAAATTTCTCTTTTCCTTTTAAAATTGCGCAAAATTTGCGCGTTATTAAAAATGCCTTAAACGCGGTTTCCTATGGTTTCTGGTAGGGGGCACTGGGTCCCCTGCCTCCTGTGGGATGCTGCCAAAAAGACGAGATAGTGCAGCCTACAAAAAAATTAAAATACGTAAGGTTTCCAAAAATGAAAATGCTTTGCTCTCATCAATAAATGGAAGAATTGCTAGAGGAAATAAATACAGATTTTGAGAAAATGGTTGACTTTATAAATGCAGCAACAGAGTCTGTACAAATAAAACCAGATATTCTAATCGCTGTTAGCAGCTTGCAAGCTGCTCTAACCAAATTTGTTTTGTGCGGCGCAAATCAAATTACCGAAATAAATGAGAAGGCGTTAGTGGATAAAATCAAAGACACTCTAGTTGAGGAGGTTGCCAAAATCGGCTTCCTGACTTATAGTCCCTATCCTGCATCATGTTCGCAGGCCGTAGCTTTTTTTTCTTATTCCTTTAAGCCTGCTTATTCTTCTAAGAGCTCTAAGCCTCTAAGCCATCTCCACTTCTGTACGTATGGCCTCACAGAAAAAATTATTTAAGGTAATAATCTACCCGGACAAAGAGGCAAAAAATATCAAGTTACCAGAGAACACATAAACCCTCTTAGCCAAAACATTAAAAGCAAAGAATTAAACATAAAGCCTGAAAGGATATATGAGATTAGGAAAAATGATTTCCTGATCTAATCAGCAACGAGAGATATTAAACAGCTATGTAACAATGCAGATCTCAAGAAAGCAAATTTTACCGCAACAAAACCCACAAAAATTTTACCCAAGGTAGTTTGCTACAATGTCTTCGAGAACCTAAGCAAGGATGAATTTCTTTACTACGTCCAGGATGGAATAAAAGATAAAATGGAATTTAATGAAGGATGGTGTAAAAATGTTACGATTGGCCTTAAAAAGCCTAATTGTAATAACTGAGTTATCGAGCTTTGCCCTGAAGGATGGAAGCACATGATTAGAGAGGGAAGAGCTTATCTGGGATGGAAATCTTGCCTGTAGATAACATTCTAAGATTGACCAAGTGTTTTAAGTGCCAGAGATTTGGGCATGTGGCCAAGCACTGTGACTCCAAAAATAGTTGTGGTCATTGCACGTCCTCCGAGCACGAAAATAAAGATTGCCCAGCAAAACATAACTCAGCGCAACTTAGGTGTATGAACTGCATAAGAGCAAAATTCAGAAATATTAACCATTTGACTGACGACAAAAGCTGCCTAATCTATAAAAAAAAAATTGCAGGAACTAACTTCTAGTATTACCTTTAATGAATAATTATCGAATATTACAAATAAATGCACAGAAAAGCAGAGTGGCAACACTGGAGGTTATAAATAAGCTCAAGTCAAATCTTTTTTATATAGCTTTCATTCAAGAGCTTACGTATACAAAAACCTGGTTACTATTCTATTCCTAACCGTGGTACTATCAAGTTAGTAGCAACCAATTCTCCGAAATTTCTCTGTTGCCTTCTAATAAATGACCTTTTTCTTAATTTTATTTACATGTCACAAATCTCTTAATCTAAGATTACTTGTATTTCGGTCCAATGCACTAACTTCCTCTTCTTCATCGCATCTGTTTACGCTCCCCCTTCTCAGATTTTCGAAGATTTTTTTTTTTGAACTGGATAAAGTGGTTTGCTGTGCTGGTGGTGACTATTTGCTTATTGGAGGTGACTTTAATTGCTCGTCCTCTACCTAGTACAACCTTGTGACTGACCAAAAAATAAATTTTCTAAATGAACCAGGCAACCCGTATACTTTCAAAACGGTTAATGGAAAAACATTATTGATTTGATGCTGGTAACCGATGAACTCGTAACCAAGACCACAAACTGAATAGTCCGAGACTTCTATATTTTTTCTGACCATCGTGTCATTTCTCTCAAGGTTTCTCTAAACATTTTTCCAGACTCGCAACATGAAAATCAAAATTTTACTGTTTTGGACTACTCTAATATTTTACCAGAGCAGCTGGAACAATTTTTCTTGGAACTTAATAATGTTCTGCTAGAGAAGTTTCTTATTCTTGTCGCCCCAACAAAATAAACCTCGCAATAGACTGTTTTTGCAACTCCCTCTTTTATATTCTGGACAATTTTGCTAAATGCAGAAAAAAGTATCTCAACAGACCCGACTGGTGGAACAAGAAGATAGACGACCTCCCCAAAATTTATTTAGACAAAAAATGGTACTTTATAGAAATAGAGACCAAACAAAAACTTAAGATTTGTATAACGTTATGAACGCCGCAAGGGACAGGTACAAAGAACGAATAAATCGTGACGCCGAGGAATCCTGAAAGAGCTTTGTACAAAACGACCTATGCTCTAACCCTTGGTGGGGTTGTCTATAAAGTGGCTTGTGGAAAATTCAGAAAGGTCCGAGCCATTGGCTTTTTTATTGTGGGCAACAACAACAACTCTAGCAACAAGCCTATTATTAACGGAATTGATATTACCAGATCAAAACAGGAAGCCATGAATTTTCTATTAAATAAACCACTACCTGATGATAATGATCAGAACAAAGATGGAACACACGGGCTCTACAGGAGTGACTACGAGACAGTATTCTCCGTCTACGAAAACAAAGTGCAGGAAGTAACTAAAAAAGAAGTAGAAGAAATCGTAGCGGTTTAAAAAAAAAGAAATTTCCGGGTGTTGATAAACTTAGAAGCTCTTTGCTTAAGATCATTATCCCATACTTGTCTCTTTTTATAGCTCATATTTACAATTCCTGCTTGAAATGGTCTTATTTCCTAAGGGCCTGGAAGAGAGGATGCTTTAAGATACTATTAAAGGACCCCGAAAGTGATTCTGAGAACCCTAAGAATTATAGGCCTATCACCCTGCCATCTGAACTTGCCAAGATCTTGGAAAAAATTATTAAGAGCAGACTAATGCACGGAATTGAAAACTTTCACTCTTCTAAGCAATATGGTCTTATCACGGGCCGTTGCACTACTGATGCCTTTAGTTATTATTTAAATAATGTAAGCGAATCAGGGTACAAATATATTGCTACTATATTTGTGGACATATCTAGAGCCTTCAATAATGTATGGTGGCCTGCAGTAATAAAATCACTTAGAAGAAAACAAGTGCCAAACTACCTTGTCGCGCAAATAACAATATCTTTAATATATGTGCCCTCGTGGCACTTCTGTTTTTATATGCAGAGAGCTAATCGTAAAATTAAGCAAGAAAATCGCTAGAACAAAAACAACCCCATTAAAAGTTATGTTAATATTGAGATTCAACCGCCGGGAAACAAAGAGAATGTACCTGAAAATAATGCGGTTGATAATTAGGGTTGAGAACTTGAGGCCAGGTGTAGAAGCAGGTCGAGGTTTGTTAGAATAGGCCGAAGGGCTTAAAAACTAAGAAAAGTGTACCAACCTTTCGAGCGCAATTAAAACGACGACGTCGAAAACGTCGACATTGAAGAATTATTTCTGTCTGAAGTACCGACAAAAAACGCACTGCCCGGTCCAGTTGCAATTTCTTTTAGATTTTGATTCCGAAACACTCAATCAATTAGAAGCGGCAAAACCTGCAAATGTTCCTATGAGCTGTGTGCCTATATACAGTGTTCCATGTAAAGCCGCACCTGTCGACAAGTAGCATCAAACAATAGCAACTAAAATAAAATCCGTTTTAAAAAACGATACATGGCTCGTAACTCGACCGGAGAGGGCAAAAGTAATAGCCTCGAAAATAGTACTCCGAAATAAGTTAAAATCTGATGGATTGATTAAACGACAAAGGCTCAACTAGTTGCGCAAGGTTTTGGTCAGGTTCCTAGAGTGGCTTGTCTAGCTGCTTGATTTGACATGAGAATTCGTCAGTTCGAGATTGCAACGACATATCTGGATGACGAATTAGATGAATAAATTTATGGAACCTTTGAAACAATACAAAATAATCTTACGCAACGTTGTTGATTTGGAAAGTTATAGCTCTGTAGGAAAGAAAGCCAAAGATAAGTTGAACACGTACCTAAAGGGCATTAAGTTTACTTGTTAAAAAAGCTCTATTCCTTGACTGGCGGGTCTAGCTGCTTGACTTGACATAAAATTTCGTCATTTTGAGATTGCAAGATATGGATGGCGAATTGGATGAATAAATTTATGGAAGCTCTGAAATAATACAAAAAGATCTTACGCAACTTTATTGATTTGAAAGGTTTTAGCTCTGTAGGAAAGAAAGCCAAGGATATGTTGAGCAAGTACTTGAAGGGCATTAAGGTATGCTCGTTAGGAAAGTTCTGTATGGGTTACGCACAGGAGGTCATATTTGGTACCTAAAACTTGATCGGATTGTGAAAGAGCTGGGCGCCACGCTCATCGACTCAGACTCTTGTCTTTTTAAGATTGGTGCAGGCAAAGATATAACGCTGGAAGGATAAAGGGATATAACATTGAAAGGCGGCCAAGCGGGTATTGCGATACTTAAAAAGGACAATTGACAATGGAATTTACGTTTAGATTTAATTCCAATCCGATAAAAGATTTGTGGATGATGATTGAACCAGTTGCTTGCAAGACAAAAGGTCGTACTAGGGATATGCGGGAGTTTCATTTTCTGGGACGCGCACAAACATAAAATCGTCGTTTTGTCGATCACGGAGGCGGAGTGCATGGTTATGTACAAATGTTGTAAAACAGCAGTTAACCTGTAACACTTTATTCGCAAACTAAAGGTTCTACAGATAAAACTTTTTGCAACAACTGAAGTGCACTGAAATTGGTAGAAAATCCAATCTTTCACGCGAGAAGCAAACATATCGATATTTGCCACCACTTTGTCAGAAAAACGCTGCAAGTCCGACATCTCGTGATGAAACATATTTCCAGCAATCAGGTCTCGGACTTTTTAGCAAAGAGTTTAAGCAAGGCTAAGCAAGAGTGGTGCGTAAAATCGGCCGCATTAAAGACTGTTAATTAAATGGACTATGTATTATTTATTTCGGTGTGTTGACATATTTAAGGACTGTTTGCGTGTAAAAACTATTGTCACGGGCTCTACCTCGTGAGGTGGGGTTGAGATTAAAACAGGGTTTTATTACAAAAGATAATTTAATGGTGATCGCAAAAAATGGTACATGATCCAATAATGCTACTTACATCGACATCGTTCACACTTGAAGGGTCTGGGCACACCTCACTCGTTACCTAGTCGACTCGCCTCGTCCACCGCTACCACCAGACTCCCCCTTAACGCAACCCACTAGTTCGCCAACCCCTTAAATGCTCAGTCAGCTATTGCTTCAACCGGCGGTGATTTGGTCAGTATCAGCAATAGCCCATACGCATCGAGGGGTTCACGACCTAGCAGGCCAACGAACTTCCGCTTCGTGACATATGCCCGGCCCTTCAAGATTGTCGACCCGACAATCTGCTCTTAACCTAACCTAACTAATTACAATTCTAAATTTTCGTCCAACGCTGCCACTCATCTGTTGTCTATACTAGGAAAACACCTGTTTGT
This sequence comes from Tribolium confusum, assembly GCA_029207805.1. NCBI lineage: Eukaryota > Metazoa > Arthropoda > Insecta > Coleoptera > Tenebrionidae > Tribolium > Tribolium confusum. The sequence continues at coordinate 21,236,793 of JALGAY010000008.1, read as the reverse complement.
CACTGCACTACTGTTCACTGTCACTAGCTTCGATCAGAAGAATGCTTCCAGAACTTCTCTTGTTAGTACTGCTTTGTTTGTACAATTATCCTCATTGAACGGTACTCCTAACTTCTATGTTCTTTTCTTGGTCGAGGTTCGATACTTGTTGTATACCGGTATTGCCACCGGTAGTCAGACATATGCCCATGTTCGGCTACTGAAGCCAGCTTGCTGCTGCTGTTGGTACCTCTGATGACTCAAGACTCATGCAACTTGTTCTTGATTGTATCTCAAAACTTTTGCTTGTGGATAATAACTTTTCCTTCGGCCTGCTTTCTTTCCACATCCTTCAGTCTACCACTAGGACAGCTGTTGATTCCTGGTTGGTCACCTTTTCAGCTATTTGGTTTTCCTAGTTTTTCTCTTCGTGTGGGCGTTGGGCGTCAAATAAAACAAACATTTATTAGTAACTAACCTAACTTAATCTAACAACATTTATGAAATAAGAGCTCTACACTCTTTCATTCATTTTACACTTATTTACTACTTACTTTACTATGTTGCTGACAGAATGAATTTTTCTCGACGCGTCATTCGTTCTGTCGAGCAACCTTGATTGGTATGTGGTTGTTTACATTTTGCCACCAACCACATACGATATAACCTTGACCGCGTTCGCGATTATCTTTTCATTTTTTCATGATAAACTTCAATTAAAAAAATTAAAATAAAAAAATTAACTAACCTATGCGTTTTCCTTTACTCCTTGACATTTCTCAATCTGCATTTATTTTTTTTTTCTATTTGTATCTCCTGGGTCCTGGTTCTTAACTGACATTTTTTTTTCTTTTTTTTTTTTTTACCTGAAAGCAAACTTAAACAAACACAAAAATTTAGTTACCACGCAGCACATCAACTTTTTTTCTTCAAACTCATTTTCATTGGGGTCTCAGTTCTCCCTCACTTTAAGCAGGAATTTTCTTCAATACATCATGCCCTCTTGGCATGAAACCCTTAATTTGTGACCACCTCATGTGATCCGTCTTCTCTCGTGGTCTCTTTACCACGTCTCTATTTCTTATTTACCCCCAATATTCACTAAGTCTCCTCCGTCCCCTACTAGGCTCGGCTTCTTGTCCCACTTCTAGTCATTCATTGATACAGCAAATTTTTTCTTCCAAGACCCAAAAATTTTCTTATGACTTCAATTTTGTTCGCCCATTTCATTCTTTTACATATCTGTCAAATGTACGACGTACATAAACGTGCATAATCTGAAACATACCAAAGTTAGTTTCTTTCCACAATTTTTTATTTTAAACCTTTTATTCTATTTTTTCCTACAGAACTAATTAATAACTAAGCTACTTAATGGTTAACTTAAATTTTATCTATTAATCTTCTACAGGCGAAGTCCAGGGATCATTATATCTTAAAATTCTACTTACGTGTACTACTTCTGTTTTGCTCCCTTTCGCGCCTGTTTTTATTTCGTAATCTACTTCTCCCACTTTTTTAGTTATTACGTAAGGGCCAAACCACCTACACATTAGTTTCGGGCTTTTGCCCTTCTTCCTTACAGGTACAAAGACTTTGACCTTATCTCCCGTCTGGAAGGTAACGTCACGATGCATTTCGTCGTAACGTTGTTTGTCAGCTCTTTCAAAACCGTCGACCAGATTTCTTATTGAACCGCTGCCGTCGGCAATTTCGTCGTCGCCGTTGTTTTTCTCTGTCTGTTCTTTTTCGGAAATTTTTCTCTCTAAAATCCTCTCTATCTCCTGCCTCGTTTCTTTAGAAACCTGACTTTTTGGCTCGACTGTAATTTGCACCCGACTATCACTTGAACCCGACCCGATTTCCGTACTTCTATGCTGCGGTTTGAACTGCTTAACTTTCTCTTCAACTTCTTTTTGTTTTCTTCTAGTCACGTACTGCTTTGACCCCGACATTCACGCCACGTTTTTATTTATCTTATACCATGTTCTTAGCCTCAACCCCCTTACTCATTTTTATACTCGCATTCTACTCTGTTACTGAGGTAAATGTGACGATTTACCTCACCGAAAACTTAAGGGCGCCTCCACCATATGTCACGGGCTCTACCTCGTGAGGTGGGGTTGAGATTAAAACAGGGTTTTATTACAAAAGATAATTTAATGGTGATCGCAAAAAATGGTACATGATCCAATAATGCTACTTACATCGACATCGTTCACACTTGAAGGGTCTGGGCACACCTCACTCGTTACCTAGTCGACTCGCCTCGTCCACCGCTACCACCAGACTCCCCCTTAACGCAACCCACTAGTTCGCCAACCCCTTAAATGCTCAGTCAGCTATTGCTTCAACCGGCGGTGATTTGGTCAGTATCAGCAATAGCCCATACGCATCGAGGGGTTCACGACCTAGCAGGCCAACGAACTTCCGCTTCGTGACACTATTATTTTAATAATTGTTAAGGACTTTAAATGTCGCGTTTTTAAGAGTCCGGAATTTGAGGGGAATTGTTAAAAATCTGTTTTTTCAGAAGATGAAATTCGCACTTAATTGTCAACCAAATGCGACTTGGTCACATCGGTCAATAGGACTATTTAATTTATGTTTTCCAAAAGGTCTGTCCACTCTTATGGGACCTGCACAAATCTTGTATTTTGTCTAATACAGTCGTACCACAGCCAGCGAGCTGATGTGACATTTTTATTAATAAACTACTTTTGAGACACTGCTTGTTTTAGTGCCCTATCTACATTTTAAAAATGTTGCAATGTAAAAATTTACTCACTTTAGTTGTTAGCAAAAAAACAGCAAAACACTGAAAATTGACATCTTGTAAAAACCCAGGCAGAACTACTCTAACGGAGTTCTTTAGTCGCACAGAAAATTGTTTGTTTACAAAACTCGGCTTCATAGGAAAGTTTCAGCAAAGATTTACATATGATCTATATTATAGATACAACGAATTTCTGCTAAAATAGACACTTGTGACTATATAGACAGGCAACTTCTTGTTTGGTTTGAACTCCTACTCTAGCTGAGTAGTTTAGTCGTACAAAACTTCTGTCATTCAACATCGCTGACATTAATTAAATCTTCTAAAGTAGACATTATACGAGGAACATTTTAACAATATAGGTCAGTGCACACTGATTTGTTTACATTATACGAAAAATTTTAAAATTAAGTGTTATATTATAAATGATGTATCTGACGAATGACTAGCTTTAAAAACTTGTGTTAAATTTAATTTAATTAGTAAAAATAACGATATTAGAAAGTCTGAATAATAAATTGATCTATTGCAGTGCCTAAACGATCTGTACTAAAATAAAATTAGCAATTGACCCAGGAACCCGGACATCACGGCAGCCATTTTGTCGGGTAGGTCAGGGATTGGTTTCCAAACAAATTTTCGTTTCTGCTTTGATTCCAACACGTTTGTTGAGAGTTGTGCTACTATTTGATTTTTTCCAGTGCATTTAAGTGTTTTTTTACTGTTTTTGTGTAGATAATACAATTTTTACTAACTTGGTAAATTACAAAACGTTGTACATTTTTAATTTTATAAATGAATTGTCGGAAAATCAAGACATCAGCCAGACATAATCTCCAAATCGTTGGGTTTTTGCTTATGAACAAACTTACGAATAATTTTTGGTAAAAAAGGTGGGAAATAGACCGATATAAAATCGTATATAATTTTGTAACTTTTAAACTGTTTGTCGTTAGGTACCTCTATTTATCATGGTGATGTGTTTTGCTCCCGAGTGTAAACACTATTCCGAAAGAAAGGAGTGTAAACATTTCTTCAGGTTTCCCACTGATCAGAAAGAAAAGCAGAGGTGGATTAAATTGTTTAGGTGGGTTATTTTTATTTGGATTCGTACAATACATAAAAATCAGCTCTGGTAGAAGAAATGTTTTATAAAATTTATGTTTTAGACGCCAAGATCGACTTCCATATCGTCACTCCTTGGTTTGCAGCTGTCACTTTAAAGACAACAATAAAAAGGAAGGCCCTACCATCTTTCCTCGCAACAAGACAAGACAATTTAATTTTGAAACAATCACCAAAAAGAAAAAGAAAAGCAGAATGTAAACATAGTCAATAAAATACAGCAACAGTGATATCAATTTTTTATTTTGTAGGGTATTATCCCCTCAAGAACCTGTTGAAGCGCAGCCAAGAAGTATTGCAGCTATGGATATTGAAGAAGAACCAGAGCCTGATCTATCAGGACTGCAAAATACCAGTTTCCCAAGACGGTCTCCTCAATTCAACCATTCACAGCCATGCTGGAGGCTGAAAATTACTTTTTAAAACAGGAAGTGAAACAACTTAAGACAAAATTGCAACAGATTAAAGTGCGATTTAGTTATGACGACATTAAAGACAATGATTCATTAGTCAATATGTACACTGACATTCCGACGAATGATTTGTTTCAAATTTTATTTGAATTAATGTCTCGATTTGACTTAAATTATTATGCAAAATGGCCTAAGCAAAATGTTGTCCGAGAAATTAGTCCTAGAGACCAATTATTATTAACACTAATGAACTTACGCATGAACTTGCTATATGAGGATTTGGCTGTACGTTTTTTCATAAGTCGGGCAACAGTGTCAAATATTTTCGTGACATGGTTATATGCACTACACGAAGTGATATTTAAAGGTTTTATGCATAAAATACTAAGCCGCGAGAAGAATAAATAATTTATGCCAGTCAGTTTTAGTGTTTTTACAAATTGTAGAATCATTGTAGATTGCACTGAGGTTTCTGCTATACATCCAAAAAGGATGGATAAACAGAAATTGACTTACAGTGCATATAAGCACCGAAACACGTTAAAAGGATTGGTAGGAGTTGCACCAAATGGTGTGGTAATATTTTTAAGTGACCTATATCCTGGATCAATGTCTGATAAGAAGGTAACGCAGCACTCTGGCATTACAGAAAGTATGGTCGTTGGCGATTTAATTCTAGCAGATAAAGGGTTTCTTATACAAGACTGTGTGTCTCAAGGAGTGATATACCACCATTTTTAAATACCCCGCAATTCTCAAAAGAGGAAATAATTCTCACCAGAACAATAGCTCGTGCCCGAATACACGTAGAACGAGCAAACAGAAGAATAAAATGTTTCAGCATTTTAAATGTAATCCCCGCCACATTAATGCCACATGATTCAGTCGTGTTTCAAGTCTGTGGTGCCCCTACCAATCTCCAATTTCCGTTGATTCGAGAAGTGGAACAATTGTATAAGAAATAGGGGAAAACTGTAATAAATTTCATTCATATATTAAATAATAAAAAACTATTTAATAAAAAGCGAACGTCTTATAGTTCCAACAATCCAGTAATGTATTTCATATAATAATTGAAATAAAATTTTTTCAACAAATCAATGTTGGCTCCCCAAGCATCATCTCTATCAATTTGAACAATGATGTGAGTTTTTGGGGCCCAAATGATTAAATAGCTCACATTTCGTTTTGTAAAGTACAACTGAGCTTGTATTTGATAGTAAAAAGCATGTGATGTGTTTACAATTACTTCTCCATCATCACTGTAGTTTATAACATAATTTTTCTCTTTTTTTATGTCTTCAGACAGCGACGTGCGGTTTCTATATTTAAAGGGGCATTTTATTTCTAAAATGGCATCCTCGTTGACTAGCCCATCTGGACTTGCTCCTAGGAACCCGCATTCATGTAGCCAAATGCCTGTTTGCCTTGTAGTCAGTTCAAATTTAATATGAACCATGGCAAAACTATGAAAACCCCCTAATAAGACATATTACAGACAATGACCTAAATGAACAGCGTGCTAAAAGGCCCAAACTAATAATACAAGACCAAGCATAAAATTTGAAAATGTAAAAATAACCTTTAACGTTTTATAAAATACATATATATTAACCAATGAATAAAATCTGAGAAATAAACGGATCAAGATTTATCAAACTCAAAACCGTGTCCAAAGCAAAACTGGAACTGGAACTGACTTTAGTCAGTCGATCCCCGATGCTTGAGTCAAATATACCTCTTAACTGAAACTGGTTGTTTAATTTTACTCCTCCAGGAAAGCCCTGCTTCCTGAGGGAGCTATCCAAACAAATTAAAGTTTACCATACCACCTTTAAACACATTAAAATATACCATATCTCCGTGTTTAGCAACACGACATCGTCCTCATTAGCTCAAAGTTTACCTGAAGGTCGTCGTCAGCGAGACCGACGACTAGCACTCCCCCCTCCTACTTGTTAACATCTCTAAAAGAATATTTAATTATCGACTAAGCAGGGCACGTAGGATTGTAAAAAATGCTTTTGGAATTCTATGCAACAAATTTCAAGTACTTCAGTTAGAAATTAATCTTCTTGTAAAAAAAGTACAATTAATTTCAAGAACATGTTGCATTTTACATAATTTTGTTAAAAGTAAGGATGGAAAAAAGTACTTGTCACAAGCAGACATAGAAGATACCTCAAGTGTAGCAAGGTCAGAAGGAGAATGGAGAAGAAGTGTTTTTATGACAAAACTGCAAAACAATTCAGCTAATAGATCCTCAAACCAAGCTATAGGTAAAGTAAAGGTTTACATCATTTTTCAATGGCCTTAGGGCAGTGTCTTGGCAAAATAAATTCAATTTTTAAAAATATATACTGATAAGTTGAATTTGCGTCTAATTTAAAAAATAACAACTTAATTGTAGTTATTCGGTGTCAATATATTTTACATTAAGTGTTTCTAAAGTAGCATTTATAGCTGTATCAAAACAACGATAAGTCCTTTTTTTCTTTTTCGCTGCTTGGTGCGAATTTTGTGAATCCAGGGACACACGTCTTTTATTGGCAGAGAGTGCAGCATTATTTAAATTATTCTGTAAGTCATATATTTTACTGTTCTCACCAATCTCACTACTTTTACCCTTATAATCTTGAGTGCCACTTGTTGAAGGTTGCTGAGAAAAAAGTTAAGTTGTTTTAATAAAATAACAGAACTACTTACAAAATTGGTATTAAGTTATAATTCCAAGAAATCAAAGCCTTTTCTTGATTTAACATGTGGGAGGAAAAACTGCACGTTGTCAAACCACCAGAGTGGTTTGTGTCGCTCATCAGCCCCCATATCAGAATTTGTGTCAGACATTTTCTTTATTTCATGAGAAATCTGTGACCTGATGTAATTCATTTTAAGTTTAATATCCTAATTTGTCAGATTTGGGATATCCAATTTATTTCTGATATTTGTTAAGGCGTCAGCCTTGGCGTGCTTGTTAGAATAAAAACAATGTTTGGTATCATATAAGCACGGGTAGTTCTCATACAAGGAAAATAGATCTTCCAAAAAGTCCAAGTATGTTTTTGCTGCATAAAAAGGTTTTAGAACAATCCATAATAAACACTTTTATTGTTTATCTTGTTTTTATTAGCATCCGTAGTTTTGCTCTTTTTTGTCGAGATTGCCGTTTGTTTGTTTTTTTTTTGCATCCACTTCAACTACTAATTATTCTTCAGTAAAAATAAGCACACTGGCACCAAACAACACGTGAAGAAACGTTTTTTGAAGTTATTTAATAACTGTTGTCAACCCAGACAGGAGCGCATGATAAGCGCATGCGTTGTACAAAAACCAAATGTAAAATCAAACGAAAAATAGACACAGTTCTATTTGGAAAAATCAAACGGAAAGATAAAACCAAAGCGATGAAATGTAAAATTAAATAGTGTAAAGGCGTGAACCGATTATCAAATGTCTAATCAAATGATAAAATCAAATGGTGTAAAAGCATCTTTACACTGACACATGACATGGTGGCAAACTCTCACAGCTGCCTACGTCTGTATTGGCTAATTTTTATTTTTATTAATTTTTTGTAACAGTTTATTTTATTATAAAATACTTGTATTTACATATATCTTTTTCACAATTTATTAGTTATCTAGTTAAATTTTTTGTAAAATTTATACTTATTATATTTATGTTTTTCTGACCTTGTTTTTTATTTATGGTAATGCGGTATGTTTCAAGAAAACATTAAACTCTAATAAAAAATAACTTTAACTGTAACAGTACTTACACCGTCAAGAAGAGCCACGCTTCCTCTCAATACGCTCTCATTATGAGTGAAATTGGTGAACATAAAAACAAATTTTGCTTCAAAATTTATATGGCAAATGTACAGGGTGTTAGAAAATTGAAGATTTGGAGGCACTAAAAAAAGTGTCTACAAACTACATTTACTAAAATAGCAGAAAGCAACCCACTAACTATATATAAAGCAGCAGACCTGGTGATACCTGTGACTGATCAAGATAAAAAAAAAAATTGAGTGAATTATTAAAACAAATGCTAGGAAAACACTATTACTTAGTACCCAATAATGATATAAATAAAATAAATGAATTTACTTACAGCAATGAGACAGTATTAAACTTCAGTTCATTCAGTTCATTAAAAAATGGCAGCGTACAGGATATAACAGAAAATTATTTACGACGTAATCATTCGTAAGTAAGTAATCAGACGTAAATCATTCCATATCAAAAGATGACATGAAAATGCCCTAATATCACTTTTACAAGAAAAACAAACGATAAATGAAATAGAGATACATGATCTCATATGATCCTTAAATAAGAAGGATACATCCGGATCAGCATTGGTAATACTACGAAACATGCTAGAACAACAAATTCTAAAAAAGAGAAAAATTTTGAATTCTAGAGAAACTTACCTCTGTGAGGTGCTCATACTGTCAAGCTTTTGACCATACCATAAAAGAATGTAATAAAGACCTATAAGATGGAAGGATGTGCTACATATGTAGAAGCAAATAGAAAAGCCATAACGGCAATTATTGTTATATGTGCAAGGTTAATATAGATCCGACAGCATAAAATGTCTAATTTACTTAGTAAATCCTATTTTCATTATCTGCCAAGCTCTACGACCCCTGGCAGACACTACGAGCATTGAGTTGATTTAACATCAAGTGTGATCAAATACAAAAAACCTACTTGCTTTTGTTGTTTCTTGTGTTGTTTTGCAGTGTTTAAATAGGTATATAACAAGTTTTTTAAATCCTTATTAGAATAAAATAAAGATAAACATCCAAGCAAACTGCTGGGTGTATGGTTGTAATTCTGTTTATAAAAATAACTTTGAACTAACTTTTCATCACTTCTTAAATGATGGTTAAAAAATTCACTACTTTAATGACTTGGGCATATCGTCATACATATTAAGAAAAAAAGTTTGGGAAATAAAGTTAAAAATGTGAAAACCTGTTACCAAAAGTATGCTAGTTTATTCAAGACATTTTACCGATTATGACTTTGCAACACTAGGTAAACTATACGTTTACAAGTTTATACAAATTTAGCATATTGTATTTTTAAGGGGGCTTTCTAAAACGATATTTAAGACCACAAGTAATAAAGTGTTCTGCAACTACCACAGCTTGCCTTCCTGGTATTTGCATTTACATTGCATTTACTGGCAGGGGTGGCGTTTACTCGTAAATAACTAAAAACACTTGCCAGAATCACAAAGATTCTTAATTTTCTAAAAAAATATATTGTTATATTAAAAAAAATATAAAATTTTGATAAAATAACTTTCAAAATCTCTAAAAACTCCCAAAATTTTACAACTTTAACTTTCGCGGTACCAACATCTAATACTTACAGAGAGCACCATTTAGGTACATTTGTACCCCAAGTTAAAAATAGCCTAAACGTTTATTAAGAATTTTTTTTAATAAAACGTTTGCTTACGTTTTTTTTTAATTAAACAAAAGCTTTTTATTGAAAAACATGGTAACACAAATAGTACAAAATATGTAGATCTAAAATATTTTATTTTTTGGCAATTTGCACAGCAGGCTCTTTTAGTGTTATGTTTTGCACATACAAATTGTTGGCATTAAGCGCATTTTTGACGTGTTTTGTGATCATTGCTCCTAGGACAAAAAAAACATATTCCTGGGTTATTTACAGGCTTTTTTTGTCGGCTGTATTGCATTAGTTAGATCTGGAAACGTATTTACCATAAATCGCTTTACAAAAGCCTGCACTTTTGTGTTCTTTCTAAATCTGTTTTTTACATGTTTTTTTATTAATTGTTTTTCTAAATTTAAAAAAAACTTTTTTCTTTCATTACGGTTTTACCTACATTACAGAGTTGCACCGATTTGTAACAAAGCAATTTCGTACTCTAAGATAATATATAAATATTAAGACCGCGGCGCCATCCTAATACGTTATGCCACTTCCACTGCGATGACGTACGCTATCCACTACCACTAGGTCTGCACCAACACCTCCCTATCTTTCTCCTCTCGCTTCCTTCACTTATGGTCGAGGGTATATAAAGTCTGCCGCCGCTAACGGAACGGCATTACTAGCGCATTAACCTAGTAAGTCTCTTCTCTCTGAACTCACTACTTACTGGCGCATTAACCTAGTAAGTTTCCCTCCCTGAAACCGCTACCTAAAAAGCATTATCTCATGGGTATCCTAGGCCCTTCCTTTACAAGTGCTCGTGGCGCATTAACCTGCGAGACACTTGAGGCCGACCGAACCTGGAGAACGAGCTGCCAAAGCCGACCGGATCGTAGTGTTGACTCCAGCAGTGCTAGCAGAACCGACTTATTAGACAGGAAATTGCATTTAGTTATTCATTTAACTTTAACTTGACTTGACCTTCCGATCTAGTGTCATACAGCTGACTTGAGTCGGTACTAGTATAGTACTCGTTGACATTTTGAAATAAACAAAATTTCTTCCAAGAAATAAAAGAGTAAACAATAATGGCAAGAAATACTGAAAGTAAACAAAAACACACAAACGAACAAGCTGATTTTTGCAAACAGTTGCTAAATAGACAAAACGTAGACCCATTCTAACCTCATTTAATTTAACATCTAAACAAGACGACTTTATTAAGCAGGACAATAAACATTAAAACACTAATCCAACCTCTTTAAAAGTTTGGGGCTAAAGCTTTTACTCCCGGGATAAAAAATAGACATAAATGGCTCAAATATCCTGAAATCTAAGAGTCCACGAGTGAAAAAAATAAAATTATTAAAGATAATATGCGTCACTCTAATCTCCTTGTACATTAGCGCAGGTATTTAATACAATAAAAATAGTTGAAACAATTTAAAATAATTTTACTTTTTTTAGATGTTTTAAATAAAGTTTTTTTTTTAATTGAAAAATAGAGTAAGACAATAATACAATTATTAATAATAGTGTAATATAAATAAAATTACACAAAATGTCTTAGAATCGATACAAATTTTGCGTACAGTACAAAATATTAGAGAAATAAATACGATTATTAAGACAAAAAACTTTAAATGCGTCGGAAAATTTGTATTAAAAATTTTCAGGAAAATAGACTGACACCAAAAGTTTGTAGAAGCGTTGTAAAAATAGAAAAAATGTTAATAAATGTAGAAAATAAAGCACTTGGCTCCAATTAACAATGCCTTTATTATTACGCAGTCACTATACATCTACAACCTATTAATTAATCAATATTAATATCGCTTACATTTATAAACTTTTTTACTAAAGATGGACTCGCCTTATAGTTCCATAATTTGTTAATCAATTTATATTCGGTCAGTGTGCTGAGTTGTTTTGTAATCAATTTTAATTTAAGTAAACGCCATTTAATAAACTTTGTTGCAAACTACTTGCGTTTGCAGATTAATTTTAATTCTCTTTTTAAAACTAAAGTTGTTTTATTTGGAGTAGATTTTAGGAAATTAAACATGTTTTAAAAATTTTTGTTTGTACTTTAATTTTGCTAAATCATTTTTGGTTGCCGCACCATATACCACGGATCCCATAGTTTATAATTAATTGAATATAAGTTTTATCAAATAATAGGCTAATCTTCGGAGAAGCCTCTCACAATCAGTGGTATCTTCAGACCACTTGCATCAAATTGACGCCACTATTTTCAGCTTTTCCTACGTCTTTAATTAAAAAAAAATGTTGGCTTAACAACTTAAGCATTGCTGAAATTATAAAAGTCATCTGCAACTTTGACGTTCAATGTCAAATTGGTTTGAAAAATTTAGATACGACGTAATTATTTTGACTTAACATCATTAATAATTGTGATTTCATTGTCTACGGATACTCCATTGCTGAGCTAGAAGTTATTTACCTGATTTATAGAGAATTACAGAGAAATGCTGGAGCAGCGATTCCGCTTTAGCCACAACGATTTCCCAATAAAAGATTGCTTTCAGTCAAAATGTTTTTAACTGTTTACAGGAAATTAAAAAAAACAGGTAAACTTCTTCCTAATAGACAAGAACGAAATCTAAAACATCTAGAACATAAAATTTTGGATATCAAAAAAAATTTTTTAATGCAGTTTATGTAAATCCGTGCATAAGCACAAGGCGTCTCGCTCAATATTTTTATGTGTCGAATTAGACAGTTTAGAAAAAACTTTATAAAAGCTTTCTGTATCCTTATTATTTGCAGAAGGTTTAGGCTTTTAGACCTACAGAGTTTGCTCCTGGGCAAAGATTTTGTCGTGTTTTACACGTTCCGGCATTTGAAATGTTTATAACGCACATGTATAGGCAGATAAAAATGCTTATCCTTATCGTCAAAAGCATTTTCAAGACAAATGTTTTATAAATCTTTGGGATAGGCTGTTAGAAAATCACCTTATTGGACCGTTTGAGTTACCTCCACGCTTAAATGGGGATAATTATTACAAAATTTTTAACTTATAATTTATCTGCATTATTATAAAACGTGCCACTAGAATTAAGAAAAACTATGTGGTTTTAGCATGACGAAGCTCCCTCTCATTTCGCAGTTAAAATAAGTGACTATTTAAATCGTCGTTTTTGTCGAAGCTGGATTGGAACAAATGGTCTACATCATTGGCTAGCGCCCTTGCTCTCCAGACTTAACGCCGAAAGATTTTTATTTTTGTGGTCATATAAAAAAACTGGTGTACAATGAAAATGAAACTGAAAATGTGGAAGAAATTCGAAATAGCATTTTTAATGCAGCTGAAACTATTCGACAAAATGTTGACATTTTAGAACTTACATGTTGTAGGAGATTTCAACCACCACATATTTTATAACTGTTTCTAAAATCAAATAAACAATTATTTGCTGTTAATACAGCTGGTTTAGCTGAAATATAATTTTTTAGTTAATATAAATAAAAAAAAATGTGGAAATAATGTCTTATGGCATCCAATTTTTAACATAATTAAACATAGCAGTCTACTAGACTTTTAATCAAATGTTTCTTTGTTTTTAACGCCCAAGGAAAATTTTTAAAATTTTCTCACACAGCTATTTAGTGATTCCGGTAGATATACTTAAACAAATAAGACTAGTAACAATAAAAGTTAAAAAAATGCATTTTTGTCAATTTTAAGAAACAAAACGTCAGCGGTCACTGGTGACCGCTATGACCCTGTAGGAAATTATTGCGCAAATCATCATCGGGCACGCGTGATGATCGGTCATGTGATTTTTGGAAATTTTTGTAATAAGAGCTGCATTATTATCGCGTGTATACGTTTATTACTACCGTTCAGTAGAAAAATGGCAGATAAGTTAAGTTACTTAGTGATCGTGTAAAGCAAATGGTTGCTTTAACAAAAGCCGTTGCCAACATTTTATACTTATAGGTGCATTAAGTTTGTAAGTAGCCACCCTAAGACTCGCCCTCCCCTGGAGCATTAACCTAGGGGCTTCCTCTCCGATACCGCTATCTACGCTGCATTAACCCGTGGATGGATTCTTACATCCTCTCCACCACAAGTAGGAGCCGCCGAAGCCGACACGTGGAGGACGAGGAGCCGAAAACGGGGACCACGGAGGACGAGGAGCCGACGAACACGAAGAGACCGTGTAGCATTAGCAGATTTGTTTAGTTATTCAGAAGTATTATTTTATTTTTATTTATTCTGTACATAAATTTAAACTGTAAATAAAATTTTATCAAAGCCACTCTTCTCTCTCTCTCTACGTTATCCAGAACCCGACACGGAAACAACCATTATAAGTTCTTCTGAATCAGACCCATTTTTTTTCGACTCACATAATGATTCTGATTATCAGAAAGTGATAATGAAATCAATTTAAAGTCTTTCATAAACCTTTAGTCAGTGCAAATCCAATCGATCTTTATAGTATTTTCTTAGACAAACGAAATGGTAACTCAGACAAATTTATACGCTACCCAAGTTCTTACTGAGCTAGAGGATGTGCCTCGGCACTTTTGAAATTACCAGTGGTCACCAACAAATAGAAGCGAAATAAAAAAAATATTTTGTTACTGGCGAATATGGACATGCTGAGAATGCCTTCACTTAGTTGGAGTCAAAAGCCTATGTTTAAAAACGTATTCGTAAACTTAGTTATGTCTAGAAATAGGTTCGAACTTTTCCTAAAGTTTTGGGATTTTAGTGACAATAATTTGTGCTCAGAAGGAGATAGACTATTTAAGATTCAACCACTTGTTGATTTGTTAATAAAAAAATCTGAGGATGCGTACACGCTAGTTAAAATTTTTTGTATAGACGAAACTCTTGCGCCTTTTTGAGAAAGACTTAATATGAAGCAATATATCCCATTGAAAACACACAAGTATGGTGTGAAAATTTTTAAATTATATTTTTCCGGTGGATACACTTGGAATATGAAACTATATGGGAGTAAAGAAGCTGAACCTGGATCATCAGTTTCCACAAAAAGTGTAACTTTTTTGGGTGAAAAACTACTTAATGCTGGAAGAACAATTATTATGGATAATTACTATACCAGTCTTGAATTGGCAAATATACTCTTAGATAAAATAAAATTCATGTAGTTGGTACCCTGCAATCTAACAGGAGAGGCATCTCTCGCCGAAGGCATCGATAAGAAACTGAAGAAAGAGGAAATTATTGCGAGAGAAAACGATAAAGGAATTTGCATTTTTAAGTGGAAGGATAAACATGATGTGTTGTTGGTAACGACAAAACATGGTGATAAAATTAAAGAAGTGAAGAGAAGAACAGGCTCAATAGATAAACCAGTTGCTGTGTTAGAATGCAATGTAGACAAAAGATCAATAGACCTTTTATACCAAATGCCTAGCTATAACACAGCATTCCAGAAAACGATCAAGTGGTACCGAAAAATTACATTGGAGTTATTATTGGGTACAGCAGTAGTCAATGCTTATCTTCTGTACAAAGAAATACAAGAGAGTTCTATGACAATTTCAAATTTTAGAGAAGCTGTATTCTGTAGCTTGTTAGGAGGTAAAGAAGACAAAACTGAAACTGAAAATTTAGAGAGAGAAATGCTAGAGACAAAAAAAAAAGAAAAAATACGCATAGCGTTGCATAAAAAAAGGGAAAGCAGTGAAAACAAGATAACATTGTAAATTATGTTACAAAAAAATAAAAAAGAAATAATAAAGTAAGAAAAGTAACAACCTACTGTATAAATTGCGACGGTCAGAGACACTTTTGTTTGGATTGCTTTAGAGAGTATCAGAAATAATTTTATAAATATTCATAAATATAATAAAGTATCATATATGTAAAGGGTTTTTCAATAAGGATGAGTCGATGTTAAAATGGAATAAAACAAGCTGTGTGTGAAGTATTTAAAAAAATCTTTTTTTATATGAAAGGTCCATGCATGCCTTTATTTATGGAATATAACATCGTTCAAATGTCCGCCGCGACTTCTTACTGTGGCATGGATCCGAGTGGACCAATTTTGAATGACTCGCTCGCATAGATCTGGCTAAATTTGACCGATGGCATTGGTGATATTGACTTTAAGGGCATCGGTCGATTGCGGCTGATTGGTATAAACCTGCGACTTGAGAAAACCCCACAAAAAAAATCTAGCGGGGTCAAATCGTACGATCTTGGTGGCCAATTCACGTCACCTTTGCGAGAAATAACTCTGCCCTCAAATCTTTCATGCAGTACGTTCAGCGTGGCGTCTGCTGTATGGCACGTAGCTCCGTCCTGCTGGAACCACATGTTGTCTACCTCCATATCGTTTAATTTAGGGCAAAAGAATTTTGTTAGCATCGTTCTGTAG
The DNA here is from genome assembly GCA_029207805.1 of Tribolium confusum. NCBI lineage: Eukaryota > Metazoa > Arthropoda > Insecta > Coleoptera > Tenebrionidae > Tribolium > Tribolium confusum. Next base: position 21,220,691 of record JALGAY010000008.1, on the reverse strand, counting down.
CGCTCGCCGTTGACGGTGATGATCTCACCAACGTCATTTTCAAAAAAGTATAAACTAATGACGCCGCCGGCCCAAAATCCGCACCAAACAGTAACTTTTTGTGGATGCATTGCAATTTGCTGAACCTCGTGTGGGTTAGCGTCGTCCCATATACGGCAATTTTGAGTGTTAACGTAGCCATTCATCCAAAAATGCACCTCGTCACTTAAGATGATTTTTCGACCAAATGTGGGGTCTTCTTCTAAACGGTTTGAAGCCCAGTCAGCGAACAAACGGCGTTGTCTATAGTCATTAGTTTTAAGCTTCTGAGTCAATTAGATTTTGTACGAGTGTAATCTCAAATTTCGACGCAAAATTCGCCAAACTGATGTTTGCGAAAGGCCGAGTTCTTGTGCACGACGCGGAATTGACTGTCTCGGGTTTTGCTGTACAGTTTCACGTACGGCAGCAATATTTTCGGCAGATCTAGCATTTCTTTGACGACGGGGTGTTGGCTGATTGTTTACCAAAGCCGTTGTTTCAAATTTGGTCACCAAACGCTGCAGAGTCCATTTTGAAGGACCACCGTGTCTTCCATAAAATGGGCGCAACGAGCGCAATGTTCGAACTAACGAACAGTCATTTTGATAATAAAGTTTTATCATTTGGACGTGTTGCTCAATTGTGTAATTTGCCATAGTAATTTGGCAGTGACTGAACAATAAACACCAAATTACACAGACACTACCAAAAAAACATGGCTGCCACAGGGTGCCAACATCAACCCATCCTTATTGAAAAACACTTTATATGGCATATATACATATTCAGGGTAATTTTTTTATCTGTTCCCGCCCGAAACTCCAAAAATAAGCAACACATTATACTTTGAAAAATATATTTTCAAAATTAAAGCTAAAGAGTTTTGAATTATTGTCAACATTGTTGATAATACCTTTAACAGTGCTTCCAGAGTCAATTTAGTTAGATTATTTGTTCCCACATTATTTAGTTAATTAATTACTTTTCGATTGTTTAACGTGTTGCCTATTTTTAGAGTGTCGGGCGGGAACAGATAAAAAAATCATCCTGTATATCACATATGGCATATAACTTGTACATTGTTTTTTAATAAGTAGTTATTCACATTGTTTTTTTAATATATAAATCATTTAATAAGAGATTTGCTACTATAAAATTTTTACATTTTTAAATTTGTAACAGAAAAATAAAGCATGAAACATTAGACCTGCCACCACTACAGTATCTGTCAGGGCCACGTCAGTCATTTCTATACATTGGATGATGTAAATAAGGGGCTACCTAGCCTGGAGAGAAGATTTTTGTGATCGGTCACTGGTAACCGCCGTGGCCCTGTGGGAAAGTCACTCATCAACGTTAAGGTGTTAATTAAATATTATAAAATTTTTAGTCTAGACAAACCCTTAAACAAAAATGTGTGTCTTTGTTTTTCCGGTGTTAATGGAAAATTTTAGATTAGGTTTCTAGTAGATAAGAGATCAATTATAGAATAAAATCACGCTTTAAAAACAAAACAAAAATAATACTGAGGTTAAACTTAAATGGCAGAAACTATTACCATACACCAATTCGGTGAACGCTCAGTAAATATAAAAAATTAATGTAGGAAAACCTTTAGCAAGTAGCTACTGACAGTAGAGTTTTTACATATGTACTAATTGTCAAATCTAGCAGAACTCTTTTATAGGCAGATTTCTAAAACAATAGATACAGCAACAACCGTTTGGAGAATTTTAAATAAATGGCGGCAGGATGGTACTCTGAAAAGATGACTTAAATCTGGTAGACATCGGGTTTCAACTCAGGCGCAAGATGAAGCACAAATAGATATGCTGCAAAACAAATCGTTCAGTTTGGCTGTAACTCCTGGACGGTCATCTGACTTTTCTAGATCAGTGAGGACCACAAGACACCAAATTAGATCAAGCAAACTACAAAACTATTGAGCAGCAGAAAAAACAAAAATAACGGCCACACAAAAAGAAATAAGAATGGGCTTTATTTTGCACCACCTTGTCAACAATGACGACTTTTAAGAGAGTGTTATCTTTTCAGATAAAAAAAAACATTCAAATTATGCAAGATAGGAAAAGCCACACTCGTATATTGCTCAAAAGAATTCTAATCGTGTTGCCGTAAATGTGTGGAGTTGGATTTCAGCTAGTAGTGCAACTTGTTCATATCGAAGATCGTCTCAATAGCCTAATGTATAGACAAATTTTGGAGAAGTGTATGCTATCGACAATGTCAGTAGAAAATGTAATTGCTGCACCGTGCATTCATTTTTTACCAAAATAGCTGTCCAGTACATACCATACACGCATTAGCTGTGTGGTTTTGAAGTAACGATGTTGATGTGCTCAACTGGCCTAGTCGAAGTCCAGACCTAAACCCTATAAGAAAAAAAAATTGAAAACCGTCGCCTTGTTGTACAAAATAGACACGATCTACTACTAATTACTATAGTAGAATCTTGGCATGTATTTCCCGAAAAATATCATTTAAGTTTATGTCTATGCGCAGACGAAAAGAAAACGTATTAGAGATGTGTGGTGCTCTAACTAAATATTAAAATGTTTTTCTACTCTTTATTATTGTTTCACTAATTGTTTTTAAATTTTTTTATTCACAGCAAAATTAGTATGTGATATCGTTTCCTAGAAACGTCAAAGTTGACTAGAATTCAAAATTAACGCTACTTTTAAAATTCACGTGTTACGTCATTTTTTTTATACTTTATAGTTATATCTTATTGAACCGTGAGTTGTATAAAACCACGTATGAGTAACTTCAGCGCAGAAAAAAAACTGTTATTTATGCATTGTGTGGCGCGTTATAAAAATATTATTGAAAATAAAAAAAACAACGCAGTTACATGAGCCGAGAAACAGAGAGCTTGGAAAAAGTTGAATAAGATTTTAATAGTGAAACTTCTTCCAATGTGTTTTCCAACAAGAAATCTTTGATGAAATGTTACGAAAGTAAGAAAAGGAAAAAGAGAAAAAATGCCACGGTAAATAGAGGTAAACTAAGGGCTACTGGAGGAGGGACCTTTACATCAAAAATTTACTTCATTAAGCGACAACTAAATGCCATTACCGGAAAGCGTTTTATATAAATATCGAGTGTACATTTTTTTTAATTTCTAGTCTTAATATGTCATTCATTATAAGAGTTTTTACTTTTAGTGTTTGGATTTGTTAGCGGCGTTAGCAGCTATTTTTTTAATAGGTATCTTTATATCCAACAATCTAGAATATGGTTATTAGTTACTAAATAATAAATGCCATAGCACTTTTATTTGCAGCTACCTAATACAATATCATTACCTAATTCCTGTGCTTTAAATCTGGTTTTTATATTACTATTATTGAATATCGTACTGTCAAGAGAGAAGCCTGCCCATCTTGCGACAACATTTAGTAGTCGGTTATTGCTATCAAAAATGGCTTCCATGTTTGTGGAGAAATAGTCTTTTCGATTTCGATAAATTGCCGCGTCATCGCCTTCTTTAATAACATACACTTAAAAAAATTATGTAAACAATAAATATTTTCTACCTAGGTGCTAAAAATTTGATGTGCGTACAATCAATTGCATCAATAACATGAGGAAACCAAGCAATATTATAAAAATGTATCCTCACTTTTGCTCGTTCTTTATTTGTGCTAGAAAATGAAACATTTTTTATACAAAATAGCAATAGAACAAGAAACTTTTTGAACTATTCTGCCGCTGTAGTCTCATGAATCCTCGTGAAAAATGCTATTATTAGTTCTAGATGTAGTTCTGTTGCAAAGTATTTTAGACAGGTTAATAATTCATTAATTAAAGATGATTCCTAAAAAATTAATTAAAGTTATTCTATAAGGGCATTTACTTAACAGTGGTAAACTCCAATTTGTTTTTTATAAAAGGTAATAAATATATTACAATTTCTTTTGTTAACCAAAAATTTTTTAAAACTGCTTATTACAATGACTGTTGTAATAATCAGATTTCGAGTGCACTTGCCTAGTAGTTCTAAACTTCAAAAATCAAATTTATCTAGAACATCAAACACTTCTACGACCATTATTATATTTATTTTAAACAAATTCAGTTTTTTGAACAGAAAATGACAAAATCTGACGTAAAAACGGAGTGAGTAACAGATGTATTGTTTAAGTCATATTCAAATTACCTCTCAATGTAAGTCACGCTTAAAAGGTATCTTCTTTTTGGTGCAGTTTAACTTAACAGAAAAGTGACACTATTAATGGCTTAAGTGTGAGCTGTTTAGTCGAGCCTTAGTATCTCACTGACGCTTTTTTTTAAGAAGAAATCTTTAACAAAAGATAACATGAAAAACTTTTCAAAAAAATTTCTTAATGACGAACAAATTGAGTGCACAATTTTTAATTCGTGCACTAAATCTCTCAACTTTAGAACAACTAGTTTAGAGCTAAAAAGCAAAAGTTTGCCAGAATAAGAAAGTAAGAACTTGGCTACTTAACGGATAGTAGCATGTTTTGGCTTTACAGATCAAAAAAATAAAAAATATTCTCCACTTTCACCACCAAATTTTGTATGCCTTGTAAAAAGAAACGCATCTCAGAACAACAATATTTCTCAAAAGTTACAAAATTGAACACTTTCAAAAAACAAATAAAAATAATACTTTTGAACGATTTTTCGAACCTAGGTTTGTTATCAAGAAAGACATAGCCTTATGGTCTAAGAGGGACAGACTCATAAACCTACATTCAAAAACGTCTAGAAATTAGTTATTAATAAAAAATTCTACAAATATGTTATTTTTATTTGTTTACATCGAAACCTGTATTGACCAAGAACATAACTTCCAAAAACGTCTGTACCAGTTTTTACCATTACCAGCAAAGACGGCTGGGCTAACATCAAACTAGACCACCACACATAACAATAGCAACAATAACCAAATCCAGACATAGAAATTAAAATTACTAGAATCTGACAACAAAGCAAATCACAGAAACAGTGCTGTGTATATTTTTACACCTACTAGCCCTTCAAAACAAATGGCTTCGATGGTTGGCTCAGGAAATTTTGAAAGTGAAGATAATGTGAAAAAAACTAGTTTTTTCTATCTCGCCATAGCCTTATTTTCCCGTCGAAAAATCTTGGTACTAACGTTAGCTGCAAGATTAAGCCAATTTTCAGTAAATTATATAAAAACAATATTTTACTTAAATTAAATTTTATTGGGAGTTGTTTGTTGTATAGTAAAGGAAAAATTATATACTGATAAGTAATAAAAACAGATAAACACCTATTTCTAGAAATTGTATTTTAACAATTTTTTGTCAATAAATTTATCTCAATTAATAAAAAACTTATTAAATATTTATTTAGCTTTTTTACCTAGGTTTTTGTGTCTTTTTTATTGTTTCTTTTGCTTCACATTTGCAGTTTTTATACTTTTAGAGTTTTATTTGTGTCTTAACATCTATCAAACGTGTTGGAAGTGTTTAAATTAAAACTGGTAATATGTCCAGAGTGCGTAAATTAAAAAGTATTTTTCAATTAAGTAAGTCTAAGAGAGAGCGTATTGTGGGTTTGCAAGAAGCTGGTATACTAGCAAAAAAAACCGCGGGAAAAATCAACCGATCGGTATGGACTGTAATAAAAACTTATCAAGCGTGGACCTAAAAAGACCCTACACAAAGAGCCAGAGGCACTGAACGTCGTTGGGAAACAAGAAAGCGACAAGATTGTCGCCTTAGGGCCAAATTTCAAGTCAAAGCTGCGTCAACGCAACTCAAAAATACACGCAAGTATTGCGATTAGACTTAGACTTTAATGCGCTTGGTTTTAACGGTATCGCAACTGATTTGCGTGCACGCAGAATGTGTTTCCCACTGTTTTTGGTGCATTTTTACATGTGTTTGACAGTTTATTGATAATGGCGGGTTTTGATGTTGCTCGCGAAATTTTATTTGGAATTGCCGGAGGAGTTTTTAGCGATGATAGCAGTGTCAATGATAATAATGAAGGACAAAAAGGTTAGTTTGTGATTTGAGGTCCTAATTTATTTTAAATCTTTTAGACTTCGTCGACTAGAAGGAGTCGTATTGACGGCATATAGAACTTGTTCCTAAGCAAGGTCCCGATGAAATTGATTCCTATTAGCTCTCTTTAGGGACCCAAACAAGACACTTTGTTGATCTATCTCCTCCATCAAAACTGCTACATTTCCTGGTGTGAAATTATTTGCCAAATGTTTAACCATCGTTAAACAGATTATTTCTTTTTTTCTGTAAAACACAAATGTATGTCAAGATGCAATAGGTTGGAATAGTTGCAATGTGGACCTACTGCTCAAGGAAATTGCAACAAATATTTCCGCATGTTGAAACAATTTAAACAAATTGTGGTAAGCACAGTTTTGCTTACTTCAGCGGGGGCAAAGTACTATGACAGTTGCACGGTTTTCCAGCGACCGACAAAATGTAATTTATTATATCATTTAAATGTACAAATTAATATAATAATTCAATATAAGTTCTAGTTTTGTTTTATAATCAGTGTAGGTTAGGTTTATATTGTTAAGTTTTTGTTTTAATAAAGTTAGTATAGATCGAAGCTTTGACTTGTTTATTACTTATTGTTAGAGCACGGTCCATCGAGAGTAGCATGGTCCGTCAAGATTAAACACCAAAAAATCAAATTATTTCATTTAAATTTATTTTGTGGGATTTGTTATCAAAATATATTATAAAATGAGGCTCCTTGTTTTTATTTTCCATTGTTTAATACAATAAAACTGCACTAACCTAAAATTTAAATTGAAAATTTGACAGTTGTCACGTGATGCACGCAAATCTACGAGCGCTATCTGCGTGCTCCTTGCGTGAATCTCTAAAACTGACTTGAAATGACGCGTAACTATAAACTTACGATAATCGCAAAAGAGTAACGCAAAGTTGTGTGAACACGCAACTTTGCGTCAACGCAACTTAGCAAGTTGAAATTGGGCCCTTAGACTTTTAAAGAAGTAGTGGAACCTTATGTTCTTCCATATCTTCGAACTTTCCAAAACCCTGTTTATCAACAGGACAATTTAAATGCTTCACATTTTACACACATATTTTCACCTTGTTTTAAAAATCTTTGACTTTAAGACGACACCGTTGTCTCGGATGTCTTATTAAAGTCTTTTGAAAAGATCTTTTATCAGTGTTAAAATGTAAAGTTACAATTATTTTGTTACATGTTATAGCATTTTGTCGTAAATATATTAAATTTGTAGTTATTACTTTTTAAATAATGTTTTAGAAGTATTATTAAGATATAGTCATGTCTTTTCTGTGCCTAATGTTTTTAACACCTAAAAATAATGTCATTGTTTTTGCGCATTAATTTGATGAAATGATGGCAAAAACTTAAAAAAACAGTTAAAATATAAATAAAATCATTACCTAAATAATGTGTAATTAAATCTCTTTTTTTAAAATTTAATTTAATAGGTCATCTTTAAACAAATCAGAACGTTTTTTTGTTTTCTAAATTTCTGTCATATTGATGCTTTAGAGATAACTTCCAATTTTTTTTTACTAATTTAAAAGACGATACTACTATGATAAAACTCTATTTTAGGTACTTGATACAAAAATAACTATTTAAATAATAAGAAAATAACTGTAAAATTATAATTAAATAACGATATAAATACAGAATAATAATAAGTTGTACTTTTTAAATATAAATCGTAATTGGCTTTAACATTTTTAAAAAGCTTTCTTTTTCTGATTTAAAAAAATATAGATTTTGTATATTTAAGTCATTGTTTCTCAGAAAATCTTAAGAAAATTTAGTTTAAAAATTTAATCAATTGACTATAAAATGAAAAACACGTTTCTATAAAAATGGTTTTATCTAACTCTATCTTCACTAGTTAGGTACGCACATTTTTGAATTAAATTATTGTCAACCGTACATTTAACTATTCTAGACTACAAAAAAGTTTTTTTTAGTTTTTTTTAGAAACTTGTTTAATCCACATTTGGCACTATTAGAAAATTTACATTTTTTTGGTAATTAAACTAATTAAACCGATCAAACATGTAAACATAACCTTTCATACCCTATTTTAAATCAATGGAAAAAAAATACTACAAGAAGTAGCTAGAAAAAATAATTCAAACTAACTGCAGAATTTGTTTGACTCTTCAAATTAATACAACATTACGTGAAGTTTTATTTGAATATTTAACAATAAAGAAAATTAAAGTGCAGTTTTACAGTTGTAAAGAGAAAAGTTTTTTTTTATTTAAAATGTCAGGTTACCAACATTTTGATAAGTATGACAAGTTGAGAATGCAATATTTAAGTAAAGAAAAATGAATTACTAGCAAGCCAAAATTACTTCGAACGACACATGGAAAAACAGTAGCCAAATCGGAAAATATTTAAGAGATTAATAGAATTTAACTTGATACGGTTTTTTTAAAGCATTACGTCACAAAAACTATCATAAAGAAAGTGTCAAAAAGTATTAAATTAATGTATTGTCATGTGTTGCAGCAAATTCTAATATTTATATATTTAAGGCAAAAAAATAATGTAAATGTTAATCGGAAAAAAACGCTATATATTAAAACTAATTGTGTCAAGGTAGCGCTGAAAGACGCTTAGAGTTTTGTTATTTTTACTTTTATAAGTTAAATAAAAATCTAAACTTTTTTGGCGATACCATATTGATAGAAAAAGCTTATATAGAAAGTGACGGAGTCGTAAATCGTCACAATTTACATTATTGAAATATTCTCAATTAGTATCGTACAACTGACAAAGCGGTTAATCAAGAGATTTAGATTTGACGTATGTCACATATACATGTAACTGTTTACAGAGACAGAATTTCGGCCCACTACATATTTGAAAGAAATGAATAGGAAAAGTATGTCAATACTACAAAACAACTAGAGTCAGTACTAAAAGATTTATCTTTACAAAATTATATGAAAGTGTATGTTTTTAACAAGATGAATCACCTAACCATAATGCACAAAATACAATTAACTTCTTAAATAATACATTTGAAAATAAGCAAATAGGTACCTATTAACTAATAAAATGACCAGCTAGGTCACCAAATCTTTTTCTTTTAAACTTTTTTATGTAGAGATTTGTAAAAGACAACATTTATAAAAGAAAACTTTTCAAAGAGTAAGACCCAAGAAATAGCTTTAAAGCCATCCATGGTGCAAACCGTATCCATATAAGTTCCGATGTTAGAAGAATGTATCAGTTGTGCATCGATGCTAATGGTGCTACTTTTACAAATTTATTATAACTAAGATTTCCTGTACTCCCAAAACATGCTTTTTTTATACGTCCAGTTCCTTGCTTTTTATTAGATTTGGAGTACCACAACCTTTTCTTACTATTAGGGCCCAACGAGAATTATTTGAGTACCCTGTTAAGGACAAGACAAAAATTTATATACATATAATTTAACACTAGTTTTTTTGTTGCAAATTATAGCACTTCATTGTAAATACTACAAAAATCTGAATAAATTGTTTTTACAAGACTCAATAAAATGTTTGTTTAGAGGCGGCTGTGCCACTTCATGTGATGAATAAATAATCTTAAACGAAATAGAAACGAAGTAAAATTTTTACATGATTCTTTTAACTTCACACACCAAACACTTAGTAAAAAAGAGGTAAAGCGTCTTTGGCGCAACATCGCTTTCAATATAACCAAAAGCGGCGCTTATGGCGCAATATCGCCTTTGGTTGAATGAAAGGCGAAACCATTAACGCTACATTTGCCCGATATGGTGACGATATGGATATGGTGTATTTTTTTACTCTGTGATTAAAATTATATTCAGTAAGAGGGTGCCGTTTTTTAGCAGGATATCTAATTAGAGTCTTTAAACAAGAGATTTTTTTAGTCTCAAAATGTAATGTTACAAATATTTTATTGCAATTGTAACATTTTGTAGTAAATATATTATATTTATAATTTGTAATAATAATTTATTAAATAATGCATTAGATGTACTTTTAAAATATAGACTTGTGTTTTCTGCACCTAATGTTCTTAACAATTAAAAATTATATTATTGTTTTAGCGCATTTAAAAAATGTAATTTAAAGAAAAAATAACAAAAAGTTAAAAGAACAATAAAAACTCAAGTAAAAACGTCCCTTAAATGCGTATTTAATTATTTTTTTAAAAAAATTCAATTTAATTAATAAGTCATTTTTAAACAGTAAGTCATTAACAATAGTGAGAGCTTTTAAAGAAATACTCTTTAAAAAAGTATTTGCGACAACAAAGTCTTTGTTTCAGACTTTACAACGGTTTTAACTAGTCTTCAAAAATATGTTTTTTGCATAAATAAAAAATAAACTCGTGTTACTTAAGTAACATTAAGATTTTATTTATATGAGCTAAGGGCCATGTAAGAATTAAAAAAAAAACGAAATTGCTGATAATATAGCCAAGGCAGCAACAAAAGAGTGTAGACTTAAAAATGTTTGTACTTACAAAAATTATATTTGACATCTTGAAAGACAACTAAATAAAATTTTTAACGACAAATGGGACAATTACAGGCATAATATTGACAACCACTTTTGATAAATAAATCTTTTCTAACAAAAACCACAGCAATTTTTCCAACATTGTCAAACTTTTCCAGACATAACATACGACATAATTGACTTCTTAAAGGCTAATTACGAACAGGTTAAATCGTGCAAGCGCCGCAAGTCAAATTGTTTGACTTAAAACTAATCTTGCCACTTTTCTTAGCGTACTTATATAGAATTGGGGTACGTCAACATTATTTTGACAATGCGGGTTTGTAGGGGGCCTCAACCACATAGTTTATAGTTATCTTTAAATTCAGGAGAACATTAACTTGCATTTAAAACAGCTGGTTTAAATAGGATATAATTGTCCTGTTAATATGAATTTTTTTTGTGGAAATAACACAGCTTTATGCCAACCAATTCTTAGTTTTATCAAACGTTGCAGTCTCGAAATCTGGACTTTTAGTCTAAGATTTTTTTTTCTTCTGTGTGTAAGCGGTAGTCTTCAATTATGTGTGAAATTTTTAGTTCATACAGACCCTTGTACAATAAGTGAGGGTCCCTTAGTTTTTCCAGTGTTAATAATAAGTTTCTGATTAGGCTTCTGTGTAGCTAGAATAAATCATGAGGTAGTAGCCAAATCAGTTACTTACTTACAATATTAGAACGAATTCTTTCAAACGAACACATGACACAATCGTCACTGTACCACGCGTTACTACAAACCGTTACAATAATGTTAATTTATCACTTTCCTGGTTTGTTAATGTTCCATGCTTTTATTGAATGGTTTGCTGCAAACTTAAGCAAAACCTAGACCTGGTTCCTTTCGCAAAACTTTGTCGTCGATAGTTTTGCTTAACGCAACTTTTCAAACACGAAACAACAACTGTTTGGGGTTGTTACTTTTAATAAAACTCCCCGGATGCTTGTTTCAGATTATTTTGTATTTGTTTACATAGTCTTGGCTGCTTACTTGCTACTGTCTGTCTAACTTGTGACTTGTGACTATTCAATTATTCAACCACCCACCTCGGCGACTCACCCCTTGGTTCGAGTGGACTTGGCCAATGTCGCCGGGTGGGTGCCCCTACCTTCTTACTAATTATAATATTATGATTATAATCTTAACAACAATATTGACCCTATTGTGTTATTTTTTCAATTGTAACAATGTCAATTATGAGGTAGTGGCCAAATAAAGCTCACGCTTTAAAAACAAAAGAAAATTTGATACTGAGGTTAAACTTAAATGGCAATAACAATTACCATGCACCAATTTGGTAAACGCCCAGTAAATTGTTTTTTTATACGAAAAACTAATTACAAAGTTTTTATTTGGTTATATGTACTTGTTTCTTTGTTTAAAATTTAGAATTTTGTAGAAAATGTTAGAAAAGTAGAAATGTACTTGAGACAATTGAATTTAAAAAAGAGACCTGTCGTTGCATAAACAGACCTGACTTAGATTTTTTCAAAATTTTGTTGCATTATTCAGGTGACGATAGAACAAAAAGCTAAAATGTATATTATGGATTTATATTTTATTTTGAAATGTTGTCTTTTATTTTATTTGTATTTAACTATGTATTTACTTCGAGACAAAGTTTTTTGCATTTGTATCTATAGAGCATAAGTTATCATATTTCGTCTTTTTTTCACCACGTCGTACGTCTCATTCTTAGTATGACGTAATTGGGCACAACGTAAGAAAGTAACTCATCTTATTTATAACTATCTTACAACAAATCTTTGAAGAAAAAATCTTTAATAGAACATAACATAGAAGATGTATAACATCTTGGTGACAAACAAACAAAGTGCATAATTCCTAATTCTTACACTGCAGCCTTCAACTTTAGAACCATTAGTTCAAAGATGAAGAGTAAATGTTCGTCAGAATGAAAAAGTAAAAGCTTGGGTAGTATCAGGTTTTAGCTTTACAAATCAGAAAAATAAAGAGTATTTTCTACCCTCACCATTAATATTTCTATGGCTTATAAAAAAACGGATCTGAGAACAACAATTTTTCTTAAAAGTCACCAAAATAAACACTTTCAAAAAACAAATAAAAATAATTTTTCTTAAACGATTGTTTAGTAGTAGCTAAATTCCAAACGTTTTTCAACCTTGGTTCATTATTAAAGAAGACAGCTTAGGGAGATAGCTTTGTGAAACTAGGTTTAAAAAAACGTCTAAAAATTAGTTATTAATAAACAATTGCACAAAAGTGTTATTTTTATTTGTTTACATCAAAACCTGTAGTGAGCAAGAACATAACTTACAAAAACGTCTGTATGCAATGAGAGCTGGGCTAACATCAAGCTAGACTACCGCACAGAACAACAGCAACGATTACAAAACCCAAAAATAAAAATTAAAATTATTAGAATCTGACACCATAGCAACTCACAGAAGCAATGCTATAGACTCTTTGCATTTCCTAGTGCTTCAAAATAAATGACATCAAAGACCTGGGTTTTTTAAAAAATTTTACTTTTTGCCTTAAAAATTTCGAAAGTAAAAAGAATGAGGGAACAACTAATGCCACTCATCAAGCCTTACAGTTAATTTTCTTATCTTTTGCAAATTGTTCATTTTTTAAGGAGTAGCTTGTTTGCTCGACGATATCATTATTACCGGGAGTGATAATAAAAAACACTTTCTGACAGAGTATAAGCTAGCTTAAAGTACCTCCACCTTAAGATATTTTTTAGGCATGGTAAATTTCTATGTAAAGTTTATACCAAAGGTTTCTACCATACTAAATCCGATATAGGATTTATTGATAGTTAATTGTAAATGTATTGATCGGCTTGGTGCAAAGTATCTTTTGAGCAAATAGTAACTGTTTCAGTAACAAGTACGTAAAATGTACGTTTAGCGAACAAATCGAAATTAAGGACGATGCGCTAGCCAACACCTTAACAAGAAGAACCCGCTTAAACTTTTTGCGTACATGTTACATACAAGATTTTTTAGTACTAGCTTACCAAAGAACAACCTGAAATTTTTTATATTTTAAATTACTAGATTACTAATAGATAAAATTCAAAAATAAATTAAAGCTAGAGTTAAAAATATTATTTTGAATATATTACCAGCCAAGTCTAGAGAGTAGTGTCATTGAGTTTATTATATAGATAGAGGCGCAATGCTATGTTCTCATTTATGGCGAGCTTCTGGACGACAATACCAGGGGGTGCTATAGTACAGTGGCGAGCAAAACTTTTCGGGCAGCAATTCATATGTCATTAAAAAAAAAGCAATGTAGTTTGACCTTTATTGTCATAAATGTCATAATAATTAATTTGCTTTGTCAAAATAATAGTGTCAAAGTAATAGTGTCACAATAATAATAATTATGCCTGCAGTCTCATATTTTAATAAAGTAAGAGTTGTAACTTTGTCCCAAAGAGGGATGTCCCATAGACAAATTTCGGAAGACGTGGGCATTCCAAGAAGCACCGTAAACTCGGTATTAAAAAAGTAGAGGGAAACGGAAAGTGTGGAGAGGCTGCCAAGCTCTGGAAGGCGGCTAGTTTCAATGCCAGATGAAGACGCTGTTTTAGTAAATACGGTCCAAAACAATCCATTTATAACAGCTGCTGATGCAAAAAACGCGTCAAACTTTCCAAGGTCTGTTTGGACGGCACGCCGGCGTCTGCGAGCAGGTGGCGTCCGATGTTATACCGCAGCAAAAAAAATAGCATTGAAGCCGCATCATAAAGAAGCCAGAATTGGATTTGCTTTTGCAACATCTGATTCAAGATGATGCATTCTGGAGCAGAGTTGTTTTTTCGGACGAAAAAGTTTTTCAGTCGTGCCCAAATGGCCGATTAAGGGTATACAGGCCAAGGAACACCCGTTATGAAGCGCGATTCATTGAACAAAAAGAGAGAAGTGGACGTTTTTCGGTAAACATGTGGGCGTAGATTTCTGCTGTTCATCCTGGGGTAATGCTGCATGTGGAAGATCGGCTTAATGCGGACGTTTATGTTAGGATTCTTGAAGATGTTATGCTTCCATCGGTGACACAAGTTTTTCCGGATGGCAATTATATTTTTCAGCAAGATAATTGTCCTGTGCACCGTGCTGGAAGGGTAACGCGTTGGTTCGAAAATCATAATGTAAACGTTCTAGACTGGCCTAGTCGCAGCCCGGACCTTAATCCAATAGAAAACATGTGGGGATATTTAGTTAACCATTTAAAACGACAGCGTTTAATATTTCGAAATAGGCAGGAGCTGTTAAATGCCATTGGAGATGCATGACATGCATTACCCCAGGATTTCCGCAGAAATGTATGTCTTTCCATGCGCACCAGATTGACTAAAGTTATAGAAGCTAATGGAGAAATGACGAAATACTAGTTCTATCTTGAGTTTATTTTACATTTTAATTATTGTTTGTTTTGTTTTGAAATATAGTTTTTTCAAAGTTTAATAAAAGTTTATTATAATATGTTTTCACTAAATAATACATGGTTCTGTTTCTTTGATTGCCGTTTATATAATTTTTATAATCTTGACTTGACATTTAAAGTGGCACATTTCAAAACTCGTTGACATCGCAAAGCGTGTTACTTTTCGCAATTATCAATATAATTTGTCAAAATGACATGCGACAGTACTGAATACTTATTAAATTAAGGTTATTAATATTTCTAACACGTAAAGCTCATTTCACATTTTATATCACTCAAATTTCAAGTCTGCCCGAAAAGTTTTGCTCGCCACTGTACAATATTTTTACGAACGCTGCGACAAACGTTACGCTTCGAACAATGTTTTAAACGTAAGTCTTTTCTTGTACCCACACTACCGCTGTATTGCGCATGCGCGGCCTATCGCCATCTTGGTGCACTCGACTTGAAATATAGAAAGGTGATAAAAAACAAGATTGTTTCTGTGGTTTTTCGTGTTTAAATGGTGTCTTGTGGCGTTTATAGTATTGTATATTAAAGTGTATGTTCAGACAAGAAATAAGTGATAAACAATAGTGAGGAAACATGGTTTGTTGCGCTGCTCATGGGTGTTCAAATCAAACTGACAGATCTTGTGACACGAGAGAAAATCCAAAAATAACCTTTTATTGGTAAGTTTTTAAAATTTTTCAAGCAGATGCTACCTGTGGACGTTACAAAATACTGAATAAATAAAATTTAGGTTTCCCAAGAACAAGGTATTGCAACAAAAATGGATAAAGGCTGTAAGATGTGACGAGTAGGAACCCAAAGACAGGACTCTACTTTGCTCGATTCATTTTACATTTATTTGTTTTGACCGGAGTTATGTCAGTGTTACAAAACTTAAAAATGATGCCGTTCCATCAATTTTTTCAGTTTTTCCTAGTTATTTACAAAAGGTTGGTTAAGTATTCGGTAGTTTTAACGACGTTCTAAAACTTTGTTTAATAGCTTTTACCCAAAGAAAGACGAACTTTTAAAAGAAAATTTGAAAATCGTCCACCTAAATTTTCTTCTGATGAGGCAGGCCCATCAACTTTAGGTTCCATAGAACAGCAAAGTGGTGAAGGCCCATTAACCTCAGGTGTTATTGAACAGTCAATCGGTCACGCCCTATCAACTTTACCTGCAGGTGTTACTGGTCAGCAAATTAGCGAAGAAGAAACACCATTAATTTCTTTGTCATTATGACAATTGCTCACCAAATCAACTATATTTTCACCTGATAGGAAACACAGGTAATCATCAAGTAATTTTGAGGTTGTTCAATTTACTATTTGGTGAATTGTGTTTACAGATTTGTATCACCAAAATGTGTTAAAATTCAACATGAATTTACGAAAAAAAATCTAAGTATTGCGGCAAAATTAAAACCTTGCAACAAACTAAAAGAAGGCAAAAAAAGAAGATTACTACTATAAAGAATGTAAAGTTAAGAGCCTGAAAGAGAAACATTTTTTGTTGGAAGAAAATGTAAACATTTAAATAATTTGTCCGCTCCAAGTACGGAACTTGTAAGAGGACAGTAAAATATACATATAAGTTACATATTACAATTAATAATTATTATTCTTAAAATAGAAATAAATGTGATATTTTTTGCAGTTGTATGTTGTCTTTTTCATTTCTTCTCTTGCTTCAAGCGTTAACTTTGTTGAGATTATAATTTTACGACATGAAAATAATGTTTATCTCTATGTTTATGATTAAGAAGCTTATTTTGTCGTTTTTGCAAAAATGGGATGAGTTGTTTGACTATCTTTAATAAATTTGGTTAGCTTAGGAAGTGATACTGAGCGACGCGCGGTCCCATAACACGAATAAAACAGTATAGCTGTCCAGAAAATTTGAGCTACTTACTAATATTACCAACTTTTCTGGTCGAATAGAATTTTTACTGTAAACCAAATTATACTATTGTTGCGACATCTGGTATAGTCGTCCAAAACTAAATAACTCTGTTAGTTCCAGGCATTTACGTTGCGCCTCTATCTGTTATAATAAACTCAATGGTAGTATATAAAGAAATATCAGTTATTTAAAAAGTGAAAAGTAAACTCCAACAAACTCTTTTCCATTATTAGAAATTCTAGGACTGAATACGAAAAGTGCATTATTGAAAAGAAAGATACAAAGTGCCTCTATAAATATATCCAAAGTAATTTATCGGGACCGGTTAAAACACCTAGTTTGCGCGACAATGGTGGACGTATTGAGAGTGACAATAATTCTGTTGCAAACATGTTTGCTGATTGCTTCGCGGCTAATTATACTATTAAATCAACACTACAACTTCCGACAATTCAGCATGCACCTAATAATGCATACATAGATACTATTTATTTTTCTGAAAACTCTGTTTTAGATAAACTAGAAAAATTAAAAATTAACAAATCACCTGGTCCAGACAATATTACCGCTACTTCATTGAAGAAATGTGCTACTCATCTAGCTAAACCTATTAGTACCATCATGGAGCAATTCTTTTTATCTGGGGTTTTGCCCCTTGACTGGAAAACGGCAGTAGTTAAGCCTATTTACAAGAAAGACGAATAATTTGTTCCGTCCAGTTACAGACCCATAAGTCTAACCTCCCTTGTAGTTAAATTGATGGAATCTATAATTTATGACCAAATGATTGAGTTTTCCAACAGTCATCATGTAATACCAACTAATCGACATGGCTTTATACCCTCGAAATCCATTACCCTCAACCTGCTTTGTTGTCTTGCGGACTGGACACAGCACATTGACTCTGGGCAACCTGTGGATGTCGCTTACTTAAACTGTTCCAAGGCATTCGATCGTGTACTCAAACATCGCCTTCTTTCTAAATTAGAACATTATGGTGTACGAGGTAAACTTCTCCACTGGATAGAGTCTTTTCTCTCTGATCGCAGTTTTAGAGTCAGAGTAGGAAATACCTTAAGCACTCCAAGACCAGTGTTGAGTGGCGTTTCACAGGGATCCGTACTTGGTTCGTTGTTGTTTATATTGTACACGGCAGACATTCTATGTCAACTGCAATCCAAGTGTGTAATATATGCTGACGACATTAAGGTTTATAACACTAGCACCAATCATCTAGACCTGCCACATGACCTATCAACGATTTATGAGTGATCCCGTAAATGGATGCTTTCACTAAACGTTGACAAGTGCACCATTCTTTATATTGGCGGCAAAAATCCTAAACAAACTTACAGCATAAACGGGGAGGAATTGTCTAAGTCGCAATCTTGTCGCGACCTAGGTGTTTTAATCACGTCATCTCTAACTTGGTCCAAACACATTAGCATCGTCGTTAAAAGAGCTAATAAGACTTTGTATATTTTACAAAGAACGTTCTTTAAACCTGAGATTAGCACTTTTGTTTAACTCTATAAGGCATATATTCGACCAATTTTTAAGTTTACCAACAGCGTCTGGGTACCCACTTCCCAGAGGGATATAACACTCTTGGAAAACGTACAACGTCGTGCTACATGGTCACCTTTTGGGCGCTTGCGTCTTTATTATCCCCGGCGTCTACCAATTATGAAGTTGCCTGAGTTGACAGATAGACGTATAAGAGGTGACATGATTACAATTTATCAAGTTCTCACAAATGCCGGATCCCCGATTAAACACCTATTTCCGCTAAAGTTGCCATTTTTAAAACAAGGTACGACGCTTACACTGGGCTCTAATAAAATGTTTACATATTTTTGACATCTTATTATGGGCGCGGGCTAAACAGGTACTTCCTCAGCCCGATCGCACTCTATAATAATAATAATAAAAAGCAATGTTGGAATTGTAAGTGAGGTATCATTTTGTGACATGTCGACACAATAAATCAAATATTTTAAAACCATCATTATTATGTAGCAAATATTCAATGCTTAAAGCAATTGTAGCTGTAAAAGAGATAATAAACTAAAAAAGTATTCAAATGTGATCGCTTTTTTGAAACGTAATGCTTTAAAATACGAATAAAAAAAGTCTAAGGGGCTTTCCAAAAATAAATAAATTTTTAAATGAAGCTAGTGATGACTTATATCTGATGTCAAAAGTGGTTGTTGTAATTGGCATTTGCGGAGCATGTAGACGGAAAGTTTTCTACAAGTTTTTGATATTGTTGATATAGGTAATTTTATAATTGCGATTTCTGCCGATGCGAAGCCAAACAAAAACCGACTGTTTTCTGTGACTGCCGACGACATAGTCATCAATTTTTTGAAAACATATCATAAATATGCTCGTCTTGGTCCAGTTTGGTAAACCACAATTATCTTTTTGTGAATTACAAAAATGAGAAATATACAGTTTAGCGTGTTGGGATACACATATTTAGAAAAATGCTTTTAGTTATGGTGCAGTACCTGCAGCTTCCTGATTCTGAATCGTATACAGGACACTGTTTTTAGCGTACCTTTGCTATGTTGGTTGCAAATGCAGAAACAAAGTTTATAGCTAGTCGCAAAAGGAACATTGAGAACTCAATCGAGTGAATAAGACGGTTGCAAGATTAATTATGAGGAAAAAAGAAATGTATCAGTCAATTTATTTAAACACAATCGAGAACACCACCCATGTTGCTAGTACATCGATCTCAACTTCCTTAAATACCATTTATGGTGATGCTACAGTAACGGTAACTTTTTCAAATAAAACCCATGCTTTTTCAGATTTAGTTCATGTTGCCATCGCATCTATTGTTAAAACTAGATAAAGATCAGCAAAAGAAAGTGGTTTTTATTTTACAGCAAATACTTTTAACAACTGTACGTTCTTATTTTATGGTTTAAAATAAAATTTTGTATTTTGTTTTGTAATTGTTAAATTTTATATTCGTATTTATTATTTATATTTTAATAAATAATATCCGCTAAAGTGTTACCATGGCAGTTTCAAGTATTAGTCTCTTAAAAAGGTTTCAGCGGCAGCTTATATTGCTCTGACAGTTGAGGTTGCTAAAGCAATGTTTTGCGTTGTTTAAGTATTTTTACATTACTGCACTCGAGTACATATTAATTACTTTAGACCAGTAGATAACAAGATCTTTTTATTATTAGAAGACGCCACATCAAAGTAAACTGAGTGTTTTGCAGTCAAGGATATGTCTTCAAATATTACAATAAAATATCTAAGAGCCGTGCACAATTGGGACTTTCTCAAAATTTTGTTTGGATAACTTAACAGTCTTTACATCAAACAAATTTAAACACTTTTTAAAAGAAAATAAAATAAACCACTTAATGGAAGTGTTTTTTTTATCTAGTAGTTAATAACCAGGCCAAGAGTGGGGTAAAAATTATGAAACAAATACCTTTTAAAGCGTTATTTAATAAAAAGGTCGTGGATTTTCACGTTGTAAATTACACCTTATACTATAACAAATAAAGCACCAGCAAGTAAGACCTATGTTTCATTTAATGATTTTGGATAAACATAAAGTAATAAAACATTTATACAACATTACAAAATCAGAAGCTTTCAATTTAATATATATATAATTCAATTTAATTTAATATATTTTATGTTTTATAGGAGACGCAACGCCATCGCAGGTTTTGAGTGTGATATGTAATTCAGAGGTCAAATTTTCTGATAACGAAGAAGACTCCGATATTTGTGATGATGAAAGTGATAGCTACGATGAAAGTGAAAGTAGCGAGGAATCTGATTTTGAATAAGTGACAAGAAAACGTAATATAAGCTTTTATAAATTTTTCCTAATAGAATAAAATTATGAAAACAATTTTCTTTGACGTAAATAACTAAGGTATTACTTTTTTATAAATAGTCTTTTTTAGTTTTATTTTTTAGTTTTAAATAGTACTAAATAAAAATTTACAAAATATAATTTTTTGGAGTATGTATGTTTTTTTATATGTGAAGTCGTTCTTATATGCGTGCACCAGTGATTGAGAATTCCATCAACCAAGGCATGTGCAATTGCATTACTAACTTGTACAGTTAACATTCGTCATCTTTGTCTGACAAGTGGCGTTGCGCGCTAACTCTCTTTCACTTTATCTCCAATGCCTAGCAACTTTATTGGCGAGCAACTCTTATTTGCGGACACTTTTTGATAGGCAACCTTATAACATCACACACAGAAAAAAATATTTTTAAATTGATATAAACGACATTAATATACGTCATGAACGAATAAATGTAACAGACTTGTACCTGTTTACACCTGGCTGCAAAAAGGTTGCGGGCAACTGATTAACAGCAACTATGACTTTTCAAATTCTTTAAATACATTGTTATAAAGTGGATTATATTATATTTCTATAATACGTAAACGAATATTATTTCGAAAAGCTAATTAATATTTTTATTAATAGCACTGACGGGCATTTTTAGATAGGCACCTTATTAAAAGTGTATTTCCACATTCATAGGTATACGGAAAAATTAGATGTTTATCAACTACATTATCAATGTAGTAATTGTGTTACCGGATCTTAGACCACTATATCCGCACCCAAATCGGACTCTGTTTCCGACGCAAAGTAGAAAAACAAATTTTTAGCATCGGTTTGCAGTAAATGTTTGGGCAGGGATTATAGGCAATATTTTAATTGGTTCATGAATATTACCAGAACGATGAAATGCTGACATTTATCGAAATTTTTTAAGAAATTTGTTACCTGAACTTTTGGAAGAGTTGCCACTTGCAGTTTGTGCTGAAATGTGGTTCATCCACGATGGTGCGCCACCTTATTTCAGCAGAAATGTGCGTAATTTTTTAAACGTGACAGATCCAAAGCGATAGATTGGTAGAGGTCGTCCTACTGCTTACCTACCCAGATCTCCGGATCTTAATACATGTAATTTGTATCTGTGGGGAGCACAAAAAAAAATCTGGAATACATATTATCTGTTGAAAACTAAGACGATTTTTTAAACCGGGTGATAGATGCTGCTGAACACATCCGAAATCATCGTGAAATGTTGCAAACTCAAAAATCATTAATACAGAGAGGTCATGCTTGCGTAGACACAAATGAAGGCCACTTTAAGCATTTACTTTAATTTTTGTATTAAACGTTATTATAGTTATTTTCTTCCAAAAATTAAATTGGTTACAACTACAATGGACAGTCTAAGGTGACATTTGTTTAAAATGATAATTGTCAGATACAAAACTTGTTGTTACAATTTTTAAAGCTAATTATTGTACAATAAGGCATCCATAGGCTGTTAACAAAATTCGTAGAAAACTTTCGCCTTTTGTTTAATGGTTGTTAAAGATCTTTTGATAAAAAGTTACTAAGCTTTTATGTCACACCCTATGAACGCTATTGCCAGCTGAGCGTTGGCCGGACATTTACCTAACAACTTTGTATATGATTTAAGTTGGATGTGCAAAGGTTTAATACTACAAAAGTTAATTTCATAATGTACAAGGTGCGCTGAAAACGTGTTTAAAATTTTCAAACGTATAGGTGTCGACGCGCTGGAGCCCCGGTATGAAAAAACCACATGGGTGTGGTATGTTAGTCTATGAAGGCAGAGAAGCGACAAAAACTTTCAAGAATTAAGAGTGCCACTAAAATAGAGCGACTGACTAATTTAGTCTTTTTAACTATTCCCATCAAAGTTGTGCTGCGAGATGACGACTTGCGATACTTTTTGAAGATGAAAAGACAAGAAAGTTTTGCTAAGGCGTTCGTACATGCTTTAGAATACGAGGCAACCCATAACTTGCTAAATCGATTAACCTAAAAAATGCGGTCAGTATTAGTAGAGAAAACCCAGACAGGGAATAATATTCTAAAACAAATAATAAAATACGACAAAATAGCAAAATAGCCTAAATGTTTCAACTGTGGCAAGATAGACCAGCCAAGAAAACACAAAATTTTTTGCCATTTTGTGGTATGAAAAAAACTAATTACAGCTGGCACATTGATGTGTGTGCTATCCAACCCTTCAAAAGTTTCTAAGATAATTTTTGTCTCACAGTTTAAAAAAATAGCAGTTGAATGATGAAGGACCAAATCAACAAAACAGACTGTAATATGACGATTGATAAAATTAACTGTTTTGATCGCAAAACTGGGCATCCTAAAAACAGCTAAAAGTGCTTATTAACAGGATGTAATTACGTATTAAAACCAAAAAAAAATAGCACAAAGACACAAAGTAGTTGAAGCATAAAAAGAAAGATTAAACATAAAACGAGAGTTGATCTATATCTTCAACATATCTAAAAAGACTTTGCTCAATAAGCAAAACTTGATTAAAAAAGGTAGGACAGTTATTAAAGTTTAGATGAACATCGATCTTTGTTTCACATAAACATCCGATTTACCACCAAAAATTTAAAAAAATCTTAGATAAAAAAACACCTTGGAAAAAGCTGAGTTTTGGATTGTATTTTGCTAGACACGTACTTTTTTACGAAAAATCTAATAAAGTAGTTAAATATATTTTAACTAGCAGTTTACCCAGAATAGCAATAAATTGTACTTTTTAAATATAAATTGTTGCTTTTAAGATTTTTGAAAAGATTTTTTTTGTATTTAAAATATATATAATTATGTATATTTGAGTCGTTGTTTGTCAATATATCTTAAAAAAATTTAGTTTAGAAATTTAATATAACTCTATTGTCACTGATTAGGTATCCAAGTTTTTAAATTAAGCTGTTGTCAATTGTAGATTTAGCTTTTTTAGACAACAAAATAGTGTCACAAAGCGGAAGTTTCTTAGCCTGCTAGGTCGAAAACCTTCTGGTACGGATAGGCTATAGCCGACATGTTGAGGCAATAACTGGCTCGGCATTTAGAGGGTTGGCAAACTGGCGGGTTGCGTTAACCCGGAAGTCGAGTGGTAGCTCTGGTAAAAAACAGTCGAGTGTCGAAAGTGTGACATATAACTAGACCCTTACAGTTTGTCACAATGTAAACGTAAGTAGCTTTTATCTTATTATGTATATCTGTATATTTTGTATTATGTATATCTATGCAATTAAATCGTTGTTTTATAATGATTTGTTTTTAGTCTCAATTCCACCTCACGAGGCTAAGCCTGTAACAATAGTTTTTGTGAGTTTTAGGTGATTTATAGAAAATTGTTTAATCCACAGTTGGCATAATTAGAAAATTTAGATTCTTCTTAAGTAATTAAAATAAATAAAGTCAAATACCGGTCAAACATGTATTTATACCCTATTTTAGATTAATAAAAAAAAATTTACTACTAAAAGGAGGTAAACAAAAGAACTTAAATCAAGAAATTACTTTACTTTCTAAACTGGTACAATATCACAAGTAGTTTTATTTGAATATTTAACAATAAAGAAAATTAAAGTGCAATTAAGTTTTACAGTTGTAAAAAAGATTTTTATTTTATTAAAAATGTAAGGTTGCTAACATTTTGAAAAGTATCACATGTTAGAATGCAATATTTAAGCAAACAAAAATAAACTACTAACAAGCCAAAATTACCTCGAACGACACACGGAAAAACCGCAGCCAAGTTTAAAAATATTTAGTCGATTGGTAGAATTTGACATCATTTAGTTTTTTTAAGACACCACATTTCAAAAATTTTCATGAAGAAAATGTCGAAAGTAATTAAATTAATGTATTGTAATGTGTTACAGCAAAGCCTAATATTTATATCTTTCAGACAAATAAAAACAAAATAAATAATATTATATATTTATTTTTAAAATTAGAAAAACGTTAATTTAACATAGTTAAACATAACTTTTACAAACAGCAAACTCTTTAATTTTTTTTCCTCTATTAAACTAAAAAAAAATAATTAAATTATGCTCAATTCTGATAAACAAGCTAAGAAAACGCAATAAGCCCCACTATATTGCAGTATCAGAAAAACCAGTTACAGCTGGCACATTGGAGTGTGTGCTGGCTAACCCTTCAAATGCCTCTAGAATAATTTTTGTCTCACAACTAAGAAAAAAATGACAGTTTGTTGTTGAAAGTTCAAATCAACAGACTGTAATATGACAATTGATAGAATTTAGTGTTTTGGTAGCAAGATTAGGCATTCTGAAAACAACTAAAAATCTTTATTGACAGAATGCAAATACGTTCCTAAAACCAAAGAATATAGCACAAACACACGGAGTAGTTGAAGCACAATACAAGAGATTATGTATGATATCTTTGATTTACCCAAAAGGGTTTTGCCCACACAAGCAAAACTTGATTGATAAATTGAAAAAGATAAAACAGTTATTACAGTTAAAATAAACATCCGATTTAACACCAAAAAGTAAAAAAAATCTTAGATAAAAAAACACCTTAGAAAAAGCTAAGTATTGGATTGTATTTTGCTGGGTACGCAGTTTTTTACGTAGAATTTAATAAAGTAGTTAAATATTTTTCTAATTAGCAATTTACCCAGAATAACAAATTGTACTTTTAAATATAAATGGTAGTTGGCATTAACATTTTTAAAAAACTTTTTTTTTCTGATTACAAATATATATAATTTTGTATATTTAAGTCATTGTTTGTCAGTAAATCTTAAAAAAACTTAGTTTAGAAATTTAATCAATTGCCTTTAATATTAAAAACCAGTTCTTATAAAAATAGGATCATCTAACCCTATCCTCACTAATTATGTACGTGAGCTCTTTTGAATGAAATTATTGTCAAACGTACATTTAACCATTCTAGACAACAAAATAGTTTTTGTGAATTTTGGCTAATTTACAAAAACTTGTTTAATCCACATATGACATTATTTGAAAACTAATTAAAGTCAAATAACGGTCAAACATGTAAACATAGCTTTTCATACCTTATTTTAAATTGATAAAAAAAATGTACTACTAGAAGCAGCTAGAAAAAATAATTTAAACCAACTGCAAAATTTACTTGACTCTCTACAATGATACATGTAGTTTTATTTAAATATTTAACATAAAAAAAATATGAAGCATAAAGCAAGAGAAATATGTTAGAATATTACAAAAACAACTGAAACCAGTACTGAAAGATTTACTACTTCAGAATTATGAACGTGCATGTTTTCAACAAGATAAAGCACCTAACCATAATGCACAAAAAACAATTAACTTTTTAAATATTACATTTGAAAATAAGTAGATATGTACTTATAAACCAATTAAATGGTCTGCTAAATCACCAGATCATTCTTCTCTAAACTTTTTTTTATTGTTGTAAATTGTAGCTCTTTGTTGTAAATACATCAAAAATATAAAAAATTTGTTTTTATAAAATGCAATAAAATGTTTGTGTAGAGGCTGCTGTGTGACGTCATGTAACAGATAAAAAATTTTGAATTAAATAAAAAAAAGTAAAATTTTACATGATTCTTTCAACTTCACAGTTTACACTTGAAACACTTAAAAAATGAAAGCACTTTTGGCGCCTCATTGCATTCGGTTTGACCGAAAGCGGCGCCCATGACGTAATATCTTTTTTAGGGTTATCCAAAGGCGGAGCGATTAGCGCCACATTCGCCCGATACGGCTACAATACGGATACGGCGTATTTGTTTACCCTGTGTTTAAAATTATTTTTTCTAAAAGGGTGTCGTTGTCTAGCAAGTTGTCAAACTACAGTCTTTAGAAAAAAGCTTTTGTCAGTCTTAGAATGTGATGTTACAAATATTTTGTTGCAAATTGTAACATTCTGTATTAAATACATTAAATTTATGGTTTGTAATGATAACTTATTAAGTAATGCATTAGATGTAGTTTTAAAATTTTGACATGTGATTTCTGCGTCTAATGTTTTTAACTATTAAAAATAATGTCATTTCTTTAGCGCATTAAAAAAAATAATTTGAAGAAAAGATGACAAAAAAGTTAAAAAAAAATAAAAACTTAAGTAAAAACATTGCTTAAATGCGTTTTAAATTATTTTTTTTAAAAGTTAATTTAATTAGCAGGTTATTTTCAAACAGTAAAGCATCAACAAAAGTAAAAGTTTATAAAAAAATACCTTCTAAAACATGTATTGGCAACAATAAAGTCATTGTTTCTGACTTTACAGCGGTTTCAAGTGGTCTTAAAAAAAAAAATTTGGCATAAAAAATAAACTCGTGTTAAAATAGAGTAATGGCATGCGACAAACTACCTAAGTAACATTAAGTTTTTTTTATTTAAGATAAGGGTTATGTGAAAATTAAAGAAAACAAAATTGCAGATAATCTAGCCAAGACAACAACAAAACAGTGTAGACTAAAAAATGTTTGTACTGACAAGGATTCTATTAGTCACCTTAAACGACCACACTAAATAAAATTTTTAACGAAAACCACATTTCATAAATAAACCTTTTCTAACAAAAGCTACAGCAATTTTTTCAACATTGTCAAACTTCTCCAGATATCACATACGACATAATTGACTTCTTGGAGGCTAATTGCAAACAGGTTGAATCGTGCAAGCGCCGCATACAAATTGTTGGATTTAAAACAAATCTTATCACTTTCTTAGCGTACATATACAGAATTGAGGTACGTCAACATTTTGTTGACAATGCGGGTTAGTAGGGTATTTCTACTACATATTTTATAGTTATTTTTAAAATAAAAAAAACATTAACTTGCTTTTAAAAGAGCTAATTGAGCTAGGATATAATTATTCATTTAAGATAAATAATTTCTTTGTGGAAATGTCACAGCTTTATGGCAACCAATTTTTAATTTCGTCAAACGTTGTGGTCTAGAAATATAGACTTTTAGTGTAAGAGTTTTACACTAGATTAGTCTAGACAAACCCTTGGACAAGATAGGAGTGTTTCTGAGTTTTTCCTGTAATTGTTGTAAAAAGTTTTAGATTAGGCTTCTGAGTAGATATAAAATCAATTATGAGGTAGTGGTCAAATAAAGCGTACGCTTTAAAGAAAATAGAAAATCTATACTGAGGTTAAACTTAAATGGCAAAACAATTACCATGCACCAATACGGTGACCGCTCAGTAAATTGTTTTTTATATACAAAAAATTAATTACAAAGTAATACTATTATATATGTAGTTATATAGATTTATTTCTTTGTTCAAATTTTATAATTTTGTAGAAAATGTTAGAAAAGTAAAACTGCAGTAGATACAATTAAATCTTACTAAAAAGAACCTGTCATAGCATTAACAGTCCTGACCTAGATTTCCCTAGAATTTTGTTACACTGTTTAGATGTGACAATAGACCAAAATGTACAATGTACATTTTGCACTTATATTTTATCTTAAAATATTGTTTTTTTCATTACAATTTTTTATATCTAATTATTTTCGAACGAAGTTTTTTGCAATTGCAGCAAAAAAGCATAAATTATTATTTTTTGTCTTTCTACTGCTACATTATACGTCTCCGCGTGGTGTCACTGTGCACAACTTAGAAAATTACGAGAGCTTATTTGTAGCTATCTTAGTAATTATTGTATTATGGTATAGAGATGGCACATAATAAATAACATAAGATAAAGCAATACTTAGCTGTTTAAAAATATTGTGAAATGTCTTTAATTTTTTAGCGTTTATTGACGGATCACGTTCTTGATATTTACACTAACGCTTTTTAAAGAAAAATTCTCTAACAAATGGTACCATATAAAACGTTACAAAAAAACCTTTTTTATAACAAACGGACGAAGTACGAAATTTCTACTTTGAGCCTTCTAGGAACTAAACCACAACGGTTGTTGAAGATAAATAATTTGTGCATTGCAGCCTTTAACTTTAGAACCACAATCTAGTTCAGAAACCGGCTGCTAGTTGAAGAACAAAGGTTTGCAAAAAAAATAAGATAGTAAAAGTCTGGCTACTTAGCGGGTAGTATTAGGTTTTGGCCTTAAAGATAGTAAAATATAAAGTATTGTTTACTCTCACTATCAATTTTTTTTGTAGCTTGTATAAAAAGACGAACAACAAATTTTTTAAAAAATTACTAAGATAATCATTGTCAAAATAATAATAATAATACTTCTAGACAATTATTTTTTAATAATTAAGTTTTAAAACGTTCTCGAATTTTGGTTCATAATGCTATCTTTAGTATTAACCAATGGCGGCGCCATTAGGCTTTTCGACGCCATCAGAACAAGTTGTCAAAGACCACTTTTGGAACAAGATAGTTTTTTTTATAATTAATGTAAAACAACAAATGTAAAAATAGAAAGCGCTTTTGGAGCAACATCGTTTTTGGTTTAACCAAAAGCGGCGCCCATGGCGCAATATCGCCTTCGGTGTTACCGAGGTCGGCGCTATTAGACTCATCGACGCGATCAGAAAAAGTAGCCAAAAGCCATTTTTTTTATAATTAATGTAAAGCACTAACTGTAAAAATGTAATAATTAAAATCTAGAAAGCTGTTTAGTAATTGGTATGGTAACTATGTAAAGGTCCATCACATCTATCTGGTTTAAGTTTCTGCTAAACTTGGCTAAGCATGGCGTGTGTGAAAATTTTGGACTATAACTTCAAACATTTAGCTTATTTTCTCACTCAGAACTTAGTAAACTCGGTGATCCGCTTGTTTTCGTAGTTTATGCAGATCAATTGCTATATTTCAGGGTTTTTAACCTCTCGCTTTTTTTACTTGCATTATCATTTTGCAGTTTTGACAAATAAACTGTTTTGAGAGCAAAGTTAATCTGTCTCACGGTAAATAAAACCACAGTAATCGCATGTGCCGTTTAACATAAACGGCGCCTCACCTCTAAACCGTAATAAATAGAATGCTGTAGTAATGTATAACAATAAACTCTAAAAGCCATGACGTCATTACAACGCCAAGTCTTATATCATCTGTTTCAAGAAAAATTAAACGTGTATACGTTTATTTGTTACAATGAGTAAAAAACGCAACAACGCAACATTTGGCAAAGGAAAAAGAAGCAACTCTAAAGAAAGAGGTCGAGACGTACACTATGATAGAAGACCACGTGACTCAACGCACCTCAACTAAGAAACGGTAACAAGAACAAAGGTAATAGGGCTGACTTTTTGACAACAAACGACAAGAAAGTATCCTTAACTAAGCAAATGATTAAGACCGACGTTAAGCCAAAGTTTAAGTGTGGAGGCTAAAACTAACGCCAAAAGCAACCGATGCTGAATACAAAAGTCCATGAAATAGTAAGACGATGTATTATCTTATTGAACGGACCACCCCACAATGTGGGAGTAGCGACCATTGGGTCACAACAACGCTTAAGGTTTTTTTAGGTCTGGTCTAAAAAATTTTTTTAGCATGTTTCGCTGGCTATGTTTGAATACTGTATAGCCAAGCTTGTTGATTTAAGATTTTTGAGGATCTGAAAAATGCAGGGTACTTTCAGTAATAAAAAGGGAAAGGTCATCAAGCACTTAAGAGCCTTAAATTTGGCTGTGCCTGCACTTTTTGCCACTTTGGTGGTTAGTATTGATGATATTGTGTTTATCGATCAGGGCAGGATACGAGTGAAACTGCCTGAGAGATGCAACGCCAAAAAAATTTTGCAGCAGCCGCTGAACATACGCATCATTAGTCTGAGACGCAGATTGCGCTTTACATTTTGGTGTGTCGTATCAGAGATAATCTGAGATATACAAACACAGACGGTATTATTGGTGGACATGTAATTGAACTCCAGTTTTTAAAGGAAACCTAAATGGCAAAATGAATTTTTACTTTTTACAAATAAAATTGCTTTATTATTAAAAAAAATTGGATTTAAATACACGGCACGGTTTGTGGTTACAATAAGATGGTGCACTATTCCATTTCCTCAGAATTGTAAAACATTATTTAAATCAAATTTTTAAAAGTTGATGAATATGACAAGAATGTAACAACATTTGGTTTCTGTAGAAATTCAGATTTAACACCGCTAGACTTTTTTGTAGGGTGCAGTAAAAATGTAAAAAGTATACAAAACCCCAAATAAAAATGTAGAAGCTTTTAAAAATCATATACGACATGATTGCAGAGCTATTACGACAGTAACTTTCCGACGCGTTTGACAATTTTTTTTAAATATAAATAATGCTTGTATATGTGTAAATAAGCAGCACTTTTAATATTTATTACACTTATTTTTTGAAAATAATATTTAAATAAATAATTTTTGTAATTGGTCTATTTTGATTCACTGTCATATTTTGACATGTGCAGCCCTATACGTACATTACTAGTTTAAAGTAAATTAAACATTGTAAGAAAGTATTTAAAGTTTTATGTTGTTATAGTAGCAGTTTTGAAAAATTTGGAAGTTCCCCACTTGAGCTCTACGTTGTATAAGTTGATCGGCTAGTGTGTTTCTGTAGGTGACAAACTCTGACTTCAAATCATCTCTAAATTTTATTTTGCTTTTAAATGTAAATTTTTGACAGTTGGAATAATTTGTATCATATGAGGTTTGGGCAGAATACTTTATAAAAAAAAATATGCATCCCAAAATATGCCAAGTTCTGAATCTTTAACCTACTATTGTTTTCCTCAAATTTCTATTGAGATGGCGGGCGTTGCCCTACGATAAATTAGAACGTGTGTTTGAAATTCGACCGTTGTTTTTACCAACAAAATAAAAAACAATGTGTTAAAAAGCACGCATTATATTTCCAAAATAATTTTCTGGCAAAAAGATAGCCCCAGTCACAGAAATTAAAAAAAAACATCAAAAAATCAAAATTATTCGAAGAAAAAACCCCCAAAAAAAAGTTTTTGATGTCTACATTTTAAAATTATTTGAGCTAGCATATATAGATAGAATTTAAAAATGTCCAAAAGGACAATAAACAGAATATTGTATCTACATAACATTTTAAGTCGGATTGCTTTTAAAGCCACGAATTTGACACAAAACAGCAAGATGTCAACGTTAGGCCTAGAAATAAAGAGTGCTGTTAAACTGATTTTGTCAGAGGATTTGGCCAGTTATGCGATTACTGTAGGCATCAACGCTGTAGCAAGATATATAGCTTTTAAAAGTCAGTAGTATCTTTTTTTTTCAAAAATATGTACTTGGATTTGTTTTTTTTTTTAATATAGTTTTAATTTTTTTAAAAATGTATTTTTGGTTTTACTTGTTAACATTTGTTAAAAAAAATAAGTAAGAAGCTTTGTTTATTCTACTCAATCATTAGAATAATTTGTTTAAAAATCAAAAAACAACAACGCTCCAATAGTGTCAAATTCCTAAATAAAACCGATAAAGTTAATTGGACTTTAACATAGAATGAAAATATATATTACTGAAAAACTAGGTTATAATAACACTTAATCATATTGGAGTAATAACGTAATTTTGTATTTTTTAAATTTTTCGATCATATTTTTTTAAGTGCTTGCCATTAGGGCTGAGCAAATTAATTAAATAATTAATTAAAAAATTGGTTAATCAATAATCAATTAAGCAATAATCGATTAATTAATACTTGAAAAGTAATAACATCCAAAATCTATGATTCTAAATATGTAGGATTTGATGTAGGATAAAGAAATATTGACCCTTAGCCCGGCAGGTACTAAAGGTTGTAGGTAACAAATTTAATGATTGGATTACCTTCCATCTTTTAAATTTAAAAAAAAATGTAATAACTGGATATATTTATCTAAGAATAAAGTTCTGAAGAAAACCTTCTTTTCAGTACAAACTAAAATAAGAATTTTACCGAATATTTATACTGTTGTTTTTTTGCTTTATAATTTGTTTACTGTTTTTGTTTTTTTACTTATGTACAATTGATTTTTTTTTAAATTATTATTTAATTTTTAAATTTGGATCTTTTTTAAATTCTAAAAAAAATAAAATTAAAAAGAAAAAAAAACAGTCGTAAGCATTCCAAAAATAGACAACAGTTATAAGCATTTAATCTGCTCAAGGCGTTTAATTTTGGAAAAAGAAACATAAAGAAACATTTAACATTACCTACGAAGTTTACCCAGAACCTGTACAAAATTGGTATAAAACACTGAAATGTACCCGTACCTTATAACTTATTCCAGTAAAATAACACAACTACAAACATCCTGAAATAAAAAACGCTAGTCCAACTTCTTCCCAAGCTAGGACCAATAATTTTAAAAGGAAAACGTAAACTGTATGGTAATTTCTCAAATGTTTTAGGTACTGCTGATGGACGACCTGTGAATAACTAGCGCCGTCAGAGCGCATTAAAGAAACATTCTAGCTCTCTTATTGGACACACGTTATAAAGAATCTAGTGAGAAAACATAAGTTATTGCTAATTTAAATAGCTAATTTGTATCATATAACCAAAAATTACATGTGGCTTATTTTATTGTAGCAATTCAGGTCCAAAAATCTCAAGGCGTGGTAGTGCGTACAGCAATAAGAACGGTTAATAATGTACTTTATTATTTATCCAAATTGAAAAATTTATTTTATTCGCCAAAAAAGAAAAAAACTGGGTTCAAAAACAAAAAAAAAGTAAAAATGGTGCTGCTGCAGAAAAAAAGGGAAAAACATGTAAATAAAAACAAAGGCAAGAAGTCTGCGAAATTGTACATACCGCGATTTTGTATGTCTGCGCAAATAAGTTGACAGAAGATTTGGAAATATATTTTATAGAAAAAAAAATCTTAAACAACTGAGAGACTAGCAGCAGATCCATGTCCAAGGTACAGGAAATCTCTAAAGTGTAAAGAATGATTACACAACAGGAAAAAACTCTCAAAAACTGAGACACAAAATAAATTGTGTTTAAAATAATTGAAACGCAACACAGCTTAAGATGAAAGAGCTGGAAACACTCAACGGTGAAAACAGTAAAAGCCAAAAAAAACATTCATTTATTTTCAACATATATTGCAAAAAATGACTACTTCTTCAGGTGCTGATTTTATTCCCTTCTAGAAATTGTTGCATCAAGTTTTTGCAAAACATACTGGCACAAAATTTGTCACAAAATTTTGGCAGCCGCTAAAGACAATTCTATTTTCTTTTCAATTAGTTACATTTAGTTTAACAAATAAAACTTCAAAAAACAAGTTTTGATTAAAATATGTAAGTAGAACTTTACAAAAAGTATCATAGTGAAACTTTCTCTTGCGGAGACCTCTCTTGAACGGTCACCTCTTTTAAAGAAACATATTTTAGCTGACGAAATTTTTTTTTATGCATTCGCATATAATATATACCTCTTTTGGCTGGACCTTCTTTTGAACAGACACTGATACGGTTTTACAGTCCCAAAACTGACCTAATCTTTTCTTGAACGGACGCGAAACCTACAGTATGTGTTTTTTTCGATAAGGTCAAATCAAATAAACCAAAAAATTGCATACATTGTAGCTTAGAAAAAAGATCGATATATTAAATGCAGCTAAAAATAGTTACAAAAAGTTTTCTCAAAATGTCAAATGATTTTTTTATTGGAAAGACTCAAGTAGGGAGTAGGGAATATTCGTTTTTTCTTTTCAAATGTGAAGTTTCTATGGCAAGCCTTAAATTAATGCATAATAAACAATTTTAAAATTAAGATGCACCATCGTATTTGCATTTTAAAACATATCATACATCGTATGAAAACTGCAGCATCTGCAACCCAGCTATAAAAAAGCATAAACATCTTAGACGCAATTTATTACATACATTTGTCGTGGCAGTACTATTTTTATTTATAAAACCACCACCTGTTGCATTATGTTGGTATCAAATTAATTTCCCTACAATAGTAATTTTTATTTGTTGCGTTTGTAATACATCTGTCTTAATTTATGTCATATGTCAGATTATTTTAAACAATTTGACACAATGCCACGAAAACGGCGAAATTTGCTTGATTTTAAAGAAAAGCAATCGGAAATACGGTGCTATCACGAAATAAAAGAGTTAGGACCACATCTAAGTGGTCGTCAATTGGAAGACAAACTAGCAAAGATTTTTTCGGTAAGTATCCTCAACTTTTCCTTTTAAGTAGAGCAAAATCCATCCTATCTCCAATTTAGTCTGAATCACACATCCTTCTTTTTTCCAAACAATAGGTCTCCCGCTCCCATATCCACAAATTATTAAGTATTGACAAGAGAGGAAAAGCACTTACATCTTCAAAAGGAAAGTCAGGAAAAAAAAATTTCAAGTTTCTGAGTATTAAGACACTTTTTAAAAGAAGATTTAAGTCGAGAAATTTACAGGCTGAAAACAAATGGAACTTACTTCACTGTAGACACATTATATAAATACGCCGAAAAAGAGCTTGAATTTACAGGCAGTAGAATTGTTTTCTATAAGTATCTCAAATCGATGGGCTATAAATATAAATTTAAAGATACCCGAAAAGTTTTAACACAAAAACCTATGATTGTTGCAAAAAAAATCAGATTTCAGAAAAAATACCTGCAATATAAAGAAAATTTTGCAAACGTTTAATTTATCTACTTAGATGAAACGTGGTTGTACCAGTATAGATCCAAACAAAGAACTTGGGTAAATGATGACGCTGTATTACACCTTTTTAAAGTTAACGCATCTGAAAGGCGGCGATACACTATTTTACATGCAGGGTGTTCGTCGGGTTTTTTAGATGGATGTAGTTTTTTATTTTCTTTAATCAACAGTGATAAAGACTATCATAAAGCCATGAATGGACAACTCTTCAGAGAGTGGGTGACAGATTAGTTATTGCCGGCAATAGGTCTTCTTCAGTGCGATGGCAAAGTGCCCAAAGTGGTTGTTGTTATGGATAATGCGCCCTACCATTCAATGCGCCTTGAAAAACCTCTAACGCGTTTGTCAAAAAAGGCCGACATGCAAGATTTTTTGGAAAAAATGCATGTCCCTTACAATAAAAAATACACAAAACAGCTGTTACGGAAATTGATAGAACCTACATTGGCAAATGTAGAAACCAAATATGAAATTGATGAAATCCTTTTGAGTCATAGAATAGATGTACTTCGATTACCACCTTATCACTGCAAATACAATCCCATTGAGTTAGCTTGGGCATTCTGTAAACGGTTATATAATAAAAAAATCAACGAAAAATCGGAAGACAAAGATTGTGTCAGAAATATTTAGAACGATGCTTTAGCCAACTTTTCAACAGATATGTGGTCTAACAGTATAAGACACTGTGAAAATTTGATTTTAGAAGATTGGAGAAAAGAAATGGGGGACTTTAGTGTAAATGATATTCCTCCTGTAATAATTAACTTGGCTGACTCGGACACGGACACAGAAAATGAAAGTTTTTACGATTCCAGCAGTGATGATGACAGTGATGATGGTGGTAATCAAAGTACTCCTTACAATGTAATAGAAGTTTTTGAGGCAAAATCTTCTTCTTCAGAAAACTAACTTTCTTAACTTGTTTTTTACTTAATACTTTATTTTATTTTTTTTAAATTTGTTAAACTCTGAATAAAATATGTTCTTGATCTCTGTTTTGTGATGTGAAAGCAAATATCTGTAGCAATTTTGTGGTGAAGTTTTTAATGCTGGACAGAGCTTTTTTACAGTCGATTCTCCAATTAAAGACAACATTGGCTCTAAAAATTAGCAACAATAATCAATAAAAACCAAGTAACATACCGCAAATGAAAAATCGCAACTTTCTTACAATAAACTGCATACCTACTGCATGAAGCCCCACTACCAACACCGACATCTGTCGTTGGGCACGGCGAAGCCCAAGGAAAAAACAAGTCTATGGCGTTCCATTCGAATTGAGTTGAAACCCCTAAATTTGACACATTGTCAACATAACCTGTTTTCGTGTCTGTCACAGATCACGCCTTGTCATTACCCTTATTTTACCCTATGTCAGATAAATGCTAGATTGCCAAATCTCTTTTGAGAGAAAATGCAATGTTGGTGATTTTATAAAAAAAAAATAGACAGTAGGTAAATGAGTGTAAAATAAAAAATTGTTTTCGTAAATGTAAATTTGAACATACTGTGCCTCTTAATAAAAATGGTCAGTTTAAACTAGAAGATAATTTTTTATTATCAGAAATTTGTGCAATAGGGCGGCTTTTAAAGGAAGCGCACGCAGACTTAGTAAATTTAGAAAATTTTGTTAGCTGTGATAGCAATTTTACTGTGAAGCAAGATTTTGGTTTAATGAAAGCCAGTGTCTTAAATAAAGAAACTGCAGAAACACCTGACGACGATAATAAAGCTGACAACATTCTAGAACACGTAAATATTAACACATATGCAAAAGACCAAAGAAGTTTAAAGATTTTTGCAGTTTGTAGAAATGATTCTAAGTTTTTAGAAATAGTAATGCGTTTGAAAACCCTTTTTTTGAAAAACGCTTCTAATTTAACTGTTACAAAACAAAAGCATATTACTGATTAATTTAAATAATGTGTTTTTAACAAATATATAATATTTAATATTATTATCATTTATTTATAACATAAAGAAACGTGAGTTTTGACATTATTTACAAAGTTTTACCAAAACTTGTAGAGTATCAAGATAAAATATTCACATGTTATCCATGCCTCAAAACCTCTTTACAGTAAGGTAACACAATTATAAATGACTAAAGATAAAACACGCTAGTTTAACTTCTTTTCAAGCTAAAACTAATAATTTTAAAAGAAAAACGAAAACCGTATAGTAAAAAAAACTAAACAAACCACATAATTTCTCAAATATTTTAGATACTTTGAGGGTCGACCTTTGAACAACTAATGTCGTCAGAGTGCCCTAAAAATTATTTTAAAGCTCTTCTATTAGGTTAAGTTTAAAAAATCTAGTAAAAGACATAAAATGTTGCTAATTTAAATAGTTAGTTTGTGTGATATAACCAAAAATTACATGTGGTTTATTTTGATGTTGCAATTCAGGTCCAAGAATCTAAAAGCAATACGTACAACAATAAGAACCGTTAATAATACACTTTATTGTTTATCCAAATTAAGAAAATTATTTTGTTTGCCGGAAGTGAAAAATGGCTGGTGTATAAAAAAAAACATAAAGATGCTGTTGCTGCACAAGAAAAGAAAAGGCATGTAAATCATAAATAAAAACAAAGGCACGAAGCCTGAAAAATTGTACATGCCGCAATTTCGTATATTTGCGCAAATAAGTTAACAGAATTTGAGTTCAGCGAAAGTGTCTTACTACCTCATTTCTCTTAAATTAAGTTCATATTTTAATGAAGTTTTGAAAGAAGATATTCAAAAGTGTGACAACAAATTTTCTTGTTGACTGAATTCTTAAACAAAATAACTCAACGTAAACAAGTAGATATTTTTATTCGATTTTGAGATAAGAAATTTAATAGGGTAAAAACAACATATTTAACATCAGTTTTTATAAACAATTTAAGAGCAGAATATGTTTTAAACAAATTTAAGGAAGGACTTAATGGTTACAGCTTTTTAAAATACTTTCAAATAAAAAATATACAATTTTTTTTAAATGTGTAAGATATTTCTGTATTTGATTGTTACAGGTTTCTATAGATAGGTCTAATGTAAAAGGAAAGTTTATGTCTAAACTTAAATATAAAAAAAATATTAATGGTGGTAATAAAAGTGGTGGACTATCAACTGTTTATTGTTGAATAAAGACAAATTATAGTACAACGAGAGTAAAGTAACACAATTTACTTTGTCTATATGCAACTGTCTATAAGCGACTAACTAGTTACTAGTTTTGCCAACCAAATGTGCATTCATTTTCCAACAGTTACATTACACATACTTAAAATTGAATCTTGTAGTTTGCATGTGATACATAGTGCATTACAAATTTGCCACAACAATGCTGGGTAAATGGTAAATGAATTGTTGTAGAGCGGTTATTATTATTTAATGATTCGTCTACAACAAGAAAAAATTTACCAACAATTATAAACTCAAAGATTTTTCTACTAAAATTTTTTCAAATTAGGTGGGTCAAAAATGCTCGGGCATGTGAAAAAATCTTTGAAGGTATAGATTGTTTAAAGATTTATGTAAATTACAAAAACACAAAACTGTCTAATATTCTTTCGGTTTAAGCAGTTAAGTCAGCTTTTCAAGATCACTTTATAAAAGCAAAAAATTTCTTTCTTTATTGTGGGGCAATAATACGTCATCCACTTCTTATTAAATATTAGAGAGAAAGTCTGTTAGCTCCATTTCTTTTCAAGGACATTGATAACATTGTTGGAGAAATTTAAAAAAAAATTGTTAAAGAAAACGTTTTTCAAAACGACACAACAAGATTATTAGAATTAAACTTAAAAAAACATTTTTTTGTCATTAAAAAAAATTAGTGTTGGATTTGCCACACAAAAATATTTAAAAGAAATAAAGGATGCAACAGAAAAATGTCATTTATTAAAGACTGTCAGATCAATGCAACCGATTATATGAAACTTTTGTTATAGTGTCTGCACGATAGAACTTTAATTAATGATCAAACTGCCCAGAAGGCTAAAAGTCAATTTAATAAATTAATAGATAATAATAGTTTTAAACAAAGATGCACGGCATTTGACGTTTCAAATACCTTACAAAAATATTTTTGAAATACAAGGTTTCGAAAACAAAATTTACAATACAAAAGATTATATAAACGAATAAACAAAATGTCTAAGAAATGCTAAATGTTAAATTATTTTCTATATTTTTTTTATGCTTTGTCAAAATTATGTTTTTCTAAATTATTTTTTCGAAATCATGACAAAAGAACAATTGTATTTTCTATCTTTTTTATTCTAAATTTTGTTCGCGAAATCTTTTATTTCAGAAATATTTTCGGTTGCCGTTTTAAGAGATAGGCTTGATACCTTTTTCTTTACGAAGACGAAATTTTGGTTTTAATATAATTTTAGATGAAAATTTTCCAGATAGTAAACGTCCTAAAGTCGTATTTTTGTTGGAAATATTCCATCTTGTCGCACACCCAGATACTAACAAAGTTCATCTTTTGAAGGCCCTTTCCACATGGAACAAAACCGACCAGATTTTTTACAACCTCAACGTCACTCTGTCCACTCAGTCAACAAAAAAGCCGTTGATTTATTTGTCAACAACCAAGAAGTTTCCAAACTAAAATCAAGAAAATTGTTAAAACTAGCCAAGAGAGGATTTATGATGAGCCTCCAGTTAAAGATAAACATTTTTTTGTTTTTGAGCCCTATAACTCGCAGTTGCATGATCAAGTCAAGGATAGTATTCTTGCCCAAAATAATGATGATGGGTGCAAGTAGTATTCAAGAGTGCTTCTTGATGGTTATGAATAATAAGAGCGTTCACCGATACCTGATTCAAAAAGCCAATCTTGATTTTTACCCTTATTAGGGCGAGTTTTTACTATTTAACAAGATTCACTGTTTAAAACAGTTTTTATGTAAATAAACTTTGCAAAAATTAAAAAATGCAATACTTGATGTTTTATTAATTTTATATTTACACAATTATTATTATTAACTTTTTTTTCTGTTAAAAAAATTTCAAAGATTTGTGAGAGATTTTGAAACTTTGTTTGATATTATCACATAGAATTGGATCTGCAGAATCTGGCTTTTAGTCA
The DNA here is from genome assembly GCA_029207805.1 of Tribolium confusum. Classification (NCBI taxonomy): domain Eukaryota; kingdom Metazoa; phylum Arthropoda; class Insecta; order Coleoptera; family Tenebrionidae; genus Tribolium; species Tribolium confusum. The sequence continues at coordinate 21,180,198 of JALGAY010000008.1, read as the reverse complement.
ACAAAAGTATATTGATGGAAAACCTGTATGAGAAAAGACTTCTATCTCAGCGAACTATATACGACGCTATTAAACCTGCTGAGACCTTCTTTGCTAGAAATTCGCATGCATATTACAAAGAATATGCCAGAAAAAAGAATGGAATGGTTGCTGAAATAGAGAAAGACAAAGAAGGAGAGGAAAAATGTAAATCAAGACTTTGTAATTTGAAAATTGAGAGAAAAAGAATGGATAAAGACGAAGTGCACAAAAAATTTCGATGTTGAAATAAAAAGACTAACGGCAACTATGTAATAATAATTATTAAAAACTTGTAAAACTGTTTCCATAAATTTATTTATAGTTAATTTATATTATTTTCGGTCAAATGTTATATTTTTCATTTTATAAAGTAAATAATATTAATAATATATCATGGTAATTTTATTTTGTTAAACAATAACTTTTAAGTTTACGTACATTTAGATATTATAATTTTAAGTCAGGGAAAACCTGAAAAAGTCATAGAGTTTTTTTATGGCAAACGTGCTGAGAATTCTGTTGTAAGAAAGCAGCCTCAAAGTTTGACTGCCTCTTGAGCATATACAGCCACATCTTAAATAAAAAGTTAGTTTCATAAAGTTAACAATTACAAGATAACGATCACAACTACATTTTGATTAATCCGTTACGCGTTTTTAAAATAGATAAAACTGTTTTTCTTTTAAATGCCAAAGGCAGTAAGATCCTAGCAGCTAAAAGAGAACAATCAGTGTACCAAAACATTACCACTAATAAAAAAAAGTATAGTAATTAAAAATTTTATATAAAAAATTTAATTGCTAAATGTCACTTTAATTGTAAAAAATTTGTAACTTTGATTTATACTAATAAATATACTTCATTAATTTTCAAAATCAAAGTTTGCTTTGTCTTTAAACTGTCGAGCATTAGTGCTTTTATTTTAATTTACAACTCATGTTGCAGAAACAGGCTATTTAAAAACCCGTATTTTTTCTTTAAATCCAAACATTTTTTTAGATTGTATGTTTAAACCAAATGTGATTACTAATATTTCAGAGTGGAACAATACAACGACAAATATCTAAAAACCTGGATAACAAACAAACTCAACTGTAACTCAAATATAATAATATAATAATAAAAAATAATATTTTAAAAAAATTAATTAGAGTTGCTACAAAAAGAAGCGTGCGCTATTGTCACCGAAGCGACCAGCCGCACCGTTCAAGCAACTTTAAAAAAGCTACAGTTTTTTTTTATCTATAAAGAAAATTATTTATTACCTCTAATTAGTCTATCTTTTATTATCCCAATCGTTTTTTGCATTATTTGGTCATTTAAAACCAAGATTTTTTAGAATTTCTTGTCAAAATTGAAAAGTTGACTACAACGCCATTTTGTTGAAAAATTCTACTATGGGGAGCATAAAATGTGAGGTATGCATATTGATTGCTAATTTTCTCGTATGCCGGTATCATCTTTGTTTCCACGAAAAATACCATCGACTTGCTACCTCAACTTGAAATTAGCCTCTACATAGTATGAAAAAAGAGTATGACAAACCTAACACGATTTTAAAATACGGAATTTTTAAAATTCGCGTCTGTATGTAACTGCCCTTTTTGATAGCTTTTGGTAATAGTCGCTTTTTTCTATTTGTGACTACTTAATTTGATGAGGGTATATTACATTTTTTATTTGTATCTCGTTTGGTTTGCCTGGGGTTTATTAAACCTCAGATGTCGATTAGTGTTTCTTAATTGTATTTTGCTCAAAGTAAGTTATTTTATAGTGTTTATCAGTTTTAGCTTCAAATTTTGAAGTTATGTAATTATGTATATATCATCTTATATTTTGTTTCTAACTTTTGATATTATTAAATTTTGCAATAGGAAAGTATAAATAAAAAAGTAATGCGTCATTTTTAATTCAATAAAGTAATTCAATCGGAAGCAAATGACAAAAGTAAAGTTGATAATTTGAGCATGTGATTACCGAAATATTAAACAAATAACAAACGATTTTAAAAAACAAAACCACCTAGTGGAAGGTATAGGTGCAGAGGCAAACTTTAAAGATAAAGAGCAAAAAATAATATTATTATTAGTAATACCACAAATGCATTCCATGTTATCGATAATTTTGCTTAGGTTAATCTTGAATACGTGTTAGGTATGAAAACTGCACGAGTGCTTAGCCACATCAGTTACTGCATTATTTATACTCGTATCATTGCTTTAAAAAGGTGTCGTCTGGTTCGTTTGTGCAAGTTTGGTTTTCTTCTTAACACGCATGAAAGATTAATATTAAGCGAAAATATCTTAGGACATGGAATGCCCGAGATGTATTTTGAAGGTTATTACACCAGAAAATAATAGAATTGTTCATTTAGAAAGTTAGCTGGTTTTCGTTGTCTTGGTAACAATGAGCAAACAATTTTCGTTTCAACGAAAAAAAATTACAAAATGAGTGAGCGGTTTGGTCCTATTTCGGCAACTGAAATTAAACTCAAAACCGAAGATGTCATTCCTCAGAATACCAAGAGGTCTCGGAAATATATTTGGCGACATTTTGAAGCGTTTTGCAGTGCGCGGAGTTACAAACTGGAGGAAACTACCTTTATTGAAGAACTATCTAACATGTTAAAAGATTACGCTTTTAACATGAGAAAACAAGATGGAACTGAATAAAAAAAATGTGTAGTTAAAACATTTGGAATGTAACCGCCAAGCAACTACAGGAGTTATATTTTAAAACGTTTTTGATAAAGTTTGATTCATTTAATGATCCGCTGTTCAAATCAGCAAGCGACGCCAAAAACGCAAAGAAAAAACAGCTTCAGCTAATTCCGAAAATAAGAAAATTAGGTTTGGCACCATTGAGCCATGAAGAATGTTTCACAATATTTCAATCCATAGATGAAGATACCCCAGTTGAACTTCAAAAGAAGTTTTTTTATGTAGCAGCCTACAAACTTGCATGGAGGGGAAGAGAAGAAGCTAGTGTATCTACTAAATACTTCAGGAAAAAAACAGATAACAAAGAACCGTTAACAGAGCGTGTGGAGTATAATCCCATAATTAGCAAAACTGCGCAAGGAGGTGAACAACGTTTAACAGGCAGTAAATTGTTAACAACTAACATGGATCTTGAAATGTGTCCTGTGAGGTAAGAATTGGTATATACAAAATGCTTGCTTTATAAAAGATGTTGAATTTACAGGCTATTTAAAAAAATGTTGAAGAAAAGAACAAAAAATATAACAACTGAGAGGCTTTTTTTAACACCAAATCCCAAGTGGAAACTACATAATTCGTCCAGCTGGTTTAAAAATGTCCCAATGGGAAATGAAATGGCGAAATGGGTTAAACGTAATTCCGAAAAAATCGGCATTGACTCCAAAAAGAAGAAAAAAACCAACAATTCGCTACGATCATCAATAGTCTCCCAGTTGGCTAAATCTGGTTTAGGCGTAAAACAGTTGATCAAAATTACATGACACTAAAGCACATCATTAATAAGACCTTACCTTCAACTCGATGAACAACATCATCACACATTAATTCAGCACTTGAGAGGTGATACAAGTTCGACACCAACTACTTCTACAGCGCCAGCGCTATCAGCTCAACATACAAGTAAATCAAAAGAAACAAGAGAATCGCATAATCCCATCAGAGGTAATGGACGAGTCGTAAATTATTACAACTGTATTTTTAATAATTATTGTAAATATAAATAAAGTTGTTAAAATGTTAGACACAAGAATGTTAATAGAGATTTACAATTTCTTGCCTCATTGTAGTAGATGAAAAGAGCAATCAGGTTGCTGTATGGGGGAACTTTACTTTATGTTCACAGGATCACTTGCTAGACACATATCAGTTATTGCATTATTTATATCAATGCTTTAAAAAGGTGTCCTCTGGTTCGTTTGTGCAAGTTTGGTTTCAACAAAATATAAAAAAGGCGTTAAAAGGACAACCTGTAAAACGATAACACATCAGTAGCTACGTCTTACGACATTTATTGCCTGACCAGATAACCATTGGTTTGTTTTTTGAAATTCGACAAATATTACTGGATGACAAACGTCACGTGACATTTGTGTGCAATAATCTAGATAAGTCTAAAATTATTGAAAAACACAACAGTTACTATTTAGATAAAAATGGCGAAAAGTTTATTACACCAAAATGTGAGAACCTGTTGTGAGAATATTGTCTCTCATTTGCCTGGAGTCAAAGAAGTGGCTCCAAATATAAAAAAAAACATTAAAGTGATTTCTTTTCTGTAACTTTAAAGAAATAATAAATTATATATTAAAATAAATTAATGAACAAATTAAGGAAAAAACTAGAGAATGAGAACAATTATTATCAACCAACGATTAATATAAAGCTTGTAATGCTTAGAACATGCGCATATGTACTGTAAAAATTGTGTTTTCTTCACAAACAAGTTACTTTTTAGTTTTTGAATATTTTGGTATTCTTTTTTTTAATGCATTTTTCAAAAAATGTTTGTTAATATTTCAAATCTTTATATTCAAAAGTAAAATATCAAAAAATAAAATAATTTTTGAAAGCTGACTTTTTTTAGTCATTTCCTAATAATTAATATATTCTAGCACAACGTACAACACAACATAAAAAAACAGTAAATACTTATTACTGGAAACTAATGGGGTTTGTGACACCGCACATGTCACAAATGTTACAAATTGTTATTTTGTATTAAAAAAAAATAGACTCGTTAAATTCGTTATTTATAAGGTTTTAGTATTTTCATAAGTTTGAATCCAGATTGTTTTAAAAAACATAATCTTATAAGCATAGGGTGCTGCTTAAAAATACAAATATCAGCAACCGTTTTTATAAATAAACTTGTAAATAAAAATAAATTTATAAAAAGAAAACTTTTTAAAAGATAAAAGATTTCTTTGGATTAAATAATTTTATTTCTTACTACATCAATACAGCCAAATAATACCTTAGTTACGGTAACCATTATGACATTCATAACTTCCGAGAGAGTTATAAAAGGGAGTTAAAAATTCTTAATTCTCTCTAATTTGCATATAAAAAGAGTTACAAATATAGCGCTCTAAAGTTACAAGAAGAAATGAAATGATAATAAATGACAATTTTTGACTTAAATTTTGGTTTTTTTTGTATTTCTTCTGGAATTTTACTATTTTTATTCATTTTTGTAATCGACAAATTCAGAAAAAAAAATTGTCAACAAATATTTTCCATAGCAATCGTGCACAGTTAACTAAGTAAATCGTCTACAAAATTTTATTTATTTACAAAAAAAAAATACGTTAATTAAGTCAGAAATAAAATTATTTATGAATCACGTAAATTATTAGATGTCTAACGGCCCTCTGGACAGTCGTTGCCCTCGGTAATTAACATCCTTATAATTCCCTTGATACATAAATAACTATTTTTGACAAACAAATACGCAGAAACGTCAAAGAAAGAAAAAAATCTGGAGTGTTGACAGTGGGAAAAAAAAAAAGATTTTCTTTGGTTCGTGTGAACGTTCAAAACTGAAGCTTTCTCGTAGAGGAATTTTGCAAGTGTGTTGTTAGAAAAGTATGTTTTAAGTAAGGCAAGTCTGTTCATACACGAGTTGTCAAAAAAGTTGAATTTTTGTGGAAAAATTTGGTTCCTTGAGATTGTGCATTTATTCGCGGGTGCTAAGTGGGACACTATTAAGGTCAGAGACTAATACATCAATTTTCTATACTAAATTTTAATGAAACTCAAAATTTTATTTATAAATAAAAATCAGTCTTACAGTCTTCTAGTCACAATAAACAGTCTTTGGTCAATATTTACAAAATAAACCAACACAAAATTTCAAACAAAGTAAAACAAGCACGTGGAACATTCTTAGAAAAATTTGAGACTGTTCTATTACAGTACAATGAAGATACTCGCAATACAAGACATATTCGCACAACAAACCAAAAGTACTTAGTTAATCAACTTTTTAACATCAAAAAATTATATAATGACACAAAATAAAGTTGTTAAAACAAGCAACGAAAAACGGAAAAATCTGTAACGACGTTTGAAGGCTTCGTCAGTTATTGGCAATTCGGCATGCGCAATAAAGAGCAAAATGTATTGTAATCATAGAAATGAACATGGTAGATTATAGACTAATCATAAGTTTTGCTATATTACACCAGAAGTCACAACCAGTAATAATGCTAATAGCAAAGTTAGCAGAATAGATAAGAAAATTTAATATATTATAATTATATGGTTAGCAGCGCTATGCGGAGATCGCTCTTGCTCCAAATGAGCAAATAAGCAGGCTGGTTAAACATAAAAAAGAAGTTTAAAGAATAAGAGTAATGGGGGAAAGTGGTACCGGACCTCACTGTACTGGTTCTGTTTAAAATAATGTGTATAAAAAGAAAAAACTTGTCACGTGCTTGTCAAGTCCTGCGCTTGCCAAAATTTTTTAAACAGTGCAACTTAAGATTAGAACTTGAAAATTAACGTTTATGCATGTGAATAAATATATTTTGTAAGTAAAAATTACGACTTAGTTTAGGTTTTTGTTATATTTGGGATTTTTAGACATAACTGGCAAGTCCCACTTTTCCAAAATAAAGTGTTCAATGTAAATTAAATGCATTTCAAAAGTAAATATTTAAGTTTCATTTGCATTTAACCAAACCAAAAAATGGTTTTTTATAAACTGTGCCAAATATTAGAAATAAAATATACCGGGGTGGATATTTTTTTGTTTGGTTGTTACTCTTTAATTAACGTTTTCAATTTTGATGTTAGTTTGATTTATAAATTTTTAGTTCAGTGTTAAAACTTAATAATCCGAAGTTTTTCCACAAATGGTACTAAAGCATTTTAGATGCTATAACATCTATTTTAACGCTCCACGTTTTACTTTATCTTTATTGTACTTTATTTTTAGAAAAAAAATTATGAATTTTTTTGTGCAGACGTTTTAAATAAATAAACAGTAGACTCAAAATTTTACAGTATTAAAAAGTAATGGCATTTAAAGACTGACACATTTTTGAGGTTTTTAGACATAACTGGCACGTACCACCTGTCCAAATCAAAGTGTGCAATGTAAATTTGTTTCGTGAGTAAAAATTTAGTTTTTGTTTAGGTTTTTGTTATATTTGAGGTTTTTGGGCATATAACGTTTTACCTGAGGCAAAAGAAATTTTTTTTATTTCTCGTGACCTGTTCGAATCCATTCGAAAATTTACAGAAAATCTGGATTTTGATATAGAAATTAACAAACACCTATTTGTAAAGTTACAAAAAAAGTAGCCAAAAAGGAACATTCTGGGAAGGTATACACTTTGATGTTTATTAAAATATATTTTTCGGCAGCACTTGCCTATTTTTTAAAGCAGGACAAAACTATTGAATATAAAGATTTGGGCAATGTTTATAGGAAAAATATATTAGCTGACTACGCATTGGTTTTTTAAATTCAAGTTGGACAAGATTGCTGGAAACAGACAATATTCTATTATTTTACAAAAAATTTTATAAATGCAGCGTATGCAACAAATGTGTGCACTAATAACAAAATTACATATTTTTTTACAACATTAAAGAACCTGAAACGTGAAAGCAATGTTAATCACAATCATCTTTTTTTTTGTCAATGGTAAAAAAAATACGTTTTATAATACACCTTATTTGCTAAAATCAACTAGAAATGCTCTATTTCAAGCGGAAATTAAAAAGCAAAATTATAGGCACGACAAGATTTTAGAAAATAGTTTACGCATTTCAGTTTGTTTGTCAAAGAAGATATATTAATGTAATTAACGTTTTCAGAATATTAACTGCCACGAGTTTCTCAAAATAAAGCTATATATTCGTGCCAGCAAAGACATTAAATCATTTTATGGCTTGTGCTATAGTCTATGTATACTGAAGATAGTAACACATCAAATTCAGCGCTTGACACTGCCAAATTTGAAAGTAAAATTAATGATCTGTTTGACAGTACAAACAGGTTTGGTTTCAGGAAAAAAGTAAGAAGCAAAAAACAAAAAACGCCATTATTAAGACATGTTGTTACCAACAAAACACCACATTAAAGTCTTCGGGCTCAACTTCTACCCATGGTGGCATCTTGAAAATTCATTGACGCAAAAAATAGCAAAACAAAGACATCAGTGCCAGTCAAAAAAAATTAAAAAAATAATATTTGTGCCATGCTCATGATTTGGAAAACTTGTGACGAATATGGTTTCAAACATCTAAGAATTTGTCTTTTTAATTAAAATGCTATTGAAAACCTATTTTCGATTATTAGACTACATGGCCTAGCCTATACAAATTTTTTTTGTGACCAGTTTGTAACGTCACTTAAGTTTAGTTACTTTCAATAATCTTATTGGTTATAATAACAAAAACAAGAACTGTGACGTCGACAAGGTAATTGTACTAGATAACTTGAGAGATATTTTGGTTTGTGATGTGTTTTGTGTTGATCGATGATAAAAATAATAAATTTACACAATTGAAAACATTGTCGAATATGTTTCTGGATTTATAATAAAAAAAATTAAACTACTAAATGTTTGTCAGATTTGTAATAACTTTTTACTATCATCAAATTTAGAATCCCAACATATTTCCACTTCTTTGAAAGAATATGATACCAAAACAAAATTGAAATACGCTACACTTAATGTTAGGATTTATGTAACTCAAATATACGACCTAACCAAATTACATTTAGATGCGGTTCTACCGATTAATAATATAATACAAAAAATAACTAGTGCAGTTATTCAAACCGTAGATTTCCTGCATTAGGAGAAGAAGTGGAACTGAAAAGTAATGCGTTTGTTTGTTGTGTAAATTTATGCAACAAATTTAAATATAACAACGTTTGCTTATAGGAGCATTTCTAAAAAAATAATTTTAATATTGCTTTTTTTATGGCAGAAAATAATTGAGGCTGAAAAAAACCACACCTTACCTACTTTTAGGTGAAAAAAAAAAACAAAAAATAGAGTGCAGCTGCAGTGCTGGTGAGTATACATGAGTATCTTTAAAGTTTTAGGTAAAAAATTTATATAAATAATTGTATAACAATTATAGAACCAATTGAGTACTATTATTATTAAAATTATGTACCATTATGTACATATGAATAGTACATACACATATCTTGTGTAAATTATTTCAGTAATTTGTTATGTAGCTGAATTTTGTTCTAATGGAGTATTTTCTTAGATCCAATTGAACCTGTTGGTCTCACACAGTCTATAAAAGAATGTAGTCTTGAAGATCAAGCCTCAAATTTGTTTACTTTTCAACCTGAATTTTTTCCAATGGAAGAAGGTACCTTTTACAGTTTAACATAATTTTTATATAATGTCAAACCATTAAATATGTTTGAAATGGTTAGACCAGACGATGACAAAAGCTTACAAATTAAGGTTGGCCTGTGGTTCCAATGGTTATGTATTGTTTGAAAAATTTGTACTTTTTTACTCTAGTAACAAACCTTGCAAAAAAGAATAGAACATCTTAAATTTAGCCCTGATATATTGAATAAAGTTTTAGTTGCTATGGAGACAAAAGTAGAAAGAATGATTGAAGAGCAGGAGCACTGTGCTTTGCTTCTTGAGAAGATGACAATTAATCTAACACTAGATTTTGATCCAAGCATTGGTACATATCTTGGCAGACTAACACTGTTCTCAGCCAATCTTCAGTTTGAAGAAGTTTCCAGCCTTGCTTTAGTTATCATGCTGGAAAGAATCACTAACAGATAGAAACAAGTGGTGGCATATAAGTTTACTGAGAGGTTTTTGATTCCTACAAAGTTTAAGATGACATTGAGACTATAATTTCTAAAGCTGAATGTCTTGGTCTTATAGTTGATGTAGTATTTAAAACAGCAAAAGCAAAGTCGGGCAATATGCAAGTTATTGTATAATAATCATGCTGTAAAGCATAAAAAATAAAAAATTATGCACCACATTTATGTGATAATACCCGAAAATTATATTTTTATTCTGACCTATAATTTTACCTGATTTTGCTAAAAAATACTTTCTGCCAAGTGAAATTGTTAACCTAGAATACATTTAAGCTGTAGTAGATATTGACTCTTCTGAGCTAAAATACTGAGATCTCATACCTTAAAGAATCTTGTCTCAAATTTTCGCATTACGAAAAAATGAAGGTTGGTTTAGCATTAAGGCTAATTATGACACTGAATTTGCCCTAAAGTATTGTGTTGAAAAAAAATTTTTACTCTAAGAAAGTATTATTATAACAGCTTGGTTCTATAAAATCATGCATAAATGGTTTAAACTAGTCACAATCAAATTAAAAAAATTGACAATGGATTTTGATAATGCACAAAACTTTACTTTCCCAGTTTTATTTATGCAAAAAATTATTTTGTTATTTGAAAAGTTTTAGATTAGGCTTAAGGCAGTTTGGAAACCAGTTCAAACAACTGTTTTCCCAAATTGTCACAAGATGGTCTAAAGAATCTTTTTTCTATGACTGGTTATGTAAATCCAGTGTCAAGTTCTAAATATTTTAAAATGGCATTGCGACTTATTTTTGTGGCACAATTTTTTAAGCCAGTATAACGTGAAAATTATTTATTTTATTGATGACAGTCTACATCTAGCTGATTTCTTTAAATCCAGAACAAAACAAACTGAAATTATTGCAGATGATGAAGTTCAGCTTGATGAGAATGTTGACAATATCAGTAAAGGGTAGTAAGTACAAAGCTTGTACTACTTATCTGAAAAAAAAATGTGCGACAAGTTATAAAAATCCGAAAAACACTGACTTATGCCAATCATGTCTAAAACATTTACTTTACATTAATTGAAAGTCTCAACAGAGAACCTAACCTTTGCATCACGGTAATTCTTTAGTTGGTAATTTTTTTATTGAATAAATTTATATCATAATTTACAGGAAGGTTTTTGATTTGTTAATAGATGCTAAAAGTTACTTCAACAGTATTAAATGTTTTATCATTTAAAATGAACGTACAATACCAGAAGCAATTAATACATTTAGGACTAATAAACCATCAGTTTTAGTCTAGTGGCATGACGTTGGAGGCGCTTTGTTAAACAGTTTTTTAAGATTTACTTTGTCTTGCATCAGTTTAACAAAGAAATTACAAAAATAGAGCTAGACTGTTTTGCTAAAACTAGTAGCAAAAGCGTTGGAATGCACAGAGACACAAATAATATTTTCTAAAGCAAATAACACGCATATAATAGTTATTTGTATTATTATTATTATGTATATTATTACACAACGAGTGCATAGATTACAGATAACAAAAATGTTAGTCTTAATATCTATAATATACAAATTACTGTAATGTGTTCTAGCCCACGTATGATATACAAAACTTTATCTATGACTGCAAAAAATTAAGATAATAAAAAATTTAATGCTGCCGATAACTCCTACTTTTTTACATCAAAAGTAAGGTAACTTATAGATATGTTTAGTAAGCATTATGGCAACCGCTTATAATTTTTTAAACAAAGCTTGCCATTTTAAGGTAATCAGCAAAACTTGTGCTTTGTGGTAAAAATAAGAAAATTGTAAACAAAAGAGTGAATCAGAAAGTTTACCTTCTGACATCGAAAAAGCAGCGACAAATGCTGCTTTTTGCTTGGTGCTAGAAAAGATTAAAGAAAAGTACAAAATGGTTTTTTAACGGTTTAGTTTATGGTGAGTTGAAAAAAATGTTAAAATATTACGCATGAGAAGGTTTTACTTTATATTTATATTTATATTTTATATTTTTATCAAAACATATTTATATTTTAATCATTTATCAAAACAGTAAAATCATCGAGTTTCTGGAATTTTTATTCTATGATTAGAACAATAATAAAAATGAAAAAGAATGTCGACATCAGTAAATTTGGCATTTAATCACCTTCCTAAAAAAAAATTTAAAGGATATTGTGCTAAAAAATAGCACATTTTCACTAAACAAAATATTAGCAAATTTTTACAAGAAGCAAATAAAAATAATAAATTTTTGTTAATAAAGGTATTGTACCTTTTTCATGCATAAATTATTCTTATTAAGTAATGTTAATTTTAAGGTTGCTTTAATTATTGGAGTTGGTGAAGCTTGTAGGATCTAAGAAATTACCTACATGCTTTTGAAAGATGTCAAAAGTCAGGAGCAATGCTTTCATGTTCTAATACCAAACACGAAAGCAAAAATATTCAGAGAATATTTTATTACGTCAGACGGAATTGATGAAATTAAAATGTTATAATTAATTTGAAAATATGCTGCACTTTGCCCTAATAACGCCAGTAGTAGACGGTTTTTTTTTAGGATACAGAAACCAAAGGTGTATAAAGTTACCTGTTGGTATAAACACATTTGCTGCTTTTCCAAAAATATTTCAGTTACCTAATCCATCAGGATTTACGGGACATTGTTATAGGCGCTTATCTACTTTGTTGCTTGCTAACTCGAGAGCAGATCTTTTAACAGTAAAACGTCATGAGGGATGGCGTTCGAATATACCGGCGGAGGGGTATATAGACACGACAGAGGAAAATAGAAAACAAATTGCTTCAAAAATTCTGGGTGAGGAAAATACTTTTAACAGTTAAAAACTGCTGCCTGGACAGCTATTATCAAAAAAAAATGTACTAAAAAGGGCTTGTTCTACCATAAGTAGGTGTGAAAATTGTGTTATTAATATTTATAACAATAATAGCATGTTATTAAGTTTTACTTTAAAATTAAAACGAATTATTTTAAAGAGTAAATTTTTATTTTACTATTTCACTATTGAAAAAAACCGATCATGTAATAATAAGGTAAGTCAATAAATTGGATTTTTTAGTTTTACTTTAATAGTCTAAGATTCCATAGCGATCAGACGTACCTTATTTTCACAGGAATAAAAGTTAAGATTTTATGTTAGGGTCTGTGCTGGTAATACCTGCGTGTTCGTAGAGCTTACCTTGTGACACCTGGGCAGGTACCATGTAAGAAAAGTAACTAAAAATAAGAGTTACTTTACTTAAACTTACATGACTGATTTTTATATATGTTTTGTATATTGTTATTTTGAAATAACATAACGAGTGTCAAACACTTTTTTCATAAATCAAAACTTCTGTCAGACGCTTTAAAAAGATCCACAAAAAATAAATAAACTTTACTTATTTTTACATGTCTGATTGTTAAGTGTGTTTTTAAGGAAACTATTACAAACTCATATTTCAACAATCAGACAAATTGTAATGACCAAACTTTTCCAAAATCCAAAAATTATTCGGCTCTGAGTATGAGGGCGAGAGCACTATGCATGTTTTTCACAGCGTGTGGGTCGTCTATATAACTCAGTTCAGTTAGACCGTCAAATTTTTCAAAAAAACTAAAAAATATTTATTTTATACAGACTTTCGTTGATTTCTTTATATAACACTGGGCATCTGATAAAATGGTACCATTTGTTAAAAATAAACGAATATTTATAAATTTTTAACAATGTCGTTCAATTATATCGTTGATAATAACAATGTTAAATCAAGTGTAAATGATAGTTTATCGTGTCTAGAGCATGAAGAAGCTGACACTAAAATTGATTTCCATGTTTGTAATATAGACGCCAAAGCAAATTTTATTATAAGATGTTTTGATACTAATATTGCGATAATTATCTTAGGACATATGCATGATTTGAAAAATGATGATTTATACTTATACACAGGCACCGGAAATAACCAAAGATTTATTAATTTAACACAAATTTACGAGCACTTGGACCATCTTTGTGAAGAAGTTTGCCAGAATTTTATGCATTGACGGCATGTGACTTTAATCACAGTATAGAAACAAATTTGCATATTTATACTGTGCTTTAATCCCGTCTTTTTAAAAAAGCTAAACCAAGACCATTTATTATACAGACTGTTCTTTAGATCTACTCTTGCTGTACAAATTGACGTGACGGATTTTTATTGTCTTTGATAGTATCAACGCTTTGTTTGACTAAACTTTTAAACGCATCAAGGATAAAACATTTATTATTGAATTGTATTTTTGAAATAGGGTAAAAATTGAGGGCAAATAAAACTTAAATACTGGTGCTTGTTTGAAAGAATTTTGCCAAAAAATTTTCTTACTTCATTTTTTTAAACATACGTCTAAAGTTTCAAGCAAGAGTTGATCCAAATAAATAATGAACGACCTGTATTAATGAAGAAATATAAATATCAGCACGTAAAATATTTAAACATTTTGAAAATACTTACTGATATTGTTTTAATTTTAAATCTCTATATAGAAAAGATGAACTTCAACAGGAACATTATAATTAAATTTAAAAATTATTTATGATGACTGATGAGCTTAAAAATAGTTTATTTACATTACCAATTAAGAAACCGTCTTTTTGATTTTTCTTGTTGCCCAAAAATTGACCCTTCTAGCTGTTTTATATCAAAGCAGCTTTGTGAAAAGCTTGAAAATTGTTTATTTATATTATCAATTGAGAAACCACCGTTATAATTTTTCTTGTTGCGCAAGAACTGGCTTTTCTAGCTGTTTTCTATAAGGGCAACTTTGTAAAGAAACTAAAAATAGTTTATTTATATTATAAATTGAGAAAGCGCCTTTCTGATCTTTCTCGTTGTGCAAGAATTGACCCTTCTAACTGTTTTCTATCAGGACAGTTTTGTGAAGAGTCTAAAAATAGATTTACATTTTTTATTAAAAAACTGCATTTTTTATATTTTTGTTGTGCAAGAATTGATCCTTTTTTAAAATTTTAATTAAATTTTAAAAACACTTACCGCTTGAAGATACTGTAGATCTTTTGAATACACTTACACCACACTTTTCTTATAGAGTTCTTTGTTTTGTTTCTGCCATTGCACCTGACCTGAGACACTATTAATCCGAAATCAAACACCTTTAAGAAAAAAAAAAAAAACACTTTGCTTGTCATGCTAAATGTCGAGTTTGCTTAAAATTTATTTACTTTTTTCACTTTGCTGCAAGAAGTTGTACTAGCTTCTTGTTGATTTAATCACTCAATTCGATAATTTCCGTCAATCACTTCTACGAAATCAGTAAATTCTACTTTTAAATTTTAAATTGTTACAAAACTTAAAATCCATAATCCCAAATAAATACACACTAAACACAAAAATCTCACTGAACG
Organism: Tribolium confusum; assembly: GCA_029207805.1. Taxonomy (NCBI): domain Eukaryota; kingdom Metazoa; phylum Arthropoda; class Insecta; order Coleoptera; family Tenebrionidae; genus Tribolium; species Tribolium confusum. The sequence goes on along the minus strand of JALGAY010000008.1, from coordinate 21,164,972 downwards.
TTTTTATGTAACGACAAATGAAATTGACAGATTCAGGGGTTTAGAACTGGAATAAAATCTGCTAGAAACGTGTTATAGTCCATCGACCGCATGGTAGATGCCGCCACAGTTGCTAAATACCAACATGATTTTAGCACTCTTTAGTACTTTTTTTTCAATATTGGCAATATCGACAGTTCCCCCAGGTTCCCCGTTTTATATTGATTAACAGCATTGCCAAGTTAGGCAATAAAGCATGAAATGTACCGACTTTTGAACACAGATAAATTCTATAACATTTTCTTCTTGTACTAAAGTATTTATGAATGCATTGCAAATAGAAGTACAGTACCATATACAATATCATGTGTTGATGCATTATTCGATTGGATTTTCTAAAATAAAGACAACAATGTTCAAAGTTACCGCCGACGGAGTGCCGCAATCTGACAACACTGTATTGACACGCCATGTCATTTTTCACATTTTCGTGAAAGAATTGTTTTATTGTTCTGTTATTTTTATTGTTGTTTTATTTATTTAAAGATGAAACGGTGTTGCATTTTAGGTTGCGATGACAAGTCTAGTCGCAGGTAAGTAACAATAGGAAATGTAAATCGCAATTATAATTGTAATTATAACCACACCCAAATTTATAATGGCATGACTATCGGGTTTTCTTCTACGTGTAATGTATTTTCCTGATGTATTTTGTCCCTACAGGTTTAGGTTACCAACAGATTCCCGTATAAGAAGCCTTTGGCTTGAAAGAACTGGTGATTCATCACTAGCCAGGCTTACTAATAAAGATTTGAGAGTTTGTGCGGCACATTTTGATGAAAGATGCCTGAATTCAAATGGGAAGCTGTTACGATTTTCGATACCCACATTACACTTACCAGGTACCAATTATATTCGCCAGTTTGTTGTTTTTTACTTGTATCTATATTTTGGTTATTTAAAGGTTTTCACCAGCCAGCCTCAGCCAATAGTGACTGTTTTAGTTATCCTGAGGAAGGGTATCGTGGTTATCAAACACCTGAAAAAATAAGAGGTATGTGTTGACAATTTTATTTCTACTTTATTTAAGAGAAATTACAGAGAGTCTTCAGTTACCTTCCATGTCATCTAGAAGTTCTCCTGACGAACTATTAGTGAAGCTACCGAAAATAGTTTATGCTGCAAAAGGGCTCAAAAAAAAATTATTTGGTGCTGGTCCTGGAGAGAGTAGTCAAAATGTAATTACTGATACCCAGCCATCAACTTCATTTGCCTCTCCAGTTGAACAATCTGTTTCTATCAATTTGTCTGAAATTACCAATGTGTCGGATTTGACTTCTGCTTCCCAGCCAATTACAGGTACCTTTAATGATTGTAATTAGTTAAAATTTTGTTTTATACTTTCAAATCGCCCCGAATTTGAAGGGAGTAAAGTTCATTTAATCCTATAAGTGAAATTAATCCTACCTTTTTGAGGGATAACTGCACTTACATTCTGTGCTCATATGATTTGCATGTTTGGGTCAGAATATCGTTTTATTCTCTACTTTTGATAATTTTAATTTTGTGTTTTACTATTGTTTCAGAGTTGAAATTAAAAGCACACAAGAAAACCAGTCTCTTGCGTTCACTTGGCGTAACACGTGTAAACCACCTTGGCGCTGAGGGGAAATCTTTATATAAAAGGGCTAGATATTTACAACAAGCTGTAAGTAAATTAAAATCTCGTCAAATATCATTGAAACATAAAATTAAATATTTACAAAGCAAAGACTTTTTGTTAGCCCAACTTAATGACGTAAATGAAGTTACAGCTCAATTCATCTGGTCGCAATTAAAAAACCAAAAATACAAACCAAAGGGCCGAAGATTCACAGTTAAAGATAAAACTTTTGCTTTAGCTTTATATAAACAAAGTGGTAAAGCATATCGTTATTTATCAAAATTCTTTAGCTTGCCATCAAAAAAAGTTTTGACCGCAATATTAAATAAAGTGCCATTTAATACTGGCATCAATGAATCAATTTTTAATCATTTAAAAGAACGTGTTGCGAAAAAGCGAATGCAAGATAAATTATGTGTACTTATGTTTGATGAGGTAAAACTATCAACTGGATTGCAGTATGATAGTCGCAGAGACTCCATCGATGGTTTTGTTGATTATGGTGGTTGCAATCGTAAATTATCATTTGCCGACCACGCCTTAACATTTATGGTAAAGGGAATTTGTACAAAATGGAAACAAGTAGTATGGTTTTCATTCTGTGAAGGAACAACACCGACTGCTGACTTAAAACACATCATTAAATCTGTTGTTACAAATGTAGAAAATTGTGGACTAAAAATTGTGGCTACTATTTCAGATCAAGGTAGTACTAATCAAGCTGCTATTAATCAGTTGGTGGCCGAAAGTTCCATACAAAATAATGCGGACCTTCTTCGTTATAAAATTAATGATGAGGAAATAATACATATGTTTGACTTTCCACATTTAATGAAATGTATTAGGAATATGATGCTAGCAAAAAATTTACATTTTTCACAGGATGGTGTTGAAAAGATAGCTTCTTGGTCATATGTTATACGTTTGTATGAAATGGATAAATCCCACGGATCGTTTAGTCAATTTGTTAAATTAACAGATGAGCATATATATCCGACTAAACTTAAGAAAATGAAAGTGAAAAATTGTACTCAAGTATTCAGTCGTACTGTTGCTACTTCCATGAAATTGTCGGCTGAAGTAAGTAAAGAATTGGCTCCAGATTCAGAGCATTATATAGATCCGAAAGCCAGTGAAACAGCTGATTTATTACTTTTCTTTGATCAGCTTTTTGATAGCATCAATGGTGGGTCATTACAGTCTCAACCGGGAAAAGAATTACGCACAGTTGTGAAACCAAATTCGCAACATGTTACTTTTTGGAAACAGTCTCTCCCGGTATTAGCTTCAATGTACTTTACAGAAAATAATTCACAAAAACAAATAAGGCCCCCTTGTTTAAAAAACTGGTTATTTTCAATACGAGCTTTAATATATATTACACCAAAATTGTGGGAATATAAACTTAAGCATTTTGCACCTCGAGCATTTAATCAAGATCCCCTCGAAAATTTTTTCTCTGCAATACGTAGTTACGACCATCGAAACATTAATCCAACATGCTCAGCATTTATTTCTTCGTGTAAGTCGTTATTAGTTAATAATTTTACTTCTTCACACTCCGCGGGTGCTAATTGTGAAGATGATGAGTCTACAGGTCCGTTAGACAATTTAACATCATTTATTGAACAACCTGTAGCAGAAACAGTTACACCTTACGTACCACCCATTATGAGCAATTTTAGAAGTTGCCCTTCAGATGATCTTGTTGGTAAATACTGTACTTCTTATGTTGCAGGATATGTTGGTCGAAAGCTTATGCAAAGCATTTCCTGTGACACCTGCAAAGAACGTATGAGGAGCGACATTCCCTTGGAAGAAAATCGTTTGATTGCAGAAAGACAGTATGAAAATTGTCAGCTTTTTCAGCCAAACAGAAGCTTGAACAGAGTTTTTCGTAAGGTTATAAACACTTTATTAGCATACATACCAACAAAAGTATTATGTTTTGATTTAAGACGAGAATTACGACAACTGATTCTCAGTAAATATTCGTCGGATATTTCATTGCTTTTTTGTGACCAACATAAGCATGCTATTCATACATTTGTTAACATTTCAAGCAATGTAATACTATTTTCATACATATCTAATGTCAATAAAATGTTAAATGGAAAGGATTTACGACGGTACAAGAATCAGGATGCTGTTTTTAAATTAGCTTATGACAAATTGAGAAAAACCAAGAAATCTTAGGTTGCTCAGTTATACCACCAATAATAATAATAAAGCACTAGCTTTGGTCCAGTTGTTTAATATAAGCACTGCATTTTATTGTGGTGTTCAAATACAATAACCTTATTAGCATTGGATTTTGTTCTGATGTTTAATATAAGCACTGCAGTTTATTGTGGTGTTCAAATAAAATACTTTATTAGCATTGGGTTATATGCTGGTGTTACACACGCCTTTACATACACAAAATTTATAACATATTAGCCTACTCATTGTTGTATTTTTTAAAGTTGGCTTTACAATCTAATGCCATTAATTGTATCACAATTTTCCAGATGTAGGTTTTTCGCAATAAAACGTTTTAAATATATTGGGTGTTTCATTTATTTATACAACTTGATATTTTTTTTATACACAAGTGCATAATGGTAAATAGTTATATATAAAATACAGCATTTAAACTAAAACTTAGCACTCTTAGTGATCGAGTTTAAAACTTGGTCACTATAGAGTGCTAAGTTTTAGTTTAAAGCGAAAATAAATTCGAAAATATAAATAGTGTAATATTTTAAATGTGGCGCCAAATTTTTTAGAATTTTAAAGAAGATTTCTTTTAAATTTTTTCTCAAAACTTGCTGGACCAGACGCTAGATGGAGTAGAAAAGCGTGTTTCCAATGAGGAAGCGAGAGAGTGGTATCTATTTCCTTCTTTATCTATGGACAGATTAGAAAAATGTCTGCTTTTCCCTCTCTCCAAGCCAACGCCTTTTTTATTAATGCGCCAAATAGCTGCGCAAACGGAAAAACCATAGATAACATAAAACGTATAGAGAATTACCTAAGACTAAGAGTAAGTATGAAATAAAATTTATCCTCTCCATTTCATGTTGTTGTGATTGGTCAATAAGTTTCTTATAACTCTTCGGTTATAGTTTACTTTAGCTGACCACACTAGAAATGCATGAAAAAAATCGGGGTTTTTGCAAAACTTACGTAAAATGATCCCTAAAACACGAATCCGGTGGCGGAGGTTTGATTTTTTAAATATTTTTTAAAAAAAGTCCTTTTTTTGGTGAAAAAATTGTTCGGTTTTTACAACGAAAAAAAATAGCAAATTGAATGTAATGTACATATCTCGTTATTTTTTTACGTTTTCAACCTCTTTCACAATTTTTTAAATAACTTAATCAATCTTAATTACTTTTTTGCATTTATTTTAAAACACAAAGTAAATGTCAACTGTCAATTATAATTTACAAACACACAATCGACAAAATATTCAAGACAAATATATTTTGACAGTTCCTGTAAACTTCAAAACTACAGCGGCCCAGCTACCATAGATGCTTTAGAACACCGTTACGCACAACTTTTGTCAAACACCTTATAAGTAAATAAAAGCGAATGTTATATCTAAAATTGAATATAAACTGAATAAAACAAAAATTAATAAAAAGCCGGTCAGCAGTATTAGCCCGAGGATTGACTGGCAGGTAATCGAGGATGTTTCTGCCAGGTATAGAGGGCGAAGCCCTCTACTACCGAAAAAAGGACCTTATAAAAAAAGGCGGTCAATAGCGTCAGCCCGAAGATTGACTTACTTCGAGGATGTTTTTGATAGGTTTAGAGGGCGAAGCCCTCTACTACCGAAAAAAAGACCTTATAAAAAAAGGCGGTCAATAGCGTTAGCCCGAAGATTGGCTTACTTCGAGGATGTTTTTGATAGGTTTAGAGGGCGAAGCCCTCTACTACCAAAAAAAGGAACTTATAAAAAAGGCGGTCAATAGCGTTAGCCCGAGGATTGGTTTACTTCGAGGATGTTTTTGATAGGTTTAGAGGGCGAAGCCCTCTACTACCAAAAAAAGGAACTTATAAAAAAGGCGGTCAATAGCGTCAGCCCGAGGATTGGCTTACTTCGAAAATGTTTTTGATGGGTCTAGAGGGCGAAGCCCTCTACCACGCGAAAAAAGTGCATATAAAAAAGGCGGTTAATACCGTCAGCCCGAGGATCTTCTTACTTCGAGGATGTTTTTGATAGGTCTAGAGGGCAAAGCCCTCTACTACGTGAAAAAAGCACCAATAAAAAGTCGGTCAATAGCGTAAGCCCGAGGATTGGCTTACTTAGAGGATGTTTATAATAGGTCTAGAAGCTACCGCGTAAAAAAATACTTATAAAAAAAAAACTTATAAAAAAAGCGGTCAGCAGTTGGCCCGAGGATTGACTTAAAATCGAGGATGTTTTTGGCAGGTATAGAGAGCGAAGGTATTTTATTATGCGGTATTTTTATCAATGTTATTTCATTCCGACCCATCTAGCTGGGCGGCTGTAGTTTTGAAGTTTACAGGAACTGTCAAAAGTTTTTCACTAAAAAAAAGATTTTTTAAAAAATATTATAAAAACTAAACCTCCGCCACCGGATTTGTGTTCTAAGGATTATTCTACGTAAGTCTAGTGAAAACCCCGATTTTTTTCATGCATTTTTAGTGTGGTCAGCTAAAGTAAACTGTTACCAACTCTTCTATTGTTACTCCGAAAATTTTGAATTTTATAATTTCTAAAGATTTTTAGGACATTGGTAAACTTTGACAACTTGACTTCCTGAATTCCATTGCCAAATTGGCTACTTTTTACAAAAATACTAAAATAGTTATTTATGTCAAAAGAACGAAAAACGAAATTTTTCGGGCGATTTGCTGGAATGCCATATATCATACATAATTTTTTATTCGATTGCTGAACTTTTACGAAATTCAAAGAATTCTGTTGAGAGAACTGAATAAAAAATACTTACACTATTAATCAAATGGCCATGAAATTTTTATTTCGTTGTCAATGTGACATTCAGTCAACAACGAAAAAAATAGTTAAAGCATTAAAATGTCGAGTAAAGATGAGTTAATGTGTACTCCTCGTGAGGTACGGGAAACGGCAAACCAAGCTTCCATAGAGTTGCTTCCGCAAGAATCTAAAGAAGTTTATGATAGGGCATATCAAAGGTTTGAAACTTACCGCCAGGAAAAAAATATTCGAAATCTCTCCGAGAATGTTTTACTGCCATATTTCTCGAATTTATCTCAACAAATAAAGTCTTCTACTCTATGGTCTTATTATTCTATGGTAAAAGCCATATTGAATTTAAACATAATGTGGATATATTAAAATATATGAAACTGCACGCATTTTTAAAAAGTAAACATAACGGCTATATACCCAAGAAATCTAGAGTTCTATCTCAGCATGATTTTCACAAGTTTCTTAATGATGCCCTAGACGCCAAGTATTTAATGTGTAAAGTCCACATGACAGTGGACGACATAGAAAATTTAGGCTCTGCGTTATTGATAAAGATTCCAAGTACAAAACTAATAAACCCCGATCTTTCACTGTAACAGGAAAATACTTAGAACATTATAGAAAATATGCATGTCTTCGTCCAAGAGATATAAGTGATAGGCGATTCTTTTTACGATACCAAAACGGAAAATGTGTCAAGCAGGTTGTTGGCATACATAAATTTGGTTCTATACCACAAGAAATTGCGACATATTTAAATCTTCCCAGTCCTAAGGAATTCACAGGTCACTATTTTTGAAGGACCTCTGCTACATTGCTGGTAGATGCTGGGGGCGATTTAACTTTATTGAAACGTCATGGAAGGTGGCGGTCATTTAATGTTGCCGAGGGATACGTGGATGATTCTTTAAAGAATAAACTAGACACGGCTCGTAAAATCCTTGATTTTGAAGAAATAGAACAAGAGAGAGATCAAAAAGCAAACTATATTTTTCAGAAGCACAAACAAACTCAAATGAGTTTCTACAGTGCAGTTTACTACAGGCGGCATGTGACAGAAACATTACAGGGACAGAAAATATTAATAATTCTGCCATAGGAGTAAACAGTTTAACTCACCCCATTATTTTCCAAAATTGCACCAATTGTACGTTTAATATTGATAGCAAGTAGTTAATTTATTGTTAAATTTATCGAATAAAAAAATATTATTTAAAAAACAAATGATTAAAATTTTGTATTCAAGAATTTTTTGAAGTACGAAACTATATAAATTATAAAACTATATAAAACTATATCAAACACCATAAAACCACCCAAATTTTGTTAATTTTAATGCAACCAACTATACAATATTTTTTTATTTTTATTATAATAAAAGGTTGACAATAGCAAGTACAAATGAGATGAGTTTGTGCTACATCTTCAAAACTTTTTTATTTGGTAATGGCTTTTAGTCAAATTTGTATCGTATAACTGATATCTACAGCTTAATTCACAAGAGACTTATTTCTAAAAAAATATTGACATAGATTGCTGGATATTATTTATAATTTTATTTAGATCAGTGATCAAAGTAAATTGGACCTTGAATGACAGTGACATGAAAGCATCAAAAGTAACAAGAATAGAATTAATCTTGTAAATGTGTAATTAAAAGAAAGCTAAAACAACAAATTATCGTAAATGTTGAAAATGTGTTCCATTGTCTTGTAACTTCATTTAAAATTGATTGTTTCACGCATTGTAAGGTTTTTGGTATGACTGATCGGAACTCTTAAATTTTAATAGTGTGGGTACCGCTGAAAACACAAAGCAGCAGCAGCCGCTGCATTTTTGTGGTATTTTTCATAGATAAGAATTATACCTACTTTCTCTTTATTTGTAACAAGGCATTATGAGGTTTAGTATTTTTCAAGTTCAGAATTGTTTAAAATAAAAATACAAATGAAGAAGGTAGAGACTTTGTATTATGAGTTGTGGACCAAATTTTTTTGGAAGTAACTCTATCGTAAATAACGCTGAATTTAACTCTCCAATTTTTTGTTTATATTATTTAATACAATTATTTATTAGTCATTAATACTGTTTATCTATTTAAACTTGGGAATAAATAAACAATAGAAAATTGTTTATTTATCTTGAGCCCAAGTGTTGTAGTTTGTTACGTTTTACGGTAACGTTGTAATTGCAATTACGTAGACAACTGACTTTACTCAAAATTTAGCTAAAAAAAAAACTTGAAAAAAGTCATTGTTCAAGAGAGTTCTCTGACACTGCTTCGGTTAGTTGAGTTATTTTTTTAGTAATAGCAAATTTCTAGTCTTTGACGAGTATATCGCTAACTAAAAAATTCTCTTCTAGCAAATAGAAATTCGCATTCAAAGAGCAGATTCTAAGTGTCTGACAGGTAGATCGCGCTGAGGGCTTTGAACTAGAAACTTAGGTAAAGTGCAGATTCCTAGTCTTCGACGGGTAGATCGCATTTTAAGCAAATTTTGAAGAAGCAATTTTACACCTACCTGCAGATTCTTGTTTTTCGACGAATTTATGGCAAATTTGCGTAAATTGGCAAATAAGTTAACTCAGGTCTAATTAATATTTCTCTTATAATTAACTGTTTACGGTGTAAGAGAGACCAGAGAATTACACTTTCGCGGTCTGCGAGCAGCAACTATTTCCCAAAGATTACTAAATTTTTCCAGGCGGTATCAAACAGTTAAATACTAACTTCATAACTTTATATCTGTATTTAACGAACTATAATCACAGAGAAGTTCCTGGTAATTGAAATCGAATTTTTTAAAGTCGCGTACGTGATATGTGTTATCGCAAATTTTTATCTTAAAATAAAACAAAAAGTCAATTTTAATCGCTGTTATATTTATGGCCAGAGTCTTCAATAGATATAAGTATTTAATGTACGAGTCATAAGTCACACCTCGGAAGTAACCATTGTAATTTTCGTAATTGATTTTTTTTTAATATAAATGATTGTAAAATGCGTTACGACATTGACAACGTAATTTAAAGTAACAGTTTTAATAGTATATAGTTACAACAACAACACGAAGTCTATAGTTAGACTATAAAATATTAAGTGTTAGAAAAATAGCTATAAATTTATTGCAAATAAAAGCTTTAAAAAATTAAAAGATGAAACCCTGGCATGTACAATTAAATATTTCTAATCGTTATTTAGACTGATTATAGTACAGCAAAGCCAAAAGTTAAATGTTTATTTAAAAAAAAGTATACAAAACAAACATGATTTTGAAAACGACTTCCATTTTATTATAAAAATTGTGTAAAATGCCTACTTTTTGATGTATATCTTTTAATAAACTTTTTTATTGGTATAGGGTACTATTTAAAAAAATTCAGGTTTAGTACATAGAACAATGTATTATGACATAGAATAATGTAATATAAAAAAAATTAAAAATAATGATAAAATAACTAAAACACAAATAAAACAAAAATTTTTATAAACATATAAGCACACACTTATTAACTATGAATATGAATATATTTAGAAGCAATCTGCAACTTGAGTTTTTGTTGCTTTGACTTAATAAATCTAACTTGATAAAAAAAATTTCAAAACGTTATTTTTAAGGAAAAAACTAAAGCGTTGATTGCTTCTAATAGCCTATGTTATTAAATTACTTTGCAAAAGTTGTATGTAAGTAATCTTTTTCTAATTTCAGGAAAAGACCTACTTTTAGTGATAAGAACAATTGAAACATAAATCAACTCTACAACAATTGAAGTTAGTTATATTAAGTGTAATACATAAACTTACCTGAATTGGTAATTTATGACATCAACTGTCTACGAACTGTCTACGTAAAATGCCACAATTTGGTAAGACATTGGATTATAATTATAGAAACTAAAACCTTTACTCCAGCCTATTTTGTACGTGCCTCATTTAAAAACGCCTGTTTCGGTATAACACTTTTGTGTCTTAACGTTTTGTAGAAGTATAATCCCTAAATGCATTGAATGCAAAATCGATATAAATGAGGTTCTTACAATTGATACCCGGTAAGTAGTAAACTTTAAGCGCTGACATAAAAATGTTATACAAAATATAATTTGCAAGTACAACCACATCATCAGCATTTGTGACAATATTGGTAAAAAATGACAATTTGAGAGGTTGAATATGTGTGTGATGCGTATCTTCAGTATCAGTTTTTTTAGGTCAAAAATCGAGTAAATTTGGTTTAATGGCAAAACTTTCCGGCTTTCGAAAAAGTGGCTTATTGTTTGTCTTAGCATTTTCACCTAAACGAATTGCAGATTGATCTTCGGTTATCTTTAAAACATTAATTGTAAGAACACTAAAACAATTTAAAATAACACTTACGTCATGTTTTTTCAAATTGTCTAGTGCTTTCTTGTGAAGTACTTTTTCAGTAAAATTTTTACACGATTTTTCGTCGTCATATGTAAAAGCATATTTAGAAAAATGTTCCACTCTGAAAACCCATGATCCAGTTTCAGGTCTATAATCAACAAATTTGCTGTTAAGCTTTAGGGTCACTTTTATCAAATTGTCGACAAAATCTGATTTGATTATCTCATCGACATCTGTTACGTAATTTCTTGATCCTTTTGCACGTGGATAAACTTTATCTAAAGTAACTTCTGCTGTCCGATTTAAGCCCTCACCAAATGGCGGTTTCTTATCATCGTCAGGGTAAACATCGATTTCACGGTAACGAAAATGAACAATTTCGTCAAAATTCATGTTGGAGATATTTATAGGATCACTAAAATAAACATTTCCGTATCCGCGACGCCCTATAGTCAGTCCTTGAACAATACATTCGCCATTTTCATTCATGTATTTATGCAAATCTTTTAAAGGCGGATACATGTAATATTCTGGTCGTGTTAATACAACATTTGCTGGATTTTCTGTATTATCTGTGTAATTGGTTAATGTATTTAAATCAAAATTTGCTTCTGTCGCTATCTCATCATTAGTCAGACCTAAACTGCCTTTAAAATGTGGCACTGAGGTGGATGATTTGGATTCATATGAACTTGATTTACTTAAACTTTTTGAACTGTATGGCTTATCAAATGTAAGATTTAATTTACTTGATTTTGTATTATCAGCAACACCAGAATAGAACTGTAATTCTTTACTAGATACTTTACTAAAGTTACCAGTCTCAGCTAGACTGCGAGGATTTAAAAGTCCGTCAGTCTTACTTGACGATTTTAAACTTTTTTCCTTCTCTTCAATAAGTTCTTTTTTGTACTTGTCCAATATGGTAGCGTTACTCTTGGTAAATTTACGATTTACAAAACAATTAGCGGAAATTTTAGATGTTCGATTTCTTTCAAAAAATTCTTGGTTGTGACTTGTACCCTATAAAAATATTAAAATAAAACAATTTGAAAAAATAATAACACTTACTCTTTTTGGTCTTGGCAACTCAACTTTGAGTTTAGATTGCGTTCCAAAACTCTCACGTCGCTTTTTAGAGAAATTCAAAAAAGCTTTAATATTTTGTGGGTAGGTAGTTCTTCTGCTTGAGTCGCCAAGCTTTGATTCTGAACCGTACAAAAAAATATTTTTGTTTTTATCCATCGGTTCTGGCTGAAGTTTACTAAAAGTAAAAAAAATAGTTAAAAAATGGACACATTTCTTCTAGTATTTAATTTATTATATTATACAGGGTGTCCCAACAATTCGAAAAAGCTCTATAACTTGTTTATTTTAAGAGATGTTAATGTTTTTATAGATAATAGCAGCAAAAAATATTGTTGTTTATATACATGTGTCAATATTAAAAAAATACTATAGTTATGTTTTTTTAAGTAGAATCTACTTAGTTTGATTTTATTTTTGAATTTTATGCTAAATTACAAACAACTGTTATAAAGATTGTTTTTATTTATCTGTTATCAATTTTAATTTGCAGCTTTTTTTTACCAGAATTTTTGAAATGCAAGGACCTTCCTAAAAATTCGTTATCTTCTAAGCACTTGCACACAAATTAAAGTAAGTAAAGCCGTTTGATTCTTGAATGTTTGCAGCATTTCTTAAGTGTTTATTTAACAACTTGCTCAGTGGCATGTGCCTACACTAATTTTTTAAATATGACAAATTAAAAATGTTAAAAAGTCATTATTTTTAAATGGCACCCTCTTATTATTATTGTACCAATAAAAAAAATTTTGACAAGCTTTCAATTAATATACGGTTTGTATAGTCTAGTGTAAAGTTCTAACTTGCTATCCTAAATTTCGATCAACTTTTCTTTTTTGGACAATAAAAATCGAGTGGGTTTTTGTCATTGTTACAATCTGTCAATTTTATTGTGAAGATTGTAAGTCTCAAAATAAATTTTACTTGTCAAGAACTTATTAAGATGGTTAACAGTCTTGGTAAAGCGAATTATAATATTTTATTGGCTCAAAAACTCTACTAGCCAAAATACCCAAACGCAAGACTGCCGCCAAGTGCTGCATTTAAATAATTGAAGAATTGATTTAATGCTACAGGAAACGTTATGTACCAGAAAAAAAAAGTGTTAGCACAAAAAATAAACGAAAACCTAGAATTGAAAGTTTTTTTAATGTTAAAAAAATCCAAAATTGAGTTGCAGCAAAATTGAGGCATAAACTGACATCGCGAACCAGTAATAATCAAATTACCTTAAATTACAAATTTTATTTCTACCACCTTAAGCTACATCAAGAACTTTTTAGAGATGATTTTTAAAATCCAGTAAATTTTTGTGAAATCATTGATAATTTGATTAATAACGACTGGAACCTTATGCATACAATTTTATTTAGTGACGAAACAACATTTAAGAGTAACGGGTCTGTTAATCGACACAACATGCATTACCATGCGACTGAAAACCTTTACTAGATGCAGACAATTGATTATCAAAATACATGATCATTGAATGTCTGGAGCGGAATTCTTGGGGACTAGGTGATCAGACCATTTGTTTTGATAATGTTTTAAATAGAGTAAGATATCGAGAATTTCTTCAAAATAATCTGCCACTTCTCTTGGAAAATCTGGATTTGCATACGCGAAGGATTATATGGCTACAGCAAGATATAGCCCCTGTACATTGTCATCGAGTAGTTCAACAATTTTAAACAAAACTTTTCCAAATTGTTGTATAGGCAGAGGAGAAAAAATTAGTTGGCTTGCTCGTTCTCCCGACCTTACTCTAATTGATTTTTCCTATAGGAATTTGTGAAAGAAAAGGTGTATAACCTAAGACCAACAACTGCGGAGGATATGAACAAAGACTACGAGATACATTCTATTTAATGAATGCACATATGCTAAGTCGTGTTAGACTATCTTTTAGAGGAAGATTGCATATTGGTATTGAAAAAAATAGTGATATTTTTGAGCATTTGTCATAAAAAAATTGTAAAATAGCTTTAATGTTTTATTTTTTTATTTGTTAATGTTTTTACATTTTTCTTCTAAATTGGGCTAATACTGCTTTGCCGTATGCTAGATTTTGCCTAATTTTCTCTGTGACTTAATTGCGCACAATATTGTACATTTTCTTGCAACTTTTATTTCATAAAAAGTTATTTACTTTTTCTTTTATGAAAGTTATTTGTAAATTAGCATAAAATTTAAAAATAGACTTAAACTGAGTAAATTCTATTTAAAAAAAACATAGCTTTAGTTTTAATCTAAAAAAAAGTTAATGTCTCTTAAAATAAACAAGTTTTAGACATTTCTCGGACCGTTGGGACGTGTATGAGACCGTAGTAGACAAGCTCACTTCGCTAAAATTTTATTAAATTTATTAGGTCTTTTAGTGAGTAATCCAACAAAATTTTTGGACTTAAATTCCATTAAATTTCAAAAATATCTGTACCGTTCGACAACAAAAACTAAACAAAAGTCTAAAACATTTATATAACGGCCCATTTTTTTAACTCTAAACATAATCTCTATGTTTAATTTTAAAAGAAACAGATCAACAGTATAGTGTAATACTAATAAAATTCAAGTAAGTATCTTACATTAAAATATGTAGTTTGACGTTAAAAAAAAATTAAATTAAAACTAATATTGTGCAAGAATAACGTTATATTCAACTGAAGACAAAATTCAAATAATTAACTTGCAGTATGCCAATAAAAACATCAGGCCGATCGAGACAGTAAGCAACATTATTTCAAAATTTAATTCACACGTATGCGTTGAATATAAACACAACAAAAAAACAGAACTAGCTATGTCTTATCAGAAGAAAACAAATTCAACATCTTATGTTATGCAGAAGAAAACCTCTTGTCTTCGTTAAAAATAACATGCGACTACTTTAATATTTCTCGTTCTTCAATCCGATGTGTTTAAAAAAAAATTAATTACAAAGCCTTCAAATTTACAAATTATTAGCAACGAAGTAATGAAAACAAAATAAAAAGAACAGATTTTTGCAAGAAATAGTTAATTTAATAAATAACAATAAAAAAATATTTAAAAATGTAGTATTTTTAGATGAAGCAACATTTTTACTTGACGGTGAAGTTAATTCTCAAAATTATTGGTTAGTCCTCAGTGATTCCACATGTTACTTTATACCTTCTTCTTATGTTCTTTTTTTCCTTACAGGTATTAGTCAAGCTCTAATTCACACTTTTAAAATTTAATAAGAACTCAGTACAACCATAAAGTTAATGTAGGGACAGAAAAAATCAATGACACTATGGATTGGTTCATTTTGCATTCAGAGAAATAAAATACAAATTTTTTTAAAAATTTCTTCAATTACAAATCGTCTGTCTAGAATAATAGTGTCCTAATTCCGTTTGTACACATTTTAGAGGAGAAAAGTTTATGTGCTGCAGGTAAATGAAAAACTAACAAATGCATTTGTTAACATAAGATACTAGGGGCTTCTAATTGGCAAATTGCTTAAATAGCAAATTTAGTAGTAAATTGTAATTACAGATGCCAAATGCGCATAAAATTTAAGTTTTTAATTGAGTTGTGACAATTTCATTGGCCGTAATAAACTAGGAATTTGTTCCAACTCCGTTCTTGGCAACAGAATAACAAATAAATATAAATAAAAAGCGTAAAATTGAATAAAATAATTTATACTTATTAAAACGTTTTTTAAAAAAAATATAGTAGATATAATAAATAAGTTCAACAAAATTTGGTTTTTCCTTGGTTGCTGTTGAAAACAAAGCGACCCAGAATTCCAGATCCAACGTAGATTTTTTTTGAACAAGAGGGGCCCGCAGCGCAAACCGCACACCGAGGCCTACGCCCATTGTATGCAACTTCTCGAAATAGCACTACTGCAGTAGCCCTGTGCCTCTGATGAAGCTCAGTACCTTGTCTGCAAGAGTCTTCTTGATAGCATTGGGCTTTAGATATTAGGAGCCCAGGTGTAAATCTCTGATGCTTGCAAAAGCAGAACAGTAGCAGAAAATATAAAGAGGAGTTTCCTTAACTTTAGCACAACCTCTGCAAATCTCGTCCTTGCTGAGTACGATGACGTGCAGGTGTTTTTTTAATAGGCAATGTCCTGTGTACATGCCTACCACTAACTTAAGATCTCTACGGTTGAGACGCATCAGGTTTTTACTGCGTGCCTTGTCCGGTCCTTTAATAAAAAGCCTGGATTGTCGCGCGCCTTCTTGAAACTGCCATTCAGAGAGATGGCAAAATTCCATCCACTTATAAAGTGTGTCTTTCTGTTGTCTTTTGGTAAGGCCAAGAGCCGGTTCCGCCCCGATAAAGTCCATTTGTGAACCCTCTCGAGCCAGAACGTTAGCCCTCTCGTTACCCTTTAGACCACAGTGTCTCGGTACCCAACAAAGTACAAACTTTTTGTTGCACTCCGCCAGTTCCTGAAATCTGTTGTGACATTCCCAGACAAGCCTCGATGAGTACCTGCACGATTGCAAGGCCTGCAGCAAAGCCTGACTGTCGGTGCAAATGCAGATTCGCCTATTTGACAAAGCCCTCTGCACGCACTCAGTCACACAAGCGAGCAAAGCGAAGATTTTCGCTTGGAAAACGTCAACATGTTTACCCAAAGGTATTGAAATTTCAACACCAAGCACATATGAATATCCATGAGCCCGCTTCATTGGGGTGAACCGACCCGTCAGTATAGCAAACTAGCCAGTCTCCCGTTCTGAAGCTGCTTGTTTTTTTACACCAGTTGTCACGTGGTGGAATGTTCACAACATACTTGTGTTTTGTAGCAATCCTAAGGGCCATACTGTTGTCCCCCATTTCAAAAATGGGGTTCAAATTTAATATCCTAGTGGATATTGTCCGATGACTCTTCCCGGTTGCTGGTTTCCATCGATTTGTACCGCGAAGCCGTAGGAAACCCACTGCAGCAGACTTTTCTACAACAAAATGAAGTGGCCGATTCCCCACAATGAGCTCCATGGCTGCGGTCGGTGTAGTTTGGAAGGCCCCTGTAATTGTCAAGCAGGCCAAACGCTGGACCCGTGCCAAACTTTTTTTGGCTCAGGACGCACACAATATGGTCCACCAGACAAGGGAGCCGTACGTGATCATTGGTTTGACAACATAGTTGTAGAGCCAAAGCATAATGCGGAGTGTAGGACCCCAGGTTCTGCCAACAGCTCTTCTGCACGCCCAGAGCGTGCTCGTAACTATTCGCATCTTTTCTTCTACGTGTGATCTCTAGGTCAAACTGAAGTCTAAAGTAACCCCTAAATAGTTAACCTTACAATCTACACGTAGCTGTTCGCCGAAAAGCAGAGGAGCCACATAATGGTCCCACCGTTTTCTGGTGAAAATAACATATCCTGTTATCTTCGGATTTACCAACAAGCCATGGGAATTACATTATTTCTCAACGAGCCTGAGTGCCCCACCCGTGAGCTCTCCAACCACATTGAGAAACTTGCCTTTCACCAGAATGGCTATGTCATCAGCATAGTCCTAGCAATATATGCCAAGTTCGTTTAACTTGTGAATAAGATTGTCAACTGTAAGATCCTACAACAAAGGAGATAGTACACCTCTTTGAAGACACCCTTTAGTAGCGATCACTGTAGCAGAGAATGAGCCTATGCTTGTTCTGATAAATCTATTAGACAGCATTTTGCAAAACCATTTAACCAAGGTTGGGTCCGCATTTTGTTTCTCTAATGAGTTACACATAGACTCGAAAGAAGCATTGTCAAATGCTCCCTCAATGCCTAGGAAAGTTCCTGAGACATACAGTCCACTGTCCAGCCCGCCTTCAATTGTAGATACAATCTTATGCAGGGCCGTTTCAGTAGACCGTACCGTGATATACGCATGTTGGTTGAAGCGCAACGGATTGTTTCCAAGCACCTTCTCCCGTATGTGTTTGTCGATCAGTCTTTCCATCGTTTTTAATAGAAACGATGTTAGGCTAATTGGTCTAAAATTCTTAACCTCGGAGTACGTGGTACGTCCTGGCTTAGGAATAAACACTACCTTGATCCAACGTAGATAATTGAGTATAAAGTTTTTTTATGGGAATTAATGTTGTTCTCTGGCAATATTTTTGATTTAAATTTTAATGACGAAATAGGCGGTACAAAAGTGTTTATATTAGAGTTTTTTTCTTTTAAAATTGGGATCTTCTACCGCGTGTTTTTTCAAAAGTTGTTGATGTTGATTTTAAGAAAACTTTATAAAAATTTGGATCTGTCATTGTAATTCAATATAGTATGACGTTGGAGTTTTTTGTGTACACGATATGTTTAATTTTAGTATATGAAATATCTTCAAATTGTTTTTAGTTTTTTACACGTTTGAAATCCAGAAACTCATCTGGTTTTATCTGATAAATTATGTATGGTTTTCTGGCACGCATATTTATAGGTTTATTGACAATACTTAAAAGACTACTCAACTCACATTTTGGAAATTGCTTGTCTATGACACTGTGAATTGAGTCAACCTCCTAAACGCAGCTAAGGCCTGGCTCTTAGAAAGTCTAGTAAAGCCAAAGTCATAAATAAATTTTTATTTTGGGGAACACAGAAATTTGACCAAAAGATCAATTTATTAGCACATTGATTTTTTATTATCATTTGTTTTAAAAACTGTGTAGTAGCAGATGCTATATCGTTTTCAGCTCGTCCATCTTGTCTTTCGTGCCAAAAAGTACCCTTGATGTTGTTTAATATTACAACCAGTCAAATTATACACACTGAGCTTGTGAAAATAATAAGTTTTTGACACATTGGTCTAGGGACAGTTAAAAAATGGATGTAAATTAAAAGCAGCAATTACTTTGCTGTCACTTTTATTTTCCTTGCCTATCTGTTTTTCTTTACGTGCTGCTGGTTTTTTTGTGTAGTTACTGTACTTAGTTTCTAAATCGTCAAATACTTTTCCATATTGTTTACTTTGTTTTGTGTATTTACAGACAAATCGCACTGATTTTTTTTTGGGTGTGTAAAATTCAATATTAAACTTCTCATTAAAAATTTTGTTATATAACCAAAATTTTTCTGCAAGTTTGTTATTTTTTTGACAATATGTTCATAAAGATTGTACATTTTTCTTAAATTTACCCTTAAATTTTAAATACCTTTTTTGAGTTTTTTGCCGACAATAGTGAGCAGGCATCCGAGGGAATTGGTTAATATGTTCTTGAACTAATTCTCTCTTATCATCAACAATTAAAAAAAAATTCTTAGTGTTTTTACCGCCATGATCTTTTTGGGGAGTCTTAATCAGGCCAGTACAGTTAAGTAAAACTTTCTACGAACAAGAATTTTATTGACATTTACAACAAAATAGTAAAAAAAGCTGAAAGTTCTTAGTTTTTGTGAACCAACATTTTCTTGTCTTGTTTTTTTTAAAGAATTTTATCGTTGTCTTGTCATAAAAACTGTTTTTTTCCTTACCGCTTAATTGCTAAAATTTTTCATAAATCTTTTTTGCCATAAACTCATCAATTTTTTGTAAGCATTTAAAAAACACTTTTTACATATTTTGTATTTGAAAACTACTTCTTTGTGTACTCTTTTATTTGTATGAATGTATTGTTTTTGTTTTTATCTGGGTTTTTTTCGTTTGTTATTTTGCCAATTCTCTACGTCTTTTTTTTTTCGAGTAAGTTTTTTTTGTCTGTTGTTATTTTGATCATTATTACTATCACTTCCATTGTTTTTATTAAAAAATAGTTTTTACTTTATTATGTTATGATTATGTTATAATATGTTATGTTTATGATTTACTTACTCTTCTGTGGTGCATGCTTTCTATACCATATAAGAAATTTCATCTACAGTTGTGTAGTTAGTGTATTATTACAATGAGAAATTTTAAGTTAAGGAAGTTAGAACAACAGTTAAAAGGCTGGTTTTAAAAAGTTTAAACAAGAAATATAATTTGTTACAGTACATGTAAAAGGAAAGTTAGACCATAATGGTGTAAACATTTTAATTTCGGAAAAAAGTGGAGTTGAAACACTATTGTTCTAGACAGGCGAAATGTTACCTTAAGTTCAAAATTTCAATGTTTATGATGTATCGTTCTAAATAAAATTTTTATTTTTATTATATGGCAATCATCACGCGTTATTTAAATGAAATGGTTGACTAACGCTAGATTTTCAGATTTAAACCAACAGCTTTGCAATCTTGGCCATTGCATACGTATTTCAATGTTTTCTTTCTTTGGAGGCATTAAAAAAACAAAATTTATAGTGATGTCATGCTTAATGATATTGAAAAACTTAAAGATCGAATAATGCACGCTTGTAATGCACTTCCTCTAATTGTTTTAGAAATTCTGTTCAAGGTTTTCGTCATATTTCGGCGTATTGTCTCGAACAGGAAGGTGAACATTTCGAATATTTGTTAAAGTAATAATAATTTTTTTTACATGTTTTTGTTAGTTAATTAACTTAAGGTGTTTTGCTTCGTCATCGTCAAATCTACACTTGTCATTTTGTGGTTTTTTTTTCACAGTTTGCGGTAAGCAAGTATATCTGATTGCATAACAAAAACTTTTAATACGTTGATTTGTTTCTTTTAAAAATAAATATAAGAACGACTAATGTTCAGATTTAAAAAATGTTTTCTGGTATGTGTCAACTTTTTTTAATGTACTTGCAATATACATAAAAGAAACTTTTTTAAAACAGCTGCGTTAGATTTATATTTAATTACAAATAAATAAAAAAGAAACCGATTAAACACAAAAGAAAAGATTTACTTACGCCTGTTGTTGCTGGTTAACGTTTTGAGAGAAAGAAGGTATGGTCTGTGGCAAAACAATAGCTGTAATAAGAAAAGTAGTGATGCAACATCAATAAAGTTAAATTACTACCAAAAGGTGCTCGTGTAGGTTGAAGAAAATCACTCGTTGTGACTTTGCCAAAATTGGGTCCAAATCCAGGTTGAGTTGATTGACCAAATTCTGTTGGTCCTGTACTTGTTTGTTTAAATAAACCAAAGCTAGTATTAGGTTTTGAATCTTGAAATAAGTTTGAACTATGTGTATTTCCAGGCTGATTAAAGAAAGAACCCGACAGGTCTGCATTTAATCCAGTGGTGGGTTGTGCTAGTTTTTGAGAAAAATTAGACGCTGTATTCTAAAACATTTTGTGTAAAATAAACCTAAAATAAAATACAATTGGTTTACCTGTGTGTTAGTTTGACCAAATTGTTCAGTGCCGAAAGTAGACTGAACCTGCGTTGCTGCAGTCCCGAATAAAGACTGAAATGGCGGTCTGTGAGTTTGATTAGAGTCAAATAGTTTAGACGCAAGAGTGAGATTAAAATCTAAACCCGGAATACTGGGAGGAACACCAAAAGTGTAAGATTCTTTAAAGAAATTCGGAGGACTTGTAGGATTAAAAGATCCGAATACTGGTGTTTGTCCAAAAACTGGTTTATTGTCAGTTTGTCTCAAAATAGAAAAAATTGTTGTTGGTGAAACTGTAAATGAAGTATTTTGAAAACTGGTTTGTTGAGGACCTTTACGATTAGCTGAGTAGTCCTCAAATCTCAGCTCTTCAAACGACTTATTTTTGTATTCTTTCATAAGCGTTATTGAATGGTATTTGGTATTTATCAGTTGTGTTGTTCCATTACTTTGCATTGTGTAAGTATCCGTAACAGGAGTAAATTTAATAACAGTGCCTGTTGTTTCGCTTTCAAAAAAATTGTTTCCGAACGTCATTGATCTGTTGGACTGGAAAAGCGAAAATTCAGTTGGTTGCTGTGGTTGTTGGGCAAATAATACACTTTGGCTTGGCATAAAACCAAATCCAAATGATTTATTTTGATTTGTGTTACCAAACATCTTATTAGTTGAAGGTTGTGGTTGCTGACTAAATAAATTTGTTCCTGCAAACATATTTATTAAAAACAATAATTTAAGCAAAAAGTTAAGACAAATGCATAAGGTTGGTTTTAAGATTATTGGTTGTTTCAAGTAAATTCGAAATGGAATTTTGGCGAGGGATAAGTAATAATTATTGGGTACTATTGCATACACTTTTTACGAAAAAAGCAACATTTACTCGTGGCGGTATTTATAATATTCGTAACTGTCATATATGGTCAGACCAAAATCCTCATGCAACAGTCTAACAGTAATTTTCAACAGAAGTTTTCTGTAAACGTGTCGTGTGTTATGTTTCATAAGCATGTAATTGGCCTTTCATTTTCGATAATCGTTTTACCGGAGACCACTAATTAAATTTTTTACAAAACGAATTACAAATACTACTAGATAATGTTCCTATAAACATGAGAATACAAATGTACTATTAGCACGATAGAGCTCTTGCATATTTCGCTCGTTAGGTTAAGCAACAACTAGACGCAAGGTTTTCAGGGCGTTGGTAAGTCGTGGTGATCCTATTAGTTGTTCACCAAAATCCCCAGACGTATTCGAATTTGACGTATTCTAAACACTGCAGGCGATATTAAAAAAAAACAGATTTAAGTTAATTAGGAAGGCAACTCTTTGTATACGAAGCAAAAAATATCAATGGATTTGTGAACAGACACAACTGTCAATATTGGTCTAGTGAGAATCCTTATTGGATGATAGAACATCACACACAGCCACGTCAAAAACTTAATGTATGTGTTGGTATTATTGGGTAGCACATAATACGCCCATATTTTATTGATGGAAATTTAACTGCAGCTCGATATCAACTCTAATTGCGTGAAATTGTACAATTATTTTCGGATGCAGATCGACAAAGAATGCCAAACCGAGATATTTGGTTTCAGCAAAACGGCGCTCCACCCTATTATGGGGTTGATGTTTGCTTATTTCTGGATAACATTTTCCCACGTCGTTAGATAGGACGTCGGAGTCTTATTGAATAGTTTACTAGGTCCCCTAATTTAAGCCCCTTAGACTTTTTCCTCTAAGGTTATTTAAAAACTACAATTTACAAAAAAAGACCTTAAAATTTGGAAGACTTGGAAGCCAGAATAAGGCACGGAATTGCAGAAATACCACCTAACTGGCTGCAAAATTTGTTACGCAATTTTTATGACAGATTAGGTTACTGTCAAGCTGTAGGGGATCTTCAGTTTAAACATTTTATTTAAGTTAAAGATTATTTAATTAATTAAAGTATTATGACTATTTTTTCTAAATTTTTGTTATTAAAAGATATTAAAAAAATACCAGCTTATTTCAAGAAAAAAAAGGAAAACAAGAATCACCAAGAAAATTGCTAGGTTGCTATTTAAATAAGAAAAAAAAGTTATGTTTCTAAGGAAATGCGTTGACATAAAAAAACAACAAGCAGTCTAAGAGATAAAAAATGATTAGTAAAAAAACTTTTATTAATGATATTTTGTCATAAAGTTTATATTTACGGAGATAAACTGCCTATTCTATTCTTTTGACTAACCCTGTGTATTGTTACGGTAGAACATCAAAAAAAATTTCACAAAAATTTGAAGTGTGTCTTATGATTTATTCAAATAATTTATAGCAACTGATTTATAGAAACGGACGATGTGTCACGCTTTAATACGTAACATTGTCACATGAGTGACTTATTATTCCTAGGAGCGGATAACGCGTCATGCTTCCAGATAATGCTGGAAGGTGAATCATTAATTACATAAAAAGAGAGACTGATCATTTAATTATGTCGGGCATTCAGTTCAATTGAACAACGAGACAAACATGATAGTAAAGTGTGAACAGTGGACACAAAGTAGTCTGAAGTCATTTAACATTTACTGTATTAATTAAGTTTGTAGTGTAATAATAGCAGTTTTGTAAAATAAATTTAAGGTTTTTTTAAATTTAGATTGCAGTTTAAATTACCCACAGTTGTAACAATATACAGGGTGACATCAAAGTGTAGAACAAAATTTATATTTTTAAGTTAATTTTTTTATGATAACGCCAAGATAAGTCGATTTAATTTTTTTATGCGCTTTTTTTTACTTATTTCTATTTTTTTAACAATCACTTTTTTGTTGTGGCGTACTTGATTATTTTTTTAAAAAACAAGTTTTATTTTTTATGTTGAAAACTGAAACTATTTGGTTTTTTTGAGTATAACACTATAATATTTATAGAGTCTAAAATAAACACTTTAAGTAATGTAACCAATCTAAATGTTTTATTGAATTTTTCAAAATAGGCGCAACTTTAACAAAATTACTGAACTGTATGTTCAAATTGACGTATTTTTGGTTCGTAGCAATAACAATCAATTTTCGAACTCTGTTATTATTTATTATTTTCTTGGTTTTGTTGCAAATACTTTTGATTTTAAGTAATACCATAAAAAAGTCATTTGCATTTAACTCAAAAAAGACAATTAACCATATAAGTTGATATAAAATACGCACTATATAAGAGAAACCTATATTCAACATCCACAAAAATTGATTGTGTGGTTTGCATAGATCACATTTTAGAACCGTATGTTTTGACGTCTTATTGACTGCACAAATTTATTTAGATATTTTTTGGACGTTTGTACAACTATTTGCAAAACTTTTTTCCACTAAAAAGAATCCAGACATACCAGCAACTAATGTGTAGTTTTAACAAGACGATGCACCTCCACACCACGGTCGTAGTGTTAAAGATTATTTAGATAATGATTTGTTTTTTTATATAAGAGAACTACTTAAAAGCAAAAGTATTTGCAACAAAATCAAAAAATTTACAGGATTTAAGAGAAAGAATTACAAAGCAGTACTGCTTAATTAGTCAAAAAATAAAAAATTATGTGCTAACAATGTTTAAAAATTAGTTGTATTATTGAAAAAAAAAGGACGTCAGTTTATACATTTGGTTTGGTAATTCTAAAAACTTGCGTTTAGTTTAAAAAATTTAATAAAACATTTAAATTGGTTAAATTACTTAAAGTTTTCATTTTAAACCCTATAACTGTTATACTGCAATACTCAGAAAAAAAAGGATCTAGTTGTAGTTTTAAACATCAAAAATAAGTGTTGCCATTTACAAAAACAATTTATTACGCCACAGCAAAACATCGGTTAAAAAAGATGACCGATATACAGGTCATTTTTTATTTATATACCGTTGTCTGTCATTTTTTAACAGTATATGTTGCTATGTAATATAGGTTAAATGTTTTATTATTTTGTTTTTTTAAATTTTTTTATAGTTTAGTCAAAAAATTCCCCGATCCAAACATTTGGTCTATCCTGTATAAGTAGTAGGTATTCCAGCCAATAAATTCTTTATTAAATAATAAAAGTTTTTTTATATGAAGTAAATAACCGAATTAATAACCCGCATCTTTATACTGATACAAAAACCAAACCGAAATCTATATTTTAGTATGAATCGGAATCAAAACACAAACTTATATTTTAATTTTTTTTGAATTTTCGAACAAAAATCGATATTCTTTTAATAATTTTGAACCGGAAACAAAACAAAACCGTTATTTTATTTGGGTGCGGTCGACAAGTGCCTCCATTGCATAGTCGTTCTCGGTAGTAAATAGAAAATAGTAATGGCGGCGTTATCATTTCTTATAAACCTGTTGACGGCTGTTTATCTATAACCGGACTAAAACTGAACACCGGACTAAAGTACTGAATCAGAATCAAAATTGTTTTATTCATCTAGAACCAGAACCGTAACGAAATCAAGAACCAATATTGTTACACTCATTTATAACCCCAAACGGAGCTTTTTTTAGAATTTTTTTGGATCCGGGTTCTTAGTTCAAACTTGATGCAATTAAAAAATTAATAAAAATAATTACTCACTGTAAATAAAATTCCTGTTGAAAATCGATTACAAATAGACTTTTTTACACCAGCGTCTACCTGTACAAACACTGCCTAGAAAAGAGAGAATGTTAAAGCAGTGCTGCCAGACTAACAAATTATTATGGCATGCGCACACAGAAATCCCGTTTTATGTAAAAATTCCGTTTATTTTTTAATTTTTTATTTACATAAATATACCTTACTAAAGTGGTGATTTTTAAACATAATTTTTTATATAATAAATGAGACACTCGGAACTGGTTGATCTTTTAATGCAACCAACAATACAACAATTTTTTTTGTTTTGTGTTATTACAGCAAAGAGTTGACAATAGTACATACAAAAAGAATGAGTTTGTGCTATTTTTTGCACTTTTTATTTGTTTTCTAATTGTTTCAATTGTTTTTAATTCTCATGGACAATAATCCTACTAATTATTAATTTTTACAATAAGACATTAAGTGGATTATATTTATCAATAATGTTGTAATTTGTTGTTTTTACTTTCGCAGCTTCTTTATTAGTCAATCAATTCCGAAGTGAGCTATTTAACAAACTTGAAATCATAACAGCTAATTACTTAACAAAATAAATTTTTTAAATGTTTCAGCATATTTTAGAAGACAGAACGAATTGCTAATTCTCGAAAATAAGATCAACCATCACCAAGTTTATAATAAAAAAAGGTCATAAAAACAATCTTTTAATTAATCTGAAATCGCAAATAATTAAATCACCAAAAAAACCGTTAGAAGCGTGCCAAGCATCTCTGCTGAGAATTACGTAGACGCTTAGCAACACCAACGGCTTGAAAACTGTTAAAAAAAAAATTGTTGCAGAAAATGGCGTGATCATCCGTAACAACAACAACGGTTTAAAGAAAGCCGTTAAGAAAGCGCGTCAGACACTCTATATTGCAACTACGTAGACAGTCCTGACGTCAGACAAAATTTGGTTATAATAGAAAACTGAAGGAAAACGTTTTTAGTATATAATTCGTAAGAGAATTTTTATCAAAAACTTTTTGGAAATCAAGGTCTTTAGATAACAATTAAGAGTTGTTGCAACAGTCAAACATTTTTGTCACTTGACATTAACATAGGTCTAACTAAGATAATGTTTATTACAACATTTGACACAATAGCCTTCACCACAGTACTTTTACATCTTTTACACTAAAAATCTACAGACACGTGATGCCTATTATCCTTTGTTTTTGAATGAAAAATAAGAAGATTGGTTTTTGATATAATCTATCAACAATAGAAATCTACATTTTTTTTTACTTTGCTACAAGAAAGTTGGTTATTAATAGATCTTATAGACAAAAAAACGTAATACACTTTTAATTTTCTTTATTTTTAAATAGAGCTCAATAGTACAAAATTAACTTTAATTAACTTCTAATATTTAAACTCGATTGACTCTACAACAATTAAGAATTTAATTATCACTTTGCGAAGAACACTCTTCACCTTCCAATCCAACATTCTCTTTATTCTCTTGCAAATTAGTTAGCCCTGACGTATCAACGTTAATAATAGAGCGATGTGGTGGAAGATTTGGTCTTCTTGGCAAATTATCCGTAGTATTGGTGTTTAATGCGTTAAGCCTTTTTCTTTCGTTTAAACGAAACTCCCGTTTCTTCGCTTTTGACTCTACGTCAAGACGTCTTAACACGTTGCTGTTTTCTGTATATGTTTTTGGATCGTATGTAGGGACATCCTCCTGTAAAAAAAACAATTTTAAATTTTCTTGGTATCAGCATAAACATACTAAAAATTTCTAAAACCCAAAACCAACTTACGTCATCCCAACTTTCATCAACAGCAATATCAAGCTTTGGTATTGGGAAACGGTTTTCGTTTTTTTGTTGAGACGCAACAACAGGAAATTCAACAAGTCTTCGATCAGGACAGTCTCGATGATGATTCTAGAAATGATTTGTCAGTAATCAAAACTTTGAAAAAATTTACTTTTATTATTAGCGAGTTATTAGCGTCACTCTTTCAACGTAATTAATTAGAAAAATATTTTTATAATTACCCTTAATTCCGACTCTTCCATTAAATGGGTAGCATTAAAATCGCAGGGAAACAAAGATGGTCCTGTGTAACTCTTCTTGCATTTTACCAGGTGAAAAGGCATTTTGCTGCGACGGATGTAGTGCGACTTGTTGTATGGGCACAAGATCATTTCTTCGGGACTGAAATTTATGTAAAACTTTTTACCAGCGGTTTTTTACATAGAAAGGTAAAAAAAAGTAAAAAAATAAGTGTTGTATTATTTAATGTGGAATCCGAAAGCCGTAAGATTGTTAAATATATGGGACATTCTATGCAAATTAACCTACAAAATTCCTTGTCATTTGCGATATTTTTAAAAGTTTTTTTCTACTGATACATAAAATAAATAAATAAATAAGTAAATAAGCAAACACTAAATGTATAAATATATGATTGCTATTTGGAAAATTGACAAAAAACATACATTTTAAGCCGCCTAAACAAGTTTTTTTAAAATTTGATCTTTAATTTAAAAAATAATTTAAAAATGTTTAATACAGTTACAGTAATTTATCCTAAGCAAAGTTTCAAAGAGCTTTGGATGATTTATCATTTATGGGAACGGAGAAAACGTCGTGCTTTAAAAATATTCTGAAAAATCATTCGAGAGTACTTAATTCTAGAAAGTAGACTACCTAATGTATAAAAAAGATTGACCAGACAGTGAGAACAAAACATGTTAGTGAAGAGCCAACAGAGACAGTAAACAAAAGCGCGAAAAAGCTTAAAGCAAATTGAAATTTACTATGTTTAATTAAGTTTACGATGTTCTGAAAAATGAGTTTTAAGTTATGAATAACGTTAGGCGCGAGCGAGTGAATTGTCAGTGGCGTGATTTTGCGTTATTATTTACACTTTATATATTGTTATTTAAAGACGCTACAATTTAAGGGCACATTGACAGTTACTCAGTTAATCAGTATTTGATAATTATAGACTATAATAGGTTCTCTCATTTAAGTAGTAAATATATTTTGGGTACATTCAAGACAACGACGCTGCTGGGTTTTTAACGTTCGTGTAGACCATTTGAATGACTAACACGCGCGCGCTGAATTACACCAATTAATTAGCTGGCCAATTGCTGAGCCTCACTGGGACGCCTAAGCTTAGTTACGAAATTTAAGCAGCGAGTATAAATTACTCAAAGTTGTAACAATACTAATATAGAGAGTTATTAGAAAACAAGTTTATATTAAACATTTAATTAATTAATTAATTATTAATTTGTTTAAATGATGTTTTTTAAAAAAATTAATACACATCTTTTTTATTTATCTCTATTAATCTGCAATAATAAGAACAATACAATATTTCTTTAGAAGTATGAATGTTATTATTAATATTTATTTCAAATAATGCATTTTGTAATTTATTTTATTTTTTAAACTGTTTGATTTAAACCAATTCTGTAATTTAAAAATTACATCTTTTAAAAGTTGTTATAATTTTTGTTTTGTCTGTCTTTACAATAGTCAAAGTACCATCAGCGATTAGCACAACTAATTTTCGTAACAACTCAGGTAATTTATTAGTGTAAAGTAACAAAAGTATAGGTCCTAAGACACTCTTTTGAGAAACTCTGTTTACATTGTATTTTCAGGTAAATCAAAATGTTTAACCTGTCTCACAGTTAGTTACTTGAACGCATTGCTTTCGATTTGACAGATGTGTTCTAAACATTTCCAATAATAACTCACGATTTCTGTACCATTTAAGTTTTGCCAAAAGAACTTGATGCGATAGGCTTTTCACAGATCTATAAACTTATAAACTACTTTAGCTTTATCATTAATGTCTTCTAGAACATAAAATAAATTTTGAAAAATTGCTCTAATAGTAAATGTTTCTTTAGTAAATCCATTTTAAAAATGTGACAATATTATTACTAATAATTCAAAATAACACTAAATGAAAAAAAATTTCGAATAAATAGTTTGAGAAAATACCAGAAAAATATTGCTTTATAAGTCACACCGTAGCGAGAGTTCTACAAAATCATTATTAGGTGTGCTTATAAACCGAACAAGAAGAATGATGTCATCGCTTTGTCTGAGTGAGGAAAGGCTCTGAAACATTTGAACACGTGTTATAAGCTTGTATCGTTATAACAACTGTTCATTTAAAAAAGTTGTCAAGTGTGCTATGAGATTTTGACAATAGAAAATGTAGCGAAAAAAGAATGTCGGAACTTGATACACAGCTTAGAGTGCACGCGCAGTCGTGATTTGTCGTCGATACGTGTCGAAACTGACAGTACAGCAGCCGAATTATACTAAGATATACTTCAGAATGTTTTTGTTTTTTCATAGCACACTTGACAACTTTTTTAAATAAACACTTGTTATAAGCAAGCAAAAACAATAAACTAACAGTTAGTTAGTAAAAATTTGACAAGCTATTAAAAAGTGAGCGGTTCATCAAAGTGACGGCAATTGTTGTTTGTATTTTTGTGAATAATGAAAATAAATTATTCGTAATTAATACAATTTTTTTAATCAAATAAACTTCTACTTTGCATATACGTTAAAAAAGATAAAGTGTTCAATTAAAAAAATGCTCTAGAGTGCCATGGAATTTTGTTAAAGCAAGACGGTATTAAGAAAGCAGGTCGTAACTCAAATGCTATAACTAAACATAACCTATAAATTTTATCCGATTGTGTGTGTCAAGTTAAAGTTTTTTTAGTGATTTTTAAGTTTTTATTTGGATTACTTTTTCTAATTATTACAAATGAGCTGTTTTCACGACAACACAACTTCAATATTATTAAAATAATATAATTGAAGTTATTGATCCTTCAAAGTTTGACAGTTCTGTAGCTGGCTGTTGCATCAGCCGATTGCATTAACGACATGCTTCACAAATTGCTTTTATTTTCAAAGCACTCTAGAGCGTTTTTTTACTTAAACACTTAATTTTATTAGTTCTTAAAAAAATTTAAGCTTGCATTTAAATATTTTTTTTTAAATATTGTAAACATTTTTACAGTAGAACTATACAAGATTTTAACGTTTTTTATTAACTGGCATTACTAAAACTTCTTCTAAAACTTCTAAAATTTTTTTTGTTAAAAACATCAAAATTAATTATAACCTGAGATCGAAATGTAACTGAAATTAAAGCAGGTTGTGCCAGCGTGACTGTAATGATGTGTCTCGTTATTAGACTTACTCTAATTTAGTTACATTTCGATTTTATCTTATGTTTCAGTGATTTAGTTATTTCAACTGCGTATGTTATTAAAAAACTAGTGTCTCGTAGAAGGTTATAAAAACCCATTTTTTTTCTATGGTAACATGACTACAATTAGGTAAAGGAAAAAACTATTAAAACCGTTTATAATTAGTTGGATAATAAAAAAAATTAATTTAAACACTTTTAACAAGATGGAGCCTCTGCACATCCTGCGAGTAAAAATTTAGTCTTATTACAAAAATTTTATAAAAATTGTGTCATTAGTAAAAATGTACATTTTGCATTTTTGCACGACTTTTTGATTTGATTTTTTTAGATTTTTCTGTTTTTGGATATTTAGACAAAGTGTTTGAGCAACAATCAAATAGGTACCTACCCTTTAAAAGTTAGAGGCAAAAATTAAAAAATGCTGTCGTATGATTGATTAAAATATGTTAGAAAAAATTTGTGCCAATATGAGGAAAAGACTACAAAAATATTTGGAAAATAATAATAAATGATTTAGGCAGTTTTTGTAAACAGTGAAGTTGGTATTTACTTGAATGAATATTGAAGATGTTTGTGTTGTTATTGTATTGAATAGGTTATTAAATTATAAAGTTTTTATAATAACTCTAAAGTTTTTTAATATTTAAATAATCTAATAATAAAAATGTTTGTGCATATTTTTTGAAATACCGTTATACAGTACATAAAAGTGGCAAACTTTTACAGCTGCCTAAGTTTTTATAATTATTTATGATAACTCTGTATAACGTTTAATGTGTGGTTTCTTGTCAAATCTGTAAAAAAAAGTGTATTAGCGTAAGTCTTTCTAGGTTTATAATTATATTATGTGTTTTTAGAAAAGTTAACTATAAGGCATCTTTAATAAGCCGTAAACAAACACCTCAAAAAAGTTAATATTTTTTTTTATTACAATGTTAAAAACAAGCTTAATATCTCTAAAATTTATGCAAGTGATGGTCTAGCTATTTTGTCTTATCTTGTCGAAAAATTTTTACCCTAACTTTTATCTTTTTTGTTAAACGTCAAAATGATGGCATTTAATGCGCCAACTACTAAACAATTTTCTTACCTATTTTCCTAGATAAAATTGTTATATGCAGTCGAAAATTTGTGCTCACATGCACCTAATTCGTAAATTTAAAATTTATAGACGGTTGTGAAATTTTCTGCCATGTCAGAAACGACATTTATTTTCTTACGTTATTCAAATTTTTTTTTCTTTTTATTTGTTCAACTTCACAGCTATGTAGCCAAATGGTGTATTTACACCTCAGTTATACATTAAAAGCAGTAAGAAAGAGTAGAATAAGAAAAAATGCAAAAAATTCAATGAATGTCAATTATAGAGAGGCCTTGGGCATTTCCGATTAGAGCACCTAGACGCATTCGTGCCTTTTTTTATGTGCCGCGCATGCGTAATAAAAAAAAGTGGTTTGCAAGCTCAGCTCTAAATCGGTGTTAAATTGGAGTATGTTTGGACGCCGCCCTTAGGGCGCGCAGCGCCTCCTGCCACAGTAGGTCAAGTCAGGGCTCCGGAACGCATGACCATTTTCAAAAATATTTAAACACAATTTATAAATACGCATGCGCGTCACATAGAAATTTTGACACAGCTGCATCATCCCATTCGGCCTCAAACCGGCGTGAGAGGCTAAAACGCCTCCATAGATTTGATAAAATCGGCACTACACACACTTAACCTAAAAATACCGCGTCTGTTACTGCTTAATCTAGATGATACTTATAGTTGAATAAGCAAATACCGTTTACAAGTCGTGATGGTTGAGATATAAGACGATGGGATAAAATTCCAAGCCATCACCTGCACAAGGCAAAGGAAAAGTTAGCGTCGTCACGCATACCGACGCCAAAACGAAACTCCTATCTTTCCTACCTTTCTACGCGGTTGTTAAAAATTTTTTGGATTATTTTTTGTTTTTGTTTTTACTTATTGTACTACTACTAATAAATGATTAAATTTAATACTCACTCAACGAGGTCTTCCATTTTTTCAAAATGAAGATAATTGAAGAACGTTAGTTGCAATTGAAGCTTGGTGCAACAGCAAACTGTAAATAAAAGTGATACACTACCACAACAAATATAGAAAGCTTTTACAATAATGTTTTACAAAAGTATCTGCTTGATGATTATTCACAATTACAAATTACACGAATTAGAAAACCCTACTCGAAAAAAGACGCTTTCAGCCTTCTTGTTAAAGGGAAAACAAAAGATCGCCAACAGCACGCCCTTGCGGCCGGATGTAGAATGATTTGACGCTAGAGAGCGGGAATTTTGAATGTTTTTATTTTAAGGGTTTGTTTATTTGTATTAAAATATTGTCAAAATTTTTTACAAAAGTTGAGAAAATGAATATCAATACCGACTACTTTAAAATTAAAAAAATATAAAAATAAAAAAATTCTTTTGGACATTTTAGAATTGCGAGCACTCGGCACTATACTCGATCATTACGGTTAGTGGCAGACTCTTACCAGTTAAAGCCCTTCCTCAATCAAACGTTATTCTAACTTTTTGAAACCGTTTTTTATTATTTTTTTAATTACTTCTTTACTTAGTTTAGCCCTTGAAGGTTAAAGTCAAAGAGGTTTGTAGGTGAAAGTTAAACATAGCGTGTGCTTGTTAGAGGTACAAAAGCAAACTCAGGAAACTGCGCAAGGTTTTAGAAAACAAAGTTTAAACTCTTTGCCAGTAGCGTAACATACGCTTCTCATTGTTGACTAGTTTTTTATTTTGAATAATAATATAAAAAATTTTACAGTTTTTTTTTAAAGTTTAAAGAAATCCTACGACAAAAGTGCGCTAATAAAAAATTAATTGTGTTTATTTAAAATAAATTTGATTTTCGAGCCAGATATGCACTTAAAAATGTATAAATAAAAATTAATATTAATAAATTAAGCGCTTTACTTTGAGAAACAAAATGTCAAAAACTGAAATTAATCGCGCTACTTAGTTGTAATTATGTATAATTTATTATAATTATATTAACTCTTTGCAAACCGGTTTTTAACAATTTATTTTGAAAATAATGTTTACAATATTAAAACCAGTTTAGGTATTTTACAAAATTACAAAACAGTGTAATTGTTGTTTATTTGCAATAAAATGTATAAATACTTTTAAAAAAGTATAATATATATTGTTATACATAATTAAAGAATTATAATACATATTGTTACAATTATGAGTAACCTAAAGTCGCGGTTTAAATTTTAGAACTCAAAATTTATTTTTTACAGAATTAATATACAAACTTAATTAACACAGTAAGTGTTAAATCACTTCAGACACTTTGTTATTTTTTCCACTGTTTACACTTTACTATCTGTTTTGTCTCACTGTCACTTTTCCAACTAAACTGATTGCCCAGTCAGTCTACTTTTTAATATAATGGTTGGTCCACTTTCTGGAACTATCTGGAAGAAGTCTATAATAGATACGTGACGTTACATCTGTAGGTTAAGTTGTTTTCATTCATTTAAATCCCATGTTTTTTAACATTTTGTAAACAGTTGAAATTGAAAAATTAGTAGCTAGGACTTCTTATACCTTTTTATGGACAGCTATAAACAAACAATAATACAATAATAATATATTATAAATAACATATTAGAGCGAATTCAGAATTTCGTTAGCTGTAAGATGCGCAAAGGCGGAGTCACCAGTTTGCGCATGCGCAAACGCAACAATATCATAAATAGTGATATATCAACGACATAGACTTTTAAAACTAAATAATTTTATTTTTCTAAATCGTCTGTATTAAATGGTTTATTAAATATTATACTTGCAGACTCATTTGTCAAAATCAAAAATTACCTAAAAAGTAAACAAGTTAGTAAAATGTTGTAGAAATATTAAATATTGCAATTTTAGAAAAAAAAAATTATATGTACACTCGGCCAAAGTAAAAATAACGCGTCCTTAAACAAACTTCTGCTGTCGATGCTAGCCCACTAGCCGCAACTATGCATAAATTATTTTCTGATGAAATCATCTCAAACTCATAAACTCTGGTCTAGATCAGATTTTTTATATCGTTTTAAATTTTATGATAAATTTAATTTTGTGAATAATTTGGTAACTTATCGATAAAAAAAAAAATCAAAATTTATGTTATAATTTAATTCTGACGTAAACCGTTTTATGCTTTTACTAAATAAAACTAAAATTTGCAAATAATAAAATTCTAAAATTAATAAATTTGTTTTGTTAATTTGTGAGTTTCGTTAAAAAATAAAATACATACTATAATTTTTTCTAAACAAAATTTGCATAATAAATTTTTATTGTTGTTACATATTGTTTAAAGTACTACAATTGTAACTGCCTCGTCCATTTTAAATTTGATCTTGTTTAAAAAAAATACTAAACTGTTTGGTTTTGTTTAACTAATAAATTATTAAAATTTTCTTATAAATTTTATAAACTGATATCAGACAAATGGTTTAATTAACGAAAATGCACAAAATAACAATTTTACAGATGATTGGTTATGATTATGAAGATAATACACAGACCCTAATAGAAGCTGTTCGCTTATTTCATAAAAAATTTCCAAATTTGCTGTCTGTATCCCAAAAGACAATTACTCAATTAGTAAAATATAAATCAGTTTTGCGAGTTTAGACAAGTAAATCAGAAAAAAGAAACAGCTGTCATTGCAGTAAGTGGTAATACTAAATTAGATATTTTGTTTAAATATGAACAAAATCCTATCCAGTTCTCTAATAATTTCTAAAATTCTAGTCGAAAAGCAGCTTTAATGTTTGATGTTAGTTATTTATTCATCGATTATTCGAACATTAAAAAAAATAAAAATAAAATGCATTCCTATAAAATGATACCAACATAGACGCTCATGAAAGACGATTTTGATAGTGGAGTAGAAGTAGAAGTGGAGTAGTCAGAACATGTTTGGTTTCTGATGAGTGCACCTTTAGACTTCACAGTCATGTTAATTGTCAAAATTGCCGCTATGGTCTAGAAAAAAACCTTATTAGATGAGAAAAAAACATACGCAATACCCTAAAAAGGTTAATGTTTAAGCAGAAATTATTGGAGATTATATCATACGTTTTTTTTCTTAATTGACGGCAATTTCAATAGCGATAATGATTTAGCACTTCTCGAAAATAACGTCGTTTTACCTTTGACAAACTTATATCCTAATCAAGCAAACCCACAAGTTCCAGCAAATATGATATAGCTTCAGCAAGATGGAGCACTTGCCGATTACCAACGTAAATCAATGTCCGGCAATAATTTAACTTTGTTTAATAATTTAATTCTTGTTTCACCGCCTTAAAGATGTTCTAATAAATAACGAAACTAATCGGCCTGAAACATTTGTGTTATTTAAAGTCTCTGTTTTTGGATTAAATTTTACATTAACATTTTATTAAATTTACAAGGAAATAACCAAATTACTAATACATAATAATTATTAATTTTGTTACTCTATTAAAACATATTTGTTAATACACGCGTATATAAATAAAAATTTTATGTAAATATATGCTCAAACTACTAGTATTAATGACCAAATATTATTTAGCCCAAACTAAAACTACTTTTTTAAAACTTGGATGTAATTTAAATAAAAAAATCATAATACTGTAATTTTTTTGTTAATTTTTCAAAACAAATTTGTTAATACATAAATATAGTGACACTAGAAGAGTTATACCCAAAAGAAATAATTTTGTGAAAGTAAAGTTTTTGAAACAAAATGAGTAAATTTGAAGCTAGTTATAGTAATTATTGCAAAGGTTTAGTTTTGACAGTTCTTTCAAAAAAATTTTGTTTTTTATTTTTAGAAAAAATGTTTACTTTTTAAACCTAATAAGTAGAAATATTTGTAATTGTTGTGTCTCTGACTACTTGTTTTAAAGACTACAAAATGTCTCTAGTTCGAAAGTACCATACCAACGATATAACCATCTTAGCGATTTCGAAAAAGATCAAATTGTGGTCTTTTGAGAAGTTGATTTGTTTTATATCGCAAAATTGTCTGTTTTGTTAATTCTACTACAATGACGGTGATGCGTGTGTTCCGAGTGTAGACAGAAGAAGATAGAAAAACACGAAATCATGGTGGGAGGAATAACAGGAGTTGGCATATGCATTGAAATTGTGGTCGAGGCACAAACATCTTTTATGGCCGTTTTATAGTACCAGGGATAGCTAATTTTTTTTCTATAAATTTGTAAACGGTAGATTTAACAAGAGAATAAGAATATAAATAGTGTTTGTACCTTGATCAAAAACCTAACATTACCGATATAGGGCATGCCCAAGTCTCTTATTCTTGTTTTCACGCACGAAACAAATAAACAGGTCAACTAAGACCTACCACAAAACGTCAAAACAAGTACTTTAGACAACTACCTCTCCGAGACCGTTTTGCTACAAGGCGACGACTCAGTGTCCAATGGTTTGGAGAAGAAGGTCGACTTGTTAGCTTCTAGACTTTTTTTACAGTCCAGGGTTAGTGTTTTCTTTAAGTGCATACAAAACACCTTCATGCAAAGTTGTTTTAAAACGCTCTGAAATTTTTGTAATAGTTTTGACAGTTCTAATTTTGAGTAAAACGGTCATATAAGAACGTTAGTGGATAAAATTTGGCTATGCTAAAACTAACTATATCGTTTGCGTTTACAAAAAATTTGCAAAAAACAATTTTTTTTAAATTAAATTGGTTTTTAAACTGTTGTAACGCCAACGTTAAACTAATTTGTGCTACAAAGTAATGAAGCAAATTGTGTCAAGAAAGTTTTTGCAGCCTTTTTTTTTAAAGTTCTATTAAACTACAATATCTCGAGAACTTTCCTAGACATTCAGGGAACATTCGACAATGCTTTTTTTGAGTCTATGTGTAACGCATTAGAGAAGCGAAATGCGGACACAACCTTGGTCAAATGAGTTCGCACAAAGCTGTCTAATAGATTTATCAGAGCAAGCATAGGCTTATTCTCTGCTACAGTGATTGCTACTAAAGGGTGTCCCCAAGGGAGTGTACTATCTTTTTTGTTATAGGACTTCACAGTTGACGATCTTATTCACAAGAGGAACGAACTTGGCATATACTGCCAGGGCTATGCTGATGACATGGCTATTCTAATGCAAGGCAAGTTTCTCAATGTGATCGAAAAGCTCACAGGTGGGGCACTCAGGCTCGTTGACAAATGGTGTAATTCCTATGACCTATCGGTAAATCCGAAGAAAACAGGCCATGTTATTTTTACCCGAAAACGGTGGGACCATTATGTGGCCCCTCTGCTTTTTGGCGAACAACTACGTGTAGATCATAAGGTTAAATATTTGGCGGTTATTTTGGACTCCCGTTTGACCTGGAGATTACACGTAGAAGAAAAGATGCGAACAACTACGAGCACGCTCTGGGCGTGCAGAAGAGCTGTTGGCAGAACCTGGGGTCTTACACCTCGCGTTATGCTTTGGCTCTACAACTATGTTGTCAGACCAATGATCATGTACAACTCCTTTGTCTGGTGGACCATATCGAGTGCGTCCTAAGCCAAAAAGTGTTTGGCACGGGTTCAGCCTTTAGCCTGCCTGACAATCACAGGAACCATTCGAACTACACCGACCGCAGCCATGGAGCTCATTGTGGGAATTCGGCCACTTTATTTTGTTGTGAAAGAGTCTGCTGCAATAGGTTTTCTACGACTTCGCGGTACAAATCAGTGGAAAACAGCAACCGGAAAGGGTCATCGGACAATATCCACTAGAATGTCAAATTTAGACCCTATTTTTAAAATGGGCGACAACAGAATGACCCCCAGGATTGCTACAAATCACAAGTATCTTGTAAACATTTTATCACGTGACAACTGGTGTAAAAAAACGAGCAGCTTTAGAACGGGGGACTGGCTCGTCTGCTATACTGACGGGTCGGTTCTCCCCAATAGAGCGGACTCAAAAATATCTATATGTGGGCTCGGTGTTGAAATTTCAATACCTTTGAGCAAACATGTTGACGTTTTTCAAGCGGAAATCTTCGCTTTGCTCGTTTGTGTGACTGAGTGCATGCAGAGGGCTTTGTCAAACAGGCGAATCTGCATTTGCACCGACAGTCAGGCTTTGCTGCAGGGCTTGCAATCGTGCAGGTACTCATCAAGACTTGTCTGCAAATGTCACAACAGATTACATAAACTGGCGGAATGCAACAAAAAGGTTGTACTTTGCTGGGTACCAGAACACTGTGGTCTAACGGGTAACGAGAGGGCTAGCGTTCTGGCTTGAGAAGGTCCACAAATGGACTTTATCGAGGCAGAACCGGTTCTTGGCGTTACCAAAAGACGACAGAAAGACACACTTCATAGTGGGTAGAATTTCGCCATCTTTCTGAATGGCAGTTTCAAGATGACATGCGACAATCCAGGCTTTTTATTAAGGCTCCGCTGCCGCGCGTATTTTGCAAGCCTTTACTAGCTGCAATAGATTTCAAATGCTCGTTATGATAATTTAGATATTTCAACGGTAGCGGATAGATAAAATGTTAATCTAGGTCGCTATAGGGTCCTTTTTTTAAATAAAAATTATTAAAGTTAATATTATTGATTACAAAAAAAGGTTAACTTTGGCTTCGTTTAAAGAACAAATTATAATATTTTTTTCAAAATATCGTTGTATAGCACCCAAAATTGATGCTTTTTCTATGTACATACAATTTGTTCATGGTGGTAAAATAAATACATCTGAAGATATTTTGCAGTTCCTGAAGCAACTTTTCGTGTATTCTTGCCTATATACCAGGCGTTAGGATACGATTTATAATCTGGATCGAACATACCACCACCACTTGTTTTATACGTCACAGATACACTGTTAAGTTATTAAAATTGTGATTATATAGTACTTACGGATCGTCATTATTATCTTATTTTAATCAACAATTACGAATTTAATAATATGAATTTAATATGAATCTAATATGATTTTAAAAAAATTAAAAGCACGGCTACTTTAATTTTAAATGTATTCGTTTATACATTTAATTAGAATAATTAAAAATAAGTAGTAAAAGTCCATTTAAACATTTTTGGACATTTAGCACCAATAAAACACAGTTGTGTTTTATAATGTACTACTGCGATCCGAAGTAGCTTTACACCTGGCAATAAAAAAGAGCGTTTTAAAAGTTGAGAGAATACCAATATGTAAACAGTAACCAGCAACATAACTAATGACTTATAATACCTAAAAACACAAAAAAATTTTAGAATTACTTTTCTTATAGGTAGAGAAGGTTTGTGGCTACTCATGTATTCCTCAGTTTTTTTTGTGGTAAAAAGCTTAGTTAATTAAATTAATAAGTGTTATAACGACTACAATTTTTGTATTTTATTGTAGTAAAGGAGCGTGTACATATGCATAAATTTCATAGCGCCAGTTGAAACTGGCGCGCCAGTAAAATAAAATTGCATGTGTAAACTGTGTAAAATTGCATGCAAATTAAAGATTACACATGCAATTTCATTTTACTGGCGCACCAGTTTCAACTGGCGCTATGAAATGTATGCATGTGTAAACCCATCATGAAATCATGTGATAAATTTTGTAATATTTTTTTAAAATCTTGACGTGATAGATAATACATGATTTCAAATTTGAATTCGCGGAAATTGTCTTATTAATCTAAAAAGAAAATTATTTTTTCGGCTTGTGTTTACTATTTACCATACAAATTCAATCATTGATTAAAGTTAAAAAAAGCCGACAAATACGGGTGTTGGTTTTCAAAAAAATGAAATTCACAATCCAAAAAATTAGCCAAACTCCTTCATTCTTTGAGTTTTATACTATGGTTTCAGTCTCATCGAAAGCTTGTGTTTTCGGCGTTTTTTGTGTTAAAATTATTACATCGTGTGTTTTTAGTGAAATTACTAATTAGTAATTACAACTATTTTATGTGTATTCGTTTTTTTTGTGTGTTGTAAATTGTCACACCGTGTGTGTTTTTTTGTTGTAAAAACATGAAAACCAAAAAGTACAACAATAAAAATCTTGCTTCTTGTTTACGGAGACAAAGTGTAAAAAGACGATTAGCAGGTGTTAGACAAAATTATCGATAAGTAAATAATTCTTTTTTTCTGAAGAATTTTCTTTCTAAAGTTTGACCGAAATTTTTGATGTATTAATCAATTTATGATTATTAATCAAATTACGTGGGAAGTGAATGAGAAAGCCGGACTCGAAGAAAAAAAAATTGCAATTGAAAAGGGACAAATAGACAGTGATGGAATACTATTTATAACGGTGATAGCCGATGGAGCTTGGAGCAAACGGTCGTATAAAGTAAATTATGATGCATCATCGGGGATGGTAGGTACACTTTTAATCAGCATGTAATACAATTGTTAGTTATTAATGTACATGTAATTAAAATATTGCTTTTTTACGGTTATTGTAAGCCCTAAAAGTGAAAATAGTTATTTACCTAACGTATTTGGAAAGATAAATTTCCAAGTTGAATAAAAAAAAATTCTACCTTCTTTAATCATACCACAATTTTACGAGATATCGATACTGAAATATTGATCCGTCTACATCTTATCAAAAATTACAGCAGAATTTTACTTATAACGCGATAATTACCATACCATTAGTTACATCTGAACGACAGTATACTTGTAATTTGCAGTTTATTATAATTAATAATTTTGATTTTGTATATTAGGGAGTTATAATTGGAAAAGAAACAAGGAAAGTACTATTTTTAAGCATCAGAAACAAATATTGTTGCATACATATGTGCAAGAAGTGAGAGAAAAAATGAAGCAACACCTGATCATGTCTGCTATAAAAACTGGAACAAAACTTCAACGTCTATGGAATCCGACATTATTGTTGAAGGATTTTTAAGAAGCATACAGTTACATGGCCTCCGATATGCATTTTTAGTCGAAAATGGCGACAGTAACATGACAAAAAAATTAAATGATGCAAGACCTTATGGAAACAAAATAATTAAAAAAATAGAATGTAAAAACCACCTCTTACGAAACTATTGTAGCAGACTCAGAGATTTAACTTAAAAGACTGTTAGGTCCTCAAAGAAAAATATTCCTATAAGTCAAAGAAATTTGTTAAATAATTATATAAAACGATTGCGGTATGGAGTAATTGGGGCTGTAAATTATATAAAGAATAATTATTTAGATTTGCCACATTCGGAAAAAATAAAATGTTAAAAGCAGATATATCTAATTCTCCTTTTCATGTGTTTGGAGATCACTCCAAATGCAAACCATATTTTTGTAAAAGGCCAAAATTAAATGAAAAAAATTTTGTACCTGATCTTAAAACATCAGCTCTTTTTGATGATATTCAGTACGTTTTGAAACGCATCGTACGAAATTCCGAAAGTTTGTTGCTAAACATGAACAACAACGCAGCGGAGCAGTATAATGTTGTTCTAGCAAAATTTGTAGGAGGTAAAAATACGCAATATTATACGTAGAACTCAAATATGCTGAAAAACATTGAAGTTCTCATTTGTAGTTTCAAAGTTGAGAGTCGTATCTCGATTTTGAGACACCTGTATATCAAATTTTTTGTCAAAAAATGCACGTTAAAAAATAACATAAAACGTGTCCGAGCGTTTTCCTGAAAGGCAACTCCCTGAATTTTTATCGAATTTATTCATTATAAATGGTTCACACTGTATAGAAAAATATTTTATAAGTTTTTTCAGAAACCTGACGTGATGCCCAATTTTTGAGTTCATTTTTAGAATCTGCATAATAAAGTACATAAGAGACACGTATTAGATTAAAAAAAAATGTCATGTTGACCAGTGTAATCTAACGCAAATACAAAAATTATGTGGCAAATTAAAAAGTATAGGAATGTTTTTTTTTATATTTTTTGATCCAACTAATGGGAGTCCAGTTATAGAATTTATTTCTGTTAAAATACTCAGTTTGTAGGGATTATTAAACGAGACCACATCTTCTCGTTGAAAAGAAAATTATCCGTTCGTCCTATTTCGTACGAACTCGTATCTGGACTTTCGTCCGTTTGTAACAGCGTAAGAAGTTTCTGTATTTTCTCAGAATTGTCCTTCCCGTTTTTAGTTTACTCTACCGAAATTTACGTCAGCATATAGTGCTTTTTGTCTGGCGATCAAGTCGTGCTCTCTCTAAGAAATATTCAAAGGAGTCGGCAGTGGGCTCTTAAAGGA
The DNA here is from genome assembly GCA_029207805.1 of Tribolium confusum. Lineage (NCBI taxonomy): Eukaryota > Metazoa > Arthropoda > Insecta > Coleoptera > Tenebrionidae > Tribolium > Tribolium confusum. The sequence continues at coordinate 21,121,598 of JALGAY010000008.1, read as the reverse complement.
CCGGACAAGGCTCACAGTTAAAACCTGATGTGTCTCAATCGTAGAGACCTTCAGTTAGTGGTAGGCATGTAAGTACACAGGACATTGCCTACTAATAAGACACCTGCACGTTATCGGACTCAGCGATGACGAGATTTGCAGAGGTTGTGCTGAAGATGAGGAAACTCTTCTTCATATTCTCTGTTACTGCCCTGCATTTGCAAGCATCAGAGATTTATACTTGGGCTCTCGATATCTGAAACCTAGTGCTATCGAGAAGGCTCCTGCAGACAAGGTACTGAGCTTCATTAGAGGCACAGGGCTACTGCAGTAGTACTATTTTGAGAGGTAGCACACAATAGGCGTAGGCCTCGGTGTGCGGCTAGCGCTTCGGGTCCCTCTTGTATTAAAAAAAAATATACTACAATTTACATTGTAAGGTGGTTATCTAAAGCAGAAAGCGTATACCAAGTTTTGTCAAAATTACGCAAGTACTTTATTAGATTTAAAATAATTAAATGTATTTTTAGAGGCTAAATATTTTTTTTTGGAAAAAATAAAAAATATGTATCAATTAATTTTTACTTTATAATTTTTATTTAAATTATGTGCACTTGTTCGTGAGAGATTCTGTATTTATTTTAATTTAAAATCTTGTATTTTTTAATTTACTCTATTCTTGCATCAAGTGATATAAAGCACGCCAATTAAGTTGTAAAAATAAAATAGTTGTAAAAACTATGTAGACAGTCGTTAAAATGTTTTTGATACAGTCGATCAGCTTTGTTTTCGATGTAACAAAATGTAAAATAACTAACTATTGTCCAACTGGTCAACTAATATAAATATTTCGTTACTAATTGATTACAGAAGTGGAGCTGTGCTTTTGAACAGGATTGGCTTCAAGTTTAAGTTTAATTTATTTTTTTTGGTGACGGTAAAGTGTTCTCTAGTTAAACTTAATTTTTGTTTATTGTGTTTATTTTCGTGGAATCTATAGTCCGTCCACTTATTATTTTTTTCTTGGTTGGCCATAAAATTTTGTTTTTAGGTTGTTCAGAACTAAAATCACTAGGTTCTATTTGACAACAGTCAGTTGTTGTTTAATTTACAGCATTTACAGGTTAATAAACTAGTGACAGTGTCATCTTTTTATTATTGCTGACCATCTGATTTCGAGCAACGATGCCAAAATGTTTTCCGTGTTCAATTCGGTCAGATCAGTCACTTGTAATACTTGTTGTGGAGACACTTCATAAAACGATTTTTAAAGCACTGGCATATTATTGTTTACAGAACACGTTAATTTGATAGTTAACAATGCCGAAAATTATAACTGAAAAAGAAAAAAAAATTATAAGAAAAGCATTTTCATTATGAAAAAAAAACAGGCCGGGTCTTTCTGATATAGAAATATTCAGGAGGCTGACAAACATTTGAGATATAAGTAAAGAGCTTTACTAATAATGCTTAAATAAAATGTCATTTTTTTTTGTAGATTTTGGAAGTAACAGCTCAGGTAATCATACAACAAAACAATTTAAAAATCAATAAACTTTTAGGCCGACCAAACAAAAAGTGACGATTATATAAATTATTTGTTTCGTAGAGATCTGCAACGACTAATTTGAGGATATAGTTTGAAAAATTAATTCTTTACTTTGGATGTAAAATTAAAAAACGCACGTGAAAATTGTCAATTTAATGTGGGGAGAACTAGTTTATACAAAATTCTTAAGTCTATTGGCTATAAGTATAAGTACGTAAATAGACGCAAAATTCTTTGTGAACAAAAACATGTCGTTGCATCTAAAATTACCTTTCTAAGAAAATACTTGCAGTATCAAAATTTTTGAGAAAATGTATTTAGATAAAACATGGATCTACCAGAATGGATCCAGAGTCCGACAATGGGTATACAACATTTATCAAAAAAACAAGCTATCTAAAATTAAATCTGAGGGAATACGTTTTACTGTTTTGCATGCTGGGTTTTATTTTAGATTTTTAGAAAGTTGTGACTTATTACTCAACTCACGCGACAACGGCAGAGTTTATCATAAAACATTAAATGGCAAAGTTTTTTAAAATTAGGAGGTTAGTCAGCTGATTCCGGCTTTGAATAAAATTTCCAGTAAATTTGTGGTCGTCTTGGATAATGCGCCGCGCCGTACCATTCGGTGCAGTTAGATAAAAAACCCACATTTTCTTAAAAGAAAAAAGACATGCAGGATTGGTTGATTAAACCCAATGTCGAAATTGAGGGCAAAATTACTAAAAAAGTATTATGAAATATAATTACACCTTTTCGGCGAGGCAACACAAAACAATATGTTACTGACGATCTTTTGAAGGAGCATGGTCATGAGGTTCTTAGACTACCCCCATACCATTGCCAATACAATCCTATTGAAATGACTTGGAGGTATTGTAAGTCTTATTATAATAAGTACGTAGGTTCCCGACCTCCTTCCAAGAACAAGGTACGAAATTGCTTAAATTTTTTTTAAAGTGTACACTTGACATGTGACAAAATTATTGTAATCATTGTAAAAAACTTAATTCGGAAGACTGGACAATACCTACGTATGGAAAATTGTTCGATTGAAAATATTCCACCAGTTGTAATTTTACTGGCATCAGATGAATCGGGTTTAAATGTTACCTATGATTCTAATTCTTCTAGTGAAATTATGGAGATGGAATAGGAAAACATTTGGCATCAAAATTTGACGTCAGATCACTTACTTACAAGAACTCCACAGCGACATCTATGAGGTGCACAAGTAGGTGCTTCAATACGCAAAGCAACAGAGATCCGAAAAACATCGTCAGATGAATTGAGTTCTTATAGAAAAGAAAAAAATGGTAGAAAATGCAGCCATGCTTCAGAACTTTCAGATACAGAGACAAGACAAGCTCGAGAAGTAGAATTATTATTCAACAGAAGCATAAATTAGATTTTACATTTTTATAGAGAATATCACAATTTCTGGCGGCATTATTATAATCAGGTGGTATAGGAGAATGAGTAAAAGATTTCCAATGCTAGAAAGCGCTTGAAAGTTTGATCATCGCTCACATTAGGTTTGACGAGCTGCATTAGAAGTAACTGGTATTAGAATCTTTTTTTTTTAATGACATGTTAATTATATTATCTACTATTATTATTGAACATGTAACTTCTTTCACAAATTGTTGTAATTTGCTTGTTGAGATTTTACCATGCCCAAACACTTGGCTCCAACTGTGGAGGATACAAATGCCGAGATCCGCTACACCGTAGCGGTTGGCAATTAAAAATTAAGATCGGAACTTAGATGTCTCCTAGAATAAACCGATTTCAATGCCGAAAAAATAGCCTGCTTCTAAGAGGTTAAACCTTCTGGAACCTGCTAAATAGGAGAGGAAAATCTGAATGATAGCCGAAGAAGAAAAAGGGAAAGCATGCAAAAAAAAAAACCTATTTATTATCGACAATAAAACATTTCTCAATTGAATTTTGTATAATTTTCTTTTTTCGAATTTTTTTAAATTTTAAGAACAGCAAGATTTAGTGACAAAAAAACCTGTAAGAAACGGATTTGAAACTAAATTTAGCAACGTGTATATACAAATGTCATAACCCAAGATTAAATAGACATAACCTAATTTCAACTCTCGATGTCATTTATATACAGTGTGTCAATTTTAAAAGTTGCAATCGGCAATATCATTAAAATTGAAAAAGTTATTGAAAATCACTTAAAACCGTTTCGTTGGTTGCTAGGGGGAATCAAAATGACATGGTAAGTGACACATCCCCACCCACCCATTAAGCCACAGCCTCCTCAACTTGAAAATTTTAAATGGCAATAACCTACTCGTGATACATCGTTGGAAAGCTCATAACAAGCGCTTTTCAAATATGTTATGAAAAAGCCTATTTAACAAAGTTATTTTCCAAATACCCGAAAAGAAAGACTTTAAATTTTCATTTTTGTTATGCGATGTCCTAAAGTAAAAATTGACGTTATTTACAAAATATACAACCAAAAAGATGATTTAAACCCTAAAGACTACGTTTATGTTTTTTGTGATTTTTTTGTGTTTTGAATCTTATCAAAATGGAAATACATTATGGTTTTTGCACCCCTATGTTTATTGGGATTAGATTATAGGTATACGTAATATAGGTACTTCTTTTTGTAGATCCATACATTTTATTTATTAATTGTACCTGTTAATGATATTGTAAATTATCAAAAATTAACAATGGTTTATAGTACGCCAGAGCGTGTTGAATTGATATTTATTTACAGTTCTGGAAATCGTTGTGCTCTTCGAACAGCGGCAGTGTTCAATAATAAATATCCAGAAAAACATGTCAGTCATGCGTATGTTCAGAAGTTAGTCGCCAAATTTGAGAAAACAGGATTTGTTAGGAATAAAAAAAGAAGTCAACCAAGAGTACCTACTCAGTGAGGAAACCTAAATTGAAGTACTTGGACAATATGCTATAAATCCAACAATGTCAATTTGTCACGCAGCTAGGGAAACTAGATTATCACACGAATCAGTACGAAAGATATTGAAACTTCATAAATTTCATTCTTATAAGATGCAAATTCTCCAAGAACTTGGCGATGACGAACCGTATCGGCGCATTGAATTTTGTGAAATGGTTACTGAAAAATGCATTACCGAACCATTATTTGTAAAAAAACATTTCTTTTTCGGATAAATGTTCGTTTTATATAAATGGAAATGTAAATAGACAAAACTGCAGGTATTGGAGTGATGTAAACCCTCACATATTTAGAGAAGGATATACGCAGTATCCACAAAAACTAAATGTTTGGGCTGGGATACTAGAAGATGCTATTATTGGACCTCTGTTTATTGATGTCAATTTGAACGGCGAACAATACGCTAATATGCTAGAGACAACCATTGAGCTTCTTATAATTCAGAAGCTTGAAAATCAATTAGACAAGTTGGGAAATCCCGGATTAAATGAACATCTACTGCATTTTCAACAAGATGGAGCACCTACACACTATGTACTTCTAGTTAGGCAATGGTTAAATAACCACTACCCAGATCAATGAATTGGGAGGAGAGAACCTATTGAACGACCTCCTAGGTCACCAGATCTTACACCACTGGATTTTATTATAGGGGCATTTAAAGTCTGTGGTTTATAAAACAAAAGTAGGCTTACTTAAACAATTGAGACAAAAAATCATTCAAGAGTGTCAAGCTATTCGCAGAGAAACTTTTCAAAAAGTTCGTGAAGAATTTCAAAACAGGCTCTATTTTTGTTTAGCAAACAACGGAAATCATTTTCCACATCTATTATAGCATTTAATAAAAATTAATCACTTAGGCAATGTTTTATTTTAGTTTCAATTAGAGTTCACTACAGCGAATAACAAAAATAAAAATTTTAAGTCTATCTTTTCAAGTAATTGGAAAAATGACTTTGTCAAATACTCTTTTGCATAACATTTTTGAAAAGCGTTTGTTATGAGCTTTTCAACGATGTATCACAAGTAGAGTAATGCCATTTAAAATTTTCAAGTTGGAATGGCTGTGGCTTAAAGGGTGGGTGGGGGTGCCTTACTTACCATGTCATTTTGATTCTCCCTAGCAACCACCAAAACGGTTTTGAGTGATTCTCAATAACTTTTTCAATTCTAGAGATATTGCCGATTGCAATTTTTAAAATTGACACACTGTATACAGGTTGAAATTTGTTAAATTATCATGGCCAATCAAAAGAAATATAATAAGTAAACGGACTATAGTTGTGTGCATCTTATTTGTTTTTTGGTTCGTTTCTATAAAAGAATTGACCAAGTTTTTTATATAATAATTTTTTAAGTCAATTCTGCGAAATATCTGCGATGTATCAGTAAACCAGGGATGATTTAACTATAATGGAACCGGTTTGCATTTAAATATCTAGTTAGTTGTGTGTGTTCTCAGTTTCTCTCGTATCTTTCTTCTTCTGCCGTATATCTCTTGATATAACAATATTTATGGGACTGGTTGTTCTTTTTAATTGTTGCCTACACTATTTAGAACAATTTTTAAACATCACAGCCTTTTAGATAAAAAACAAAAAAATTTTTTTTTACTAAAAGTTTATACAAGTAGTGTATAAATTAGTGAATTTATTGTAGGTTCTATACATATAAATAATGTACTATTCAAAAATATGGTTATTTAGGTCGTTTTCTAAATTACCGTCAGCATTACCGAAAACGACACAAACTTTATTTTTTACTCAATTAATAGAAATTTTTTAAAATTATAAGTTTTCCAAATTTTGTTTTTTATTTAGAAAAATACTATTAAAAAAAGAATACACCTAATTTTGTTTACATCGATTTACATTACCGTGAGCAACCATCGATTTATTTTTGTAATAAGTAGAACACTTTTGGATGCATAAACATTAGAAATATTTTTGAAAAAATTTTGAGTTTTTTTTTGGTTTTTTATTTTCTTCCCATGTGTTTTGCTAATTTTTTTGTATACAAATTTTTTCTATAGGAAAAGGGCTTGGATCAAAAGTAACATTTTATACACTAAACTACTTTTATTACCAAAAAAATTTAATAAACATGTCATATGAACATGATAATTGGTAACAATTAAATAATTCAAAAAATAACAAAGAAATGTTAATAGCACATATTATTCGTCAGGATTATTATAATTCAAGAAACAATCTTCACCCTCCAGTTTAATATTTTCTTCATTCTCTTGCATATTATTTGGCTTAGAGGTGTTTTCTGTAATGTCGATGACAGAACGATGTGGTGGAAGATTCCATTTTGGTCCTAAATAAAGAGGATTTTTGCTGCTTAAATCGCTAAGTCTGTGTCTTTCATTTATACGAAACTCTCGTTTTTTGGCCTTTGGTTCTACATCAAGGTGTCTCAGCACGTTACTATTTTCTGTATATGTTTTCGGATCATATGTAGGGACGTTTACCTGTAAAAAAAACAATATAAAAATAGTTTTCTAGTACCAACACAAACACACAAAAATCTCCAAAATTTAGGATCAACTTACATCATCCCAACTTTCATCAATAGCAATATCAAGTTTCGGGATTGGAAAACGAGTTTCGGATTTCTCTAGAAATTCAACGACGGGAACTTCAACAAGCTTTCGGTCAGGACAGTTATTATGATGATGCTAGAAATAATTTTTTAATAAATAGAACATTAAACAAATACACTGTTCCGAGTGCTGATTCACGTAACTTCTTCAAGACATCTAATTACAAAAACAATTTATAATTACCCTTGATTCCGACACTGGAATTATATGAGTAGCATTAAAATCGCAAGGAATCATGGGTGGTCCTGTATAGCTCTTCTTGCATTTCACCAGGTGAAAAGCCATTCTACAGCGCCGTATATGGTGCGAGCTGTTGTACGGGCACAAAATCATCTCTTCGGGACTGAAATTTATGTAAAATTTGTTACTTTTTTCTAGTACAGTAAATAAAAAATATCCAAAAAAATTTAAGAGCGGTTGTTTGAATAAAAAGGTAGAAAAATAAGAGAAAAAATGTATTTTGTTTTCAATTTGCAATCCTAATGACGAAAGATCGTTTAATACCTAAAACCTTCTTTCTATGCCAATTAACCTACAAAATACCTTGACATCTACGATATTTTTATAAATAAAATTTTCTTTTTTAAATACTAGTAATTAGTAAAAAGACTTACGAGTGAATTTTTAGACATTTTTAAATATAAATATAAATTTTTGAAAAGTGATGTCTTTTTTTTTCAAATGATTGTAACTTTAATTGTTGAATTTTAACTGTTTTAAACGTACTCTATAAAAAAGTAAATTCAAATAATAATAACAATGAAACGTAAAACACTCACCAACACCAAACACTATGCTCTGCTTTATGTTTTATTTAACACACCAAAAAAATTTAACAAACATAATAATAATAATTTTTTTTTATTTTTATATTAAATTTTCTTTTGAAAATGTGTAAAGAAATTCATTTTTTTTGGTTTTTAAAAATTTTTCGTGAGTAATTAATACGTTTTGTTATTTTTATTTTTGAAATAAAAAAAAACAATTTTTATCAAATGTTTTTTTGTATTTTTTATGTTTTATATTTTTGTTATTAAAATTTAAACCGTAATATATATTTGCAAATGTTTTTTAGCTGGTAAACTGCCGGTTAAAGTACTAACGAGAAATGTTTTCCCAGCACGATGCATGCTCTGCTCATTAAGAATGCACTGTTCGCCAGTAGCTCAATATAGAGTTCCGTGATAACAAGATAGGGAGAAATAGTAACAAATTATACCCACCGAAAAGTTCTGATCTTACAATGTTAGACTTTCATGTGTGAGGTCGTTTAAAATAAATTGTGTACAGTAAGCTACGAGACAATGATGTAGAGCAATTAAAAAATAGAATACAAAGTGCAGTTCAATCTTTATTAATCTTAAAAATAAGACGCAGTTTCAATGAATTTAGAGCTTGTATTAAAATGCTACATATCGTTTCTACACAACTTGATTTTTTAAAATGTACCTCTAACAAGTTATAATACCGATTTGAGTGTCGTTTTGTCGTTTTAGATAATTCAGCACCCAAATTGCGTGCGTAAAGTACTGCAATTTACTTTTTTTGGGTTGTTGACACACCTTCGCTAGAATGAAACGTCATTTGTGAAGTGTCAGCGTTGAGATTATAAAAATTTTATTGGAATAAATTTTGTGCACTTGATGATCAGTATTCCTCACCAAAGTGGTTTAAGCGGCGGTTACAACAAAATTACTTCAACTTCTTTTGAGTTTAAAACAACTTTAAAATGAAACAGCTTTCAACCTTTATTATGACGATTTACAACTCCCATAACGTTTAATAATTTTCAAGTTATTTGTTAAATAAATATATAACACTGCTTGGTTTGAAATAGCGATTAGAAGAATCGTTGAGAATCGCAATTAATTTGGTAATTTAAGAATAATATTACAATGTTTTTGGAGATTTTTCTTATTGTGTTTATGCCAATTAAAGTATTCAATCAATAGTCGATGCGGTAGATAATAAAAAACTATTTGTGAGTTACTTACACAGAATTTTGGACAAATTTGCAAACACTTATTTGACACTATCATGACATTTATTACCAACTATCTCGTATTAACGCAAAAGTCTCTAAAAATAAAAAAATATAACTTTTTTACTTAAAAATTACGTAAAACGTACAAAGTATAAAAAAATAGCATGAAGAACTCGTTTCTCAAGTCATTGTGGCACTTATTCTTTATAAAAACTTGCGCTTTGTGCTCGTTTTATAAACTTAAATTTGTGCCACAAAGTCGACTTTTCGAAACGTTTTTCTTAATATATTGTTTTAATTTGTATTCTGTATTTAGTGTCTGTAAACAACAAAAAGTAATACTTTTATTATCACATTTTCTTGTTTAGGCTACTTTTTAAATGATTTTAATATGTACCCTTAATCATAAAAAATAAAAACAGAAAAAAGTACTAATGTAAACGTGGCACTTGTTGTTTTACCGCTTATAGTGCAATAACTCTGAATTAGTATCACAGTATAAGACAAGTAAATAGTACTGCTAGCAATAGAATTACACTTCCTCTAGATAAATACATTAAACATTAAAAATAAACAGGAGAGTCGGTTACCTATCCCATAGTGTAAACAGTTTGCAATTTTATATTGACTGAGTTAGTAGCGTTATAGTACAAGCTTTGCAGCTTAAACGGTTTTTTTATAGTACAAAGGGTAATTTAAAAAAGTCGTATTGTTGCTGGTAATAAAAAACGTTAACGAAAATTAACACGAATAGACAACGCCGCACCGCACTATATGTACTTTAATATAAGCATCTTGATTAATTAACCAAATTTTTTTGTGCTGTTTTTTGTCAAACCTGTTAAAAAAAGTGATATTACCGTGAGTAATATTCTAAGTTTAACTTATTAGTCAAACCGCAAAATTACATTATTTGTTTTTGAAAAAGTTAATTTTAAAGCAATTTTGACAAGCCACCATTTTAAAAATAAACGTAATGACTTTAAAAATTATGCAAGTGATAGATTGACTATTTTATATCACTTTGTAATAATTTTTTGTCCTGTTTTTCTCCTTTTAGCTGAATGCTAAAGTGGTGGCTTTCTAAGCGCGAGATACTAAAAATTCTCCCTACCTATTTCTCTGGACGAAACAGTCGAAACATGTTTAGAAAAATTTGGAAAAAAATATGTTTGTCACAACAGTTTTATTTTAAAAAAATACGTGTTCAACGCTCATATTCAGTCAAAAAGTTGTGCTCACATGCAACTATTTCGTAAATTCAAAATTTGGAAACAGTTATACAATCTTCCGCCATTGGAATTGCGATGTGGAAACTAACACTCAAATTCTCACGTTTTTCTACCTTTATACGCAGTTGATACAACTGTTAGTAAAACTTTCTTTGAAGTAATTTGTCATTTTTGCCTTTATTCACTGTATTACGACTAATAAATAATTGAATTTATTACTCACTCAACCAAGTCTTCCATTTTTCCAAAACAAAGACCGTTAGTTCTAATTAACACTATTGCTTGGCGCAACAACTAACTGACAATAACGGTAAAACACAAGTAACACAACTTGTAACTTTTGAAAATTTTCAAAAAGTGCAAGTAATAAACGACACGAACCGCAATACCACAAATGGCTGCCGCCCACAGGAACAGAGCTACAGAACAGCACACTTCAGTTAACTTCTGCTGCCCTGCTCCCTGCTTCTGACGCCTGCGCCGGAATACAACGCTGTCGCCAACCGTAGAAAACAATTTTCCCTAATATGGTACCTTGAATGCTACGGTAGCTGCATCATTCTTTTTAGCAAACCAACGCCAGAAGCCAGACCGCAAATTTAGCTATTTTTAATTATGCCTTTTAATCAAATACATTTAGTCTATATGATATGGTGTGACGGTTTCAAGGCCTGGCATTGTCAATAATTTGATTTTTGAATGATCGTTTAGGAATTGTGTTATTTGGAGGACAACCGTCTGAATAACATTTTCCTAAAATATAAAACGTTTATTATTTATTATATAAACGTCAATTTCAAAAAAAATGTCATCCAGACGGTTGTGATTTGAACTTTATGTGGTTTTTTGTATTTGTTTGTTTGTTGTTTAAGCACTGTGTATCAAGAAAGAGTAAAACAGCTACAATTAAATTAATACATTTACTCAAAAAATATTTTAAATGTATTTTCGCAGTTCAAGGTAACATTTATTTTACACTTCAAATTTTAGTCCTAGTTTACAATGCAGAATACGTTGCATTCCGATAGAGTTGCAACACACTATTCCGGTATCAGAACCACCGCAGGCCAGAAAGAATTAAAGCCTGATTTAAATTTATAGCTAAATAACATTTTTGACTAAGAAAATTAATAGATAAAAGTGCGTAGGAGCATTTCCAAAAAACCAACTACCGCGTACTCTCCTTCCCTATTATGTCTCATTTTTTGTCTTTTTGACATGAGAGTCTCTTTGTTTATTTAGCTAGGCAGTTTTTGTGTTTATATATTTTATACATTTAATTTTGTTTTGAGCTTAAATGTGCCACAGTACTACACCCGGACTGGCTTTGTTTTTTTCCGGTCGGTGTGGTAGTGGTTTCTGGTTTCACCAGGAAGATAGTAAAAAGATAACAATTTACGTGCAAGTAATAAATCAGATAAGTGTAATTAACTGTTGGTTTAAAACTAGTTTTCTGTGCGATCTACCCGTCGAAGACAAGGAATCTGCGCTTTTTCTCACAGTTTTTCGTATCGTTGGTATTGCCAGGGGTGTCTAGGTGACTCTTAGCAAAAATGTTTAGCGTGTTTTCTAACAGTTTTTTCGGAAATTTATTTAATTATCGGCAATTTAAAATTAAATAAGAAATTGTTCTTATGACTTGGCTTCGATTATAAATGTGGCGATGCTCGACTCTACCTTCGTCAAACAGCGATTCGTTCCGTTTTCTAAAATCTGCGATTTAGATTAAAAAAATTTAAGTTAGCTGAAATAACAACTGTTCATTTAAAAAAGTTGTCAAGTGTGCTATGAGATTTTGATAAAAGAAAATGTAGCGGATAAGAAATGTCGGAACTTGATATACAGCTTCACAGTGCGCGCCCAGTTGTAATTTGTTGTCGTAACTCACAGTACGGCAGCCGAATTAAACTAAAACATACTTCAAAATGATTTTGTTTTTTAGAACACTTGACAACTTTTTTAAATGAACACTTGTTATAAATAATTTTGCGCTTGCTGAAACATTTAAACAATATATTTTGTTAAGTATTTATCTGGTTTTTACAATTTCAACCTTGATAAGTAACTGACCAGCTGCAAAAGTAAAAATATCAAATTACAACACTCGGGCCAAGCGCCAGAAGATTGCGATTTTAGTGTAAATTACTTTAATTTATTAAATCAAATTTTAATGTCGCCCGAAAAAAAAATTTAGTACTATTACTGCAACTTAGAGCATTTTGTTTTATTAAAACTTTTATTTTACAATTAGACTGTAGGTTACCAAAAAATTTTAAGCATTTTAAAAATCTATTTTTTTTTTTTAAATGTTTGTTTATGCTCTGTTGGTGAACAACGCCAGTAGTAGACGGTTTTTTTAGGATACTGAAACCAGATGTATATAAAGTTACCTGTTGGTATAAACACATTTGCTGTTTTTCCCAAGAATATTGCTGCTTTTTTTCAGTTACCTAATCCAACAGGATTTATGGGACATTGTCACAAATTTATATCTATTTTGTTGCTTGCTAATTCGGAAGCTGATTTTTTAACACTTAACAGTAAAGCGTCATAGAGGCTGGCGCTCAAATACAGTAGCGAAGGAGTACACGGCAGAAAGAAATAGAAAACAAATTGCTTCAAAAAATCTTTGTGACAGAGATACTATAGCAGTTAGAACTAATACATCGACAGTTGTTATCAAAAAAATGTATCAGAAATAGCATGTCGTACTATAAGTAATTGCGAAAATTATGTTATTAATATTTATAACAATAATAACATGTAATTAAAAATGGGTTTAAAATTGAACCAAATTATATTGAAAAGTAGATTTTTATTTTATTACTTTACTAGTGAAGTAATATTTCACTTTACTTCACTCAAATATTTAATATAATATGCAGTTATTAAAGCAATTATAGGTAAAAGTATTGTATTTACTGCTTTAAATTTAATGTGGTTGGCGACATGAGGTAAATTTTGACATCTTGCTTTAGAAGTGGCAACTACGTTGTTAAATATCTGGCAACACTGCCGTGTTCTATGATTGATCAGTACGGCCATGAAACAAAGTGCCAGAGATGTGGTTTGTTTAGCTTTTCGGATGTTAAATACACGTGGTTAATGATTGATTGTGACAAAATATCACAAGAAAACAGTAATTGCAAGTTAGTTTTATCGATAAACTGGTGGTGGTGTAATAAATAAACTTTAGGTATAAAGGTGGAGATGACCCATGAAAGTGACATTCTTGCCGCTTTTGCCGTCTTTGCCGGTAAGTTTATTATTGTTGTATATTTAAAGCAATTAACGAAACAATTTATTTTGATGGTATATTATAATTACAAATAATTGAATACAAAAGCGAAAAAAGCAAATTTTGTAAAATCGGAAGTTTTCTATGTTGGCCTTGAAGCCAGCCATGTTGTTTCGTATTCTGTTTCACTTCCCACCAGTAGCCCTACCAGAGCGCTATATTTGAACTATTATATCAATTATTAACATTATTTCGTTGAAAATGAAGTGCTTGTAAAAACTGGAAAATTTAAAATACGGTTGCTGACGTCTACAAGTAATCAGAAAGAAAAATGACGTGCTAGAGTGAAGTGCGTTGGGGTGATTTATCTCTAGATTTTTGTCAAATTTTTTTTTTTTAAATTGTTTGATATATTTTTATAATTGAATAAAAAATTAAAGAGGGGTACAATTGGGTTGTGTATACAAATTGGAGTACATAACATGGGCGTCAGTTACTTGCACCCCCTGTAATGAAATACATAGAAAAAAATTAAGAAAGGATTTTTTGCATGACCCTTATATAATAAGCAATTTTACATTTCCAAAAGCGGGAGTAAAGTGAGTTTTTCACTCCTAAGGTTAAAAAAGCACAGCCAACTCAAGTTATAAATGTTTTGTAATATTTATTTAATATTAATATTTGTATTTACATTAATATTAGAATCACTACTAATATTAAACAAATATGTTAATGAATTAATTGCATTATTTGGTATACTTACTCGTATATCCACTTGCTTCAACTCGCTAGGAGTTAATAGTTGGTTTTCCTTTTCCCAATCTTCTCCCACAAGAATCTTTTCAGCAATAATTTTTATATCAGTTAATGAATTTTCACTATAATTTTTGTGACATTGCTAGATTTTCAACCACTATGTTGTTTTACAACACTAATATAGCCTCTGTATTGGCCAGAAAAAATGTTGTTGAGCGCCGAAAGCAGTGGCCTGTGTAGGAAGATAAATTGGGTAATTCAAGTTTTTCAATATTCGCTTGGGCAATCCTCCAAAATGATTTTTATCTACTGGCTGCGTAGAACATTTGTTATTTCTATAACTAACAAAAAAAAATCTACATTTTTTTTGCAGAACTATGTATTATTTATTAATGAAAATTTTTACATAATTACATATTTACATAATTTTTGGTATTATTTACAGATACCAAAATAGTTGATTTCAATCTTGGACATCATCTGTAGTTAGTTGTACCCGTTTATCAAAACTTTACGCTCTAGCAATGTCTATAATTATTGCTATCTGAAAAGGCAGAAATTTATTTTTCAATTGAAGTCACATTTTTTAAATTTACTTTGGTATTAAAAACTTTTTCTCCAGAGCTTTTTTAAAAATCGATCAATTTGCTATCTACATTTTGTTTTCTCAAAAATGCTAATAATCTTGAATACTTGCTGATGTCGACATTATTCTTGACTCTAAGACTGGGTTTCATCATGATTAATATGACCAAAGTGTAGAAGTCTTAAAATTTACCTTTTTGGCAAAATATACTAATATACCCTCGCTATGAATTTTATTTGTTTATATTATCAGGCACTAATTCCAAGATTTCCTGAAGCACTTTTTGTCGAATTTTTCGGGAATTTTCTGGCAATAAATTTACTATTTTTGCAGTAGTATTATCACACATTTTTGTAGTATTTATTAAAAAACTTAGAAAAACAGTTTAGAAAATGCCCGCACGTTTTTTAGATGTTTTTTTATATTGCCATTTTTATAAAAATTTAATGTGCAATTAGGTATATTTTAAAATGAAATTCTATTTAATGTATTTTTGGAAAATTTGTTCAATGAAACCTCCAGAATACTTGAACTTTGTGAGAATGAGTGTTGCAGTTATTTTTTAAAACTTTTTGTTGGTTGAAAAATTTTAAAAGTTTTCTTTGATGTTTGAAATTTATTTTAAATGCTTTTTTATTTAAATCCTTTAGCAAATAATGTTAAAGTCTATCCTCCAAGTCTTTCCAAATTAGAGATACTGTCTCTATTATCAACAAACTCAGTAGCTGTTAGCTAAGCTTCTTTGCATACAATGGCTTATGTAGCTATTGAAATCAGGAAGTTGTTTCGAAGTTCGTAATCAGTTACAAAAAAAAGTAATGAAATGACTAGTGTTTTGTTGTGTTAACCTACGATACTTCTGATACAACTCAATTCCGTGAGCTTTCGAAATTTTGATAAAAACTTGCTTTATCTTTGTTTTTGTATTGCGTAATGTTACGACAATTAATTGTAACTTGATTAAAAATAAAATTGTAACTATTTTT
The DNA here is from genome assembly GCA_029207805.1 of Tribolium confusum. Taxonomy (NCBI): domain Eukaryota; kingdom Metazoa; phylum Arthropoda; class Insecta; order Coleoptera; family Tenebrionidae; genus Tribolium; species Tribolium confusum. The sequence goes on along the minus strand of JALGAY010000008.1, from coordinate 21,105,721 downwards.
TTTTCTATATCGTGAAGTGTTAGTAGTCGTAATTCTTCCTCTTGCATTGTTCCGTTTGAAGCAAAAATTAATGTCACTTTTATAAATAGATAAGATTTATTTAAAGCGTCATTTAGAAATTTCAAAATTTGTTGAAATGAAATTTTTTGGGTTCGTATTCTTCATTTTGTTTTTTTAGAAATGCAATTAATTGCCTGTATTTTGAAATGTCATTGCCTTCATATATTTGCAGCGTACTTTTCAGCATCGGATATGTTGATCATAGTGACGACGCCTTCAGATTTTTAAACTAAAAGTAGAATCAAAAATTAGAAATTTATTTTTAAAAAGTATTAGCTTTTTACATTTTGCAAAAAAAAAACGCCAACGTAACATTTTTACTGATACTTGGTACATCTCGATTCTTTCTTCATTGACAGAATTGTTCAAAAGTTTTATCATATTTTTCTTTTGACTTAGATGGAAGCAGATTTAGAATAGCTTTTTTCGCGGTTTCCAAAATACTTGCATTTTTTTCAAAACACTTTTAAGGTTTATTTTATTATAAAATTCTGTTTTATTTAATTTGTTCTTATGCGTTGCTATGGTTTACTTTTTATTGGCAACGTTAAAGATTGTAGAAAAATAATTTTTGCTAAATTTTTACGTTTTTTATTAAGAATACAAAAAAATAGCATGTTCAACTTGTAAAAAAAGTATTTTTTTACGTTTGTGTAAATTTGATTTACGAGTGAGCTACGCTTACACATTTTCATTCACTGAAATACAACCACTTTTCTTACATAACTTGTAAAACAATCTACTATTTTATTAAAATTATTCATTAAACAAAATGTTAAAGCGTTTAGATCACCTTATTAATAAAATCAAGATCTCTCTCTACTTTTTTCTGTGCACACTGAGCATGCACAGGTCGCTTACCCACGCGTCTCCATTCTTAAACAATTCCAGGTTTCAACGCATCGTAAATCGGGGTGGCTTGTGTAACCAAATTTGCGTAATTAACAACGCTCGTCTTATTCGCTTTATCGTTTTTTATTATTTCTACAGTTAAAAATGAAGATTTGTCTAAATTTCTCATATTTATAAGCGAAAATGCTCTTTGTGTGTTGAAAAAATTGTTGTTGAAAAAAGATAGGTATTCTGAAAAATTCTTCAATATTTTCAGATGGTTGATTTGATCTATAGGCTTGCCTTGTTACCAATCGAGAATGTTTAATTTTAACATTCAGTTCTTTGCAAATTTTGTGAGCTTTCTTGAAAATGATCGCAGTTCCACCGAGGCTTTTTGGCGGTTAGACTAAAGTATGTCTGTTAATTTATTTATGTAATTCTATATTGTCTTTACGTTTATATTTACTTTGTGTAATTGATGGCACACAGGTTTGAGTTTGGCAAATCAACTAAATTTTTTTTAAGCGGTTAAAACTCCCACGGTTCTTTTTAACAAAATCTTCATAAATAACAGTTTTTGCATTACATGAAAGAGTAATATACACATCTATTAATAAAAAAATTTATCACTTATATTTTCTAGCTGTGCTGTTTTTTTCTACGACTTTTTCTACTATCTAGCAGAGACTTGTCTTTTTGGAAACCATACTGCTTTGCATTTAAGTGCTTTATGCACTAACCCAAGTTAACTCGGGATGATGAGTCACATCTTTTTATACTTTATATTTTTACTATATTAAATCAATTTTTTGTTGTTTTAAAAATGTTACTTCCAAAAAACTTGTTCATGAAGCACTTAAGTCTATTTTGTTAAAACTTTTTTTTGAGATTTTTTAAAATCAGTTGCTTGTAGAATTTGTTTAGTACGTTTAGAAGACACATAGGTTAATAATAGTCTGTCGACTACTTTTTTTGTTCTTTTATTTTTTTAATAAAATATCACTCAGGTTTGTTTTTATTTTTTACCCAAACATTTTTAATGTTAGAAGTATTCAAGACACTTATCTTTGAAGAGGTAAAATTCTCTTTCACTGCAATTAAAACACCACCTCCAAGAGATTAGTTATCGCTGTTGGTCGTCTCGTCGGTTTTCTAGACTGCATACCAATCGTCCAAGAATTCGTTGTCACTTATACCAGGATGAAACCATGTTTCAGTAAACACACTGACGTCATAGTCTTTATTGGCACAAGACACTAAACAAGAGATTGACTTGGTTTGTAGCCTACAACCATTTTGGTAATAAACATAAATATCACTAGCGGATTAAATTAGGTTTTCAGATGTGTTTACACAACAGTCACTGGTTCTGAGAGTGCAATTCTGCCGTGTTAAGCAAAAAGAACCTATCGGCATATTAAGTAAAACTGAGATAAATCAACGTTTAGTAATCATTTTTTGCCATCGATTGATTTTATAAATTTCTAATAACTTCATATCTAAATATGTATAAGGGCATTTTTGCGCATAGGCTAATTAATTTTTTTTATATACGTATTAAACTAAGTTTAATTTTTTTTTCTGTAAATAAATTTTAGATAATACATATAAGGTCTATAACAATTTTGAGTTTCATACGTTTTCATAATAAGATTGACATAATTACGAGCTTCAGACACATAAACCATCCTCCCCGATAAGCTTAACAAATTGCCGAACAGACTTAAGAGTTTCTGGCGTGTGTGAACCCTCTGTTTTGACCACATGTAAAACAGTTGGATTTTAGCCAGCAACCGGGGTGGTTAATTTGTGCAATTAGTGAAAATATTTGTTCTTTGAGTAAAAAGGTGAGTTTATCACAAACAATTTTTCTATTCGTGTAGTAAGCTTTTAATTAAGCTATCATTAATTGGTGTTTTGAGTTTTATAATTTCTTTTTGTGTCGTGAAGTTATTTAATTCAATACCAGAGCTTTTGAGAAACAAATATCTATCATCGGTAGAGTGAGTCCAGTAGCAATTAGCTTGGTACATGTTTAATGGTTAATTTTTAATGATATTGTTTTAAATAACGGTTATCCAGTTGTTGAATATGAGTTAATATGTTTTTATAAGGTTGATATGTTTTATAAAGTTGAGTATAAATGGTTAATTTTCAATTGATTAATTATTGAGAAGCTGATCATTATGTTATGTTTGAATTACTTTAACGAGCAAAAGGTAAACATTTTACAACGTTGAGCTTTGATATATCAAGTTAATCTAATTAAACTGTCCATCCCTTTTTTCCGCCCGCTAGGTACTATTAGGTCGGTTAGGTATGGGAAATCGCTGACACCGTCCATTGCACATTTAGGCCTAGCACAACATGACGGCCCCGGGTGAGTCGACAGGTAGCGCCGGCTCTTCCAAGTCCGTGGTTTTGTTTTGTGATGAGTTACTTGAACGATCACTAGTTTATGACACCCATTGCACACCCACAAGGCTAATTGCAGGTTAGTCGCTGGAAGAGAGGTGCCAAAAAGTGGTTGATTGGATTGGACCTCACAACTCTATGAAGAGTACAACCATTGCACGCTCAGGGCATAACGTACTTTGTAGCCGAGTGGTTTGTCAAAAGAGGTCCATTGCACTCCCAGCTGCTTGCTCTTTGCGTTTTATGTTTTGTTGGCTTAGAAAAGCTGATTGGATTAGTCTCCACAACACCATGAAGAGGACGGTCATTGCACGCTCGGGGCATAACGTTGTACCTTGCAGCCGAGTGGTCCGTTAAAAGGGGACTATTGCACTCCCAGCTGCTCTGTTCTATGCATGTTTATTGTTTTTCGTAGAGAGGTTGATTGGATTGGACCCTACAACACTATGAAGAGGGCAACCATTGCACGCTCGGGGCATAACGTACTTTGTAGCCAAGTGGTTTGCCAAAAGGAGTTCATTGCACTCCCAGCTGCTTGCTCTATGTTTTTTTATTAGGCCACTGGGTGGGGTACCGCTGACACCGTCTATTGCATGCCAGGGGGTCCTGTCCGATAAAGGCTTAAGGCCACTGGCAGGAAGGTACTGACTAGGTACCCATTGCACTTCCGGGGCAAGTGGTGGATGACAGAACGCGTGTTTATTGCACGTCAGAACCGCGAGGTGGTCTCACAGGCGTTCTGCGCGCCTTGAGACAAGCGGGCTAGTAAGAAATCTGCAGGTAAAGGGTTGACCGCAATTATGGTCTTCCTTAAACTTGTAGAGTTCGTTAATCGCCAGGACTGCGTTTTTCATCTCTTTAATACTTGGACAGAGCTCAACTAAATACTGACATAATTTTATTGATACTGAAGAAGCTATTAATTGCAATAATTTTTAAATTGTGTAATATTTTATTTAATTATTGCCCAATCACATTAGAGACCTCTTGCATTGATAGGATGGATTGCTCACACACCCTTTTTAAATTGCAGGCATCGCCTTACCATTTTATTGATGATCACCCGAACGACTCGATACCAGCTGACCTGACCACATTTTGGCTGAAAGTGGTTAAGTAATATTTTTGTATAGTACACTCTAGTTGATAAGTTAACATGTTCAACGGCTTTTATTGATATCCTGACCAAATTATTTGTACAATTCGCTCAATTACCGAGGTTATTTTCCACGCCCCTTATCTTAAACGAGATATTAGATTTCAGGGATTTAGAACGGCATTAACTCTGTTTTTTTTGCAATTGTGAGTTTTAGTAAAAAAAATACATGACAAACATCCCTAACATTTATTCTCTTCTTTTCATCACATTTTCATCTCACATATGTAGTAACAAAAAAGTTACCGAATTGTTGTAAAAATATTATCAGTAATTACTTTAAATGGACAAGATATTTTAGTTACGTCTTTATGTATTATTGCAAAACTAAAAATTGTTAACAAAAAAGGCGCTTTTACAATCAGTTTTATTTTCTTATTAATTAAGCAAAAAATTTATTTAATTGTTCAAGTTAGAAACAGTGTCGGGACAAACAGGCAGAGATTCCTAAAATATTATTTTGTTTTTTGGTAAAATTGAATAAATTTGTTTCATCAGAATTTTTTTTCGTCTTAATTCAACGCTACGTGGTAAATTAGTGGGCGTTGGAGACGGCAGTTTGACTCTCATTTTTGCAAATTTTGCTTGCAACAAATTTAGTTCTTTAAATTCTTGTTGAAAAGATTTATTATAAGACATATTTTTTTTGTCTTGTTCAAATCGTACTTGACAAATTTTATTTAGCATTGGTTTAAGCGTGGCTTTATTTATTTTACGTTGAGAAACAATATTAGGCCATATTAAACGAATCAATACTCATTTCAACTGCGTTAGTTCTTTTTGATGTTTTCCGCACACATTGCACAAAATTCGAAAAATTGTAAACATTTTTCATCTTTCTTGATTGCGTTTTCACTTAATGGTGAAATGCATCTGCAAACATAAAAGTATAACCAGGTTCAAAATACTTTATGTCTAAGACCAATAAATTTGGTTCTGCTAAATTAATCAGATAGACCATAAAAGAATAAAAAAATATGTTTTTGTTTTGGGCTGTTGGATGAACAATTGTCCATCCAAATTAAAATTGTACTTAAATCTCTGATCTTAGACTGTTTTAAAAAAGCGTAAAAACAAGAAAATATATCATCTTTTTTTCTTCCGCTAATGCCTTTATGCTAAACTAAAGCAAAATGAGTATCTGTCGAATGACCAACAAAAACAATAGATTTATTAAAAACAATTATGCGAGAAGTAAAAATTATTTCTTTAAATTTGTCGCACCTTGGCAACATGATTACTTTTTGCAAGTCTCATAAGATTTTGTAAATTTAAAATTTTAAAAATAATGTTGTGCATTAGAAATTTTAGTTTCCAGAAATTTTCTAGAAAATTTTAGATCTAGATTATTCTAAGAGTGTCAAAAATAATTATAAAAATTAGACGTTTTATAAAGACAAAATTTTCCTAACATTAGAAAAGTTTAAAAATTTCAAATATGTAGGTCATTAAAAATTGTAACAAATTTAAAAAAAATTAGAATGTTAGATATAGTAAAAAAGACATAATTTCTCTTTTAAAGTAAACAAACATCGAATTCTTTTGCCGCAAAAAATTATAAGTAGCAAAAAGAAGTTGATAAAGTTTTGTTTGACTTTTACTTTTATGATTTTAAGGAAATAATAAAATCAAATTATTTTTATTTTGTAATACTAAAATGTACTTATTAATACTACTTGAATATTGATATATTTATTGTATTCGGTTGACACATTAACATACTAATGTGCTAACATTATTTTTGTTAATAACTATGTATTTGTTTTATTTGGTATTATTTGTACAGTTTAAATTTGATATTACTAATAAAAAATTATATAAATATGTATAAGTAACTTTAATTTAGACAATATTATACTGTGACAATATCATACAATGTCAAATTTACTGTTTTGCTTCGACCAGTCTTGTTTACTCATGGTTATAGTGTAGTTGTATTTTGTACTTTTTTTCATACTCTACATAATAACTGACAATAAATTAGGTAGATGCCTGATTGTGCTAGATTTGAAAAAGTCGGTTTATTTTACAAATTTGCTTAATGGTGATAAAAGATCAACAATTTTGATTTTTAATAATGACAAGCATACTGTTCTCGATAGTAAAATATTGGGGTGAAACAATGTTGGTTGAAAAGTACATGCCGATCTGACTTTTTGACGATCAAGTTACAAAATACAAAAGATAATTTTTACTTAAACTTCTTTTTGTTGTGCAATATAAGTCGAAGCTCTTCTATTAGCTATGTCTGCTTAATGGTGGTGGAAACGTATTAGGGTGAAGTAAAGATGGTTTAATAGCTATTTACATTCGTATGTGGTAGGCTTAATTTTACAGGCGACAGCTTTGTTTCAGGCCCGAGCTGAAAGCGAGGGCCTGATTAGTTGGAGCCTGTAAAATTAACTAACGCATAAGATTTGTATAATATTTTTTGTCCGAAAGAGTCAAATTCTCTTTTTTTGCGCCATATCAAAAGTTAGGTTAGGTACAAATAAATTCTAAAAACCATTAAAACGTACCCAAATGCGGCTTAAATACTCTGTCATTGCTTGCATAATTTTCTTTAAAACATGTTCAAAGGTCTTTCCAGTACTTTTATTCACACTTTTAATTCTAAATTGATAATTACTATAAGAGATTCAAAATTTAACAATAATAATGACCATAGAAAAGAATAATTACAGAATAATGACATTTATTAAGTAGACACGAACACACGTTTTGAATAGATGGCGCTGTAGCGGTTTATTCTATATAAAATTGCAAATTATTTTTAAAATTATTTTAAATACATACGTTTTATTTTTTTAAGTTTATTAACTGTAACTTTTTCCAAAATATACTTTTATTCCTATAATTTTATATTGTTAGTAATTAAATAAAACTCTTGCACTACGCGTTGTCTATGGACCTGTGACGTTTCAGCGATTTTTTCAATTCACCATTTTTCTATTAAATATAGCTTTATTTGTGGTAATATTTTAGGTACGTACACTTTGATACATAAACTTTGTTACTGTAAGGTTAGTTTTTTCCTCAAGCATATCCTGTGGTAGTTGTAACCGTACAATGTGAGACCCGGTGTTTTTCTCACTTTTACCGCACAGTTTCCAAAAGGCCGACTTACTATTGGTGGATGCACAACTATGATAGCCTACTTTACAATACGGGAGGACAAAAATATACATACCTGTCTGACTGTCTGAAAATTTACAGGGCATTGTTTTAGGCGTTTTAGGCAAAAATAGTTGAAGTAACTGACATGTTTAAAAATAAATAAGTGATTCTATTGTTCTCATGTTTTTTTTGCAGAATGTTCTAAGTTCTGTTATCTTAGACTCTGTTCTAAAAAAACAAAACACATAATCTTAAAAGAAAGCTTTATATATATTATATGAGAGGTAGAAAATAAGTGATCTTGGTTTTTTTTTCTAAAAAAGAATATATTTAATAAATAACTTTGACCTCGAATAACTTTTGAACTGTAAGGTTTTCGAAAAAATCTCAAGAGACCTTTTTTGTAGAGCGTTAAATGCTCTACAAAAATAAGTCAAGAGGTTTTATTTTTGACCCACGTAAAGCTAGCAATAAAAATCAGAAGGTGCAAAAAGAAATTTTCCCATGTTATTCTTATGGAAAATAGAAAAGTGCGGACGTATTTAATATTAATATTAAGAGCTCAATTTTTAACTGGCGTCTTTTTGCATCAAGATCAAACTTTTAAGCTGTTTGGAAAAAGAAAAAAAAAACTTTTCCTTTTTTTGAATCACCCTAATATATATACATAAATAAACTTCACTTTGTTAAAAATGTTTATTTGTTCTTTAACAAAAGACGCAAAGTAGTCTATCTTTGGTAGTTGGTCTAGGAAAAATTGTAATTATGGTATTGATTAATTGTTACAGTAGAATGGTCTTTTACTGCTACCGAACCTTCTAGTAAACTTTATGACAGTATGTTTTGCTCAAATTTCTTAAATGGAATTAAAAAAGCAGAACTTGGAAAAGCAGTAAATTTTTAAAATACATATAATACATACATTGAAAATAAATAAATGTTTTTTTTGTTTATATTTTTTTTCCTGTGTATTACCAGCTTTCTTATCTTGGACATTTTTGTGTTTTAGTGTTCTAGATTGTGCTTCAGTCTTTAAAAATTTTTCGCTATTTGAATTCTGTGATAATTTCTTACAACTTGAGCATTTTGTCTACATGGGGCGTAGAGCTGTTGTAGTCTCTCGGCTGTTGGAAATTTTTTTCTTAAAGTACTTTTCAAGACTTTCCATAATTTTATTTGCACAGCTATATAAAATTGCGAAATGTACAATTTTGCAAGTTTTTTCCTATTGTTTTAATTCATAATAAACATGCCTTTTGGAAATGTTTTAACTTCTTTTAGCAGCTTATAAAAAGTAACAGCATCATACGTAAAATAGCTTCGAGAAAAGACAGTATGGAATCTTGGTGAGATCATCAGAGTAGAGGTGTGACGTAAATTTAGAAGTACCTGTTGAAAATTGTTTCTGCCGACAAGTTTAACTTTTAATTAATTAAGAGAGAAAGTTAGTAGAACTTTATGAGTACATACAGAAATATGATATTTAATAAATTTGGTCGGTATCAATCAGCTAAGTTCATTAATTTTATTTAAAATTTTGTCATATTTACGACGAACAAAAACAAATCTACAAAACGTATTTTAAATTTATTGTAAACGATTAAAACTAGAAATATGTAGGCGTAGAAAATACTTAGTTAAACAATAAATTGAAACAAAGAGTACAAAAGCTTTAACAAATTTTTACGTTTTTTAAATTTAATTATATTTATATTTGAATAACGTAATCTAAGAGACAAATAAGGTTTTTTTACTAAATGTATAGTATTAGTCAGAAATCTAATATTTTTGTTGAGTATTTAACCAAAACATTTAATTAGCAAATAATATATATAAAACAAATAAAAATCTATACTTAAATTAACATAAATTAAAATATGACAAAAATTAACGTATATTATGGTTTATGGTATACATATAGGTGTAATAGTTAATATTTAAAAATATTATTAGCTAGTCACCTCTTTCGTAAATATACAAAAAAAACTATTTTTATAGACATATTTTAATTGAAATTGCGAAAATATGATCTGAGAAATAACAGCGCGTTTATAGCATATTTTTTTCTAGTAGGCAAACCTTATTTACAAATGTCAAAACCAAAAATTTATAGCTATTCACTTCTTGTTTCGCCCAAAAAATTTTTCTTGCTGGCTGTTTGATCTGCACCGCATTTTCTATAATAATCTTGTGTTTTACTAAGCTTGTCTTTTTTGAGGTATTTCAATCACGAGCAAAAACACCATAGTTTTGCTGAATAAATTTCGTTACTCTTTTTACATTCTCGGCTGTCAAGCTTTCAAAGTCGTGTTATGGGCCGTCTATTTGCATTGGTTGGGTCATATTTTTGTTGATCTTTATTAGCGACTACATAGCTTTAACTACATTATAAAATGTTTATCTCAAAAATTTTAGGATCAAAAAAAAATTAACTCCGAAAATTTCGGAAATGAAAAACGGTTGGATTTTCAGAAACTCAAAAATCAGTATTCTGGGATCAAATTCTTTAATTAGAAAAACGGTGAATTGAAGCCAAGAAGGAAGATCAGAAAAGAATTAGATAAGGCAAAAGTTATTAGGAACGGTAAAAAGAGATGATGCTGAGATAAAAAAAATTGAGGTCGGATATAAGACAAAGCTTGAGGAAGTTGAGAAAATTGAGGATAAGTGAGGTATTGGGCTTGGATCAAAGTCGAATCGCATGGATAGGTTGGTGGAAGATAAATATTATGTTGCACATATTATGTTATTCTTGGATCTGGCTCTCCGACTGCGACAGTAATTGCTATGATCGTGACATCAATTTCTCTAATATGAGCTTCTTCTAAAAAATATTACTTGAGTATATTTATTGTATTCGATTGACACATTAGCACACTTAATAATGTGCTTACGTTTTTTTTTTCGTTGTTAACTATGTATTTGTTATATTCTGAAAAATATTCACTTGATTAGATTACGTATACTAAAGTCTCAAGAATTTAAAAACATTTATTTGCAACAAAAAGTAAAAAAGCTTAAACACAACACTTTTAATTTACTAATATGCTAAAACACAAAATAAGATAATATTTTAATATGTTTTTCAAGATTTCGTTTACACTTATTAAACCTGTCCGGTGGTAATCTCTTAAGTTCTTCTTAAATTCTTTGTTGCAAAACATTTAAATTATCTGGTCTATTTAAATACACCTTAATTTTTAAATGACCCCACAAACTAAATCTAGTCAAGTGAGGTCAAGTGATCGAGATGGCTGTTCTATCTTGTCTCTTCGACTAATTTTTACGCAAATAACTTATTGGTCATGCCTATTAAAATACGATAAAAAAACATTTAAGTTTAAACTTTATAAGCATCTATCCATTCATAATAGACATCCTCCGAGTCTGGCAAATCACTAGTACTAGTCTTAAAATTGTCCTAACAGGCGAAGCATTCAATCTTCGCCACAACTTTTCCATTTTCACTTTGCAAGATTTTTGTCAAGCAACAGAAACAGTAAATAAATACAATAAAACCAGATTACTTGGTTATATAGAAATTCGAAAAATTCTGGTGACTGCATAAGCCAGGAGGGAACTGAGATATCAGAAGGTGGTTAAAGTGTATTCCTAAACAATATATTTTTTGTAGATAAGCGGGTGTTTTTGGTAAAAAAACCTTTTTTTGTTGTGCATAATAACAAGTTTAAACTACAATCTGAGAGAGATGTCGACTTTCCATTTCTTAACTTGGTTTTAATTATATCAATTTTTTTGAAGTTTATTTTTTCTAAAAAGCACAAAAATGTTTTACAGCCTTTCTCAATAACACCAACTTTAAATCGTACTGATAAAAAGATGATGGTGATAAAATAAAATTTTTGTTAAATTTGAAAACACTTCAAATTTGAAATAGTGTAATCTACAAAAATTTATATACTCGAAAAATTTATTAACCAGTGCGTCTTTGGTGGTATATTCTATTAAAATTATGTTATTCTTAGAGCAAAATACAAAAAGTTTGATTTTGTCAAAACGGCGAAAGTTGCTTTTTGCAAAGTGTAGGTTTTCAAAAAATTTGGGAGGTACATTTTCTGTCCTGAAAGTACAAAAATTATGTACTCAATATAAAATTAAAAACAAAAAACCTTACTTTAGAGTAAAAAACATTTTTTTTGTCTTTACTTTAATTTTTTATGTTTTGTTTTCATAATTTGTTAAACTAATTGTAATTAAACAAAAAAATATTACGCATATTTTTTTGACAATTTTTTTTTACATAACTTTAAGTTTTAAAAGCTACAAAGTTTTACCAAATGTACTAAATGCTCGAGCTTAATTTAAATCAAAATTTTTAATTAGAACGCAAAGTTGTTAGTTGGATCTATGGTAATTGTAATGTGTTTTATTTGACGAACTGTATTCAATGTAATACTAGTCAGTTACATCAAATGTTAAGTCAAAAGACAAAGAAAAAAGATAGTCGAATATTACTTAATTATAAAAGTTATGAAATTAGTTCCATATATTATTACAGATAAAATTCAAGATTAAGTTATAAATAAAGTTTAGGTTATATTAGAATAAAACTGTTGAGATTATAAAGTTTATTATATCCATCGATTTATGAAATTTTTCGTATCAGGATATACCTGCATGAAAACTTTGTAGATGTAAATTGCAAAAACGTTTTTAAAATTATGTAGAATTTTGTACAAAGTACAATTCAACTTTGAGTGAAATACATATATACAATTGCAACGTGTCGCTACCACAGAGTATGTGGAAGCTGTAGTTCTTTATAGCAGCTAATTACATAGAGACATCTTGCAAAGATACTCTCCCTTGAAAGTAGTAAAATGTGGCTAAAAACCAAAACAGTAAAATATAATAGTAAGAATTAGTTAATAGTAAAACTAACACAATAATAATTGTAATTTTATTTTTTGGGAGTGAACCTTATTGGTATCTCAACAACCATCGCAGCTTTTTGAGAAGTGAAGTGACAGCTGGTTAGAGATTACTCAATTTAAATTAAAAATCTATAACACTATAACCAACGAGAGGAAAGATTAGCTGATGACGTTTATTCGACAAAATCTGCAGTTATTAAAACTGAAAAAAAACCTAATTTAATCGGTTTAAATTTGGCCATTTTTGACATTTTCTATTTTCCGATTTGTCTAAATATTTTATTGTCACCGATGGTACATACATTAATCTGTAGCCAACTATACGTTTGTAGACGAACGTAGGCTAAATTTAGTTGGATTCAAATACATTTTTATTTATAACAAATTTTTTTATTTTAATCAGTCAAGAAACAAAAATTTTTACAAATTTTTTTTTATTAATTGAGTTTCAACCAGAAATTGTGTGCTTTTGAAAAAAATGTACCGATTTAAAAAAAGTACAGTTATCATACTCACTTTTTTCTTTCTTATTTTTATTAAACAAGAGAGACTCAGAAAACAAACCGCACACGGAGGCTTAGAATCATTGGAACTACAGCTGCTTTGGGCTTTTAATGAAGGAAGAATCTGGTCTCCTCGATAGCACTTCACATATCAAAAGCCACCGAGTGAATTTCTGATATCCGCAAACAGAAAAGATTAAGACAAGTTTTCTTATCTTTAGCACATCTTTTTCAAATGTCATTTTTATTGAATACCGATAACGTGCAGGTATTTTTTTAGTAGGCAGTGTCTTGTGTACATACCTATAAGTAGCTGAGGGTTTCTACAGTTTAAGCACATCAAGTTTTCACTTGTTCGAACCTATAACAAAAACGCAGAATTTTTTAACCGCTATTTGCCTAATGGCAAAATGTTTCTTGGAAATGTCAAAAATAAAGCTTATTTTTTAGCTTCCTGGAGTTATACTGATAGCTTTTTTGTTACCATTTAGACCGCAGTGTCCTGGTACCCAGTAAGGTACAATCTTTTTATTACATTTGTCCAGTGCCTGTTTTCTGGTGTGATATTGTCAGACAAGCCTCCATAAGTGCCTGCACGATTGCAAAGCCTTCAATGGGCTATTTCACCACATTTTTTTTATTGCAAAATCTAAAAGTATTTATCTCAACTTAAATTTTGACGCTATTACCATGGACTTTTTAATTGCCCTAATGCACAAAAAAAATATTTAATTTCAAATTTTGCTTGTGACGTAATAGCCCTGTACTTGCGTTATTGCACTAATTTGCGTCAATGCGCATTCGACCCGATATACTCGATTTAAGTTGGCAATAGATTTCTAACTGTATATGTCACTCGACCAGTCACTGTAAACAAAGAGATTTTTTGGCGAATTATCGATAACCGCTTCAGTAGTAAGCGGTAAATTAATAAATTCACTACCGCACCTAACAACGCAAAAATATACTTGGTGACACATCCCGGTCAGTATGTCTGCTAAAGTTTGTTATTTGAGGTTATGTGATATTGTCACGTGCCTTGAAAAACATTTGAAGAACGTTTATATTATTATTAATTACGATATATCATTATGGATAATAATAATAATGATGTTACAATCATCTCAAACCATGAGGTACAGGATATGGCTGTGAACGTTGATTTAGAAACAGCAAATATTCTATTTAAGGGTACGTAGTGATTTGTACATATTTATATACTTGAATTACATTAAAGGTTATTGTTTGTAATAAATATTAACGAATAATACGTATATCGTAGACTCCAGTCAAGCAAAATTATTTTTGGAAACTTGCATACTCCAAGACAACACTGAATCTGATAGTTTCTCACCTGCACCTTCCATAAAAGTGCATTTATGGTAACGAATTGCTGATAAGTTAGAAGCCACTGGTTTTACGATAGGAAAAAATGGGGCCGAGAAGTGCAGACAAAAATTTTCAAATCTTTAGAAGCAATATATTAGCCACATTACCGACGTAAAAACTACAGGTGAAAAGAACAGGAAACCCCATTATATTTTGAAAGACTACATACCATATTAGGTAAAAAATAATTATACATATTTAACCATTTCAATAAAAAGTTAGTAATGTTGTATTATTAGGTACAAAGGACAGAATTAATCCGAAAAAAACAAAGGACTCTATCAGAGGAGGAGCCAGCAGTGTCTGACAAAGAGAATATCGTAAACCGATTTGCAAATAAAAAATATACTTTAGTGAAATCAAACACAGATACATAATACATATATGTATGAAGGTAGTTAAAGAAGAATTAGAAAAAGACCGTAAAATTAATAATGAAAATTTCAACACATTGTCCACTTTATTACGCGAGCAACATAGCCAAAGGGAAAGAATGATTGATCTTTTTGCAGATTTTGTTACAAGTAGCAAGAAACACAAGTAGGAATCAGAGGAAAATGATTTCTTTAAATCAGAATGCTTTTTTTGGGTGATTTTATTTTGTGAATTAAGTTATGTTTTTTGTTAATTTTTGTGTTAAAAAGTAAATGAAGAAATAAATATTTTTATTGATTAAAACACTTCAAATATAGAATTTACATATTTATTATAAGTTGTGCAGCAATTCTGTTTCGTTTTGCTTTTCCCAACCTTTACTGTTCTAAATCATTATAAAATCATTCCGCACATTAGTACGTATCTGCAATTATTTCTCCAGTCTATTGGTCATTATGTAGTATACAAAAAAAGTATTTTCTATAACTGTCCTGTCTGCACTTAGAGAATGGTTATTTCTGTCCATTCGGTTCAAATTTATCATACGGGATTTATCACTAAACTGGTCACTTCACCAAAACTTTCTTATTTAACACTTATTTATTAACTTTGTCCCTTTGTACGCAGCGTCATGACGTGTTCTCCATTTTTATTAAAGAAACGAAAACACGACTGTTAGTAAACAAAAACAAATCACAGTTGTCAAATCACACATGTCAAGTGAAGTGGTACCAACCTATTTTCTCCCAACATCGAAAGTAACTAAAATTCATCGAGCTTGAACACGATTGGTTGATAGAGTCATTAAGGGCTATTACGTCATGGCCTCCAGATTTAAATTTCTAATGCCCGTAATTCAAAATCAAATGCCATTTTGACATAACCAATTGTGTCATAGGGCTTCTTCCTATATATATTTTGTGTGTATAATGTTTTTTTTCGATTTCGTTTCATGGTGTAATAGCCCATTAGTAAAAATTTTAAAAATGAGGTTTAACTTTAGCAAGGATATAAGCTGATGATTTTTTTCAGTTGGTACTTTTTACCGATCTATACCACAAAGCTATTAGAAACTCGTCGTAGCGGCTTTTTTTTACAGTAAGTTGATGCCCGACTTTTTAGGAGCTCTATGGCTACAGTTAGCGCGTTTCTAAAAGCTCCTCTAATTGCCAGACAAACCAAAAACCAAATTTTTTTGACTCTAGATGGTCTATCAAACAAGAGAGCCATACGTGATTATTAGTCTAGTAACATAGTTGTAGAGCCAAAGCATGACGCGAGGTGTAAAACCAAAGATTTTGCCAACAGTTCTTCTACACGCCTAGAGCGTACTCATAGCTTTTTGCATCTTGTTTTTTATGTGTGGTTTCTAATGTAAAAAAGAGTCTAAAATTATCCCGAAATATTTGACTCTGCCTTTACTTTAAAATTTACCTTGAATAAAATGAGTAGAATAATAATTATGTCTAGTTACTTGTGTTAAAATTATGATTTTTGAGTTTGTGTATAGAACAAAAACTGAAAAACACAAATTGAATGGTCGACGTTTTGAAAGTATTAATTTTTTTTTATTCTTGAAAAGGAAAACACTTGCGTATTTACCAGTTCTAACCTCAAACTATGTTAATTCATTAAATAAGATTAAAACAAACTTAAATAACCAAAATACAATTGTTTCATCGTTTTATAAGTAAAAACACATTTAAACTGGAATTTTAATGTATTCTATTTTTAAAAAATCTTTTTTGAATGTTTTGAAAGTAGGTAATAAACCTGAATTATTAGTTTATTATTTATTAATTTTTAATGTATTTTTTTAGCAAATTTATTTTTATGGTTAATCATATTAAATCCGATACTTAAGTTTTTTTAACTGATATTAAAACCGTAAAAAAATATTTGAAAGATTCGATAGATTTTCTTGTTGCTTTAGCTGATTGCCGAGCCAAACGTAATTTAAAAAAAAATTAAAATTTAAAAAATATTTTACTTTAAAACTAAATTAAATACTATAGTGTTATTATTGCAATATTATCACAGATTATTAATTATTTGTTAAGAAAAATTTAATTCTAAAACTTGATGACATAAAGTCTGCTTTATGGTGATAAAAATCACTAATCTTAATTTTTAATAATGACGAGGATACTGTTCCCGATAGTAAAATATTTGGGTGAAAAAAGATGGTTTAAAAGTACATACCTGTCTAACTTTTTGACGGTTGAGTTACAGAACACAAAAGACAATTTTTACTTAAAGTTCATTTTTGTTGCGCATTATGAGTCGAAGCTATTTTGTTAACTAAGTCTGCTTAATGGTGATCAAGTGTTTTCAGTTGTTTTCAGTTCTGTTATCTTTAAATCTGTTCTAAGAAAAAAATCACAACATTAAAATAAAACTAAAAATAAATAAACATCACTGACCTCAGAATGTATATTCTTTTTTTAACAAATTATACAGCATAGTCTAACTTTAGTTGTTGTTCTAGAAAAAACTGCAATTATAGTAGAGGTAAATTGTCACGGTAGAATTTCTTTTTGCGGCTACCGAACTTTCTGGTAAACTTTGTAACAGTACGTTTTGCAACTTGATGCAACAATTTCTTAAGGACAAATTTTTAAAATATAATCTATTAAAAATAAATGAATGATTTTTTTTTCGCTTTTATTGTTTTTTTTTCTGAGTGTTTCCAGCTCTCTTATCTTAGGCTCTGTTGTGTTTCAGTTTTCGAAATTGTGCCTGAGTTTTTGAAAGTTTTTTGTTATTACAATTTTTTGTTCATTTCTTACACCTTGAAAATTTTGTGTACATGGGGCTTAGAGCTGCAGTTGATCTCTTGGCTGTTCGAAATTTTTGTTTTTTAAAATACTTTTTAAGATATCCTATGATTTTATTTGCGCATCTATATAAGATTGCTTTATTAACAATTTTACAGGTTTTTTGCTTTTGTTTTAATTTACAATTTACATGCCTTTTGAAAATGACTTAACTTTTTTTTTGACGGCTCATTATAAAGGTAAGAGCATTATATAAAAAATATCTCTGGGTCAAAGCAGTATGGAATATTGGTAAGATCAGCAAAGTAGAGGTGTGATGGAAATTTAGAGGTGCCTCATAAAGACTGTTTCTGTAGACAATTTTATCTTTTAATTAAGAGGGAGATAACGCTAGTAAAACTTTAGGTCATACAAAAATGAAATATTTAAATAAATTTGGTGAGTTTTATAACATTGGTTCGTTTCGACCAGAAAGTTTATTAATTTTATTTGAAATCCTGTTATATTTACATAAACTAAAAACAAATCTACAAAACGGAATTTAAATTTTTTAATGCTAATTACCAAATCATCTTACCGTTTTCTAGATAAAAATATTTTTAAACTGACATTTCAATGCTTTATTTCCTTAAAAAATCTCTTTAAAATGTTTCGAAAGTAGGTAATAAACTTTAAACATTAGTTGATTATTTATTAATTTTTAATGACTTTTGTAACAATTTTATCTTTATGGTTAACTATATTAAATCTGTTACTCTAAATATGTTAATTGATATTAACACCGTAAAAAATATTTGAGGGTTTGATAGATTTTCTTGTTGCTTTACCTTATTGCAGAGTTAAACGTAATTCAAAACATTTTTTATCACTAATTTTCTAAATGTTTATAAGTACAATTAAAACAGATTTTTAACCTTTTATTTTAAAATATTGTTGCTTGGAACAAAAGTATACTCAAGTAAAAACAGGAGCTGAGCCAAAGCTCGTCTAGCTTTAATAGACTCACGACTTAGAATTTATACATGGCGACATGTATAGTAAAATAAAAAATATGTAAAAAGCAAAAAAAAAAACACCGCAAAGTAGTTTTTTAGATTTGTAATAATGTTTTGCTTTAAAACTAAATTATATATTATATAGTGTTATATTTGCAATATTGTGACTGATTATTATTTGTGAAAAATTTTTTAATTCTAAAACTTGTTAACATCATGTACAAATGTTGTGTTATAAGGTTGGTATTAACAGTTTATTAGAAGGTTTTACCTAAATGGTAATGAAGCTCATGCAAACAAGTAACTATAATAATATTTTAGTATCATAACATCAAGTCCAAAAATATGATTGTCCTGCATATATCCTTGTTTTTGTATGTACTATAAATAAACTTAATAATATTTTAATGCTTATTTAAAAGTATTTTATCTAATATCTTGTTTTTTAAACAACTGCAGTACAAAAAATAACTTGTAGATGTAATTCTCTATATTAAAAGCACTAGGTTGCCTTAGCAAAAGTAACAAGGATACATTTATGTGTATCAGAAAGGTTCCAAAAAAAAACAGTTAAACACACAGCCTAAACTTAATTTTACTAATAAAAATTTATATAAATATAAGTAATTTTAATTTAGACATTATTATACTGTGCACGTATTTATACAATGACAAAATTTACTGTTTTGCTTCGACTAGTCTTGTTTACTCATGGTTATAGTGTAGTTGTATTTTGTACGTTTTTTTCATACTCTAAATAATAACTAACAATAAATCAGATAAATGTCCGCTTGTGCTGGATTTGAAAAAGTCGGTTTATTTTACAAATCTGCTTAAGGTAATAAAAGATCAATAATTTTAATCTTTAATAATGACAAGCATACTGTTCTAGATAGTAAAATATTTGGGTGAAACAATGTTGGTTGAGAAGTCCATACCTGTCTGACTTTTTGACGATTAAGTTACAAAATACAAAAAATAATTTTTACTTAAACTTCTTTTTTGTTGTGCAATATGAGTCGAAGCTATTCTATTAGCTATGTCTGCTTAATGGTGGTGGAAACGTATTTGGGTGAAGTAAAGGTGGTTTAAATATACATACCAGTCTGACTGTCTGAAAATTTAGAGAGCATTGTTTCAGGCGTTTTAGGCAAAAAAAGTTGAAGTGACTGACATGTTTGAAAATACCTAAGTGATTCTATTGTTTTTATGTTTTTTTTTTGCAGAATGTTCTAAGTTCTATTATTTTAGACTCTGTTCTAAAAAAACAAAACACATAACCTTAAAAAAATGCTATATATACATATTAATAAACTTCACTGTCTTAAAAAATGTTTATTTGTTCTTTAACAAAAGACGCAAGGTAGTCTAACTTTGGTTGTTGGTCTAAGAGAAATTGCAATTATGGTATTGATTAATTATTACAGTAGGATTGTCTTTTGCGGCTACCGAATTTTTTGGTAAACTTTATGACAATATGTTCTTTTCCAACTTTCCAACTTGATGCGACAATTACTTAAAGAGAATTGTAATAACAGGACTTGCAAAAACAGTAAATTTTTAAAATGCATATATTGAAAATGAATAAATGATTTTTTTTGTTTTTATTTTTTTTTTTTAGTGTTTTCAGCTTTCTCATCTTAAGCTCTGTTGAGTTTAAGTTTTCTAGATTGTGCCTCAGTCTTTGAAAATTTTTTACTGTTTGAATTCTGTGTCAATTTCTTACACTCTGACCATTTTGTGTAGATGGGGCGTAGAGCTGCTGTAGTCTCTTAGCTGTTCGCAATTTTTTTCCATAAAGTACTTTTTAAGATTTTTTATGATTTTATTTACACACTTATACAAAATTGCTTTATTAACAGTTTTGCAGGTTTATTTTTTTTGTTTTAGTTCACAATTTACATGCCTTTTAGAAACGTCTTAACTTCTTGTGACAGTTTATAAAAAGTAACAGCATCATACGTAAAATATCTTCGTGAAAAGACAGTTTAGAATCCCGGTGAGATCATCAGATTAGAGGTGTGATGTAAATTTAGAAGTACCTGTTGAAAATTGTTTCTGCCGACAAGTTTAACTTTTAATTAATTAAGAGAGAAAGTTAGTAAAACTAAGTATGATATTTAAATAAATTTGGTCTATATCAATCAGCCAAGTTCATTAATTTTTTTTAAAATTTTGTCATATTTACAAAGACCAAAAACAAAAATCTACAAAACGTAATAAAAAATTTTTGTAAGCGATTAAAACTAGAAATATCTAGACATCTAAAACACACAGTTAAACAATAAATTGAAACAAAGACTACAAAAGTTTTAACAAGTTTTTACGTTCTTTAAATTTAATTATATTTATATTTGAGTAACGTAATCTAAGAGACAAATAAGCTCTTTTCACTAAATGTTATTTTACTGTAGTATTAGTTACAAATCTAATATTTTTGTCAAGTATTAGACCCAAACATTTAACTAGCAAATAATAAATAATAAACAAATAAAAATTTATTAAAAATTATCATGTTATGATTTACACATACAGTGTGTCAATGTTAAAAGTTGCAATCGGCAATATTTCTAGAATTGAAAAAGTTATTGACAATTACTTAAAAGCGTTTTGGTGGTTGCTAAAAGGAATTAAAATGACATGGTAAGTGACGCACCCCCACCCACCTTTTAAGCCACAGCCACCCCAACCTGAAAATTTTTAAAAGCATTACCCTACTTGTGATAATCGTTGGAAAGCTCATAACAAGCGCTTTTCAAAAATGTTATGCAAAAGTCTATTTGGAAAAATCGTTTTCTAAATAATCGACAAGAAAGACTTAAAATTTTCATTTTTGTTATTTGCTGTAGTAAATGAACTTTAATTAAAACTAAAATAAAACATTGCCTAAGTGATTAATTTCTATTAAGTGCTATAATAGATGTTAAAAATAATTTCCGTTGTTTGCTAAACAAAAATAAAGCATGTTTTAAAATTCATCACAAACTTTTTGAAAAGTTTTTTTGCGAATAGCTCAACACTCTTGAATGGTTTTTTGTCTCAATTATTCAAGTGAGTCTACTTTTGTTTTATAAACCACAGACTTTAAATTACCCCATAAAAAAATCTGTGTAAAATCTGGTGACCTAGGGGACCATTCAATGTGTTCTCTTTTCCCAATTTATTGTTTTAGCTAGTGGTTATCCAACCATGCCTAACTAAAAGTATATAGTGTGGAGGTGCTCCATCTTGTTGAAAATGCAGTAGATGATTATTTAATCCAGAATTTTCCAATTCGTCAAATTAATTTTTAAGCTCCTGAACTATAAAAGGCTCAATGGTTGTCTCCAGCATATTAACGTATTGTGCGCCGTTCAAAATGCTATCACTAATAATGGCATCTCCTAGTATTCCAGCCCAAACATTTAGTTTTGGTGGATACCGCGTATGTCTCTCTCTAAATATGTGAGGGTTTACATCACTCCAATACCTGCAGTTTTGTTTATTCACATTTCCATTTAAATAAAACGAACATTCATCCGAAAAACAAATGTTTTTTACGAATAATGGTTTAGTAATGCATTTTTTCAGTAACCATTTCACAAAATTTAATGCGCCGATCCAGGTCATCATTGCTAAGTTTTTGGAGAATTTGCATCTTATAAGGATAAAATTTACAAAGTTTCATTACTTTTTGTACTGATTTGTGTGATAATTCAGTTTCCCTAGCTGCGTGACGAATTGACATTGTTGGATTTATAGCATATTGTCCAAGTACTTCAATTTGGGTTTTCTCACAGAGTAGTCTTGGTTGACTTCTTCTTTGAACACTGCCGCTGTTCGAAGAGCACAACGATTTTTATAACAGTAAATAAATATCAATTCAACACGCTCGCGCTCTGCTATACTACAAACCATTGTTAATTTTTGATAATTTACAATATCGCTAACAGGTACAATTATCAAATGAATTGTATGAATCTCCAAAAGCAGATACATTATAATCTGATCCCAAAACAGAAACATAGAGGTGCAAAAACCATAATGTTCTGCCATTTTAATAAGATACAAAACACGAAAAAATTACACAAAAAAACATGAAACGTAGTCTTTAGGGTTTAAATCATTTTTTTAGCTGTGTATTTTGTAAATAACTTCTATTTTTCCTTTAGGACATCGCATAACAAAAATGAAATTCTAAAGTCTTTCTTTTTGAGTATTTGGAAAATGACTTCGTCAAATAGGCTTTTGCATAACATTTTTGAGAAGCGCTTGCTATGAGCTTTAAAACGAAGTATCACGAGATATAGTGTCGTTTAAAATTTTCAAGTTTGTGTGGCTGTGGCTTAAAGGGTAGGTGGGGGTGCGTCACCCACTTAATGTCATTTTGATTCTCTCTAGCAACCACCAAAACGGCTATAAGTGATTCTTAATAATTTTTTCAATTCTAGAGATATTGCTGATTGAAACTTTTAAAATTGACACACTCTATACATACCTAGTTGTAATAGCTAATATTTAAAAATATTATTAATCAGTCACATTTTTTTGAATATAAAGGAAACTAATAAAAATATTTTAATTTAAATTGCAAAATTATAATCTGAAAAATAACAGCGCTTTTATAGCATACTTTTTCTGGTAGGCAAAACCTATTTACAAATGTCAAAAACAAAAATTTATAGTTATTCACTTCTTGTTTTGTCCAAGAAATTTTTCTTGCTGGCTGCTTGATCGGAACCACATCTTTTGTGTTAATATTGTGTTTTACTAGGTTTGTCATTTTCGGCTGTCAAGCTTTCAAAGTTGACTTTCAATTCTGGTATGGTTTGTCTATTTGAATTGGTTGGGTCATATTGTTGTTGGTCTTTACTAGCGTCTATATAGCTTAAACTACATTATAAAATAATGTTAATCCCAAAAATTTCGAGATTAGGACAAAATGTATGCCGAAAATTTCAGAACTGAAAAGCAGTAGATATTTCGGAAATTTGAAAATCAGGATTCTGAGATCAAACTTGTTAATTAGAAAAAACGGTGGATTGAAGCCAGGACGGAGAATCAAAAAAGAATTAGATAAAGCAAAAGTTACTATGAACGGTGGAAAAAGACGAAGCTGAGTTAAAAAGATTGAGGTTGGATTTGAGACAAAGTTTAAGGAAGTTGAGAAAATTGAGGATGAGTGAGGTATTAAGCTTAGATCGAATGGATAGTTTTTTGGATAGATGTTTTTTTTGGCTCCGGCTCTCCGACTGCGACAGTAATTGCCATGATTGTGGCATCAATTTCTCTAATATGAGCCTCTTCTAAAAAGTATTGCTCGAATGTTGATATATTTATTGTATTCGGTTGACACATTAACACACTTGATAATGTGCTTCCGTTTTTTTTCGTTGTTAACTACGTATTTGTTATATCATAAAAAGATATTTACCTGATCACTGACTAGATTACGTATTCTAAGATTCAAGAGTTTAAGAACATTTATTTGCTACAAAAAGTGAAAGAAACTTAAACACAACACTTTTAATTTACTGAAATGCTAAAACACAAAATAAAATAATAATTTAATAAAATAAATTTTTATGTTGGGCGCTGTTAATTGCTTGATAATACACAACAAAACGTTTTTCAAGATTTCGTTTACACTTATTAAATATGTTCAGTAATAATTTGTCAAGTTCTTCTTGAATTTTTTGTTGCAAAACTATTGAATTATTTGGTTTGTTTAAATACACTTTACTCTTTAAATAACTCCACAAATAAAATCCAGTGGAGTGAGTGAAGTCAGGTGATAGAGATGGCTTTTCTATCTTTTCTCTTTGACCAATCTATCTTTTTGCATATAATTTTTTAGCTGTGCCCATTTAAATACGATTAAATAAACATTCAAGTTTTGGCTTTATAAACATCTATTCATTTATAATAGACATCCTCCAGGTCTGACAAGTCATTAATGGTAGTCTCACAATTTTGCCAACAGACAAAGCATTCAATCTTTTCTACACCATTATTCTTATCTATTTTGACTTTACATGATTTTCCTGTAAAGCAATAGAGACAGTAATTAGAAACAATAGAATCAGATTACTTGGTTATAAAAAAATTTGAAGAATTCTAGTAACTGCATACGCCAGGAGGGAACTGAGATATCAGAAGGTGGTCAAAGTGTATTTCTAAACAATATATCTTTTGTAGATAAGCGGGTGTTTTTAGTAAAAGAACTTTTTTCTGTTGTTCATAACAACGAGTGTGAGCTACAATCTGAGGTAGTTTCCATTTGTCAATTTGGTTTTAATTAAATTAATTTTTTAAAGTTTATTTTGTTTAAAAAGCACAAAGATTTTTTACAGTCTGACTCAATAAAACAATTTAAAATACGACTTTAAATAATACTGATAAAAAGATAAAACTTTTGTTGATTTTAAAAACACTTTAAAATTAAAATGAAGTAATCTACAAAAATTTATATACTCAAAAAATTTGTTAACTAGTGCGTCCTTGGTAATACATTTTATTAAAACTATGTTTTTCTTAGAGCTAAATACAAAAAGCAAAAGCAGTTTTTAGTAACGTGCAGGTTTTCAAAAAATTCGAGAGGTACATTTTCTGCCCTGAAAGTACAAAAATTGTCTACTCAATATAAAATTGAAAACGAAAAACCTTACTTTAGAATTAAAAACAATTTTTTTTGTATTTAGTTTAATTGTTTTTATATTTTGTTAAATTAATTGTAATTAAACAGAAAAATTTTAAAAATTTTAACAATACATATAATATTTTTACCAAAAAAATACAATTTGTTTATAATTTTGTGTAAATAATAAAAATAATCTGCTATAATAACAAATCCTATACCAAATTTAAAAGTACTAACTAGGTCTTTAGGACATGTTTTGAATCTGTAAAATATATTATTTTATAAAGTAAAAGCAAAAATTGTATTTTTTGTTGCATTTTCTAAGTTTATGGCTTACGCCTGACTAACCTTATTAGGTTCAAATAACCTTAACATTTTTAAAATTTTGTACAAAATACAATTCAACTCTAAGTGAGATACAATTGCAACGTGTCACTACCACAGAGTATGTGGAAGCTGTAGTTTTTTATAGCAGCTAATTGCATAGACACCTTGCAAAGATCCTCTGCCTAAATGGTCGTGAGTGAAATGTAGCTAAAAACCAAAACACTAAAATATAAATAGTAAGAATTAGTTAATAGTATAATTAACACAATAAAAATTGTAATTTTATTTTGGGGGTGAACCGTATTAGTGTCTTAACAATCATCGCAGCTTGTGAAATGACAACTGGCTTGAGATGCACTCAACTTTATACTTGGAAATTTATAACACTATAACCATAGCATAAAACCAAATTATAAAAAGTTTTATACTATGCTATAACCAACAATTATTTGACAAAATTTGCTGTTACTGTTAAAGCTGAAAAAACCCAATTTAATCCGTTTAAATTTGGTCACTTTTGACATTTTTTGCAAATGTCATCTTCATTAATACCGATGACGTGCAGGTATCCTTTTAGTAGGCAGTGTCCTGTGTACATACCTATCAGCAGTTAAGGGTCTCTACAGTTCAAACACATCAGGTCTTTACTTGTCCGGACCTATAATAAAAACGCTGGATTTTTATATGCTTTCTGGAATTATCTGTCTCTTAAATTATCCGTTATTTGCCAAATAACAAGATGTCTAACGACATACATAAAGCTTATTTTTCAGCTTTTTGGAGATAAACTGTTAGTCTTTTCGTTACCCTTTAGACCAAAGTGTCCTGATATGTAGCAAGGTACACCCGTTTGTTACACTTAGCCAGTGCCTGTTTTCTGGTGTGACATTTTCAGATAAGTCTCGATAAGTGTCTGCACGATGTAAAGTCTTTAATCAGCAAAAATTTAAAAAATAGATTTCAACTTTAACATCTGTGATGCTGATGATATTGACTGGTGACCTTTTTTTAGTGTATATTTTTTACTGATTTATGCCGTGAAGCAGTAGGTAATTTGTCCCAGCTGCTTCCTTTACAAGAAAGAGATTTAAAAAGTAGAATTTCTACCAGAAGCTCTGTGGCTACGGTCAGCGTGTTTCTGAAAGTTTCTGTAAAAATCTTTTTGGCCCTAGATGTAACCGCTAAAGACTACCAAACAAAAGCATTATACATGCTCATTGGTCTAATACCGTAGTTGTAGTGATAAAGCATGACGCGCGTTGTAAGACCAAAGGTTCTACCAACAGTTTGTCTACACGCCTAGAGCGTGCTCGTAGCTTTTTGCATCTTGTTTTTTACGTGTAGTTTCTAATCTAGAAGAGAGTTTAAAATTACCCTAAAATATTTAAGTTTGCGGACAACACGCAGCTGTTCGCCAAATAACAAAAAAGCCACATAATAACAAAGCAGGGTTTGCTACCTTTTATTTTGTCGAAGTCGTTGCAAACCTTTTTGTTATCTTCAATTTATTTTCTTCCAGCGCATTAATAAAGTTTTGCGAGTTTTTTGTTGGTTTTATGATGTCGGTAAATTTTTGTATAGCTGTCAAATTTTTTAAATGGTTTTGCTGTTTTCTTGGAGTGGAAATTGTCTGACAATATTGACGAGGAGCTAAATCGGTAATTTTCTTTCGACTTTGTGCAAATTCGATTTTTTTGTTATCGATAAATTTTTGATCATTCTTTAGTTTGTTGCAGATGGTACAAAACGCTAATTTATTAATAGACAATACCTTTCTATCCTGCAAAATTATTTGGCTCTTAAAGTTTATGATTGGTTTTTGCGCTATGATAAAATCTAGACCATGAATAATGACGCTGGTCAAATTTAGACATTTTTAAATATTTTGCTTGAAGTCAGTGCATTCTTTTGTAAATTTTATGTTGCAAGAAGTGTTTGTTTTGACGGTATGTTGATGGTTATCGGAGAAGAACGGTTGACAGGAAAGTAAATCTTGCAGTTTTATCTCTTAATAAAAAACGTAATTAGCCGACTTTTTGTTTACGTATCAAAGCACAGATCCGGTATCTAACAGGGCCATAAAATTTTTACCACTTACGAAGATCTACTAAAATATTTATCTAAATTTAGTGACTCTAGGTTTTATGTTTTGCACACTGCACCTGGTACCTACTGTTTGTTTCTAAACTTTCATCAAATACTGTTTGAAATTGTATTGTTTAGAGTATTTTAAAAAAGTTTCTCGACCACACCTAAAACCGAATAAAACGGCTAGTTTATTCATAACGGGTATACTCCATTTGACGGCATTGCCAACATACAACTTCTTTGTTTATAGTTTCTTCAGGCAGTTTTTCAGCGAATGCTGATATATTAGAGTTAAGTTAACGGTTTTTGTATTTCTGTTTTCGGTTTGCTCAGCTCTTGAGCCAGACTTTCATGCTTGTGGACTTGATCATTAAATCTATAAATGAGACTGTTTACAATAATTATTTTAGTAAATGTATTTCGGCAGCAGGTGTTTGTAAACACAGTCAAGTTTTTGTGCTGCACATCTTTCATGTCTACGAACCAGTGTTTGCAGTTGTATTATGTAGTCGCAACCGTTTTTATAATATTTTTCTTGTAAAGAAAACAGTTTTAAATAGTCTTACAAATTGCCTTTAAAAATTAATTTATTTTTTATAAATTTTTTGTACTACAAAACGGCTAAGTTGCTCAACAGCTCGGAAGCGCTTGGACCAGTTGATTCCATTTTATGCAGTATTTTGCTGTTTTACTCTATCTTGAAAAGCAGTTTACTATCAAATGTTACATTCTATTTTCAAATTTGATTTTTTAAATTTTCATGTTAATTAGGCACGCCAGAAATTAAAGTTTTGTATTTTGTGTTGCCTGCCTTATATCTTTGTGTCAGCTTTTTTTATACTAAAATAATTCACTCCAACAGTACAGGTGACAATGACCGCATCTGAAGTTGTGACTGTAGAAGTCTCCAGGCTGTTTTTGTTAAAGTTTTGGATCTAACGTCTTAGCTCTACGACGCATCGTTTTCTTTTCTTTTGGGAATGGTTTACAAATTTTGTGCTTTATACTCTTTTTCTATGATTTTGCTGATGTTTTTGTGCATTGTTGCTGCTTACTTTTTACCACTTTTGTTTCAAGAGGTACTACTGTAGCTACAAAAAAAATTAATTGATGTGTTCTTCACGAAAATCTTACAACTTTTTTTTTTAAATTTGAGCTTTGTAAAACAACTTTGCTTTTCATAGGTTCTAATTTTAGGGCAACCAGTTCAGTCCAGATGTATTTTTTTTATTTAAGTTCTGGATTTGTTTGTTATCTTAAGATTGTGACTATTGTACTATTTTTTTAGTAATTGTTTAGTTATATCATAATAAAAATTACAATAAATTTAAAAAAGTTAAAGTATTAAAAGTTTTATTTAATGTATCTGTAATAATTCAAAAGCTTCTAAAGTAATTATAATGTTTAACAAACAAAGGAACTGAATGTAACTAGTTATATTTTATATAAAAGACTAATAGTAATAGAACACCGTAACATGGAGTTTTGTGGCGTTACATTATTCTGTACGTTGCTTGTATTACTTAAAGCCTTAAAGGGTGCGCAATCTACTTAACTACCACCACGACTAAGTTGCAGCAGTTAACCTATTTACGGTAAAGGCTTTTTCAGATTTGACGATATCTAGCTTTATTTATCTTCTCGAGATAGATATTTTATTCTTTTCTTGTTGTTTAGATTCGAGTTTATTTTTTGTTTTATTTACTTTACTTTTGTTGTTTTCACAACATTGAGACTTATTGGTTGTACACATGTAACACACAGAGATTGGTTTTTTAAAATGTTTTTTCTGTCTTTACTTCTAACTGCTCAAATTTTAGAGTTGAGTTTTATAAGATCAAGTGATGTGTTGTTTTCTGTTAGTTGTTTTAAAATCTTCTGACTTGTTATTTGGATTTTGTCTGTTTAGACAGTCAAAACAGATAACTTCTAGTTTCTCCACGTTTTTTTTTTAAGAAAACTCGTTAGTTTTACGCTAGTGACACACAGAAGTTGCTTTTTTAGAGCTATTTTATTACAAAAAATTAGTTTTCATTTGGGTTTATGTTTTGTAGCTTTATTTGTAGCTTTGTGCAATTGGCGCTGGCTAGCGTTACTAAGGCATAAGAAATATTTTAAAAAATATCCAGCCAAACGTCAGATAGCGTCACTGGTTAAATGTACTAAGGTTAACTATACTATATAACTTTTTTAATGCAGTGGGTCTTAAATGTAGACGAAGGCAGTAACTATACATAAACCGACTGACTGAAATTAGTTGGGAAGTAACTGGATTAATAACATACTTTCAAACCTGTCTACTACAGAAACAGGTCCATTCTGGTTACCCATATTTAATACTGTATTTGGCAGATGACAAATTTCAGCAAAACTGCAAGAGTGATGTGGTCAATTAGTGCAATGAATTATCTTAAAAAGTATTTAGTCATCGTCTTGGAATGATTGCATCTTAAAGTCTTTTGTAACATAAATTGGCTGCGCTTGTTTATTAACTAACTTTATTTTGTAGTTTTTTACATTAACGGTTTCTTGATATATAATAATGCTAAGCATCAAATTTATTTAAATTAACAAATAGCAAAAAACAATTTTTATATAATTATAATGTTGGAGCACTGAAGACAAACT
Source organism: Tribolium confusum (assembly GCA_029207805.1). Taxonomy (NCBI): domain Eukaryota; kingdom Metazoa; phylum Arthropoda; class Insecta; order Coleoptera; family Tenebrionidae; genus Tribolium; species Tribolium confusum. The sequence continues at coordinate 21,075,543 of JALGAY010000008.1, read as the reverse complement.
GGTACTTTTTTTTCGATATTTGTTTAGAGAACACAATTGGGACTATTTTTGTAAAAGAACTGGGTTGTTACTATCTGTTTAGGTTTAATATATTTTTCAAAAAATGATATGTATTAAAGAAGAGTGATCTCTGCATTATTCCAGGCTTGGACCTGAGCGATTCCAGTAATTACAAAAGCTTTGATTAAAATTAGTAAATATCACACTTGTTGTTAATATGATAATTAACCTAACTTGTACGCGTGCTTGTTTTTATATCCTACGTATTTTTTCGTATTTTGTTTTTTTTTTTCTAGAAGTTGCAGCTGTTTAATACGCATATTTTTATTAGGTTTGTTGTCTTTTAGGATTTGTTGTTATATTATTATATTTTTTTTTATTGGACTGGTTTACATATCTGTCTAAGTCATTGATCGGGACCAATGACTTAACGTGATTTTAGAATCACGGATTAGAAGATTAAAAGCTTTTTTCTTTTTGGAAGGAATTTAAGTTCTGACCCTTGCGTAAAATAATAAATATTTCTTATTATTTTTTATAATACGGCATTGAATTAATAATTGTGTTAAAAAACTTACCGGTATCAGTTTGAACATTTTATTCTCTGTTTTCTTTTTTGTTTAAGTTAACAACTAGGTAATTTTGACCACATATTTAAGACAAGTTTGTGTTTAGCAATTATTCCAGCGTATTTATTTAAAGTTGAAATATATTTGAAAATTAATTTAAATTATATTGCAAAATTTTTTTTTAAGATAGATTGTTTATAAACTAGTAACGACACACTGTTTTGGTTGTGCTTTGTTAGTTTTGGAAGTGCTTAATCTATCTGGTATTTTAATCTAAACGTTTTGTTTTCAACATTTATGTTTTCTGGTTCGATTTGAAAATGTTTGTAGCCGCAGCCTTCTCAAATGTTCTCTTGTCTGCAGCGATTGCTTAATTTACGACAAATGCAAATTTACACATGCTATTGTGTAAAATGTAAGGATAATGATTGGTTTTTTGATTTGGTAATCTACTTGTAATTTGGTGCTATATAAAAAAATTGACAAACACCATTTACTGAAAGATTTGTCTAACACTTTAACGTTACAAGTTGGCAAGTATTAAGACACTTTTTCACTCACATTTGTCGTTCATTTTAAAAACAACAAAAAACAAAATTGATCTAAAAAATAATTATTAGATAGTCGCCAAATTAAGCATAAACTTTGCGATCTTTTGCAAAGAATTTGCTTCTTAAGTAAGTAAGAAATGTGTAGATAATGTATGATCCTGTAATAAAACTTGCTCTTTTTCTTTGTCTTGCTTCGTCTTTGTCTTGCTTTGTCTGACTTTGTCTTGCTTCGCTGGAGCTAACATAATACTGTTTCAATTTTTTCTTATGTTAAAAAAAAAGTTTTTATTGGCAGTTGGTTTTTGTCTAGTTTTAAATATTTTTTTTTATTTTATATTGGAGAATAAACGGCAAGATTTTTATAAATTTTTTTTCTAGGCAAAATTTTGAAATTTTTTTACAGTACGTATTATCTGATTTAAAAAAAAACTGTAGTAAAGATAATAATACCTTAAATTTAATTTCATATATTAAAAGCATTATCTTGTCATACAGGTGACTGAAAACAGACATTACCTGCATAGTAATTCACTATAATTATTGCCTTGAATGACAATTATTTTGTTTTTTTACTAAATACACGTAGTAAATTTTAAATACTCACTTTTATTTTTTTTGTGGTGCAAATGACCCAATGGCTTATAAGTTGCTATAGTAATGGGTTAGTCATTTGCACCAAAGTAGACCAAACTAAAGTGAGTGTAAAGAAAAAACTGTATTTTTATTAAGATAAAAAATTAACGTGTTTATTCAAGAAGCACAAGCATAATATAAAAATAATAACACTTAATATATGTAGTTTTTTACATAATTTGACAACATTTTGTAAGTGAAAATTATTGCTATTATTTATTTTATTATTCATATATTTTCTATAGGGTACAAGTTCGCACTGCGCGAAGATCAATCCAGACTTTTTAGGTTTTGTTAAAGCATTCTGCTTATCACTACTTCTAGCTATATGAAAACTTCAGTGCTAGTGGTCTTGTTAAATAATAAAGTTATATTAAATAAAGGTTGCAATTACTGATAGCAGCAAGATATTTTTTAATATATCAATCTCATTCAACATTATCAACATTGAATTTGCGATTTATTTTATCCAGGGCATCTGTACCGTAAAATAATAGGTTAATTTGCTTAAATCTAGAGTGGCACATATCAGTCTTAGAAAAATTTTTTTTGGAACACCGGATTCATACTTGTTTTTGCGCCGCAGAAAGCAGTCTCTATTTTGCTCTGACTTTTTTAAAATTAAGAAAGTCATAAACAATGTTAATTATAATGTAGCAAATAGGTTATTTATTTGTACTAAGATATTTTTTATACCGCTATTTTGATACAAGATTTTTGTTTTTTTTTGACATTTACTTCTGTGATGGCAGTAACCGGCCTGGCCGCCTGTGAGTCGTTTTTAACGCCTTCTCTACGTCTTTTAAATGTATTTAACTATTTTTTAAATGGTAGTTAACGAATAAAAGATGCAGAGTCCTGGTAAACTGCAATTATTTTGTCGTAAAATTGTTTTGTATGAAATTTAATTACAGCGCAATGCTTAATTTTTTTATCGTTGCCTGAGCATTGATAGCTCTCTTTGACTACAAACTTCGTAGTTTTTTGATTTTACGTATGACTTTCTCTGCTCATCTTTGTACAAGTTAATTTTTACATACCTTAGATCAAATACCTAGTACATTTACTGTTTATAAAAAAACAGTAATTATAAACAATAATTAAATATTAAAAATTCATATTTTTTTATCAGTAGGTAAATATAGGTACGTAGGTAAAAAAATTATTGGCGGTCTCTCAGATTGATTTTTAATTGCTCATAAGACATTCTTACATTTGTCTTATAATTTTTTTTTTTGAGTTTAGTTATTAACTTTTAATTTCTTCTATGTATTGAGCTCTGTCAAAACCGCAACAAAATATCAAATATTTTATTTTCTGTTTTCAATATAGAATTTATCGTTCTTGGTAACGATGTAAATGCTTCCTATTTTCATCTTGCTTTGGTTTTTTGTTTTGTTTCAGGGGATTGTAAAAAAGACTAGATATGTGGTAATAAAAACTAAGCCACAGAGTGCAGAAATTTTTGTTTAATCAAGAATTGTTTGTTTAATACTGAGAATTATGAAAATCTTATCTAACCTGAACTGATGTTTTTTTAAAACAATATTTAAAAATATGTTTTTTTATTTAAAATTTTTGACGTTAGAAAAAAAAATTTTGTTAACAAAAATTTACTTTTTTTTTGGGAAAGACCTAAGTGCTTGAAGTAGCGTCAGATACTTTAATAATACTTGGTGATTGGGAAACGACTGCTAATGATTTTGTGCGATTTAGAGAAGCCAAAAATTTTCTTAATTTATTTGTTTTGTTTCTTCTAGTTGGAGTATTGACTATGCTCATAATAAATTTAAAATTCTAAAAAAAACATTTTTTTTAAATAGGGCGCCAGTACGTCTAACAAAAACTACCTTATTAATGCTTGAAAGCTAAAACTTTCTTGAACCATTTGTGTTGTGTTTTTTTATTTGTAAAATTATATTAAATGACAATAATTTTGACGTTTAAAAAAAAGATATATTTTTAAACGTCAGTACGTCCAATAGAAAATTAATTTAATTACTTCCATAAGGTTTAAAAGCCGAAGACTTTTTTGAACTATTTGCTTTGACTTTTCTATTTAGGATATTATCTGTGATAAAAATAATTTTGAAATTTCAAAAAAAACTGATATATTTTTTTAACGGCAGTACGTCTAATAAAGAGTACTTTAATAATGTTTGTAACACAAAAATTTTTTCAAATTATTTGCCTTGACTTTTTATTAGAAATTTTATCCATTATGACAATAATTTGGAAATTCCAAAGAAAAACTGTTATATTTTTTAAACGGCAGTACGTCTAATAAGGTATTGAAAAAATCGGTCAAGTGTGCCGACTACCAACAAGCTGAAATGTGAAAACACTAAAGGCCGTTGCATTTGGTCTGAGGAACAAAATATGAGTACAATGTTAAAGCCAGTAACTAGTTTTTTTATGTCTAAAAAAAATGAAACAGTTTTCTTATTTTTTTTGTTTTGTTTTATGTGTTGTTATTTTTTCGATTCGCTGCTTTTTTTCTATTTTTCTATTTTTCTATCTAGTTTGCTTTTGATTATATTTTTTGTAAACTTCTGAGTATGTTTAGAAGTGATATTAGTCTATAACTGGTGACTTACTTGCTGGGTTTTTCAAGTTTGTGCATCAAAATTACATCTGCATTTTTTCATTTATTTAAAAAAAAATTGTTTTTAGAATTATATTTATTATATTGGTTATTATTGTTGGTTGGTTATTGTTATTAAAACAAAAATTGACATTTTTTGTCAATACTATGTCTACAACATTATTTCCTAAATTGTAGTAATGAGTGGAGTCAGTAGGTTTATTTGGTTTTATATTATTTTTATATTCTCAGGGCAAAGTGTTCCAATTAGACACCTCTGAAACAATTTCTCAAACTGTGCAAAATTTTATGCCTAGCATTGGAATCTCTCGCTAGTAAAATTGGGATTTTTGATTTTTTAATAAAGTCCAGTGTTTTAGATTTAGTGGTTTGCCTGCTGATTTGGTCGTGAGTGACCGTCTTATATTAATTGTCGGTACTACTCGACCGAGAGTAGTTTTTTTAGCACCTCTAGCAAAGAATAAAGCGATACTAGCGCTACTGTTGTAGGCTCCCGAACATTTAAGAAATAGGGGTTAAAATGCTTTTTAATTTCTATATTTTTAAAATTTAAGACATTTGTCTATTGGTCTCTTACAAGTACAAACATCAAAGCGCACAAAGCGATAAGAACTATTTAGTTATAGCCAGAGTTTTTTTCCACACCAAGAAATTTGTTTAAACCATTTTTATTGGGAGGTGTAGATGTACCTTTTTTTTTTTTTTGAAAATGCCGAGATTTTTTAGATCTAATTGTACTTGTTTCTTTACTGCTGGATTTATAGCCAAATTTTTATTTACGTTTCATTTGATAAGTGACTAATTCAAAATTATTTAAGTTATTTGCACTTTGATTATTTCCAGAAAAAGTGTTTTTCGAAGCTATTAGATTGTTTGTATTTGGATTATTGTTGTGATCGTCGTCTTGTTTAAGGTTTTCAGTTCCGATAATTTTTCGAGCGTATTATTATTGAAAAAAATTTTTTATGTTGTGTTTTACAGGACCGAGTTAAAATGATGTTATCATTTAGCAAGACAATTTTATCCTTTAATTCATAAATTATATTATTCTATAGTTGTATAATATGTTTTAAATATTTTACTTCAGTCTACAAAACAGCTAAAATGTCTTTTTTTTTCGTTTCTGATTCAGATTGACTTGACAACATTTGACTTCTTTCTGGTTGATGTCTATCGCGATTTGTTTTGCACAACTCGCATCATAATTAGCATCACAAATTACACATTTTGGACCACTGTTTAAAGGTTGCACTTAAAAGTTGAGTTTTCCGCACCGTCTGTCTTGTCCGGTAAGTCAATGCGATTTTTTTACAAAATAAACATAATTGTTAAATAGTTTTTATTTTTTTTATGCAAATATTAACTTTACAGTCATAACTTAACATAAGTTTAGCTTGAACACTATGCCGTACTGGCTAGGAGAGAGTCTGATATAAATAGACGTAAACAATCACAATCCATTTTAGTTACGATGAAAAATTATTATAAGCAGCTTTTAAAATTTTGAAAAGTGTGCTCTAAATTTCCTACCACATTAAAAAATGGAACTCCGTTTTTTTCCTCCAATTAGTTGATTTTAAATTTTTTTTGTTGGATTTAGCAATTTAGTATACATTTTCGCTTTGATCTCGCTCAGCTCTAGCTACTCTTGTTTCTAGAAATTCTAAATTTTTTGTCGTATTAGGCAAAGCATCAAGCCGCAACAATTACGAAGAAATCAGGAACAACTTTGAACCCAATTCCGCAAGATTATCAGTACAATCATTTTTTTATATTTGTTTGGGACAGAATCCATCCTATATTTATGATTTTTCTTTTGTCATCAGCGATTTTTAGCTGTTTTTAATGCAGCACGCAGTGAGAGACCAATCACTTTATAGTTCAATTTGCGTAACACTGTCTAGCGCACATTTTGAGTCCGAAAAAATCAAAAACTTGATGAAGAAAACAAGCCAATTAGATAAGCATTAGATTCCTAATCTAATTGCAGACAATTCCGCTTCTGTGTGGGAGAGTCAATTCGCCACTCGGAACAAAATATTTATATCTATCTCTTTGAAAGGAATAAAAATTCCAATGCCTGAATGTTTATCTGAGCTTATTAATAATTTTGAATGTTGAAAACTAAATTTTTTAGAAAAAAAATAGTATATAAAGTTCGAAAAAATAATACATCAAATGAAAATATAAAGCAAGGAAGTTTTCCGTGCTGAACCATAAAGAAACAATATTCCAAGGCCCATTTAAAACTTCAATTAAAGATAAAACTACAAATTTATTTTAATAATAAAGAAAAACATTGTAGGTAATAAAAAACTTGATTACCATCGAATTATGAGGGATAATCAATAATGCAAGCAGACTTCAGGAAATGTTTGGTTGCCAGCCAGATACGCCGACCAGTTTCTTTCAGCAATTGTCGAGTTACAAAGTTGTTAATAGGTCTTAAATCCAGTGTTCGGACCAGCTTTGCTGACACATTACATATTTTTTGTCTTTTGTTTTTTTGGATCGCTACTATGTCGTTATTGGGGTTGAATCAACCAATTGGGAGTTTTATAGGAGAGTAAAGGTTTTTGCGGCTATCAAAAGCTGGGTGATAATAGTGTTTTTGTTTATAAATGTTTATTATTTTACGAAGCAGAGGTCTTGGATTTTCTGGAAATAATGGCACATCATGGTGAAAAGCTTTCTTTAGTTTATCGACACTTAAAATTAAATGATTGCTTTTTACTTAATTTTTTTTTGTACTAGGTGCTATGAAGTGAAATTTCAAAAGACAGTTACCTTGTTTCTGGGGTGGTAAAGTTACTTTTTTTCTAAAAGCAGATAAATTTTTATTGTGTTCTTTTTTAAAGCAGTTGTTATCTTGCATTTTAAAATCTTTTTTAATTTTTTTTTAAATGTAAATAAAGCTTATTTTTTCTTTAAATCAATTGTCCAAGTGTTTTAAGGTTGGTAACTCCATTTAAAATTAGCCTTTTTAGTTTCGTTTCCATGGCAATCTAACAGGGTCCCAACATAACTTCAGAATTTTTGACACTGACAATTGATTTAAAGAAAAAATAAGCTTTACGTATAAAAACGTCGTAAATAAAAAAGTTATTAATTTATAGTTTGAAAAAGTATAAACAAAAAAGCAAATGCTAATTAATATTTTGTTTTCTATAGACTACCATTTTGTTTCTAATAGCCAATTGTAAAATTACGCGCTAAATTCAAAAATTTAGTAACGTCTCGACAATGTCTTTGACAATTTTGACAAATGTAATGTTTTGAATATATTTTTTAAATTGCAGTACGTCTAATAAAGGGTTAGAAGTACCAGGAAATCGGCCGCGTGTGCCAACTACCAAGTTGAAATCTGGAAACACTAAAGACCGATGTATTTGCTCTGAGGAAAAGAATATGAGTACAATGTTGAAGCCAGTAACGTATTGTAAGAGCAAAATGGCTATTGTTTTTGAATCGTCAGACGTTATATCCAATACAGATTAGGAATAACAAAAGTTGTGCTCTTAAATTTTGTGATAGCTTTTAATTGTAATTTTGGAAAAAATAGTCTAATATTATGCTGTAAACAGTTTTTAACAGTTAATTTAAAAACTTTGTTTACACTGTGCTCTTAAATTAGTTTATGCACAATATATGTCAAATTTTATACAGATTGTTAATTTTTCTAAGATTTCTTGTTGCTTTTTAATCGCAAGATCTATGTTTATTAAATTGGTGTATAGTACAGTGTTATCTGCATATAGGATAATTTGAAAATGTGCCAATCGTGGCATACGAGTATCTGCGCTGTAAAGATTGCAGAGTATAGGAGCCAGTATTGATTCTTGAGGAACCTCCGCTCTGATTTTTCTTATTATTAATTTCTGATTATCTATTCTGACTTGAAATGTTCTGTTTGTCAAATAATTTGTTAAAATTTAAATTAAATTTTTATTTATGTTTTTCAGTTAACTAGCTTTTTCTATGTCTAAAAAAATTGAGACTGTTGTCTTATTTTTCTTTAATTTTGTTTATATGTCTCGTTATTTTTTTAACTTCCTGTATTGTTTCACGCTGTGGTCAATACAGTTTGCAATCCATAATAATAAAATATTGATTGTAATGACGGAAACTTTCTGTGAATTTAGTAATTACAAAAATTAGTAAATTTGCAGCATGATTTAGTCACTACAATCAATTACAATCATCACCATTGCACATTTTAATAAAAAAAATTGTAAAAAAAATGTGCGACGATGACAATTGGAATTTTTCCAGTCACAGCTACAGCAATGGCCAACATGATACTTTACAATACTGTAAAAGTCCCGTCTGGATATACCTTAAAAAAAAATTTTGCAAGAAAGGAGCCTTGTAGGACGATTTTACTCCACTAATAAGTGACACTAATACACTCGCCGATCGGCCGATCCGTATCAGTTCAAACTAGCTGTGATAAAACCTTGAAATATCCCCTTCCATCTAAAAGTTTGCGAAAAGAGATATGGTGGGGAAGGTCTGTAGGTACCGCCCACCAGCTACCTCGTAACAAACCGATCCCCCTCAAGTAAAACTTTTGGGATCATAATACTGACAAGAGTCTTAACAGATTTGTACCTAAAAGTGTAAATATAAACATAACCTAACTTTATATAAAAACAATTTTTAAAATTAATTAATATTAAACGATTTTTATATGGATGTATGTATAAATTGCACATAGTTGTTGTGTGTCAGATTTTTTATTTATTGGTTTATCTTGTTTATTGATGTAAATCATTTCATTAATTAATCTTTTGTCATATTGTGTCTCTTTGCATATAATTTTGCAATGTCGTAATCTATTTGGTCTTGGTTTTCAGCATGGACTGCAAGAGCAGACCTAGTTAGTTTTTTGTTTATATCACTTTTATGAAGTGCTATTCCACTTCTTAACCATTGAGGTGTTTGGCCAACATATGTATATTTTATACATATTGATATATGTATAAAATATACGCGAAAATAAAAAAAAAGATTATAATTATACGTATTTTTATGTAAACAATAAATATTGCGCCTGTGTGTACAAAAGTTTTTTATTTTGCACTGCAATTTTATTTCTTAATGTTTGTTTAGAAATTTCACTAGCATTTGCAGTAAAGTTGCAATATTCGCATATGTAACAATTTTTTGTTAGTAGTATACTAGTGTAACGGTATTAAGAGTGTTCCCTAGCGCTGCCGCTCAATCTTGCGGGGTCGAGCGGTGAGAAACGAAGTACGTCCGAGCCTGGGCTTATAGCGTCTCCCACTAATATAAAAATGGGAGGGTGGGGAACTGTCGAGAGTCGGTGGCAGTCAGTGGGTTGGACTCTGTTCGGACGATTTTAGGAAAACTCAACTCGAACTTTATTAATTATAATTTATAAATATATTAGAGTTTACATACCGCAGTAAATATCTTGGTTATGCTCGGAATTATGTGTGTACTCGTAGTAGCTAAAGAAGAGAGAAATAAAGGCATAACAAAAATAATACGTGTTTAATCTAGGCCTTCATAAAATTTTATCAAGAATAAAATTCAAATCAAACAACAATATATATAATATATATAGCATAAACAATAATCATAAAAAATTAACATGAATATAACAAACATAATATACTTATATTATTTATAAAAGCATAATACCTGTACAAATTGAGAAAAAATAATAATAATATTTTTTATTACATACAAAAAAAATTGCTATATTATTTAATTCTTAAGTACCTACAAAACCGATAAAATTATTATAGTAACTACCTTCTTTCACTTACCTAAAAAGGTTAAAACTTTGAAATGTATGTTTAAAATTTCAAGATAAGAATCTTATAGTATTGTGTTGTTTAAATAAAAAAAAATATTAGTGTGCAGAAGCCTGAAAAAGTTTATTTAAGACCTTTACTTTGATTGAAAAATAATTTTGCATGATAGCAAATTAGTATATTAAACCACAAGGGCCGTAAACTTAACTTTTCGTAGTCGAAAACGCCTTTGAAAACCGAGAGCGAAACCTCAAGTTATCTAATCGTTCAAGACAACTAAGTGCTTACGGCCTTCAGATTCATTAGAAGCATTATTCTGCTTGCGACTCGAGAGCTGCTTATGGCTTACTGTTCAAGGGATTATTAGAATCATTTCCATGGATAATCAAACTGTCACTTACTATTGCTGTTAGTGTAAGCAATAATGATGTGCCTACAAGATAGGTGGTTAAAAAATTCCATAAAACACGCCTAATTTAGTAAAAACGTTTTGATCTTCTTATTTTTTATATTTATTTTAAAAGCAAAATTGTATTTAAGGTTTTTATTAGTAACGTTATTTTAGCAGCAAAGAAACAATGGTAAACTGTACGGTATTTTTTTAAATTTTTTAATTAATTATGAACTTTTGTCAATTTATTATGGTTGCACAGCAACGTTGAACACGCCTCGTTTGCGAAATGCGTTTGGCCACTAAACAGTTATTTTGCAGCCAAGGTATACAAGAAATTTGTATGCAGTTTTATTTTTCAATAATTTTTTTAAATTTAAAACAAAATGCCACGAAATAAAGGTCAGTTAAGACCAATAAACACATTAATAAAGTAAGATTCAAATTTCGTGGCAAAAAATATAATTCAATATTATAAAAATTATTTGTCAATTTCAATTTAATCATAAGCGCCCGTTATAAGAAAGAGAAAGATTTGCACACAAATTTTGTTAATTCTTTAAAACTACTGAATTAAACTGAATCGCATATTACTGAAAACGGTGACTTCACATAACATTTTTTTTGTCATTTATCAAATTGGGGAATCGTCTAAAACACTCCAAAATATTTATCTCTTTGGACTGCAAATGGTAAAATTTTTTGTATGTCTGTGGTCAATTATCTCAGGTAGTAAGCATTTATGATAAAAAAAACGCAGTTTTGGGAGCATTTTGTTGTTCCAAAATTCGTCGTCTCGTGGTATTTTTTTTACTAAGAGCGATCTTACATAATCAGGAGACACAGTATTTTTTAGTCCAAGTTACAAAATAGCATAACTTTCTACCAGTAATTTGTAATTGTCCTTGAATTTGGTAATAATATGGATGACTTTTTTTTAATTTCATTTTTCTATTTTCCAGTAAAGCAAATGTGATTTTCTCTTGTTCTAAAGCTTCTACTGGTGTCAATTCTGATGAGCCCTTTTGTCCCAAAGGACACTTTATTTCAATGACAGCGTCATGACTAATTAAAGCATCTAGACTTGCAGCAAAAATGCCTTCACATTGCTCTATAAAAACACCGCATGGCTGAGGGTTTGGAAAAAAATTATGTGTTTTCTGAAATGTAGCCAATGCAGTGTTTTCATGATCTTTGCCCCATTTAGTAAAATCATTGCCGTAAAATGAACTATACAAAATACTTTTTACAGTTGAAATGCAAGATGTTTTTTCTCGCATTCGACAAATCCTACCAAAGAAGGAAGCCGTTAAACGATTTGCTCTGGATTGTACCCACACAGGATTAGTACTTTGACCAATGCTGGATTTCTCAATTTTTGAAATTTCTTCAGCAGAAATTTTCAACGAAGCAAGAAATTTAATTTTTCTTTTTTCAAATTCTTTTTCGGACAGATCTGGAATCGAATTATAATTTGCTTCTTGTGCGGGTGTTCCATAATCAGTGTCAGCAGATGCAATTTTTTTTGCTTTGTTTGTCACTCTATATAAATATATGTTTAATGCATTTGTAGTTATTGTTCGGTTCAGGAAAGAAGCGACTTTCGTCATCAATTTATTTTTAAGTTACGACACACGTTATTCACATTTCCGATGTACTAAAAAGAAACAATATTCAAAGTAGTGTCTACTACAAGCCAAAGGTAAAAAACGTGATGATGAGGAAGATGGCTATATAATTGCGCTCGTTGATTAAACTAGACGGTGTGGAGTAACTGCGCGCGACTATTGTTTTCATTGCGTGCTCTAACTGCGCTTATTCATCAACGCGGTACGTGCATATCATAGTTTGGACCATTAATGGCTATGACGAAAATCGCTTCTTTCGTGAAACGGACAATATTTATGTAACCAGTTATAAAAAGACCGATTATATTTAACAGAACGAGTAGTGTAGCGACTAGTGTTGATGCATTACTTCATATATTAGTAAAGAATTGTTTATCTAAAAAACCTTAAAAACCGTAAATTTTGTTTGTCAGTGGATCGTATAATAATAGTAATTTTAAAATTTCAACAGTTTGACCTAGAGGAGAAAGCCACTCTTTTAAAAAATTTATATAGCAAAGCATATTTTTCAAAAAGTAATTAAATTTTTTTTATAGTATTGTGTTGGTTTAAAAGATCGAATAATTGGTTTCAAAGTTATTGTAGATTAAAAAATGGAAAAGTGACACAAATATTTTTTTAAATTTTTTTTAAACACTTGTTTTATTTGTAATGCATTTTCTCACATTTTGACCAATAAGATCATTTTCCTTAACAGCAATTATAAAAAGATAGTAAATACAGGTGTCTGAAAATTCGCAGACAAACGTGTTAATTACTATGTTGTTAATTAAAGTCGAAGAAATACGAGAAATTAAAAAAAAACCATCTTTATTTTGACAGTTACAATGGTAATGACATTTGACATAATAGAGATGTTAATTAATACAACTAAAACGTAAAGTTTGCAAGATTATATTGTCAGAGGAATTTTTAAACAAAATTAACAACAAAACCATTTTTTAAAATGTAGTAAACTGTAGACTAAAAAAATTATAATCATTCAAGAGTCATTGCAAACACATTATAAAAAACACCTCTGCAATTATGACACTGTATGATATTGAGAGATCTTGTAAAGACATAGTAAATTTTGATTAATTTTTATATCAATAAGTTTAGTTGATACTACTAGTATTTTGTATAAAATTTGTATTCTATTTATACGTATGCATATGGAACAAATTACTTTTAAGAAAATAGACATTTGTTATAATATAGTATATAGTACCTAGTATTATTTCTTAGAAAAGAAAAGAATCTCTAATCAGACACTTATTTTTAGACAAAAAGAGCATAATTTTTATAAAAGTCTTAATATTTTTAATGACACTATTTTGATAATTAATATAATTACTATTCAAAAATATTTTTGGAGAAAAATTACACACTTACATATCTCCGAGTGTATTTCGCATTGCTGCTAAACTCCTTTTTACACTTATGGTGCTATTCTCTAAATCACCGCTGTTACTCTATAATTTTTACATTCTGTTAGCAACAGAGCTCTGTTAAATAAAAGTTAACATAAACTTAACAGAGGTGTAGAAAATGCAATTCTCTAACGTGTTCTGCTAAATACATGGTAACAGTGGTTCATTTATCCATGGTTGAAATAAAAAAGATGCAACTGTGTAAAGAAGCGTTCCAATAATTCCTAATAATTCAGTAAACAAAACCAGATAACGCCCAGCAGCTGATTCGGACCGCGTGACCGCGACGTCATACGTATATGTCAGGCCAGTAGTGGTGGTATAATTCCCACCACACCGAGAACCACTACCAACGCTTCGCTACGATACTCCTCCCATACTCCTCGCCTACAAACGAAGCCTATATATTGCGCCTACCGCCTCCGATACTTGCATACTTGCGGGAGCATTATCCTCGTAAGTAGCCACCCCCAGACCCGTCCACCCCTGGAGCATTATCCTAGGGGCTTCCTCTCCGATACCGCTACCCACGGAGCATTATCCCGTTGGTAGAGTCCTCTCCGACCCTCCATTACAAGTGCGAGCCATCGAAGCCGACACGTCAAGGAGTCGAGGACGAGAAGCCGACGACAAGGAGTCGAGGACGAGGGACCGCCGAGAACGAGACCGTATACATATTGTTTAGAAGATTTGTTTTAATTTGAGAAGTATTATTTTATTTTTATTATTTGTACATAGTTATTATTGTAAATAAAACCCCATCAAAGCCGCTCTTCTCTCTCTCTACGATACCCAGAACCCGACACGGAAACAACCGTTACAAATTTGGCGCCCGAGTAGAAAGTCCGAAGAAAATTGGCTTTATTGAGACAGGGTACGAGAGAGTAACGTGAAGAAGCCAGCCAAGAAGATGGTGAAATGGAGACCTGGCCGTGGACTGATAGTGAGTTGTTGAACCAAGTCCGAAAATGGAACGTCACCTTCGACGGAAAAACCGACGCCGTCGCTTTCATCGAGCGAATCGAAGAGCTGGCGGAAACCTATATGATCGAAAAGGAACAATTGGTACGTGCTCTGCCAGTGTTATTGAGAAATCAAGCGATTTTATGGTACCGAAATTATAAGCATACTATCCGTACTTGGGACGATTTTATTGAAATTTTCGAAGCGTTTTATTTTCCGAGAGAGTACCGAGAAAGCTTGAAGGAAGAAATTTTCCGGAGGTTCCAAGAGCCGCACGAAAATGGTCGTGATTTTATAACAAACCTGCAGACTCTGATCCGAAGACATGGTGGCTGGAGCAGAACGCAAGAACTGTCTTGCATTTACAGACACCTGCTCCCAGAGTATCGCCAATACATTCGCCGGAACGAGGTAAATTCCCTTATGGACCTGCTGGACCAAGTGCAGGAGTATGAGAGTCTAGCTCGAGAGCTGAAAGCCAACAAGTTCAAGCCGAGAAATTGTATGGTTGCTAGTACGAACTGGACGGGGATGATGTCCGAGTTTCCGGAGGAGGCTTATGAACCACGACAGATTCCAGGTTTTCGCCCAAAATTCGACAAGGAGAATATGAGGTTCACCTATATGCAACCCCCAAAACATTTCTGTTCGCGGTGTGGCTTACAGGGGGTAATGACCCATCAATGCCACTGTATCAAGACGAAGACGACAAACTCCGAGGGGACTGTGCCCCAAATGGCTCCGAGCAGCCCCCGTAAAAGGATCGAAATACTACCGACACCGACTCCGAAAGTGACCGAAATAGTACCGACACCGACTCCCAAAATGACCGAAATGCTACCGACACAGACTTCAAAACCGATAACACAAATTCAACCCCAGCCCAAAAATGACAATCGCATCATTTGGAAAATCTCCGTGGCTAACCAGGAAATTACCGCTTTGTTTGACACTGGTTCTGTGCTCTCATATATTAGCGAAGAGACGGCCGATTATTGTGTAAACCAAGGGATGCAGCCACAGGTTTTGACTTCCAGAATGCAGGCGAAAATGGCCAATGGGGTAACTGTAGATACTAACGTTTCCTACAACATAAAATTTCAGGCCAATGATCTGAAGTTTGAATGGAATTTCTTAGTCCGAATTTAACAAGTCCGATAATCCTTGGGTTAGACTTCATCATGGGTCAGCAAATGGTGTTGAATTTTCAATCCGGAGAAATTTCCCACCAGGGCCGAATTTTGCTGAACATGGGATCCCCGCTAGCCCAGGTGTCAACCGAAATTCCCATCACCGATACAGTTGATACCGCAGCTGTAGAAGACGAATTCACCAAGAGCGAAATAGCTGTGAAGGATATGCAAGCTATTGTTGATGAAGAAGTCGACCGCATGATGCAGGAAGACATCATCGAACCGTCTGAGACTTGTTGGAGCTCTCCAATTGTCCTGGCTGACAAAAAGGACGGTAAGAAGAATAGTTTCTGCATCGATTTCCGAAACATCGACTCCGTACCTCAAAAAGATGCCTATCTGCTTCCCCGTATTAACGGCATCTTAGACAAACTCCGGGAAGCAAAGAATTTTTCTAAAGTGGACTTAGATGACATCACTTGCACAAACGCAGAACACCGACAGAACCTAATCACAGTTTTCCGGAAGCCGAGCAAAACCACGTTGATTCCAAACTGGAAGAGAAGAAAGAAAAAAAAATCCATTCTAAAGTCTTAAACCCGTCCCTTAATATTCTACTTACAGCAAATGGACCGCAGACACCGCATGGAGACCTGGAAAACTCTCCATAATATGAAGAGTTTTTTTTAAAGGAAGAGGAGGGTGTAACGAAGCGTTCCAATAATTCCTAATAATTCAGTAAACAAAACCAGATAACGCCCAGCAGCTGATTCGGACCGCGTGACCGCGACGTCATACGTATACGTCAGGCCAGTAGTGGTGGTATAATTCCCACCACACCGAGAACCACCACCAACGCTTCGCTACGATACTCCTCCCATACCCCTCGCCTACAAACGAAGCCTATATATTGCCGATACTTGCATACTTGCGGGAGCATTATCCTCGTAAGTAGCCACCCCCAGACCCGTCCACCCCTGGAGCATTATCCTAGGGGCTTCCTCTCCGATACCGCTACCCACGGAGTATTATCCCGTTGGTAGAGTCCTCTCCGACCCTCCATTACAAGTGCGAGCCATCGAAGCCGACACGTCAAGGAGTCGAGGACGAGAAGCCGACGACAAGGAGTCGAGGACGAGGGACCGCCGAGAACGAGACCGTATACATATTGTTTAGAAGATTTGTTTTAATTTGAGAAGTATTATTTTATTTTTATTATTTGTACATAGTTATTATTGTAAATAAAACCCCATTAAAGCCGCTCTTCTCTCTCTCTACGATACCCAGAACCCGACACGGAAACAACCGTTACAACTGGAAGATAAGAAGTTAATGCTCGAATCCCAAAAATTTAAGTTTGAAATTGCTAAATACAAATTTGAAATTTCGCTGTTTGTTTTTGATGAAAATTTTTAAATTGATTTTTTCGCAAGTTTTTAATTGATAAATTTTTCTACTTTTTTAAAACAAACACAAATATAATAATAAAATACATCCTTTTTAAAACACTGCAACTTCACAGTAAATATGGAACAGAACTCCTTAACGAAAGTTTCTATCAACAAATAATGCCCGAGCATTTCTTCCTAAGTTTAAGTAATAATTATCTAAAAAATTAGTATGCATAATGTGTTTCAAAATAAAACATTTACTTATTAAATCTAAATTGTTTTCTTTAAACACTCTGTTTTCGATCTCGTATTCAATTTCATTAGAAATGAAAATTAGCTTTAATGGCTATATTTTGTAATACGCAGGCTGCATATATGATGTAGGCAGCATTAGCAGGATGGTAATTTAATACTCGATGCTTAAGTAGTGCCCTAAAGCATCCTTTCAAAATGCCATTGGTTCGTTCTATAACATTTCTTACACTTTTTAAAGGAACGTTAAACCTATGTTGCGGACTGCCCTCATCTACAACTGGATAAAGTGTGAACAGCCACGGTTCTAAAGGATATCCACTGTCGCCTTAAAAAATACTCATTAACAAAAACAAAGCATTTCTTCAATTTTGCACCAATTAAACGGGTTGACTGGTCTCCATTTTTATAATTTGTTAATAAATGTCGCCTGACATCTGATGTCCTATAAATCGCCGAATCGTGGACAGAGCCAGGATAACGACTATCACAACATAAGTTTTTATTATTTGCATCGCATATCTAAAATATAAATATAAAAAATAAAAGAGCTTAATTAAGTTCATTTACCAGCATCACATTAATACTGTAATCGCCCTTTCTATTGATGTATAAGTGTGGAGGATGGTCTTCGTCAGTACTAGGTGGTGCTATTATATTTACGTGAGTTCCATCGATGGCTCCGATGACCCCTCGAAAGCCATAAATATTGAAAAATCTTGTTTAGAATTATTATAAACTGTTTTATGAAAAAAACGACTTTATTATACTTACCCTTGTTTTATGGTATTTTTTTCATCGGCCGTGAATGGAAACTTTATTCAAACCGGCATTAAAATTTCAGCAATTCCTTTGCATATTAGTGAAACTGATCTACTAACTGAAGGTTGACTCAGGGCTAGAAAAGAAGAATTTTCAACACTTTTTTGATATAAACCTTTAGCCAAAAAATTCAAAGTAGTTAAAACTTAAAATAACTCTGTAATGAAGCAATGAGAAGAAATAATATTTCTTGCTTTTAAATGCAGAGGCAGTCCACTAATTCTTTGCCTATTATTAAAATATGGTTCAACAGCTTTAATTATATTGTAAACAAAAATTTTGTTCAGCCGGAAAGTATTTTTAAAAATGTTATCTGGGATTTCTTTCTCTGGGCATAATAGGCAATTTCTAGATATTATAAAAATATGATGTATTACGTCTACTTACCTTCTTTCATCATCTTCTAATAAATGCAATACAAAAGCAGGTATTAGGTCCATATTTCAATGTAAAGGGCACAATTAAACATAAAACAAACACAACGGGTCGATTTGACGATTTTGATTTATTGATTTTGCACTATGGACTTGAATTTGACAGATGTTGACTTTTTATAAAAGTCTAACAAAGACAATTTTCTGGCTGTAAAATTTTAAAAGCTGTTGCTAACATAATGCTATATTTACAGCGTAACAGCGCATTCAGAATACCATTTTCATAATTATTGTTATTTCTACAGTATCCAATGGCAATAACAGCTTAACAGCAATGTTATGAATTAGAGAGTAGACCCATTAGTCTCTTTTCGCTACCGGTTTTTTTTTGATAAATAAAATTTTCACATGTTTACTGAATCACAATACACAAAACGGTAACTTTAATGACACTTGTGGTAAATTCGTCACAAATATTGAACCAAAAGCAAAGAAATTTTGACCTCACAAGACAAACTGCTAAGACGATATGAGCATAGGTAAGTAAATGAGGATTTTACATAAGGCTTTGGTCAAAGAAACAATATACGATAAAAAATTTCTTTGACTGTAGCCGATTGTTTTGATTACTCGGTTTTTTCTTTGAAAAGACCTTCTATTTTGCTGATATAGCTTCGGCATCGGCAGCAGACAAAGCGCTTACGTTTAAAAAAAAACAAAAACAATTAAAACAAACATTATACAATTTTTATGCAATTGTTAATTTATTAATTATAAATAATTGTTAGTTTTTTTTAATTCACTTCTAGAGTTTAAGTTGAGTAATACTTTTTTACACAATTTAACAATAACTTTATTGTTACGGTGGCTCTCCTTATGCTGATTGAAATCTCTACAAAAAAAAGTGGTGGTAAACATTAATTTAAGCATAATTATTGCAATAAGTGCTAAGTTCTAAACATGTGTTTAAAAACTGGATCATGTACAAAAAAAATTTTAATATGAAAATATATTTTGTTTGTTTTCACGAATAATTCTCACGAAATATAATCACAAATTGCAGTGTACAATAATTATTAGTTTACAATTATTGTTTTTAAATTAAGTAATGAAGTCCTGGCAGTTCATTTTTACTTTTTAAAAGTGAAGACATATGTTACAAGGAATTCTTGGGCGTCGACGAAACTCCGCCTACTATGGAGCTATACTACCACCACTCGGTAGAGGCGCTAATTCCCAGGTGGACTTTTAATAAATAGAATTTTTGGTGTCATTTTTTTATTATAACAAATTTTTTAAATAAATTTTAACAAATGTTGTCAGACTGACTATTCGCTTGCAGCTAGTGAACGAAATGTAGTAAAAATTCTTTTTTTTAATTAATAATTTTTTTAAATCAAAATTTAAAAAAAAACGCTTTTCTGCGTTAAAGAACTATGTCATACAAACACTCTTGTAAAATATCAAAACTATATCTACAAATACAACAAAATGGCCCGAAAAGTTATGGAGCATTGTAAATATTTTTTATGGAACCCTCTTAAAAAAATAATTTAAAGAGTATGCGGCCAATTATACAAATATTTTTTTACTACAAAATTGCATATTTAGTTGCATAAATGCATTTAATTAAATAATAAAAAACTTTAATGTTTTTATAAAAATTTTATAATTTGATAACGTATACAATACAATACAACACAA
The DNA here is from genome assembly GCA_029207805.1 of Tribolium confusum. Lineage (NCBI taxonomy): Eukaryota > Metazoa > Arthropoda > Insecta > Coleoptera > Tenebrionidae > Tribolium > Tribolium confusum. The sequence goes on along the minus strand of JALGAY010000008.1, from coordinate 21,055,332 downwards.
ACACGTTAAAAATTTTGCTAAATAAAAACCAAATACACTGTTTACAAAAACTGCTTAAAATGTTTACTTTTATTTTTCAATTATTTTTGTACTCTTCTTCTCATATTGGAAAAAATATTTTCTAACGTATTTTGATTAATAGTACGACAGCATCTTACAATATCTACCTTCAACTCTTCTAGGGTATTTAATTGTTGCTCAAACATTTTGTGTTTGAAACAATTCAAATTAAATTTTTTTATCATCCAATTGATTAATAATCGGTTTTAATAGTTTTTTCTTATACCTAATTGTATTCATGTTACCATAGAAAAAAATAGATTTATATAACTTTCTATGAGACATTACTAACCAACCATATGTTAACTTTTTGGGAACGTAAAAATGTTTCAACAAAAATACGTAGGTTTTTAGAACTTCAATATCTGCATTACCATTTAGACACTTTCAACCTCCATAGTTTTTAGTCGGATTCAAACCGACTATTATCGGTTTGGCTCTAGTGATCTAAAGTTGCCACCCCTACCATCAGGCTACTGCCAACCTCACAAAGGTGTTAGCTAATAGTCTTATAGTTAATAGACAAGCTTTACTAACACATTACATTTTTTGTCCGTTGAATCGCTACTATGTCGTTATTGGTGTCGAATCAACCAAATATGAGTTTTACAAAAAAGTAGAGGTTTTTGCAGTTATCAAAAGCTGGGTAATATATTTCTTTAAAAAGGTTTATTATTTCACGCAGTACAGGTTTTAGATTTTCTGCAAATATTGTGACATCCTAGTAAAATGTTGGTTCTAGTTTGTCGACATTTAAGGCTAATGACTGCATTCTACCTTAAGTTCTTTCTTTTGTGCAAAGTGTTATAGGGCGAGATTTTAAAAAACAGTTGTTTTAAAAATACTGTTTTTAAAAAAACTAATTAATATTGATTCTCTTTTTGTTCAAGGCAGTTTTGGCTTTCCATTTTAAATTTTTTTGTAAAAACCACGTAACAAAAGTCAGGATTTTCTGGAGATATTGTAATTTTATATTAAAACGTTTCCTTGCGTTTATCCACATTTAAAGCAAAAATACTTTAAGTTTTTACTTAAGTTTTACTTTACTTTTACTTTAAGTTTTTTTTTGGTGCCAGGTGTTATAGGGCAAGATTTCTAAAGGCAGTTTCCTTGTCTCTGGAGTGGTGAAGTTACTTCGTTTAAAAAATCAGATTAATATCGATTTTTTTTCTGGTTCAAGGCAGTTTTGGTTTTCTATTTTAAAAACTTTTTTAAAAAAACTACGCAGCAGAGATCTTGGATTTCCTGAAAATAATATGACGTTATAGTTAAACGGTTTCTTAAGTTTATTTACATTTAAAGTTAAAAGACTTCTAATTCGAATACCAAATCTACTAAATAATTTGTTATTAACGACCAAAAGACTATTGTAATATAAAATCAATCGTTATAAAAAAATAACGAACATTTTTAAGAGAACCTGACAGAAAACCTTCTACTTTAAGTTTATTTTCTTGTGCTAGGTGTTATAAGGCGAGATTTCAAAAAACAGTTGCCTTGTCTTTAAAGTGGTAACGTTACTTTTAAAGAAGCGGATTAGTATCGATACTCTTCTTGTTTAAGACAGTTTTGGCTTTCTTCGCTTTGGCAGCAGAGGTTTTTGATTCCTGGAGATTTTGTTACATTATAGTGAAACGCTTTTTTTGAGTTTATTCACATTTAAGTTTAAAAAACTACATTTTATTTTAAGTTTTTTTTCTTGTGCTAGGTGTTATATTGCAAAATTTTCCAACACAGTTCTCTTGTTTTTGAAGTGGTAAAGTTACTTCTTTTAAAGAAACAGATTACTCTTAATTCTCTTTTTGTTCAAAGCAGTTTTAGCCTTTTATTTTCAAATCTTTTAATATATGGAGAAGTATTTGATTTTCTGGAGATATTGTGACATTATTGTCAAGCGCTTCCTTGAGTTTATCCACATTTGAGGCTAAATAACTGCATTCTATTTTAATTTTTATTCTTTTGTGCCAGATGTCATGATGCGAAATTTCGAAAAAAAGATTCCTTTTTTTTTAAGTGATAAAGTTATTTCTTTTAAAGAAGCAGATTAATATCGATTTTCTTCTTGTTAAAAACAGTCTTGGTCTTCCACTTTAAAATTTTATTTAAAAAAATAACGCAGCAGAAATTTTGGATTTTTTTATAGATGATATTTTAACATTCAGTAAAATGTTTTCTTTAGTCTATCTACATTTAAAGCTAAAAAACTGCATTCTCTTTTATTTTTTTTTGTGCCGGGTGTTATAGGACGAGATTTCAAAAAACAGTTGCCCTGGAGTAATGAAGTTACTTCTTTTGAAGAAACAGATTAGTATCGAATTTTTTCTTGCTCAAGGCAGTTTTGGCCTTCCATTTTAAAATTTTTTTTAGAAAAATTTCGCAAAGCTCTTAAATTTTTTGGAGGTATTATAACGTTATAGTAAGACGCTTTCTTGATTTTGTTCACATTAAAGGTTAAAAGACTTCTAATTTAAATACCAAATCTAACAAATAATTTGTTAATAACAACCAATAGACTATTGTAATATAAAATTAATTGTTATAAAAAAATTACAAACATTTTTAGAAAGACCTGATAGAAGACCATCTACTTTTTTGGTCTTTTACTTTAAAATCATTTTCGCAAAAATTACGCAGTAGAAGTCTTCGATTTCTTGGAGATATTGTGACATTATAGTGAAGCGCTTTCTTAAATTTATTTACATTTAAGGCTAAAAAACCAATTTCTATTTTAAGTTTTTTTGTGTGCCAGGTGTTATAGTGCAAGATTTTCAAACACGGTTTTCTTGTTTCTGGAGTGGTAAAATTACTTCTTTTGAACAAGCAGATTGATATTAAAGTTTTTCTTGTTTAAGGCAGTTTTAGCCTTTTATTGTAAAAATTTTGTCGGAAAAATCACGCAGCAGAGATCTTGGATTTATGATATCATAGTAAAATACTTTCTTAAGTTTATCTACATTTATGGCTAAAGGACTGCATTCTACTTCAATTTTTTTTCTCTGTGCCAAGTGTTAGACTGCGAAATTTTGACAGACAGTTTCCTTGTCTCTGGAGTAGTAAAGTTACTTTTTCTGAAAAAGCAGATAAGTATAGATTATGTTTTTGTTTAAGGCAGTTTTGGCTTTCTATTTTAAAATTTTTTTAGAAAAATTAAGCATCAGAAATCTTGAATTTTCTGGAAATATTGTGACATTGTAGTGATATGCTTTTTTTAGATTATTTACGTTTAAAGCTAACAACTGCATTCTACTTTAAGTTTTTTCTCTTGTGCCAAATGTTATAGAGCGAGATTTCTAAAAACAGTTGGCTTGTTTCTAGAGTGGTACAGTTACTTCTTTTGAAGAAGCAGATAAACATAGGTTTTGTTCTTGTTTAAAGCAGTTTTGTCCTTCCATTTTGCAAACTTTTTTAGAAAAATTTTATGTAAAAAATACGTGGTAAATAAAAAAGTAAATAGTTTATCGTTTTAAAAAGTATATACAAAAAAAGAATTGCCAATTAATTCTGTGTTTTTCGTAGACTATTACTTTTTTTCTAATAGCCAACTGTAAAGTTACGTGCTAAATAAAAAAATTCAGTAACAACTCGACAACGTCGTTAACAATATTGACAAATATAATGTTTTAAACATGACTTTTTTAATGCGATCCAAATGCGATAACCAGGGAAGGGAGTTGGAGATAACACCCATGATAGGTAAATTTGTCCAGGTGTTCTAATTTTAAAGTTAATGACTCACAAGAGAATAATAATTTTCAATTACTGTTGCTATTCTGTTATATAAATTATAATTTTGTTTGCGGTTTCTCAAAGAACAAGTTGTTGCAACTGTTGCAGAAGGTGTAGCTAGATATAACAAGCATTAACAAAATAAATTTTGTAGAAGGTTTATTAAAATGCAATATATATTTTCAATAATATTTTTAATGGTTTATATTTTATTTTTAGAAGAACAAAAAAGTTTAGAAAATTTTAAAACTTTTCTTGACAAGGGTTTGGAAATCAGATCTGTGGACTACACCAGTAAATCAGTTTTTGTGTTGCAAAAGTTAGTTAACACAAATCTGAAAAAATTTTCTAAAATAATATCTACGAATTAATTACAATGTTTTTCACAAATAAAAATTTTTGGGGCTATTAACAAATATTTTAAAATACCTGGAATTGTATTTTTTTTAAATAGCATTTTACAGATATGTATTATAATATTTTTAGTGTAGCTTTTATAATTTGGAAAATTACATCCAAAAAAAAAACATTTTATAAATATCGTAAGGTGCCGCTGTTCTGTATTCGGGCTATAAGGCCATTGCTGCACGCAGGTGGTGATACATTATTTAGACACTTATCTCAGATTTTTTCTCTGTGTTGTCTTAACATGTGGTCTGCTAAAAATGCAATAAAAGCAGATTCTATGGCAATTCCTGCTAGTTGAGTCTGCTCAAAATTTTGATTTTTTGTATTTCTTTTATGGCGTCTGCACCCAAATAAAAGTTTGTGTCATTATTGGTAGTTATAGTAGATTTAGTCTCTTGTATCTGCTTAATATTACTTAAAAAATTTCAATTTCGGGCCACATTTGATCCAGTAACTGTTTTAATAAGATAAAAAATTAAAATATGTTTAACTGCATGATGAGCATGATGAGAGAACATCGGTTACATCTTGTAAACTACCCATCATGTGCATATAACTAAATAATGATTTAATGGCATCAAAACTAAATGCTCTAGTTAAAACATAATAAAAACCTACATTTTTTATTAAATATATATCTAATACATTTAGAGGTGCTTTTAGCCGTAAATTTAAAAGTATGAGCTGTTTCTTGGATAAATCTTTTTATGCCACATCTTTTAAAAAATACTTGAAGACGATCAATGTATTTTAAAAAATAATTTTCAGCCAATGTAGGCGCCTATCATCTACATTCCGGTAAGAAACACAGTTTTGGTGTAAGTGTCTTGCACATTGTGTTCGATTGCTCACATCATGTAGCTGGAAAGAGTTATACATTATGTTTATAAATTTGATGGTAGCTGTGTAACCAGAAAAATCATTTCTGTTATGAAAAACATTAAAATATTTTAGAGCAGCTTTTACACGTGGGGAAAATATTTCAACAATTCTCCAAACATTATTTTTTCCTATATTATATAAATACAATAGTATATAATATAATAAGAGCAGAAAGTACATTTTTGCCACTTGTGCATGAAAATTGCTGCGACAGGCGTAGCCAAACGCAGCAATCATGTCAGAGCGGCAAAAATGCATTTTTCTCGAAATATACAGCAATTTTTTAGACGACTGTTTATACACTTAATTTAAATAACTATCAGAAACGTCATAATTTTTTTTTGTTAATAACAATGAACAATCTGGTCATCTATGAATTGATATAAATAAATTTTTGTTTACTCCGTTACCAACACAATTAATATTTATTTGTACCGTTGCCAGCCCAATTATTTTTTAACATCTAATCAAATCCAATCAAAGTTTGTTATTATAGGTAGAAAGCAAAAACGCTCGAGAGCGACAATTTTGGTAATTGCGCTCGCTTCGCGACAAGTGTCAACTTTCGAATCTCAAATGACACTTGATGATGATGACATTCTTTTCAGATAACACCGAAAATAGCAGTAATGCCTTGAGGATCACCTTTTCATCTTGCCCTAAAAAAGAAAAACCAATATATACATTTTTTAAATTTTAAATCATATCAAAAAAAATCTTTTAAATGTCATAGAAGCAATTTGAAAATTTTTTCAAGCAAAACTACAATACGTAATCCTAAAGTAGCTGGAAGTATTAAAATTAGTAGAATATGTCATTCTAAAGTTAGGGTTAAACAGTTCTACAATACATTTAAGATTTTAGTTAAATATTATTTATGTTGGGCATAATTTAGATATGAAATATCAGCCCATAACTTTAAAATCAAAAAAAAAAAATATATTATTGAAAAGATTAAATCACATGTGTTTTCTGACACTATAATAAAAAATACAGTAACTAACAATAAAGTTAGTGAATAAATTTACTTTCAAAAAAATCTTTGCATTATCTTGCAGACAAACCCAATTTAAGTAGAAGGAGGCACAAATGAGATTTGATAGCAATAGATTTAAGTTTCAGAATAGAATAATTTACAAAAGAACGTTTTTTTATAAAAAACCTAAAAAAAATTTTATGAACTTGATGGAGACGATTTGAGCTTGCATTTTTGAATGAAAAGAAATAGAATTTATGCTAAAAGCTTACGATCCAATATAATTTGTATCATATTGACAAAACTAATCCTTATAAGTATAAATTAACAACAATTCTCATATTAGACAATCAATGAGTTTGGCACATTGTTTTAGGAAGTATGCTGGAATCAAAAACAACATGCATCTAGAGACTGCACAAAAACTTAAAATATTATTATTTTTGTGGAAAGACGGTCTTAAGGCTAGAATATTGTTTGGATGCTATTAACAGATTAGTTGCATATAAGTCTTGGCACCAAGTTTCGTCAATATTAAAGCCTACTGCTACTCACCTTGATTTAGGTGTAAACAAGTCTCACTGGAAAGCCATGAAAATGTTATTGAACGCAGTAGCACAAAAAAATCTTCCAATCTTTTTTGACTATCCAGCTTTGGCTATTAATTTTTATCAGACTGTTATTGTAAATTCTTCTTGCAATTGTAGAACTCTCCGATGTGTACTCTGATACTTCTATCCATAACTTTAAATTCTAGTGAGCGTACTATATCTAGTTTTAATGTGCAATCGTACTAATTTTAAAACTAATTTTTGCAAAAGAAACGTTTTTTTTTGATTTTTTTTTTCTATTCTAAATATTTTTTCTTTCAAACTATAAATGCATTGAGTGCTGCTATATCAATTATTTCTATAAACAGCCGGTAAGACTACCTTCTTGTCTGTCGTAGGCAGTTATACTGTCTTGCCATTTATCACCTAAATCCACACCGTTTTTAGTTTTATTATAGTCTATTATAATTACTTTTAAGCTTTTTGTTTTTGGTGCCAATAGTTTGACTATTATGCTGTGTAGATAAAAGAACGACTGACTTGTTTTTTTTTTTTTTGGGACGTATAAAACTAAAGTAACAATCTTGGTTAAACCAAATAGACTTGAGCTAACTTTTTTTGTTTTGTTGGGGGGGAATTCTTAAAAAAATTTAATTTTATTTGCTCGCGGCGGGCGTACCGACTAAAGTCAACTGTTTTTCTAACAAAAACTCAGCTAATAGACGTGACGTAAAATTGTCGGCAGTAACTCCTCTTTCGCTACCAAAGTAAAGAGTTATTATGTTTGTTACAACTTTATAATCCTAATTTATTTTTGGTTTATTATTTTTCATGCTAGCATAAGGTTGTAAATTACAAATGTTATCAGTTTGGCTCTCAGCGCAAATCAAAAGTTTTATCTCATATCAGTCTGGTTTGTTTTTGATATCTACGCGAAACAGAAAATTGCCCCTAAATGCAAAACGTTTATCAACCGTGACGAATTTATATATATATTTTTTCATAAATCTGAAAAAAAAGTTCAGAAAAAAATAAAGTTATCGAAAGTTGTTTGAGACCTTAATATACATAGAAAAATACTTATTTAAGGTACACACAATTTCTAGTCTTAATAAAATGAATTACTGTAAAACAAAAACTGATGATGTGAGAAATCTAAAAACAAAAAATAGTGCAGAAAATAATACTAAAAGTAAAAATGATGACGAGGTCAAGACTAGGAAATCAATTCTTGACGGTATGAGAATTAGTTCGTATACGAAATTATTCGTATTTGAAATTTCGAATGGGAAATGCAAACTCTATTCTTGAGTCACATACGAAAAAATTGTAATCGAATACTTCTGGCGTTCGTATGTAAATTTGACATCACTGTACGTTTAATAAGTTTACCATAAAATCAAGTTGCCTTGAATAAATTTTTCTATTATGTTTGTCAGATGTCTGTCACAGTGCATCATTTTACGGTAGTTTTGTCAGTTTTATAAAAAAATACTCGTAATAACAATATGCAGAGAGAACAAAACTTAGAAGTGAAGCCTGTGACAAAAAAGCCGCGTTTAGGTTTGGTATCACATGACCAAAAATCTGTGATAATTAAATTCTTAAAGATGCACCTCGTATTAAATCCTGGAAAACATTCACACAAAGATGCACAAACATTATGGAGCGAGCTGAGCTGACCGATCACTTTAACTCGATGGCAGGAGCAAAGAAAACGTGGGTACAATGGAGAAAAGTAATATGTAATAGTTATTGAGTATCAAAATTATTTTAACTTTTATGTTTATTAATAGACATAACATGATTTACGAACCCATACAAAATCTAAGAACATGACAATTACAAAGTCGAAATCAGTAACAGAAAGGAGATGTGCTAGTAAAGAAAAATTAAGTGCGGCAGAAGAAATATAGAATATATAAAAAAAATAGAATTAGAACAATATAATTTATCACCTAAACAAAAAAAATAAAAAAATATAGACAACAATAGAAGCGATTATACAACAAATTTATTAGAAGAAATAAAAGAAAAAAATGTAATTAAAAAGGAATATTACAGACGTAAGCTAGAATTAATAGAAAAAGAAATTAATGTCAAAAAGGAATTAAATGTGACATTAAACAAAATTTTAGACAAATTACAATAAATGTTATAAGTACATACTTGCAGTATTTATTTTTAACTGTCATACTAAAATCCAATTAATTACACAAAATACAAATACAGCACAACACAACATTAAACTCGGAAAAAGTTATTTATAATTCTATTTTGTACTTGTCTACCATCTTGAAGATCCTGATTTACTCGTCCACGTCTTTCTTTATTTTGCTCTATATAGGCTTCGTCGTTAAATAATCCAAAGTCAAAATTGTTCTGTTCAAACTCTTCCATTTCCTCTGGTTCGGGCACGTTATGCACAATGCACATATTGTGCAGGACAACACATGCATTTATAATATTTGATGCTTGTACAGGGGCACAGTGCAAGACTCGATGCTTTAGCAAACAGCGAAAACGCATTTTTAACAATCTATTGCATCGTTCTATAGTACTCCTTACTCGTTTAAATACTTCGTTGTATGCGTGTTCGGGTGTATTTGGTTCCGGATTGTGCAACGGTATTTGCAACCAACGCCGTAAAGAGTAACCTGAATCTTCTAGCAAAAAGTAATTTGGGTGGGTGTTGCTAATACGTCGCACTAATTCTTCTACTCGAGAATTGTGCCAAATGTAGGCATCATGAGTACTGCCAGGAAAGCGCGCATTTACGTTTGTAATTCGTAAGTTAGAATCACAAATTAGCTGAACATTAATAGAATGATAGCCTTTTCGGTTGATATAAATATGCTCAGGGTGGATATTATGATTGCTAGGTGGTGGAACGATGGCCACATGAGTGCAATCAATTACTCCAATTACTCCAGGCATTTGATGTTTGGTATAAAATTCTTGTCGTACTCTGTCCAACTCTTGAATTGTACTGGGAAACTTTACCCACGTACTAAAAACTTGTAGTTGATTTAAGGCAGTTACTACTTCTGAAACTGACCTGCTTACACTTGGCTGACTGACAGCACAAAATAAATTGTATCCAATATTAGTCTGATAAGAGCCTGTGGGAAAAAAATATGATGCCACTAATACCTTTGTTTCTTTAGAGAGAGCCGATTGCCTTGTAGGAGCTGCTAAATATTCATCAATTATATCTAAAAGCTATCTCGTTAAATTTTTTGTTAAGCGAAACATTTTTATGAACATTCTATCAGACAATATTTCAAAAGCGTTCTGTTTTTGAAAAATTCGCTGGAGAGCTCTTTCGTGTAATAATTCTTCTGCTAAGAGTATTTCTTCCATTAGGTGCACACTTTAACACCAAATACAGTTCCAAATTAAATAAGTAATATAATGACGTTTGTCACATTTGCATACGAATTTTTGATCATATAAGCAGACGAAGTACAATTCGTATACGAAACGTAGACGCAGGCAAATTTTGTGAGTCAAGAATACAATTTGTCAGTTTGCATACAAAATTTGAACTTTGCGTATACGAATTGGTTTTAAAAATTGACCCCCTGGTGTCGCTGTTTTTCTGTTTATTGTAATAGTAAATTACAAAAAAAAATTCTAGTTTTCAATCAAAAATAACTGGGTTTTAAATATATCTAAATTTATTGTTACCAGTTTGCTCAATTTTTTGAGTTTTGGTTTCTCTATTATCAAATCGAATTGCAGATCAAATTGTAATAAATTTATATTGTAAAAAAAATGGAATTCTAAACGCTTTGTCTGAAGTCTATAAGTCAAAAATAAATTTTTTTGCACAATATGTTATAGTTTTACAAAAAGTAAGTGCGCAGACTTTATATGCTCTCCCAATAAACAGAAGCACAAAAATAATCGTTGCAGTTACCGCAAACATCAATTGTTAATATTTATTATTAGCTATTAGTATACAAATAAAAGCATTTAATTTTTCAGCGTTAAAACGTACTGTTATTTTTTGATTATGTAGATTGGTGTATTTACAAATAAATGCCGCTATATTTTGTGGTACAAAAAAAATGTATCAACTATGTCTTCAATATTTTTGCTTTTGTCTGTTAATCCGAATTTATTTTTTATTAATACATATTGCGGATTTTTTTTTACTTTTTTTATGAAAAATAGAACTTCATTTGTATTCGTTTTTACCATTGTAGAGTTTTATCTCCTTTATTGCATTGTGACAGAGAATTGTCGCCTTTATCAAAGTCGTCATCAATTATTTTATCTGTAATGTCGCTGTTTTTTTATAAATTGTCTTCTTCGTTACTTTCTGTAATTGCAAGCTATACCAAAACATTTTTTTAAACTTAAAACATAGTCTTTTGTCTTATATGTTTATTAATTTAAAAAAAAACAGATTAACAATAGAGTGTAGAACTGATAAAAATCTAGTAGGTATTTTACGTCAAAATAGTTTGACAATTAAAAAAGTAATTAAGTTGAAATTAATATTGTGCAATAATAATGTTGTATTTAACTAAAAACAAAATTAGAATAATTAACTTATATTATGCCAATTAGAGCATCAGGAGCGTTTGTGACGCTTTTTTAGTTTATTATCTCGATAGACCAATTCTATCGATCGAGACCATAAGCAACATTATTTCGAAATTTAATTCACACGAATGCGTTTAGTATTGTTACCACCATCGTAATCCGATTTTATGTAATTAAGTTTTCACAAATTCTCTGTGTTGCCTGAATTAACGAACTTTACCAAAACGGTAATTTTAAAAACTTGAACAGAATTCCACAACATTCCATCTCTAAAAGTTGCCTTCTTTGCTAACTTTAGCTGCAAAGTCATCCCTCAACCGACGCTTTCTACCCTCAAAATTTCTACCTGTCACGTCAAACAAAAGAAAGCGAGAAATCTCGGCTCCTGTGCTCACCTGCACAGGTATCCACGTATGGAAGCACACACCAAAAAGCTCTTTTTATTCCGAGTCTTTTCGTATATATTTTATCTCGTAGTTCCTACGGCAACCCTATCAAAAACCGCAATTAATTAACCAATTAACTCATTTTACGCATTTCTCGATAATTAGAACCACGACATGCTCAATCTCGCTCTCATTTCATCAGGTAGGCTTCTCGCGACTTACCTCGCATCACGCAGCCCTCTCGCATATTGCGGACTAATTATTAAACCGTTAATTGTGTTAATTAAGTTTTATTCGTTCATATTTCATGAACGGGTTGTCGTAAAATTATGATTCAAACGCTGTTCAACTCTTTTTTCAATTCCGCTCCTCCCACGCTTTATCTCATTTTTGCTATTCAATTATCTTGCGATCTTGATTCGCGCAGACAAACAATTGGATTCCTCGATCTTTGCCGAACCTTTTCGAAGTTGGCAAAATTCTCGTTTTAACCATCGGTTCGGCTCTTCGAGTCTTCGGGAATCAGTCGTGACTAGTCAGTCGTGACCGTGAGTCATGAGTCGGCAGTCGATTACAAGTTCATAAAGTTTGTCTTCATCCGTGCATCTTTTACTCTCTCACCTCGCTCTCTTTCTCTCTCTGCACGTTCGCGCGCGCCACCTTGCGGACTAACAGCGCGTTACTCACTCGCATTACAGCGCCACCTCTCTCTCAACCTATTCAACTCTTTTAACCCTCGTTCACCTGACAGTGCCGTCTCCAATTTAAACTTGTTTTTTTTCTACGTTTGAAACAATTTAATTATTTGCTTTTAATTAAATTTAATTTCTTTTCCATTCTTTATTCACCACATCCCCAATTCACACTCAAACAAAATTGCACCGATAGCCGGACCGGTGACAGTATAAACACAACAAAAGAAGTAGAACCATCTATGTTTTAACAGAAAAAAACAAATTCAACATCTTATGTTATTTAGAGAAAAACCCACTGTTTTCGTTAAGAATGACTTTACTTTAATATTTCTCATTCTTTAATCCGAAAAGTTTTAAAGAAATTTAAAATTTAATTTTAAAGCATACAAATTTACAAATCATCAGCAACTAAGTAATAAACACAAAATAAAAAAACAAATTTATGCAATAAAATGTTTAATTGATTAAATAACAATAAAAAAATATTAAAAAAATACTACTTTTAGATTAGGAATTATTTTTACTTGACGGTAAAGTAAATTCTTAAAATTATCGGTTAATCCTTACTGATTCCAGTTGTTACTTCATACTTTTTCCTTTTATTTTCTCTTTTCTTACAGATATTGGTCTAGCTCTAATTGACACCTACAAAATTTAATAAAGACTCAGTACAATCGTAAAGCTAATGTGTAGGCAGAAATGATCAATAACACATTGATTGTTTTTTTTTAACTACTTCAAATACAAATATTACCTTAAATTTTAAGTCTTATTGTCAATTAAGTTTAAAACCAAATAGATGGGGTTTTTCCTTATTCCACGGATAATCATCATGCGTTATTTAAATGAAATATTTGACGTACGCTGGATTGGCAGATTTGGACTAACAGCTCGGCTACTTAGATCATCGGATATGTCTTCCAATATTTTTCTTTTTTTGAGGGGACAACTAAAAAACAAAATTTATAGTGATATTATGCTTAATAATATTGAAAAGCTCAAAAATTAAATAATGCACGCTTGTAATGAACTCCCTTCAAATTTTATCAGAACTTTTGTTTAAGGTTTTCGCCATAAACTGGCGTATTGTCTTGAACATTAACGTGTTTTGCTTTATCATCGTTAAATCTGCACTTGTCACTTGTTACGTATTTTTTGTTTTTTTGAGAATTTGCGGTAAGCAGGTATACCTGGTTACATAACAAAAACTTTAATTACAATTGATTTGTACTTTTTTAAAATAAACATAGAAGCCACCTATGTTCAGAGTTAAAAAATATTTTTAACCTAAATGCTAATATCAAATTGTAGTTTTAAAAAATAATATAATTAAAAAATTAAAACATATACACTAAGCTTAGAATAATTAAATTACCCTTTTATTAGGTAGTCAGGCAAAAGTTAAATAATTTAAAGAAATAATTGTTTTTTCAAATTTATGTCGTAATTTAAAAAAATATTTTTTTCATTTTTAATTAAATAACAATAATCAAAACTAAGAAACAGTAGCATATTATTATGCACAAGATGACAATGAAATTGTTTTTAATTTTCTATCATCAGAAAATCTAAATAAGCTAACATTTGACGTATGATTATCAGTTACAGTTCTGATTGCAATTAATCTAGTGTCTTTTATCTGGGCTACTTTATAAGTATTTATAATGTTAAATTTTTTTTAAAAATTGGGCATTTTTTTATGCATAAAGTATCCAACAGGAGTAATATATTTTGTTGCAAATGAATAAATTACAAAACATAACATTTTATTTGCTAACACTTTTGCTCTTTAACAAATTTATTTACTTCTAGTATTTTTTTTCTGTTGTATTTTAATTTTTCCTTGATAGACATATCGTTGATAACATAACTGCAAATTCGCTCCACTAGCAATAAAGTGTTTTGCATCTAATCTTTTTTAATTTAAGGGGGTTCAGTACCAAAAATTAATAACAACTTTTTTCCAAAATGATCAAAGCGTTTGCTTCATTAGTGTTCATAGAATGTTGAAAAAATAATTAAAAAATTTTTTTTTAAATAACAAGCTGTAAAAAAATTTTTTATTAAAAAAACAAGACTTCATTATTTCACACCTACACGTATTATTTATTTACCCATAAAATTCTGCTTTTGCAATTGTAAAGTAAACATTTGATCTTCTGATTCAACATTAGATTTTTTGTTTTAAACTTTCAACTTTTGGTAATAAAAGGCTTGAAATTGCCGTAAAACACAAACTTTTCTCTTACTCCTGTAAGACACATTTTTTTATAATGACACAAAAATCGCAAGTTAAAGCATCTAGTACTTTATTTTTTAAAATTTAGTAACAAAAAAAATTTTTTTTTACATATATTAACAAAATTGGAACTGAAAAACTGTGGATAATGCTTTAGGTCACCGCCCAATATTTGGTAACGCCTTGTTCTGTTGTTAGATCAAGGCCATGACCGCCCTACTTGCTAAATGTTTTGAAAACAAAACATAACAATTCTCGGAAAAAGAAAATGGAGTTAGAAGCTTATATTCAATAATACTTGAATTTAACAAAATGTATTTTATCACAAACGTAACACTGATTTTTAACTTTTATTACAAATTGGTGATGGGTAATTTTCCAAACTCTTGCACTCTGTAATTTAATTACACTCAACCAAACTGTAGCATGAATATAAAAAAGTGTACACTGATCCAATGATTAAGTTATTACAATTGGTCTAAAGAACTAAGGTACATATTGTTTAATTGAATTTATAACCATCGATCTAATGCACAGATTCTTTTCTGCAGGATTGGTTTTTAGAGCTTCCATTCTTTATTTTTATAATCTTCACGTATTTATATTTACCAAATAAATAAATAATAACTACTATAAATTATAAATAACTACTATAATTCTTTATAAATTATAAATCAGAAAATGTAAAATGGAATGAGCTAAATTAATAAATTATGACCACATTGTTTAATGTAAAGAATAAAGATAAAATTTGTTTTTTTAATCAAACGGACAATTAATTGATAAAACATTGTCAAAGTTTTTAGGAAACCATTACATAAATTTTCGTAATATTTTCTAATAAATTTTACTCAAAAAAGAGCAAGTTCTTTTATGTAGAGTAAATCAAAATTATTGTTATTGCTTGTCAAATTTTACATCGATTCTTACCTATAGGGGTATTACAAAACAAAAGAAACATCGCTTTTAAAAATATAAGCTAGAAAATATAAGTAAAAACATAGTTGGTAGATATATGGTTTATAATGTTTTATTAAATATAGTAGTTACAATTAAATTAAATTACGGTAATTGAAAACTAACGTAATAACAAAAATTCATAATGATCGGTTTTTTTCTGTAAAACATCCAATTTTTACTGAAACTGTTTACAGTAACTCATATTAATTAATTTGTCAACTTTTTTGTACGGTTGGGATAAATAGGTTGGAAAAAACTGACTTTTTCTTAAAAATTAGAGTGAGAGTGAGCATGGGAAAAAAACTGAATACATAATCTTACATTCAATATATGCAATTTTTAATAATAAAACTTTATAGCAATATATAATAACATAATAGGAAGAGAAAAAATAACAAATAGGAATATTCAATAGAAAATTTGAATGCAATATTGTGAATGCATTTCTGTGTTTTATATGAATAAAAGTGGCAAAGTGCATTGTTTTATTATAAACTTAGGCTTTGATACGATAATCTAATTTTAAACCGTTAAAAAAAATACGGATGTGTCGTTATTACAATTTTTTTTCGCATGAATCGCAGTAAAAATTTAAGAAAAAACAAAGTCCTTGTCTTTTTTCATAAACTAATTGCATTTTGCCCATAGTACATTTGTGGGAATGATTTATGATTTCTTCATACTGACTAAGTACATGAGCTAAATCTACAATTCTTCTTCCAACGATTATGTCCGAAAAAGTACGTACTTTTGTCTCTTTGTCCACTTCTATTTCTAAAGAAGATAAATCTTCTGCATCACCATCAATTAGCCAATTGAATTTTTGGTTGGCTCTAATAAATAGTGTCGGTTATTAAACAAAAAATACTAACATTTTATTATTCTTCAATACAACATACAACTCCATTTATACGAAGATAACATCATTTGTTTACGAACAACTGAATCAAAATTATGTATTTACACCTATAGTTTGGTGGAAAGAATGATATTGCGCCCATTGTCAACGATGTCTGACGTCACTCAGAGATGGGATTTTGTTTTTTTTATTGATAAATATAAAAAATGTCACTTAGAGACGAAAAAGAGCGGCTTTGTCAATGTGCACAGTATTATATTGTGTAACAGTTATTCTACTATGACCTTGTAGTGACTATACGAAAAAATACATAAAAATGTATAACATTAAGACCGTGGACCGAAAAGATATTAAAATGACCGTTGTCTTGCAACACGAGCATAATATCATAGAAAAACTCGGTTACTTTTGAGAATCAACTGGCACAGAATTATTTAACAAAAGTTTGGAGTTTTAAGTTTATGCTTTCAGTTTGTGCGTAAAACGTTGTAGATACCTGAATTTTGTTTTCTTTTTAATAACCAATTGTTTAAAAGATTGGTTCTCCCATTCATAAAAATAACAAATGGAAATCTCACTTTATTAAGTTGCTAGCAAGTAGCACTCAACATTGTTAAGATTTATACATTTTCTACTACAAATATGTTACACTAATGCAGTTAAAACATTACGGAAACTTTATACAATTTGCGGTAAAAAAAGTGGACATCACACTTTGTCATTGACTTTAAAGAAGTGTGTAAATCAACCATTAATTTTTGTCTTATTTATGCACAATTAAAATAATATCTTTTTTGATTACAATCTATACTAACAAATAATCAATCGGTTACAATCAATAACTAACCTCAAAAGTAACAAGAAAAGATGGTTTAGGCTTTTTTAGTTGTCAGTCAAGATCTGACGTAGGTTTTTTTGCGAATTGTAGTTGCTGCAACAGTAGCTAATGGAGTAACATGTATTATGTTGATCATAATTACTCATTGAAATAATTGGGTTCAACTGTATTTCGGTGATTTTACAAAATACCTGGGTGCAGGTGAGTGTGTCCTTTTTGAAGAAGTACTTGCTCATTTTCAATTTAAAGAAGTACTAAATTGAAGAAACACAAGTTTCCTGCATTTTAAAGTCACTAAAATAAGAATTAATTTAAGAATTTATATTTTTAATAATTGTTACTTTATTAAATTATAAACAGTGGCCAAGCTTGCATGTTACTAACGAATGGCGTTTCTCATAAACAGGTACAAATATTTTAACCTTTTTGATCTAAAAAACTTTGATTTGAATTAGAATTTAATATCTCTTAAACATAAACTTAAAACAAAACATTTTTTTATTTCTCTAAAAATTACTTCATTTAGAAATTTTTATGCTTTTTTAATTGAAAATTAACTTATCTCAAATTTTTGCAACAAATTATCAACAACAGGGTTATATGGGGTGCTTTATTTAAATGCGACATACTGTATCTAATATATATATACGTAAATAATTTTAAAAAATTACTGCACCAACACCTAACCACTGGATATAGTTAACAAAATGACTGTGAGCTGTGAGAGCAATATACTCATTGCTGACATTGCTAATAGTCAGGTACAGAAAGTCCTAGTGTTCTAGTAGCTGATGCACTTTCAATAAATTCTCTGTTTTCATTTCTATTAATTGATTAAAAAATGTAAACAATAAAAATGATCAAATAATATGTAGCTTGTCTTATTCTTTTTTTTTTTAATTTTGAATCTGAGAAGTTCGTTTCGAATTCTTTCTTAATCGTGAAAAGCATTTTCTGGCTTTCGGCATGATTATTACCTTACACCTTAGACGCAAGCACAATAAATGCATAAAATGTTTTTATACAATTTCATCGAAATTGGCTTGGTTTAGATTCTAAGTAAAAGAGTTTTTAGAGTGGGGTAGTCAAAACAATCGCAAATGTGCGACGAATCCGCTCACCTAAGTGTTGCTAATATTTCACGCGATTAATGTCGACTTCTTTATGTGACTCTCTCTATCGTCCAACCGGTAGGCGGTACAAGCAAAAATATTCTATTTGAAACTACTAGCGCCCCTATAGCGGATTTAGTTTGCGTAACTAACTACCGAACTTCCTTAAGCTGTAATGTTATTTGTGTTGCCAGTATGCCTGTGTAAAATTGATCGACTTGTCAATTTGATTAATGTGTTTCTTTTTGTGTTTATACCATTTTGGAAAAACACATAGTACAACAACGGATGGTCATTTCTGACTATTTTGTTTTTTTCTTATGATAATTAACTTGGTCTAAAGTAACATAGTATAAAGTTTATTTTTTAAAGCATCTTCCTTAAATGTCTAAATTTTTCTATATTTAGAATTATCAATGATTACAATACGTTGTAAATATTTTCGCTTTTTTGACAATTGTTTTTGTTTCTCAGAGTTTTTATTTGTACCTTGTAGTGTTTAATTTTTTCTGAAGTTATTATTTTCACTTAGAAGGATGTACCAATTTTCTTTAAAAAAATAACAAAAATTAGAGTATTACTTTGTACTACGTAGTAACAGTTACATCTAGTTGGGTTTTATTTATAATGTAAATAAAAAAAGTAGAAAAATGATTTATTGTTTAATAGATTTGCATTTTAAAATAAAATTTTTAGTAGCTTTTATATCATTTCTAATAAATATGTTGTTATTAACTAAAATATTAGAAGGAACAGACTCTAGAGGTTTAGAATAAATTCTAGAGAAAATCTATACTGTACCGACAATTGTCAATCTACAGTTACTGAAATGATTACCAGCTAACTCTTCTAAAGTAAACTATCTATCGGTTGTTATTTTTTGTCTAGTTCTATTTACAAAAACTACTAATTTTTCAACAATTGATTTTGTTCTCTCAGACTAGGTACTAGAGACTACAAGTTATTAAATTTGCTAATGTAAATATTTTGATTCCGCAATAATTTGGTTTGCTCAGAATATATTGCTTGAAGTCCCAACAACGGAAAGCCTCCAATTTTTTATTAAGTGTTGATTACTCGAAAAAGGTATACCTAAACTCTTTTGCATTTTGAAACGAATTTTTTAAACAAATCTCGAATTAGTGCAAATTTAAGAACGCTTTGATGCTTAGGAAATGCGCCAAGTACCTGGGAAACGGGAGCGGTTTTAGGCACTCAGGAAATGCGCCAAGTACCTGGGGAGCAAAGTCTCAGAGATAGTTTTGATAGGAAATTGCGCTAAACACGAATTGAGCCGGCATGTGATCTACAGTACTAATATAGCATGAACAAGAAGTATGGGAAAGGGGAATAAATTGCATAATAAATTATAAACGGTTTCGAGCGCTGTCTATAGGTGGGTAGCCTAACGCTATACAAGTTTCTAACTTAATAATTATATTTTTTTAATTTTTTTAATTACAAGGTTTAAAAGGTTTACTTAACCCTCAAGAATTTAGATAATTAAATCTATGTAAATTTTTAAAATAGTTTTAAAAAAATAACTGATTTAATTGTCGATTACCAACCTTTAAAAACCTATACTGAGAACACATAAAGAATTTTTTACCTGATGGATCTTAAAGTGATTACATTAAATAGCCTGCACTGTTTTCAATATTAAATAATAAAATGATACAAAAAAAACCCTCGACAATCATCAGCAGTCTGACTTCTATGTAATGTGATTGAGTCGAAATAGTTGATACGGTAGATTGTGTAGTATTCAAAACATTTGCTTTTAATGATTAGCCATGTGACTAACAGCAAAGTAAAAATTGTCAAAAAAAAATTTCGGAATTAGTCAAAATTGATAGGTATCGTCAGCATTTGTTTTTAGATTTTTATTAATTAGAGAATTTGTGGAAAATCTGAAAATTTTTGGCTTTTCGATTTTATTCGGCAGACGGGATATCAATATCAACGCAATCTAAACTTGAACGTGGGCTTGAAAACGTCATTTTACGGACATTCATTGTTGCCAATGTGAGAGACGCCATTATCGACGCAGCCACAGGGTTTTTATTATCGGCAAAATGACAATATTTTAGTAACTTCTGAAACCTTTGACAAAGTTTTTTTATGCTACTAAATTTTGATAAATACGCTTTCTGCTGTATTAACATTTAGTTGTGTGTTCTTGATATTATTATTATTATCAAAATCTATATGTAATGATTTGTTTTCTAAATTTTCATAGTTTGATTAGTGTGCTTCTAGCAAATCTTAATCTAATGATGGACGCTTTCTTTGCGATACACGCCTACATAAAGACGAAAAACTTTGCTCATGATTAAATAACTAACTTTTAATTTTAATAACCTTAGACATATAAGAAGAGACATATAATTTTGTAATTGCATATAATGCGAGTACTACATTGTACTTACACTGTTAAGCAAATAACAACTACAGAAAAAATGTTACACTTAAAATTTACATTTAATCAACAAAAAAAAAGAGGTGCCACAAGGGCACATATATTGATTAAACAATACAAGAGCGCCAAATTGGGCGCATAAAAGTGATACATAGTACAATAGGAGTACAGGATATATGTACAACAAGTGGTACATATATTGTATAGTATGTTGGTTGCCAGCTAAGTTTCCAATCAAGGACTGGTCTGAGTACAAATATGCTACTTTCCGATATTGCATTTAAGAGGATTCATTCAAGTCATAGATAAATATATATGCAGTATAAACAGAAAAACAAGCAGACATTGGCAAAGATGAATCTATCAAGGCCTACTAGGGAGTCGGTGGTGTAGGCGACAAATCAATATAACGGGGGATTAGAGGAAAAGGGAGTTTGGTCTTTTGGCATTCCTTGAGAGCAGGTAACGGTATATGCAACAAAGTAAGTTTTGGTAAGATGTTCATCATGTTTAGGAAATTAACTCTTCTAGGAAACAGGGGAAGGCTCTAGATCTTTTGTGAAAGGCAGGTGCAAGTCCAGTGAGTAATCTTGTACAAAGGTGAGATTAAATGGTTTTGAGTGAAAGCTCATAAGAAGGTCCAGACCTTTATCTTCGAAACGAGTACACGATATTAGGCGGTGAGGTGGGTCATCTACCACCCCACATAAAGGGCAATTTCCGTCATCTGCTTTCCCAATTTTTAAGAGGTGAATTTTAAAATTTCTATGACCGGACAGTAACTGGGATAATTCCCAGTCAGCGCAACGTTGATTTTGTTCTGTCGAAATCCAGGGAACAAATGCATAGGTGATGCGTCCTTTTTGGGAGTTCTCTCATTTATATTGCCATATGTCTAGTATTAATAGGTCAAAATATTGTTTTAAATGTCTCACGCTGTTAAACTCTGTCATATCCAATCTTGTGTCCAAAAAATATGCTGTGCCTTCTCTTCGGATTGACCTGGTGCAAGAGATTTTGGCAATTTCTAAATCCAGAGGAGGAATACTGGCAAGTACTCTAGCGGCATCAGTAGATACAGAGGAGTATTATCCTAGAGGCGGCCCCATACAAGGACAACAGTTTGCGTTGAATTGCTGAAATTGTGAGTCTAGAAGCCCACACCTTAGCAGCATACGATACTATGGGGACTACCGCTTGCTTATAGATAGTGGTTATAGACTTTTTGGTGGGGAGATTCCAATTCGCTCTAACGTACTTTCGAAGAGTTATGTTTCTGGCTCTCTGGCATACAGTATTATTATGTTGTTGGAATTTTAGATTTTTGTCTATACTTATGCCCAGATATCTGAAGCATTCAACCACTTTGAGATGAGAGTCTCTAATACGTATTTTTATATTCCTGTTGTGTACTCTTTTGGGGGACGAATTAATCATAATCTTGGTCTTGTTTACTAAGATTTTTAACTTGAATTTGTGAGCCCAGGCTTCCATTGACTGAGTCGCTTCCTGTAGTTTTATTTACAAGTCTTGTCTTTGGTTTGATTTTATAACAATTGCCAAGTCATCAGCGTAGGCAATCTCAGTAAAGGTCTCGTTGTCGTCATGGATGTTCAATTACAAATCAAAAAGACAGTTCCATAGGGTGGGCTCTAAGACAGAACCCTGGGGGCATCCCTTACTACAGTTCTTACTCACCACCATTTCATCTTCTCGGAATTCGACTGTCCTATCGGTAAAGTAACTCTTGATCAACATTTGAAGTAACATTTGATCAACAGTTGCAAATTCAAAGAACACAATAAAAATTTAAATTTTTGTGGTTGTAAAAATATTATTCATTTTATTAAAAAGTTTTACCTGAACGGTAATAAAGCTCATGCAAACGAGTAACTAAAATAATATTTTTTTACCAATGTCTAAAAAAACGATTATTTACGCATTAATTTTAGAACGTAGTATGTTTTTTTTTACTTTTATCAAAAGATTTTGGCGCACGGAAATAAAAATTCTCTATAAACATTAAAAAATTTTCAATAAATCACAAAATTTATTAAAAAAATTATGACAAGCAATTACAACTTAATAATTATTATTTAGTTTTATAAAAATTAAAACTACTTTTGGCTATAATGTTTGACTCTAATAAAGACTCCAGCTTTGAAATGCGGAGAGTCCGAGTAGAGTCCCAAAATTTGTAGTCCCTTATAATGATGTCCGAGTAGAGTCCCAGAGATGGTCGAGTAGGGTCCGAAGTAGATTAGCACAGGAAGCCGAAGCTTATCAACTCAGGTAGCCATAACAAAAATGAAAATAGTAAAACTTTACCTGTATCCTTTGAAACTGAAAACTTCCTCATATTTGTTTCAAGAGAGGAAAAATATCAAACTGATATTTTACTACTTCTATTACTTTACGATTTCTTCAAATAAAAAGTGCATAAACAATACACATACATATATTTATTGATTAACATACAGGTATAAACTTATGGTCTATATTTTAAAATAATTTTCAACTATCTTAATAAATCCTAAGTTATTTATCTTGCCATTTTTTAATTGGACTAACTTCTCATCCAAAAATTTTTTATTTCGCTAAGTTTTTGAGGAGTAAATATTTTTTTCATTTTGCTGTGCAGTTTTAATCTTTATGTAGGTATCACTTTAAAAATTTGTTAAAATTTTGATGAATTGACAAATATTGGGGTGTGAATGGTAAAATGACGTATTAAACCGCGAATGAAAACTTTCACAAGCATTTGTTGTTCTTTTGAGACTACTTGTATTTTCAGCCGATATGTGTGGTAGAAATTTGGATGATTCTGCTATATATGTATCTACTAGGTAATCTGCAAATAAAATTAGTTTGGAACTTCTGGGTTGAACTGCGGCTAAATCGATAGCAAAACAGTTTCCAACATCGCTGGAATTGAGAAATAGCAAGCCGAAGCAATATCTTAAAAACTGCCTGATTTCCGAACTTTTGTCCTTATACGCGGGTGCAAGGCCAAGATGTTGTATTTTGCGCCACCTAAAATGTAAATATGTTGTACTCAGTCAACTTGACAACTTGCATTTAATTGAAAATTCTACAAATAACTTACCATGATTGACCCAGATAAAATCTACATCTAATTAAACGTATATTTGTCTAAGTTTTTGTAACATTTTGGTGAATGGCTTCTTCGAAATCTGCTACTACAGTTGTTGGAACCAAAATTTTTACAATCTTTTGGCTCTCTTTAATCGCATAATTTAAGGCCAAAGCATAACTTGTCTTTTATTTCTTGGGAAACAAAAAAAAAAGACTAAAAGTATGTAATGGTCACCGGCTAGTCCGTGAATGGTAAACATTTGAAGAAAAAATTTGGCACAGCAGTTAAATGTTCCATCTACATATATAGGTTTTGAAGAACATAAAAATTCTAAGTTGGTTTTACATGAGAATATAATTATATTGTTCTCTGCGTCGTTCACAAGAAGAAAAAGCTCCTCTCGATTTGTTTTGATAAGATGAAAGTTAAGACAGTGGTGAACTTCTACCTGATTTGCTGGTAATTTTAGAAGAATACTTTTTCGTGCTTGGTAGATATTTTTTCTTTTACACTTGATATCACAATTGGTCAATGTTTCGATATCCCCTTTCCTCAGTTCCTGGTGAATTAATTTTGTAGGCCTCTCGCTTAAGTCTTCAGTAGCTTTTCTTTTTAAGGAATTATTTAATTCATTCTTATTAAATAATTTTTCTTCATGTCGTGGATGATTATAATTATTGATAACTTCAACAATGTTTGTTTTTTTTTCTGTTTTTAAATAGGCCGGATACTTTTTATTTCCACTAACTGAACACACCCAACGTTTAACACCACTAGATATTTCTTTATGAAATCGATATTTAAATCTATCTAGCACCAGAAGCTCATTTTCTTTCTCATTAATTATAAATTTTAATAAACTCATACTTATTGAACTGACCAGCTAGTTAACGGAAACTAAACTAAAGAGGCAATAAGCTGATTAAATTACTTGTATCTTTTGGTGATTGTAGTAGGGGATTAACTTCTTAGAATTAATAAATATTAAAATCTTTCTTTTGCTTATAATTATTCAAGGGTTCGGTATGAGTATTTAATCCCTCAATGACATACTTAAGACTTAAGCTGACCGGGACTCTTCTGGAACATCTCAATTTTTGTGACCCTAATTAACTCAGGTAAACGGGACTCTACTAGGGTCTCCCCTTGAAATGCCGTTATTAAAAGTATTCTATAATGACATCAAAGGCTAGCAAAGGCTAGATTCTCAATTTGTTTAAAAGTTTTGAGTTAAAAGTTTTTTTAGAAGTAAACGTAGATGGTTCAGAAGCTGTTTTTTAAAAAGGTTGAATTTTGTTTAAAATTTTAATTTTGCTGTTGATGCAGTTCTTATATCTTTTTGCCACAGTACTGTTCTTCCAACCACCATGTCGCTTTATTGAAGTTATATCATCTTTTGCATTTGGTACCAGTGTGGTAGAGCTTTATCTGAAGCAGTGACCGGTATAATTCTTTTGGGTCGTTCTTGTTTAGTCATTTTGCAATTATGCTTTTTATCTCACCAATTTTGCTAATTATTACATTTTGATTGAAGCATCTTCTTTTGGCATAAGCATCTTAAAAAAACCGTTTACTTGTTGCCCTTGATAAACGCAAAAGCTGGTATTTTCTGATGATTTGCATATACGCCACATTGCAAACGGTAAAAATTTTGAGTCCTACACTTTACAGATCAGAACAGAATCTTTATCTTTAAAATTAAATACTTTTATTTTTATTAACTCATCTCTCCTAAGAGCACCAGTGATTCCAATAACCAGTACCGCCTATAAAAAAAATAATATCTAAGATTGTAAATGTCTGAAATATAGGTACCTTCATTAGTAAAAAGCTGTTGTCATCTTTAATGATAAAATGTACAAGCGTTCTTCTAGCAAGACATCGCGTTTTGCTGGTAGGACGTAATTTGAACACCGTTGTTTTTAACATGATCTAGTTCTTTTGGTCGGGCAAAACCTCCAACAATTTCATCATAAAATTTTGACTATCTGTTTAGACTTGCTAGAACCAATAACAACAAATTTAATTAAATGTATGCATTTCTTATTATAAGATTAATGCATATAGTGGCGGGTTTCTATAAAGTTTTCTCCAAAACTTTTGCAATAAAAAATTTTTACAAAAATCACAAATTTCGACAACAAATCGAATTCTAAATAGAGTAAAGCAGTTTTTAATAATGATAATTTAAATGAGATATGTAAAGGAACCATATTTTAATAATAAAACAAATTTAATAATAAAGACAATATTTCTACGCCTATAGAATTTAGTTCCGTAGTGCCAGTAGCCAAGTACGTCTTGCTGACAGGATGGTACTATTTACGAGTTTTGTCCTACTGGCAGGACAAGTACTTAGACGTTCTATTATTAACCTTCAAGTTTTTTCTTTTGTTTCTTATATTTTGTTTTTCAAATAAGGCACTATTTTAGGAAACTTTGTGACACCATTATTTTTTTTATATTTAAGGTCGCCTTTAACATTGAAAAAAAAGACTACAACGTTAATGACTTTAACATCTTGAACTTTTTTTTAGGTATGCTAAAAGAACGTTTTTTGTTATGTTATTAGTTTTTTTGGAATAACACTATTTCTGGAAATCTATAAGTTTTTTCGTACTGAGGACTCGACTTCTTAGACAAAATACTGGCAATGGCTTTGAGTCAGTGCCATCTGTGAGAAATTGTGTAAGGCATTAAAATGTCAAATTTTGACAGTTAGTTACCTACTTTATCGATATCAACACTTGATTTTTTCGACAAATTAAAGATAAATTTTAAAATTATCGTTTTTCGCTCTTGTGGTGTATTCCTGCAAAAAATAATATAGAGGAAACGTACAGAAACAGCTTTGCTTTATTTGTGCAAGATTTTTTACTTGTGCGCAAGAAAAAACCATCGCACTCATATGCAAATAATAAGAATAAAGTAAAAGCTAAAAAATGCAAAATTATTGGTGACCTCAAAAGATAACTACATATTATATTAGTAAATCAACCAAAGTCTGGTTGATTATCAACTATCAACAGATGCACTCACATTTTTTTAATAAATTTTTTGCTGTTTTTTGTATTTGGTGGACAAACTTTAATGTTTTTTCTCTCTGACTCGAAATGTGTAGAAATTATTATTATACTCATTATTGTCTTCTGGTAAATCAATACTTAAGCCAGCTTCACATACTTCTAAGTTTCCTCTGATTATTGTTTTTCCTCCTAGTAACATAATGAGCACAATATTTGTTTGTTAACAAAACTATTGTATATAATATTTTATTGACTAATGTATCACGGTTAAAATCCTGCCTTCTACAAAGTCATTTTTTTTATAAGTGCTAGAATTCTCCTCTAGTTAGTGCTGCTGAAATATTATTTAGAACCTGCTTTTTTTTAGTTCTGCATGTAGTGTCATTCCAGCATTGAGTAATAATAATGTATGGTAAAATTATATTGTCAAAATAGAGACTTGTTTTATCTTTCTCCAGTATTTCCATAATTTATTCACTTCGATTTATTGCCAGAAAATGTTCAAAATGCAGCCAGTCAAGCTCTAAACAGTTTAATTCCAAAAAAATCTAAAGTTAAAAACAAAAAAAGATATCATACTGTAACGGTGCATTTTAATCTTAATTTTAATACTTTACTTAGTGAGGTTAGAATAAGGCTACATTTTGTTTATTTATCAACGATTTGCAAAAATCTGTTGTTTACTTGCATGTTTTCGCTTATTTTCGGTATTTCTCACACAATTGTTTATTCTTTTAGTTGTTTGCTTATATTTTTCTATAAGAAAATTTAATTATTTCAAATGGTTAAAGAGTACCAACTTAAACCAGGTGTATGACAATACAAAAGGGTGGAGGTCAAGTTAGAGATTTTTGTTTTTTTGAACTGGGCGTTTGTTTAAATAGACAGTAAATAAAAAAAAATTAAAAAAAGCCAATATTGCGTATCGTGAAAATTTGAATGTCTTATTTTGGTCATTATTTCGTAAAACTTTGTAAGTTTTTTCCGATATAAAATTATTGGAATTGCTTAAAAAAAGCAACAGTTTGACATTTTTATACTAACAAGCCTACCGTAAATTTCAAAAACGGGCTGTGTTTCAAGCACAGTAAAATCCCTGTCCGCCACTTTAGGGTAAGTTTTGCTCTAGTATAAATCGTTTATTTGAGTGAGTTAAGTGTCTTTAGAAATTTATTTTTTCCTACAGTACCGCTTTAGCCCAAATTTGATTATTATTGTAAAGCAAAATTTGCCAAAATTCGACAAAGCTGCAATTAGCATGGGATCGGCAGGTCGACAGAAAAATATCGTCTGAACACAGCCTTATTCCTGCCAGGAGCAGCGTTACAGGACAGAGGTAAAAATAATTTTTTTAACTTGTGTTAAGAACTTGTTTAGTCGTTTTGAGTGTGACAAACACACTATTAAGCCATCTGGAAGTTATTAACTTGTTAATTAGATTTTTATGTTTTTTTTTAAATTAATTACAAAAACTTTTTTATTTTTTGTAAATCAGCAAGAGACTACGCACGCGCAGTACTGTCTGTGAAAAAATTTATAATTAATAATTTAACGGGCCCTTTGTTAAAAGCGCTAGCACAGGTCACTTGCGTATATAATAAAGTATTATCGTTAAATTTGTAATTAAAACGTTGGATTGTAGTTGTACCGTAGTCACCTCCTGATCAAGCTTACATAGCTTAATAATTTTTTTTTTGCATTTAGTAGTTTTTTTTTATTTTAAAATACATTGTTTGTTTTGTTATCTTTTGGTAATGTTATTTTTTCGTCTTTTTCTTTCAAAAACTAGAAACAATTATAAAAAAAATATTATTAAAGAAGTTGCTTGGCGCCCAACACAAAAATTTTTTTTGCCCAGGAAAACCCTCCAAAACAAACATACGCTCACCGACTGACGCCGAAGCCGTAGTCTGCCACAGGTGGGTTACAATAGATTTAAAAATTGGCAAAAGAAAACGGTGTTTCGTTGATAAACGAAGATGTTCTTTTAAGACATATTCAGCAATTAGTAAGTTATTTCAAATGCTCTTTTAGTATATGTTTATATTTCTTTTTTGTAGTCTAAAAAGCACAACCCGTCTTAATTATATTAATCTAAACAAAACCTAGACATGGAATTTTATAAGCTACAAGCATTTACAAAGAGACAGAACGCAAGCAAGGAGATAAAATACGTCAAAGTTCTTTCTGATAAACAATTCAAGATATTCTTGTTAGAGGCTTGTGATAAAGCTAGCCAAAGTTGTGGCAATTTTCGGATTATTTAGGGCATGTAGATGTAATAAGGTATGATAATTTAACAATAAATGATGTCAAACAAAAAAGCTTCGTTTTAATTGTAACAATTAGACCAAGCAAAAATTTCAAATCACGATTTATTACCGTAACCTTTGATAGTATTATAAATGATGTGCAAATTGTGGTACATACATGAATCTAAGTTTTTGTAACAAAATTTCTGCACGTGGCTTTGTTTTTAATATTTTATCTATTTCTAGTTTTTACAATTCTTCAAAAAAAACAAGATTTAAGTTAAATTTATAAGTTGGGTTTTGAGTGTTTTAGACGAAATAAGGTAAAAAAAAAATTAATTTGTGGGACGTTTTGTGAACTACATTTCCATTTTTTAAAACCTTGAATTAAACTTATAAGTGTTTATTTTCATTATTTTTTTTAATTTTGGGCCGAAGACATAAAGTGGTCCCCATTTTGTTTCTAATCTTAATATCAAAAATTAATTTGATAGTTAAAATTATCTTCTCGCAACTGAACATTATGTTTATAGTTAAATATTTCAAAAAAGATTTATTAACTGATTTTATTTAAATATGACAACTGTTTATATTTGATTTAAAATGTATTTTTAGCAGCTCCGAGCAGTTATGCACTTTAGGTGACCAACGCCACTAGTTAAGAGGAGTATGGAGGTATTTCTCTTATGGGAATTCCCATGTAAACGCGCGAATCTGTAGCACATTTATTTACAAAAATATTTTAATGAGATTTGGTACAATCATTCTTCTAATTATTAACTACAAAATGACTGGAAGCGATTCTTAAAAAAAATATTGCAAATAATAAAAAAAAATATTAAAAATTACTTAAATTTAAAATCAACGGAACTAAAAATTTCAAAAAGTCAAAATGTAGTTCATTTTATTACAATACTCGTAATGAAAACCGTTTTTAAAATTTTTTATAAATAACGCTGCTACAGATTCGCGCAGTTTTCAATCTGAAACCGAACGAGCAACCTCTCGATTTACAACTCGACAATTGACCTCTCACCAATAAAAGGAGTATGGAGGTAAGTTCTCTTGTGGGAATTTCCATGTAAACGCGCGAATTTGTAGCATCTTTATTTAGAAAAATATTTTAATAAGATTTGGTACAATCATTCTTCTAATTATTAACTACAAAATGACTGGAAGTGATTCTTAAAAAAATATTTATAAATAATATAAAATAATAATAATAATGTTTTATTGGGGATTCCCAATGGCCATTGACCGAAGTCCTTCAGCCATATAAAATAATTATTAAATAATTGTAAAAATTTAAAACCAACAAAGTTAAAAATTTAAAAAAGTCAAAATGTAGTTCATGTTATTACATTACTTATAACGAAAACCTTTTTTTTATATAAATAAACATGCTACAAATACTCTTCTTTTATGACTTTAGTCGTTGAGCTAATTTCTGTTATTTAAAAAAAGAAAATAAAATATTTTGTTAATTACAATTACAAAGTAATAATTCCGTCTATAATCAAATTTGTTTCAGGCATACTTACGTTCAGTTAATAAAATAATTATGTAATAAGAACTTTCAAAAATTATTTAAATAAAAAAGCAGTACAATTTTATTGATACAAATAAACGGTTTTTTTTTAAAATGCAAACTATTGCTAAAACAAATGAACCTTCCAGGTAAATAAGTAAGTTTTTGTTTCCAAGAAGACTTTAATTGGATTAACAAGGGCCGGTATTCTTGAAAATATTTGGAATAAACTGGCATATTCACTGTTGCTATAAAAAGTGGAAATTAATAAGGATAAAATTGGTTAATTACCCAAAATGTGTAACAAAAGTGCTGTAACTTGAAATTGAGATGTGCAGCAAAATTTTGCAACTATAAATAAAAAGAGTACACTCAACTTCATTTGTGTACCAAATTTGGTATTAATCGGTTAAGCGGTTTTCAAGATTTCGAGAATGATTTTTTATATCCAACTTTGAAGGCCTGTAATCTTATTATTAGTTGAGGTAGGACAAAAATTTTTTTGCAGATTGTTATTATTTGTGGTGCTGTATTACAGGTTAAATTTTTTGCACAACCTTTTATAACACCTTGTATATTCCAATGTATATGCGCGAAGTTATAGCATGTTTATTTATAAAAAAAAGGAAAATAGGTTTTCGTTACAAGTATTGTAATAACATGAACTACATTTTGACTTTTTTAAATTTATAATTTCGTTAATTTTAAATTTTAACATTTTTTTAATAATTATTTTATATTATTTATAAATATTTTTTTAAGAATTATTTTAAGTCATTTTGTAGCTAATAACTAGAAGAATGGTTGTACTAAATCTCATTAAAATATTATTGTAAATAAAGGTGTTACAGATTCGCGCGTTTCCTTATTATTTTTCTTATTCCCATAATAGTATGGTACACAGAACGCCTAAAACGTTTTAAAAAGTGATTATGTGAGTTCAAGACTAAAAGTTGATTTTTCAGAAATGATGGCTTATGCCCTAAATATATTATATCCGAACTTGTTTAAAAATTGTTTTGTGTCAAAAGGCACTATCCAAAATTTTCTAAATATTTATGTAATGTAATTCTTCAAAACATAGGTTTTCTTTTAGTAAAAGTGCAAAATCATGTAATACTTCAAAATGTATTTGTTTGAAAGAAGGACTAAAGTCTTGTATTGATTGCTCCTGCCAGCAGTGAAACAATGTTGACCAACGACAAATCAGATGAAGATGAAGAAGAAATTTAGCTTTACTTTTTTAAAAATTTTACATAAAAACATTTTTCTTTTAATAAAATTTGATAAATTATTTTTGGGGTTTATAATTATAGCTATCAAATTACCTTCAAGTAAGTCATAATATAATTGAGGAGCTCGCGTGCAAAACCGGTTATATCCACTTTTACATATTTTGCAGCAGATGAGAAAAACACTCTACACATCTGTTTTAAAAAATAGTGTTATTTAGTGTTATTATTATTAAAAACAGTTTAAATTTAATGGGGTTGTGCAAGTGATTGTCATCTATTTTTTTATAAAAAAACAAACAATTTGGCGTTATTAGCAAAAAAAAAATGGAAAAAAAGTCGAACTTTACTTAACGTTTTTAAAAGGAATTACACGGTTTTGGCTGCAAACGAATATATGGGCCTACAGATATCACAACTTAGACCCAGAAACCACCAAAAAATGATTTTTTGTGAAAAGTGGATATATCCGGTTTTGCACGCGAGCTCCTCAATTAGAATGTTACAAACGAAGAACTACTGTGCGAGTGCGTAGACATAACTCGTGTGGCGCGGAGCAACACGGCAAAGCCTTGTTTTAAAAAAATAATATTTGGGAAACCATTTGAATTATTGTTTTAATTTTTTTTAAAAAAACTTATCTAGAATTTTGTGAATCCGAAAATGTATGTTATATACACAAATTTTTAATAATTCATATAGCTTCCCGTAGGGTGAAATTGTCAATGCACAATTTTACAACTAGTGATTTTGGATGCCCCTTTCACAAAAACAAAAAACTTTTTTTTAAATCTCTTATTACTGTTAGTTGCGCTCTGGTTTGCTCCATAAGTGGACAAAATTTCAAAATTTTAGGTGAAATAGTTAATTTATAAGCGCGATGTATGTTTTAAAAAACAAGATTTTGAACACTGTTGCTCCGATATAAAAAAAAATATTTTACAAAGTTCCTACTAAAAAAAGTAGTAGATAGCGATTTCAGATGGCCAAAATGGTACTTTACAAGACTGTAGAGGTCCCGTCTGGTTATATTTAAAAAAAAAAAAAAATTGCGAGAAAGAAGCCTGATAGAACAGTGATTTTACTCCACTATTAGCAGTGAAGACGGTAGAACAGCGAGAGTGAGGGAACCCGAGAAACAGTAAGAGAGCCTTTGGAACTCTACTACATATAAGAGAAAGAACCTCTGTACTCCGATCTTGGCGTTGTAAATCGTCATTTATTGTTTTCCTCGGTGCTACCGATCAGGATTTCACACTCGAGGGTTCGGACGAGAAATTTCAGGGTCAACCTGACTCCATACTCCTCTTAAACAGTTAAGACGTGTATTGGTCCTACGCCACCTATCCAGCTATTATTTTTCAGCAGTTTATACTAATTCATTTTTATACTGTGGCTTAAGTAACGTTAACTACCGCCAATTGCGCAAAAACACAAATAAGTATTTACACATAAACATAAAAACAACCTTTGTGTAAAAAAACGAGTTTCCTTGAAAAAAACATCAAGAAGCTGTTGTTGTTTTAAACAGCCTGAACAAAACAAATTTTAAATAACAAAAACAAAATAAGTCAGAAGATTGTAAACCAACTAGCAGAAAACCACACACTACGTGATTCTCTAAAACTCAACTCAAGCCCCAAATTTGACCATACAGAAGTAAAGACAAAAAAACAATTTTAAAAAACCTTTTTCATGTGTTACAAGTATAAAACCAATGAGTTCCAATGTTGTGAAAATAGCAACAGTAAAGTGAACAAAGCAAGAGATAACGTCAAATCTGTACTAGACAAAATTAGGTATCTGCTTCGATAAAATAAACTAAGCAAAATATATCGTCAAATTCAAACAACCGTAACGTAAATAAGTTAAGGCAGAACCGCAAGGTCAACCTTGTTTGACAAGAAACATGGTTTTGCTATTGTTTTCTTGATAACTCTGATACGATTGAAAAATTTGATTTTGGATAATTGCAATTGTTTTTATACCCATACACCTGTCAGGCACGCTGTTACGGTTCAGGGGCTAGACTCTTGTGCAAAGATGGCAGGTAAATTAATGTAAGGTTTAAAAAATTGTAGATTTGTATGTATTTTTCAAATATTGATTAAGTAGACAAAAGCATAAAAACCGAAAGCATTGTTGGCGGCGATGAACCTGGTGATCCACCATCCACGAGTGATCGTTTAGAAGAAAATCCTGAGGGTAAAGGTAGCCAAGTTAAGGTAGACTTTTTTGTTATATAAAATTATACCATACCATTTACACAAGACGCGGTCGGGGACGCAGTTTAAGTCGTGAACGCAGTCAAGGTCGTAGTCGTTGATAGTTCAATTGACTCTGCTAGCTAAGTCAGACGTCCTCTGGCGGCGAGTTGTTTGTGACGTCACGGCGTAGATAGAACTGATAGAATTGCTTCATTCAAACTGTGTTGAACCGTTATTCCACTTAAAGTAACAAACAGCTATACTTTCTAAAAATTTACGCGTAAGTTCTGTTGATCCAGAAAAATGCCAGCAAAATGATTTGAGAGAGGCCCAGTTAAATACATTTAGAAAAAAACGTTTAGAGCATCAAAATGATAATAGTGAAAGCCATGGGGCATGCATGGATGATGGTGCTTATGGGGCGGCCAATACATTAGTGCTTCTCAACCAGGCTGCTAAAGAAAATGTAAGTCTAGGCAAGAGCTTTTGTGACAAAGCAGTACAAACTGATTTTAAAAAATATATTGATCCGTCTGCCCAAGTTAGCACCTCCGACTTTATTACAGTGTAACGGTTGTTTCCATGTCGGGTTTTGGGTATCGTAGAGAAAGAGAAGAGCGGTTTCGATGGGGTTTATTAAAAATAATAACTATGTACAATTAATAACAATAAAATAATAATTCTCAAATTAAAACGAATCTTCTAATAATATATATACGGCCTCGTCCCCGGCGGTCCCTCGTCCTTGACTCCTCGTCGTCGGCTTCTCGTCCTTGTCTCCTCGCCCTCAGCTCCTCGTCCTTGATGTGTCGGCTTCGGTGGCTCGCACTTGTAATGGAGGGTAGGTAGGATTCGCCCACAGGTTGATGCTCCGTGGGTAGCGGTTTCGGAGAGGACTCTACCAACGGGTTAATGCTCCGTGGGTAACGGTATCGGAGAGGAAACTCTTAGGTTAATGCTCCAGGGGTGAACGGGTCTGGGGGTAGCTACTTACAAGGTTAATGCTTCTGCAAGTATGTCCCATATCGGTGGCGGTAGGCGCAATATATAGCTTTCGTTTGTAGGCGAGGGGTATGAGAGGACTGTCGTAGCGAAGCGTTGGTGGTGGTTCTCGGTGTGGTGGAAATTATACCACCACTACTGCCCTGACGTATACGTATGACGTCACGGTCACGCGGTCCGAATCAGCTGTTGAGCGTTATCTGGTTTTGTTTACTGAATTATTAGAACGCTTCGTTACACCGGTCAGTGATTTGGTCCATTCCGATGATCAACTGAACAATTTAACGGGAATACAATCCTTTACTTTATTTAATACAATTGTTTATTTACTAAATATTTTATATAAAGATAAACACGTACATAGATTGTCAGTCTATAAAAGAGTATTTTTGGTGTTTATGAAGTTGAAGCTTGATCTTCCGTACGTTGTTTTGTCTGTGCTATTTAATATATCCCGTCAAAGCTGTAAAAATATTTTTGTGGAGACCTGTTCAATATTGTCCCAAATTTTGAAAACTGTTATTTATTTCCCAACTGTGGAAGAAATACGTATGAATATGCCTAAATGTTTCAAAAACTTTCAAAATGTTCGGATCGTGTTGGATTGTACTGAAATCCTAGTACAAAGGCATAGTAAGCAACTTTGTTGCAGAATAAAATGTTATTCCCATTACAAGGGGACAACTACAATAAAATTTATGACGAGTAAATATAATGAAAAGTACTTATTAAAGTGTTTACTAAAACTATTTTAGGTGTAAGTCCAAGGGGTTTAATTACTTATGTAAGACCTGCATATGGTGGGAGAGTATCAGACAATGCTATATTCGACAGAAGCGATATTTTAGAAAGACTTGTACCATATCAAAATCAAATAATGGTAGACAGGGGTTACCTAGTTGATCAGTTATGCGAATCCTATGGAATCAAATTAATACGTTCTCCTTTTCTTCGAAATAAGAAGAAATATACACCTGAGGAAGCTCTACTAAATGCCAAAATTGCTTCAGCTTGAGTTCATATAGAAAGAGCTAACCAGAGGATTAAGCTCTTTAAGATTTTGACAAATAAATTGCCAATTCAATTAATATCGCTTATTGATGATATCTTTATTATAATATGTGGCATAGTAAATATGTCAACCCCTATTTTAGCGGATGACAAATTTATTACATGTGAATGAAATAAATTTATGGAGGAAAAGTTGGAATGTTTTATTAGACTTTTACTAATTTACATCTTTATATTCAATACAAGCTACATGAATCATATGCTTAAAATAATTAAATTTTAATGTATATAAAAATTGTCGTAAAAAATTATCATCAATATTTACCTGAATTTTATAAAAAGTTTTATCACAACTCGAAAAAATTATAAAATCGGTATAACTTAAATTTAAAATTGCCATAGCTAGTACTGGACTTGCCCATAGTAAGCGCACTTTTTTCGGAGCTCATATTGTCCGTTATTTTGAACAACATACTTCAAAGTCGGTAACACTTCTGAAATGGTAGCGTTCTTTCCAAAAATATTAATCATAAAACCCCTTTTTTTTTTGGTACCACTTGGTCTGCATTAAGGGCAAAGGCTTATATTGCTCTAGTGTTGGTCCTTTTTTTTTGAACCCAAGTGCACTTTAAATCCGTTTAGGATAACACATTAAATTTGGTCACGTCATGCCTGAAAAAAAACAAAAACCACGGCCGAAAAAGGAACAAACACATATTATATAAAATGTGATATCAAAATTGCAACGTCTTGATAAACTAGCCATAACTAAAACTTTAATTGATACAACCTGGAACAATAAAGTAGCACACCAGCAATGTGTTTACATTTTCCTCCTTCACCAGCTGGGCAACTACACACAAATTCAATGATAATGATACGGCTTCTGCTTTTAAAATTGATGGCTCCTTGGATTTCGTGGGGCTCCTTGTTTAATGCACTTTGTAGACAAAGTGCATAAATTTGGAGAAAAGTTGTTGTTTTCTTTGTACACTAGCACAAAAACACATGACCCGAATTCACTAAGTTTTGACCCTCTATAAAATTCCCACTTGCTGAAGTCGTTTGTAGCGTCCTTAAAATTAAATCGATGTCCAAAAATAAAAAATCCATTATTACACAAGAGTCTTAAGTAAAAAACTACACAAAAATTTAGCAAAGCCACAAATTAAACACTTCGCTAAGAACAATGTGAGGTTATAAATGTCATAGATAAAGAAGGAAATAGATACCACTCTCTCGCTTCCTCATTGGAAACACGCGCTTCTTGCTCTATCTAACAGCAGTCAGAGCAAGTTTTAAGAAAAAAATTAAAAGAAATCTTCTTAAAAATTTGGCGTCACCTTTAAAATATTACACTATTTATGTTTTCGAATTTATTTTTGCTTTAAACTAAAACTTAGCACTCTATAGTGACCAAGTTTTAAACTCGATTACTAAGAGTGCTAAGTTTTAATTTAAATGCTGTATTTTATATATAACTATTTACCATTATGCACTTGTGTATAAAAAAAATATCAAGTTGTATAAATAAATAAAACACCCAATATATGTAAAACGTTTTATTGCGAAAATCCTACATCTGGAAAATTGTGATACAATTAATGGCATAAGATTGTAAAGCCAACTTTAAAAAATACAACAATGAGTAGGCTAATATGTTATAGATTTTGTGTATGTAAAGGCGTGTGTAACACCAGCATATAACCCAATGCTAATAAAGTATTTTATTTGAACACCACAATAAACTGCAGTGCTTATATTAAACACCAGAACAAAATCCAATGCTAATAGGTTATTGTATTTGAACACCACAATAAAATGCAGTGTTTATATTATACAACTGGACCAAAGCTAGTGTTTTATTATTATTATTATTGGTGGTAAAACTGAGCAACCTAAAATTTCTTAGTTTTTCTCAATTTATCATAAGCTAATTTAAAAACAATATCCTGATTCTTGAACCGTAAATCCTTTCCATTTAACATTTTATTGACATTAGATATGTATGAAAATAGTATTACATTGCTTGAAATGTTAACAAATGTATGAATAGCATGCTTATGTTGGTCACAAAAAAGCAATGAAATATCCGACGAATATTTACTGAGAATTAGTTGTCGTAATTCTCGTCTTAAATCAAAACATAATACTTTTGTTGGTACGTATGCTAATAAAGTGTTTATAACCTTACAAAAAACTCTGTTCAAGCTTCTGTTTGGCTGAAAAAACTGACAATTTTCATATTGTCTTTCTGCAATTAAACGATTTTCTTCCAAGGGAATGTCGCTCCTTATACGTTCTTTGCAGGTGTCACAGGAAATGCTTTGCGTAAGCTTTTGACCAACATATCCTGCAACATAAAAAGTACAGTATTTATCAACAAGATCATCTGAAGGGCAACTTCTAAAATTGCTCATAATGGGTGGTATGTAAGGTGTAATTGTTTCTGCTACAGGTTGTTCAATAAATGATGTTAAATTGTCTAACGGACCTGTAGATTCATCATCTTCACAATTAGCACCCGCGGAGTGTGAAGAAGTAGAATTACTAATAACGACTTCCACGAAGAAATAAATGCCGAGCATGTTGGATTAATGTTTCGATAGCCGTAGCTACGTATTGCAGAGAAAAATTTTTCTAGGGGATCTTGATTAAATGCTCGAGGTGCAAAATGCTTAAGTTTAAATTCCCACAATTTTGGTGTAATATGTATTAAAGCTCGCATTGAAAATAACCAGTGTTTTAAACAAAGGGGCCTTATTTGTTTTTGTGAATTATCTTCTGTATAGTACATTGAAGCTAAAACGGGAAGAGGCTGTTTCCAAAAAGTAACATGTTGCGAATTTGGTTTCACAACTGTGCGAAATTCTTTTCCCGGTTGAGACTGTAATGACCCACCATTAATGCTATCAAAAAGCTGATCAAAGAAAAGTAATAAATCAGCTGTTTCGGATCTATATAATGCTCTGAATCTGGAGCCAATTCTTTACTTACTTCAACCGACAATTTCATGGAAGTAGCAACAGTACAACTGAATACTTGAGTACAATTTTTCACTTTCATTTTTTTAAGTTTAGTCGGATATATATGCTCATCTGTTAATTTAACAAATTGACTAAACGATCCGTAGGATTTATCCATTTTATACAAACGTATAACATATGACCAAAAAGCTACCTTTTCAACACCATCCTGTGAAAAATGTAAATTTTTTGCTAGCATCATATTTCTAATACATTTTATTAAATGTGAAAAATCAAACATAAGTATTATTTCCTCATCATTAATTTTATAACGAAGAAGGTCCGCATTATTTTGTATGGAACTATCGGCCACCAACTAATTAATAGCAGCTTGGTTAGTACTACCTTGATCTGAAATAGTAGCCACAATTTTTAGTCCACAATTTTGTACCTTTGTAACAACAGATTTAATGATGTGTTTAAGTCAGCAGTCGATGTTGTTCCTTCACAGAATAAAAACCATACTACTTGTTTCCATTTTGTACAAATTCCCTTTACCAATAATGTTAAGGCGTGGTCGGCAAATGATAATTTACGATTGCAACCACCATAATCAACAAAACCATCGATGGAGTCTCTGCGACTATTATACTGCAATCTAGTTGATAGTTTTACCTCATCAAACATAAGTACACATAATTAGTCTTGCATTTGCTTTTTCGCAACTCGTTTTTTTAAATGATTAAAAATTGATTTATTGATGCCAGTATTAAATGGCACTTTATTTAATATTGCGGTCAAAACTTTTTTTGATGGCAAGCTAAAGAATTTTGATAAATAGCGATATGCTTTACCACTTTGTTTATATAAAGCTAAAACAAAAGTTTTATCTTTAACTGTAAATCTTCGGCCCTTTGGTTTGTATTTTTGGTTTTTTAATTGCGACCAGATTAATTAAGTTGTAACGTCATTCACATCATTGAGTTGAGCTGATAAAAAGTTATTGCTTTGTAAATATTTAATTTTATTTTTCAATGATATTTGACGACATTTTAATTTACTTACAGCTTGTTGTAAATATCTCGCCCTTTTATATAAAGATTTCCTCTAAGCACCAAGGTGGTTTACACGTGTTATGCCAACAGAACGCAAGAGATTGGTTTGTTTTTGCGTTTTTAATTTCAACCCTAAAACAGTAATAAAATTCTTAAGTTAAACTTTTCAAAAGTAGAAAATAAAACGCTATTCTGACTCAAAAATGTAAAACATGCAAATGATATAAGCACAGAATTAAAGTGTCCTAATCCTTTAACTGATTGGGGATTACTTTCAGTTTCAGGAACTAATAATGTACTTTACTCTTGAAATAGGGGGTGATTCACAAGTATACAGCAAAATTTTAACTCAGAATACTATCTAAACGTACCTGTAATAGGCTGAGAAGCAGATGGTAAATTTGGCACATTAGAAAGTACAAGCTTAAAATAAACAAAATGTTTAAATGAAGTAGATGGTTGCTTATCAATCAGTACATTGTTACTCGTCTCTCCAGGCCCACCAACAACTAAATTTTGTTTGCTCTTTTTTGAGGCATAAACTTTGTTGGGCAGCTTCATTACTAGTTCTTCTGGAGCTTCTGCGGATAACGTGCCAGTCCACTAAAGACTTTCTGTAATTTCTCTTTAATAAAGTAAAACTCATAGTATCAGCAGACATACCTTTTATTTTTTCTGGTGGTTCGTAACCACCATACTCTTGTGGACGGTAACTAAAGCAGTTGTCTGCTGTAGCTGGCTGGTGAAAACCTTCAAACAACCAAAATATAGACACATAAAATAACCTAATAAATTTGTACCTGGTAAATGTAATGTGGGGACCGCAAACCGTATCAGCTTCCCATTTAAATTCAAACATCATTTCTCAGAGTGTATAGAACAAACATACCCCACTTTCTCCTTATCAATCAGTTTGGCTAGGGATTCATCACTCGTTCATTCAATTCAAAGACGTCTAGTCCGTAAATCTGTTGGAAACTTATACCT
Organism: Tribolium confusum; assembly: GCA_029207805.1. Classification (NCBI taxonomy): domain Eukaryota; kingdom Metazoa; phylum Arthropoda; class Insecta; order Coleoptera; family Tenebrionidae; genus Tribolium; species Tribolium confusum. The sequence continues at coordinate 21,014,304 of JALGAY010000008.1, read as the reverse complement.
GTAGGGACACACTACATTAGATAAGGAAGAAAACTCTGTTTTATAGTGTTTATAGTCAGGCCATGATACATTTGGGTGTGGTTATAATTATATTTTTATTTGCAATTTAACATTTTTTCTCGCTACTTACCTGCGACTAGACATGTCATTACATCCGAAAATATTGCAACGTTTCATTTTCTAGTAAATAATAGCACAATACAAATAAAAAGTTTTACAAAATACGTAATAAACATTCACAAAAAATGTGCAAAATGACATGTGAAATGACGTGTCAATACAGTGTTCTTCTTTACCTATGCTATGACAGTGTTGCCAGGTTGAAACTCCGTTGGCGGTAACTTTGAATATTGTTGTCTATGTTTTATAACCAAACTAAGTAGTCGTAGACAAATACAATTAAACAGAAGTTTAATAACATTAACAAACTACCACGGGGTTGTTTTCAGATTTTTATTTTGATGAAACCCAAGATACAATTTTAATTAGAAATTTTCGCATCTTCCATATTTTTCTGTTATAACACTTACCTCTTTCTAGTTATCATCACCAAACTTAGAGAAAACGTAAACCATAAATTACAAGATAGTACTGTTAATTTAAAAATACAAAATTTATTGTTTTCTACCTACCACCCCTGTACACAATTTTTTGTAATAAGGGTGGAAGGTTAAAATTTTAAGGGTGAGTTTCTAAAACTCAAAGATGATGATTTCCCCATTTGGTACAATTCGGAACATTCTTTCATAGCTAGCCCGAAGAGTTAGAAGCCGACCCCATTTTTTATACCTACATACCCCTCATTTTATATGTCTATTTTAGAACATCAACAATTAAAGCAGCTATTTCTAAAAAAAAACAATCCCAAGGACTGTTTACTTAAGTCCTTTTTCGTTCTTTGTTCGTCTCTAGAATTTTGTTTTGGCTACACTCAAGTACCTAGAAAATATTTACATTTGCGTCCTTCTGCAAAATACGCAGTAAAAAAAAACTCGTGAAACGCGTGTACCTACACTCACAAGGCAGTGGAGAAGTTGGTAAGTAAAAATTTGTTATTACATAAAAAATCAGTATTAATAATAATATAACATAACGATAATTTATTATTTTGTCTGATGTACTTAGAAAATGATGAAAAACACTGAAGTCCCCATTGGGGCTAAAGACGCCCCACCATCAGCCACCGCAATGTCAAAGCAATATGTGAGTAACAATGTTTTTATAACTATTAGGGCTGTCCGATTTTTATTTTAAATAATCGATAATTATTTCGATTAATCGATTTTTTATTATTTCAATTAATCGATTAATTAATAATTAATTAATCAATTACTTTAAAATTATAATTAAATTGTGCTTAATCCATTAATAGATTTTTTAATCGATTAATCAATAATTATTTTGCCCAGTCCTAATTATACCTTACTTTGTGCATTTTGACTCACTGTTTTTTTTTAAACAGAGAACACCTCTTTCACATCCACCCCCGCTGTCAAAAAACCAACAGTAAGTAAAATATGACTCAAAATATCTAGATTTTCAAGTAACTATTGTTTTTTTTAGACGCCGGAAGTGGTATCGCCGGTATTTGTTACGGCGCCGGGGTGGCCGTGGTGGCTGGCGTGGCCGCGGCGGTCGGGGTGGCTGGGCTGGTAGAGGCGGCTGGAGTGGTAGGGTCGGCCGGGGCAACACAAGAGGTAGCCGGGGCAACACATGAGGTAGCCGGGGCAACACAAGAGGTAGCTGGGGGGGGGGCAAGGCGACCGGGAGGAGGGGAGCAAGGCGACCGGAGGGGTCAAAGCGGCCGGAGCCGTCGCGGTCATGGCGGCCCGGGCAGTGAGGACCGCAAAGACAAGGGCGGCCAAGACTAGGGCGGCCAAGGCCAGGGCAGTAAGGACCGCCAAGGCCAGGGCGGCCAAAGCCAGGGCGGCCAAGACCAGACCGGCCAAGTCCAGGGCGGCCAAGATCAGGGCGGCCAAGACCAGGGCGGCCAGGGCGGCCAAGGACAGGGCGGCCAAGGACAGGACGGCCAAGATCAGAGTGGCCAAAACCAGGGCGGCCGTGGTGGCCGTGGCGGCCGTGGTGGCCGTGGCGGCCGACGTGACAATGGGGGCGGCCGACCCGTGCACATATTTTATGTGCAAAGGGGGGCCGCCCTTTATGTTTAACAATAAATTTTATTTTTTATATTTTCGTTTATTTACTTTTTATTGTTTTATTTACCTTTTGTATCATTTATATTATTGTTTTTTTTAATCAATAGATATTCTATAAAATATTTTGTATGGTTTTTTGCCTCTTTTGCGTGTTTTCATCAATGCAGTAGGTATTTTTTGAAGCATTTAATGTCTGTTTAAATGTCCAATTATTTTGCATTTAAATGCAGTTTAATTAATACTATTTTTTATTTATTCTGACACTTTTTATAACACAATTGGCATACCAATTTTTACTAACAAACTTACCACATTCAGAAAAAGTTTACACATTTGTCTGCATTTAAACCTCGCTAAATTTGATGATTTATTGGCTAACGTGTCAACGCTGTTATTCTGTTATTATCGCTAAAATATTTACGTTGTCAACACTGATAACAAGTTACCAAACTTTACTAAAATCATGTTGGTATTTAACGACAGGAGAGGCATCTCTGAGTAGTCATAAGGACTATAACGCGTTTCTAGCAGTTTTTAGTCCAGTTCTTCACCCCTGATAAATGTACCTATGGCGTGACGTCACAAACCTGGAAATTTGCGCACAAAGCGTTAGTTTGAACAGTCAATGGTTGGTACCACCGACAAAATTAAAGCAACGGTAAATATTGTTTCGTTTGTGGCTTCATTAATGTTTTGATGCAAAAAAATGTATTTTTCTTATAGATTAGTTTTTAAACAAAGACCGCCTTGTCCAAGACCGCTCTGCCCTAAACCACTTTTTTCAAAACCGTCTTTTTACTACTATAAAAAAATATTTTTCTATTTTAAAATAAAATTACAATAGATAATTGACATAAGGTGTTTTATTTACGGAAATCTGCATTGTTGTATTTGGTTTTAACCGAAGGCAGCGCCAGTAGCGCAATTTCGCGTTTAAAGTCAACCGAAAAAGGCGCCAGTAGCGTCCTAAATTGCCCGAAAAGCGACTAAATTAGCCCGCGTAAAAGGTCAATATAAATTTGGTTAAAAAAAGATTATAGAAACGCAGATTTTATTTTGCTGAATTGAGGTACAATAACTTATTTAAGTGGCATTTTAGCGCTTAGAAAAAAGTAACTAGAAAAAGTACAAACAAATATTTTAAATAATTTATAAACAAATACAAACAAGCAAATACACGGCACAACGTTTTCAAAAAGAAAAAAAACACCAAACATACTCAGAAATGTCGGTAATACAGATGTTTAAGCCATTATGGCAAATTAGTTATGTTAGATTTAGTAATAGCGCTATTTCGTTGTTTGCGCAATTAAGAAGAACGGTTTTTGCGCACAGTAAAAAAAACAGAGCTGGTGGTTGAGAGAGACTACGCACACGACAGTTTTTTCAGAAGAATTAATTAGTTGTTTTATCCGAAATTGTTAATTGTGACTCAAATTCTTTTGTCCTAAACCATTCCCTACATCACAACAAGAAGTACATAAACAACACTACAGGTGAGTCGCAATTATAAATTTGATTCTTTTGTTTGGCCCTCAAGGGTGCGCATAAAACAGAAGACAATTTTCAATATAACCAAAATGCAGAACAAGCTTATAATGATAAAGACAAGGTAAACAACGAATGTAAATTGTTGCTGCAAAAATTTCAAGTAAGTAACAAAGTAATAACTACCATATAATATAAACATTTACTGAAAAATATTGTGATAAGTACATTCAGAAGAACAAAGACAAAACATTCAGAAAGCGACCGTTAGATAATTTAGGAACTGGTTATGTAAGTACCATCAAAAACACAGCTTAACAGGTTTTTTTTTGGTAGAATTATTTATAGGAAAGCATATACACCTTGTCACAATATTGTAAAAAATCTCTAAAAACGAACAGCAACATTTTAACAGAAGCAATGCGATTTGGCATTTGTAAAAAAAATGTTGCTAATAAATAATTTAAAAAAACAATGCCACAAAAAGGCAATAAAGCTATTACGTTACTTAAATCTGTATAAAGTAACTAAAAGCGCAAAGTATCCGAAAATGTAAAATCGTTGTCACGCAGCGCTTATAAAATAAATGATGCCGTCCTAACCGTCAAATTTCAGTAGATTATGCAGTTAAAAGACGAAAATGCTATTTGTATTTTTTTTAAGATAGCGGCATTTAAAACAGTGACTTTAATACTCTAAGATAAAAATTACCGTCTCCGCACTGACGTTAGTTTATATGTTTATATAGCATTGTTAAGAAACCAGTTTTCTATCAGGGGAAGGACCAACAAACGTTTCATCAAATTTGCAAATCAATTACTCACATTCAGAGATTCCGACGATAATAAACACGATCTCTATGTAATCGTAAAAATCGAAAATTTTCTTTTAGAATTTACGTACCACTGAGTTTTACTGGCAACCATCGTAAAAAAAGTTAAAAGCAACTAGGAAATTAACCAAAACACCAGAAAATTATACCCTGATCAACAAAGGCGCTATATCGCTCTTGTATTTAAACCAAGAGATGAAGTACTAGTAAGCACCACTCGCTTAGTAATGCTTCTAGGGCACATTTTCTAGTACGCCCTAAAACGTGACGGTCCCTATGTTGTTTTCAAAGTTAAAAAACCTTGTACTTAGCAAATAGCTTTTAAATTTAATTCTAATTTTCTTTTAAAATATATCACTTTTAGCGGTTTTGAAGTCATTTTTATACAATCCATTAGACATAGAAAAAGACCTTGCAAGCTACATTTTACTTTTATGATTTAAAACACCAATCTTAAACTTTCTACGGGTTTTGAGGGAGTTGTAACCGCTAATTTTTTAATTGTCTGAGCGCAAGCTAAAGTAGCGCTATGATTGGTTTACCCTCTTTTAGATGTCTCAAAAAAACTACCATCGCACTGTAAACTAGAGAACCAATACAGTCCGACAAAAATGAAAAAAATTATATGTTTAAAAACGCTTTGATTCCAAAGTAAATATTAAAGAAACATCCAATAATAAAAATTTGAATAATTATGCGTTAATTTTAAAAACGGAAAATCTGTCTTCTTTAAAAACTAGCAAAATGCCAAAAAAATTTTAAAAATATATTACTTGAAAGTAAACAGAAACAAATGCAGGTTTTGATTACTTTTTCCAGTTTACAAGAAATTACTTTTGCTACTTAAATAAGCCTAAATAAATGCGACAAAAAATTTGCAGCATTGGTAGATAGTAATATTACTAGCCCTGTTAACCTATTGCGTGCTAAAATAGTATATTAAAGGATGCGTTTTAAAAAGTCAACTTTGTGGCACAAATTCAAGTTTATAAAACGAGCGCGAGCGCGAGTTTTTATAAAGAATGAGTGCCACAATGACTTTGAAAAACAAGTTCTTTATGCTATTTTTTCTACTTTACACCTTTTACGTAATTTTTAAGTAAAAAAGTTAATGATTCAATGTTTAGGGACTTTTGCCCAATTAGGTTGGAGTTGGTAGTAAATGTCACCAGTTATGAAAATATTCAATTTTTAAAATGTCGGCTGTCGAATATTTTTGTAAGTGTTTTTATTTTTTAAATTTAACTGGTAATATTTAGTTAATTAGCAGTGGATTTATCAAATATTTTAGGTACACCACCCGAAATAAGAGAAATTGCTGAAAGTGCCGCGGAAAATCTACTTCCGACAAAATCTCACGCCAAGTATGAAAAACAATATGAGAAATTTCAAAACTGGTGTAAAGACAATAATATACAAGCGGTTAGCGAAAATGTGTTATTGGCGTATTTTGAAACACAGAGAGTTCAGTATAAACCCACAACTTTGTGAACCATATACTCAATGCTGAGGTCGTGTTTTTCTATAAAAAAAAATTTGGACATATTAAAATATGGTAAATTATTAGCATTATTAAAACGATGTTCACAAGGATACAAACCAAAAAAATCGAAGATATTAGAGGAAGAAGATATAATGAGATTTATAAAAGAAGCGGACAACAAATTTTACTTTGCCATGAAAGTACGATTATTGATTAATAAACTCGTCATAATTTGCATGTAATATTTATTCAGGTTATCTTAATTATGGGGTACAATGGGGCCTGCAGGCGTGAAGAATTGACAAACATGACCATCAACGATATTCAATTTAAATCAGACTCAATTCAATACGATGGGAAAAATCTCCCAACAAATTGCAGCATTTCTCAAATTACAAAACCCCGAATTCTTCACGGGTCATTGCTTCGGACAGAGTAGTGCTACTCATTTAGCAAATTCTGGAAGTAATTTATTAACTATCAAACGCCATGGGGGCTGGAAGTCATCAGCTGTCGCCGAAGGGTACGTGGAAGCCTCCCTTAAAAACAAAATCGAAATTGCACAAACGCTAGGGGCTCAAGATGCAACAGAGTTACCCTACGCCCATGTCGCCCACGATTCCAATACTTCTAATATACATACTACTGAGGAAACTGTAATAAGCGATAGAGTCCATACACTTTCAGAACAGCATGTTGGGTCATCAAAATCTGTCAGCGAACGACACTAAACAGAATGACCAAGAATGACGAATGCCGCTGACTTTTCGCTGACCACGTGCCGCTTGACTTCTTCCTTTTCAATTTGCAAATGAGACTGGCCCGACACTATTTTGTCATCTGCACACTTTTATTGGAGTGCTGTTCTGAAAGTGTACAGACTCTACCGTGCACGGTGTCACTGTTAGAGCTGAACTAAATGCAAACGTAACAATTAACTACAAGTGTTGTTTGATGCCTCATAGGTTGTTTACAATAAACCAGTAAATTATACTCCTGTGTTTAGTTTTTCAATTTTTTATTCAGAACGTTTTCGGGCCTGGGCCCATCATCATCATACAAGTTAAAATGCCAACAATGCAATTGCACTTATGTGGGACAAACAGGTCGAAGATTAGAATATAGAATAAAAGAACATAAAAGGGCCACCAGCAACAGCCAATTCGGAATACATCTGTCGCAAGAACACCACCAGATGGATGAAGAGAACATATCACTTCTACACGAAATACCTAAAGGACGAAAATTAGACTTATTAGAAAGTATGGAAATATTAAAAGAAAAGGCAACCAACAAAAACAACTGCAATGAAAACGTCCAGTTGGGTTTTAAACCAATATTCGAGTCAGTAACACAAAAAGTATACAACCAACATCACACCGGCGATCCGAATGGCGACGACCTCCCCTACATACACAACAACGACGACCTCCAACGGCATAGAACAACAACAGACTGACAGCTGATGCAATTTGAACTTTTTAACCTTTTTAACGTGTTTAAACAATTAATAATTTGTTGTTGTTTTTAACTGTAACTTTAACCGTACATGTTTCATATTTCGGAGCTTAAGAATTGAGGTTTTTCATGTTTTTTTTTTTTTTTGGTAGCATAATTGACGTAAGTACAGGTTATGTAATTGTTTATAGATCATCACAATTATTTTCTTGTATAGGTGTCAGAACACCGATGATGGGCCCAGGCCCGAAAACGTTCTGAATAAAAAATTGAAAAACTAAACACAGGAGTATAATTTACTGGTTTATTGTAACAATTAACGTTTATAATTGTACATTCAATAAAAATTAAAATAATTAAACAGTTTGTTTGGTTAGGTTGAGCGTTTGACGTTTCACCTTTCACTCATTTCAGATTTTGTTCGAAGTTCGATACCAGCAAAAATCTCTCGCGCTACCAACCGGAAAAACATAAATTGCACTAGTTGTTACCGCACGCAATTTGGGTGCGGATATGGCTATTACCGCACCCAAATCGGACTCTGTTACCGACGTAAAGTACAAAAAATATATAAAAGTTTATAAAAATATATAAAGTGGAAATCAAGCAGTTGTACTTGTAAGCCTAGAGAAGGCATTGGCGCTAATTATTAATACAAAGTAAATCTACACATTTGACTTAGGAGAATAAGTTTAAAATTAAATGCACCTATTTATTTATTTTAGAAAAAATTATTAAGAGCAATGCAAAAATGTTACCTAGAAGATAAAACAATTAAAATATTTTTTACTAGAGCAAAAACTAAAGTAAAATGTATAATGCACTTGACTGCATAGCGTATATGACAACTGCAAAAAAAAAATTTTACCTACTTCTTACAGGTACATTTACAGTAATTTGAAAATAGGGAATAGATAGTAGTTTCATACAAAGCAACTATAAAAAATTGTTGAATGCAGATCAAATTTATTCATCTGTCTTCAGTGTTTTTATAATTTTATTTGCTTTGTTGCAACTATCAGAAAATCTAGATAAAACAAAACTTATTTTGCAAAACAAAACACAAAATGTCTTTACCAATAGCTTTTACTAGATTGATAGAAAAGTGTGCAAATTTTTAACAGAAACAAAATTGACCCAAAATTGCTATATATTTGTATGCAGAGCTAAGCCTAAGAATAACTTGGAAAACAAGCAGAATAAGTTTTTCAACGTAATAAACTTTAACTTTGGCTTGTCAAATTTACATGTTTATAACAGGTTTTTTTAATGTTGTCTGCATATTGCCATTGAGTTTATTATATAGATAGAGGCGCAATGCTATGTTCTCATTTATAGCGAGCTTCTGGACGACAATACCAGGGGAAGCTATAGTAAAATATTTTTACAAACGCTGCGACAAACGTTACGCTTCGAACAATGTTTTAAACGTAAGTCTTTTCTTGTACCCACACTACCGCTGTATTGCGCATGCGCGGCACATCGCCATGCTGGCGCACTCAACTTGACATATAGAAAGGTGATTGAAAACAAGATTTTTTCTGTTGTTTTTCGTGTCTAAATGGTGTTTTGTGGCGTTTATAATATTGTATATTAAAGTGTATGTTCAGACAAGAAATAAGTGATACACAATAGTGAGGAAACATGGTTTGTTGCGCTGCTCATGGGTGTTCAAATCAAACAGACAGATCTTGTGACACGACAAAAAATTCAAAAATAATCTTTTATTGGTAAGTTTTTAAAATTTTACTGGCAGATGCTACCTGTGAACGTTACAAAATACTGAATAAATAAAATTTAGGTTTCCCAAGAACAAGGTATTGCGAGAAAAATGGATAAAGGCTGTAAGATGTGACAAGTAGGAACCCAAAGACAGGACTCTACTTTGCTCGAATCATTTTACATTCATTTGTTTCGACCGAAGTTATGTCAGTGTTAGAATACTTAAAAATTATGCCGTTCCATCAATTTTTTCAGCTTTTCCTAGTTATTTACAAAAGGTCGGTTAAGGATTCGGTAGTTTTAACGACGTTCTAAAACTTTGGTTAATAGCCTTTACCCAAAGAAAAACCAACTTTTAGAAGAAAATTTAAAGATCGTCCACCTGAATTTTCTTCTGATGAGGCAGGCCCATCAACTTTAGGTTCCATAGAACAGCAAAGTGGTGAAGGCCTATCAACCTCAGGTGTTATTGAACAGTCAATTGGTCACGCCCTATCAACTTCACCTGCAGGTGTTACTGGTCAGCAAATCAGCGAAGAAGAAACACCATTAATTTCTTTGTCAAATCAACTTTATTTTCACCTGATAGGAAACACAGGTAATCATCAAATAATTTTAAGGATGTTTAATTTACTATTTGGTGAATTGTGTTTACAGATTTGTATCACCAACATGTGCTAAAATTCAACATGAATTTACAAAAAAAATCTAAGTATTGCGGCAAAATTAAAACCAAACAAACTAAAAGAAGGCAAAAAAAGAAGGTCACTACTATAAAGAATGTAATATTAAGAGCCTGAAAGAGAAACAACTTGTAAGAAGACAGTTATAATATACATATAAGTTACATATTACAATTAATAATTATTATTGTTAAAATGGAAATAATAAATGTTATATTTTTTCAGTTGTATGTTGTCTTTTTCATTTCTTCTCTAGCGTCAAGCGTTAACTTTGTTGAGATTATAATTATACGACATGAAAATAATGTTTATCTCTATGTTTCTGATTAAGAAGCGTATTTTGTAGTTTTTGCAAAAATGTGATGAGTTTTTTGACTATCTTTAATAAATTTGGTTAGCTTAGTAGGTCTTGAACATGAAAGCATTATATGTATGTTATGTTTATAATTATTTTTATTAAACTTTTCATTTTTGTAATAAATGTTGCTGGTACATTGGTGTATCTTATTTGTTTTTTTTTGTTTTCCTTCATTAATTTTTAGAGATTATTTACAGCGAAAGTAGCGAAAATCGAACGAAATCGAAATCTTTACGTGAATTACGTTACTTAACAATCTATTAAAAATAAAATATTGCAATGACTTTTTTTACTTCATACTTCACACATTTACTGAACCTCCAATTCTGTGACAAAGGTACCAAGGAAATGTTCCAGAAATTTTTTCAACAGCATAACAGCGACCAAAAGCCCTCAATCAGCACAAAACGAAATGCCATGTAAATGAACATCTAATATCTAATCAAGTAATCAGTGTTTATCCTCTAGTTGAGTGGGGGGAGTGATACTGAGCGACGCGACGCGCGTTCCCATAACGAATAAAACAGTACAGCTGTCCAGAAGATTTGAGCTACTTACTAATATTACCAACTTTTCTGGTCGAATGGAATTTTTACTGTAAACCAAATTATACTATTGTTGCGACATCTGGTATAGTCGTCCAAAACTAAATAACTCTGTTAGTTTTCAGGCATTTACGTTGCGCCTCTATGTGTTATAATAAACTCAATGATATTGCTCATAGGCTCAACTGATACCGGATATACTAATTGTATATTTTCTCGAATATTAAGAATAGATAAAAAAATATTGAAGAAAGTTATGTTATATTTTAGACAATTTCTTGTGGTTATGAAGTAGGCACAGTATACTGCAACCATAGCTGTACTTCTTGTTAAAAAGTATTTATGGATTTCGATATCAACATCTTTACACAAAATCTAAGTACATAGTCACAAAATTATAAAAAAACAATTTTGCGTATAGAGCAACTTGGTGAACAAGCTCAAGGATCTAAAAACAAAAACTTTAAATTTATACGAGAGTAAAGAATAAAAAAAGATACGGCTTAACACACACTAAAAATTTGTTTAATTATATTATGTTTTCTTTAGATTTATACATACGAGTATCTCCACTGTCTTTAACAGACAGGTATCACAAAAATAAGCTAAAACTTTTTTTCGAATTTTTTGATTTATTACAAAATCTAGACGTACTCACACAAACAAATTATAATCACAAATAAATGTTGTGCTATAATTGTATCTCTTAAAACAATAACTATTTATTTACTAGAGGAATAAACGCACCTAAATATTTTTGGTTTATTTTTTTCTTCTTCTTACTTTCTCCTTGAGGGAGTGGCTTATATTCGTTAAGGACTATAATGTTGTATTTGTAAAAATATAAAATTTAATAAATATAGCAATAAAAAAATTTTTTTTACGTTGTTATGGTAACTTACTTTTGTCAATTTTTTTGTTTTATTCTTAAAAATGTTAGAAAATATTGTTATTTGAAGTATCCTACAGTTAATCGCCTGTTTTTTTATTAAAATTTTTAATTTTTGCATAAAACAAGCTGCCACGCTTTTGTTTATTTAAGCTAATCCTATTAAATTTAAAATAATATTGCAATTCAGATTTTGATTTTGCATTAAATTCGAAGCTGTCAAACTGTGAGCAAATAAGAAAAAACATAATAGAAATACGTCTGAATGTTACACCAAGTTTTTAAATAGAGTGAAATATACGACTAAGTTGCGGCGCTTTCTATCGCCTTCTGTCGCCTTCTTGCGGATCAGGGAAGGTAGAGAAGAGAAGGCGCCTCTGGGGGGGACCCATATCTCTTCTCTCATATATTTGTTGACTGATTGATGGTAGCACTAATGTTATAAGATACACGAAAAACACAAGTTATAAACAAAAAAAATAGACATTTTTTGCTCTGAAACACTAACAAAATTGATTACAAAAAAAGGGGTTGTCTCGGTTGTAGGAACGATGTTGGAGAAACCAATAGCTGCCGAGAATAAAGTGTAATTAGCAAAATACTAAAAAAGGCTATAGAAAAATATTATGACGCTGCAGGTAATCTAATATTTTAGACCAAGCGAAGTTAAGAGATTTATTTAGCATTAGAAAAATTGCTAGAAGATTGCTGTTAAATTTTAAAGCTTAATAAAAATTTTTAGCAGACGTATAAAAAAGCAGCTGGCATTTAAGTAAAATGTGGGAAAATAACCAAAAACTTTACAAGCACAGTTGAGAGAATTCAACACACCAAAGCGATGTAGGGTTTAAGGGTAGAGCAATGCTGAGTGCGCATGCGGATGACGACGAAAAATGATATATGTCGTCTTGAGAGATTCCATTCTTTACATAGTACATTTATGCGTATGCACACCAGTTAAGCAAAATCTTTCTTTCTATTCGCGTTTTTAATTGTTTTGCTATTGTTGACAAAAAATGTAATAAAAGTCGTAATGATAAAATTTGTACATAATTAAGCTTTTTTTATTTAATGCGGACTGTGCAAGCTTGTCAGCCATTTTATTGTTTTTAATGCCGGTGTGACATAGGGTTCACACAAACAAAATTTTACGGTGTTCTTTTTTATTTAATATACAGGGTGATTTTTTTATTTGCTCCCGCCCGAAATTTTAAAAATAGGCAACACATTATACTTTGCATAGAGTACGTAGTTTTTTAAATTTAAATTTTCAAAATTAAGACATAGAGGGTTGTGAATTATTGTCAACATTGTTGACAATACTTTTGACAGTGCTTCCAAAGTCAATTTATTCGGGTTATTTGTAGCCGCATTTTGTTAAGTAGAAACATTTTTTCTAATTCGAAAAAAACGGATATGTTGTTGGTACTGGGAGAGTGCCAGAAAAACTACGAAGCAGCAATTCGACTCTACGCTAGACGTTATCCTGATAGAAGGACGCCATGTAATCATGTGTTAAGAAAAATTAAAAAGAATTTAACAGAAAATGGAGTGTTTAAAATGTAGAGCAACAGACGTCGTACAGTAACACATGCGGATAACGAAGCGGCAGTAATAGAAGCTCTAACTAATAACCCCCAGATAAGTCAAAGACAAATTTTACGGCAGCTACCGATTAGTCAAACCTCTGTATTTAGTATTTTAAAAGCTAACCAATTTCTTCCTTACCATGTAACTATAGTTCAGGGTTTGAGAGAAAATGGTTTTGGGCGTCGTCTTCAATTTGAATCAATTATAACAGGACCCTAACTTTTTATTTTACGTTTTGTTTAGTGATGAGGCTACCTTCACCAACAATGATTTTTCTTTGGGGAAAAGTCAAGAACGAAGTTTACAGCGTCCCCATAGAAAATGAAAATCAGCTACGTGAAAGAATTGTGGCGTCTTGCAGAGCCATAACCCCTGAAATGCTAGCCAGAGTTCGCAGAAATTATGAACGTAGAATAATATTGTGCCAAGAAAAAGAAGGGAGACAATTTGAACACTTTTTATAACAATTACTAAATGTAGTTCTGATCAAGGCATTGTATTTTAATTAAATGTTAAAACTGACTTTGATTTTTGAACTTCTAGCTTCTAACGTCTAGCGTACAGGCGAACTGCTGCTTCGTAGTTTTTCTGAGACTCTTCCAGTACTAATAACATATCTGATTTTCCGAATTAGAAACCATGTTTTACTTAACAAAATGTGGCTACAAAGGATCCAAATAAATTGACTCTGGAAGTACTGTCAAAAGTATTGTCAACAATGTTTACATTAATTCATAACCCTCTATGTCTTAACTTTGAAAATTAAATTTTAAAAAACTACGTAATCTATGCAAAGTATAATGTGTTGCCTATTTTGAAAGTTTCAGGCGGGAGCGAATAAAAAAATCACTCTGTATTCTGTTTTATAATTAGAGAAAGAAACGAAGAGTTTAGGTAGAATCCAAAACGTGTTAGCAGTTGAATTGACGCTTTTGTGTTAGTAACAATAATCACATTACGAGTTTTTTCGCTAAATTAAAGCTTTGTAAATTGCCAGTAATTTGGCAAAAACTATGTGCGTTTTTTTTTCGTACAGGATCAACAACAGCCAATTGAAAGTCAATACAAAAAACTTCAAATTTTGTTTTCTTAAAAACTGAATTAAGCATTGGTGTAGATTACATAAACTCAAAAAGAAAACTTTTTGTTTAGCCAAAGTTTAAAAATAGAAATGTTTCCGGCACTGTGTTTGGAAATAAAAGCAACTAGTTCAGAAACCGGTTAAAATGATAAAGCTGCATCAAATAAAAAACACAGAAGTATACAAGTTTGCAACAAATCTTGTTTTAAAGTGAAGACTTTTTCTAGCGCCTCAATTAACGGTGGAACTGGTTTAAATTGTATTAAACAAATTGTATACCTAATAAAGTTAACTTTAGTACGTTTGACCAGTGACGCTATTTGACGTTTGGCTGACTTGTTTTAAAACTACTATTTATGCTTGAGTAACGTTAACTTTCGTCATTACGCAAAAACCCAAATAAGTGTTAACACACAAACATAAACATAACTTCAAATAAAAAGTAACTTTTTGTAATAAGCTCCAAAAAAAAACAACAATCTTTATGTGTTTCCAGTGTAAATACAACAAGTTTTTTTTAGAAAAAGGTCAAAAAGCTAGAGAGTCTGTTGTTTTGACAGCCTAAACGAAACAAAACTTAAATAACATAAAAAATAACAACTACTCAAAAGACTTTTAAACAGCTAACAGAAAACAACACACTACTTGATACTATAAAACTTAACTTAAACCCAAAATTTGAACATACACAAAAAAAAAATAAAAAATAAGATTTTAAAAAACATTTTTCATATGTCACAAGTGTAAAACCAATGTTGTAAAAACACCAAAAATAATGTAAACAAAACAAAAATAACCTCAAATCTCAACAAGAAAAAAATAAGGTGTATGCCCCGACAAAGTAAACAAGGCGAAAATATCGTCAAATCCCAATAACCTTAATGTAAGTAGGTAAAAATCGCGCCGCATGGTCGAAAGGTTAACCTCGTTTAATAAAAAGCAAGCTTGGTTTGGTATTGTTTTTTTGGTGGCACTGATACAACTAAAAAATTTAATTTTGAGCACTTGCAATTGTTCTCATACCCATACGCATGTCAGGCGTGCTGTTACGGGTTAGGGGCTAGACTCTTGTAAAAAGATGGCAAGTGAAAGTATCTAAGGTTTTAAAAATTGTAGATTTGTATATATATTAAAAATTTTGACAAAAACATGAAAACTGAAAGCATTGTTTCGGTGAAAATGCTAGGGGTAATGCTAGAAAGGTAGTAAACAAGTTGAGATATACCTATTTGTTATATATGTTTATGTATATATATACACAGAACGCGGTCTACGTCGTAGACGCTGTCGAGCTTGTAGACGCCCGCCGAGGTCGTGGACGAGTCCAAGGTCCTGGAAGAGGTCGAAGTCGTTGGTATCTTAATAGTTGGTACCAGAAACCAAAATTAAGCAATGGTAAATATTGTTTTATCTGTGATTTTATTAATGTTTTTTATATAACAAAATGTATTTTATTTGTAGATGAGTGTCAAGACTAAGGCCGCTCTTTTTAAGACTGATTTGCCCGAGATCGCTTTCTTTAAAATTGTGTTGTTTAAAACTGTTTTGCCTATGACCGTCCGTTTACTACAATAAAAAAAATATTTCTCTTTTTAAAAATAAAGTTATAATATATAATTGTCACAAACTGTCTTATTTATAAAAATCTACATTTTTTTGTTTGTTTTTGTAATATTGTAAACAGTTTATTTACCCTAAAAATGTATCAAACAACAAGCGACTAGATATTTACATCTTTCAGTTTCAACCATAGCTTTCAACCGAAGGCGGAGCCAGTGGCGCCGTAAATAGCCCAAACAATTTGGCCACAATTATTAGTATTTTTTTCGTAAGTATTTATATTGTTGACAATTTAATAAAAATTTTTAATACACAAATTTGAAAATTTTTATAAATAATTTATATAAACTTGCCACTTTGAAAAATCTCTTGAAATCGTTTTTATCAAAACAATGGTAGTCAATAGTAAAAAAAATACTTAAATGTTTTTGAATATAGATAAAATTATTTAGTTATAGAGTATATTTTCTACATTTAATTGCCAATGTGTATACACCAACGTAAAAACTGTAAATTACATTAGTGGATAGTAATGCAAATTTTTGAAGATTGGAATTATCTAAAACAACCTTGTTATCGAGTTAACTGTACTAAATAATGAGTAAACTGTTATCTATTTTTTACGGTATTTTGAAACTAGGTTTTATCGGTAGCGTTTGTCTCCTGAAAAATTTTGTGAGAGCTTTTCGTAAATTACTATCTTATGGTAATAATGTGAAGACTATACTAGTTTGTTTTAATTTATTTTTTGCGAAAGTTTTTAAGCTAAAATGGTTACAAGTTCAAAACGATCTAAAAAATATCGAGGTCAATGGTTACGCTGGCAGAAGTTTAGAGCCACTGTTACCAAAAATTCTAAAAATTTTTACCGGTCAAAACTAGAATATTAAATGATAAAATAAATTCCTAATTTGCCCTAAAAAGGATATTGACAACTACTACTTCGATGTTAAAAACAAGTCATAAAAAGAAATAAGTGAAATACAGAAATGTATTGAAGAAAATCCAAATTAGAAATTTAAATAATATAACACTCTGACATTTCTTGCAAAAAAACAAAGACGTTGGCGTAATGACAAGCAGTATTATTACAGATATTTTAAACTATAAGTTAATAACAAAAAAATTTTTGAAAAAACTATCAACAATTGAAGGAAATTGAATTGCTGAGTTGAGATCTTATTTAGATCCCGTGTTAAAATTACAGTTTAATTACTGTCAATGTTGTACGATGGGACGAATTTACGTTACTAGAATTGAAAAGCGTCTGGTTTGGTAAGTACAATCAGTTTAGAGTGCAAGCAATGTTGTAAAAAATTTAAAATTACAACAAAAAATAATAAAAATTTTGTTTTATTCATAAATACCGCTGCGGTATAAAAAATATTGACGACAGGAAGTACCTATTTTCATCTAGAAAAACTTATAAATTGTATAAAAATTTCATAAAATGCCCGACAAAATGTTATTTAAATTAAAAAATAAATTGAAAAAAAAAATAAAAATGTTTATTGTTTTAATCGATAAATGGAACAGGAAAAAAAGTCAAAATCATATATGCATTGATAGAACTCACAGTTTATGTTGACGGCTTCTGGAGTAAACAATTATATAAAACAAACTATAATTTTTTTCTGAAATAGTTACATGACCAAGTTGACAGAATTTTTTTTTATTAGAAAATTGTTTAATGTTATTATAAGCAAATGTTTGCAACAAATAAAAATACAAATAGTAAGCCGAAATTATTTTATGGCTTTTAACAAAATTGTGATAGCTGATCACAACGTAAAGCACCAACCAGTGTACAGCACTAATATTCAATCATCCTGGCTAGTGATTTATCACCAGTTTTTTTAGCTAAGAAAGACTTTTTATATTATTAAGTCTAATTTTATAAAAGTGGTTTAACGTTAAGAAAAAGGTTTAAAATACTTTAAATTAAATTTGTTTTGTACTAGAATTAAAAATTCAGAGTTATGTTCTTGACTTTAGTTATACTGATATGGTAGTTTTATGTCTTACAAATTTCTGGTCAGAAGTGTAAAGATAAAGAAAGTTAATCGCAAGTTTAAATTTAATTTTCTTTATACAATTGGCCTTTAGCGCTTTAAATTAAAACATCTCAGGTAGAAATAAAACTTATAGAAACCAAATACATTACATGTAGAAAAAAACCCTGTAATTAGAGTTATACCTTGATAAATTTAAGTGTGGTTACTTTGCAATTAAACATTTTTTATTATAACTTTTCTTTACCTAGACTTGCTGTTGCATCCTGGCACAATACAACAACGCCTTAATTTCCAAATTTAAACAACAACTTATACAAATTACACCATTATCACACGATTAAAAACACTTTGCGAAAAAAATAACATATGAGTCATATGACACATGAACTGTCAATACAGTGTTGCCCGGTTGCAAGTCTGTCGGCGGTAATTTTAAACATTGTTTTTATTTTAGAAAATAAAATATATTAAAATTTGTACTTATTTATACAAATTGTTCTTATTTGTACTTATATTTGCAATGCATTTGTAAATATCTTGTTTTGTTTTTATATTTTGTGATTTGTTTCTAAAAGTCGCTAAATTGAATGTTTTATTGCCTAAGTTTGCAATGCTGTTAAAAAAAATATTTATGACGCCAACACTAAAAAAAAGCTACTAAAAATTACTAAAATTATGTTGGAATCTAGAGTGACTGGGACGGCATCTATTAAGCGGTCAATGAACTACAACGAGTTTTTAGCAGAATATATTTTAGTTTTAAAATCCTGCGTAGAATACGCACTTTTCGAATGGTACAAGCAGCGCTCAAAAATTAGTGGAACGCTACAGAACTAACCGTTACAATGTTTTTTTAAATAGTCTTTTATTTAGAATATAACTAGTTACATTCTGTCACTTTGCTAATTAAACACTATAATTGTTCTAGTTTTTAGACTATTGTATATTAAATAAAACTTTTAGTATTACAGCCCTTTTTAATTTATTGAAGTTCTTATCATGATACAAAACTACTTAAAAAAATAGTACAATAGTCATATTTTTAAATAGGAAGTGAAGACTAGATCTATAATTAAAACAGAAGATCCGGATTTACATCAGCCTCTTTGTTCTCAAATTTAAAAAAAAAATAAAACCTACATAAAACAAAACTCTTGTACAAAGTTTTAAGTTAAAAAAAAAGTTAAAAAACCTTTATCGAAAACACATTAATTATTTTTTTTTAGCCATTGCAGTACCTTTTGTAACCAAGAAAAAAAACTAAGCGGTAACAATGCACCAAAACTTCAACAAAACTTCAAGAAAAATATATCAAAGTATCAAATTTGTAAATTATTGTCAAAAAAAAGACGCTTTGTAAAGCTAAACTTGAACTCCAAAACTTTAACAAAGACAGCTGGTAACTTTTACAGTAGTAGCTTCAGATGCGATTATTGTTACCTTAGCCGTTAGATTATAGTACATTATACACCAAGGTAGAGAAAACACTTTTTATAGCTGAGCGGGTTTAGTGCCCAAGATGCGTAGTAATAATAGATGCGAGGCTATAATAGTTTTCTCTACCGTGGTTTATATATGATTTTTTTTACTACTAGCACATTATTTTATTAATTGTCATATAAAAATATGACCTCATTTAACGAGCACACATCCAGACTAAACAAAACGTGTCTGTATTTATTGTCGAAAAGTAAATCTGATGAAAATAAAAACGATTGATATAATAACTACTTACGTTTTTCCACTTCGGAAATTTAACTTCACAGATAAAAACCGAAAAGGACGTTATTGTAAGCATCTTTTATGTAAGCAACTATTTATGTACTGAAAAACAAAATAGCGTAAATTTTCCATTAACTGAAATCTTCAGAAGCCCTAGTTCAGGATTTAAGTTGACAGCCCCCACTTTCCTGGTCGAAAACTTGAACAATGGAATTTACAACAAAACATATGGTCAAATTAACTATACATAGGGCTCCACACTTGACGCGTAACCTTATGAAAGCCTATTTTCATTATTTACAACTTTAATAGCAGTTATTTTTATTAATTCTGCATAAATTAAAAGTAAATTTTCTGTTCTTGTGTTTGAGGTTATGTTATTTACAACTTTATTTACCTACCAATTTTTAAAGAATTTTCCATTTTGTCACATTACAAAGTGTTTTTTACAATAAAACAAGACCAAAATACATGTATGAAGCTGTAAAAAATTACAATATTTTTTTAATGCAATCAACGGATTTGATCACTGGTTGGTTGAAACATGACTACCTACCTTTTTCCATTTTCTTGGATTAAAAATATTTCATTATTAAAACATCAACGTTTTAATTATGCGTTTATTCTGCTTTTTAACATTTGGCATAAATTTTATCAAAATTATGATCTGTCTAACACACACTTGACATTTGAGAAGTTATTTCGCGCAAGCGCACTATTTTGTTTTAGCAGATTACAGATAAGGTGCGGTGTTAAACAAACTTGCCTTGAAATTACAAATATTAAATAAACTGTTTATTAGGTATTTCTGGTGCACCTAATTTCGGACATTATTTTTCGGTGGACACTTATATCTATCGTTTATAAAAATAGCGAAGATATTTGCATCAGGCAACACAGTTAAATGTCGGTATCCACTCAACTCTAGCACTTTATTTCCCTTGGTTTATAATCATTATTGACTACTAGGAGAGAAAAACAACTTCACACCCTCTCGACAAACTAAATAATGTCTTCTGAAACTAATAGTAAAAATTATTTTAGCATGGCAACAGGTAATCAAGCAACGGTAACCGTATAAAAACAAATCAAAGCTACTAATCTGAAATTAGAAGGGAAACCGCCTCAAACATAACATTTAGATTTTCGATAGGTACTGAACGCACTTAACGCAGTCGCTTATTTTTTAATCAAAAATATTTTATACATTGATTGTTGCACCAAAAAAAAGACAGAACAAAATACAACCCGTTTATAATTAACAATAAAATTTGATAAGTTAAAAGCAATATTACACTTAGTAAAACACTAAGCAGAAGAATACCGCATAAATCGGAATTAACTGGTTTAAGCGCTTCTAAAACTGTAGCGCAACCAAACTGTTTTGTGGTAAAAAAAATTATAAGAAAATTTGTGGAATCAATTTAATCAATTTACAAAACAATTTTTTTTACAAAAAAAACCCTATGAAAACGGTTGCGATTACAAAATACAACTGCAGAAGCTGGTTCGAAGACATGGAGGATGTACAACTCTAAAACTTGATTGTGTTTACAAACACTTGCTCTTAGAATACAACTAAAAACTTTGCCAAGAAATTGTGAACAGTTATATAAAGTTAATTAATTAAGTCGTTCTTGTAATGTTGTTATCTAATTTTCTTTTAGACCGGTGCAGTTTTCTTAAAGTGTTATAATTTTTGGTTAAAACTCAATTATTAAAAAAAATTGTAAAGATGCGCGGGAACACCCGAAAAAACTAAGGTAGTTGCTACAGAGCAGCTCGTGGTTTATACTGTTAATCGCTGTTAGTTTTATTCACCAACAATACAGCAAAAATCTCTAAATTAATTTTGGGTTATTGACTCATTTTAGTTAAATAATCAATAGAAAGTTGCTACGCCCTTTATTTAATTAAATAATAAACAAAAAATTGCTATTTCTTTTTTTGAGTTGACCTACAAAATAGAAAATGCTGTTGCTCATTTTTTGTTAATTGATAAAGACATGTTAATTGGATGTCTCAAAATCGTGCAACTAACAGTCTACGACGAGAAACTCAAAAAGTTTTTTTTATTTATAGCAAATATTGCTTTACCTTTGAGTAAAAATTGTTTAAAAAAAATTCTTTAAAAGACTTTGTTATCAAAATAATAGTTTATTATTTTTGTAATGGTTATTTCAAAAATAATATTAAAATTTTTAATTTTTTTTTCATTTTCTGCTTGCTATTACCACAACACAAATCGCAACATTCCAGAACTAAAAAAACCGCCTAAGCTTTGACAAAGTTTTACCACAAGATTTTAAGAATAAGTTTTTTTTAATTTTGTTTGAGGACTCAAAGGAAGATCTACCCTCTTGACTTTATCCAAGAGTAGATACTACCTAAAAACAAAGTATACAGCAAGAAACTGTTTTTAGACGTAGAAACGGTGACGTCTAAAACAATCAAGACTATTATGCAGTCCTCCTGTTATTTGCCGGACAACTATGTGTAAGCCACATTGTCAAATAATTCGGAATAATTTAGGCTTTCTTTTAATTTAAAAACCACACGTAAAAAACAAGATCCAAGACGCTACAAACTTGTAGACAAACTGTTGACAGAAGTTTTGCTTTTACACCTCGCGTCATGCTTTGGGTTTACAACTATGTTGTTAGTCTAATAATCACGAATGGCTTTTTGTTTGGTTGACTATAGTTGACTAATGGTCAAAAAGATTTTGATTTGGATTTAGCTTTTGGTCTGTGTGGCAATTATAGGAGTTTTTAGAAACACGCTAACCGCAGCCTTAAAGCTTTTTGTGAGAATTCAGCCACCTACTTGTGGTAAAAAAGCCGCTGCGACAAGTTGTTTACTGCTTTGTGGTATAAATTGGTATAAAAATATCAACTAGAAAAAATCATTAGTAAATATCTTCACAAATGTTGACGTTAAACCCCATTTTTTAAATTTTTGTTGATTGAAAGCTTAACAATCGTGCTATAGAGCTCCTGATAGAAATTCGCTTATCTATTTGTTGTAAAAAAGGCCGCTGCGACAAGTCTCTTACTTATACGGCTCTGCGGTATAAATCGGTAAATAATATTAACTGAAAAGAATTATCAGTTAATATGCTCACTAATGTTAAAATAGAACCTTATTTTTAAAATTTTTATTGAAGGTCTTACAATCGTGCAGGCAACTATAGAGGCTTTTCTGGAAATTACACCAGGCGACAAGCACTAGCCAAGTGTAACAAAAAATATGTACTTTGCTAGGTACCAGGACATTGTGATTCAGAGAGTAACAAAAAGACTAACGATCTGGGTCTAGAAAGCAGACAAATAGACTTTATCTTTAGCGTTACCAAAAAGCGACAAAAACTCCTTTTGGAAGTAGATAAAATATTGTCATTTGGCAAATATCTGAAAAAGTCTGATTATACAGGCAATGAATCCCTGAGTATCTCAACCGCAGAGATCTTTAGTTATTAATAGGCATGTACACAGAACATTGCCTACAAAAAAATACTTGCACATTATTGATCTTACTGACGATAATGTTTGCAAGAGCTGTAATAAAGATAAAAACTTTTTCTTAACTTTCTCAGTTACTGTCGTGCGTTTGCAGATATCAAAAATTTACACCTGGGCTTCCGATATCAAAGTGTTATTGAGAAAACTCTAGCAGACAAGGTTCATTAAAGACACAGGGCAGCTGCAGTAGTTCTATTTCAAAACGCAATGGTCTAGGCCTTTGTGTGCAGCTTGTTTCCTTGACCATTCCTGTATAATCAAAAAAATAGAGAAAAAAGTGATAACGTTAGCTGTACTTTTTTTGGGTTGGTACAGTCTTTTAAAAATTTTTATTTAAAGGCTGTTTAATTTAAATAAAAATATTGTTATAAATAAAAATGTATATAAATCAAACTTAAACTACGTTTGTCTACAAACGTATAGTTGATTTCAGATTAGTTTATATACCATCAGTGACTATAACACCTCGAAAAATGTTATATGTCAAAAAATGACCAAATTTATACCGATTAAATTAAGTTTTTTCATCTTTAACAGTAACTGCAGATTTTGTTAAATAAACTCAAATAACCAGTCGTTATTGTTGTTTGTAGTGTTAGTTAAATAGGTACATCTCTAACCAGTTGTCACTTTACTTTTAATGAAGCTACAATAGTGTTAATTTTACTATTAACTAATTGTTACTACATATTTATGTTTTTTTGTGTTTTGGCATTTTTCTGTATTTTAGTACTTTTCAGTGAGAGGATCTTTGCAAAGTGTCTCTATGTAATTAGCTGCTATAAAAAACTACAGCTTCCACATACACCGTGGTAGTGACATGTTGCAATTGTACAAGTATACATATATGACGGATTTAATAAATCAAAAAAAAACAAAATGAAGAAACAAAATGGCACTAAGTTCTACACAGAGGAGCACAGAGACAGTTCCGCACGCTGACCAGGGAAGTACCCGAATGCCTTCCTCTCGGCGGCCTCGCCCAACTCTGCATCCGAGTAGTCCCGACGTAGCATGGCTCTGTCCGACATGGGATTCCTCATGCCCTGTCCTCCCAAAAATAACGCGCCGACACGGCCGTCCTGACTATCACACGTCCTCGTGTGCCTACATAGCTTCAGAAGCAGCATCTGTAAGTAAAAGAAGCAAAGTATCGCTCGGCCTTTCCTGACATACCGCGACATAGTACACACCGGGTCAAAAAGAACGCTGTGCCCGAGAGTGGTGCTTTGAAAACGACCTCCTTCGGATACAAAACAATTTACACTTTGAAGTGACAACAAACTGAGTCTATACTACAGTGGCCACACTTATCCTAGTGCCTATCAAGAGACACCACAACCTGAGTCTTTCCTCCATCAACAAACAACATAGACAAAACTAACAATTTTGGTCCACATAACCATTCACAACACTGGTCCCATGACCGCCAACCTCACCAACACACTTGCCGTTGCATCGCGCCGTCTCTGACAGCAAGCTGCAGCTCTTTATGACTTGCGACTAGTAAGCAAAGTGCATTAGGTCAGCATTACAAAATCACAAAACATAATCAACTCACTTATTACTGTGGGCCGACACTGGCCTATCCAGACTCAGGGCTATTATCAGAGTCGTCACCGTCAGAGGATTCAGCGGAAGACGCGGAGCACTCGGGCAGAGCGCGGAGTCGATCATGTGTGTACTTATATGTGCGATTGGAATTTAAGCTACGTAACAAATAGCGATCACCTTCTAATAATTCAACAATTTTAAAAAGACCTTTAAATTTGGGATCCAATTTTGTCCGGTTGCGTGCATGATTTTGCAGAAGCACGAAATCACCAACAGCAAATTTTGAGACTCGAGCTTTTGAACTATCAAACCGTTTCTTTTCAACGGAAGCGCTCTGAGACAAGGCTAATACTGCTTGTTCACGGATTGATGGTAAATCAATTTTGGTTTCAACAGCATCGAAAGGTAAAAGGCCGAGAGGTCGAGCCACTTTGCCAATCAAAAGTTCTAAGGGAGAGTTTTTGAGAGGTTTGTGCAGAGTACAATTAAGAGATAATTGGATATCGTCAAGAGCATCTTGCCACGAACGGTCATTGGTAACTTCTACGGACGTCAACATATTAGTTAACGTACTCATAACCCGTTCAACTTGCCCATTAGCACGAGATGAACCTGTGGCGATTAAATGAAGGTGGATTCGATGAGACGTGCAAAACTGGTGGAAATCCTTACTGGCAAAACAACGGCCTTGATCGACGATAATACGAGTGGGAGAACCAAAAAGTGCAACTGCGAATTTGAGGGCTTTGATGGCACAGGGTGTGTCAATGTGACTTGTTTGTTGTAGAAGAACAAACTTTGTAAATGCGTCATTTAAAACAAACACATATTCTTTGCGGTCGTTTTTACCACTAAGTTTACCTGTAGCATCTAGGTGAAGCGTATGCCAAGGAACACCAATTTTTGGAATCGGGTGAAGTTCCGCTTGAATTTTCCCGGAAGGCGATTTTGCAAGTTTACATGTGATACAGTTTGTGACAAATTTTCGCACGTATTTCGACATGTGAGGAAACCAGTAATTTTCATAAATTTTCTCTAATGTTTTCTCCCAACCCAAATGTACGAGGGCTTCATGAACATTATTGATAACAGACCAGCGAAACGCTTTCGGAATAATAGGCAGACAACGAGTGCGGTTATTGCGTTGAATTTTTCGATATAGGAAGCTCATACGTTTTTGCTACATCAAGATTCAGTTTTTCTTCCTGAAAGTCACGGATAAGTTTTGCAATCTCAGGGTCGCGTTGTTGTTCAGCTTGGAGCCAATTGGGCAACACCAGACTTCACGCATTTTAATCTAAATTGGTCGCGACTAATCTTTACTTCATAACCTTGAGCAATAAGCTCAGTTCCCAACAAAATATCGGTGTTTAAAATCTCGTCCGGAATAACATGCAATAAAACTTCAAGTATGACATCATCTACTTGCACTATTGCGAGAATTTGACTCACACTATGTACATCGCTTTTACCAATGCCTAACATTGTGACTCGACCATAACGACGTTCTCCCTGAAATTTACCTGATACCGATTCTTTGATTAAAGAGCAATCAGCGCCTGAATCAAAACAAAATGAATAACTCTCACCGTTATGCGTGAGTCGACTGGTAGCGGGTTTAAGATTGCACATGTTGACCCGGCGTTCTTCAAGCTTTGGACTCTTCCCTGAAGATAACGACTTCCGACAGTTAGGAGCGATGTGTCCAGGTTCAGAACATCGGTAGCAGATCACATTCTTTTTGGTACTTGAAGCTCGTTGATTATCTTTGATGACGTTAGGGACGTTCGCACGACATTCAGCTTGTTTATGTCTTAATTTATTACATTGGAAACACCTGATAGCAGCGTGTGCTAATCTGGATCGTTTTGTATCAGTGGCGGGTACTCCTTTATTCTGGTGTGAGCTGAGCAACGACCGTTTGCGATAACTGTACGCCATAAGCTCTTGATGTAACTTAGCACGGGTGTTGATTTCTGTTGTAAATACAAGATGTTGCACTCGTGGATCAACTTGTGCGATATGGGCCAAGACGACTGAGATGAGTGAGATGGCGACCTCTTCGGTGGTCATATTTTGCCAACAAGAAGTCAGGGTACTGAGTAATCGACCCGAATAAGCGGCTAAGCTTTCATCTAAACGAGGACGACCTTCTTGCACTCGCGCCAAAGTAGCTGCTGGGGTTTCGGCCGACTCGTAGCGTGCAAGAAAAAGTTCGCTGAATTGTTGCCAGTTAATCCCAGTAAAGCTAATTTGGGCAAACCACGCAGAAGCCGAACCCTTTAAAGCGCGGCTCAGAGCGATTACAAGAGCACTTCCCTCTTCCCTCGAGAGGTTTCTCTTTCATACACAGATCCGCAGTGGCACACCAGGCTCGAGCATCGGCTTCCTCCAGGTCGGGATTAAACTCCGGGAGAGTAACTGACTGGTTAACACTGCCTGCTGGTGTCGGATTCTTCAAAGTTTGAATTAGCTCCAACATTGCTCGCTGTTGACCCTCTAACAGTTCTTGCCAGCGGTCGTCAGACATGGTGCAACAGTAACGTGAGGGGAGGCGTATCCCACTTCTGATGACGGATTTAATAAATCAAAAAAAAACAAAATGAAGAAACAAAATGGCACTAAGTTCTACACAGAGGAGCACAGAGACAGTTCCGCACGCTGACCAGGGAAGTACCCGAATGCCTTCCTCTCGGCGGCCTCGCCCAACTCTGCATCCGAGTAGTCCCGACGTAGCACGGCTCTGTCCGACATGGGATTCCTCATGCCCTGTCCTCCCAAAAATAACGCGCCGACATATATGTGTCTCACTCAGAGTTGAATTGTTTTTTGTACAAAGTTTCACATCATTTTTAAATGTTAGAGTTATTTGACCTCAATAAGGTTAGTCACGCGGTATTCACGTAAGATATTAAGCCTAAAATTTAGAAAATGTAACGGAAAATATTATATTTGTTTCCAAAAAACCTGTTTTGCGGTCTAGTACTTTTAAATTCGTCATTGAAACTGCAGCAGATTATTTTTATTATTTACACAAAATTATAAACAAATTGAATTTATTTGGTAAAAATGTTTTTTTGTTATATTAAAAGTTTTAATAAAAAAAAGTTTTCTGATTGTTTTTTAAGAACCAAATAAGACAATAGTAGTTTTTATCATTCAAGTGACCATATATAATACGTCATTTTAGAATTTAAAAAAAAGTGACAATTTGTAATTGTGTGCTTTTTCTTGTGCCATAAGTATCGTAAGTTAAAAAAAAATATTTTGCAGAAAATGTAAAGCTAACATAAATTTGAAAAGCTTACATTAATCTGAATTAAATATGTCAATTGTTTATTTGTTGCAAATAGTAAAAATGAAAGAAAACCATTTTGGTGTGAAAAAATTTTTTTAAAAGAACTGAGACTTGAGATAATTTAAATTATTATTGAAAAAAAAAAACACAAAATGTTTGTCAACATTTTACTTCAAAAAACTGAAACAAAAAATGTCACAAATTTACAAATTATAAGGTATCAGTGTTTTCTTACTGATAATTTTGAGATTAACTTGTTAACGAATATTGTGTGAAAAAAGTATTTTATAAAAATCTGCAAAAGAATGAAAATCAATTTCTATCGAGAGTTAAGATAACACTGTTAAGGTTACATTTTCTCAAAATAAAACAAACATGACAACCGCTTTTTTTTGCCTCATACCTTGAAGTGGTTTGTCACATCGCTAAATTGCTGCCAAATTAAAAGTTTTTAATAACGCAGTAACATCTATATTAAAAAAATAAATAACTAGTAGCACTCAACAACAACCAGGGGCAAACAAACTTAGAATTAAAGAAGATCAATTGCTTGTAGACCTAGTGCAGACCAGATCCTTTACAACAAAGGCTAAAGCCGCGGAACGTACTAATTTTTTAAGAAGCGCTCCAACAGTTAGACGGCGAATAAACATTGCAGACCTAAAGTCTACCTTTTGCGATTTTATATTCTCTTAAAAATTTTGCTTTTCGGATAAAAATTATTTAGCGATAAAAAAATTGTTCAATCTTACTAAAATAGTCTAGTAAAACTTTATAAACCAAAAAAACACAAAATATGAGAACTTTGATTATGTCTTATGTTGATTCTACTGATAGATGTGACCGATTTTTAGTAAATATATGCGCATAGATATCAGCAAATTTTTAAGAAGGTATAATTAACATTGAAAAACGTTTAAACAGCGACGTGCACATAAAACTTTTAGAAAATAATGTCACGAAGCGGAAGTTCGTTAGCCTGCTAGGTCGAAAATTTGCGAATGTGGATGGACTATTGCTGATATTGACTAAATCACCGTCGGTTGAGGCAATGGCTGGCTCAGCATTTAGGGGGTTGGCGAACTAGCGGGCTGCGTTAATCGGGGAGTCCGGTGGTAGCGGTAGACAAGGCAAGTCGAATAAGGTAACGAGTGAGGTGTGCCCAGACCCTTCAAGTGTGACAAAGATGTCAATGTAAGTAGCCTTATTGTATTATGTATAACTGGATTTCCGTATCATGTACCATACTTTGCAAACATTATTAAATTGCCTTTTTTAAACCCTGTTTTAATCTCAACCCCACCTCACAAGTCAAAGCCCGTGACAATAATATATTGTTCTTAGTAGTAGCAGTGCTGTCCACATTACGAGGAGAGTAACCAAGTGGTTAACAACAACTTTACCTACGGGTACTAGAATGACCAAGCAAAAATCCAGACTCAAATTCGGTAGAAAATATGTAGTTTGTAAATCAGCAACATTAAACAACAGCGATCAAAGATACGCATAAAGTTTATTATCATGAAGTGTTTCCAAAGAATTTTGCACTAAAAATAATAAAATTATTTTAATTTTTTTCTTAGTAAACATTTATTATTAAATTTCGTTACTCCTTGTTGATACAAGTGACCAAAATTTTGGATTCTGTTTTTTTACTCATAGAAGAAGATTGTCAATTTTATCAAGTAAACCGTCACTACGAGTATCTGATTTTTTTGTGTTGAAGCTTAAACCTAATGTTCGTTTAATTTTGAAGACAATAAAACAAACAAAAAACGATTATCATAAAGCGTTAGCATAAAATTATGCTCTCAAAATAATATTTTTTTTACATATATTTTTTAATAATACGAGTGACAGAAATTTTGATGAAAGTAATTGTCTTCTGTGTTTTTTACTCATAGAAAAAAAGAGTCACTTTTACCGATTTTTGAAAGCTTGAAAATGTTGGTATTATTTATTATAAATTGCTTTATAGATATAAATAAATTTTCTACATTTCTACTGTTTTTTAAATTCAAAAAAACTGTCACTATTTAATGTTTTAATGTTGACGCTTGGAACTGATATTCTTTCAACTTTGAAGATAAAAAACCAGCAAAAAACGATTATTATAAAGCATTTGCAAAAAATTTTGGTTTCAAAATAATAATTTTATTTTACATATACCTCTTAAAGATACGAGTGACGGAAATTTTCGAGAAAGTAATTGGCTTCTCTGTTCTTTACTCATAGAAGAAGATTGTAAGTCATTTTTTAAAAATTTTGAGTTAATATTATTTATTATAAATTGTTTTATAAATATGAATAAATTTTCTACTTTTCTACTATTTGTTAAATCCAAGTAAACCGTCACTATTTGATTCATCAGTGTTGACGATTGGAACTGATGATCTTTTAACTTTGAAGATAAGAAAACAAGCATAAAACAATATTTTTTAAAAAAAACTAGGCATAGTGTAAAATAAACTTGGTGGACAGGATCTGGAAATCTAATTTAACTGGCTGTTAACTGTACTTTTAAAATTGCACCAAAATATTTTTGTCAAGTTTTTACAATTCACGGTTCTATAGATAAAAAAACACTTTTTTGATACACGTTTTATTGTCAAATATAGCTTATAATAGATTATTTAAAGATATTAGATTTAAAACAAAATGTAAAACTTACTAGTGTTTTATATAATTTTGAGACTGCAATCATTAATTTAGTTAGAGAAAATTTTGAAAGTGTTTTAATTGTCGCTTGCAGATTTCATCTGTCAAAAAACTTACGAAGATTTATTTAAACAAATAAACATTGCAAAATATTATTGAATTTTACAATTGGCTATTAACACAATAAAAAGATATCTTCTAAAGTTGCTTCGTTTTCAAAATTTTCTAACGCGGAGACCTACACGGGTTACTCCATAAGACGTACATACATACATAAAAAACTTTGTTGCGTTGACATTATAACAGTCAAACGGCATAATAGATAGTGCTTTTCATTAATAACAGAGAATTACATAAAAAAAAATTTTTTACATAAACTTAAGATAGCAAAGAAAATTTAGAAAGTCTTCGCAAAAGTTTTAAGCAAAAAGACACATTTGCAGTTTTGTCAGCTGTGCCAGATGTTACGATTACAAAAATTGTTGAACAAGAGAAGCGCTTCAGTTACAAGAAAATCAAAATAATAAACGAAGATTTGCGTCTTACCCTAAATATAAATAATAATGTTGATAAGTATTTTTTTTATTTTAAGCAATTGTAATAATAAAATAATGTAATTTTATTTCACTGGTAAAATAAACTAAATTTGTTCTACATGTAGACAAAATGTTGGCAAAACGGTTAATAAGAGTAAATCAAAGTCTAATTATAAACCGATTTCAAATCAATAATTTGTGTCAATCCATTATTTTTTATAAAGAAATTGATGTTTATTAAATTGATGTTTTATTTGAGACTATTAAAAAACGACGAAAAAAATAACACTATTATTAAAAGGCATAAATTACTAATGTGTGACGAGCGACCATCTTCGAGGTTTGAGATAATAGTACATTATATACCAAGGTAGAGAAAACACATTTTATAGCCGAGCGGGTTTAGTGCCCAAGATGCGTAGCATCGAGGGCAATAATAGATGCGAGGCTATAATAGTTTTCTCTACCGTGGTTTATATATGATTTTTTTTACTACTACCACATTAATTTATTATATGTCATATAAAAATATAACATCATTTAACAAGCACACATTCAGACTAAACATAACGTGTCTTTATTTATTGTAGAAAAGTAAATTTGATGAAAATAAAAACGACTGATATTTAACTACTTAATTTTTTCATTTCGGAAATTTAACTTCACAGATAAAAACTGAAAAGAACGTTATTGTAAGCATCTTTTATGTACTGGAAAACAAAATAGCGTAAATTTTCCATCAACTGAAATCTTCAGAAGCCCTAGTTCAGGATTTAAGTTGACAGCCCCCACTTTCCTGGTCGGAAACTTGAACAATGGAATTTACAACAAAACATATGGTCAAATTAACTATACACAGGGCTCCACATTTTACGTGTAACCTTATAAAAACCCATTTTTATTATTTACAGTTTTAATAGCAGTTGTTTTTATTAATTCTGCATGAATTAAAAGTAAAATTTTTGTTCTTGTGTTTGAGGTTATGTTATTTGCAACTTTATTTACCTACCAATTTTTAAAAAATTTTCCATTTCGTCACACTACAAAGTGTTTTTTACAATAAGACAAAACCAAAGTACATACTTATATGTATAAAGCTGTAAAAAATTACATTTTTTTTAATGCAATCAACGGATTTCATCACTGGTTGGTTGAAGCATGACTACCTACCTTTTTCAATTTTCTTGGATTAAAAATATTTCATTATTAAAACATTAACGTTTTAATTATGCGTTTATTCTACTTTTTAACGTTTGGCATAGATTTTAACAAGATTATGATCTAACCAACACACACTTGACATTTGATATTTCGCGCAGGCGCACCATTTTGTTTTGGCAGATTAGAGATGAGGCGCGGTGTTAAACAAACTTGCCTTGAAATCACAAATATTAAATAAACTGTTTATTAGGTATTTCTAGTGCACCTAATTTCGGACATTATTTTTTCCGTCAACACTAATATCTATCGTTTATAAAAATTGCAAATATATTCGTATCAGGCATCACAGTTAAATGTCGGTATCCACTCAACTCTAGCATTTATCTCCCTTGGTTTATAATCATTATTGACTACTAGGAGAGAAAAACAACTTCACACCCTCTCGACAAACTAAATAATGTTGTCTTCTGAGACTAGTAGTAAAAAAAATATTTTAATTTTTGTGAAATTGTTTGCAAAATTTGATTTTGCTGTTGGTGCTACAAGGAGCAGTTTTAAAATAAAATAATAAATTACAATTACACAAAAAACAATAATTTTCCAGAAGTTCTTTAACCAGGTTATAATTTTACAACTTTTTTTTGTATTTTAGTGTTCTTTATAACGCTGCATTGTAAACGATTTTACAGACACGTTGTATACATAACTTTTTTATAGAAAAATAGAGTCTACGTTGAAGGAAAAAGACAAATTGACTGAACCGTTGAACGACCTTGAACTTTTAATTTTAAGAGTCAACCTTAGAGTTCTGCAAAATTCGATTTTGTTGCCGTTGCCACTAGAAGCAGTCACAAAGTAAGAAATTTCATAAAACAAAAATGTTATGAATACCATGCCTGCAAAACTCTGTGTAATATGCCGCACACAAAATTTCGGACAAGACGTTTATTAATTAAAAAAAAATTAGAATGTAAATTATCTCTTATATTGCCATTCTAAGGCACGGATACAAAAAATAAATCTTGTAGTTTCTTGACGTTAATAAGGTAATCACAAACATGCCCCCAATCTCTTACATTAAAAAAATACAAATTATCAAATTAGTTTCCAGAGAGATAACCTATCGTAAAGTGGCTGCAATGCTACGTATACCAAAAAGTACAATAAACATTGTACAAAAATAAAAAGAATTTAGATTCGTTAGAGGCCGGACAGGGTCTGAAGACCGTCCCATAAGTACTCCTGACCAAGATAAAACAAAACGCAGTACGAAAGAATTTTTTAATAGCTCTATTGTGGCAACAATTTATTAGTGATTTTTCTGGTTGTACCAAAACCGCGCGTCAAAGATTAAAAAGACCAGGTATGAAAAGTTATGTTGCAGCAAAAAAATCATACTGACTCTCACACATAAAAATGCAAGAGTGGGTTTTGCCCTAGAACACATTACCCGATACAACTTTTGGAAGAGAATTGTTTTTTCGAACGAAAAAGTGATCCAGTAGGCTCCGAATAGTCGTATCAGAGTGTTTAGACCAAGCCACAATTGCAACGACAAGAGATATGTTCACAGACTCAACCAAAGTTAACGTTTTTTCTGTAAACATGTGGGCATGAATATGTGCAATAGGGCCTGGGGTAATGAAGCGTTTTATCAGTGACGTTCATATTAAGATTCTTGGAAACGTGATGTTTTTTTCGGTAAAAGGAATTTAAAAATAATATATTCGGAGTGATTTTAATACATAATTGGTTAATTAAATAATTTGCCATTTTCGAATTTTCTGTTTACAATCGTCCAACGCTCATTATTAAGCGCGAAACACATTGTCTTGATAGGTATGCCTTTTGTTTGGGAAATTGTTATCGCAATATTACATGTAGGTATATAAAAGTAAGTAAATATAACTACAATAAAACATGTTGTATTTGTTTGTTGCCAGTTGTTTATTATGAATGTGTAAAATTGTTTAAATAAAAAACTACATGCTTTAGCATTTATTAACATTTGACATGTCACCTCGTCACATACATTGACAGTCATTGTTGCAAATCTATTATTTTAAAAATTAAAGTTACTACAAAATAGTCATTAAATAATATTCAAATTGTCATAGTTTATTTGTTTTTTGCTTTACCTGTTTTTGCCATTATTGGAGTTATGTTTTTTTATAGGTCACAGGTTTAAGGCACGAATTAAAAAACAGATGTTTTTCTATTTATAAAAGAAAAAAAGCTAATTAAGCGGCTTCAGATCGCTCTAAACTTACCTAGTTCCTACTACCTAGTTCTACAAATAAATGCATTTAATGTTAACTGCACTACACCAACTATAAGCGAAATTTACTTTATGCAGTGCTGTATGTTTAGTTGCAGTAGCACAAATAGTTTTGTTGCTAGTGCATATAAAAGTTTGTTACCCGGTCAAATACGGGTATAAACCTGTAGAGTACAAGACAAGATAATAAAAATATTTGTAAATACATTTACCAGTAATAAAAGCTTTCAAAAAAATTATTTTATAATTTATGTTTTTGATGTTGCTGGTTGCAAATGAAAAAAAGGTGTCTCAATTTCTTTTCAAAATTAGGTCCGCCTGAAGACGGATCTATTCAGTGTACAAATTAAATATATGTCTTTTTTTATTTATTTCTACTATTATTTTTTGTTTTGTTTTTATGATATTGAAAAACAAAAAGT
This sequence comes from Tribolium confusum, assembly GCA_029207805.1. Taxonomy (NCBI): domain Eukaryota; kingdom Metazoa; phylum Arthropoda; class Insecta; order Coleoptera; family Tenebrionidae; genus Tribolium; species Tribolium confusum. The sequence goes on along the minus strand of JALGAY010000008.1, from coordinate 20,979,294 downwards.
TAAGTTCGTTATTTTTTATTTAGACATAGCAAATTTTCAAAAATATTACAAGTTATCTGAGATGTCAGAAGAAGAAATCCGCAAACTTTTTACAATCTTTGCCGGCACCTATATATTTACACAACAGCAGTGACGTCCGTGAAGCACCTAAATTAAATTAAAATGAAAAAAACTAAAGCACATCGTAACTGCTAAAAGTAAATTAAAAAATTTGTTAAATACACAAACTTTAGAAACCGAGTCTCTTACATGTATTGAACCATCTACTTCTTCAAAACGACCTAAACGATTTCTATTTCCAGAACTTGTAGAAGAAAAACGGACCAAATATTTTTACAACAAAAAGATTTGCAGACGACGTTTTAGAAATGAGAAACAATTTTTTTGAGTTTAAGAAAACAAATTAGAAAAAAAAATCTTTAAATTCACATCAATGAGATAGTGTTTCAAAAAGAAAAACAATTGCCAGCAAATTTCAAAGAAGTAGTTACACCATATAGGTAATTGTTTTCAATATATTCTAACTGACAAAATTATCTAATATATTACTGACCACAGTAACTTATACGCACGTCAAAAAGATATTGCCACTAAATTTGTAGTCGACGAGATCGATTTGCGAAAATTTGTGAGAGTGCTAATCTGTCTGTCTATTGATATCCAAATGTGCGGTCTTACTAAAGAAAACATTCACTGGAAGTAATACGTAAAACAACGCCAGTCTTTAAAATTTAAAAAAAATCGACAATTTTTTACTTTTTTATTAAACATTTATTAAACATATTTAAACATTTTTTTGCGAAAAACAATTTGTTTCTAAATTTTTAATTTTAAAAAAAAATATGCATGAGAGGGTTAAATTCTCAAGATTTTGAAAACCAATCTGAAACGTCTTACGCGTTTTAAAAAAAAAAGTTATAACTGCTGAAGTCTTTTTATATTTTCTATTATCATGATGACATTGATACAAGGGGGATTTCCCCCAAGCGGTAATTTTGCAAGAGGTAAAGAGCAAGAGAGGACTTTTCTTTTTTTTTTTAAATTTAAAAGAAAAGCTAAAGAGTTAATAACAAATAACAATAACAAAGAAAATATCTCAAAATTTCTAGCAAATGCATTTAAAAAAGCAACTGTTCTGCCAAATATTGGAATCTTGTGTCAATTGTTATGTACCTTTTCTGTTACGACCAATACTGCTGAGCGATCTTTTTCTATCTTACGTCGACTAAAAACATATCTCCGCAGCGGGATGTTAAAAGATTGTTTCAAATGGTTTAGCTTTAATGCATATCCATCAAGATATTGTTTCAAAAATAAAATTTTAGTTTGAAAGTTAGCATACTCGGCTGATTTGATGGTAATTACTTCCAACTCTTTATTTTACGTACTGCTTTTTAAAAAATATGTTAGTTTTATTAGAATTCATATATTATTTTACATTATGGAAAACATTTCAATTAAAAAAAACAAGCCAAGTAGCACAAATAATTTTTGGCTTTCTCAAACCTCTAAGCCTTATTAAAGTACCTGATGCTACTCTAAGCAATCCGGCTGTTCTCAAGAAAAAAAGTAAATTATTGTTAACAAGTAACTCTTTAGTAATGTTAAAATTTTAAATAAAAAAACATACTTGCAAATGTTTTTAAAAATTTGTTTTAAATAAACCGACAGGTCAGGTCAGATAAGATTTTCATAATCCTCGACACTAAACACACGTTGGACAATTCTTCTAGTTTTTGTTCTATAATATCAAAATTTTTGCAATTTGTTCTTATCATCATATATCTAGTTTTTTTACAATCTCTTACTTTAAAAAAAAGGCAAGATTAAAATAAAAGACATTTACATCGTTGCCAAGAACGATAAAATTTATATTAAAAACTCAAGTAAAGTTTTTGTTATTTTGTTGTCATATAGTGCGGATTCAGCATAATACACCACATAAAAAAATCAAAAGTGGATGACAAGACAAAAGGTTTGTAAGAGAAAAGAACGAAAGTCTAACAAGCAAAAAAATACTAGTCTAAAAAAACAGCTAATACTTTTTTACCTAAGTATATTTATGTACTCGTGAGTAGTGTTTATTTATAAGTAATTTATAGTATAAGTTTTTTATAACGCTGGGAAGTATTTTAACATTATATAAATCGCGTTTTATGTTGAGATTAAAGAAAATGAGCTAGTCGACATAGCGGCCAAAAACACCGGAAATTCACCAGAGAGTCTCACCCTACAAATTGTAAAGTAATCTACAAGGCGCTCTTCAAAAAGGAAGTTTTCAATAATAGAACTATTTATGTGCCAACTCTCAAAGCCATCTTTGAAAAATCAAACCTAAAGTAAAAAATTAAAATATTAGTAGAAGAACCAGAAAAGAGTAAGTCGTCTTGTTTCGCATGCGTCTAGGCGTTGTAAAACTAATTCACAGCTAGCTGTCGACAACCAGTAACATTTAGACACATATTGCTAAAAATCTCTAAAATACTCTAAAAAACAACGCTACAATTGTCAACTAGAAGCGAGCTTTAAAACAATACTCGGCACCCATTTCCCAAATAAACAAAAACTTTTGGTCTTTTTAAACTTAACAAATCTAGACCAACAATCATAAATATTGCACTTTAATATTTTATTGTTTTATATAATTTATTGCATTGAGTGCCAATAATCCTATTGGTTGTTTCAACAACAGTTCAAAACAGTTTAAAATTAGACTGCACATGCTCATTAGCATTTTGGCAGTCCAAATCTTTTTTGGGTAGGCCTACTTCTAAACCATTCTGCACTAATTCTAAACCGTTGTTTAAAAAAAACTTGTGTAATTGGTGTCTTTAAAACAGAAAAAATTGGGAAGTAATTAAACAAAATATAAGTAAAATTTATCTAAAACCAAATTATATCAACTTGGAAAAGAACGCAAAACTAATACGCTTGTATTGTTTTTTGACTTCAAGAAAAAGACGTAACATATTTTAAATTACCAAACGTATAATAATAAAATTAATATTTGCTATCACTTATCAATTCGCCAATAAATATTATTTAAAACGTATCAATTTTTTTTAGAACATACTGGATTTAATTACGTTCTGTGTAAAACACTCTGTTTTGATGCCGTTGAAGGTATGTTTTTACATGTTACACTTAAGCGAGTTTCTCATAATGGAACTGATGCAAAATCAGCGAAATATGTTTTGCGACAGATTCCTTTTTTTTAGGCTTTTTAGTTAAATTAAAAAAAATTATGAATATTTAATTATTTATTCTTTTATTCTTAATATTAATTAAATATTCTTTGTTTAAGTGTCTTGCAAGCGCTACATGTGCGACTTAAGAGAGGTTATATTTTTTGCATAACTTAAAAGTGTTTTTGAATGTTTAAGTGTTTTTTTCTGTAAATTACGAGTTATTGTAAAACTGATTTAATAACTATTACTGTGCTGGCAAAAACTAAAGCAAATACACATTAAACGCCATGTTGTATTGCCCCCAAAACATGATTTGTTTTCTGAGAATACGAAGCTGCTAGAAAAGTACTACCAACATCACCACTTTTGCAGAAAAACACCATACGATTAGTGGTATTTGCGGTTTCAGTATAGTTTCAGGTAAACATTTATAAGTGTTACAAAAGTCAGTGCAAGATAAGTATCGCAAATTTTTACCGCGGCACAAGAACTAGTGTGGGTCTAGTGTTGCAAAAAGTTTTTTCGAAAGCTGGATTTAAAAAAAAACTACTTTTATAACAGTTTGGATTATTATGTACTTATTGTTACAATATGTTTTTAATAATCTTTAATTTAGAATGTAACTAGTCACATTCAGTCACTTTGCTTGTTAAACATTATAAATATGTTACGAGTTGTTGTCCTATTAAATATCATATAAAACTTTTAGTACTAAAGTCTTCTTTAAAAAGTATCTTCTAAAGTTGCTTTGTTTTCAACATTTACCAACGCGAAAACCTACACGGGTCACCGTATAAGACGTGCATTAACAAGGCCGTTGGCAAATATAGGCGCTGACATTATAACAATCAAACAACATGGTAGATGGCGTTTATAGATTGTATAATGTTCTATCTTCTTTACTATCTGTAATAGTAAAATAAAGTTACTTTAAATAATGTGAAATAAGCTAAATTTATTCTTTGTGAATAAATGTTGCTAAAACGGTTAGTAAGAGTGATACAAAGTTTAATTATAAACCGACTTCAAAACAGTAGTTTGTAAGAATACATTAATTCTTATAGAAAAATAGATTTTTATTAAAATCTAAACCATTAAAAAACGACGAAAAAAGAAGACACTATTATTAAAAAGCATAAATCACTAATGTGTGAAGATCGATTATCTCCTAGGTTTGACATAAAATATTTTAATTTTTGTGAAACCATTTGCAAAATATTGTGCAAATGTCTGCAAAATTTGATTTAGTTGCCGTTGCAAAGCAATTACAAAGTAAGTATCAGCAATAAAAAAAATGCCATGTATACCATGCTTGCAAAAATTTTTAACGTACTTAATATTTTTTTAAAGAAACAAAAAAATAATTATTATTTAACAGTTTAAAGCACTGCGATAAACAAATTTAAGACTTTTAAAAAAACGTACTTGCAGATAGAGATCTCGTATTATTTTTTATTTTTTTTTCTTACTCTTTGTATGTTTGTATTATGTTGCACTTTTATATTTTATATGTAAAAAAACATATAATTAGATGTACCGTACTTAGTTCAGTAAATTGATTTTAAACTTTATTTCCAGCGTCAGCAAATCAAACTTTGAGTCGTTTGATATTAAAAAAATAAAAATTTGTAAAACACCAAATATATTTCTAAAAAAAATATTTTTTTAGACAATTGTCACATTAATTGTGTTGATTTTAGGTGTAGTTTGTAATCGAATTGTCACAGTCTTTACTACATGTAGATGATCATCCAAGACTGTTTTGTCGAAAGGTACATTAAAATACTTTTTTTTCTAAAAAATAAATTCTGAACGCGTTTTTGGAGTAACTATAGCTAATGCTAGACCAGTTCTTGATAAAGTTTTACAAGCGCAGCTTACAACGGTGAGGAAAAAAAGCGATTACGTTAGTTAAACTTTATTTTAAGTTGATGCAGTTTTTTCAAAAGGTTATAATTTATAGTTTAGGCTCAATTAGTAAAAAAATTTTTTTTAAAAAAGCGCTAGATAACTCGTAAGTAACTAAAGTAGTTGCTGCAAATCAGCTTATAAGTCATACCGCAAATCGCTGTTACAGCAAGAAGTTTTAAAGAAATTTTGAGAGTTATTGACTCTCTTCAGCTTAATGGTCAATAGACAGTTGCTACCTCCTTTCTTCAATTGACTGACAAAACGAAAAATGTTACTGCCCTTCTTTAGTTAATTGACAAAGACCTGTTGATTAAATGCCTCAAGATTATACAACCAACAGTGTCTGACAAAGAACACAAAAAAAATATTTTTTCTTACCACTAATAGAACTTTACGTTTACGTAAAAATAATATCAGAAAAATATATTTGTACTAAATAAATTTCTAACAAACTTTGAAAATACAAATATCAAAAAAATAAAATTTAATTAGATCAAATTTTTAAAACACAATATTGTCTGTAACAAAGTCGAAAAAAGTATAAAGTTAGTAAGCTGTAAAACGTTTTGCAACAAAGCGCTTAGAAACAAAAAAGAAAAATCTTAAATCACTGTTTAAAAAAATAATTAAATATGATTCTGCCAATTATCTAAAAAAATTATTAATATATAGTTCATTTGGTATTAATTACTTAGTATTTTAATAATTTTGATCTTTTAGTTCTCTGTTTTTACATTTTTTTTCGTCTTTTTTAGGCATTATTTGTTTTAATTTTCTTTTGTGTATATTGCTTTTTTTTATTATTTTGTTGTGTATGTGTATAGTAAAGTGTAAATGTGTAAATCGACACTTCTAGGGTAGTATAAACAGGAATACAAAAATTATGGCTCAACTGCCTTGATCGCGTGATTAAGGCACCATTATAAAAACTTTCCAAATCTTAAAGTAATGTGCGCGCCGAAAAGATGCATAATCCTCTAGTGTATGTTTGGTCACTAACAACAAACCTGAGACCCTTTTGTATGTAGTGTCTTATGTATATTGTGCTCTGCACATAGTGACTTTTATTTCCTGCTACTTGTAAGACCCACATAAATAATAACGACCCATTTTAAAACAAACAAAAATCTACAGTTGCTAGTTGCTAGAAAAATGTAAAAGTCTCTAAGAAGAAAAACCGCAGCGAAGCCGAACGGAAGAGAACTCGCCTTGCTTTTTGTTGCGTTAACCTCGTCTCAGTGACCTAGCACCGAAAAGACTGCAAAAAATATAATGTAACTAATAGGCATGTATATAATAGACTGTAATAAAGCGTTTTTTAATATCGTATTAAAAAGGTTTTGTATTAGAGATTCACTGCGAAAAAAAAGACACTATGCTCGCGTTTTTAACCAAATTGTTTTTTTAATTTCCGCGTTTCCCATATCCACTCTTAACGGTACATAAGTCGATCTAATCGCCAATATTAACCAACAGTTAAATTCCACTCTAAAACTCTATCCGGTATCTGAAAGTAACGTTCTCTCACACATGCTCCCTTGCCCCAAACCTTTGTTCTACATTTTAAAGAAGAAACAAAAATTGCTTCAATTTTTTCTTCGCCATCTTTAAAAAAAATTTAATAATTGCAACTTTTACACACTCCTCCATACCAACAACTCACCAATACGCTCTATTTTTAAATAATAAATCTCTATTTACAATTTTTTCTTTTCCCGTCTTCTCAAACAAACTCTAGTAGAAAGCCGCTACCGCTTTAGAAGAAAAACAGGTTCAGGACTACATCACCTAGACCGTCACACGTAGAACACAAAAAAAGTCAAATCTTCTCTCACATACACTTACAACATGCAAACGCAACATTCCAGATTTGTCTAAAGCAGTTCAAACCTACCTAAAACACTTTTTGTATATGTTGTAAATTTATGTATTGTATAATATTTGTTATAAGCCTTTGCAAATTTTGACTTTTGACTTGACGGACACTTTTTAAAGGACGTTCTTGTCCGTTAGGTGTCTTTGTACATCAAATCTTGAAATTATCTTAATCGAATTTGTATTAAAAGACTTATAAAAACTAACCTCCTTTTTCAACTAGAAAAGGTTTTGTTGTAAACTTATTTAATTTATTATTTGTATAAATTTTATCTTTTTTAATTCCTATGCAATTCCTAATTTTCTTTCAAATGACTAAATGTAGGGCATATTTTTATTAATAGAAAATTATACAATTTAAAATATAGTATTTATACAAATGATCATTTTTTGGAGTTTTTGTAATTGGAGAACCATAGGGCTCCATCGAGTCGTCGACCCAATTGGTAAGGTGAGGCAACAAATTGTGTGCACCAGGACCGCACTCAGATTTATAATTCAGCATAGACTTTAAGACAAGCATAAAATAAACGAAATATACAGGGTGTAACATTGAAAACTTCTACCTCTAATAATTTTAATAGATAAAGATGAAAAAATCAGGAAAAAGTCGTTTCGACAGTATCAAAAGAAAAGTAGGATGGGTATGTTATTTGGTCTGTAAGTATTGAAAGTATTAACACCCCAAACTCTAAAAACATAAATTGAACTATACTATTTGTAATACATCAAATAGAAGGTAAGGACCAAGAGAATGCGACACAAAAAATTCAACAAAATATTTTTATTATCAACAGAGATACGAAGTAAAATAATTGATAAACGGATGTTTTGCTATAATATTTATTGACTTAAATTAACTGTAAAATCTGGTAATCTAGCCAGTTATTTGATGCTACTTTTTCGACCTATCCATTTGTTTAAATACCTGTTGTTTAAATACTCCTTCAAAAATCTAAAATAATGAGATAGTGCGCTATCCCGCTGAACGAATACTTTATTATATTAGCTGTTTCTATTTATAACGCTTCCAGCGTACCACTTGGCAAAAACGACGCTAGAAAAATTGTAACCTTATGTAGCCACCCCTGTTATTTAGGGAACAGCTGCGTGAAATCACAGAGTCAAATATTTTGAGGTAATTTTAGACTTTGAATTAAAGACCACACGTAAAAAACAACATGCAAAAGCCTACGAACAATCTCTGAGAGTGTAGACTTACTGTTAGCAAAACTTTTGGTTTTAGTTACACGCCGCGTTATGCTTTGGTTCTACAACTTTGTTGTAAAAACAATAATTACGTATGGCTTCCTTGATTGGTAGACCATAGCGGTTACGTTTAGGGTCATAAAAAGTTTAGCTTGGGTTCAACTTTTAGCCTGTTTAGATAGATTAAAAGTATTTTTGGATATTTCAGTTGTTTTTTTTTAAACTACCAGCTATTGGAAAAACTGATTTATTTATTATTATTGTACTCTTAAAACAACAATCTTTTTTTAAGAGTCTTGCAAGCGTTTTATGTTCGACTTAAGAGAAGTTATATTTTTTGAATAAATTAAGAGCGTTTTTGGATGTTTAAGTGGTTTTTTCTGTTAATTACGAGTTCCTGTAGAACTGAGTCAATAGTTATTATTGTGCTTTCAAAAACTAAAACAAAAACACATTAAACGCTAAATTGTATTGCTGCAAAAGCATGATTTTCTTCTGAAAATGATTTTTAAAGTACCAACATCAACACTTTTAAAGAAAAACACTGTAAGATTAGTAGAATTTGCGGTTTTAGCATAATTTTAAAAAAAACTTATTAAAAGTTACAAAAGTCAGTGCAAAATTAAATTTAAAAAAATTAAAATTAAAAAAAAATTAAAAATGTAAATAGCAAAGCTTTTTTGCAAATCTCCGAAATAAAAAAAAGTTATTAGAATTTCGTGAAAAACACGTTAAGTAATTTCTTTAGATATGGTAATACTCTTTAAAACACAAGTAATCAAAACCAAGCAGCAACAATGCACAAAAGTTTTAGCAAAGTCGCAAGAAAAAAATATCAAACACAAATTTTGTAAATTAATTCAAGAAAAAGAAAAAAAACGTCGCGTCTAAGATGGTAACCAAAATTGAGAAAAAAGTTGATTTAAACCTAACATTTAAATCGGCATTTCTTAATTAACAATACTTTAAATACCGATTGTTGCACCAACAAAGAGACAACACATAATACAATCCGTTCCTGAATAACATCGAAATTTGATAGATCAAATTCGAAAATAGAATGTAACTTTTAATAATTAATTATTTTTTAAGAAAGAGAATTTTAGAACAGATAGTAGAAAAATAAGACATGAACTGGGATTAACCGGTTTGAGTGCTCAAGAAGAGTTTTTAAGTTTTAGACAAGAAAACACATTTTTATTTTTTGCAAGCTCGTCAGCTGTGCCAGATGTCAAAATAACAAAAATGTCAAACATGGGAAGCGCATCTGTCAAAAAAAAATTAAAATAACAAACAGAGATCTGCGTTTAACACTAAATATAAATAATAATAAAAATATTTTCTTTTAATATGAGACAATTGTGTTAGTCTTTTATCTTTGCCTCAAAATATTAAAGTAACTTTATTTCACTGGTAAAATAAACTAAATTTATTCTACATGTGGATGAAATGTTTTGCAATAACGTTAGTAAGAGTGAATCAAAGTCTAATTATAAGCCGACTTCAAAACAATAGTTTGTAAGTATACATTATTTTTTATAGAAAAACAAATTTTTATTAAAATTTGGAACATAAAGAAAAGACAAAAAAGAAAGACACCACTGTTAAAAAGCATAAAACACTAATGTGAGAAAAGCGATTATCTTCTAGGTTTGAGATAAAATATTTAACTTTTTATAAAACCCTTTGCAAAATTTGATTTTGCGGTTGTTGCCACTAGAAGCAACCCAAAAATAAAATAAAACATTTTAGTTACACAGAAAACAACAATTTTTCAGAAGTTTTTTTACCAAGTTAAATTTTTTTAACCTTTTTTTGTATATATTAGTGTTTTTTTAATGCTGCATTGTAAACAATTTTACAGACACGTTGTATACATAATTTTTTTTATAGAGAAATAGAGTCTGCCTTAAAAGAAAAAGACAAATTGGCTAAACAGTTGAAAAATTCTAGACTTTTCTGTTTTAAAGACCAATCTTACAGCTCTGCAAAATTCGACTTTGTTGCCGTTGCCACTACAAGCGGTCACAAAGTAAGAAATTACAGTTGCAAAAAAATGTTGTGTAGACCATGCCTACAAAAACATTTAACATACTTAAACATTTTAATAATTTTGATATTCTAGTACTCTGTTTTTACAATTATTTTTTTTCCGTTTTCTTTAATATGTACCTACAGTAAAATGTAAATGCATCGACACTTCTAGGGTAGTATGGACAGAAATACAAAAATTTTGGCTTAACTGTCTTGATCACGTGATTAAAGCACCACTATAAAAACCTTTCATATTTAATACTAAGCTACGTGTAGTTTGCAAAATAAATTATTTCAGAAAATGTTTATACCCTCTGTTGGATTGAAAAACGCACACGAAAAAATCAACACGCAAAAGACTTGAACAAGCTCTGGGCGTGTATTCTTACAGTTAGTAGAACCACAGTATAGGAATAAAGCAGTATGGACAGCTGATAAAAACTTGTCAAAAGCTGGCATCCCTTCACGTAAAATGTGTAAGATGGAGCCACTAATTTTTAGATTTTTAAGCAACTAGTAATACACAATTTAAATTTAAATGGCTATAGCTGTAAATAAATTACTATAAAAATTATTTTAATTGTTGTTTTACTTTTGTCTTTTAATTATTTATTATATTTTATTTTTTATTATATGGCTTAAGTTTAGCTTTTAGCCTATCTAGCAATTACAGAAGCTTTTAGAATCACACTGAACGCAGCTACAGAGCTCTTTGTAGGAATTCAACCTTCTACTTGCAACAAAAGCCTCTGCAACAAAGTGCCTACTGCTTTGTGGTATGAATCGGTACAGAATATCAATCAAAAAAGATTATCAGTCAATATCTTTACAGATGTTAAAGTTGAACTTATTTTTTAAATGTTTGCTAACTGAAGGCTTTACAATCGTGCAGGCACTTATTGAAGCTTGCCTGGAAATGTTATACCAAGCAACAGGTACTGGCCAAGTGTAACAAAAAGGTTGTATTTTGCTATATTTACCAGGACACTGTGGTCTAGAGAGTAACAAGAAGAATAACCGTCGGACAAATTAGCTTTATTTTTGGCGTTACTAAAAGATGGCAGAAAAACACATTTAGATAAAAGTGAATAAAATTTCGCCATTTGGCAAATGGCGAATAATTTAAGAAGACATGCGGCAATTCAAGATTTTTATAATAGGTCTGGATAAATGAAGACCTAATGTGTTTGAACCGTAGAGACTCTCAGCTACTAACAGGTATGTACACAACTGCCTATTAAGAAGATAGCTGCACATCAACGGTATTAATAAAAATGACATTTGCAGGAATTGTGCCAAAGATAAGTAAACTCTTCTGTTTGCAGATAACAGTAATTTACACGTGAGCTCCCGATATCTGGAGTGCTACCAAAAAGACTTTTGCAGACAAGATACTGGGCTTTATTGAAAGCGCAGAGTAGCTACAGTTCTATTTTAAGACACAATGGTCAAGATATCGGTGTGCGGCTTGTTTTCCAGGTTCTTCTTGTTTAATAAAAGATGAGAAAACAAAAAGTAATTACGTTAGCTGCAATTTTTTTAAGTCGGTAAAGTTTTTCCAAAGGCATGCAATTTTTGGCTGAGACTTAAATAGTAAAAAAAAATTGCAAATTTTGTCGAATAAACTTAATTATCCGATCGTCTTTGTTGATTATAGTTTCATAAATTTTTAACCTCAGTTGAATACATCTCTAACCTGTTGTCACTTCACTTTTAAGAAAGCTACCTACGATACTTGGTAAAACATTAATACGGTCTACTTTCAAATAAAAAAAATTACAACTATTATTGTGTTTTTTATAATAATAATTAATTATAGCTACTTTTTTAAACTATTTTTACTACCGTATTTTACTACCTTTTAGTCAAAGAATCGTTGCAAAGTGTCTCTATGTAATTAGCTGCTATAAAGAACTACAGCTTCCACACATTCCGTGGTAGTGACACGTTGCAATAGTTATGTATTTCACTCGGAGTTAAATTGTATTTTGTACAAAACTCTACATAATTTTAAAAATGTTAAGACCATTTAAACTCAATACGGATAATTATGTGTTATTTATGTAAAATACTAAGCTTTAAATTTAGAAAAGACAACAAAAAATATTATTTTTGATTTCATTTTCTAAAATAATTATTTTACGTATTAAAAACAGGTTATAAAAATTTCACTAATACATTTTTCTAGGTTTTCTTAAGTACGGATGCACAATTTAAATTTAAATCGGCAGGTAGATTTTGTTATTAATTTTAAGTTTGAGGAATTTCACTAAAACGTAGCAAATAATTTTTATTAATTACACAAAATTATTAAGTAAGAGATTTTACTAACGTGTTTTCTATTAAATTTTTACGGAAAATCAATTTTTTTAAAAATATTTGCAGTACAAAAAAAATAACTAATACAAATTTGGTGTTTTTGGATAAAACGTGGTTATACCAAAGCAGTAGTCTTGTCAGAACGTGGATTCACAAGACAAATCTTAAAGGACAGCCCTTAAAAATCAAGCCTAAAGAATATAGGTTTACTGTTTTACATACTGGCTGTTTTTCTAAATTTTTAGTGATTTGTGTCTTGGGTTGGGTGAATGACCGAAAAATTTTATTTGTTACGATTGCTACGCTTTTAAATGTAGTAAATGCAGTAAACGCAGTAAAATGTAGCAAACTCTTCTGATTGATTGTGTTATGACATTAAAACTATTAGCAATCATTACTGTCAAAGTACATAGTATCTTATACACCAAAAACACAGCAAACCGTCAAACATTCAAAATGCAAGCTCAAACGGGGCGAAAACCTGAAGTGCAGTACGACGATCAGAAAATATAATAAAGGGTTTTTCAATAAGGATGGGTTGATGTTGGTACCCTGTGACGGCCATGTTTTTTTGGTAGTGTCTGTGTAATCTGGTGTTTATTGTTCAGTCACTGATGCCAATTTACCATGGCAAATTACACAATTGAGCAACACGTCTAAATGATAAAACTTTATTATCAAAATGACTGTTCGTCAGTTCAAACATTGCGCTTGTTACGCCCATTTTATGGAAGACACGGTGGTTCTTCAAAATCGACTCTGCAGCGTTTGCTGACCAAATTTGAAACAACGGGTTTGGTAAACAATCAGCCAACACCTCGTCGCCGTCGTCAAAGAAATGCTAGATCGGCCAAAAATATTGCTGCCGTACGTGAAAGTGTACAGCAAAATCCGAGGCAGTCAATTCCGCGTCGTGCACAAGAACTCGGCTTTTCGCAGACATCAGTTTGGCGAATTTTGCGACGGGATTTGAGATTACACTCGTACAAAATTCAATTGACTCAGGAGCTTAAAGTTAATAGTTATAGACAACGCCGTTTGTTCGCTGAGTGGGCTTCAAACCGTTTAGAAGAAGACCCCACATTTGGTCAAAAAATCAATCATTAGTGACGAGGCGCATTTTTGAATGAATGGCTACGCTAACACTTAAAATTGCCGTATATGGGACGACGCTAACCCACACGAGGTTCAGCAAGTTGCAATGCATCCATAAAAAGTTACTGTTTGGTGCGGATTTTGGGCCGGCGGCGTCATTGGTTTATACTTTTTTGAAAATGACGTTGGTGAGGCCATCAGCGTCAACGGAGAACGCTACAGAACGATGCTAACAGATTTTTTTTTGCCTTAAATTAAACGATATGGAGGTAGACGACATGTGGTTTCAGCAGGACGGGGCTACGTGCCATACAGCAGACGCCACGCTGGACGTTCTGCATGAAAGATTTGAAGGCAGAGTTAATTTTCGCAAAGGTGACGTAAATTGGCCACCAAGATTGTGCGATTTGACCCCGCTAGATTTTTTTGTGGGGTTTTCTTAAGTCGCAGGTCTATACCAATCAGCCGCAATCGACCGATGCCCTTAAGATCAATATCACCAATGCCATCGGTCAAATTCAGCCAGATCTATGCGAACGAGTCATTCAAAATTGGTTCACTCGGATCCATGCCACAGTTACAAGTCGCGGCGGACATTTGAACAATGTTATATTTCATAAATAAAAGCATGCATGGACTTTTTATATAAAATTTTTTTTTTAAATACCTCACACACAGCTTGTTTTATTCCATTTTAACATCGACCCATCCTTATTGAAAAACCCTTTACTATTATACTACAGGTTGTTAACTTACAAAAAATCAAAACCGTCTACGCCCCTGCGTAGTAGATACTTTTTTCAAATTATGTAACGCGTTATTTAAAAATAGCTAAATATAAATACTTATATAATAAATTATCTTCGTAAATTACCACAAAGTTTTTAATTACTGATTAATTTAAAATGGTAAAAAAAGGTAATTTACTGGGGTAAATTACCAAAATTTTACATTACCGTAAATTTACATCACACAATTTTACAGCTAATTGTCAAAATAAAGCCAAACTTTCAAAAAAATGTGTTATAGTTGAAATATTCGCGGGCAAAGTGCGCTTCAGTTCCACGCTCATCTGTATATTTTTTTATGAATTATGGTGACATTGGTAGCGTCCATTTTGATTAATACGTCAAAAAGTAAATAAGTTTACCAAAACATGGATTTAATTAGATGATTATAGTGATTCAGATTGCAATTAGTCAGACGATAAGGACTATAACAATTTTATGGTAAATTTCTTGTTTTTCTACAATAACAAAACATTACAAATTTCTAAAAACGAATGAGAGCCAAAAGGAGAAAAACTGTCCATATTAAAAAAGAAGCAAAAAATGAACAGACAATTATTATAAGAATGAGAATACAGTGTTAGAAGAGTTGGAGAAAAGAAAATAAAAATGTTATGTGCTTATTCAAAGCTAAAGTAAATTGACTATTTTACACAAAATCGTAAAATAGGTAAAACCTATTGTTACAACGACACAAATATTGTTTTTAATAATACATTCTCGACTAGATTCGCCAAGTTGTAACTCTTCTTTACTTTTCAATAAAGAAGAAAACGCTTATAAAAAATTTTTTTTACGTTTTGATGGTACAGTTTTTTTGCAAAAACTTCTTTTTTTGCAATTTCTTTATTTTTTCAAACAGTTTACAAGCTGTTAAATGACTTTCTGTTAATAAAACCTTTTTAACCTTTTGTTTTCTTTTACTTAATTTATGATGTATGATAGACAATAGACTTACTGTTTGTAAGGTCTTAGTTAGTGTTTTCACATTTCTTTAGATGAAACAACAAAAACATGTGATGTAGGCATTTGGACATTTTGATTTGTTAAAAATGTGGAGGTACTCGGCGAAGAAAAGTCATTTATATTCTGAATTGACTGCGGATTATTTATTAGTTTTAGATTATCTTCACTGTTTCTAACTAATGCATCAGAAATTCTGAAAAAATATTCAGGAATAGCATTTAGATCAAAAAAATAAATTTCTGTTGCTTTAAATACTAAAACGACCATTGCTGGTATTGCCGACTTGTACCAGGCATTATCAATTATTTTTAAAATGTGGTATTGACTTAAAGGCTTTTCTATGTTGTTAATAAACCAAGTAGTAACTTTTTTAAATTTTAAACCTTTTAAATGGCCTAAAAAAAAATTGTCTAATAGTTGGAGAGTTTGAGTAGTGTGGCTGAGTACACAACGGAGAATAACGTTATTTTTGTTAGCCAACTGTAACATTTTATATAAATTGGAATAAGAGGAATGCCCATCTAAAATCAGAAAAACTTTTCCTTCTAGCTTTCGTAAAATAAAATTATTTTTTATCCAGTTTAAGAATAGTTTAGCGTTAATGTAAAATGATTTTTGATTTATAAACACCTCTGAGCCAGGCGGTAGACCCTCAGAAAATTCAGGTTTTTTGTATTTTTCTTTAAATATTAAAACAGGCGGGATAAAATGCTCTCGCCATTACAGCACGCAATCAAAAAATTTTTTTTACTTTTTTTGGTTTTGGTTACAGTATTAACACATTTTGCACCCTTGCTGGCTTGTACGCGGCCAGTTTTATTGTTAACTTAATTACCGCTCTCATTTATGTTGAAGATTCTTTCCGGTTTACCAATCAAATCATTATTAGTTAGTACTGTCAATTCATACCATTATATCCTGCCAGCTACAAGCCTTTCATTTTTTTTTTACTTATGTCTTGATGCTTTTTTATATGCTTTTGAAACCAATTCTAGCCTGCTTATCTTCTCTCATTATTGAATCGATGTCGCAATTACAGTTTTTCTGCAAAGTCGTAAACAATAGACTACAGTCTCGATTGGTCCAGAAGAAAACCGATAGATTTGAGTCTTTTAATGTAACCACACATCTCAACTCATTGTCATGTCTTAATTCGGAAGATCTACTAATTTTCTGCTTGCTTTTTCTTTTCTAGTTAACGAGTGGCAAACGTAGCTAACATAAAAGGTAGCAAAAGACGTTTGTTACGTAGCTTGCTACTCATAGCAAACGTATCAAATTGTAGTTACCTAACCATGTTTGTGACCTATTACTGAACATCCACATGACAAAGACTACCACAACACAATGTTGTCAGGTCTTATATTTCTAAATTGGGTCATAAATTAATTAATTATAGCACTACAAAAATTCCACAACATTTTACTAGAATTAGTTATTATTATAGACAACATCCTATATCACTCAATAAATGCTAAAAAAATCATAAATATCAACAGTAAAAAAAATGCGATTGTTAACGATTATGTTTTTATTAGAGTTGCTACTACAAAACCAGTATTGTGGAAATTAATTAAGCCTTTGGTTAAAGCCCCTACTAGAAGATATGTTGTAGATAAATACCTTTAGTTTTAATGAGCTAGAATTATTGTCTAATCTTTGCTGGTATAACCTCATAGACATAGAGCTTACGTAGGTTTTTGTAAAATCTATAACAATAAGCATAACACAAGCCTTACTAGTAAAGATAAAACAACCCCACTGTGGCAGCAAACACTTGGAAAATGCGTTAGCAACAGCTTGCGAAAATCAAATTCCTATGGTAAAAATTTTTTTTACAATGATTGGACTTTGCTAATG
The DNA here is from genome assembly GCA_029207805.1 of Tribolium confusum. Classification (NCBI taxonomy): domain Eukaryota; kingdom Metazoa; phylum Arthropoda; class Insecta; order Coleoptera; family Tenebrionidae; genus Tribolium; species Tribolium confusum. The sequence goes on along the minus strand of JALGAY010000008.1, from coordinate 20,962,049 downwards.
AAAAATCTTTTTGTTGATAATTTTTTAACACCAACACACCTAAAACAAGACAGACTGTGATTCAGTTAAAGCATGTTAAGCAAGTTAATGTATGTCAATTTTGTATGTCTGTTTAGAATTATTGTCACCAATATCCAAAACCGTGCATTTATTTACATTTATCGAAACAAGCCACAGTCGAGACCATTTGCGTACTAATTGCAAATCATGGGTTAAATCAGCGCAGTTAAAGCTGTTACTTTATATTTTATTATCATTGCTATACATTGCGCATTTAGACTCAGTTGATGTAGAATATCAGCAGTGTAAACAACAAACAATACAAACCTAAAAACAGAGCTCTAGGTACACCACTTAAAACTTTTTTTGAATCACAATGTGAATTGACCACCTTGACTCTAAACGTGCTAACTAAATCACCAAAAAAACGTCAATCTATTTCAGCAATTGTTATGTAAACCACAATGCTTAAATTTAAAAAAGAGACAACGTTTGGGCACTCGGTCAAAAATTTTTGAAAAGTCTAAGTAAGCAACGTCCACAAAATCACTAGCATCAACTTTCTTAGTCATTGTGGACCTAGATGGTACAAAACCATGCTGACTTAATTGTATAACTCAATGAGTATTATGAATTTATGTTATTTGTTTATAAATTATAGCCTCTGTCAATTTAATGGCTAAAGAGGTTAAACATATAAGCCTTATTAGACTCATCAAATTTGTCCTCTTTTTTGTGTATTGGTTTTACGATTGCAGTCCTCCAATCACGAGGCAAAACGCCGCCGCCGGTATTAAAGGAATGGTTTGTTAAAGCAACGAGAGGTTTGAATAAATGACAAGCACAGTTTTTTAGAATATTGGCCGCAATATTGCTAATTCTAGATGATTTATTAACACCCAGCTAAACGCTTTACTTTTTATTTTTACAGATTTATTAAAAACTGGGTGTCACAAACTTTTAATAACTGCAGCGTTGCGTCGTAAATACGATTTTAGGGAAAACACAAAACAACAGATTTAAACGACTAATGACACTAAAATTACATAAGTTTCTAAAAAAATACTTCTAATTTGTTATCACAAGTGATGAAATTGAAAGTTTTTCTCGACCCTATGACTATCTACTCTAAAAGATAATAAAGTCAAAATAATATTAAAAATTACCTTCTTAAATTAGTTTCAAGTCTTTGAATATTTTTTTTAATACAAAAGTTACTTAATATTTTAAAATATAAAAAAAAACATAACACTATTTTGATAATGCCACTATACTTTCATTAAATACACTAAAAAAGAAAAAATAGCAACTTACTCATATCAAGCTTTTAGTCCTTATGTTTATGTGTCTGTAGAGGTTAGAATTAAATTTGTTAAAAAATGGAGGATTTGCTACTAGGATTAACAAAGTCATTAAAAGTCAAGTTCACACCAAACTAGGTTATCTGTATAACGCCAAATTCTAAGAAAAATAAACAGGTGGTAGAAAAGCAGCTGTAAATTTTAGTTTATACAAGTAAAAACCGAGCAAAAATGCAAGACTGGCGTTAAATGTGAAATAATAGTCAAAAATATTTAAAAAACTGCTGCTAAATTTATTGATAAAATAAAAAATTATGATTAATGGTAAAACAGCAAACTATTTTCTGAAAAAAAAAAACTTTGAATTTTCTATATCTCATGATTTATTGGGATCTAATTTTAAGTCCAGGTCATACTAAGCGGAGTAGTATAATATTACACCGCCGATTTACTCTGACAATACTTTGCATTACGTTTTCCTATACCGCTATTTGAAGTCAAAAAATTGCCTCGGCGTGGTGACGACGTAAACAAAATCTTAACGATAGTCTATTTTAAAAAATAAAAAAAAATTTTAAACGCCGTTTGTCGCTCGCCAAAAAAATCAAATCTAGCGTTTTTCTTAGACAAGACTGATTCAAAAGACAGTTCCCCAAAGAAGTTGCGTCTGGCGAATTTCCCAGACAAGACTGGTCAGACATACCTTAACTCCCCAGTTAGGTAGTGTCTGGCGCTTTTTCCGGACAAAGCTTCTGAGGCTCTGACTCCGTCCTACAGGCACCTGGCGCATTTCCTAGGTACCCAAACTGTTTCCATTTTTCAGAAATCTGGCTAACTTCCTAAGTACCTAAACCTGCTTCCGTTCTCCAGGTACTTGGCGCATCTCCTAAGTACCTGAAACCGTTTAAGTTCCCAAAGCACTTGGCGCAATTTTTTAAACGCCGAAACGCTCACCGGAAACCGTTAACCAAAACCGGAAGATAATAAAACTTGTATTGTTTTTGTTTTAAAAACCCGAAGTTATTTATTAATTTGTTTGTGTTTATTTTTGTTTTATTGAATTGTTTTTTTTTAAATTTTTTTAACTTTAATTACAACAAACTCAAGCCTCGAAAGTTGACTTAGACAACAAAAAGAATAAACACACCTTAACTTAAATTTTCTGTAAATTTATTTATTTTTTTAAAATAAATAATAGAAAATGTTACGTTTGTAATATAATTTAAGAAATTTTATTTAAAGTTCTTGTTAAAAAAACGGTAAATTAGAAAAAATGTGTTGTTTGAGCTTCTTTAAGGTTTTATCAATTTTATAGGAGCATTGCTTAGAAAAAAGTGGCAAATACAGTAAATGTAGTTGCATCAGTCTGAAAACAAGGTAATTATTCTAATAATAATGCTGGGTTTACACGTGCATACATTTCATAGAAATAAACTCTGTAAAATTGCATGCATGTTAAAGCTTACGCATGCAATTTTATTTTACTGGCGCGCCAGTTTTAACTGACGCTATAAAATTTATGCATGTGTACACGCTTCTTAACACTCAACAAAATTATCTTAATTAAAGTTACAAGTTTCCAAAAATTAAGTCGTTTAGAAAATACTTTTAAAAATTTTTTGAAATATATTATTGGCAGTTTAAACCGTATAAAAAATTCCTTCAGCAAGTATTACAATTTTTGCTTGAATTAGAACAACATAAAATTGACCAATTAGAAAAGCCTGCCGTAAAATACAAAACATGAGAAACCACATTGTTTACAGAAAGAAGTGAGAAAAATGACTTCAATTATTAACTTGGAGAAACACGAACTACAGTAGCTTCAGCTATTAAAAAACAATCATTGTTGTTAGTTTTGAGTTTAATATACTGTTTGTCTTTGTTTTGTATAATTATTTCAAGTTGGTGGTATTAGCGCAAATTTATGTTTTTTGTATTTACTATTCAGATAAGACCAAAAGATAATACTGACTTAAGACTGATTTTAAATCTTAACTTAGTGGTAACTTGGCGCATGCGTATACATATGTTAACAAATGTTTGAATCCAATTTTTGTAAACCTCACAAAAAAATCGGTATTATTCGGTACTGAAATTGGACTTGAAATTAGAATATTACCAAGATACAACCGTCGCAATTAGAAAGTCGCAAAATTTATGAACAGTAGTAACTTGGTATTAACTACTAAACTTGAAATCGGTCACAACAAAAAAATAAAAAATTTGCGAAACTCTCGATACGTAGTGAGTCTACTTGAAATCGGGACATAAAAAAAAGCTTTAAAAAGTTGTTAAAATATATCATATAAAAACAAATTGCATACAAAATGAACAAAAATTTTAAGACAAATATAACTTATTTGCTGTCAATAGCAAATAAAACAGCTTTCGCAAAATTTAGTTTGGTGTGAAAAGCACAGTTCTATCTCTAGGAATAGTGCCAAATATTGAATCTATTTTGAGGTAATTGATAAACGTTTGTCCCAAATGCCAAAAGTATGTTTATCGGCAACTTGCAACAGTAGGATGCGGTTACTGCTAAATAACCAAAGTGGTAAAGCTCAGCACCATCTCCGACACCAGCTCATTTTCTAAAGATTTTTTCGTTTACAGTGAAAAAGTGTTATTTCGCAGGTATTAAATAATTGTTATGTGTTAAAATTTTATAATTAGCAAGATAAAATTATCAACAAATTAAAACTAATTTAGTAAAATTTATTAGTTATTTTAAAAATTAAATTTTATTTTTGCTGCGACAAACTGGTGTCAACAAATGAATGTTTTTAAAATCTTGAAATTTTAGTACAGAGAATCTAATCAATGGTCAGGTAAGTATAACTCATGATATAACGCATACACAATTTATAACAAATAAAACAAAATATAGAGACTTATATTAGAGAAAGTGATAATGAAACTGAGTAGTAGCAATTACCGGTGCAGTCGGAAAGCCAGAGCCGAAAAAAAAAATCTATTGTAAATATAAATATCCTTATCACCCACCAACCTATCTATACGTTTCGACTCCCGTGCAATCCTAATACCTCACTAATCCTCAATTTTCTTATCTTCCTCAAGCTTTGTCTCAAATCCAACATTATTTTTTTTAAACTATTACATCTTCGGCCTTTTTAATCACTCCGTATAACTTACTTCTTGTCCAATCTTTTTTCAATTTACCGTTTTGGCCTAAGTTTACCGTTTCTCCTTATACCTTACCCACTCTCCCCTATCCGAAAAAATGTCACTTTGTCGCGGTAGAGAAGCTTGTCGGTAAATCAAAGCAATTACTAAGAGCATATCTAAAAAAAGATAGAAGAGCTTCATGAAGCACGAGAAAATCTTTGGTTAAAGAGTTAATTATAGTATGTCGAAAATCTCGGTGACAATTTGCTGCAAACTTAAATGTAATTGCAGCTGAGACTGACAAAACTCTAATCACTTCCGAATAAATGTTTTTAAGCTCTTAAGACTTTAGTCTGGCAACCTAATCAGTGGTCATATAATTATCAGTCATTATATCAAAAATACATAGTTTATAACAAATTAAACGTGAGCACATTAGTGTGTAACTGTGTCAACCGAATACAATAAATATATCAACATTCAAGTAATATTTTTTAAAAGATGATTATATGAGAGAAGGTAATGCCATGGTTATAGCAATTACCGGTGCAGTCAGAGAGCCAGAGCTGAGAAAAACAATACAGATATAAATATCTTAATCTCCCACCTAATCTATCTATACGCTTCGACTTCGACCCAATCCCAATATTTCACCAACCTTTAATTTCAACACCATTGGTGTTTTTTCTTAGAAAAACGATGTCCATTTTAAAATGTTGGAATTTGTGATTGGTGATGAGACTGCCCAAAAAAGTTAGATTTTGTCTCAAAGAAAATTTATTTAGTGTACCTATACTCTGTGACCGTCTGATGTCTACAAATAAATGTTCTTAAATTCTTGAATTTTTAGTATAGGCAACTTAATCAGTGATTAGATAAATATCACCCCTGATATCAAGCGTACATAGTTTACAACAAACAAAACGTTAGCACATTATTACAACAGTGTAATTTCGTCTTTTTTTGTTTTGTTTTAAATTGTAAAAAGAATTGAAAAACTTTAAATTTAAATTTATTATTTGATTTAAAACTTAAAATTTATGTTCTCTGTGACAAACTGATGTCTACAAATAAATGTTCTCAAACTCTTGAAACCTTAATATACGCAACCCATTCAGTGACTAGGTAAATATCACTCATGATATCACGCATACATAATTTATTACACATAAAACGTAAGCACATTAGTATAAAAATGTTCAATATTGCTTTTTGCTTCCGTTTTTAAGTTGTGAATAAATTTGGAAAAACTTATTAAGCGTCCCACTAATTTCACGAGCCCAGACTCGACCCGCAACACAGACCCGACTTGCGAGAAATACACGTTTGTTCACACATTACACGAACTCTACTGGCCTACTAAAAAAACCTCATTTGTATATTAAACGTAGTGAGCCCTGTACGGTGAGACTGTCAAAATATCATTATGGTTCCCGTTTTGTCCAAAAAGACAAAAGTTGCATTCGGTGTAAGTTCAATTCTTCTAATAGATAAAAAAAAACGTGTTTGGGTCAAAAAAATGGTTCCCAAAATCTTCTGTTATCTTCAAAAGACATTTTGTACACAAGTGAGGAAAATTAAACTGTCATTTTTGCATTGCCTAGATAGTACAAAAAGCCTTCTGAGATCGCATTCAAGACGGATTAGTCGGGGTCGTTTATCAAATTTAGGCAAACCCGACTCGGACCCATTCGCCACGTGACCATTCAAGCAACAGATAAACCTCTGTTAAAAATTATGGTTATGTCGAAAATATCGGTGACAAATTGTAGTAAACTTAAATATAATTCCAGCTGAGACTGACAAAGTTCCACTTACTTCCAAATTAGAGCAATTTCGAAATCCGACTTATTCTTTACACTAAAGGTAACATTATGTCTATCTACTGCAAAAAAATATAGAAGCATAAAAATAACAAAATCTATTTTCGACACTTGTACCGTCAAAAATAGTAAGAATAACGGATGCTGTAATTGTACAGGGCGACCAAAAATTAATGTCTCATCTTGTGTGCGGTAAATTGTCCAAACAACTTGCCGCATTTCAAAAATACAATAAATATAACAACATTTATGTAATATTTTTTAGAAAAGACTTATATTAGAGAAAGTGATACTATGGTCATAGCAATTACCGGTGCAGTCAGAAAACCAGAGCCGAAAAAAACAATACAGATATAAATATCTTAATCTTCCACCTAACGTATCTATACGCTTCAACTTCGAGCCAATTCCAATGAGGTATTACCTCATCGACCTTTAATTTTAGCACCATTCTCAACCTTTGACTCAAATCCAACCCCATTTTTTTTAAACAATTTACTTTTGTGTTTTCCAACCGCTCCAAATAACTTCCTTCTTATTAAATTATTTTCTCGTTCTTCGTCTTGGTCTAAACCCACCGTTCCTTTTTAAACCTTACCCACTTTGCTTCTCTCCAAAAAAATGCCACCTTGACGCGGTAAAGAATCGTGTCAGTAAACCAAAACAATCACTAAGAGCAAAAACAAAAAAAATGGGGGAGCTTAAAGAAGCAAGAAAAGAACCTCTGTTAAAGAGTATGAAGTATGTCAATAATCTTAGTAGAAATGGTAGCAAACTTGAATGTAATTTCAGTTAAAACTAACAAAAATCTAGTTGTTTTTAAATTAGAGCCATTTTGAAATCCGACTTTTGACCTACACTAAAGGTAACATTATGTATGTCTACTGCAAAAAAATGAAGAAGCGTAAATAACAAAGTCTATTCTCTACACCTGTACCACTAAAAATAGTAAGAAAAACAGATGCTGTAATTATACTGAATAACCAGAAATTAAAGTTCTATCTAGTGCGCTATCAATTCTTGAAACAATTTGCCGCATCTTTAAAAATTAACAGCAATTTACTCACACAGGCAGAACATTAAAATCTACTGTACTTTTATATAAAAAATCAAAAAACTAAATGAAAGCACTTAGTAGACAAAATAGAAAAAGATCAATAAAAGCGAAAGTACTACATTGCCATCAAAAAAATAACTACACTCGTTACAAATCACTTCGAGTAAAGAGTTTTAAATAAAATAATGTGTGTAGTACAAAAGCTTAAACAGGTAAAGTGCCATGTTTCAACAACATGCTAGTAAATGTTTTTAAAGAAATAGCTTACAAAAAAGAGAGGATGTCATGCCAAACATATATTATTTTGATATACACATATATAATTAATATAAATTTAAAAAAAAAATTAAATACACAAGTAATATTGCTCAAAACACAACAAAATAAAAAAATCCGAAAGACTGTCGACCCATGTTGCCTCCTAAACCTACTGGCAAAGCTATACAAGCAGCTGATTTTTACAAACCTCAAAATCACGTCTAAAAGACAAACAAAAACTTAAGCGCAGAGCAGTATGATCTTCAAAAAAACAAGTTTACGCTAGATAGTTGAAAAAGTAATAAAAAAAACAGCACAATTAGAAAATATAACTGATAAAAATTTCTATCAATAGATGTGTATATCACTCTCCCATGTAATGCAAAAAATGTTACCCATAAAGATTTTGATGAAAACAATTGTAAGACTGCTAACTTTTTAACAAAAATTAGTTGACTTGCCGAAACAAAGCTTTATATAAATAATTTATCAGCAAACTTTATAGACAATAATAAAAATATAAAAAAAGAAACTAGTGTAATTTTTTCCAAATAGAGACTTGAAAGCGTCTTTAGAACCAGAATAGACTAAAATTTTTTTGTTATTAGCTGAATTTAAATAGATAAAAAAATTTATTACCAAAAAAATAGTAAAAAAAATACTGTAAAATCCAGTAACTAGTATACAGCAGCTAAAAAAAAATTAGCTATAGGTATCAACTGTAAAAATAAATACTTTTCTGAGAATTTTATACCTGATCGGATATATTTTACTTCTTAGACGTCGAATGTACTACAATGTTTTCAACGACCTATTGTTTCAGTTACAAATTCGATCCAAAAAAAAATTTAAAAACATATAAAAACAATACACAAATCCATAATTAGATTAACGAACATACTTCATTCTAACCGCCATAATGCCTCGGTGGAGTTGCGATTACTTTTAAGAAAGCTCAAAATTTGCGAAAAACTGGATGTTAAAATTAAACATCTTTAAGTGGTAACAAAGCAAGCCTTTAGATTAAATCAACTATCTAAAAATGTTGAAGAATTTGTTAGAATACCTATTTTTATTCCATATTTAGAGTCTATTATTTCTTCTCTGAAAAATCGATTTTTTTCAACACACAAAAAAGCATGTTTCCTTATACAACTTCACTCAAAAAATATGAGAAATTTAGGCAAATATTCTTTTTTAGCTGTAGCAGAAAATATACAGATTTTCTAAGAAGATTTTCTAAACTATTTTTGACTGAGGCAACAACTTTAGGAAATGATAAAGATCGATAAAGCGAGTAATTCAGGCGTGGTTGATTACGCTAATTTGGTTGCTTAAGCCACTCTGTTTTAGGACGCGACAAAACCTGGAATTGTTTAACAATGGGAGACGGAAGGGTAAGCGACTTGTGCATGTTCAGTGTGCACAGTGTTTCTCCTGCTTTCTTTTGTAAAAAGGCCCTGAATTTTTGCCTTTTGGCGCAATTCTGGCACTTTCTTCAAAAAAATTGGCGTTTTATAGTTTACAGAGTCCCTGTTACAAGTGACCGGTCTGTCTCCAAAATCCAAAATGGCGCAATTTTTTACCTTTCTGACAGTTTGCCGTAACACCGATTGTCCTACACGTGTTCTTATAATTCGGTGATCTACATGTAAAGCATATGAACAGTAAGTTGTCAATTACTACTAATTAATTATTAATGATAAATTACAGTTACTATATTGCCGAAATGCCAAAATATATAAAAAAATGAGAACTATTAGGAGAGAATAAGAGAATCAACCATGATCTCACTGTATATCTTAAGATTAATATAAGGCGCAATATCTTATTTATTACTTTCAGATTGGCTGACTTATAGTAAATCAACAACAAAAAAAAACTTAAATAAAACATATTGTAAAATATGCCAAATTTTTTGGGACGTAAAAAGGCACCCAAAGTCTAAATCTCATAATACTAAAATGACAATTGTAAATAGCAATGCTAAATCTACAATCGCAAATTATGTAACAGTGTCACATTCTACTAAAGAAAAAACTCGCGATTTGAATATTGCCATTTATGTTGCCATGCATTCAGCTATAAAAAGTATGGACCGTTTGTGTAACTTATTAAATGATTTAAGTATAAAGAAAAACTCCACTTTCAAAAACTTAAGACTGCATTGAACAAAATTAAGTCTGTGATAGCACCTGCATTAAAAAAAGTTTTAATCGAAGATCTAAGAAACTGAGTATTTTTTAATTCTAGATAAATTGACTGATATAAGTGTGGAAAAATATTTATGTGTTTGCGTACGATATTACAGTGATAGCACACAAATAGTTATAACAGATTTTCTGGGACTTATTACAGTGGAAAGTACTACTGCAAATGATTTATACAATTACTTAACACAAATTTTAGGTGAATATAGTTTCCATTTGGAAAATTTAATTAGTATTGGAACAGACAAAAAAAGCAATTTGTGTAGAAAAAACCATACTTTATATACACTCCTAAAACAAAAAAATAATTAATCAAAAAAACAATATTAATTTCCTTTGCAGAAAAATTTTTAATTGGTTTAAAGTTAGTTCCAAGAGGAAGTATGATTATAAGAACTTATTTGGCATAAAAAGGAGATACATTGCACAAATTTGTTCAGCTATAGACCACTAGATGGTTAGCTTATTATAATGCTGTTAGAACTATTCTGGAACATTGGTCAGACCTAAAGACTTATTTTAGTTTGGTTGTAAACAATAAAAAAGTCATACTAGACGTTTATTGAATGAGATGTTGAGGATGATTCTAACTTTTATTATTTACTATTTTAATACCAGTTTTGTTTGAAGTAAACAAAATTGATTTGTTGTTTCAAAAAACGAACGTTAACCCTCCAGTACTTGGGCTAGACCTGTGAGACAAACCAAATCGTTTAAGCGGTATATCCGACACATGGTGAAAGATTATGTTTGGTGCTTTAAGGTACCTTTTGACTAAAAAGTAAAAAATACGTACCTAAGTAAGTCATACGAATTTGATGTGTTGCGAAAATTGTAAATTATTGTAGTCTCTCAGGCCTAGCCCGACTGTCGGTGTTATATTATTTTTCCTTACAGGTAATAAGTAATATACAATTTTTTTTAAATTTCGTTTTAATTATTTACGTGTGCTCGTGTTTATACTGTTTCGACAAAGCATCGAAAACGTTTCGCGAGAGTTCTGGTGTGGCTGATGATTCACAGCGGATAATTAACCCTTCGTTAGGCGCGCCATACTATGTGACACCGTTAGTCGCGCTGGGACTGCCAGTCCCTTAACAAATATTTTGACCATTTTTATTGATTTTCTTGTAAATTTTTGCTTGAAGTGTTTATAGTAAATTAGTTTATCATAAACGTACTAAATTTTGCAAAAAAATGTGTCTCAAGCAATAAATTTTTAAGTTAAAATTAAAAATGTCTCTAGAAATATGTAACACCTGCATAATATTTTGTTATTTTAATTTTATTATGTTTTTAACAACAGCTATTTTTTTTGATTATATATATTTTATTTCAAATAATAAATTGTTGAGTATCATTTTTATATGATTACAAAATTTTTATAAAAAATTTTACGTGAAATTTACTAGTCCCAAACCAGGTACCCGATGAATTAATTGAGAATTACGAAACAGCAAAACTAAATTTTTGCACCAAACTTAGGCGAAGTGTTCATAAAAGATCAATTTGAAATGTCATAAGTCCACAAAGTTGTAGCTATAACCGTTTCTATTTAATTAGAAAAATAGTAAAGCATGGGACTGCCAGTCCCATGCGCGACTAACGAAGGGTTAATTAATAACGTGTTAACACTTCGGAGGCAACAGATATGATTCTTAAAAAAATTGGAATTACGTTTAATGAACCAAAGTTGTAAAGATTAAGCAAACAACAAATTTCTTACAAATTTGACAAGACACATTGCCTCAAAATTATCCGGTAAACTTCCGGTTTTTTCCATCAGAGCAAAAAATCAAAAGAAATATTTCCATTTTTGTCGAAATCAGAAAACTAAATACTTCTGCCAAAAATGCCACAAATTCTTTTATCTACAACATGTACAATCAGTTTGCGAAGATTGCATTGAATAGACTAGAAAAAAAACATATTTTTTTGTTCTTTTATCAGAGTGTATCTTAATTTACAGTATTTTAGATCAGTGCAATTATTTGGGCTTTTTTAGTAAAGAACTATTATTTTTAAGTTTTGGCAGTATGCCTCTTATGTAAATAAAACAGCTAAATATATTTTAATCAAAATATATTTTTTTCAAAATATGTTTCTTCAAACTTCTAGTCTTACAGGCCTGTCCCGACTATTAGTGCGATTCTGGGATGCCCGAGTACTAAAGGTTAATATTGGTTACTCTTATGAAAATATAGTTAATAAAATATTGTTTTGTCTCAAAAAAGTAACTAGAGATACATACATAAATCAAGGATTTACTTTTATTACAACTAATATCAATAATTTGTATGCTTTTTTGTCTCTCAAAAAAAGTGATTATGGTGTTAAATATTTTAGAGGCTTTACTAGTTTAAAGTTTTCTGCTTACAACAAGTTCATGATTCAACAAATAAATTTCAATTACATAGAATCATTATTAAATAAACTTTTTGTTTGTTTACCCGATAATTTAAATTTATTTTAAAAATTAACTTGTTTTTCTACCAAGAATGTATTACCACCAACAGCTAAAACTAATTTTAAATATTTACCATTTATAGACATGTTTGTAGACAAAGTAAATATAGGTTTGTTAGAATTTCAATGCGTTAAAATGTTAGATAAATGTTGGCAAAATTATGCTGTAAATTTTGAGGACACTTATTAATTTTGGGTCTCTATGCGAAATTTTAAGGACGCTGGAGGAGACTTTGGTTTCATAGCTCTGGAAGAGTTTGTTTTGACAGTACTTTTATTGTCTATGTCAAATGCTACTGTAGAACGTGTATTTAGCATCATGAATGCAGTCAAAAAAAAAACAAGAAATAAATTAAATCTTAAAATGCTTGATGCGATACTTTAAATTAGAAGTACTTGTTATATCAAAAATAAATGCTGCGACAATTTTATGCGTACCCACTCCAAACATGATTTTGAAGTTTAATAGTGAGATGTATGCCACCACTAGCACTGAAGATGATGAAAGTAATATAACAGTGTTAGAACTTCTTGGTGAAAACTTTGATATTTCTTGTGTGTCAATTACTATGTAGTTTTATTGTATTCTTTTATTGTTTTTTTGTTAGTTGATAAGAATTTTTATTTTTGGTAATAAAAAACTAGTTTTTTTAAATACTTTATTTAAAATAAATTAAATGCTTCATGTCAAATATCTGACGCTTTCTGGCGCTTTTGCATGTAAAAGATGGCGCTGTGCCTTAGAAATTTTTTGCATCACAGAGTGTGCACAAGAAACGAGTAGAGGAGAATCCTGAATTTATTAATAAAGTTATTAATAAATTTAGGCAGCAGCTTAGTCTAATTTTTGGTTTATAGAGTATCTTTAAATACCTTAATATAATTTTTTTTATATTTTTTGCGTATTTCATAACAGGGGAATGCAAGTTGCCGGCGCTTATGTTATGTAAGCATAAACTTCTAATTTTCTATAGAAACGATTGAATATGTCCACCTCCATTTTGTAAACACAACCCAACTGTACGCCTCTTTATTTTTTATTCAGCTATAACAATGTATCAAAAAATTAAAAAAGTTTAAATTTTGACAATTATTTGACGTATTAAGTACATAATGTAAAAGTATTATTAATTGTTTTCTTAAACGCGTTAAACCTAAAGATCAGTTACCCCAATTTAATCCACTCTAGCATGCCATTTTCCTTTCTGATTGCTTGTTGCCGTCAAAAACCGTATTTTAAATTTTTCAGTTTTTATATGTAGTATTTTTATTAAAATATTTTTTTATTTTAAACAAAATAATGTTAATAATTAAAATAATTAAATTATCAGAATTTTAAATTATGATAATTTAAATATAGCGCCCGAGTAGCGCCACTGGAGGGGAGCGAAACAGGATACGAAACAACATGGCAGGTTTGAAGATCATCATGATAAACTTCCGTTTTACAGAATTTGCATCCTATGTTTATGTATTTAATTATTTGTAATTGTAATACTGTGTTATACCATCAGAATAAATCGTTTCGTTAATTGCTTTGAATACACAACAATAATATACTTACCTGCAAAGGCGGCAAGAGCGGCAAAAACGTCACATTCATGAGTCATCTCCATTTTTATAACTAATGTTTATTACACCACTATCACTTTATCGATAAAACTAACTTGTAATTACTGTTTTCTTGTGTTATTTTGTCACAATTAATTATTATCCACGTACATTTGCCATCCAAAAAGCCAAACAAACCACATCATGAATAGAAAAAATAACTGTCACTAACTCACTTGATTCCATAGCCGTACAAATCATAGACAAAGAAGAAATTGATACTACTCTTTTTCTTGCACATTAGAAACACGCGCTTCTTTCTCCATCTGTTGTAAAAGACACCAAGCAGCAAAAAAAAATTGAAAAAATTATTTTACAAATTTGGCGCTATGTTTAAAATATCGCACTATTTACGTTTTCAAATTTATTTTTGCTTTAAATTAAAACTTAGGACTTTATAGTAATTTGGACTATCAAAAATCAAGAGAAACCTTTTTAATTTTGCAGATTTTTCTGTGATAATAAAAGTGAAGGTTACTGCTGCTTAACTTAGCATGTCTGAGGCAAGTGTCATAGAAACATTTATTACTTTTACAAAACTGCTACCTTCTGAAGACATTTTTACGGCGAAATTTGAGAAAAAAATAGACACTTTGTTTGATGCTTTTAACAGCTTGAGTTTTCAATCTGTGTACCACAAACCCCTCAGATGTGCGATGTCTGAGGGCTCTCATCATTTAAAATTTTAGTCAAAAATATTGACAGAAATAGACCAATAGAAATTAATTGATCTGAAAACGAATGCTGATGTGACCAATCGGTATTCTTTTGTAAAAAGTTAGCAAACGACAATCACATCAGTTATTTTTCTTTAAAACTACCTCAAAGATGTAGATAAATTTAATTATGTGAATTGTCGAGGGTTGAATCAAGATCCAGTAAAAAATCTGTTTTCGAGTCTTCGTAAACATGGTGCGGCCAATACGAATTTACTGCTGTTTTAAAAGCTGTTGTAATTAACAAGTTAGTTTCAACAGGAGAGACTGTCAGTAGTGCTAGTAATTGTGAGACTGATTTGTGCGCGCCATTGAATGATCTTCTAGACCTGATGCGCTTTGCGGATGACCTGAAAAAAGTTGAAGAACCTTAATCTTTAAAAACCTTTTAATGTAGTATTTTAATACTACATAACTAGATGATTTTTCTTCAAAAGACCGTCAAAAGCTGGCTTATGTTGCAAGTTGAATATTAAAAACATTAATGTTCCTGAATGTGAAAAATATCAAAGCGTATTTTTTTCCAAAACAGTAACTTATCGACACTTATTCACGTCTTTCATAGAATATGATGACGTCTAACAGTTGACATAAGCAAGTAATTTTGTAATGTCTTTTTTGCAAAATTAGTCAATGGCAAAACATACATGACTGTGTGAATAAATCTTCAGGTAAAAATGCCTATCAAAAAAATTTGAAATGCTGTTTTACAAAAATTTTTAAACATTGTGTAAATTTTGAACAAAAGCAATAATAATGATGATAATATCCTTTATTTAAAAAGTCCTACATAACACAAAAAACAGGTTACATAAACATTCAAATATTTTGATTACAATATAAAATAATACTTACATACTAACATCAAGAAACTATACATTTTCTAGCCAATGAATCATACACATTAAAATAAAAGAATATATTTTTACATTTTAAAATATATATGATAACAGTTATATAATAAAATATTACAGCTTTTTAACCTAATATATCAGCAGTTTTTAAATTTATTTCATAAAATTCATACATATAAAAATAATTTTTTACCAAAAAATTTTTTAATTTAAATATTTTGAGATTGTCATCAAAAAAAGTTCTCATGGAAAAAAATTGTAAATTTTTATGATTTCTTTTTTTTACATTTTTTGAACCATTGCTAAGTACGTTTGTTTTGAGTTTAACTTATGCTAGTTTCCTGTTACATATATATGCAACTTTTGCTGTTCTATAAAAAAACTATAATTTTCTTTATGCATGTTGCACACTCTAAGATATAGAAAAATGTTACAGCGAGTATACAGGCAGTTTCATGAGTAATAATGAGCCTGCAAAACTAAAAATACAACTAGCAATACAATTTCAAAGTTAACGTAGTTATTTTTTTTTTGTTTACAAATACCTACATTAAACATAGTTACTAATTTTTTCATAAAGTACGGCTCTTCAATGTACTATGTCTTGTTAAGTTTGTTTAATTCTGTATTTTAGGTTCTTCTTTGTTTCTGGTGTCGTACTTGTGAAACTCGTTGTTTTTCTTGAAAATACTAATATTAAAGTAGACATATTTGAGACAAGCAGGTAAGTAGAAATACAAATAGTATAGTAAGTACTTTTCTCTCCTTAAACTTTTCTCTATAAGTTTTATTGTATTTTAGATCACACAGAATTTTCAAAACATTCTTCTGATGGATAAAATGTTTTTGAAAAATTTAAGGAGCAACTCCGTAATGTTATGCCGTACGTTGCAAAACTATAAAAATTTGCATAATATGTCATCTTCGCTTATTGCTACGTAGAAAATTTTTTTATTGTTTCTATTGCGTATAGTAATAAAGATATTTTTTGCATGTTTTTGCGACGTGTACTAATCAGTTTAAGTTATTATCAATGTGTATGCCCAAAAATTTAATTGATGTCCGTCTTCCTGGTGCATTAACCCAAGGATCCTCCTTTTTGATACCGCTACCCACGGTGCATCAACCCCTAGGAAAATTTTCCTTTCCGACACCGCTACCCACAGCGCATAAACCTGTAAGTGAATTCTACCTCCCCTCCATTACAAATGCGAGCCGCCGAAGCCGACACGTGGAAGACGAGGAGCCAAAGACGAGGAGCCGATGACGAGGAGCCGAAGACGAGGAGCCGACGACAAGAAGTCAAGAACGAGAAACTGTTGAGAACGAGACTGTGTATAAATTATTATAAGATTCGTTTTGGTTTAAGAATTATTATTTTATTTTCTTTACTTGTACATAGTGTTTATTTAAATTTTTTAAATAATTTAAATAAACCCCATCGAAAGCGCTCTTCTCTCTCTTTTCGTCACTCAGGACCTCCACACGAAAACAACCGTTACAAGACGTGAATAATTTTGTTGACATATTGACAACAACAGTTGAGGTAATTTTTTATTAGTATTGTTATGATTAGTATTTCTTAATAAAACTGAAACGTTCAAAAGAACTTTCTTTCATTTTTTTAATTTAAAAGAAGTCGTTAGGTAGTAATATTGTCACATTATTTACAAATGTTTAGTTTTTTTAAGTTTTGCAAAGAATTTTGATAATATTACTACAAATAAACAAACCCTTAAAATAAAAACAATTAAAATTCCCACTTCTAAACGTCAAATCGTCCTACATCTGGCCACCAGAGCGTGCTGTTAGCAATCTTTTGTTAATGTCACTATATCTCTTTAAAGTAGCATGATACTGAGACTAACAAGATATGATCACTTGCCGTACTGCGGTATTAAAAAAAACATGCATTTAATAGTATTATTAACAAATTACTCGATAAATTACTAAAACTTTTGTTGATTCTAGTGTTTCAGATAAATATTATTTAATAATACTTAATAAAAAGACATTTTAGAACCTTATTGAGATCTGTTACTAAGTCCTCGCACCCTACCGGAGAAAAATCAAAACACGATTACGTGACCGAGGATAGGGATACATATTTGTGTTCCTATATGGTTCCTATTGTGTTGGATGCGTTTGATGTGATTGTGTAAAGTGAAAGTGAACAATTTATGTGGAATAGTTTTACATAATTCATTTAATGATCCCGTAAAAATGCAGAGCGTTTTGATATCCGTGCATTTACGCCGAGTTAGCAGCAAATCTTATGTGAAGTGTTGTGTATACAATTGCAATGCTGTTACTAAAAAAAATCCCGAATTATTGTTTCACAAATTTCCGCCACCAGAACAAAGTTGTGAACATTGATCAACGTGGCTTAAAGACTGTGTGCAGCAGAAAGAAAATGTGAGAAATTAACTTAAAAATGGAAAAACCAGTGACAAAAACAATGCATGTTTGTTCCTTACATTTCAGAGAAACCGATTTTATTACTTCAAATAAAGGTAAGTGTAAGAAAAAATAAATTACACAATTAAATACAGATTTATTTTAGACTGCTATCAAAAAAGATTTAAAAAAAAACTGCAATCCCCACTCAAAATTTGCCAGAACGAAAAATTTATAACTCACAATCATCAATTTTAAAAGAGAGCAGGTTGAATCAAATTGACAACAGAAGCAAAATGTAAATTAAAAATGACTTCAAACATTCTAATTATAATTTTTAAATTGTTTTTAGAGAACTGATTAATAGCAATTTAATGAGCAAGAAGTAAACACTGAAGATGAAAAAAAAGAAGTTGCTGAAATTTTACTCTCCTTAATTAAATAATTTTCAACACTCACCAAAAAAAAAAAAAAAAACACAAATGAATTGTATGGTAAAAATTTATTTTTGGGTTTTATTTTTTAAAACTTTTAATTCACAAATATAATGTAACATATGGTTAATGTACTTGTTTATACAAGATGTTATTAATTCCCTGACAAAGTTCTCCTTAATACTCCTCTAATACTTGTTCGCAACACATTTTTAAGTCATAGCCTCGGTAACTCTAATTGTTCTAAAAATGACGAGTGTGCATTTTTATAAATGGTTGTTATATAATCTGGAACGCTGTTCTTGATTATCACATTTGGTTGACAATTTTGTCTACGCCTTTTCCTATAAGAGAATTGCAACTACAATTATTGCGTTAAGAACTTCAAACCTAACTTATTACAGATGCAAGACCTTCCTGAATCAACTTTTTCTTTCTTCGTTATTAACTTCAATATGACTATATAACCACAAATTTTAAATATCAAAACTCACTGCAAAAACACCACAAAAACACTTAAAACATAAAATATAATGATGTAAACACGCCAACCAATCCCTATTCTGTCAAAACGAAACTACATTTTGACAGAAATTGGTGGGATGTCACGTGATGTAAAATCTCAATTAGGTTTACTTTTACAGTTCAAAATAGGGCGGGTTATTTAAAAATATTTTTTTTTATTAATGGTTAATTTGTAATGTGGAATTGTGGGTAAAGTGGTGCAAACCACAAAAAATAGTTTTGTTTAAGCATAGGCTTTTCCTGCGAGCGGAAATCTAGGATGAAATAATCTTTTGGAGTAAAAGGTTGCAGTCTGAAATCCCTAAAATTAATTTCGAAAGTAAAATCAGTTTTAAAATTAAATTAACACGTATATTAATTAAATATAAATTGATATAATAAGATAATAAAATATGTAATTAAATATAAAAATATTAAAAGCTAATAAACAAATTAAAATACACTTGCATGTGAATTTTAAATAATCATAAGTTAACTAAAGCGCCATATAACACTTTTTAAATGTAAGCGGTTACATAGAAAAAACTATAAGTTTAAAAGTTGCCAAAAAAAAACGATTAATCAATTCTGCATTTAATCTAACAAATATTAAATAATAAAATAAAAAAAAATAGTTATACTAAAATATTTCTACCTTAAATTAATCATTCTATTATTACAATTGATTACTAAACTATTTTAACAATTAAAAAAATATATACTTAAGTGAAGGGGAGGATAATGTATTTTAAGTGTATGGCAATCACATAACTTCAATACACAAATTTAAAAAGCAAAAACTCACTATAACATCTTTTAACTTTTTCCCAG
The DNA here is from genome assembly GCA_029207805.1 of Tribolium confusum. Classification (NCBI taxonomy): domain Eukaryota; kingdom Metazoa; phylum Arthropoda; class Insecta; order Coleoptera; family Tenebrionidae; genus Tribolium; species Tribolium confusum. The sequence goes on along the minus strand of JALGAY010000008.1, from coordinate 20,942,458 downwards.
CAACAAATAACACAACTCGCTCTTTAAATTAATGATTAATAAATTAGAACATACTTAGGTCAAAATATTAATAAATTAGAACATAAATTAGTTCGAAACTGCTGGCAATGAATAAGCTCTTCTTCTAGTAAACGGTAAGACCTGGGCCCACCAGCATACAAAGATATTGCAGAAGTAATATTTTGAATAGACTACTGAATTTGTTTTTGAGTTTTTAGCTTACAAAGCTGTCTTATAGTAAATATCTTATCAATTTGATTTTTCTCTTCTTTTTTTTCCAAAAGTATTTTTAAACGTAAGTTTTCTGCTTGAAGATTTTTCATTTTCTTACACATTTCCGATTCTTCTTGTAAGCTAACAAAGTATAAATATTCAATAAAAAAATATCCCAAATAAAATTAATGTAGTTACATGGAATGTATGTTTATAACAAATTCTCTCTTTTTTATTCTTTCCTCACGATTTTTCTAGACAGATGTTTGCACTTTTAGTGATTTTTGTAAACTAAGTGAAGGCACGCGTCTTGTTTTAACTTTCACTTATTTTTGGACACAGGCAATAGATTTTCTTTAACACAAAAATCATTATGAGAAAAATGTTTTAAACATTTTCCACGTTTTTTATATTAAAACCATGTTTTTGAAAGCATTTCTTGCTCCCATAAATTACAAAGTTTGGTATTGGTCAAAAAACTAAAGTATCAACAATCGGACGGACAGTTCTTGCTTTTCTTATTATTATTGCTGGTACAACCTATCACTGCACAATAAACCATCGTTCACAAAATCAAACAAACAATATTCAATTACAAAAACCAGTAAATCACTCAAAACAGAGAGAATTTAGACGCTAATAGCCACACTAATAACGCCACGTTTGTCACCAGATTTCAGATTTGTCACACAATGACGTCAGAGTCAAAAGAGAGTGAGGGAGAAAACCTGCGCGTGATCATATCTTGTTTAGTCTTAGTATCATGACTTAGAACTATTTGCTAGTCGCCTTGCAAGTAATTTTTTTGCGTTTAGTTTTCTTACTGTTATTTTGCTAATTGCTACACTTCTTACTTCTTCTAAAGAATTACAAGCAGCAACAGCTCTTGACCATTTCTCAACACTTGCAGTGTAAAAAAACAATCATTTTAAGCTGTGGTAAAAAACTCTCTTATTGTAGCCGCAGTTTCTCAAAACCGTTCTACAGCTCTTTGCACACTGCATTTTAAAACTCTAAGAACTTAACTTGCATAGTATTGTGATCTCAATTGTGATTGTTTATTTCATTTATTTTGAACTAAAACAATTGCTCTAGCTGCGTTCTGTCAGATTTAGAATCCGCTGTCAAATTTTTGTTTAACAGTCCCTTTAGCGGCAAAAATATTGTTTTTGCTTCTCTTCAACTTTTATGTTGGTTCGTTGCGGGCTAATGTCTACAAATAACACATTAGATAATTGATATGAACTTGTTTCTAATATGTAAGCTAGAGACTAATATTTTTTTCTTACTTATTTATATTATGTCCTGTCCGTAGACGAACACTTGTTGACGCTAGTGTAAACATTAACGAGGTAACACTTTTTAAATTTTATTCTTGTTGTGGAGTGTTTTATATGTAGGAGAGCACCTACCTAATTGGTATAAATAGTGTACTCCCTTGACTGTACTTACTTCACGTGTGCGATAAGTGTGAAACTAAAGTTATCTTCGATGTGACTGTTGACTGTTGTAAAAAATTCCAATTTTCTAAATTTTTTTGTTTAGAAATAGACATAAATTGTGACTATTTGTAATTGTTTTTTAGTACATACATTTAACAGAAATTCTAGAACCGGTAAGTAATTTTAATTTATTTGTCCATATTTTAACAAAATATTAATTTTGCTCCCTGTTTATGTAAAAACCACATTTTATAAAATTGCGTTTTTTATAACAAAATTACTCCCGATTGCACAAACGTCAATCAAAATTAACAAACCATTTGCAAAAAAAGTTTGATTTTAGTTTTTATTAAGTAAAAAGCTTATCAGAACTGATAAATAGAAGTATTTGCAGTTGTTGTGTCTCTGATTATTCGTTTTAAGGATAACAAAATGTCTTCAGTCTAAAGGCATTAACGATATCACCATCTAAACAATTTTAACAAAAGTAAAATTGTGGTCTTTTAAGAAGTTGGTTTGTTGTATCGCAAAATTGCTTGCCATGTTGATTCTACTACAATGACAATAATGCGTGTGTTTTGGGTGTAGATAGAAGAAGGTAGAGGAACATGAAATAAACCAACAAGTCAATCAAGGCATACTACAAAGCGTCATAACAGGAGCTTCAGACAACTAGTTTGTCGAAGTCGTTTTGCTACTATGCGACAACTTGGTGACTAATGGTTTAGTGAAGAAGGTTGCCTTGTTAGTATGCAAATGTTATGTCGCCGCATTTAAGCTTCTGAACTTTTTTTCCATACCGTCTACTGTTTGTACGTCCTTTAACTGCGAAAGACCGTCGTCAACGTTTGACCTGGCTCAGAAATATGATAATATCATTTTTCTTTAAAATTTGGACTTAGTTTTTTTCGTATCTTTTAAAAATAATTTTTTTCAGCGGACTTTATTGAAAAATACTACTGACAGCAGATGACAAATCTAATAAGTTAGTACAACTGCAACTTTACTAATTCGAACTGTGTTTATGCTACAATGTTGACTTTATAATAAAGAATTTATTTAATTTAATGTTAGGAAACTGTAGAAAAAAGTGCTACAAAGTTGCTATTAAAAAATTTAAGCAAAAATACCCGGAAGTTACTATTACAACTTCCGGTGCAGAAAACTTGGTGACCAAATTTTTTAAAACAAACTTGGTTTTAAACATTAGAAAGTCAAAAAAGTTGTTTAATAAAAACGATGCTGCTTCAGTTCTTGCCGTTCGATCTGCAAAAAAAGCTTTAAAGTTGTTTATAAAAAGAAGGCCAATACAAAGTCGAATAAGCAAATTTTATTTACAAAAAATCTTCAAAAAAAAACAAAATTTTACCATTAAATTGCAATTTAAACAAACTTTATAAAATGGTAATAAAACTAAACGTCTAAATTTTTGTTTAAAAATGGCCTACAAAGCTTTTGGAAAATTCAAATTTTTATAAATAAATTATGTTTTACGATGAATCAATCTTTTCAACTAACGGAATCGTTTCTTCTCAACATTGCCGGTACTGGAGTGAAACGAATCTAAACTTCAGGATTTTATGTCGCAAGCAATACTTTAAAAAAGTTAACGTGAGATGTACGGTTTCGTACTATGACATGTTTTTTTGATCAAAATTTAAACCGTAATTCATATTTCGAAATGTTGCACAATTGTTTAGCTATAAAACTAAATAAATTGCCGTTAAACTACCAAATAAAAATGTTTTACCAGCATGACAGGTGCTGTGCTAAATTGCTTAATACAGAATTCTGTAATAACTAAATAGGGAGAGATGGTAGTAGCATCTTATGGTCACCGAAAAGTTTTGATCTTACAATAATAGACTTTTATCTGTGGGGGCGTTTAAAATAAACTGTGTACAGTGAGCATGGATGTAAAAATTAAATACTTCTATGACAGACAATAATGTAAAACAAATAAAAAATAGGTTACAAAATGCAGTCCAGTTTTTATCAATCTTAGAAATAAGACGCAGTTTTAATAAATTTAAAGCTCGCATTGAAATCTGTACAAAAAAAGAAAAAGCATGATTTAAATAGAAAATTAATACAATAGTTTAGCTTATTGAAAATTTTATTTTATTTTACCATTTGTTAAATTTTTTAAATAAAATTTTTTAAATAACATTTGAACACAATTTGAATCTTTTTTAGCAACGATATGGTATTAAGTTAAGAACCGTTCAAGTTAAATAGAAAATAGTTTGTATTTTAGAAGTTTGAAAATATGCAGAGCAAATCAATGAAAGTAAAATTTTCTGAAAAATTAAAAATAAATCAGCGGACATACATTATAATTATTTTACGGAATTAAGGTTATTTTTAAATGTTGTTTCATTTTATAAATATAGAGTTATATACCGAAAAATCTTATTTATTAACAGTTGTTTATTGCCCCTTTGTAAACAATATTAAAAATTTATTTTTAATTAAAATAGTTATTTACAGTAATAGTGAGGAAGGTGAAGCTTTGCTTCGTGGACGAACACGCAATTCGCGTAAACAAAAGCGATCTTACTCTCTAGTGCTGTATTTGGTTTTGTTCGATACCTCTTTAGGAAATAAATCTTAAACTTTCAAAAAAAGTTGTAAATTATTATTTGCGAAAAAATTATTATTCTTATTATAAATACCTACAAATCCAGGTTGAAGAAATTTGTTGTCAAGAAAACAAACAACAAACAAATTAAACAAATTCTACAATTTCATTAAATTGATTGTAACTGTAAGTAACTTTTGTGCTATTATTTTATTGAAAATGGATAATAAAGATGAATTACTTGTCCCTGAAAACGTCCTGGAACAAGCTAATGCGGCTAAATATCAATTTCTTTTAGCGAAATGGAAATTCGATTATGCGTGTATGAAAACGAGTGAGTAAAAGTTAGCCGTGAACGAAAGTTTTACCTTCACATGTTTTTGATTATGGCTACAGACCTACTATCTGAGAAAGTATCGAACAAAAAATTTTTGGATAACTGATCTTATAGTACGATACACGAGACGCCTAAAACGCATTAAAAAATAATTCTGTAAAAATTTCACGACTTAAGGTTAATTTTTTTTTAGAAATGATAGCTTATGCCGTAAATATATTGTATGCAATGTTATCCAAAAATTGTCCTGTGCAAAAAAACACAATCCAAATTTATTTAGATATTTATACACTGTAATTTTTCAAAATACAGGTTTTCTTTTAATAAAAGTTTAATTCAATTTTTGTTGCCGTTTTGTCATAAAAAATACAAATATAAAATATAATTTAAATATATTTAAAAAAGCATTAGCTTTTATAAGCATATGCAACTTCAAAGCTAAATCTCTGTTCAAAATCCTAAAAAAACTAATTAATGTTACAGTTTTTGCCTTTTTTTAACGAATATCTCAAAAATTAAGCCTTAACTTAAAAAATATGTCTCCAAAATAGTACATTAAGTATGGAGAACGGTAAAAAATGCTTCCCGTTCAAAGACAATTGTTTGGAGGAGGAGCAAAGGACGACTCCAATTATTATCTGAGAACGGTAATCTAACGTTTGACATGCTTAAAACGTTTTTTGCGCAATTGGAGTCTCTAGAATAATAATAATAATAATTTATATTAATACATTTGTGATAATCGGGAAGATTGAAACTGAAAACTTTGAGTTTTTGTTCCATGGTTGCTATGGTTTTGTTCCAAACAAGTAAAATTGTTTTTTTGATACAATTATTCCTACATAGTTCTGTTTTGTGGTTCCGTTTTCAAAGCAACTATGAGCGATAGTGATGATCTACCGGATGATTTAGAAGACGATTGGCAAGAAGGATGTTTGGCAATAATTCCAGAAAAATCTAAAGCCCGATATGAACAGACATACAAGTTGTTTAAGGAATGGCGTGAAGCAAAGAAGATTTCTGTAAATGAAAAGAGCTTGTTAGCGTATTTTGTGTTGAGAAGTAGACACTTGAAGGCCGCAGGCAGTTTATGGGCAGAGTATTCTATGCTGAAGAGTACAATTTTTCTCCATGATGCAATCGATATTTCTAAGTTTGCTACATTAATTGCTTATCTTAAGAGAAAAAATATTGGATATCGGCCTAAGAAGGCTAAAAAATTTTTACCAAAAAAGACATAGAAAAATTCTTGAACAAAGCACCAGACGAACAATTTTTAATTCAAAAAGTATATTGTAGATAATGAGGTGGTACATCTGAGTTCTAAGGAAACAATATATTTGCAGGTAGCAATGATATTAGGAGTATCGGGCGCTTGTAGACGAGAGGAGTTGTACAATATTAAAATGAGTGACATAGAAGAACGTGACGAAATGTTTATAGTAAATATTCTAAATACAAAAACGAATGTTCAGCGAACGTTCACAGTTATTAATAAAGAAAATAAAGCAGTTCATTATTTGGAAATACTTTAAAAATACATAAGAATTTGACCAAGCAACCCAACGTCAGATCATTTATTTCTAAACTATCAAAATGGCAAATGCACTAGGCAATTCACAGGAAAAGGCACAATTGAAGGCTGGCCGTCAAGAATTGCAAAGCATTTAAAGTTGCAAGCTCCTGAAGGTTTTACTGGACACTCGTTTCGACGCACATCGGCTACACTTTTGGCAAATAACGGAGTTGATGTGTTGGGACTAAAAAAGACATGGTGTGTGGCGTTCATCAACGGTGGCCGAGAGTTACGTGGAAGATTCCCTCCAAAACAAAATTGAATTTGCTCATAAAGTTTTACACAGCGATGTTGGTAGACTATTACAACAACCTGGGACTTCTACGTCGGAAAGTTTGTCTATTAACACTAGAAACTCAAATGCGAGTGGTATTACTACTATTAATTATAATAATTGAACATTTAATTTTAATAAATAAATCGCAAAATTGTTTTTTTTAGATTTAATTGCTTACCGTTCACTAAACGATAAGTGAATTATTTACCGTTTTGTTACACGTAGCAACCGGTAACAGCAACCTACCGTCGTGGAAAGAGGCACAGTAAACTGATAAAAACAACCGATCGCGCAAAAAATGTTTTTGTTTCATTATACGTAATTAGAATAGTACTACAGTTATATTTTTTTTATGTTGTTTTTTCAAAAATAATATAATAATAAATAAACTCTGCACTAATCATTTAATTGTGACACTCCATCATTTCTCTCAAGATGTCGATCCTCCACTCCCGCTTTTGTATTTTCCAAACTTCTAAGCTACAGGTTTACAAAGCTAACTGCCCCTAAAGCTGTGCTTCTAACTAATGATCAGTAATTACTGATTATCGTCTTTGGTTTGGAAAAAAATCTGTTGAAAAAGTATCTAATATTTTATAAACTTTTAAGATAAATTTAGAGTAAAATTTGATTATGACGTATTTAAAAATATAGAAGATTTTGTCTTTTATTGTTGTACTCTGATAACACTAGTTTACAACATTTTTGTTTATAAAATGAGGTTTATAAATTTCTGTTATATAAAGCCTCCTCAACATAAAAAAAAAATGTTTAAAAAAAAATCAGCACGTCAAACTTTTAAGATATTTAATAAGAAAAGTGTTACAAAAAAAAACATTGAATAAAAAATTACAAATAAAGAATTTTAGCTTTTTTCTTGAAAATAAATACTTGTATCTGTGTCTCTCACAACAGCTTAACAATAATCGCCTAGCATGTTCTGATCTCAAAAATCTTGATAATTTTTTTCAAATACTTTTAGACCTTAATGAAATCGCTCGTTTTGTTTGTCATTCATACTTTTAAAGTTTTTCGGAAAAAAATTATAAATTTTTTTTAATGCCACTCATAAAATAAAATTTTTTTTTTCAAATAATTTTAAAAGTATCATCAGAAAACCTCTTACAGCAATTTGAGAATTATTGAATTTTGCGACTAATGTCTATTTTATATTTAAAATTGGTCTACTGATATTGCCATTGTCACTCATATAATAACTTTTTATATGAAAAAGTAAAAAAAAAACGTTTTTACTGAGAATTGTGACGTGCTAGCAGAAAACAAAAAAATAAGTTATAACTATTCTTAGTAGCTTATGCAAAAATACATTTTATTCAATGAACAAATATAAAGTTTTAATTTTGTAAGCTAGGGTAATAAAGATATAAAATTTATAAACCACTGTCGTGAAATTTTAACTGTTTCCAAAACCAAAACCATTGATAAATTATTACCAACTGAAGACATCTTTTATCAACATCGCTTACGTGCACAATATTATACGCTGTCCGCTAAACAGATAGAGTAATAAAGCTCACTGGGAGGGGACAAGCAGCGTAGAACGTTCTGCGGTGAAGTCAGATTTACACTGTATTATTATTTAAAGTGTGGATGTAGGCGCCTAAAATATAAAATTGTTGGTTTTAAAAACGCTCACCTAAACAATCAAAACAGAAAAGGGTAAACAAACACACCCAAAGTTTAGCTTTTATTTTAAGCGCAAGCCTAAAAATTCTTGTTTTTTTAAATTATGCTCTAGTGTGTTAAGGACTTTTACTTTAGGCGTTCTATTTAAAATTGACCAATAGAGAGCCGTTATTCAAACAGCGCGGTTTAAGTGGGCGTTTTTATTACTCTATCTGTTCAGCGGACAGAGTGTAGTATATTATTTGGCGTAATGCTTTACATTATAATCAAACCTCACCCAACTGATTGAAATATAGATAACAAAAATTCGATTCTAAATTAGTTCCAGATTTTCAAAGTTACCACCTTTTCTATATGTGTCATTTATGACTTCATGTAAATGTAAAAAAGTAAAGTTTAACTTATTTTATAAGCACATCTAAAACTTTTACTTTTTAGATTGCAGAACAAAATGGTGTAGATGTAAAAATATAATTTAAAGTGTATAGGTTTCTGCTAATGCATAAGACAAAAATTCGAAAACTCAAAGGAAAAAATACAAATGTATTTTTATTTTTATATTTTTTTATATTTGTATTTTTTCTCTTAAATTGTTTAAAAAAACTGAACTGAAACTAACGTTTGACACAATTTTTAATATATATTTTTATTGTTTAATGTTTTAATTCGTTTTGACAAAAGATTGGCACTGAAGATAGTACTTCAACTTCTAATAGCGCTTTGCTACTATTGCATCAAAATTTTAATTAAATTTGTTAGATTGACATTACTTTTTATGGTCATTAATTATATAAAAATTATCCCATTTTGAGAAAAGATGTTTTTATCAAATTTTGTTATACAGACTGATCCAATGAAAGGTTTGCACCTCGCGTTACCTTTATTTGTGAAATTGGAAAGGAGACACATTTTAAAAATCTTTTGCAACCTATATTTTTAACCCCCTAACAGGGGTAAATCACAACCCTAAAATTTTAAATAAAATGTAAAGTCGAGTGACACATCGATTTAAAGGGCACAAAATTATCTTTATAATAGTAACCCACTTGTTGTGTTTTTACTTGAACAGGTTATGTAAAAACGTCTTAAAAAATTTTAATTACCTAGTTTTGGTATTAGTGAGAAAAGCATGAAACTTTTAGTTATCACAAGTAGGTGTTATAGCAATTAAAAACAACGTTTAAATGTATTGTCTATTCAGGATTACAAAGTAATCTTTAAAAGTAATCATTATACGTATTTGTAAGTAAGTTATTATTATTTTTGATTAATGTTTTTTAATTTTTAAGGTCCTGTTTTTAGAAGTATGTCGTCTAATGACTATGGCGCCCGAGACCCATCTAGTGGTAAGAGAAAAAACTTTTTTTGATGTACTTTTTGTTTTTTTTTGCAGGAATGGGAAGTTTTATGCAACATAATTTTGGTAAATATAAATATTGTATTAATAAAAATATATTTTAGTGTGTAGATTTAAATAAAAAAAAACTTTTGCAATGTGAGGATTTATATCGTACGAATCTCTATTTTTTTTCAAAATTATTTTGTGTGCTTTTTTTACTTTATTTTGGAATTGTAAATCGTAACTTATTTTATACCCCCGCAAATCAGGGCGTAATCTCTATTTTTATAGCACTAATTTTTTTAATGTTGCTACACAACAATAACAAATAAATAACTGTACATTTGTCTGTCAAATAAGCCTCTTTAATTTGATAAACGTCACTTTTTACATAATTTTACTTTTTAAAATAAAATAAAACGTTGTATAAACCAGAGGCGTAATCGTCACTAATGACTCTCGGAAAATTAAAAGTCCTCCTACGTCAGGCTTTAAACATTTCCTAGTGTCATAATCCTCTTAATTACGCTCTTAATAAAAAAATAACTTTTACATTTAATTTTTTTATAGTTATTTTATTTTAAACCGTTTCAATTTTTCAAATCAAAAGATAGTATTCAAAATCGCATGCAGACTCAGCATTGTTCTACCCCCCAAATTCTTCATCGCTTTGGTGTGTTAAACTCTTCCAGCTGTGCTTGTGGAGCTTTCGGCGATTTGTCTCACATTCTACTTAAATGTCAACTGCTTTCTTATACGCCTGCCTAATATTTTCAATGGGCTTTAATATTTAACAGCAATCCTCTGGCAGTTGTCCTTATGCTGAATGACCCTCTAAACCCTGCTTGGTCCGAAATTTTGGATCACCTGCATCGCCATAATATCTCTTTATAGCTACCTAATACTATCCTTCTATTACTGCTCTGGTAGCTACTGTATCTCCAACATCGCTCACATCCGAGGCATCCCCTTTTTTCCTTTGTGATCAGCTATGCTACTGCCTCACAGCGAAAAGAGTCTACTTTCTTTTCTACCTTTGTTTTTAACCAGTGTTTTCTGTGTATCCTATAACATTAGTGCTACCATCAATTAGTCAACAAATCTATGGAAGAAGAGATATGTGATCGCCCCAGACGCGCCAATGGCGCATCTTTTCTCTACTTTCCCCGATCTGCAAGAAGACGCCATGAGATGCAAACCTGGCCGTATATATTCTCTGGTATATATAAGCCACTCCCCCGAGGAGAAAAAAAAAAGAAAAAAAAGAATATTTAAAATTTCGGTATTTTTTTTAACTGTGAAAAAAATTCAGATTAACAAGTTGACTAGTTTGTCGTTGCTAGGATACGATATGTTGTTATTTTCTGCTTTGCGATGTTTCAAAATAGAATCTGGTAAAAAGCCTGTGTGAAAACGTGTATTCTAGAGAAATGTTATAACAGTTAAAAGCCTAAAATTTAAGAAAAAGTTGTGTCACGCTCCGAAATTTTGTAGTATTTAACAGTTTTTTAAAATAAATGATCTTTTTTTATAATAATTGTTGTTTAATGTAAATATTGACGTTTACAAAATTGAAGACGTTTATTTGACAGTTAGACAAATGTACAGCTATTTATTTCTAATTGATGCGTAGCAACTTAAAAAGTTTAGTGCTATGAAAACGAAGATTACGCCCTGATTTGCAGGCGTATAAAGTAGATTACAATTCCAAAATAAAATAAAAATTATTACGTTGTCATAGGGTGTAAACAGAATGACTTTTATTTAGACAATAATAATTTTTTGATAAATAAGCAGATTATATAATAGGTAGATACTACTCATCTGTAAGTACTTAAGACTAGTCAAATATGATTTTTTGATACAGTTTAAAAGCTTTTAAAAAACGATCAATTTACATGATTGCACCAAACTACTATCTTTATTAATAAGTTTTAATTTATTTTTAGTTTTTAGTTTTTAAAAGTGTCTTTTTAATATTATGTTAAAGTTAACCTGCTGGCAACCTTTAAATGCAAATGCCAACAAAGTTGCATTGTTATTTGAAAGTACAATTAATTATAGCACCAAACAGTAAAATTACATTTACCATTTTATGAAATTTAAAATGTGTTTGTGACTTTATTTGTAAAGCTAGCAATTTAACGCGATTATATTAAATAATGTTTTTTTAAGGTTTTTTATTTGTTTAGTTTGATAAACTAAAAAATAAAAAAAGAGAGAAAAAAATAGAAAATAATTACTTTTTTCTGTTTTTTATACTAAGTAAAGTTTTATATAAATAATGTTTATTAAAATTGTTAATAAAACTTTATCTTAAATTGACATAGGTACCCCTAAATGAATAATTGTCGACTTAATTTTTTTACAAATACCACAGCAATACCAAAATATTGTTTTTAATAAATATATCTACAGGAACAAATTTATTTGGTCAACAAGCACAACCTTCGCTTAATGGTATATTAGGTAGCACAAATCAAAATAAAACTTTTGGGTTTGGTTCTTTACCAAGCCAAAGTGGATTATTCGGCCAACAACCACAGCAACAAACCGAATCTTCGTTTTTGCAGTCCAACAGTTTAATGTTGTTTGAAAACAATTTTTTTGGAAACCAGACACCAGGCACTGTTATTAAATTTAATCCAATAACAGGCACTGATATTAGACAAAAAAGTGGAATGACACAATTAATAAATACTAGACACCATGCATTAACTTTTATGAAAGAATACAAAAATAAGTCATTTGAAGAGCTAAGACTTGAAGATTATTCAGCTAATCGTAAGGGTCCTCAACAAACAAGTTACGGAAATACTCTATTTGGAGCTTCACTAACAACAGCTCCCTCTACTTTTAATCAAACTAATAATAAACCACTTTTTGGACAACTTCAAGCTTTGAGCCAAACACCAGCTTTTGGACAGACAACACAAGCATTCGGAACTTCTAATTTTACAAGTTCTCCAAATGTCTTTAAAAAACCGAACACTTTAGGTGCTCCTTCTAGTATTCCGGGTTTTGGTTTTAATTCTACTCCTGCGTCTAATTTTTTTTACTCTAGTCAAACTCAAAAACCTTTATCTCACTCTTTATTTGGGACTGCAACAACACAAACTCAGTCTACTTTCTGTACTGGAGTATACAGCCAAACTGACACACAGGTACTTAGATCACTTAATTAAATTTTAGGTTTAGTGTTACAGAAAATGTTTTAGAATACAAGGCCCAATTTGTTTCTAAAACCGGCACAACCCACCACTGAATTCAAGACAAGCCAGTCAAGTTATTCTTTTAATCAAAAACCTGAAACTGCACAAAGTTCAAACTTATTTCAAATTTTAAAACCTAATACTGGCTATGGCTTATTTGGACAAACTAGCACAGGAACAACCGAATTTGGTCAAACAAGTCACCCTGCATTTGCACCCAATTTTGACAAAGTCACAACAAGTAGTTTTGCTCAACCTACACAAGCACCTTTTAGTACTAATTCATCTTGTATGATGTTGCATCAACAAAAACCACTTTTTGGTGTTACAGCAACAAAACCCTCAAGCTTGCTAGAAAGTACAGCAAGCGGTAGTTATCCTTTATCAGCTAATGTTTTGCAACAAACTCCGCCTTCTTTCTCTCTAAACTTTAATCAGCAACCACAAGTGTAAGTAAAAGTTTTGATTATTTTTTTGTGTTTAATCTTATTGATTTTTATTTAATTTTTTTTATTGTAGTAGGGTCTCTGCAGCTTTTTTTCGCCGCATCCCACCTTTTATTTGTCTGTCTACTATGGCCTCAAATAGATGATAATAATAATAAATTAACTTCTAGAATTTTTTTTTCTATTTTGTCGTTTTTACAAAACAGTAATATTTAACAGTAAATTTACTTTTAGTCAATTTCCGCCAGAACCATTCGATGAACGTAAAAATATATTGCTGCTTGCAACCGATAGTTTTCCCGATTTGCCAGTCTTCTATGGTTTAGAACCAAAGCTTAATGACTCTGGCAGCATAACTACTAATCCACAAGACATTAAGGCACTTTTAGATGTTTCTACTAAACATCAAGATAAAAACTTAAAAGCGGCATCTAAAATTAAAGTTAATTCACCAAGACCAAAAAGGGTAAGTCTTATTATTTTTTTAAATCATTTTATTTTAATATTTTAATAGGGTACGAATTACCAAAAAGAATTTTTCGAAATAAATCAAGCACTTAAGCGTTCTCCTAAATATCTGGTAATTAATAAATCTACTAAAAGTAACTCTCCCAGATACTGCAAATACAACAATGAACTTATTGAAGAAGCAGAAAAATGTTTGAATTCTTCAAGCGATACACATATTCTTTTAAGTTCTCGCAGTCTAGCTGAAACTGAGAATCTTGACTTGAGTGAAACATTTGGAGATAAAGACTTTGTTAATAAAGACAAAAAATTAAACCTGAAATTTGATTTAAGTATAGCTGACAATACAAGATTGAGCAACTCAAATCTTACATTTGATGAAAGTCCACACACTCTAAATAGTTTAAGTAAATTAAGTTCAGGTGATCCTAAATCATCAATTTCCTTGCCACATCTTAAAAGCGATATAGATTTAATTATTGATGAAGAAACAACAGAAGCAGATTTTAAAGCAATTACTATGACTAGTTACACAGATAGTACCGAAAATTCAGCAAATGTTGTACTGACACGACCAGAATATTACATGTATCCGCCTTTGAAAGATTTGCATAAATACACAAATGAAAATGGCGAATGTATTGTTCAAGGACTGACTATAGGGCGTCGAGGATACGGAAATGTTTATTTTAATGATCCTATAGATATCTGTAATATGAATTTTGACGAAATTGTTCACTTTCGTTACCGTGAAATTATTGTTTACCCTGACGATGATAATAAACCGCCATTTGGTGAGGGCTTAAATCGGACAGCACAAGTCACTTTGGATAAAGTCTATCCGCGTGCAAAAGGAACTAGAAGTTATGTAACTGATGTAGATGCGATAATCGAATCAGATTTTGTCGACAATTTGATAAAAGTGACCCAGAAGCATAACTGCCAGTTCGTCGATTATAGACCCAAAACTGGATCATGGGTTTTCAGAGTAAAACATTTTTCGGAATATGCTTTCACTAATGACGACCAAAAAGCGTGTAAAATTTCTACTAAAAAGATAATTGGAAAGAAAACACCAGACATTTTAATAAAACATGACGTAAGTGTTATTTTAATTTTGTTTTAGTGTTATAAGAAATATATGTTTTAAAGATAACCAAAGATCAATTTGGAATTCGTCTAGGTGAAACTGCTGAGAAAAACAATACGCCACTTTTTCAAGAACCGTAAAGTTTTGCTACTAAACTAAATTTACTCGATTTCTATTTAAAAAAAACTGTTACATATTTCTCAAATAAAATCACAAATTAAATATTTTTTTAGCGAGCGATTCCATAAATTTAGTAAACGACTTTCTTTTGATAGTTTGCATTTTTACCGCGTAGTGGCGTTTATTCTATCTCAGTCTCCTGTTAATTATAAATCCGAGAAGAAAGCGCAATTTATTAAGTGTAAGATTAAAACAAGCAGTACTGAGGTGTAAACAAAATTTATTAACTTGAAGCCAAATATCTCAAAACAAGAACTGCTAAGTCGGCTTTGCAGCACATTTAATGTAGCATTTCAAAAAAGTTTTTATTAATAATTTTAAAATACAACTTCATTTTTTAAATACTTATTTACAAGATATATCGCAATAAAAAATTTTTTTAAAACGCTTAGACCAAAAGAAAAAAGCGAAGAAAATCTTAAATAAAAATTAATAATTTTTATTTAAGAAAAGAAATCTGGGCCCACATTTTTTTTTAAACAAAAAAACATTTTGAAATAAATGAATTGTTGGATTTTGCAAAAACGAAACTTCAATTTACTGATTTGCAGTTTATTATATGCAATAGTTTGAGATACGAGTTTTACGCTCAAAGAAATCATTTAGTACCTAACAGCAAAAATTAAATTTTTAAGACGCTACTTTTAATTGAGATATTTCAGGAAAAAAGTTAATTTTATATTTTTGGATAAAGCTTGGATCTACAAAAACGGTTCTAATCTTATGTAGGTAAAAATACTAAATAAATATAACAAAAAAATTAGAAATTGAAAAGTAAAAAGTAAAGACACAAAGATGGCTTTTTAAAAAATTGTAATTAATTTTATATTAGTAAGATCAGTGATAAAAGTTATGACAAAACCATTAACTCTAAAGTCTTTCAAAATTAGGTCGATCACAATTAAGTTCCGGCAGTTGAAAATTACCAGGCAAAAGTGTCGTTATTATAAATACCGTCTCTAATCATTTCTCTCTAAAAAAAACGTCATCAGAGAAAATTGAGTTGCAACGCTATTTGACGAAACAAAATGTTGAATTTTGCGAAAATGAAACAAAAACTTTACTTTGGTAGAAACTTGAGTTACTTGTAGAACGTCGTAAAAAATTATGTCGCTAATGGTTTTCTGCCTCAAAACAATATTGAAGTATTGCGACTTGCTTTATACCATGGTCACCATAATGCGATTAAAATGATTTGAGCTCATTGCGTGTTCTATTATAATAAATGTATTAACGATTCAACCTTTTTTTTCGAAGACTAAAGCTGTGTTAGAAACGTGTGAAAAACTGCTTTATCAAACTGTACGTCAGAAATATAGGCTCATTGTGTTAACCATGTTGAGACGTTAATTGAAGAAGACTGGCGCATTGATATGGGCAACATTTCATTTCAAAATATTTTTTCATTTATAATAAATCTTAAAGAATAAGATCTTAAAAACGACGTGTGTTATAAAAGCTATGACGATTTAGACTTAAATACCTTAATTTTGTCAAGATAATAAAATGGTCTTTCTCTCTCAAAATTGTATTTTATTAACAGCTACATGTTTCGACTCACAATCGTAGTCATCTTCAGGTTAATTAAATAGTTACACCATGTTTAAATTCACTATTTTGCAAAATTTTTATTTTTTATTTAATTAAAATTTGTTAGCAACTTGTTTTTAGTAAGAATGATGAGAAGCAGAGGTTACGTGAGCTGCCTCACAATTAAAGTATTATGAAACGTTATAAACTATTTGATTTTAGACTATCTATAAAAATCTGGAGAAATTATTTGACGACTATAAGCACAAACGAAATTACCATCTATTTCGCACTCTCCATAATAATATTTTTTTTAAATGTGTTTTAGATTGTTAATTACTTAATCTCAACAATTTAGTGATTAAAAAAGTTTTTAAAAACTAAGCAACAACATAAACTATTTAGAGAATTTAAATATTACCAACAAAATCCCTAAAATTTTTAAATTGACAAGTATTATAGAAAAAACATATTTTATTTACCAGTCACAACAACGTAGAATAGCGGGTTTAAATTTTATTTTATAGGTACAGTCTGTTTTTTTTTAATATGACCAAATTTTAGGTAAATTTATTTCCGAAATTTGCAGCATTGCTTTAGCATTTGGGTGTTTGAGACATTAATTTTGGTGCAATTGGCATAACGGTCAACACTATGACAAAAAATAACAAATAAAAAAATGTAAAAAACAGAAAAAATTACCGAAATAAATGAGAAAATGCAGAATATAATAGATATTGTAAAAACGCTGGCAGACATTTTTCTCTTAAATATTGTTTTGTAGTTATTTAATTACCTATAATAATTTTTTAATTAAGTGTCTAAAAGCGAAGTAGCGAAAAGCCACAACGCAAGACAATAATAGAAAAAACAAGGAATCTTGGAGCTACCAATTTAAAAAAAATTAAAAATAAAATTGAGATTATAATGCTAAACACGAATACTTCAATTTAAAAAATTTATTAACTTATGCTAAACAAGAACAAGAATTTAAAGGGTTTTAGTCAACTTTGTATAAAATTTTTAAAAATATAGAATATAAGTACAAAATTGTCAAGTACAAAATATTAGAAGTACAAAAAAAAATTATGGAAACAAAAACATGTGACAGTAGTCAGAATTAAATTTTTGAAAATATTTTCCTTAAAAATTTTTAATTTCGGATATTATAAAATTTTCAATAATTTTATATACACTCGTGATATTATTAGTGAAAATATCTTCAATATTCAAATTCAGAAAATTTAAATTTTATTGTTTTTTTTTTTTGACGAGACGTGGATTTGTCAGAATGGTAGTGTCCATTTAAGGCAGTGGACACATAACACTGACATAAAAAACAATTCAAAAAAAGTTAAGAAGAAAGGAACAAGGTTTACTATTTTATGTGAAGAATTATCTTTAAGATTTTTGCCAGGGTAGGCGTAATTACTAAACTCGAACAACGACAAAGACTACTATAAGACAATAGATAGACAACGGTTTTTACAATAAACGCAGTCAGCTACTTTTTGCATTAAACGCATTTTTAATAAATTGTAGACAATGCTCCATACCACTTTATGCTTTTGGATAAGTTACAAACACTGCTTTAAAAAAAAAAGGTAAACTGCAGGAGTGGTTGATTTACTATGACCTAACATTAGATAAAACAATAATAAAAAAGCAACTAAAAGGTATTCATTTAAAAAAATTGTTAAGAGTGCTATAAGGTTTTGAAAAAAAAATATATAGCGAAAAATGAATGTTGAAACTTGATCACTGTAACTACGAAAAACATTACAAAAAAATAAATAAATTATTTTAATTGTTTTTGAGTGCGTGTTTATAGATTTAAAGTCATTTTCATTGCTAATAGTTTTGTTGTTGTAGTTTTTAGTTTTATTTTGTATTTTCTTTTTTTTGTGTTCAGTTTTGGATCGTTCTTTACATAATGCGACAATTCTGACAACAACCACTAACAGTCCAGCAACTAAATTTAACTAAAAAATTCAGTCACTCTTAAAGACTTTTTTAAATAAACTGTTGATATTTTATGTAATAAAACCATTCCTACAAGACAAAAAATACGTGATTGACACTCTACTAAAGAGACATAGATATAGACAAAAGTTTTAAAACTACCTCTGTATTACCACAAAACAATAGAGAAGCGTCGTAAACCCCAATATGCAAACACAAATTTTACCGATCTTTACGTGTCTAACTATTTTTTTTTTGTGGCGCTAAATTCAAAAGTATTGCAAACTGATTTGAAAAATTTTAAACCACTTAAACCTAATAGTATAAAATAATGTTTACTATCATTGATTCATATTCAATGTAAGTTTATTACTTTATTATATAATTTATTAAAAACGGTTATTTTAAATAATTTTTATTGACTGTTTTTTTATATCTTGTTTAGCATTTTATTCTTATTGAAACTATTATAAAAAAATTTCTAACATCGTAAGTTTATTTATTAAACATTATATCTATCTACTAAAGATCTTTTTATTACAGAGGGAATAATAATTAAAAAACAATACACCAAATTCTGCTCTGAAAATGGTAATGTTAAATTATTACGATAACAACTGTTTTTTGGTAGTACTGTCAATACAATCCAATTGAATTAGTATGTGAGCAGCCTAAGAATTATTATAATAAACATAAATTTTATACCCTGCTCAAAAACAATAGTGCAGGATTTGTGGATTAAAACACTGAAAGTATGTTAAGCAGAAATTTGAAAAAAAACATTAATTATTGTAATAAATTAATAGAAGAAAACTGAACTAAACTATGGGTGCGACTAGTGTGGATTACTACCTTCTATTATTCTTTTATTAGCCAAAGATTTTGATACAAAATCTGATTGTTCAGATTATTGAGTACCAAGTGACGTAAACACAATAATATTAAAAAAACTGAGTAAAAGTAAGAATGAGAGTAAAACAATAGTTTTACAAATTGAATAAATACGAGAATAAAAGAAGAAGTAAAATCCTGAAACTGAGGATTAAAATTAATAGTGTGTTCTTCACTTTGTTACCTACTTATAATAAATGCATAATAATTTTAAAAACGGTGTTAATTTTATTAGACGAAATCTTTCAATTATATTCTGCGTTTAACAGATAGTATATCTTTTTTTGTCGAAACAATGTCTATTATTTCCTTTTTCAGTTTATTAAATTGAAATTGTTTTGTTTACATTGTCCTTTTTTTTTCACATAACTTTAAATTTAAAATCTATATTATAAAATTAAACGTTATTAATTACATTATAACCTCAAACACACATCTCGTATTATACGATTTAAATTAATAAAATGTCAAATTTTATCGATCATACTAAAAAAAATCAAACTATACTTACTTTTGTGTAATTCTCTATACTTCTTATGTTATCTATGGTTTTTACGTTTGCGCATCCATTTGGCGCATGAAAAAAAAACGCGCTGGCTTGGAGATGAAGAAGCAGACATCATAGATAACCCAATACTACAAATTTAAAAAAATAAAAATACCCAAATTTATAAAAAAAGAAAAACAAGAAAACAAAACGTTTTTAATATTAAATGATGTTTTATTTTTGTTGTTTTCAAGCTTATACAGTATGTCGCTGGATTGGCTTTAAAATTTGAAAATTTATGAGAAATTAAAAATAAGAATTTTTTTTCTGTTTTAAAGTCGATCCGGGGACATACTGTACAAGAGTACATATATTTATATTAGGTTTGTTTTGCCAAATAAATTTCACTTATTATAAGTTTGAATTGTTAATATTTTAATTTAAAACTTTTATTATTTACTTGTAACAAGAGTATAACGTTTAATAAATTTTAATAGAATTAGAGGATCCATATCAATAAATATTTATAATTTATTTTTATAAAAAGCTTTTTATTTTAAATCTACCTAAAGTAAGGAAAGAATGTTTTTGTGTTGATTGTATATTATGATGAAAACTGTATCCTTATCACTAAGCTGTAAAACAGTTATTTATAATTTAAATGCTCAAATCAAAAATTTGGAAGGGAGGCGAGAGGCTGTAGGTTTTTTTTAAGACAGTTGGGTCACAAAAAAAAATACAGTCGAAAGCTCAAAAAACCAGCTTAAAAATGCAGTTAACAGAAATTTGGTTCTGATTTTTGAATTCATTAATTTTAAAATTCCCTCTTCGCGTCAAAAAATTTTCTCCCAATCCGTAAGGCGGCGCTGTTGTTCCTGTTTCATCGTAAGTATACGGCAAGGTTCATTAAATTCTCAGGTTGTCTGGTAACTATGGTAAACAAAAGAGAGAGACAGATAGAGTCGCCATGTTTGTGCGTCATCAAGCGTGCCCATACTTGTTATCAGAAGGTTTTTTAGCTGTGTTGGTTGGTTTTTAAATTTTTTTTAAAGTGTGGTGTTGCAGTTTTGGACTCAAGTGTTGAACTGTATCGTTTGTTAAAAAAAAACCTTGACTAAATGATAAAGAACTGTTCTTTTTAGCCAATATTTCTAGGTTTAGTGTGAAGCATTATTTCATGTATTTCTGGGGTTGTATTAAGGGCTTAAAGGTGAGTAATAACGATGGTTTGTTAATAGACGTCAGTTTTTATTTGATATCAATTTGATCCAAAAAATTAAATAAATAAACCAAAAATTTAGACTTAACCTCAAAACTATTTTGTATGAGTTTAAGTAATAATTAAATTTTAGAAGATGCCGGGTGGGAGTTCTTGGATGGTTTCAATTTGCTAAAAAAATTTAAAAAAAGCTAAAAAAGTAGGAGAAAATTTTTTATTTTTTACCTTTCTAAAGGATCCCGACTTACGCATAAAATGGGTAAAGGAATGTTACAGAAAAGACTAGTTAAACTCGAAATTAATCAGAAACAACTACATTATATATAATTTGTTAATTAGTAGATATTTATACTATAGATATTTTATATATCTATTTTAGTAGTAAAAATAAACTAAAATGTATCTTACATGTGGTTTGAATTTTAAAAAGTCACGCCGGGTGACGTCACTTTCGCGGGCTTTCATCTGACTTCTGATTGGCTTAAAGTTACCAGACAACCTTATTAATTTTACGAACCTTGAGTATACGGTAGTTGGCGTTCTACGTAGTATTATATTATCTATGGCAGACATCTTGCTTTTTCTAATCTGTGAATTCGTCTTGTTCTGTAAAGACCAGTGAGATTTTTATATTTATAGTGAAGTTATTTCGAATTAAGTATTTACAGTTTTGTATTAACTTTAAAGTAGAATTTGTTGATTTCGTAGAAATAATTGTGATGGAAATTTATGAATTAGGTTATAAAATCAACAAAAAACTTGTACAACTTTTTGCAGCGAAGTGATTAAAGTAAAGTGGAAGATGGCGTTTACTAAACAACAGTTACAAAATAATAAACAAGTTCTACTATGATTTAGGATTAGAAGAGTCTCAGGTAAAAGAAAGCAAAACAAAAAACTCAAAGAAAAGTATAGTGTGAAAAGACCTACGGTAGGAGCATATCTTCAAGCAGTAGGTAAGTCCTTTTAAAATTGTTACTGATTTATTTATTATCCGTAATTTTAAAACTTTACGGAGCGTTTAAGTTTACAAAAAAGCAAAAAAACAGGCTTGACCGGTGAAGTATTGCCATGAAAACAAAAAATAATTGGAACAAAAATTCATCAAATTTATAAAATAATCTGTGTTTAATAATTGTTCTGGTCGTGGTTTGCTGTCGTTGTTTTTTCATTGGAAATTGTCCTCAAATGTTAGATGATTGATATTGACCAATCATAACTTGCTTTATTTACGTAAATAATCCAGTCTGATTATAGTAAAAATTTCCTTAAGGAACACGTAAAATTTTTAAAAGTGCTATACAAAAATAAATAATTAATAAATAAACAATTAATTTAATTATAAACATTGAACGTACAATTTTTATAGATACTTTTTTGTTAGATACTTGTTCCTTACTTTAAGTATCTTAAGGAATTATTAGACAACTACTGTTTACGGATTGAAGATTTTTGATGACATTTTGGTGGTGT
The DNA here is from genome assembly GCA_029207805.1 of Tribolium confusum. Lineage (NCBI taxonomy): Eukaryota > Metazoa > Arthropoda > Insecta > Coleoptera > Tenebrionidae > Tribolium > Tribolium confusum. Next base: position 20,920,088 of record JALGAY010000008.1, on the reverse strand, counting down.
TTAGTATCAAGTTTTAAATATAATTTATCAGAAAATGTGTTTAGATGTCCAGTTATTTTAGAAACTACCTAGTCCTGTATTTCCAACTGGCTAGATAAAAAATCGTTGTAGATGTGACTGTAGTTAGTGATCTTCGTTTTACGTGTATCAATACCAATTTGTTTTGTAGCAGTTTTAGTCAATTTTGGCATTGACATTGTATTTTTTCCTATGGAATAATAATTAATAAATTTATTTTATTCTGTATCAAATTTACTATGTTTACCTTAATAATTTTAACTTTGGAAATAGAGCTTTACGGTACAAATAAAATAAATTAATAATCAAACTATTTATTACTATAAAGATACAATATTAATAAACACAATAATTAGAAACAAACTAAACTTTGACATTAACATTAATGGTAAAATCTGTATTCTTAATTATTTTGAGTCTCGGTATGACATCATGAAAAGTGGAACTCGAGGAAGCATTTGTATAGCAATAATCTTTTTAGATTTTTCGGTTAAAACTTGCACAAAACTTTTTCCTCCCTGGAGGAAAGTGAAACTTCTATATATTTTTCTGCCACAGAGAAACTCTTCTATTCTCCATGATTTTTAAAAACAGAAAGTTTTTCTCCTGTGTTTGCTAATTAAGTCGCCGACATGCGGCGAAAACTATGACCGGTGTACTATTCGGGATTTGCTAATCCTAGAAATTGCGCCATGTTTTTAGGGACTCCACCAACTGTATGAATTCCAACGCGCGGGGAAATGAATTTTTCATTACAATCTCTTACAATTTGTTGTGACCTAAACCCTTGGGCCGCAAGGTTACGTATTTTTGGAAGAGTTCCAATACACTTATGCTGTTCATTTCATCAATGACCGTAAAGTTTCTTTTTTTATTTGTTTTGGAGAAAGGGATTGTGATTACCAATTGTGGAGAAGTCTCCTCGATGTCATCCAATGCCGATTGAACTAATAATCTGACAAAAACACAAAACTGTCAGCAAATATTGAAATGAACATCTAAAATTATTACTTTTGCTAGAAGATATTGTTGATCTGGCGCCTCTTTTATAAATTTTACCACATCTTCTCTGGTGAGTGTCTTTGCCTGCTTAAGTTGATAACCAACAGAATGTTTTTTCAAAAAGCTGTAACTTTAGAAAATCGTGAAACATTCACGTTTTCATGAAATTGTAGCATCGCTATGATCATTGAATACTTTGACCACATTGAAGAACTAGACATTCTCTTCGACTATAAAAAGACCAATAATAATTTCATAAAAGGAATATTAAAAGTCACTTACCAGATCAAACAAATATGCCAACATTATTTCCTCATTGATTTCACTGATTTCGTTTTTCCTTTTCCGTTCACAAAACTGTTTATATTCTTTGCCGTATCGTTCTGACGATTTTGTTGAAATGAAGAAGCTGCTAGCTTTATTATATTTACGCAAAACATCATCCGGAATATTACAATTTGCTGTCATTTCGTCTCGACAAATTCAGCGAAGAAAAATAAATATACAAAAGCAGTAACCTTAGAAACATGGTTTTCATAGATGATGATATTTGCAATTAAAAAATTTCCATTTTTTTTGTAGTTTTAAGTAAATTATTGCAGGATGAAATAAAACGCATTACAACATACGTCCGGTATACTTTTACAATAATTCGTCTTAAAATACCAGACTCCGCTAGTTCGTCGCCTCATCCGTTTTCGATTCATTATTGTAAACATGAGTTTACCGGACTTACAACGTAAATAACTATAAAGTAAAGTAGTACTTGTTTTTAGTTTCTATTTTTGTAAGGAACATCCTGTCAGTGAAAATATTTTTTTCCTTGTGTTAAAAAAAAATTCTTATACAATCTAAAAAAATACATTAATTTGATCATATCAACCATTTTTTCAATGCGGTCTTTGACGAGAAAGGTGTTAATGGTTTATTGATTAGCACCGAATGATATGGTGCATTATCCATAACCACCACAAATTTATCACCTATCTAGTTTATTGCATTTTGCTATTTATTGACTTATGGTAGTCTCTGTTATTGTTTTTGGAATCCAACAAAGAACAACACTTAGGCAAAAAAAATTTTTAATTTAATTTTATTTGGATTACTTTTTAAATCAGAATCTTGAACCCAGCGACATATTACTCTGATAAATGTATGTTTTATTTAGATAGACAAACGCGTAAGATAAATAAGTTTAGGGATACGAAAAACTCTTTTTTATAAACTTTTATTACAAGAATATTATTAAATGACTACAAGAATACTACTGACTTACTAACTCTAACGGGATTATATATAAATTTATTTATGCACACTCAGCACATCACATGTGATAAGCACGATGCATTTATCTGGCGACGTAATTCCTCCCCTGGAAGATTCGACTACGCAGTGGAACGAGGAAGGCGAACATTTGGAAGTTCAGTGGTGGGTGGTTGAGTTTCTTTTCTTTCTTGATAGAATTTCGAAAATAACACATAGGTTATTACTATGACGATTCCTATGTATAAAATGTATATTGTCCAGGCACTTGGAATATATGGTAGTCGGTCAATGGCAATTTGAGGTTCATTCTTCAAAATTTGATTTTTAATGCCTTGGAGTTCATCTAATTTTATGTTCTCAATTTGGATGGAAATTTCGGTGTATACTTGATGATTTTCAGGGTGATTTAATTCGGGAAACAACATTGGTGGATTTTCAGTGATAATTTTGTTATTGATTTGCCCAAAAGATGAAGTTATTTGACACCCGGTTGGAATTTCAAATAGGTACGACCCCATCAACCTTGTAGTTTCTTGTTGATTGCTACACTTCAGACTAACAATTTTATCAGTCGGAAAGGTCCAAATCTATCGACCCGAGTTGGCGATTTGTGTAAAAATAGGTTTCGTTATTTTCAATTCAGTAAGGTGGCAATTCGAAATTATCCTAACCTAAAAATGTCTTTTCTTTCCGTCAAAGCGAGCTTGGTCTTGGTGTGTTTTTGTGTGGTTGCCTTCGTGGTGTTTTAGTTTTTCAAACATTTTTTATTTTATTTATCAGTATTTTTAAATACTAAATTTTGTGTTTTCCTTGATTTGTAATCATGGTGTACACCAGTAAACAAAAGACTTTTTTGTTGGAAAGTTATTTCCGAAATGGAGAGAAAGTTAACGGTGTTTGGAAATATTCAATTCAGCTGTGCCTGGAAGAGTTTTGAGAAGCTTTTTCTGACGTTGTTGTTGTTTATGAAGAGTTTAAAAACACTCTCCACCGAAGTGTGAATCTGTTCCGTGAAATTGGGTACATGTCATAAACTCCTACGAGAGGATTTACATATGTACCCTTATCGTCTCCAAGCCGTTCAAGAGTTACGACCCGTAGATTTTCCTAGAAGATTGCAGTATTGTCAGTGGTTTTTAAATAACATTGCAAATAATAATGAACTCCTTCAGAAATTTTTCTTTACAAATGAAGCGTGGTTTTACCTGTCCGGCTACATGAATTCACAAAACATGAGAATTTGGGTAACAAAACATTCTCATAAAATTGTAGAAGAACCTCTCCATTCACAAAAAGTAGGTGTTTGGGCAGCTATTAGCAAAAAAAGAATTATCGGTCCAATTTTCTTTCAAGGTAGTGTTATTTAACAACATTAGGACTAACACTAAAATTTGATGTACTTTTCAGGAACATTAAATGCAGTACGTTATCGCGAAGAAATCCTTACACCTTTTATCGAAAAACTTTACGATGATAAATTACAAAAAGGTTTCTTTCAACAAGATGGGGCCACGGCGCATTGCACAGCAGAAACTTTAGTTTTTTTGAGAAACTTTTTTGATGACAGATTAATTAGCAGAAATACAGAAAATGATTATCCTCCGAGATCATGTGATTTAACACCTTGTGATTTTTTTCTTTGGTCACACATTAAAAATTTAATTTTTGTTACACCTATTCCAAACACAATTGAATTAAGACGTCGAATTAAAGAGAAAATTGATGAAATTAATGAAAATCCGGTTGAACTGAATAATGTGATAAATAATGTTTGAAGACGATAATATAAAGCATATGTGTTCAGCATCAAGGAAGACATTTTCAACAGTTTTTGTAGATAATAAATGAATATATTTATAAAAATGTATTTTTGTTCTAATTGTCGAAAAGTAAGGTTATGAGATCTGTCAGTTTGAAAGTGTGTAAACGATTAAAACGATTATAAACAGACATACAAAACAATTGTTTTCTAGTTTCAAAGCACTCTAGAGTTTGTTTTTAAAAAAACACACATATTTTTGCATAGATATTTTTCGGGGATAATTTTAGTACAAATTTTGGTTTGAAAAGTGTAGAACAATTCATGATTTAGCAAAAATTTATGAGCCGAAATAATCGCTTAAAATTGGCTCTTATGAGGTATCGGAATAGGATCTAATTGAAAATAATCGAAAACATAAGGGGTTACAATAGGTATTTGGAGTAAATATGTGACTTTAATATTAATAATGTAGTTTTCAATTTGGATTAATTTTTCAATTTTTAATGTGTTTTCAAATGTAATTTTTAGAAGTAAGCTATTTTTTTCAAAAAAATTTCTATTCGTTTTAGTTGATGAAATAGGTCTGAAGTTTTAATTATACTAGGATGCATAATGTTTAATTTTAAAAATGATATCGAATTTTCAATGTCCTGTAAGATGAAATTGATTAATTCATACATACTCAAAATTTGGACAAAAAGATCTTAAACGAATATAACATCAACCCAAGTTTCCAGAATTTTACTAATTTGCGAAATTTTTGCATCTAATAATAATTCGTTATGAGAAAGTTGCTGGACTGTAGTATTAAATTTTTTAATGATTTCTAAGAAATGAAATTTTGTTTTCGAATGTTTTGGGCTAAATTTTGTTAATTATTTTGTAATTGTTTTATTAGATATTCGTACCGTTCTCCATCTGAAGCATCTAAATTTCCTGTGTTATATAATTCTTTTGAAATCCAATTTTGTTGTAGTTGATTGTATTTGTTGTAATTATTTTGTGGTCTAAATTGGTTTGATTGTCTAGTTGAAACGCTCATTGGAGTCGGTTTCGTAAAGGGTTTATTTTGATTTGGTCTAAAAACATTTTGGTTTTGACATGGTTGCTTAAAGACTTTTGAATTTGTTGGAAATCTTTGTGGTGGTGGATTAGGGTTTTTCTGTAAATTAATTGGTTGAGAGGAAAAATTATTTTGGTTTTGTGGTTGATAGAAATTATTATATTTTGGATATGGTTGATAATTAGGATTAAAATTTTGGGTCTGTTTAACATAATTTTGATTTCTATTTGTATTTTGTGAATTTGTAGGTTTAGAATTACTTTTTTGAAAAAAATTTTGAAAATAGCAAATGTTTTCTTTTTCAATAATTAATTGTAATGCTTCGTGTAACGCATGCATCTAATTGTTGTACCCAAAGGTTCTCGCAATCCAGATAAAATGGTTTTCAGAGCTAACTTATTGTAAAGATCGCGTTTTAATATTCTTGCCGCGTTTGTGTCTTTATTTAAATCAACAAAAGAACAAAAGAGATTTAATATTTGTAAGCAACGGTCAAAAAATTGTTGAGGCTTTTTGTTCGGATATTGTCTAAGCATAACTAGGTCTCTATTTAAACATGCTTCGTCTCGCCTATCTGCAAATTTTTTTTGTAAAGTTTGTTATAATTTATTCTATGTATCGACATTTTAAATATTGACAATTATTTTTGCATTTCCCGACAACTTTCCAATAATAGAATTTATAATAAACAAATTTTGGAAATTACTTGGGTGATCATTATCATAAAAATTGGTTATTATACTTTCGCAACTTGATATAAATCTGTTTAATTCATTTGGGTCTCCGTCAAAATTCGGAATGCAATTTAAATATTCCGGTTTAAACGCCATTTCTACTACAGTATTATTTTCTATATTATTTTTTATATTTATATGATTTGGGGATTGATTATTAGGAGTCGAGCCAACTGAAGATAATTTAAAAATAAATTTCCTAGTTCTAAACTTAAATTAATATTTGAATTCATGAAATGTACCCACATTAAGCCGGAAAGGAATAGTCGTCTCATCTCGTTTAAGGTTCAATTCTTGTGGCGTTGAAGTCTCCTTGATGATTTGCAATAAACCACAACACTCCAACCCTCACAATTTATTATCCAGTTAATTCTTTGATACGAAATATTGCAAGTTTGATACTTCCAACCTTGGGGTATCCTACTGACTGCGCCAAATAAGTTTAGGGATACGAAAAACTTTTTTTTTTTAATTTTTATAACAAGAATATTATTAAAGGACTACAAGAATACTACTGACTTACTGATTCTAACGGGATTATATATAAATTTATTTATGCACACTCAGCACATCACATGTGATAAGCACGATGCATTTATCTGGCGACGTAATTAGATGTTTGTTTTTTCCCCAGTTTTTTTTTGTTTTAAAATATTAAAAACCGTTGTCCGTAATACCTAATATATGTATAATAATTGATAAAATAAATGTTGTTGTGTAAGGTAATCTCAGATGGTTTTACACTGCAGCTGTGCGCTTCAGTATTATTATCAAATGCTTTCAAAATTAACAACGATGGGCGTTGAATATTTAGCGGGTGTCACAAGTTTTCTTATTACTTTAACCAAAAACGATATCTGAGAAATTATACTTACAGTAAAATGTACAAAACTTCAAAAAAACTTAAATTTGCCACAAAATCTAAAAAATTGAGAAACTTCAAAACTGACGCTATTGTGTTACCGACAAAATATTTTTTAATTTAGTAGAATTTATGTTTTTACTAACAAAATTTAAACCTGTTGATGGTAGTTTGTTAAATTTTGCTGCCATTATACAATTTGTTAGATACTTGTTACTTAAGTAATTTAAGTATGTTAAGGAATTAAGCAATTACTGTTCACAGATCGAAAAATTTTTACGATTTTTTGTGGTGTTCAGTATCAAGTTTCAAATATGATTTTACCAAAAATGTATATAGTGAGTGAATTAAGTTTTTTCCAGTTGGCAAATGTTGTCAAATTTTTTTCTACAATACGTGGTCAAACAAGCCAATTTTTCTCCTCTACGTCAAGACATCTCATGTGCTACAATTTGGTAAAATATGTAGTTTTTCATATTTTTTTTAATGAATGCAACAAAACAGTACTTTTTAAAATGCGGATTTATTTGTTACGATTTTCTCATAGAATTTCTGATATTGTATTATAATATATCTTTAATATATTATAATTATATGTTTTATAATAAACATCTTTGCTACCATCTCTACCAGTTTTGTAAAAAATATCAGAAAATTGATCAATCTTTGTTTAGTTCATACTTGAACTTAAAAATTTAATTCAAATGTTTAATTTTTTTAGTGGATTTTTTTCTAAATACACCTTGGAATAGCTATATTGCCCAAAAATTTTTATTTTAATCTATGTCTTTGCGTAATTTTTGAGCAATAAACACTCAAATTATATTAAATATAATTAAACCATTATATTTAATTATTAATGTTCAAATTGATTGTACAATTGGTATTACCCTAAACAGTTACTAGAGAATAATTCATATTTAACGAAATGGTGTTAGGTCAATTACTTTTATCAGTACCATTTTTATAATGCTGCTGGAAAATTTCGACAAAAGTTTCTTATTTGAGTATCATTCTAAAAATTTTGCTTTTGCTCTTTAAATTTTTTTTTATGTATTTTTCAGCTACAGACATTTTTTTTACTTTTGTGTTTGTTTAGTACTGTTAAATCAGCACCAGCATTAGCCAAAAACGTTGCAAAATTTTTCTCCAAACGAATGGCCAGTATAACTGTTAGCATCTGAAAGACTCCAAAACAGTGCAAGTTGTTTTGGCAGGCCTCTATTTGTGTGTATATTTAATCTTTGGAGCGTTACATTTTGATTTGCTATATCCCAAAAATAACATTTTATTAAAAAAATTTTGGCGTTAAAGAAAATATGAGATGCAAAAATTTGTAAACTGTTAACACCAGTAAACAAGCTTTTTTACATTTATTTTGTGCTTTATGATACAACCCATTTTCTAAGCACTGGAACTTATTTTCATCTAAAACAACTTCTAAACCAATAATTTTGAAGAGTCTCGCAGACGCAATAAATTGCCTGAGATCTTCTTCTGGAAAAACACAATGTCTCGCATACATGTATTTAATTAATGCTTTGATAACGATAAAATATAAGTTATAAACTAAATTTGTTCTGTTTCCATATTCAGGACTTTTCTATGTTAAAAAGTTATTAAAATTCTATAATGATTTATTGTTGTAACTTACTTTATAGTAACTGCTATTTGCAGCTAGATACTCTCACATTTATGTGTGCACACTGTATAAATTCCGCAAACAACAGCAATGTTAACTAAACATTGGCTTTTCATCATCACACACAAAGCTTTACAAACTTGTCTCAAATAACTTTTCGCTTGTAAAACAAAGTTTTTACCTCTCTTAATAAAATAAACACTTAACTAACAATTCCTCACAATTTTGGTGCAAATGTATGAACTTAGATTACACTAAAAATAATCTTCAATCCGTCGTTTGGCTTCTCATTTCAGGCAAGTCGTCTTATCTGTGTCTCGTGTTTATTGTACATTTAACTCTAATTTTTGAAGACGGGAAAGTTACTGGCACGAGCTAATTATGATACTCGAAATTACGATAAATGTCTTCAGCAAAATCTTTAAAATACTTTGTTTTATCTTTATATGTAATAATTAAACGAAATGTTTCCCAATTATTTAAATAATAATTTAGAAAAATAAATTAAAAGCGTGACTTATTTCTTTTGGTCGGCAAAGTCGAATTTACTCAATAATTTTGTAAGTTACATTTTAAACTGTTAATGATTTTCGAAATTTTAACGAAAATCATAAACAAAAATAACAAACAGAAAAATTAGAGCCATTTTAAACGAACAAGATAAGGCCAATCTTAATACTCACAGCAAGATATCTCAAAGTTCAGATTCGGAACTTAGTAAAAAGTTGGGTTTGGAATTTAAAAATACTTTTCCAGAAGCTCAGTTGACATTTAACTACACTTTTTAGGTGTTTTTAAACAATTTAAAAACTATTACTCTTTAACTATAAACTATAAACTCCTTTTTGTAGCTCTAGTTGGTTTTATAACTTTTCACCCACCTTTTTGGTTAAATTATTATTAATGTAATATTTTGTTGTTATAAAACTTATAAGACAAGATAATTAATTGGTTCGTTTGTTCTAGTAAAATACCTAATTATCTTGCAATGATTTAAGAGAAAATGTGTCCGAAATTACTTTCTGATAATGTATAATAAATAAAATTTTGATGAATGAGCTGGTTTGATTTAGGTAATTTAATGTAAACATTTTATAACTTTAAATGTTATGTTGGACAAAATTTATTTAATAACTCAAGTAACTTGGAGTGCTTTGTCTTTTTATTATTGCAGCTTAAGAATGTTATTTATCAATGATTCTTTCTTATCACGTGCTTTAGGTTAATTATTGTAGTTTATAAAATTATTAGTTGTTTTTGTAACAATTTGTTTTTTTTTTGTAATAATAGAATGGTTCTTTTTTTTAGATTTTTATTATTAGAAGCCTAAATGTTTTGACACACTAAATTGTGATCATCTTCGGATCTATAAGAAACGTAAATAGTTCGTAAACATAATTTAATACTTAAAGGATTAGAATTTACACCATTTTTTAAATTTTAATTTGTAATATCTTACGAAAATTAATTAGCAACATTTTACCCTTTAACATTAAGCCTTTTACGCGTTTGTGCATGTCCAATTCGCATACAACGATCTGTGCCCAGTAGACCAGGTTCACAAATTTGTTCTTGTTTTTCCTCTTGTTAATTTACATTTTTTTGGTTTAAACGCTTAATTTTTAATGAAATTACAGAGCATTTAATAATGAATGAAATATGCGCATTTGAATTCTAAATAACACTGAAAAAAAATTGTATGCGACGTAAATCTAAAACATACAAATGAATCATTTTACCCTATCGGTGAGGCAAAATGACATATTTTATGTCATAAGATATAACGTTACAATATAAACATAATGCGTCGTCGTCAACTTCGAAATAAGTGTCTTCTTCTTCGTTCTCTTTATTCAGATAATTTTCTGTTTTTTTTTGAATTTCCCTAGTAAACTAAAACTTCTACTAAAAATTACCTGCTTAGTTTTTCTTTCTTCTTTAGCCTTGACTTTTTTTTCAGCTTTATGTTTCAAGTCAATGACATTTGGTGAGCACGTAAGTACAAAAAATTATTAGAAATAATCCTTGTTTTTTTCGTTGGTGCAGAATTTTTAGGCAAAAGTGAAAATTTTTTAAAAGTTACTCTCTGTGACTTATCGTCAGATGCAATTAGTATTTCTATTTTTTCTTCTTTTTTAGTTAAACTTTTATCCACATTTTCCTTGTTCTCATCGTCATTAGCGTAATTTTTTTCTATAGTAAAGTTTTTGTTAAGGGGTGAGTAAAGAACAAGACAACTCTTCGATCAATACTAACTTTATTAAAACAAAAACATAACAATATAAACCTAACCTACAGTGAATATAAAACAAAATAGAACTTATATTAAATTGATACTCTGTACATTTAAATGATATAATAAATTACATTTTGTCGGTCGCTGGAAAACCGTGCAACTGTCATAGTACTTTGCCCCCGGTAAAGTAAGCAAAACTGTGCTTCACACATTTTGTTTAAATTGTTTCAACATGCGGAAATATTTGTTGCAATTTCCTTGAGCCATAGGTCTCACTTAATGACCTACTGCATCTTGACATACATTTGTGTTTTACAGAAAAAAAAAATACTCTGTTTAACGATGGTTAAACATATTGGCGCCTCAACAAGATTGGCTTCTGTTTTCGGTGGTTTTTTCAGCGGCGGCACCAGCGTCGTGGATGTGTCTCACTGGTATCAGCGACTTGGTTGTGACCTCCTAAAACAATTTGCTGACACCAGTAATTTGTTCATCGTTTGCGTGTGGTAGGTCAGGTAATTTATAAACATAAATAAACAAAGAAACCTGACCTACAATCTGACATAGCTAATTTTATAGTATCAATTAGGCAACAGCAAAAATAACAAATATAAATCTACTTTGATTCCCAATTGATAATTACAACTTCTATAATCCCAAAAACTTAGTACAAAAAAAAATAAAAAAATGTAACCTAACTTGCGGTTTGTATGAGTCACTTGATGTTGAAGCTGCTAGCCTCTTCAGGAATGCAATTTTGTGGCGTCAATTTGATGCCCCGTTCTGTCTCTTGTGCTGCCGGACGTTGTCTTTTCTGTGATTTGGGCTTGCAGCGTTGCAGTATCCACTTCACTACCATTCCAACCAATACTATTACGGCAATGATTATGATTGTCGTTATTCCACTTGTTAGTGTGGATTGATGTGTAATGTGCCTCCATTGGGTCACATCTAGTTTTTCTTGTAGCGTTTCTTCTTGTAGTTTCAAAACTTTTAAATCGTCAAAGAGTTCGATTTCCACTACATCTCGGATGTTTTCGCGCGGCGAAGACTTCTCTGACATTGTCAAGTTTACCGCCACCGGTCTTGCGTAACCTGCCATTACTGGTAGGCTCTGAAATCTTTTTGGAGTAAGTATTGTTCTTTTTGTAGATATCACACAATTTTGTGATATCACAATAATGCCTGTTGTATTGACTGTCGTTTTTTCGAGTACTCCGTTGCATGTTATCGCAATTTTTGTTTTCTTTTGGACGATAAACTTCCATGCGTTGTTTGTGTATAGTTTCTTTTAGATAAGTCCCGTCATTTTGTTTGCAACTACTGGAAAAGATGTATTTTCTGATCGGTGGTAGAGTTCATCAATTACGCAGTTCTGGTTGTTTTCCACACTTCTTAAAACAGTTGGAGAACAACTCGAACTGCGTAATTGATAAACTCTACCACCGATCAGAAAATACAGCTTGTCCAGTAGTTGCAAACAAAATGACGGGACTTATCCGGCTCGAAAGACCATGTTAAGGAGTGAGTAAAGAACAAGACAACTCTTCGATCAATACTAACTTTATTAAAACAAAAACATAACAATATAAACCTAACATACAGTGAATATAAAACAAAAATAGAACTTATATTAAATTGATACTCTGTACATTTAAATGATATAATAAATTACATTTTGTCGGTCGCTGGAAAACCGTGCAACTGTCATAGTACTTTGCCTCCGCTGAAGTAAGCAAAACTGTGCTACACACATTTTGTTTAAATTGTTTCAACATGCGGAAATATTTGTTGCAATTTCCTTAAGCCATAGGTCCTACTTAATAACCTATTGCATCTTGACATACATTTGTGTTTTACAGAAAAAAAAAAGGAAATACTCTGTTTAACGGTGGTTAAACAGTTTTTGTAAGGGTTTTCGTCATTTGCTAAATTTTCTCCTTTATTACTTAATAAGATATTTTTTCCACAAATTTGTATTTAACCTTATTTGCAGTTATTTCTACTTGAACAATGTCAGTTGTATCTGCTTGTTGAAAAATATTAGGAAAAATATTTTCATGAATAATATTTTTGTTTTAGCAAATTTAGTATTAGCGTTTTTTACTGTAGTTTTTTACTATCTGTCAAAGCGAACAACGCTTCAATTTAATAAATATCGATAGATCTCTCATCATAATATTTTCTTTCGATTGAACTTGGTTGTAATATGTCTTAAGGGTTGCATGGGGTGTGTACAATGCTCTAGAAAGCATATCATAATAATACCATTAGCTCTTGTATATGTCACGGCTTCTAAAGATTTATGGCTACTGTGTTCATCTAATAGTAACAACACTTTGTTGTCTTGAGACAATTTTACAAAACTACAAAAATGCATTATAAAAATGCACTTCACAATAACATGTGTACTAATCCATCCAGATTCATGGTAAATATCTAAAGCTAAAAACCCTGCAGGTGCTTTGTCAGTGCGCTTTTCTGTTCTTTCGAGAAAAGATTAATGACGGCAAAATAAAGTTTCTGACAGCATCCATGCAACAAATGACAGTAACATGTTGCCTTTTTTTTGCACTGGTCAGAGACCCCACCTGTTTTTTTACTAGTAGCTGCCAAAATCTTGAGAGGTGTTTAAACGGTGAATAAACCACTTTTGTTCATATTATAAATTTTGTCTAGTGTTATTGAATTTTCTCTAATTACCGTTTTTAAAGTTTCAAAAAACTTAGAAACTTGAAATTTATTGAACCCCATAGCTCTAGTTATAGAAGTTGGTTTTGGTTGCTTTAAAGTAATATCTGTATTTCTTTCGCAAAAATCTCGAGGCCACATTAACTTAGCAATTTTTTTTTGTTAAATTTGTGAGAGATACTATATTTATTAGCAAAGGAATATGGAAGTTTCTTTGCTTCTGTGGCCGTAAGACGAAAAAGCCTAGATTCAAGTACTTTAATATGATCTACCAGTTTTCTTCTGAGTTTTTATTAAAAGTACAATTAAATCTACCCAACACTTTTAAAACTTTTTTGACTTTTTTGTTTGTATTTTTTGCACGCCGCCTTAATGTTGCTTGTGGAACCCCGTAAAACTTCAAAATTTTAAGCCAATCCATTTTTTTTCTAAAACAGCTTACATGGCATCTCGATAGGTTGCTTGCTGCAAGATTGATGATTCTGCTATATACACAATCTACTTCGAGCTTAAAAAAGTGTAAGTTAAAATTTATACCTTAAAGGAATAAAATGACATAGTACCTATGTCGTATTAGCTGCAGTGTTTAAGTTTTACATCACACCATGGGCTTTGTACAAAGAATAGTATTCTAATACTGGCAGTAATACTTATGAACAAAACACTAAATACTCTTTTGTTAGATATGTATAGAGTTTGGCAATTTTTTTTAAATTACTTTAAACTATTCAAAATAAACAACAAAAATTTTTTACCCATCGAATACAGTTTTTTAGGATTATAAAATAAATTAGCATTTTTTAGTTGGTAAAAGCCGCCGGCGACATTGAAAAAGCCTATAATTGAAAGTTATGCTATTCTGCAGTAGACGGTGCAGTTAATATGCAAAAAATAAGAGTATGCCATTTTAACTTTTACGTTATTTTGATTCCAAAGCTTTGAACAAGTCAATTTAGGTGATTGCAAAAAGTTATATTAGTCTTCTCAAAACAAAAATTTATTTTCAGAGAACAATACTTTTAGATCAGACTAAATCGTATAAATATCAGAATTCATAACAGGCTCAGTAACGAAAACTTTTTGCTTAAAATCGCGTTATTTTATACGTCTTGTCTTTAGACTTTTACTTTTTTTAGTGTTTCTGTTTGGTTCAATAACAATACTAGTTTTTTTTTAGTTTACACAACTCAACACAAAACTTAAAAAACAGTTTATAGGCTATTTAAAATCAAACTTTTTTATCTTTGCTGGCAATGTAATAATCTCCGCTGCACGACTTGCTTCTGTCTGAAGAAACGTAATGGTGAGACTTTTTTGAGAACTTCTTTGAGACTTATGGATGAGTCTCGCCGGCAATGACTTTGATCTTTTTGCTGGATCTTCTTGGTGTGTTTTTTGGTTTAATGAACTTTGACTTCGATAAAGTGTATAAAAACTTTAACAACCAATTCAAAACTTTACCCACAGGACTTGCTTCAGACCTCAATAAATTATGCTCTTTTTTTAATCAATTTGTTTTTTTCAACATTTGGTAGAGCGTTTTTGTAAACAATTTGATTTTTGTTTTCTTTTTGTTTTCTTTTTGTTTTCTTTTTGTTGTTAGCGGCAATTTCTAAATTTTTTTTAACTTAAGTAAAAAGTATCTTGATAATTGCAGCATTAACTGTCGGCTTTTTTCTGCTTTTTTCTGTACCCATTTATGCAGATTTTTTTTTTTTGGGAAATTTGTAGTTTGCTTAAGATTATTTAAGTTGTTGTTGAATAAATTTTTACCTTAACGCTTACGTTTGATTTGCGTTTAGAAGTAGTTTTGATCTGAAGTGCTCAAGGAACGGTTACTTGCCAAACGTTTATTCGATCTGAAAGTAATGGCTTTTGATGGTGAACTATCTATTATTGTTATCGATTTCAATTTCAAATTCTTTGGTGTTATCACCTTAAACAAATTTATTATTAGATAATGCTACAAATACAAATTTACTATCTTCAAGAAAGTTTTTAAGAACTTTTATGTCTATTCATAAACAGGCAACAGCAAACTTCACAACAGGGTGTAACACTTAAGAAAAATTAAACAAAAGGTATTTTTTTACTATTAGTCTCAGAAGACATCATTATTTAGTTTGTCGAGAGGGTGTAAAGTTGTTTTTCTCTCCTAGTAGTCAATAATGATTATAAACCAAGGGAGATAAAGTGCTAGAGCTGAGTGGATACCGACATTTACCAGTGTTGCCTGATACGAATATATTTGCAATTTTTATGAACGATAGATATAAGTGTTGACGGAAAAAATAATGTCCGAAATTAGGTGCACTAGAAATACCTAATAAACAGTTTATTTAATATTTGTGATTTCAAGGCAAGTTTGTTTAACACCGCACATCAAATTTACTACAAATTTCATCAAATTTACTTTTCGACAATAAATAAAGACACGTTATGTTTAGCTTGGATGTGTGCTCGTTAAATAAGGTTATATTTTTATTTGACATATAATAAATTAATGTGCTAGTAGTAACAAAAATTATATATAAACTACGGTAGAGAAAACTATTATAACCTCGCATCTTGAGCACTAAACCCGCTCGGCTATAAAAAGTGTTTTTTCTACCTTGGTGTATAATGTACTATTATTTCCTATTTATTTATATATTTAAATTCTATACGAAGTATAAGAAGTGTATAATAATAAATTGGGCCTACAATAATAGCGGTTTTTAACTTAAAGTGCAATGTTATTTTTATTTATCTTCTGTTTGCTCATTGACAAAGTTTTAAAATATCTATAAATTGCTGCATTTATTAAAAACTTTTCGCATTAACAGACAGTAACAGTGGCGGGCCTCTATTTCGTTCTCTTCATTTAAAAATAAGCAGTTTTTTATAATTTTTATCTATAGATTATGTATATAAAGACAGCTGATGACACATATAGTTTTAACGCCACTATTTAAGTTTTATAGTTTTAAGTTCTAGAAGACATTCAATAAAGAATTAAGTAAAACAAAAGCATGAAATAGCCAAGTTTGTCAATTTTAGAGAAAAACTGTTTATGCTGGTATCGTTCTAGAGATACAGTAATAAAAACGCCAAAAATGCTTAAAGTAATAGTTTTTCACCTAACGTATTCGGGAAGATAAATTTCTCGCATGAGCACATTGTTTGCAGCTCGAACAAAGAAAGTGCTGCATTAGTGCAAATGTTAATGGAGTTGGCGATTTTATTGACAAACACAGTGTGTCATTTAAGATTACTGAAAGGTAGCGAGTGTTGGCATAATTGCTGAAGGGCAAATATCTCAAAACCGGTATACAGCTTCTTGACGTTGTTGTTCAATTGGAACAGCTTACGCTGTAACTAATTAAAACAGTCTTAAAAAACAAAACACATATTCTTAAAATAAAGTTATATAAATAAATAAACTTTACTGACTTAAAAATATTTATTTGTTTTATAACAAAACATACTTACAAGGTAGCGTAACTTTTGTTGTTGGTCTTGAAAATGGTGCAGTTATGGTATGATTAACTGTCACAGTAGAATTGTGTTTTGCGGCTACTAAAATTTTTAACAAACGTTAAGTAAATATGTTTTGCTAAAACTTGATGCAACAACTTTTTAGAGAAAGATTATAAAAGCAGGACCTCAAAAAGTAGTAAATGTTTAAAATATAATACATATGATGAAAATAAATGAATGATTATTTTTTTTGCCTTTATTGGCTTTTTCCGCTGAGTGTTTACAGCTCTTTTATCGTAACTTCTGTTGTGTTTCAGTTATCTTGAACACAATTTAGATTGTGTCTCAATCTTTAAAAGTGTTTTTTTGATTGTATTCTGTGTTTATTCCTTACACATTTCAAGTACCTTAGACGTAGAGCTGCTGCTAGTCTCTCGGTTGTTTAAGATTTTTTTTCTATAAACGCATTTGCGCAGCCATACAAAATTGCGGCAAAACAATTTTGCAATTTGCTTGTTTTTGTTCAAAAGTTGCAAGTCTTTCCTTTTCTTATACAGCAACAGCATCTTCATCTATTTGATTTTGAAAACCAGCTTTTTTCTCTTCTTGGCGGGTAAAATAAACTATTCAATTTAGATAAATAACACACATTATTACCTAGTATATTATTAACTGATTCTGTTGCAGTACGCACTACTACAAATTTTGATTTTTGAACCCGAAATGCAACAATAAAATAAACCACATTTAATTTTTGGTTACATGACACGAACTAACTGTTTAAATTAGCATTATTTTATACTTTTTTAATAGATTCTTTATAACGTATTTTAGCCCAATAGAAAGGTTTTACAATGTTTTTTCAGAGCACCGCGACGTCGCTGGTTGTTTAAAGATCGAAAATCAGAGTACCTAAAATACCTCAGAAATTATTGTTTATTTAGTTTTTTATTTACAATGCATTTTTTTTGTTTTTAATCATTGGTTCTAACCTGAGAAGGAGTTGAACAGCGTTTTTTTATCTCAGGTTATTTAAAATTGTTTTATCTTACGGTGGAGAGATTATGAAGTATGGGTAACATTTGAGTATTTTACACCAATTCCCCCCTGCTGGTTCTGGACAAACTTCGTAGGTAATGTGTAAGTTCATATTTTTTTATGTTTGGTTTTTTAAAATTGAGCGCCTCGAAGCAGTTTCAACGCTAATAATTGTTGTCCATTCTTGGGATTGTCACGACTGTTTTTTTTTCTTTTTTTAATTTCATTGTTTTTAAGACCTTAAAATTAGTCAATATAGTGTCTGTCAACTTTACGTAAGTTTTCACTTACCTCTATTTATTTTTGTCAAAACTTTATATACGAAACATTTTATAAACAATTTGCGAAAATGTAAACATGACTTTTTGATTGCTGCGGTACTACTTGTTAAAATAACAACAAAAGTGCATGTTCTAATTAGGAAATGAGTATTTTTGACTTACAGTCTTTAAATTTACACAGTAACAAAAGGTGAATTAACTATTATAAGGTGTTAGCGAAGCTCGTTGATTGACTACAACGGTGCTTGTAATGCTTTCTCCATTATGTCTCTCTTTCTAATTATCTACCACTTAAAAATTACACCCGTTTAAAAAATTGCATATAGTGTAGACGTAGATAATCATAAGTTAAGAATGTTATCAGAGTTTTTTGCCATCAAACCGTAATAAGAGCTAATAATTGTAAGAAATCAGTATTAATTTATATTTATGCTGTTTCGTTAAATTCTATTTATAAGGCCACTCTATAACGAAAATTCAGAAACTCACTCTAAATTGAAAAATACTTTATATTAAGTAAAAAATTGTTAAGTATTTTTTTTTTAGAATTATTTATTAAGTCTTAAAGTTTTAGGTGTATCTTACATTTAATTAGTGATATGTAATTGCCTAATCTCCTAAGTTTAGCTAACCACAAGATTTTTCCTAAAAACTGTTAAATTTGTCTTAATTTATGTGACTTGTTTACATTAAAAATAAAATAACAATAATTTTTATAATGAAATAATCTGCAGCCTAGAAATGTTTACCGAAAACAGTACTTGATTTTGAAATCACTTTACTTTCCATTCTACACGATTTAATCTACAGGTCTTCTATTATTGATCTGTTTTAGATTTTGTAGTAAGTAACTGACGCTGTCGCTAAGTTTGGTTTCGGTTTTGTAAATATATTATACAATTATCAATGGGACAATAAGGGTCAGTCATGAATTTGAACCATTTTTCCATTTGAGTTAAGAACGATGCTGTTGTCTGATAATCTAAATTTATCTTATTTTTCATATTATAGTACGATATGGCTGCTGCCACGTCATGGCTTATTAATGCCACACTTGAACTAACGTTCATATTATCAAAATGAAAAGAGTTAAAAACACTTTCTCTTAATAATAAGCATAACCTTATCACATCATTTTTTTTAATCTTAAATATATGTTTGGTCGGTTCACAACTCACAAGGTTGGAAAGTAGACCATCTATCTTTTATATCTTTCTTATTTTTCATATCACATATTTTTCTACAATCGCATTATATAAAAAAATTTTTATAATTTTTTGTAAAACCGCCAGCTTTATTTTTGTAAACGTCTATAGGTTCCGGTGTAAAAAATAATTCATTATTAGGTACACAGGAATGCTAAATACAGTTTTTGATTTCAGTGAGTTTTCTAGCAGCCAAACCTAATTTTTTTCATAAACACTGATTTTAGAGACCTATGTCGTTACTGCTGTAATTGTAATATTTATTTATCTGTACTCATCAAGTTTCCAGAAATTTTGTTTTCATCTTTATGATACTCCTGCTAACGTAAAGGCTAATCCGTGTATGGCCAGCTGATTTGATAAATCCTTGCTATTAGATGTGCCAATTGTAGGTCTGCCGACCTACTATTGATAAAAAATTAATATACAGCAGTCTACTTTTAATGACCATTTTGTCAAATATTAATACTGCGTGTTTTTCTTTGGGTTTAAAATTTTCCATCTGCAAGAAATGTTGGATAAAAATGAGTCAAAATATTGTGTACATGATTTACATTTAGTATTTGTTTATAAAAAAAGTAAAATACTTAAACTACTGACTAGCCACTAAGAATTTCATATGACCAATAAACAACAAATAAACAGAGATTAGGTTTAACAACTTGCTACCACTAAGTACTACTTCTTAGCTTTAAAATTTGTAGTACATCCAGGATACCTAATTTAAATTTCAAATTCCACAAGAGATGTTGAAGCGTCTTGATGCTGGGATAAGACAGCTTATGATTTAGAAGTTTTTAGTACCCTTCAGTTCCACAAGCCGAATATAATTTCAACCTTTTAATTATTGTGTCAACTGTGTTTCTTTACGTTTGTCCATTTTTAAAAACTCTAGTTGATTCAAATTAAAATTTTTTTCGAGGTTAATAGGTTTTTTTGGTTTGAGTTTTTTTTAATAGCGGCATTTTCAGAATAATAATTTCATGATTTTTCTCAAAGAAGCCACCAGATTTTTGTTATTTTTAAAAGACGTTAATAGTTTATTATCTAATTCGTCATAGTCATTTAATTCCGCATTTGTAGGAATTTAAGGTAGCCTACGATCTTTTGCGACATTGTTTTTACACAAAGTAACACAGCAATTATGCGGCATTTTTTGCTTTTACTACAACTTGATCGAATTAACAACACTGGTCTAGATTCTTACAAAAACGCAAAAAAAAACAGAAAGAGGTCAATGAAAAATTCAATAGAATTTAAAACGCGGCTACGCCAAACAAAATACAAAACAAGTCAGAGCTGCTGTTCTGTTAGTAGCATAGAGTACTCGGGAGGAAATATAAGTACCTACATAAGATGAGTAAGTTTTGATTTTGTTTGACTAATATTTTTAATATTAAATTTATAATTAGAAGAGTTTAAGACGGCAGAGAACGGATTAATTGCTTAACAGAACCCTAAATAACTTAGAGAATCTCATAGAAAAATTTTAAGTCAATATTATTTAGTGAAAGATTTAGAGTTGTTTTCTATGAATTCATAATATATTGTAAAAAGGTAATTATAGTCGAATGTATTTTATAAATTGTTAAGATGTTTATTAGCTAAGAATGGACAACTGAATCATATGCTTTTTTATAATCTATGAAAACTGAATAAATATTCCTATTACATCTACGAGCTTATTCCATGACTACACTATCTATTACAAGTTGTTCTTTGCATCCAAATGATCCTTTTATACATCTTTTTTGTTCCTCATTTATTATGTTATTTTGTAAACAGTACTCATAAATAAAATTAATTATGCAAGAAGTCAAAATTTTATATAATGTTGGAAGACAAGTTATTGGTCTATATTTTGATGGATTTTGGGTAACATTATCTTTAGGTTTGAGAAAAGTGACCCCATAAGTTAAAAACTAAGGAAAAGTGTTAGGGTTTTTAATAAAATTGTTAAAGGATCACAGAAGTTTGTAATAAATATAAGTGAATTTTTTTAGCCAAAATTATGAATTTTATCAATTTTAGGGTGTTTCCAGTTATGAGATTTGTTGATCGTATCGAGTAAGTTTTAATATAAAATTTCTCAAAGTTGGTCATGATATTTTGATTTACAGTTTTTGTTTTAATAAATTCTATCCAAGGGGCAGATGTGTTAAAATCTCTATCCTCAGACCAATGTGTTGCCAAAATGATGTAAGTTCTTTTAGGTCTAGAGGTCCATTATTAGATTTTTGTAAACGATTTAAATTTCTATAAAAAATTTTTTCGTTGTTATAAAACTGTAAACTGTGATACTTCCTAAGATTGTTTTTTTTATATCGTTTCAATCTTTTTGAGTATAAAGATTGTTTCCGTACTAAAGTGTTTTTAATTTCTAAAAGAGTAGAATTACATTCTTCTTGTTGGATCTTCCTGGTGAGTTTAAATGAAAATTGGAAATGAATTACCCACTAACACCAAACTTCATCAACTAAAATAACCACTAGTGAAAATAGTGAATATTTTTAACAAATAAATATTACACTTTTTGTTAAACTTTTTAGGTAGTAACAAAAATTTGTTTGCTGGTTGCGTAGAAATCATGTGTAACTCAATTTTGAGGATCTGTATTTTTAATATAAATTGGTTCATTGAATAGTCTTCCAAAAACAACTCGAATTAAAGTTGAGTAGAATATTTTTTCGGTGGTATCACTTATGGTCATTTCACATAGAAAAATTTTAAGGAAATGATCATTCTTGATACCACCACAAAAATATTCGACATAATTTTGACTACTCGTGATATTATAACTGACAATTTCTGGGTTCTAAATATTAAGTGGTATTTTTGTTATATTCTTATCACAATTTAGGTTACTTATATTAAATATTGACTTAGTTTTGAGAGATAAGAGACAACTACTTTTATCTAAATTGTTGGAAACTAAAGGAAATTCAGTTTTGAGAGATAAGAGACAACTACTTTTATCTAAATTGTTGGAAACTAAAGGAAATTCTAACTCAAGTTTAATTTGTTCTAGATCTCTTCAGGTATGTAATTGTTTTTGACTATTGCTCGTCTTTAGTCTGCAACATTTTGAACAGTCACTTGGAAGTTGGGGTACTCACTCTTAAATGTTTTATAAAGAGGTGTACCTAGGCTTATAGACGAGGAAAATTAAAGCGGTGAGAGGCAAGGGAATGAAGCGATGTAGCATATGCAATCTGCTAGGTGCATCCAGCTTCTTAACCAGAAACATGAGGATAAACATTATTATTATGTATAATTTAAATCTCAACAAAGTTAACAATTGATGCACGAGAATAAATAAAGGAGACAACACACAACTGAAAAATATATAACATTTTTTTCTATCTTTATGAAAATTTTGCGTATGTTTACAAAGTATTCAGTTACAATAATAATAATTATATTAATTTATAATTCATATTAACTTATGAACTGCATCAAAATTAAACAAATTTTTTGATATCATAAAAAAAACGTTCAATTAAGTTAAAGGAATTTAAAAGTACAGCCTATTTAGAAAAAATTTAGTTTACAAATTTAAGATTAGTTTCGTATGTATTTTACTTTCCACAGCAGTGTACAGTAATGTCTTTTACAAAAATATGCTTCTTGAATCAATTGAGTTATCGACACTAAAATAAAAAAGTGGGCTATAAGAAACCTTATTAATTTCCACTAAACATAATAGCTTTAGTAACCAATTGCCGCTTTGAACTTGGTTTATCTATTACCTTTTTACAAATGTATAAATATATTTTTTGGCAATTGTTCTTAATAGCATAATTAAATGATTATTTAGTAGAAACTAATTTTAGTAAACACGTGAAGTTAAATATTCACTGATAAATTTGTTTTTCATATAATCACCAACGCTTTCGAATAATGCTTGCCTAATACATTTTTTGCCAATTTCACATACTTGCAAAACATTATATGATGGGTACATCAATTCTCACCTGCCTTTTGTTGCAGTTAATAAACAAATACTTTTATTGGAATAGTCAATTAAAGAATTTACAAAATTTGCTCTATAGCAAATAAGGTGTTTTGTAATTATCTTCTTCTAAACGATAACTATGAGTGGTGAAATTTATTCTTTGTTTAGAAGACAGCGTTTTACAATGTAAAACAGAAATTTTTTCTAACGGTATGTAACTACTTTTATGATGTGCCTTAATTTGCAAATGAAGTAAATTATTCTATAAGCGGAAATATACTGTTTTGCGGTCGGATTGTAATTGTTACATCCATAAGTCCTTAAAATTCCAAAAAACAGTATAATATGGTTCTGACTAAATTTGTGCGTTGAGATATAATCTAATACTTTTTTTATGTTTTTGGCAAATTTTACCAAATATTATTTCTCACCTTTTAATACATATTAAAAAGCCTAAAAAAACAGTTTTTCGCCTACTATTTATCATCAATTGACTATCTCTACTCGTTTTTAAATTAGAGATATAATTAAAACAAGTGTTTAAGTAGTGAAAAATTTTTCTATAATTATCTACGGTAATAGTTTTATTAAAATTTAGTTGCAATAAGTTTTTTGGGTTAAAGATATTGAACAAATCATCTATAAATTTGATAAAATGAATTGTAAGCTCACAACCTTAAAACTCCAGCAATTTAAATTTATTTATTAAATAAATTAATGCATCTGTTAGGGCTAAGCGATTTTTATTTTGAATAATTGATAATCGATTGTTTTGATTATCGATTATTCAAGTTCTCGATTATCAATATTTTAAATAATTGAATATGTATTACTTTAATTAATTTTTGTTGATTAATTGATGATCTTGATATTATTTGCTTTTTCTATCATTCAATAAGCCTTTTATTTTATTAAGCTATTTAGTGAAATATCTCTGCTAAAGTTATTTCCAAGAAAAACTGAAAAAATTGATAGAACGGCATCTTTTTTAAGCTTTTTAACATTGACAACTCCGGTGGAAACAATTTTTTGTAAAATGAATCGAGCAAAGTAAAGTTCTGTCTTTGGGTTAGTTGTTACCGCTTACAGCCTTTATCCTATTTTCTTGCAATTCCTTGTTTTTGGGAAACCTAAATTTTATTTATTCGGTTTTTGCTAGTATCTACAGGTAGCATCTGCCAGTAAAATAAGAACTCAACGATAAAAGGATATTTTTGGAATAGTTCTGTTTCTCTACTTTTAATGCTTAAACGCCACAAAACACCATATAAACACGAAAAACAACAGAATCAATCTTGCTTTCTATATTTCAGGTTGCGTGTACCAACATGGCGATAAGCTGCGCATGCGCAGTACAACGGCTTTACAAAAATGTCCTCTAACCAGTCCTCCATGGTTATTACTTATTAGTGACAATTGCTTGCTACTGGTAATAATCACGTGACAAATCGCAACTGACAAGTGAAGTTAAATCGAAAATGTCATTTATGAAAAGAAAACCTAGGGAAGAATAAAAAGTAACTAGTTGCGTGGCCATATTTGTAGTAAAAATCATTGTCTCTCACTCTCTTACACACACACTCAGTAAAATATAACCATGCGGTACTGTGTTCTGTATTTAGTAACTGTGTTTTTGACATATTTCTGGTTATCTCGTTTTCAGTCATTTTTGTTACCGGTGCCGTGACTGAAAGCAATGGTTTCATCGTTTCTCTATCGTTAAGTGTTAATTTATTAAAATCTATAATCGTAGTCAAAAGAACGAAATAAATTCAATTTCTACCGTTTATTGATAATTAAGGAAGTTTTAAATATCATGGTACAAAGTTATTTGAAGTAATTTTAACAACTTTGATAATTTTGCATAACGTGCTTGGCAAATAGTGTTCCCTTGTTCTAAAGCGGCATATTACCCTCACCGAGGTATAATAAAAAGTTTAACTTACGTCTACTAATTTTAATTTATTATATTAAACTTTTTTATGATTGTTTTGTATGACTGGGTATCGGGTATCTATTTTATGACTATCTCTTTTACCACTGTCTATGCTTATGTTATACCGTTAAGTCCACATTGTGACTTTTTTTGGCTTCGGAATTACGTAACTTATACTTAATTAGGCAACACTACCAGCAGAAGATACTTGCTATTTCACAGAGCACTCAGGAAAATTTCTTACGTCTTTGCTCCGAAACCTGAAATCTCAAGGTTAAATTTTTAATCTTAAAAATTGTTTATTTAAGTATATTTTTCTTTATTATTAGTCAGTAATAATTTTTTTAAGATATATTTTTACATCTTTTTAAATATTTAATTTTTATCATTGTGATTTTTTAAAAATTTACGTGTTCGAATTTTTATTTTATACCTTTTTTAATTTTTTTTGAAAATTTTTCTGATACAATAAACAAAAAATGTAAAAAAAACATTTATTTTAAATTAAGTGTCTTACATTAAGAAAATACATATCTATTTTTTGTAACACATAATAAAATAAATACTAAATTTATATCTTCAAAATAAATTTATAACTCAAAACAATAATATTTAATTTATTATTAGTAATATTTATAACTGTACTTTCTGTTGTTCCAATTTTGCAATAGGCTACCAATTAAAGCAAATAATATTATTTAACAAAAGTAAGTTTTTTAGAATGAAGTATGGCATTACATGTTTCTACATGTAACCTATTGCGTGTTTTAGATTTAATAAAACTTAATGCTTAAGCATTTTGTGAGGCTTTATTTATAAAAATTTCTGACATTATTCCATGTGTTTAATCTTTGTGAAACTATTTGAAAAATGATTAAATTATTCTTAACAAAACTTTGCAATTTATTTTGAATTTTATTTTGCCGCTGTTAAAAGACACAAATGGATGAAGTGGCAAGTACAACCAATAAAAAATAATTCTAAAATTTTTTGAGTTTGTATACTAGATTTACAACCCATCATTACAGAGATGTTGTTTGCCGCATATTCTAACATTTGGTGGAGGTCTAAATCTTTTTTTTTTGAACAAGTTTATTACACTATTGTATATATACATATTCTGTGTCTGCTGCCAAGACTTCTATAAAACAAAAAAAATAATCTTTTACTTTACTGTTATAAAAAAAATATATTTTTTGATAGAAGTATCTATAGTTTGGTCAATTTTTTTTAATTGAACATGTCATTTACTTTACTCTATTTTTTTGCACTTTTTTGCAAGACACTGTGTTGTAATAACTATAGCCTTTGCTCTGCACTGCATATCTTTTGCAATATTTGAGTCTAAACAAATCGATTTAACTAAAGATATTAAATGGTCCATAAGCAACAACAATAAATTATGTTTATGTAAAAATACTACTGCTTTAAATTTAGAGGCGTATGCGTATATAATTTTCTGATTATTATAAATTTTTATTTTATCTTGGAGGATATATTTCTCTATTTTCTTGGAAGTTTTTCTAATAATATTCATTTTTTATATGATATTCTAATTACGACGCCGTTTTACATGTGTAACGCTTGCTTCAATTGACTTGCAAAAAATTTAGCAATGTGGTTAATTATTTTCATTAATTAACTAAAAACTAAACTTATTGAGCTACTCTTGTTTAAATTTTGGTTTATAACACTTTGGTTGTTTTTTTGGTCTACGAATCTTGGTTTCTGGTTTGTTATTATTGTTATTTTTTATGTGCAGCAAGTCAAAATCTGTGGCAATCACAGGTGTTACAATTTCTACAGAAATTACAAAATGTGGATAATAAATATTGGTTAAATTTGCCGGTTTACTCAATTTAATTAAATACCTAAAAACATCGATTTTATTATATACAGAGATATAATTTAGAAACTTACCTAATTATATTCACTAAATTAAAATTTTTGCATTAAACAACAAAAGTTGCTAAAATTTTGTCTTAAAATGTGATAACCTAAAGTGGTTACATCATACTAAAGTGTAACGTAAAACGGTTTTGATTTGTCTGAATTTTAACTTTAAATTATTGTTTTTGTTGGTTAATCCAATGAATGTTTTTATATTGCAGTTTTTGCATTTGCTATTAGTCAATGGTTAACGGTTAACCGTTTTTTTCTCTTCAGTACTAATACTAACCGATAAAATATTACTAACATTGATGCTGCCACTTGTCAAAAACAAAAATTTTAAGAAAGTGAGTAAAACATTTTTTTGTTTTGTTTTTAAAAAGACGAGGTTGTTTGTTAACAAAGTTTTAGTATTTGTATTGTTTACTGTTTTTTAAGCATTTGTTGACAGTTGGCTTTTTAGGGAGTTGTTACTTTAACTAAGCATTCCTAGTCTGCTTGCACTCTGTATCGACCGAGGATTTCCTGGTTTACTTGTTTTGTTTCAATTTCTTATTTTTTTGTTATGTATTTTGGTTTCTACAATAACTTCAATGCTGTTTTGCATTGTTTTCTTATTTTTGTAGCTATTTAGCAAAATTTTTTTGATGTTGCGATTAGTCCTCCTCTCTACAAATAATTCTTGTCTAGGGCGGATAGTCTCGTATCTTTGGAAGGGAAAAAATGCGTGCTTTGCTGTTTTTTCCTTTGCTGCAATATACACATCTGTTGTCATCTGCTTGATGAATTTTATGCAGATATCATCGAAAATTGTTATGACCCGAAAGTATTTGGATTAGGTAATAATTTATCTATCCTGCATACTTTTTTTTTCTTGATCACATAAAGCTTGCCATTTTATGATAGACTGTTTACACCCTTGTGTGTTGTGTGTTCTATCTCTTACTTTTCTTGTTTCTTAAATCCTGAAATTTTTTATGACCTGAGCGGAGCGGAGCGAAATATGCAAAGCATACTCGAAAAACTGCCTTTTTTAAACATTTATCAGCCTTTGCTTAGATTTTTTTGTTGACAGTGTTGTCGTATCACAAATAATTGCCGCATTCATAGTCACTAATGTAGAGACTCATTGACCGATGGGGTGTGGTAAATAAAAGATATTAAACGTAATACATATTATATTGAAATAATTGTCAGGAGCATAATAGCAGCGGATATCTTATATAAGTTCTAACTGCGACTGTGTGGCGAAAAAAACCAGCAGCAAAAGCACGTCGGAGAGATCTGACGTCATCTGGCGCAAAATTTAATTTAAAATAGAAACTGAATACATTTATTTTGCTATTTTTGACAGAGGTCTTTTTTTTGAAGGCAATGGTTTTTTTACGTTTGACCTTAGTCTTCTAAGCATTGCCACAATTTTATTTAAATATGCTGATACTTTTATCAGGTGTGACGTAAAAAACATTCTCTAGTCCCTGTGAAATTTTCGGTATTTAACCTCTTTTTTGAGGTCTTGGTTGAACATTTTCTAATGTGAAGATAATAATCACATTCTTCATTTTTTTTGTTAATAAAACAGTTTTTATTTTTTTGTAGCTAGTTTTTTTTACCTTTTGTGCAATAATACTGGACGTCATTATAATAGTGCTCACCAAGTCTTGTACACGCTTTTCTACCCCTACTACTGCTAAGTCATCTTTATATTGATGCGGTTAAGGTAGAACGGTATAAGTGCTAAAGAAGTTAAAATAGACATATCTGTATTATTTGAAAGCTAATAATTTTGAAGCAAATTTAGTGCAATTTTTATAACGGATCAAAAATTTTACATAATTTTTTTTTCAAAAATCTACCTGCATAAGTGACTTTGGCGCTAAATTTAATAAGCTGGTTAGGTTTTTTATTATATTTTTACGTATTCAGACGTACGTCAATTTAGAACTAAACTTATATTTTAATTTAATTTAATGCAATAAAATTTAAAAAAATTACTTGTTGATTATGCCATATAAGCTAAATTAAAAAATATAAAAAATATAGAAACCGAGCTGCCATAAGTAAATTTTTTTTATTTTTAATTAATTAGCAATTGGTAAATTAATTTTTAAATAAAATATACATTTAAAAATATCTGATAAAAAGTAATTTTTATTTTTACTTTTTTACAGAATTACATTTAAAACACAAACATAACTAGATAGTTTTTAATACTCATGTAAAATAAGTCAAACGGCGCTTATAGAGTTCTAAATTATGTTTGTTGATGTGCCATTAGCAAAACCTTTTTTGAAACCTTTAGAGGTAGAATTTCGTCATATAAGATGTTCCATAAGTTTGGTCCTAGAATGACTCGTCTATTTTTTATGTCTATACTCTTATCAAATAAGTAACTGCTTACTATTTTCCTTAAGTATTTAAAAATGCTCTTTTTTTAGAGCTTTTATTATACATACATATATTCCCAATTTGTTAAGTTGTAAGTATTTCGCATGTCACAAGTGAAAGAAGCACACAATTTCCTTACTTGTTATCTGCAATAATAAGCTCACTTTACCAATTTTATAACTTTCTCTTCGGCATCTAGCGTAAACTTGGTTACTTAAAAATTATTTGTTTTGCGCTCATGCTTCTATTTTTCTTTAACTTTTTTTAAGTTTTGTTAAAATTAGTTGTTCGTAAAGCTTTTCTAGTACATTTAAAAGACAGACGAAATAATAGTCTTTTAGTTGTTTTCTTTTTTTTTTGAGCAATACTACTTAAGCTTTTTGTTATTTCTAAGAAAAATTTTCAATGGTATGTTTGGTTTAGAATTTGGCTCTGCTCCAATATTTGAGTGCTAGCAAGTTTGGTTTTTTTTGTCTAAAAAAAATAAAACATTTTTCGTTTTTTCGTATTGTTTTCTAGGCTTTTTATTTTAATAGTACTAGTATTTAAATTATCTAGCACCATCTTAAATAAAATACCACTATTATTTTTTATTTTCATATTTCTCACAAATTTAAGTTTATTATTAAAATAGTCCTAACCAAAAAACTTTTCTAGATATGGAAATCTAAATTCTTCTACATTGTTTGTGAATGACACTTAATATCTTGCTTGTTTTTTATATTTTTATGTATCTTTTTACACTAAATTATTATTATACGTAATTAACATTTTGTATATAAAAAACACTTTACTGGACGTTCACCGAAGTAATGCTGGGTAATTATTTTTTAATAGGTTTAGCCTCAGTATTCATTTTGTTTTTGTTTTTAAAGCGTGAGCTTTATTCGGCTACCACCTTATAAATAATCTTTTATCTACTTGAAAACCTAATCAAAGACTTTAATTTAGCGCCGCCTTCGGTTGACACCAAAGACAAAATTGCGTCACAGGAGCCGCCTTTGATTAACACCAAAGACGATATTGCGCCAAAAACGCTTTCCTTCTTTTTTACTAAATGTCGTGTTTTTGGCGCTCTCCTCCGTCAAGTACCGACAATCTTGTCCTAGTTTTTGCGCTCCACATCATGCCGATAAATTGTTCCATGCTAGATTACGTAAAATTTTCGATGTAAGGACAGCAAAGAAGTTATTTGTGAAATAATGGCAAATAATCCGTTAAAAACAAATAACATAGAGTTAACAATTATTTGAAAGTATATCTAAAACTATAAACCAAGCAAAGTTAAGCAGTCGTTTAAAAATTTTATCAATAAAATATTTTTTGTATTTTACATTCTAACGTTAAGAGTTTGCACCGGTGTATTATGTGGTGTCTACATTAAATTTTAAAATTAATATTTACAAAATTTTGCGCTGTAATGACGTCATGGCTTTTGGAGTTTATTGTTACACATTATCATTAGCATCCTATTTGTCAGTGTATAATGGTTAGTCGCCGCTTAGCTTAAATGGCACTTGCGTCTACTGTGCTCTCTATTCACCGTGGATATAACAACCTCTTTCTGGAAAGGGTTTATAGGCGACAAAACTGCAAAATGTCGGCGCAAATAAAAAAAAGCAAGTGAGGTTAAATACGCTGAAATTAAGAGATAGATGTGCATAAACTACGAGAATGAGCGCGCTAACTAGTTTACCAGGTTGTGAGTGAGCAAAAAATCTAAATGTTTATAGCTGTAGCTCAAAATCTCTACATACGCCATACGACACAAAATTAACAAAAGTATAGACAAAATGGATGTGATAGATCTTAATATAATTATCATGTCAAACAGGATTTCTTGGATTATAATTGCTAGGCGGTGCTTTACATTGATTATAAAAAAACCTGCTTGTTCCAAAAGTAGCTTGCAATTACTTTTTTGCTTGCGTTGTTTAGTCGCCTTATTGGGCAAATTAGGGCACTACTAGCGATGTCTTCGGTTACCACAAAAGTAAAAATTGCGCCATGGGCGCCACCTTCGGTTGACACCAAAAGCGAAATTGCGCCACTGGTGTTAGTAGTAGAGAGTACTATTATTTCTCCGCTTTATAAAGTCAAAACTTGTTATTACTCGTCAAGTAGCCAGATTTTTATCTTATTCTGGCAAACCATTACTCTTCAGCTGGCAGTCGGTTGCTGAACTAGATAATGGTTTTTAGGTGGAAGGCTGTAATGCACAAATTATTTATCTATAGCGACAGTTGTGATTTAGTATTTCAAATGTTCGAATTAGGAAATTCGCACTCTATCTGCTTCTAAGAAAAACCTTTTTCGGAACATTTTCTGTTAGAGTTTTTTTTTAAGAAAGTGTTAGTGAAAATATCCAAAACGTCATCTGTCAATAAACGTTAAAAAATTAATGTTATCTCACAACACTTTTAAACGGTTAAGTATTGTTACATTATATATTTTTAAATCACCCACCATGTGCTATCTTTATACCATAATACAATAATTACTAAGATCGCTACAAATAAGGTGTTCTAAACACGTTGTACTCATTGCCGTCACTCAGAAACGTACGACGTGGTAGTAGAAAGACAAAAAATGGTAACTGACGCTTTATTAATGCAAATGCAAATATGTAACAAAAAAAGCCAATATTTCAAGGTAAAATATAAATGCAAAAGTGCATTTCTGTTTTATTATCACATCTGAATAGTGTAACAAAATTTTAGAGAAATTTAGATTAAGTCTGTTAATGCCAAAACACCTTTTTTTACAAAAATTTAATTGTATCGATTGCAGTTTTATTTTACGTTTCTATCATTCTCTACAAAATTATAGATTTTGAACAAAGAAATAAATTTATGTAATTATGTAACATTAATATAACTTTCTAATTAATTTTTCGTATAAAAAACAATTTACTGAGTGTTCACCGAATTGGTGCATGGTAATTGATATTGCCATTTAAATGTAACCTCAGTATAATTTTTTTAAGTGTAAGCTTTATGTGGTCACTATCTCAAAATTAATCTTCTATCTACCTAGGAACCTGATTAAAAACATTCTACAACACTCACAAGAAAAACTCAGGAAAACTTACTGTTTGTCTAAGAGTTTGTCTGTACTAATGATTTTGGAACATTTAGTTGAGGACCACTTTTACACACAAAAGTAACAAGGATACCTTAGACTAAAAGTTTAGATTTCTAAACTGTTTTTTTTTACAAAAAAAAGCCGTAAAGTTAGCCACACACCGAGGCCTACACCCATTGGGTGCAATTTTTGTAAGTAGCACTATTGCCCTGTGCTTTTAATAAAGTTTAGTACCTTGTCTGCAAGAGCCTTTTTGATAGAACTAGGCTTCAGATGTTAGGAGCACAGATGCAGATCTCTGAAGTCTGCAAATGCAGGGCAGTAACAGAGAATATAAAAAAAAGTTTTTTATCTTTAACACAACCTCTACAAACGTCGTCTTTACTAAGACTAATAATGTGCAAGTCTTTTTTTAGTTAACAGTGTTCTGTGTACATGCCTACCAATAGCTGAAGGTCTCTAGGGTTAAAACACATCAGATCATTAATGCTTGTTTTGTCCTGCTTTTTAATAAAAAACCTAGATTACCGCATGTCTTCTTAAAACTGCCATTCAAAAAAATGGTAAGTTTTTATCTATTTTTATGGTGTGTTTTAGTTGTCGTTTTTTGGGTAATGCCAAGAGCTGGTTTCGTCCTAATAAAATTTATTTGTAAACCTTCTCGAGCTAGAAAGTTAGCCCTTTCGTTAGTCTTTAGACCACAGTGTTCTAATACTCAGCAAAGTACAACCATTTTGTTGTTCTCGGCCTGTTCCTGTAATCTGGTGTGACATTTCCAGACAAACTTCGATAAGTACTTGTATAATTGCAAAGCCTGTAGCAAAATCTGTCTGTTGTTAAAAATGCAGATTTGCCTGTTTGACAAAGTTTTCTGCACGCACTCAGTCACACAAACAAATAAAATTATTGCTTGGAATACGTCAACATACTTGCCTAAATATATTGTTTGTATGCCACTGGGCTCACATGCAGATATTCTTAAACTCGCTTTATTGAAGTGGATGCATGTGCAACGTTTTTTTTTGCAATTTTGTAGCATGTGTTTTGAGGGACACCAGACTGTAAAGCTAACCGTGATACAGATGTTTGAGGATGTTCTTTAAGTCTTTCTCTCAAATCATTTACTACATCATCAGAAACTTGCGGTTATCCTAACAATTTTCTTTTATTTACATTCCC
Organism: Tribolium confusum; assembly: GCA_029207805.1. NCBI lineage: Eukaryota > Metazoa > Arthropoda > Insecta > Coleoptera > Tenebrionidae > Tribolium > Tribolium confusum. The sequence continues at coordinate 20,886,397 of JALGAY010000008.1, read as the reverse complement.
AGTTCTCAAAAATCTTTCAATTACACGGTGAATATGCTATATTAATGATGACTCTTGAACTTCGAAGTTTGGGTATGCAGCAATATACTCATTTTTACATGCCTCAACTAAATATGTCTATTCTCCATCAACTAATGTTTCATTGCGATAATAAGACATGACAATGAACGTATTTTGTTTCAAGGAATAAACCATTGCTAAAACAAGAAAATCAGTAAGCGAAAAAGTTTTACATACCTTGATTTACTACTTACTTTACAAATTATGTAATCCTGTGGATAAGTTTTGAAAAAACTGATTTGTTGATGTTATTTAACGATTTGAAAAACGAAAAAAGGCAAGTAACACGAAAAGCAACGAAAAACTCTAAAGAACCAGAGATCTGTCCGACGTCAAGGTCAGACTGTCAGACTTGCAATCTTACAAACACTCGTGTTCACAGTGATCACTGTAAAACTTGCATTACCTGACAGAACTAAGTGTCGCTGTCACTATTAGGAGGAGACACCCAAAACCAAAAACGCGTGTCTCAAAAAAATCCAATTTCATATTTATTTTGCCTTAACCTCAATTTCTGACACTTGTGTCAGTTACGACTACAAATGTTTATTATTAACAGAAAGCGGCAAATCCTGGCTAATTGATTGTTGATTTTATTTCTCAGAAACTCACTTGATGGGACAATCATTTATAGATTCTCTGTATAACTTTAATGCTTGGATCTAGTGTAAAAAAAAGTCGATTATGTATCTTTACGTTTTATTTTAAGAACGTCTTACAAACATACTAATACCTAACAATTTTAAATTGATGCATATTGTTTATGTAAATGATCGTCTCTAGCAATCTTGCAGTAAAGAAATCTTCTCCTTTAAAGTTTTTTTTAAAGATCCAATCATTTTAAAATTCATTTATTACACCATTGTACTAATACACAACTGGCAAGTTAACCATTTACACGGTGTAATAAAATTTTGGTCATAATTAACAGCGTTGCTGTCGTAGTTACGTAGAGGCTGATCTAGGGCTAGGCGAAATACAAAGGTTGATCTAGGGCTAGGCGAAATGCAATAAAATTTGAAGTATTTGAAAAATTAAATTAATCAACTAAACAATAATTTCAGTTTTGCTAGTGTTATCTATTTTTGGTATATAGCTACCAGATATTTGTAACGGGTTTTTTGAAAGGTTAGTAGGTGTATAGGAACTACAGCACTGCTTCTGTGAGTTGTTATAATGGCAGATTCTAGTAATTTTAATTTTTATTACTAATTGTTGCTATTATTAGTTGTGGTAGTCTGGTTTGAGGTTGACCAATTAGCTGATAGCCTATTTCTCGTTGCTGGTTATGGTGGTATCTAATAAAGAATTTTCTGGAAAATATTTTTTTAATCACTACAGGTTTTGATGTAGACAAATAACCTAAGTTTATAAAATTATTTTCCTAGGCTATCCTCTTTGATAATAAACTTAGGTTTGAAAATTTAAAAATTAGTTATTAATAAACTATCGTAGAGGCGTATCATTTTATTTGTTTTTTGTGAGTGATTATTTTTATGATTTCTAAGAAAAATGTTATTTTTGGGCGCTTTTTTTTATAAGCCATAAAAAAATGGTGGTGAGAGTAGAGGGTACTACTTTTTTTATCTTGAAAAACTTGTGAAAAAGTCAAATACAACCAACAAATTTTTTTTTTATCTTTTCCGATTTTTAAAGCAAAAACCTACTACTACCCGTCAAGTAGTCAGACTTTTACTATTTTATTTTGGCAAACTATTGCTCTTCAGCTAACAATCAGCTGCTAAATTGGATGGTGGTTCTAAAATTAAAGACGGCAGTGCACAAATTATATCTTTTTAACGACTGTCTTGGTTTAGTTCTTGAAATGATCCGATTAGGAATATCGCACTTTATCCGTTTGTTACAAAAATGTTTTTTTTTGGAACGTTTTTTATTATATTTTTTGTTAGAAGTTTTTTCTTAAAAAAAAGCATTAGTGTGAATATCCAGGACGTTATTCGTCAATAAACGTTAAAAAGTTTATGACATCTCACAAAGTCTTTGGAGGACTAAGTACTGTTACATCTTATATTATGCCATCTATTATGTGCTATCTATATACCATAATACAATAATTACTAAAATATCTACAAATATGCTGCTCAAATTTCCCATGTTGTTTGCAGTGACGTCACGCAGAAAGACAAAAAATGATAATTTATCCTTGATTGGTGCGAATGCATAAAGGTTTATTCCGAATTAGTTACATAAAAAAAATCTAAAGAAAACAGCCAACATTTTAAAATAAAATATGAGCGCAAAATATACATTTTTATATTTTTATTTCATTGTCACATCTGAATAGTGTAACAAAATTTTAAAGAATTTTAGCGTTGAGTCTGTTAATGCCACGCCAAAATTTTTTTTGAAAAAATTTAACTATAAAAAACACTTTATTGGACCTTCACCGAAGTGGTGCTGGGTAATTATTGTTACATAGGTTTAGCCCCAGTATCAATTTTGTTTTTGTTTTTAAAGTGTGAGCTTTATTCGGCTACCACCTTATAATTGATCTTTTATCTACCTAAAAGCCTAATCAAAGACTTCAAATTAGCGCCGCCTTCGGTTAATACCAAAGACGAAATTGCGCCACAAGGGCCGCCTTTGGTTAACAGCAAAGACGATATTGCGCCAAAAGCGCTTTCCTTCTCTTTTGCTAAATGGCGCGTTTTCGGCGCTCTCTTCCGTCAAGTACCGACAATCTTGTCCCAGCTTTTGCGCTCTACGTCTTGCCGATAAATTGTTGCATGCTAGATTAAGTAAAATTTTCGGTGTGAGTACAGCAAAGAAGCTGTTTTTGTTTATTAATTTTGTCTTTATTAAACTAAGTACGAAAATTTTTTTGTAAAAAAGCAATTAAACTTTATAAAAATATGTAGGTTAGTTGGCATTTTTTTTTATCTTGGGGCAGCAAAGAAAATATTTTAATTAAAAATACTTTACAAAACAGTTTTTGTTTATTGATATTGTAATTTTTCTGTAAAAAAGAAATTTAACACTAAATAAAGCTCGATAGGTAAAACCTTTTTAGCGTCAACAAATTAAGCAAAAAGCTGTTTTGGTTAAACATATTTACAAAACTGTTTTTGTTTATTGATGTTGTTTGTATCAAACTACTAAAAGTCTTTTGTAAAAAAAATAAACTTTAAATAAAGTTTAATATATAAAACTTTTTTAATGTAAATAAGTTAAAAAAATGGCTATTTTAGTTAAACATATTTACAAAATTGTTTTTGGTTATTAATATCGTTTTCACCAAACTAGAAAAACACTACGATTGACACCCAAAGCGAGATTGCGCCAGCGGCGCTGCCTTTGGTTAACATTAAAAGCATTATTGTGTCATGGGAGCTTTACCTTTTTTTTGCTAATCGTTTTTTCTGTCAAGTACCAACAGTTTTTTATGTAATAAATATTAAAAAAATTAATTGTATTTTGTGCATTATGGCTAGGTGTTCTATCCTGTTAAAAATATAAACTTTGAAGATATATTGGAATTAGTAGCAACACATTACTATTACATTAAGTTTACTTTCGACATTTTTTTTTGATAGTTTTTGGCACGTCTCCAAAGAACCGAATTCTTTCAAATTCTATCAATCGGTTAAATATTTTCTGACTTGACTGTCGTTGTTTCAAGTATTGTTTGACGTAACTTTGACTTGCTAGTAAATTATTTTTGTTTGTTTAAATATAAAATTCTAACATGTCATGGAAATCATCTCAGAACAATATAGAAACAATAAAAAAACATTCTTTTTTGGCAAGATGACAACAATTTACTTTGATTACTTTAATTTTAAATGATTTTTTTTATTTCAAACACATCTTTCATTTTGAATCACAATGTACAAACAACAATCTAATTTAAACTAAATTATTATTTGTAAGGTAAAAGTTGCTTCATTTGATTATAAATGTCAATAAGTTATTTAAAAACGGCTGTGGAGATTTAGTATTAATACTGCTCACTTAAAGATCTCCTAACCAATCATATTCGATACGAAAACTTATAAAATTTATAACATGATTTTTGTCTACCTAAATTGGTGTTTTTGCCTACTGTGCAATGATTTTATTATTATTTCCTACAAAATTTACATAAGGGTAGTATTTGGCTTTGTACAAGATTGTATTCTATAATTTGCAAAATTTTTGCAATAACTGTATAAAACCCGCTTTTTTAATAATTTAATTATAAGTTCTTATTTAAAAAAAAAATAGCAGTGAATATTTTGTCAGCTATAAGTCAGGTAAATCTAATAAGTACTTTTTTTTAAACACGTAAAGAATATTATATTAATTATAAAAATTTTGTTAATAATTCTTTATTACAAGCACAAGCAATTATAAATTTTTGCGTAGTTTTTTTTGTTTCTATTAAAAGGATATTTTTTCGTTAATATATCGCAGCCAAAACCAACACATCCTTCTTGTCAAGTTTTGCAAAATTAGTCATCATGCATGAGGACGCCTAAAAAAAATTATGTTATACCTGTAAATGACGACAACTTTTTGTGGAATTATTGAAGAAGTTTCTTGTTAAAATAAGGTAAAAAAGTTTTGATAAACAATTTTTTTTACCTTGCACATTTGAGACTTTTAAATACAAAATCAATTACAAAGCAAACAACTTTTTTAAAAGCTACGTTTGCAACTTCTCTTGTATTATGCCATGAGAATTTGGCTCGTTCGTTTATAGAGACATTTTTTTATTGTTGTTTTTTTTTACAAATTTTATGGTACCGCATGGTTTTTTTAAGTGTTGAGAAAGAATCTACTCTATTAATCAAATCAGTGTCACCGGTTTCTACTGCACTTGTTTTGATAGCATCAATAGCTTTTTTTTGTGTCTGTTTTTAAAACTTCCGCCCGCCGGTCTAACCAGTGTTACTTTCTTCGGAAACCACTTTGCTATACATAAAATGTACATAATTTAAGATATAATAAATCCTAAATATAAATATAATATAATTATAAATAATGATCTTATAAAACAAGTATTTAATAGGAAACGATAAAGTAACTTATGAGTCTTTTAAGTAGAAAAAAACCTTATAATAATTAAATCACTAAGTTAATCCTTTAAACTTTTAATAACATTTAGTTAATAATCTTGACACTAACTAATTAAAAAAAGATTATAACAAGAAGTATGGGATTTTTTTAAATATCCATATATAAGAAAAGTTTAAATAATTTACATTAGCCAAATTTTTTATAAATAACATGAAACACGTTTTCATCTATATAACTTAACATAAAAATTTACAAATAGCGAATGAATTTAATTATTTTTAATTTGTCTTGATAATAGTGTCGTAGTTATATTAGCACCAATTTCTACAAACTTACTACAATAAAACTACAAAGTATTTATTTATATAATTGTTAATATACTTACCATGAGTATGTTTTAGCTTGTTTTTACAGTCATTAGCTTGACAAAATATCCAACAACCCAAACGTGTCTGAGGGAATTTTTTTTTTCTTAGCTTTTTTTGATTGGATAATTTTCACTGGTGCAGTCTAACACTATCTATTGATAGACACCTTAAAACTCACATTATTTATTTTTTATTAAATATTGTAACTAAATATTTCATTATTAATTATTTGATTTAAAAATACTGTACTTAACAAATATATAATTCTGCTAGACTCTGTTTACTCAAGCAGTTAAATTATTTTTTTCTCTTTCAAGTAGTGGATTTTTCTCTTGAGATTTTTCTTGATAACATCTGTTATTATTTTAATTTAACATCTGTTTATATTTCAATAAATCAATAGTAGTTTTAAGTTTTATTACTCCCATATGCAAAAGTGCCTTCAGAAAAAAGGCGCTAAATAAGGGTAAGACATTACCCTAATAAAGGTATAAAAATAATCCTGCTAGTGTTACATGATTTTTAAATGGTTCAAATACTTTATCCGATTGAGTTAAAAATATGTAAGTTTTTTAATCCGGGCAATATTTCTGACAATATTTCTCTACAGTAAAATATTTGAGTGCAGCGTTCCTTTGCATATTTTGCTTCTTTTCTTGAGCCTATATTTGTACTTACCTAGGAAATACTGAATACTAAAAGCAAAAATTTTAATAATAGTAGAAGGCGAATTTACACAACTAGGTAGAAAATAAACCAAATAAACTATACACTAATTTTAATATCTAAAGCAAACATTATGTTCTAGACATTCTAATTTATAATTATTAATAAGCGAAATATTATTATCATTACAGATTAATCGCTGCTAAACTACTTAAGCATAAAAAGCACAATAATCAGTAAGGTGATTTGTAAAAATTGCTCTTGAAAATGTCGCACAAGAATTAGCATATGACACTGCTTGCAAACTCGGTGAAATTTATTGGTGCTATATAATTAACGTTTTTTAAATTTAAGAGCGTAAATTTTCTCAACTTTTAAATTTTAGAGTAGTGTTTATAACATTTCTTGACGTGCAAAAAATATTTTGAGAACTAATAAATGTAATTTTCTAAAAACCTGCAAATGAATGTAAGTTACCCAAATCGTAATGAAGTTTTATAATTGTTTTTTAAGTGTATTTAAACATAAAATAAACATTTATTTTGCATAAATTAATTTGGCATAAATCACATTAAATTGATCTGCTCAATAAGGATATTTTTCCCACTAGAGATCGCGCTTGATTAAATTGCCGATAACGACTTATCCATTCACTACAGTGATCCAAGCGGCGAAAAAATCAATATTGAGCTTAATTGGCGATCGTCATTTGTTTGTGTCGCTACTTTACTACATCAACTGCCTCTGTTTATGTACTTGTAAAAAGTCGCGAACACTAACACAGTTTGTTGGTATAACTAATTTGTGCTAACAAGTTATAAAGTTAATGACAAGGAGACTCTCACAACCTCTTTTAACACTCTCCACATAAATGCAGTTGACACTGTTAAGTGATAAAGTAAAAGAATAACCGTACACCTAATTTTGCTAATGCTTGTAAACGTCTTCTTTTGGTGTTATCTTTAAGAGCCGATGTAAAGCATGGCGGAAACGATTAGGTGAATGTCATTACACTGTATATGGAAAAATCGGGGAATCAAGTATATCGCTGTGGACTTGTTATCCATCCATATGCCCTACATTTAGGCACATCATCTGATGGGGTCGTAAAAACCCTAAATGAGGAAATAGGTTTGTTAGAGGTGAAGTGTCCCTATACAAAAAAGGCTACAAACTTTAAAAAATATTTTCGCCTGAAAACCTAACAATTGGAGGAAGATGAAAACAAAGGCATTTGCTTTAAGGTCTCCCACAATTATTTTATCAAGTGCAAGGACAAATGCTGCTAATAGGTGGTGTGATTTTTGCACGTATTTTAAACATTTCAATTATATAAATATTGGGAGAGTAGAGATTAATAAACATTTTTGTGAGAAAGTGAAGAATAAATTAAAAGATCTCAACAATATATTTTTAAAAGTGTATGTCGGTGTTTTCTTTGATAGCATGATAACTGATAAGCTACACAAATGACAGTAAACAGAAGTTTATTTTTTCAATTTTGACAATAAAGCACGCATCAATACATTTAACTGCTGATCAATGCTTTATTAATACAACACTATTTTATTAAAGGTGACATAAGATTGTTTATAATGTACAAACAGTATGTACTTAATTTATAGTACCTAACAAAGATACTGGTGTTGTTTGTGATAAAAATTGTATGCCGTTTATTCTAAACGTGGGGACGTTTAAAGTTATTCCAACATTGTGTAAAACATATTGTATTTTAAAACCCTCTGTCGGCCAAAATGACGTTTCATACTTACAATACTCCTAATTCTAACTTCCTCCTAAGCAAGCAATTATAAAAACTGGCTGTTTTCCACAATTTCGTTGTCAGATGTGGATCCTGTAACAAACCTATTTATTGTATATATTATTAGATATTTCCCATATCTATTACCAGTGAATAATGGCGAAGAAAAATCCTCAGCCCCATTACGGTTTACCATAATTAACTCCTTTAATGTATTCGTCTCCTTGTAGTAAAAATAACATTGGGACTGTTTTAATAAAAATGAAGGTGTCAGCTAATCTCTGATACTCAAATTCCCGTTTTAATCTCATCAATGTGAGAAACATTTCATTTAAAAGTGTTAATCTGTGCAGTTTCTTCCACACGCCTTTTACTGCTGTTTGATGCACATCACCAGTAGCACCTTTTCCAATGTTAAGTACATATCTAAAAATGACTAAAAACATATGATAGGGTTCAAGGTCGAAATAATATTATTGTGCTTAAACTGACCTCAGTTCTTTTATTGAAAGTTACAGATCCGGGTTTGTGATCGAAATGTGATCGACTGAGGACTGACCCACCTCACAACCCCACTATCTCAGTAGCAGGGTAGCTTTTTAGGCCCAGTGGTTCCGTATGCACCTGGGATAAATGTTTGTGTCGTTTGTGGTATCATTAGTTTAGTATGATGGTTTTATTGAGCTTTAATCCACTGTTACAACATTAGTAATACTACCTTGGCATTAAAAATAACACACTAACCTCAAACCACAACCACAACACAAGCAGCTGAGCTGTGTCATGGGGATTTTCACGTTCTTCCCAACCTGTTGAGGTGTTCCATTTTACACTAGATTTGAAAAAAGTGGGGTTGGCGCTATACCTGTCCGCGCATTATAAAACGTAAATTACCGATTAAAGAAATTCGTGGATTTATTAAAACAAAGTTGGTTATATGTATATTCTGCAATTGAAAGCCGAACACCTACAAAAAACAGTTATTTGTGCATAATATTGTAATAATATTGTAGAAAAATAAAAAAGATGTTTAAATAAACGACAATTTAAGGTTTATTAAACTAATACAACGTTTAACTAATAGTGAGTGTGTTTCCTGTGATGTTAAATACACTTTTTTACTCGGCGAAACATTTTATTAATTTAATTATTTACAAATGGCTAAAGTACAGCGTCTCATGCTTTTTGCACTGCAAAACGAAGTTGATTTAAAGCAGCTGTATGATGTGGTAAATCACGAATATAGCAACTCATCTAATCGCACACTTTTTCTACAGACGACAAATCATGAATCGCAGTGGTCAAAGTAATATCAAAACATGTTGGTTTTTTAAACATTTTCGTGAAGCAAGAGCAATGTGGGGGCGTGCGTTATCTTCTGGAAAATTATTTCTTTAATATTCTTACATGTGACACAACGACTGGTTTCAACACATTATTAAGGTAGCGTTTAGCTGTCATGTTGCCACAAATAATGAGTGAGTAAAACCTGCTATTAAATAGCACCACAAACTATGAGGCCAAGAGTGTGGTGTACATGGCATTCTATAGCCAAATATAGACAACACCGTTTACCACGTCGTCTGATACTTTGACGACAATTGTGGCTTTCTAAACAAACTTGCAGTTTGTTTGAAAAGGCAATATAATGGCATTTAACATCTCATTGTTGACGCTTGTTGCACCAATCTCGACGTTGACGACAATAAATTTTAAATGTTCCACTGTATGATGACGAAATTGAAAACGAACAAAATGATAACAATGATTATGATAATTATATTAATTACCAACGACTTGGGGACGAGAATTTTGATAATGATTTAGTATAAAATTGGCATATTCGTCAAATGTTTGTAAGAAATTATTTTAACAATAATGCTTATTGAATGTTTTCATGCTAATAGTACAATAAAATTACTATTTAGTTTTTAAGTATTTTTATTTATAAACTTTTCTAAAATAGACAACGTTTCATTTTTATTTTTGTGATATTGTACAAAGACATTTTAACGCAACATTAATTCTATTCTTAACTGCAACATTTTCTTTTAAAATCTCCAATTTTTCTCGTAATAACATTTTTTTTATTTTTAATTTTTTTCGTAATTGTTATTAAAAAGTTTGATGCATAAATAGGTGCACTTAAATTTCTTTTTTTATGGGTCTCTGGCTCCTTTTTTTGTAGTTGTTGGTGAACAAACTCTAATATTTTTTCTATTTTTTTCGTTCTCTGTCCCTAAATGTAAATAATTTGTAGAAGTCGATTGCGTTTCTAATATTTTTTTATTGTTGTTACAGAACTTATTTTTGTCTTGGTTGGGAAAGTCAGTTATAAAAATTTCTGGTAAATCAATATTTATCCCAGCTTCAATATTCATCTCAGCTTCAGTTACTTTTATGTTTTCTGCGATTATTGTTTTTTCTCCGAATAACATAATAAACACAACATTTGTTTAACAAAATTATTGTACACAACATTGCATTGACCAACCTATGGCACTTAAAATCCTGTCTTCTACGGAATCAATTTCTTTATAATTCCTCCTCCAGTTAGTGCTGCTGATTTATTAATTATAGTCAGCTTTTTTTAGCTCTGCATTTAATGTCGCTCCAGCACTGCATAATAATGATGAATAGTAAAACAATATTATTAAAATAAAAACTTATTTTACCTTCTTTCAGCATTTCTGTGATTTACTTACTCCAGGGGTTGAATTTAATTTTTCCGTTATTTCTATCTATTTAGCTTTAATATCCTTGTCCGTATATTGTTTAGACATTTTTTGTTTCGCTATATTGATGGATTTTTTTCTATAAACTTTAATAACATTTTTTTTGTAACACCGAATGATGTTTTTTCGTCGACATTTTGAACAGGGGTGTGAAACTTGACTAAAAACTGCTGGAAACGCGTTGAAGTCCACTCCACTGTTGATAGATGCTTCTCGAGTCACTAAATAACACAGTTACTTTATAAATACCAACATGATTTTAGTTATCTTTGGTAACTTTTTATCAGTGTTGGCAACATAAATAGTTCAGCGTTTTATATTGAGTAACAGCGTTGCCACGTTAGGCGATAAAGCATCAAATTTAGCGACATTTAAAATATCATCAAATGTATAACTTTTTTTGAATGTGGTAAGTTTGTTAGTAAATATTGGTATGCCAATTGTGCTATTAATAGTGTCTAAATAAATAGAAAATAGTATTAATTAAGCTGCATTTAAATATGCAAAATAATGGGTCATTTGAACAGACTTTAAATACTTTAAAAAATACCTATTGCATTGATAATAACATGCAAAAGAGGCAAAAAACAATACAAAATGTTTTTTAGAGTATGTAATAATAATAATTAAAAAAATAATACAATAACGGATAATCAAAAATGAAAATTAGTGTTGTACATAGAGGGCGGCCCCCTTTAGCACATAATAAATGTGCATGCGTTGGCCGCCCCTATTGGCGCCTTCGTTGGCGTGCCGGCCGCCACGACCGGCCTGGTTATTCTGGCCGCCCCTGCCACCTTGGTTGTTCTGGTTGTCTCGGCCGCTTCTGGCACCCCGGCTACCACGGTTACCTCGACCGCCTCTCCTACCCCAGCCGCCCCGGTCGCCACGGCCCCTTCGACGCAACAAACACCGTTGGTACCACTGGCGTCGTCTAAAAAACATAATGGGTAGTTACTTAAAAAGTTATATATTTTGGGCCATATTTTACTTACTGTTCGTTCCTTGACAGCGGTGGTAAAGACGGATTGGGTGTTTCCTGTTTAAAAAAACAGTAAAAGTCAAAATGTAAAAAGTTAGATATAACAGCTATTAGAACTAGAAAAACTGATAAAAAAAATCACATAATTTTCAATTAACCGATTAATTAGAATAATCAAAAATTGATTAATCGAAATAATGTGTTAAATTGAATAATCAAAAATCGATTAATCAAACTAATTATCCATTATTTAATATGAAAATTGACCAGCCCTCATAGCTATAAAAATATTGTTACTCACACTTTGCCTTGACGACATTGCGGTAGAAGTGGATGATGGGGGTGCAGGTAAGGTTAGGGCATCTTTAGTAGTCACAACCACGGCTTTTGCGTTTTCTCCCATTTTTTGTGTAAGTCAGACACAATAAATAAATTATAGTTATGGTGATAATAAAACACAGTGACATAAAAATATGGAATAAAATTCATATTTTCTAAGTTAATGTTTTTTTTGTTGTTGTTGTGATTGGTTGTTGCCATGGAAAAGTATTAAAATTTGCGATACTACTGGTCTTATCTCAACTTGGAATCAGCCCATAAAAGTTTTTATTTTAGACCCTACGAATGTTATACTGTTATACGCAGAAAACATGGCAACACTATATTGAACGTCACATGTAAGGCTTGGATTATATGCATTATGCATATTAAGTGCATACGAGCTTATTTTATACGAAATTGATAAATGCATATGCAAAATAAGTTATTGCCTATTTTCGCACATTTGCAGTGTTTTCAAGCATAATTTGGTTGATTTACAATTTCTTTACAAATTATATTGTTCTCTCGGTACCTGGGTAAAACCCGAATCTTTATGACGGACCTTTGAGTTAAGCCGCTTTCTCAATTGTGCCGGGGATAATAAATTTATCTATGCAAATCCTGTTTAGAAAGTAGGAATTAAAATATTTTTTAAGTAAGCGGTTATTTAAGCAAATGATATTTTTCAAGTTGTCTCATTTTAAACGTTGACCTGAGTTTGATCACTTCGGTGCAGAAAAGTCTTTTTAAAAATGCCAAAGTACGCAAGTGACCCTTTAGATCTCTTGAAAAAGTGGATTGGTAAAAGAAATTGTTTCAAGATTATTGATTCAAACCATGTCTACTGCAATGTCTGCAATAAAAATGTAAGTAAGCAAAAATTTTAAATATTTTTAAGTTTATTTTTGAAATTACGGTTTTTGTGAAACGGGTGTTTGACAGGTTACGGTTTTTTTTTGCAGATTACTTGTGAAAAGAAATATCAAATTGACCAACACTTTGCCACAGCAGCTCACAAATCCAGATCCCAATCGCAACTAAATCAGCCCAGACAACAATTGGTTCAACTAATTATCGCAACAAACAACATGTCTCGACAAGAAAGCTATAACAAAGCCCTATGTGATCTTTTTATTGGCTGCAATATTCCTATTTATAAACTTGAAATGCCCATGTTTCAAAACTTCTTGAAAAATCATAGTCAACAGGACGTAAATGTACCAAGCAGCTCAACTTTACGTAAGAAATATGTAGACGTAAGTTATACATCTGTATTAGATTCAATCAAAACATCCATTAAAAATCATCCTGTATGGTTTTCTGTCGATAAAACTACCGATGCAAAAGGAAGATATATTGCAAATTTTGTAATAGGTAGCTTAATAGAAAGTCATTCTACAAAAAGACATTTAATTAACGTAAAAGCTTTAGACAAAACCAACAGTTTAACAATTGCCAGATATGTAGATGAAACTTTAACTCGCTTCTATCAGCCTGATTTAGTACCAAAAGAAAATATACTATTAATGGTTAGCGATGCTGCTCCATACATGACAAAAGCTGCACAAAACTTGAAAATATTTTATCTAAATTGTATACATGTAACATGCTTAGCACATGGATTAAATCGCGTAGCAGAAGAGGTTAGAAATGAATTTCCTCTTGTCAATACTCTAATATCTAACGTGAAAAAGGTTTTTATAAAAGCCCCACTTAGAGTTCAAGTGTATAAAGAAAAATTAGCTGATACGCCTTTACCACCTGAACCAGTTTTAACAAGATGGGGAACATGGTTAAAATGTGCTAAAAAATAAAAGCTGTTGTACGTGATTTTGACATTGAGTCATCTAATGTCGTAAAAATTTGTGTAGAAACGTTTGCTAAACCAAATGTCAAGAACGATCTAATTTTTATTAAGACTAATTATACAAAAATCGCAAACGCAATTACAAAATTAGAAACCCAAGGCCTCTCGTTAAATGAGAGTCTTAGTATTGTAAATAATTTAAAAATGGAAGTTGATAGTATAGGTAATAAAAAAGCTACTACAATCAAAGAAAAATTTTCGAAAGTACTTAGTAAAAATACAGGATATCTAATTTTAAAAAACATTAATGATATAATCGAGGGCAAAGAATCTCAAATTGAAGAAATTAGCAGTGATGTAAATATTCATTGCTTTACATTCGCGCCCATTACATCATGTGATGTTGAACGGTCGTTTTTTGCCTATAAATCAGTGTTGACAGATAAAAGGCATAGTTTACAACTAGACACATTAGAAAAATGTTTAATAACATATTGTTACCACAATAAAAGTTAAATAAATTTTGTAATTGTTATCATTTCATTAGTCATTTGACTCATTTAATTTAATTTTTAAGATAATTTAATATGATTATGTAGAATATTAATAAAAATATTATTTTCAATAAAATGGTGTTTTATTCCTAGATATAAATGTAACATTTAGTTATTAACATTATTATTTGCTAAGCAATTAACAATTCAAAAATGCATAAATTTATATGTAAAACGCATATAATCGATATACTTGCCATAAATACTTGCTTATTTTATAAGTCTTTAGTGCTTATTTGCATGCTTATTTAGCCCTTTTTTTACTGCATATTTTCCAAGCCTTAGTCATATGACATATGTCATTGTGTGCATTTTCGTGCATTTTTTGTGAACACATTTTTATTTCGTATATTGCGTAAACTTTTTGTGTTTGTATTGTTCGATTATTTATGAGAAAATGAGAAGGAAACGGTGTTGTATTTTTGGATGCAATAACACGTCTAGCCGCCGGTAAGTCACAAAAAAATGTTCAATTGCATATATAAATATAATTATAACGACACCCAAATGTATTATGGGCATGGCATGACTATAAACATATAGTTTTCTTCCACATCTAACGTAGTTTTTTTCTACAGGTATAAATTTTCAGCAGATTTACGGATAAGACGTCTTTAAATTGAAAGAACTGGTAATGCATCACTAGAAAAACTAAATAATAAAGAAAAAGAGGGGTGGGTTTGTGTTGTACATTTTGATAAGAGATGTCTAAATCCTAATGGGAAGTTATTACGGTTTTCGGGTCCCACTTTACAGTTACCAGGTACAAATTTATCAGTTTGTTATTTTTTACTTGTGTCTATATTTTGGTTGGTTGAAGGTTTTTACCAGCCAGCTGCAGAAGATGACTGTTTCAGTTACCCTTCACAAGAGTATGGTGGGTATAAGCCACCTGAAAAAATAAGAGGTATGTCTGCTAATACTATGAGTTTTATCTTATTGAAGAGAAATTACAGAAAGTTTTTAGTGAGCTGGCACGTTATCCGCAGAAGCTCCAGAGAAACTAGTAGTGAAGTTACCTAACAAAGTTTATGCGGCAAAAAAAATCAAACAAAATTTATTAGTGGCTAGACCTGGGGAGACTCGTGAAACGGTGCTTATTGATGTCCCACCATCAACTTCATTTGTCTCTCACGTGGAACCATCTGTTTCTGTCAATTTGTCTGTTAATACCAATGTGTCGGCTTTGCCATCTGCTTCCCAATCTATTACAGGTTCCTTTAATGATTGTAACTAGTTAACCATTTGCTTAATACTTGCGAATTACACTAAATTTTAAACGCGTAAAGTTCATTACCTATTTAATCCTACAAGTAAAATTAATCCCAACGAATTTTAGTTCTGTACTTATATGATTTGCATGTTATATCTTTTTATTCTCTACTTTTGATAATTTTAACTTTGTGTTTTCTTACTGTTTTAGAGTTAAAATTAAAAGCACACAAGAAAACCAGCCTCTTGCGTTCTCTTGGTGTAACACGTGTAAACCACCTTGGTGCTGAAGGAAAATCGTTATATAAAAGAGCGAAGTATTTACAACAAGCTGTAAGTAAATTAAAATGTCGTCAAATATCCTTAAAACATAAAATTAAATATTTACAAAGCAGAAACTTTCTGTTAGCACAACTGACTGATGTTAATGAAGTTACAGCTTAATTTATCTGGTCGCAATTAAAAAACCAAAAATACAAACCAAAGGGCCGAAGATTTGCACTTAAAGATAAAACTTTTGCTTTAGCTTTATATAAACAAAGCGGTAAAGCATACCGTTATTTATCCAAAATTTTTAGCTTGCCATCAAAAAAAGTTTTGACCACATTATTAAATAAAGTACCATTTAATACGGGCATCAATGAGTCTATTTTTAATCATTTAAAACAATGTGTTGCGAAAAAGCAAATGCAAGATAAATTGTGTGTATTTATGTTTGATGAGGTAAAACTATCAACTGGAGTGCAGTACAATAGTCGCAGAGACTCCATCGATGGTTTTGTTGATTATGGTGGTTGCAATCGTAAATTATCATTTGCCGACCACGCCTTAACATTTATGGTAAAGGGAATTTGTACAAAATGGAAACAAGTAGTATGGTTTTCATTATGTGAAGAAACAACACCGACTGCTGAATTAAATCACATTATTGAATCTGTTGTTACAAATGTACAAAATTGTGGACTAAAATTTGTGGCTACTATTTCAGATCAAGTTAGTGCTATTAATCAGTTGGTGACCGAAAGTCCCATACAAAATAATGCTGACCTCCTTCATTACAAAATTAATGATGAGGAAATAATACATATGTTTGACTTTCCACATTTAATCAAATGTATTAGGAATATGTTGCTAACAAAAAATTTACATTTTTCACAGGATGGTGATGAAAAGGTAACTTCTTGGTCTTATGTTATACGTTTGTATGAAATGGATAATTCCTACGGATCGTTTAGTCAATTTGTTAAATTAACAGATGAGCATATATATCAGACTAAACTTAAGAAAATGAACGTAAAAAATTGTACTCAAATATTCAGTCATACTGTTGCTACTTCTATGAAATTGTCGGCTGAAGTAAGTAAAGAATTGGCTTTAGATTCAGGGCATTATATAGATCCAAAAGCCAGTGAAACAGCTGACTTATTACTTTTCTTTGATCAGCTGATAGCGTCAATGGTGGGTCATTACAGTCTCAACCGGGAAAAGAATTACGCACAGTTGTGAAACCAAATTCACAACATGTTACTTATTGGAAACAGCCTCTCCCGGTATTAGCTTCAATGTATTTTACAGAAAATAATTTACACAAACCAATAAGACCCCCTTGTTTAAAAAACTGGTTATTTTCAAAACGAGCTTTAATATATATTACACCAAAATTGTGGCAACTAAAACTTAAGCATTTTGCACTTTGAGCATTTGACCAAGATCCCATAGAAAACTTTTTTTCTGCAATACGTAGTTATGGTCATCGCAACATTAATCCAACATGCTCAGCATTTATTATTTCATGTAAGTCATTATTAGTAAATAATTATACTTCTTCACATTCTGCGGGTGCTATTTGTGATGTTGATGAATCTACAAATCCGTTAGACAATTTAACATCATTTATTGAACAACCTGTATCAGAAACAGTTACACCTTACGTACCACCTATCATGCGCAATTTTAGAACTTACCCTTCCGATGATCTTGTTGACAAATATTGTACTTCTTATGTTGCAGGATATGTTGGTCGAAAACTTATGCAAAGCATTTCCTGTGATACCTGCAAAAAACGTATGCGGAGCGACGTTCCCTTGGAAAAAAATCGTTTAATTGTAGAAAAACAGTATAAAAATTGTCAGCTTTTCCAGCCAAACAGAAATTTTAACAGAGTTTTTCGTAAGATTACAAACACTTTATTAACATACATATCAACAAAAATCTTATGTTTTAATTTAAGACGTGATTTACGACAACTGATTCTCAGTAAATATTCGTCTGATATTTTATTGCTTTTTTGTGACCAACACAAGCATGATATTCATACATTTGTTAACATTTCAAGCAATGTAATAATATTTTTGTACATATCTAATATCAATAAAGTGCTAAATGGAAAAGATTTACGGTACAAAAATCAGGATGCTGTTTTTAAATTAGCTTATAACAATTGAGAAAAACCAAGAAATCGTAAGTTGCTCAGTTATACCAATAATAATAATAAAGCACTGGCGTTGGTCCAGATGTTTAATATAAGCACCGCAGTTTATGGTGGTGTTCAATTACAATACACTATTAGCACCGGATTTGTTCTGGTGTTTAATATAAGCACTGCAGCTTATTGTGGTGTTCAAATACAATAACCTATTAGCACTGGATTATATGCCGGTGTTGCACATGCTTTTACATACTCAAAATTTATAAAATATTAGCCTACGGATTGTTGTATTTTTAAAGTTGGTTTTACAATCTAATGTAATTAATTGTATTACAATTTTCCTAAATGTAGGTTTTTTGTAATAAAACGTTTTAAACATATTTAATGTTTTATTAATTTATACAACTTCATATTTTTTTTTATAAACGAGTGCAAACTAGCAAATCGTTATATATAAAATACAGCATTTAAAACTTGGTCACTACAGAGTGCTAAGTTTTAGTTTAAAGCAAAAATAATTTTGAAAACATAAGTAAAGTGATATTTTAAATATGGCGCCAAATTTTTAAGAAAATTTCTTTCCATTTTTTTTTTAGAACTTGAATCCACTGTTCAGAGATGAAGCAAGAAGCGCGCGTTTCCAATGAGGAAGCGAGAGAGTGGTATCTATTTCCTTCTTTATCTATGATTTTGAAAAATGACATTTTAAATTTTTATAGCAACTACGGTAAAATTTAAATTTTGTACAAAATTGAATTGTGGTAAGCAACCCATTATACATTTGCACATAATTAGTAATGTTGCCAGCTTTTGCACATTGTTTTCAAAATAATGTGTCATCAAATTAACGTAAGGCATTACAGAATACCTAAACCCATTGCATGGCGGTTTGCTAAGCGCATTAAGATGCGCAAGACGTAAAGCATTTTCAAAACATTACGTTTTTAAATTAAAATTAGAGAATACGTCCCCTGGTCGTGGTTTGCTGTGCTTTTTTCTTTCAAGCATAAACGTAGGTTGACATCTAAATGTTGTCTTATTTTTGCATTTAGAAGTTTTTGATAAAAATCACATTGCAAATCATGATAATTGTATGTAGACGTTCAAGAATTCACTCTGCAAGCGTTATCTCAGTTAAACGTGTAAATTTTTAGCCGCATTTTTGTATGTGGCCTGCACCTAATCTTTTTTCGTGCTTGTTTTATAACTCATAATAAACAAACACTAGTAGATAAATAAATAAATTTTATTATAAAAATGTTAAACATGTTCACCTCCTACTTCAATGCACTTTGAAATTTTTTTTCTTATAGAATTGCCTACATTTTGAAACATTTAAGAATTGTTATTTATCTAAATCGTTTTACAAAGTAGTAAAGATAGAATTTTTTAGATGTGGCCACAAGAAAAGGTCGCATGGAGTTAGATTGCAAGATCTGGGAGGATAAAGAATGTCTGTATTTTTGTTTATAACCCGATTATTATAATATTTACGAAGCAGCTCCAAAGACTCTTGTGTGCAATTCGATGTTGCTACATCTTGCTGGAAGTAACCTTGCCGAAGTTTGTCATCATGCAACTCTTGAAAAAATGATTGCAAAGTATCTTCTCGATAACGAAGTGCATTAATGTTTTTTTAAAAATTATCACACTTTGTTATGAGATTTAATAAAAATTTTAAACAAATTAGTTATCATTAAATAATATGTGTTCAATTATTCTCATTGCATTAATTGATGCCCAGACACCTACTTTCTCAAGATGTCAAGGCGTTTCAATTATCTTATGGAGATGTTCTGCGCTTTATATTCTCATATTATGGAAATTTATGTAACCAATTTTGGTAAACCATTATTCGTCAGTAAAAAACGTTAATTCGAAAAAATGTAGATTATTATACAGACCCGGGGGTTGCAGCTTTTGCACTTCTGCCATTTTGTAGGCGTAAAAGTAAAAGTTTTTTTTTAAAATAGTATGGCATGTCCCTGAGAATACCCCGACTTGTTGGAAAAGATGCCAAACTAATATTTTTTGTTAATTTTTTATTACCTCTCTAACTCGCTTAATGTTTTCTGGGGTTCAAGCTGATAATGGACGACCACTGCCCTTTTTAAGTGTCAGGCTTCCCGTTTTACGGAACAATTGCACACATTTCTGAAGAGTGTTTTAATAATTTTTACGTTTTACAACTTCGTCGAGAAATTGCTACAGACAATCATTGAAAGCTGCTTGATTTAAGTAAGTTTATACCCCACCAACTTTGGAGTCATTTTTTAAATAGGCTTTCTTTATAAATTGTTTTTGTTTTGATGTAAAAAACCATTGGGGAGTTTACGTAAGAAGTCCAGATAAAAAGAGCGAGCCCAAACCGGACGAAAACAAAGTCGCAAAAAAAAACGCACGTGGGGCAAAAACACAGCGAAAACACTTTTAAATTTTGAAAAAATTTGATTTTAACTTAGAGAAAAACAAAAACACTCGAAAAGTATGCAAGTAGTTAAAAAGCGAAACACTGACAGCTGTCATGTGTCATTGTTTTGTAATGTTAACCGAAACCACAGTATAGAAACGAATATTTATACTGTGACCGAAACCAAGACATCTCTATAGCTAGTACGCTAGCTTTCTAGTAGCGCGTTGTTGATAAATTATGTGCCAGTTAGAGTCACCGATAGATGTCGCCAGAGATCGAAGGACTGTCACTGTGTTTGTCACTTTTGTCAGTTGTCATTCTATGGTTGTCATTAACTTTCTATGCTTCTGTTAACTCATTAATTAAGAAAATTTACGAAGAAAACTATATAGAAAAGGTAAAAAATCAATTTTATATAATAATAATTATATATATAAACTAATTTTGATAGCTTTGCGTACCTCTTGTTATTGCTGTTTTTAGCACTTCTCTTCCTTGCTTCTGTTTGACAAAAAAACGACATTCTTATAATTAAAAATGAAAAAATTATTTTCTTGAATAATTCTAATATGTGCTCCGCGCAACCTACAACACCATAGATTTTTGTTCTCTGGATGTTCTGCAAAATTTCTATAAAAGTATTTTTTCGTATATTTTGCCTAAGATTCTCTGAAACAATGGATTCCACTTCTTGCAGAAGAAGGATCACATCAACAGATGGGAATGTTAAATGTTCTTTGCTTCTTAGAGCGATGAATACATTAAATGATTCAACCCTATCACCTATAACTGTCTCTTGACAAACAGAATAATCTAAAGATTTGTACTTTCGTGCAATGGCACCACAAACGTAAGCAAATGCTTCTTCATTATCTTTAAATATAATGGCACTACCACAACTAATGTCTTCTTCTAGGGGCTTATCTAATTGGTAGTCAATTTCAGATTTAAAAAGTTTATAATTGGTTGGTAAAGTAATGTGTGTTCGTTTAAAAAAAACTCGTAGCAAGCCATGACATTGTTACGTATGTCGTACATGACCCCATACAACAACAAAATTTTTATTAATTACATTATTCGTGTATTGTTGGTTGCCTGCTATGCAATTTTATCCGTCACAAATTATACTAACCTAAAAATGTCTTCTCTTCCCGCCAAAGCGAGCTTGGTCTTGGTGTGTTTTTGTGTGGTTGTCTTCGTGGTGTTTTAGTTTTTCAAACATCCTTTATTTTATTTATCAGTATTTTTTAATACTAAATTTTGTGTTTCCTTGATTTGTAATCATGGTGTACACCAGTGAACAAAAGACTTTTTTGTTGGAAAGTTATTTCCGAAATGGAGAGAAAGGTAACGGTGTTTGGAAATATTTAATTCAGCCGTGCCTGGAGGAGTTTTGAGAAGCTTTTCCTGACGTTGTTGTTGTTTATGAAGAGTTTAAAAACACTCTCCACCAAAGTGTGAACCTGTTTCGTAAAACTGGGTCCGTTACACGTAAAGAGGGCAGTGGAAGACTAACTAAACGAATAGATGAAGTTATTCATGCTGCACAAGAGATTCTACAGCAAGATCCAAAAACGTCGATTAGACATCTGTCTCAGCAAGTTGAACTTTCTGTTAGTACATGTCATAAACTCCTACGAGAAGATTTACATATGTACCCTTATCGTCTCCAAGCCGTTCAAGAGTTACGACCCGTAGATTTTTCTAGAAGATTGCAGTATTGTCAGTGGTTTTTAAATATCATTGCAAATAATAATGAACTCCTTCATAAAACTTTCTTTACGGATGAAGCGTGGTTTTATCTGTCCGGCTACATGAATTCACTAAACATGAGAACTTGGGCAACAGAACATCCTTATGAAATTGTAGACGAACCTCTCCATTCACAAAAAGTAGGTGTTTAGGCAGCTATCAACAGTTTTTGTAGGTAATAAATGAATATATTTATAAAAATGTATTTCTGTTCTAATTGTCGAAAAGTAAGGTTATGAGATCTGTCAGTTTGACAAGTGTGTAAACGTTTAATCACAGACATACAAAACAATTGGTTTTTAAGTTTCAAAGCACTCTAGAGTTTTTTTAAAAAAACACATGATACTATATGTGAATAATTCATTTGGATCACTAACCAAGGCTTTAAGTAAATTGCCTCCACTTACATTACTACCTTTGGAAGGTATCACAAGTGAATAGAGTGACATGAGGCGAAAAATCTGAGCAACTTGCACTGATTTAGGATTATTATTTGCTTCTCCATTAGCTCGCAATAATCCGAAAAAATGTTCAAGAGGATCTTGATTTATTCGTAATGTCATAAGGTACTTAAAACCTAGTTCTTGTGTGCAGTATTTTAATAAATTCAATGTAGTGTTTATAGTGCTTTCTAGACCATCTCCAGTAGAATTTGTTAA
Organism: Tribolium confusum; assembly: GCA_029207805.1. Lineage (NCBI taxonomy): Eukaryota > Metazoa > Arthropoda > Insecta > Coleoptera > Tenebrionidae > Tribolium > Tribolium confusum. Next base: position 20,863,659 of record JALGAY010000008.1, on the reverse strand, counting down.
AAAATAATTGGGTTCTGAGCAAGACTTTCATAAATCCATGTAAATAATGAAATTTTCTAACTCCTCTTGTTCTTCTGAATTTGGTCTTAGGGCATTTTGGCAACTATTTGAATTTAAAATATTTAATAGTTCATTCACACGTCTGCAAAATTGTATTGTGGGTTTACAGTTTTCAAATCCAGGTTCATTTTTTTCTTGTAATAATGACAAAGCCTCAGCCACAGTTCCACTAAAAAGTAGAAAGGCATACCGAGTAGACACTTTTTCATGTAATTTTGGATAAACATGTTCTAAAGCAAGTTTTGGAGCTAATTTAAATTGATTTTTTGCATCAAATGCAATTAAATTTTCAAAATGATTCAATTTGACAATGCCTTCAGGATCATTGTATTCTTTTTTTTCTACAAGCCGATTTCGTAGACATTTTAAAAGATGAAGATAATCCGAACATATTCTTAATGTCCTATTATTTTCACAAAGATGAATACACCATGGTGCATCTGGATTACTTTTATTCAAATGTTTCCACATAGTCCTATTCCAAGACGCACTATCTGAAGTTACCACATCTTCTAATATAAGCTTGACTTGTATATCACCAGTAACGTTTCTCTTTGACAAAAAACAAGCAAGAACCTGCATGTTTTTTCCAGCAAATGATTGAAACATTATAACCAGTACATGGTCACCTAGCTGGTCCCTTTGAAGTTCTGGTGTAAAATCAGCCAGTTCAACAAAACTCATAACTTGCAAACGATTTTTGTCAAAATGCTTACTTGGTGTCACTTTACATTCATCAACCATTAAAGTACCATGACGCTCAAATTTTGGCATGTTTTATGTCTTTTCTTTTATTAATTCAAATAATTTTGTTTGAAAACCGTAACTGCTATCAATGTGTTTTATGTAATTAGAAAGTGTGCTTGGTGATGGTAATGGAAGCAGCATTCTGGTTCTTAAATGTTTGTATAATTGAGGACTTTTAATTCTCATAAGAATGCATGTGTAAATCAAGTCCTTATTATATCTCCTTCCAGTTAACGATCGACCTGCTGATTCAAAACACATTCGCACAACTAATTGCTGGTTTTCTGGTAGTTTTTCAATCAACTCATTTTGATTTATAGTACTTGCCATTTTTTTGTAACTGGATAATATGTTGCTCTTGCTTTTGTTGTTTTTTTCGTAAATAAAAATTCTTTGTTGCCTTTAACTTTTTTTTAAATTTTAAATTTGATTTGTTTTTTTCTAAACTATTCGTCTTTCTGATCCAATACTTTCGTAAAGAACTACAAGCACTGCATCGAGTTGCTCTTATATTTGTGTTATCACCCGTACAAAAGCGACTAGCACGTTTCCCTCCTCCAGGACCACTGCATATTTTAATATTACTAACACTATTTACAAGCTCATAAAAGCCTTGCAAATTATTAGGCAAAAAGTCGGAAACGCGCATTATGCTATTAATAAAAATTTTTAAAAACCTAATGAAGTATTTTCCGAGGAAACAGGAAAGTTTTCTACATTTATTGTACAAGGATTTTTCTGGGTTTGAGAATCGGGACTAAAATAAAAAAAAGGTTTAGTTAATGATATGTAATGAAGATGCATTTTAACACCTACTTTTCACGTTTCTTATTAATATACTGTTTGGGAACAGTATGGTACGATATGGAAGGCGATGGTAAAGCGGATGGAGGATAAGATGTGGATTCTAAATATGTGCACATGAACCGCATATAGTGTTAACGTCCTTCGAACTACTTTATTTGCATAATCTCCCGAAAATAATTCCTTGATGTATTTTAAAGCAAAGTGCTTCATGCAAATAAAATTGTCCTTTGTTAATGCTACACCCGTCGCTAGAATCCACTCTTGAAGTCTCTGTTTATTCTACAATAAATAGCAATAAAAGTTACAAAAAGGGTAAAGTTTTGCAAAAGCTTTTGTATTAATCTTTTAAGCAAGAAATTATTTACCAAAAGAATCTGAAATAACGATAAATCTGTTTGGAGCACCTTAATGTGGCCGCAAAGCGCACACTTTTTCATAATCGATAATTTTATAATTTTCATTTCAGCAGAAACAAGAAGTTTAATTTGGCGGTTGTCAATTTGAATTGACAGTCCGTGACAGTACGCAATAGGGTGCTGCCATCTGTTGAGGACTTTAACGGGAACATATTTTATTATACAAAATAGCGGCGAGCTGGTGTACCAGCTATAGAAAAATCTTGACCGAAACATACGTTTTTTGTGACAATTGCCACACATAGGCGATCTGACAAAAGTAATTGTAGCACAACTGCGTTAAGTGTTCAACGTTAGTAGATATCTTTTACTAGTGTTTTTTTTTGTGTTTTAAGAAAATTATAAAGTAAATATTTTTTTGTGATTAGGATCAACTTTTTCTTAAATTGTATGAGTCCTTTCTTTTGTACCACTTTACAAAAATGTTATTTTTTTAATACAATCTCAGACAGTAAGGTCTCAGAAACTCTAAATTTTTAGATATACAGAGTGTCAGTTATAGGCTACTTCTATGTCAAAAGGCCACTAAAAATAATGAGCGTCTGGAAATAAATGACGCGTAGTGTTTTGTGGACCTGCAAATGTAAAGCTAAACTTGGCGCAGACGGTGACATTTTTTTTTATTTTTTCAAATTAAACTAAAAATGTTTTAACAAATTTACAAAATATTTATGATTGGATCGCATTTTTATAATAAACAGAATGTCGAAGGCAAATGGCAATATTTTATTCCATTGTTTAAAAGATTTTCGCCAAAATGTTCATACCTGGCATTTTGACAATTGGCATTGATTACAATTCACCCACTAATAATGTGTCCATAGAGAGTTTTTTTTGCAACCTCCGACAGAAAGTCTCAGGAAAATTGTTTGTTCTATCTCAACTATCGATAACTCTTTGGTAGAGCGGACATACTTCTGGAAAAAATGAAAGGGCGCGCCTCTCATTTCTACAGCGATTTGGTCTTTCGATTAATTAATCTTTAAATCAGTCTAGAACAAGTTGAAGTTTTTGAGACAATTTTTCTAAAAGTGCGTCTAGGGCGTTGTCAATTTCTCTGGAGGCACAAAAGCTAACGTCGGAATTAAACACGCACTTGGTACAAAGATAGCGTCATTTTGGTATCTAGAAATTAAATGCATTTTGCCTAGCAGCTTTTTGAAATTTTTCACTAAATAAAATAAGCAAATTTTTAACTGTGCATTTAGAAACTTTTCCAAATCAGTGTATTGATTGCTGCTAATTGAAAATCGCAGTATATAAATTTGGGACTGCAATTTTTTTCTAGGTTAATGATCATATCAATCATTTTGTTATACGTTTTTTTTTGTTTGTTTGGTAACAAAATATAGAGAATAGGATAGACAACTCCTAACTTTTCGGCCAAAATTACATAAACTTGATAAAAAAGAGGAGGATAAGTGCTATCCACATCTAGTTGTTTAGTTTCGCTTAATATCTGTGAAAATAATCTATAATAAACAAAACTTAATTTTGGCGGTTTTATGTGTACGTTCTTAATACTGACTATACAGAGTGTTTTAAAAATAACTACATTATATTTAACCAGTGGTAAAGCTTATCAAGAGCAACAACTTTTCTATGTAAAATTTTTTCAAACTGTTGTGTTCTTTTTCAATTTTAAATTTCCCATAAATTCACGAGTTTTTTTAACAAAGTTAGTATTACACTGTCTTTCAAAAAAAAAACGCACCTAAAACGCGTTGGAATATTTATTTAAAACTTTAACATTTTAACAACCACTTTACATGAGAAGTAAACGATCACCATTTAGTGTAACAAAATAAGAAGGCTCCGACGCCATAGCTAATAATGCCTGTAATTGCCTTGAAAACGATGGCATTTTTCTACACGCCGTGGCATGCTGGATAAGTTATCGATTTGATCTTGGAGTAGTGTATCCTAGGCAACCTGAATATAGTGTCAGAGTTTTTCCAAATTAGCTGGTGGGTTCGCTAAATCATGCAGTCTTCTACCGATAATATCCTACACATGTTCTATGGGAAATAAATCTAAAAACGCCCAGGCTACAGCAAGATGTTGATGTTGTGTTGTTAGAGCAATGTTATGGTCATTACTGCCGTATGTGGACAAGCGTTGTCTTGCTGGAAAATGACATCATTAATTTTCTCAACATATGGCACAACAACAGGCTGCAATACCAGATCGATATATTGACGACCATTTAAACTGCCTGAGATAAACAATAAAGTCGCTCGGCTACTACAAAGAATACCACCCCACCATAACTCTAGGTGTTGGACTTGTGTGGCGACGCTGATTGGAGTCTAAATTTAGCTTTTGTCTTCTGAATTTTTTTACGCGCATCCGCCCATCCGATCTCTATTAACAAAAACAAAACTCGTCACTGAATACTGATTCTGTTGATTCAACCATTCTAACATTTGAGCGCACCATTCCATTCTAATAAGGTTGTGTTCTCGGGTTAGCGAAAGTCTAAAATATGGACGGTATGATTTCAGTCTAAACGAACTTATGCGACGGTAAATAGTACTTATCAATAATTTAATTAGACAGTAATCTTTAATTTGTTGCTATAAAAATGACAATTTTATATAAAAATTTTATATAAAAAAAATTCAGTGCACTTGCAATAATTCAATAAAATCTTTTAACTTTAATTTTATTTTACACATTTATTTATACATTAAATATACTCAAACAAGTAGCAGCGGAAGGGAGAGATATTTTTTTGTATTAAAGTATTAAAGTTTGGCTGTTTAGATGGATTTGGTAAGAATTGTGTTACAAACTGATTTGCAAAGTGTTTTGATTTTTCTTTGTTTGTTATTATGTATCCTCCGTTGTTGTTACTAATCGGTGAAATTACTGTTTTTTTGTTTTTTAGATTTTTTGTTATTTTCTAGGGGTGGTCACTCTTATTTATGTTTTCAAGTTTTATTATCAAATTTTTATTTTTATTATTTTTCAGTTTTTATTTTAAAGTTCGTGTAACTCGATTTACTTCTCGTTTTGTTAGTGGAGCCAATGTTTTTTGATTTGCTTAAAATCTACTTTTTTCTTTCAATAATTGGACGACTTTTTCTGGTATTTTAAAAACTCTGTTTTTTATATTGTATTTGGCTTTTTTAAGTCTAGAGTGAAATTTTTTTTACAAAACTCACCACTGTTTTGTCAATTTCGGTTGCCGATTTTATTTCAGTTTTTACCATTTTGTTCAGATTGTTTCGAAATTTTTTTCATTTTATGTATGTTTTTAAAGCAAGCTTTATTAATTATTATTATGACTGGGTTGTAATCAAAACTCAAATCTGTAAATACAGTTGACGTTATGTTTCTGCCAACATTATATCAATTATGTCGGGTAGATCGTTATTTACCGGCATTATTGTTGGTTCATTTAGAGCATATGTTTCGCAGTTACGGTTTTCTACATATTGCTGCAATCTTTTGCCTTTTGTTGTGTCACCTTGATATTACAATTTTCAGTTTTTGTGATAAAATTGCCCAAAGCCAATGTAGGTTTATTTGAATTAAATATTTTGTTTAATTTGGGTTAGTCAATGTTTTTGTTAGGTGAGCTGTAACAAGATTGAATCTTATATCATCCACTTCTTGTTTCAACTAGTATAGTCGTTGTTTCTAAATTCAAAAAATAAGTGGGGGTATAGAGTGTGTTTTATTGACTTTTTTACTAATAACGCAAATCCACCCCCTCTAATTTTTTGCCTGTCTTTTTTATATATAAAATAATTTGGAATACTTAATTTGTGAAAAGCTTTTAATTGTGTTTCCGATATAGTTGCTATATCGATATTTTTTTTTTGCAGATAAATTGTTTATTCTTGTTTGTGGATTATTAGTCAATTTGCTTTCCAATTTAACAGGGTCTGAAGTTTTGATGTTGAGTTACTAGCTATTTGAAAGTCTATGTTAGATATTAAACTACTTTATGTGTGTTCAGTAAACTGTATTTGTTCATCTCTTGTTGATTTTTTTTTATTAAAGTCAATTAATATTTTAACCAGTTTGTGGGTTATTTCCTTTTGATGTTTGTTTGCATTTTTAAAGATTCTTGCTTTTTGTAAAGATGGCTCTTAAGTTTTTTTTTTCTGACCTTTGTTTTTTTATTATATCTTTTAAGTTTGTTGTTGCTAGATTAGTTACTTATTTCCATGTCCTTACAGGAAATTTTTCTGCTTTCTCATTACTTGGACGTTTAGGGCAACCTCTCGACGTTGAAACATGTTGTCCACCGCAATTTGTACATTTTGGAACTATGTTTCATCTTTTGAGCATTTATTTTTTTGGTGCTCTTGTGAACATTTCATGCACGCAAACTTTAGATTATAGTTCCTTTGATTATAGCCAAATTTCTGAAACTCATTGGAACTCATGGCACTGTGTATAAGATATTGTGGCGAGTTCTTTTCTAACAGGGTTGCGTCGGTCGGAGAGTCGGGTCACATCGTTCGGCCTTGGGGTGGGTGTGGCAAGCGCTGGTAAAAGTGGGAAAACGCTCGAGTGGTTGTCATCGGAGAGGAGTGGCGCCATCAATAGAGTATTAGCGGCATGTTGAAGTACTAATTTTGTTACAAATAAAATAGCGACCCAATTTTTTACATCTGAAGCTTCAAACTGAAGATAAAATTTCTTGATATGTGAAAGTTTATATGTGTATTTTTTTGACCTATAACCGTTTGATTAGCGTTTTAATAGCACCTTTAATTGTTTGTATTTTAAAAATCAATGTTATTCTAAATGGTGCTTATGTTGAAATGGCAATATGCCTAGGTTATCAACAATTAAGAGGATTTTAAAACGATCAAATTCTTGGTTTATAATTTATGTCAACGGAAATTGGTCTATCGTATGTTTTTAACATTACTCGATAAAATTTAATATAAAATATTACTAGACACGTCTAAAATAAATTTTAAAACAATTAACATTGTTAATGCTACCATAACGTAAATTTAATATAGGTACGGTCTCTCCAGTTGGTAAAATTTGCACAACTTTTGTGCATTTCTATCCGATTACATGCCAGCCTACCACTAAAAAAAATTAACCGTATAAAAAATCTTTTCTTATAAATTATAATAATCTTTTTTTTCGTAATTTTTACAAATTGTTTAAAAATATTAAAGCCTAGAGACTTTTGATTTATAATATGTAATTTATTTTTTGTTTTGTTGGTTACAATATCGAATATGAAAACGCTCCAATACAGAAAAAAAAATGCGGTCTATATGAGTCATAACAGAGATATTACACTTAAAAAGAGACTTATTTTAATAATAATAAAACAAATGTCTATAGTTAGTGCATTTATGCAAAAAATTGTAATAAAAGTTACACATAAAAATAATAATAACAGAATTTATTTAGTGTAAATAATAAGGTGCCTCACATGGAATTTCTGTTTGCTACGCACAGGGCCGGCGCTAGCTTATTATCAGCCTTATCAACTCATAGCTTTAGCTCAAAACTTTATGCAAATTTTTTACTTCTGAGAATTTTTCATATAAATCTAGTACGCTTCTAGCTGCACCAAATTTAAAAAAATGGGTTTACATAACAATCTTTCAATCACAAGTAATTTTATTGTAATTTTTGGGTTTCAGCCTAGCTTATCTAACATTAGAGAACATAGCGTTTCTGTCGGAAAAAGACTTGGATGCAGTACAGAAGGTTCAAAGATGCAGATTGGCGACACGCTAGAATAATCTATTAAAAACCGCATATTTAGCTTACAGTATCCTCTTTTTCAAATAATTCTAAAACTTTTAAAAATGCAACATTCCCACTTCATAAAATCAAAATTTCTATGTTGGTTTAAAGCCGGTTGGGTTACGAAACCGTTAGGTGGAAGCCTGCGACATAGTATGTGTTCTTGTGTGAGTCTATTTATAGCTGTAATAGCACTTATTCTAAAAGTTAACAAATGAATAAAAAAAGAGGTATAGTAACCCTTATCCTGTAAGGTTACAAAGTGTTAAAGTTAGATTCTGCTATTTAGAAAATTTAGTGTTGTAATATAAATTGAGGTTAGTACCATCGAAAGTTACTAGATGCTGTCATCCACCGTCAAAAACGAGTCGTTCTGTTGTAATATCCAACGCAGTGTGCTATTACTTAAATTTTTTAATTTTCTGTTTAAAGTTTATTAATGCTAGCTTCCTAGTCAATACATAGCGACAATCAATTAATTAGTAATTACATATTAATAGATTTAAAAAAAATTTTGTCAACCCTTATGTATAGTATGAACACCAGCTCAGTTTGCTCACTCTCAACCCGGTAGATAGTCAAAATAAAATTTGTTGTAATTCGAACACGGTAGAGTTTAAAAAATTTTTATTTTGGAATTTGGTATTAGGTTGAAGAAAAGAACTTATAGTTTACGGCTGATTCGCCAGTTCTGAGACACCCAGTATATTGTATCGACCACAGCCAATTGTATCCCCTGTGCGAAACATGGTAACAATTTGCTAACTTTTACTATCACACTTGCACCGTTAGTTATTATTCCTATAACATCATTTTCAAAATCAAGACCAAAGTCCTTCAGACGTTTTTTGATCAAACTGATGCAACGTTCCGCAGTGGCAGAAAAATGTATTCAAATCAATCCAAAATTAAAATAGCTTTCTTTATGGTGAACATTTACATTTAAATATCGGTGATTTTTTTGGGAAGTCCACTTATTAAAATTAAGTGAGAATAACTGCTCTTGTTTTTTTAACTTTTTTAATTTGATTACCATGTTAGATTTTATAGCACTTGCATAACTGGTGAATATAGATCTTATTGTATTAAGAAAAGTTGGCAATTTAAATTCGCTTTTTAGAAACAATCTTCTTGATTATCAAAATAATGTACAAAATGAATTTAAACTTAAACCATCTTTACAAACCATTTTGGAAACAATTTTTTTTATTGTTTTTTTATTATATAGCTGTCAATAGTCTTGGACTTTTTTTGGTACTACCTCCTCGTCGGCTTATCTTGGTGTAGATAGAGAAGCCAAGTCTATATGAGAAATAGGATGGGGTTGTTCAGTCTTGTGAGTACTGAAGGTGATACAACGCTTCGTTTGCAAATGAATTTTTAGGCCTTTAATAGAGCGTTTACTAATTTTTAATAAATTAGAGCACAACAAGCATTTTGCTTTCTCACCTTTGTCAATTTTTTTGGAATAATCTCAAAAACTTTTCTTCTTAACTTTAACAGTTTTTTTTTATATTCGGATTTAAAACAGACATTTAAAAGTATCTACAAATTTTACAATGTAGTAATCTAAGTTTTAAATATTACGTAAATGTACTTACAACAGAAGCAACGTTATATCTAAATAAACACAAATACTATGACTCTAAAAACTAAAAGGCTCGCTAGTTGCTAGACAATATACTGTGACTGGCGGAAAATTACGGCAATATTACGCGCGTTTAAAAAATCCGTGCAAGCTAAGGCTGGTGCTTCTGTTAAACGTTCTTTTAATTCGCTGAATGCTTGTTCTTGTTCAAGTCCAAATTTTTATTTTTCTAAATATTTTTTTTAAATTTACGAAACCCGGACGCCATCCCTAGCAATCTACAAAGCTTTCGTTATGTTGTTGGTTACGACAAATTTGTGATGACGGTGATTTTTTTGGGGTCGGTAGAAATTCCTTTTTTGAAACTATGTGTCCTAAATATTCTAGCGTATACTGAAAAAACAACATTTCTTCTAGTTTAGAACTAATTTAACCTATTGTTAGTATTTGTTTTAAAAACAATGCTGATTCAGCAGAGCTTATGTTAATTGTCACACTGCAATTTTACGCCACAGGTTAGTTGTTACAAGTTGTTGCTAATTTTGCTGGTATTGACACAGCTACGACATGCAGAACTGTTTATAAAATAAGCAGGGTTATTGCTAGAATAGAAACCATTTTTATTAAATTGCCAAGTACAAATTAAAATATGCAAAGCAACAGCAAAAATTTTTATAATATTGCTCGATCTCCAAAGTGCATTGGTGCATTGCATGCACTCATATTGCAAGTTGTTGTCCAAGTAGAAATCAAGCTGAAATTTTTTGACTAATAATCTAATAGAGAGATGCTTTGGCATATGAAAAAAATGTTTTCCTGCTCTTTCGTTTGGATTCAGACTTCAAAGACATAAACTAGAAGCAGTTGTAGTATTTACCGCAGTGCTTTAAAACATAGCATGTTAGCTTAACGAAAAATTACCTATTTTATTCATTTTTTAGAAATAGAGGAATTGCTGGGATTTTTAACTGTTGACAAAGATATATTAGAATTATTCAACATTACTCATCGTCAAAGAGCTCGGAAAATTTTTTGGCTGCGAAATAATCATTTTTAAAAGTAGAATGACAAAGATAAATACAAAAGTAAGGTTTGTGTTAGATCTTTAATAAAATAAAAATACTAACCTAGAAAAAGAAGCTGCAATAGAATTTGTAAATGATGTTGGGATTGAAATTGTTAGAGAGAATAAAATTGAGGGAGGGAATACTTTAGTTTGACATCAATTAATTAATAAATATTTTAATAATCTATAAAAAAAATAACATTTAAACAAATAATAAAAAAAAACATTTTTTGTAAATTTAAAAATTTTATTTTAACCTTGTGTTTCTTTAAAAGTTTTATTCCTACTTCAACTTTTTTCCATTACACATATTTTTTTAAGATGTTTTTCTTTCATATTTTTTCTCTTGTAGTATTTTCATTTTAAATTCCTCTAATACAGATTTTGCATTGACTTACTGGCTCAAGTTACTATTTACATTTTCTTCGAAAACCTTTCTTTTTTCTATAATTTTTTATAAAATTAGTAACTAGAAAATTTAAATACGAATAATTCTACCCAAAAAACAAAAAAAAAAATATTCAAAAAATTAAACGGTAGATAATAAGTTTATAATCACTTTTGTTACTTTGTACTTAAAAAACATCACTTTTTTTCTTTAATATTTTGGGACAATATGTTGACCGGTCAGTTCTAGCAACATCTAAAATTTTGTTATTTTTTTAGTGTATCTAATTTAAAACTTATTCTTTTGAAATAAAAATACTTACCACCATCACTAACGGTAGGTTCTGTAATTTTTAAGATAATTTTATTTAAAGAAAATAAAATTTCATTATTATTGTTACTACTGCTTACAGCTACCAAAAATATAGAATCAACTTTAAATTAAGCTTGCTCGATTACTTACGACTCGTTACTTCTTCTATCAGATCAACTTCTTGCGGTTGAGAGAGGGTACTTGAAATCACTGAGTGCCTTTTATTATCAATTACATTTAAGTTTAAAATATAACTGTTATATATTTTTGCACTCCGATTTATTTTTACCTCTAGAATCAGATTCAAATTCTGATAAAAATCCTTCACGTCGTGTTCCTAAATATGTATTCTTTAATTTCAGTTTCAGCCTCTGTGTATACAAAGTTTTTTGATGGGCCGCTTCCGATCCGTTTAAAAAAACATTTTTTATCAGCACATTTTTTTTTACTGTTTTTTTATTTTATCATTTTTTAAAAAAATATTTTTGGTGTTGTAGGATTCTTCTGCCTATATATTAAATTTTTTAACCATTTTATTTCAATATCTTAATTTTTCGACATTTGTTTTGGCATCTGATAGCTTACATTCAATAATATTGCTATGTAATTGTCATTAGTTTCAGTTTTTGATTTTTTAATAACTGTTTTGCATTTCTGCTTATAGTTATTAACCAGATTTTTGAATTCTTAAGTTTGGTTTAAACTGTAAGCATCTTGTAAAAATTTATACGTATCACTCATTTTTTGAAGTTCTTGTGTGAATCAGTTATTACGACAAACTTTAAAATTGAGAGTTCATGAAAATAGTACAATACATTATTTAGAAACATTAAAAATTTATCACTGGAATTTCATACCAAAGGTTTGAAGTAGGTCACAAGTTAACATACAAATATTATTATTAGTATAAAAATGAATTTTTAAATCACCGCCTACAATTACATCAAACAATACAATTTTGACAAATTTTTATAAAATACGTCAAAATTACCAGAAGGCGAGCGGTAAATTGTAATTATGATCAAGTTAATAAAGATACCTAAAAATTCACATTTGAGTTCTATAGACCAGTTGGTGATTTAAGAAAGATTTATTTATTGTTATTATATTATTGTATTGTTATTCGTGACCATCTGCAAGACTCCGCTGTATCTGTAGATACTTCTTTCAAAGAAGGAAGCCGTCTCAAAATTTGGTAGATAGAGGTTACTCGATTCCATGCTATTTAGCCAGTGTTCATCTAAGAACACACAATTTATTTTTAAGTCTTGTATAGCTGCATCAAAAATTTTTTGTTTTTTTGAAAAACTGAAAAGACTCATGGCGATGTTGAGATCTTGTAATATAGGATGTTTTAAAAGTCATTTACATTAATATTGTCCGATTCACAGTTATCAGGCCAATGTTCACTGACACACACGCAATAGATATTTGTTGTTTTAAGAGCACTTAAAGAGTATGTTTACTTTACTTCTAAGACATTGCTCATTTAAAAAACTATTTAAGTTTTAAAAGTATCTCATTGCTTTAAACTCTGGCGACAGTCTGTAAGTTTTTCACTTCTAAAATTTTTTTTCTAGGAATGTCATAACTCCTAATAGCCAAAAATCATTTGAAAGAAATTTGTCTATAAAAGTAAATTCTACTCTTACTTTAAAAAAGTTTGCAAAAAAATTATCCACAAATATTTCAGAATTTTTCGAAAGTTCCTTGGTTATGTAACATTAAACAGCTTTGTTCGTAGTACCCTTATTAACTTTGTCTACATAAAACCATCTTTTTTTAGTATACGAGAAAATAAATTTATTATCAGTCCCTGCATTTAATGATCCAATTATTATTATTTTTATTGTTACGACAGCTATGATGTTTAATTTCAGTCCATGTATTTCAATCGTCAATTTGATAAGTATTAGTGATTTTCTAAACATTCAAAGTTTTGTATGGAGTTTTTTTCAACAGCTGTTGATTAGGGTTACAATGACTGATAGTTTTTTCTGATTATCAGTCGACGAATATAATATGGGTGTTAAGAACGTTTGAGCCAGCAGGCTATGAAAGTGTAGTCATAGTGTTGTCAAGAATTGTTTTCGTTGTTAAATGCTTGTAATCTTGAGTTGAAAGAGAACATTAATGAGGCAACTAGTGCGGTAGAAAAACCTATTCAGACAATATCTTTGTCAAATACTAAAAAAGGCGGTATAGTTTTAATGCCAACGCAACGGCTAGAGTTAGAGTTAAAACTGTGGATGGAAATTGGATAACAATGCGAGCTTTGTTAGATTCTGCCTCCCAGTCAAATTTTATTACTTCTGAGGCGTGTAAAACATTGGGTGTTAAAAAATCAAATATTGATTTCGTGGTTACTGGTATTGGCAAATCTCCACAAATATATCAGAAAAGTGTACTATTACGATACAGTCACATGTAAACAGTTTTAGTAAGTTAATTAAGTGTTTTGGGTAACCAAAAATTTGTGAGAAGGTTCCTGCCCAACAAGTGGACATTTCTACGTTTAATATCCCGCCAAATATTATTTTATCAGATGCAAAGTTTCATAAACCCTCAAAAATTGATCTTCTCCTGGGTGCAGAGTTGTTCTATCAATTGTTATCCGTGGGTCAATATAAAGTAGGTGGTGTAGTCTTACAAAAAACTAAGTTAGGTTGGGTGGTCTCTGGTCGCACAAACACATTTAGTACAGCGGCACATTTTACAACGTGCAACATAGTAACAAATTTAGAATTAGTGCAGCATCTAACAAAATTTTGGGACGTTGAAGAAGTTGTGGCACCAAAACATAGGTCAGTAGAAGAAACAAAAGCAGAGGAATACAAGTTAAATACCGTGACTCAGGAGATGGCTGCGGCTCCTTTTTTAGCTATTAGGTGTTTATATTATTTGGCTGATGAATTCTCAAATGAGTTTGCTTTAGCAAGTCAAGCCATAAAAAGTGATTTCTACGTTGATGCTTTCATAAGTGGTGGTCGTTGTGTTGAGCAGGTACTTCAGTTAGCTAACCAAGTTCAGTATAATTTAAGTAGAGGATGTTTTACATTGACAAAATGGAAATCAAATCGTTCTGAAATAGTAAAGGCGCTTAATGGCGAAGATATAAAAAACGATAATGTAAATTTATATAATGTCAAACAGACAAAAACGTTAGGTTTAGTCTGGTGTTCTCAATCAGATGTATTAACGTATGAGGTAAATCAAGTAAAGAAATGTACTTCAATTACAGAGCGAACCATTTTGTCACAAATTGCTACAATATTCGATTTTCCCGAGTTATTAGGTTCATGCATTGTGACTGCAAAAACTATTCTACAAGAAATGTGGTTATTAAAGTTGTCGTGGGGTGAATCTGTTCCTATAGATTTGCATACCAAATAGACTAAACTTAGTTTCCAATTGCCGGAACTAAATGCTTGCCAAGTGCCAAGTCAAGTTATTTGTGATAATGTTCAAAGTATTCAATTGCATGCGTTTTGTACCGCATCTACTCAAGCATACGGAGTCTGTGTTTATCTAAAAAGTATGTCTGGTTTTGGAGAAGTACAGGTTAAACTACTGTGTTCAAAGTCGCGTGTAGCTCTTCTCAAATCTCTAACGGTTCCACGACTTGAATTGTGTAGTACGTTATTGCTTGTTAAGCTTGTTGAAAAAGTTATAAATTCGATTCGATTTTCAATTGTAGAAATCCATTTTTTATCAGATTCTACTGTTCCATTAAGTTGGATTGAAATTTCTCCCCATCAGCTACAATCCTTTGTTAGTCATCGTGTGGTGCAAATTAAAGGCAGAAAGGGTCGGGATTGTAAGATAACGAAATGTTACGTGTGCGTTTTTATTTGTTTTGCAACTAAAGCTATGCACTTAGAGTTAGTGTCAAATTTAACAACAGATGCGTTTTTGGCTTGTCTCAGAAGGTTTATTGCTAGGCGAGGTAAACTCGTGAAAATTCTATCAAACAATGCAACCAATTACGTTGGGGCTCGAAATCAGTTGATAGAGCTAAATAAATTCCTCAATACTAATGATAAAGTTTTTCAAGAAGAGCTAATAAAAGATAACATAACGTAGAGTTTCATTCCCCCTCACAGTCCGCATCTGGGTGGGTTGTGGGAAGCAGGGGTAAAATCGTGTAAAAGCCTTTTATTTAAAATTATGGAAAATAACGTATTTACGTTTGAAGAAACGTGCACAGCCTTAACTCAGATTGAGGCTATCTTAAATTCTCAGCCTTTGGGTTCTCTCTCTAATGACCCAAATAATTTCGAACCATTGACACCGGCTCATTTCTTGATTAGACAACCTCTTACATCTTTACCAGAAGACGATGTCCAAGAAGTGCAAGTGAATTGATTAGAACGATTTAAATTAGTGCAAAGGATATTTTAACAGCTGTGGAGAAGATGGTCAAAAGAATACGTAACGGAACTTCAAGAAAGAACAAAGTGGAAGCAGTCCAGTGCAAACTTAAAAGCCGGTCAACTAGTTATTCTTCAAGATAAAAAACTTCTTTCGTTAAAATGGAAGTTGAGTCGAGTATTGAATTACACCCGGGAACTGATGGTGTGGTTAGGGTGGTATCAGTAAAAACGGCATCAGAGTGTACAAAACAAGCAGTAACAAAAATGTGTGTGTTTCCCGTCGAGTGACTTAATACGTGGTGTAAAAATAAGTAATAAAGACTCATAATTTAATGTTTTTTAATGTGAGCTATGTTCATTTATGTATTTGTGAGGCATTAGCCTTCCAAGGTGGGGGGTATGTTAAAAACGTTTGAGCCAGCAGGCTATGAAAGTGTAGTCATAGTGTTGTCAAGATTTGTTCTCGTTGTTAATAGATTTTTTGTTTACATCGTATGGTAGAGAAAAATTGTGTTCTCCAGCAAAAATATAGAGAAACTAAAAGTAGAAGTCTTTTTAAAAGGTTTTTATTTAAAAATGGGTTTAAATAGCGGCGTAGCTGAGAGATTTTTTGTTGGCAAATTTACTAGTAGTTTAATCATATCTATATTACTTGCCTTTAAGTCATAAACTTTTTGTTTAAATTTACTAATTTTTTTGTATAACGGAGCCGTAACAGCAAGCATTACATCATTAAGTACAGTGGAAAAACTGCTACTGTTTATAAAGTTAATGATTTCTGTTGTGAAGATTGAAACATTATTTAGATCATTTTCGTTATCTTTATTATCACCATCGATGACACTTTTATGTTTGAGGCATTTTATCTTATTAACGAATATTATTGTAAAATAAAAAAATAGTTTTTTTATTCATACTACAACACAGCTTTGATAATATATTACACTACAGATAGTAAACCTTATGGTCACTTGGGTTGCCGGTTTTTTGCATTTGTTACTCTTGCTTGCAGCAGCAATACACGATTCTTCCGCACTCATTGTCCGCGAGAAATTGTCCAAAAGTTTAGTTTCAAAACAAAAATTGTTAGTGTCATTAAGGTGAAGACTGACGTTATATCAAAATAGAAGAGACACGGTTATGTGTTAATTGATGAGTGAAAGATTACATTAAACAAAAACAAGATGCAGCTCTTTGGTTTTGTCAATGGAGGGCCTCATACACTAAAGAAAGACAAAAATGTGTCAGGTAATAATGCATCCGTTTTTATGTTTCTAATATTTGTAATATTTAACAGTTAAATTTAAGTTAAATTTTTGGATATTGTAAAATCCTCAAATTGTCCCTAGAATAAAAAGATAATAAAACTATTAACTGTTGAAGAAAATCTAATTATAAATCAGTTTTTTAGGATCGTCAAGAAATTATTGCCAACAAATATTAAATACACTCACCGGCTCAAAGTTTGATCTATCATTTATATTTAATTTTTCTTAAGTAAATTTTTTTTTTAAGCGGCCACAATTTTTTGTTTACGTTAAATTACACAATTTTAAATGAGTATAAACAAAAAAACAGTATAAATTAAACAATTTTTTTTATTTTCCAATAACAAAAATAGTTCTAAATTTTACAAAAAAAATTAAAGCCTAAATTAAAACCTAACGATCGGGCTGAGGAAGTACCTGTTTAGCCTGCGCCCATGATAAGATGTCAAAAATATGTAAACATTGTATTAGAGCCCAGTGTAAGCGTCGTACCTTGTTTTAAAAATGGCAACTTTAGCGGAAATAGGTGTTTAATCGGGGATCCGGCGTTTGTGAGAACTTGATAAATTGTAATCATGACACCTCTTATACGTCTATCTGTCAACTGAGGCAACTTCATAATTGGTAGACGCCGGGGATAATGAAGACGCAAGCGCCCAAAAGATGACCTTGTAGCACGACGTTGTACGTTTTCCAAGAGTGTTATATCCTTCTGGAAAGTGGGTACCCAGACGATGTTGGCAAACTCCAGAATTGGTCGAATATATGCCTTATAGAGTTTAACAAAAGTGCTAATCTTAGGTTTGCAAAACGTTCTTTGTAAAATATCCAAAGTCCTATTAGCTCTTTTAACGACGATGCTAATGTGTTTGGACCAAGTTAGAGATGACGTGATTAAAACACCTAGGTCACGACAAGATTGTGACTTAGACAATTTCTCCTCGTTTATATTGTAAGTTTGTTTAGGATTCTTGCCGCCAATATAAAGAATGGTGCATTTGTCAACGTTTAGTGGAAGCAGCCATTTACGGGACCACTCATAAATTGTTGATAGGTCATGTGCCAGGTCTAGATGATTGGTGCTAGTGTTATAAACCTTAATGTCGTCAGCATACATTACACACTTGGATCGCAGTTGACATGGAATGTCTGCCGTGTACAATATATACAACAACAGACCAAGTACGGATCCCTGTGGAACGCCACTCAACACTGATCTTGGAGTGCTTAAGGTATTTCCTACTCTGACTCTAAAACTGCGATCAGAGAGAAAAGACTCTATCCAGTAGAGAAGTTTACCTCGTATACCATAATGTTCTAATTTAGAAAGAAGGCGATGTTTGGGTACACGATCGAATGCCTTGGAAAAGTCTAAGTATGCGACATCCACAGGTAGACCAGAGTCAATATGCTGTGCCCAGTCCGCAAGACAACAAAGCAGGTTGGTAGTAATGAATTTCGAGGGTACAAAGCCATGTTGATTAGTTGGTAATACATGATGACGGTTGGAGAACTTAATCATTTGGTCATAAATTATCGATTCCATCAATTTAACTACAAGGGAGGTTAGACTTATGGGTCTGTAATTGGACGGAACAAATTTGTCGCCTTTCTTGTAAATAGGTTTAACTACTGCCGTTTTCCAGTTAAGGGGCAAAACCCCAGATAGAAAGGATTGCTCCATGATGGTACTAATAGGTTTAGCTAGATGAGTAGCACATTTTTTTAATAAAGTAGCGGTAATATTGTCTGGACCCGGTGATTTGTTAATCTTTAATTTTATTAGTTTATCTAAGACAGAGTTTTCAGAAAAAGAAATAGTATCTATGTATGCATTATTAGGTGCATGCTGAATTGTCGGAAGTTGTAGTGTTGATTCAATAGTATAATTAGCCGCAAAGAAATCAGCAAACATGTTTGCAACAGAATTATTGTCACTCTCAATACGTCCACCATTGTCGCGCAAACTAGGTGTTTTAACTGGTCCCGATAAATTACTTCGGATATATTTATAGAGGCACTTTGTATTTTTCTTTTCTATAATGCGCTTTTCGTATTTAGTCCTAGCATTTCTAATAATGGAAGAGAGTTTATTAGAATATGTTCTGTGCGCTTTATAATCACTTACATTCTCTGTGCGTTTGTAAGTTCGCCAAAGTGACCTCTCTTTTTTTACAAGTTTTAAGATATTAAAATCAATCCATGGTTTTGTTGACGATTTTTTAGTACAAATCATGCGAGAGCATTTCCTGAAGAATCGTTTTAAAATACGTCCAGATGTTCTCGGCTGAAGATTTTGATAGTGCACATTCCCAACTCACACATGAAAGACGTTGAATTACTTTGTCATAATCAATTATAACCTTCTCAGACATTAAAGTTTTAGTACGGAAAACAAAACCAATTTGCATCTCAACTTTTAATGTGATGTGATCAGATTTATCAATTAGATCGAGAAATTTGAGGTTCGAAAGTAAACTCTCATCTGACGTTAAGATTAGGTCAAGGACAGACGGTCTTTGAGTGGCTCTGTAGCGAGTGGGTTGACAGATGACTTGTGGGTGATAAATGGCTGTTAGTTAGTAGATCTATCAGTACCTGGGATGCATTGGATACAGTAGAAGAAAGATTTAGGAGCCAAGTGATGTCGGGCATATTGAAATCACCAAATATGAAGATCTTGTCATAATTGTCGGCAATTTGGAAATTGTATTAAAAAGTTTGATATCATCCCCAATTGGCAAACTGGGGAGTCTATATACACAAGCTAGTATAAACGAAAAATTTTTGCAGTAAACTTTCAAAAAAAGAGTGTCAATACCTCCAATATTAACGTAAACTTCCGTTAACTCGAATCTGGCTGTTATTTCATCTAACACTTAAATGCACACGCCACCACCCCTTTTACAAACACGATTTTTTCTAAACAATGTATAGCCATCCAGAGCCACAACAGAGTCCGAGATGTCAGAAGTCAACCATGTCTCAGTCAACAAGAGGAAAAAAGGTTTTTTCTACTTTACGTCGGTAACAGAGTCCGATTTGGGTGCGGTAATAGCCATATCCGCACCCAAATTGCGTGCGGTAACAACTAGTGCAATTTAGTGTTTTCGGATTGGTAACACCGTGTATAACACGCTATCGCTGAAACGAAACGTCACGGTCACGTTTCTGTCGACGATGATATTACAGTAATTATATTCGAATAAATTTTGTTGCACTTGATGACCAGCAGTATTCCTCAACAAAGTGTTTTTGTGTGTGCGTGTCGCAATTAATCTATAAAATATTCGAAAGTGGGGCGGAACAAGCGCCGGTGGACATGCGACAAACTTCAGCTTTTGAGGTTAGAACAGCGTTAAAGTGAAACTTAAAACTAAAATGGAGCTTTTGGACTTTATTTTGAGCATTTACAACCCCCATAACATTCGATAATTTACAAGTTATTTGCTAGATGAGTGTATAAATCTGCTTGACTGAATGCTTAACGATGAAATGAAAGGAGTTGCTGAGAACCGCAAATGGAGTGGGAATTTAGAGATAAAAGGAGATTTTCCTTACTGTGTTAATGCCAATTGGATTATTCAATCAATAACCGATACGGTAGGTAAAAATGAACCATTTGGGAGTTACTTACACAGAATTTTGGACAAATTTGAAAACATTTCAAAGTTCAATGACTTCATTGACACTTTAGTGACATTTTTATTACCAACTGTCTCGTATTAACGCAAAAGTCCCTAAAGATTAAATAATTAACTTTTTTACTTAAAAATTACGTAAAACACGTAAAGTAGAAAAAATAGCATAAAGACCTTGTTTTTCAAAGTCATTGTGGCACTCATTCTTTATAAAAACTTGCGCTCGCGCTTGTTTTATAAACTTGAATTCGTGCCACAAAGTTGACTTTTCAAAACGCGTTCTTTAATATACTATTTCAAAAGATGGCGTTCTTGGCATTCCCTCAGTAAAGTGTCTTTGGCCGATTTACTCTCAAATTTGAGTTACTGCTACATTTAGGTCTCTCAGACGTACTGGAACAGGAACTCCGCTTCAAATCTTTTTTTCCATTATATACCAAAGGTGTTCAATCGGATTTAGGTCTGGACTGCGCAATAGTCATATCATACGCTGAATACCAACAAGAAATAGTTCTTAGCACTTGCAGTGTGACAAATTAGGTTCCCATTTTAGAGAATAACCAAAAAATAAAATGAAGCATAATTTTTAAAAACAAAAAATTCCAAATAACTTTTAATATCTAATATTTTGCCAAACAACAATCAAAAATTTTTTTTTAAATAGATGTCAAATGTATTTCTAAATAAAAGCATTTTTTTCTTAAAATTATACGGTTTATTAGACAATTTTTTTGCTTTTTTATATAGTACAAGTCTGGCCTATGTTTGTATTAAACTATTTAAGATTAACTCAATAAAGTGCTTAAAACAAAAAAAATTTATCTTTTTTTTAATCAGTTAAAATGCTTGCGCACAAATATGAAATTTAGTAAATAACTACTTCACTGTGTTATGTTTAATATATAAAAAATTTAAAAACGTAATTTTTATATTTTGTACGTTATCTTGACCCAAATTTCACCGAAAACACCGATTTTTCAAAGAGCGCCACTTTAACAACACTATTTGAAACAATGGCTGAAACCGTACACGTCAAAAATACTTTAATATCTGTAGGTAATATTTATATACCACCCAACCGACGTTTTACGAAAGAAAAACTAACTGCGCTACTTTATCAAATTCCTAAACCTAGAATTACTTCAACTTTTACAACACCATGTGGGGATCCAAAACAACCAAGAGGAAAAATAATTAGAAAACTAATGGAATGGTGGAATCTTGTCCTAGCAAAAAACGAAGACTCTACAGGCTTTAACTCATATCAGAAAACTTTCTCAAGTCTTAATCTAAGCTTTTGTAGCCCAGCACTATTACCATATCTAAATTGAACCCGCTACTTAATCTTATATAACAGTGATCACTTCCCAAATATGATTTTTTATGAAACTATTTCTAAAAAAACTAGAAAAAGTCTTCCGCAAACATTAACCGATGAAACTTTACAAATGCTAAATGAGAGTTATTCTCAAGTAAAATAGAAAAAAGTATCTGAAAATTAAAAAATCAACTGACGTAAGAAATAATGTAACTATGTGACTAATGTAAGAAACTTGACTTTTTGAATCTTCTTCAAACTTCTTCAAATCTGCTGCTGGAAAGTATATATGTAAAATATCACTACGTCTTAACGAAAACCCTGTACCTTAATTGACTGACAAATATAAAAAAGCTATATCTGCTGGTAGACGGGTCTTCAACAAAGTTAAGCGCCACAATATACCAGAAAATCTTATTGAATTTAAGAAACTCGAAAGCCAAAACTTGGTTAATCACCAAACAACATAAAAAAAAAATTATGGCAACAATTTTCTTCAACCATTAAATTTTCAACTCCAATGCGACAAGTATGGAAAAAAATCAAAAAACTTAAAAGTATTAAAGTAAGTCACAAACATACGACTACAAAAAAACAGAAACCTTATAGACAAAAGAGAATTAGTAGCTGAGATTTTAGCGAATTTTTTCAAAACAAACTTTAGCGGCAACAACTACAACAATGATTTTTTTAATTACAAATAAACGCAGAAAAAACAACAAAACAACAAATTTAGAATTAACAACACGATAATGACTTAAACAAAACCATCACACAAAGAGAAATAGAAAATGCATTACAATCCTGCAACAACACTAGCCCGACCCTAAATGACATTCTTTATTTATACCTCCAATTAATCTCTTCTCCTTCTTTAAAATTTTTAGTGTTTATATCTAACCAAATCTGGAAATTAAACTAATTCCTAGCCACATGGTCAAAAGCTCACATACTTTCAATCTCAAAACGTAAAACACTTAAAGATGACCCTACGTTTTATCATTAAGACCTACTGATGATGTAATTTAATGCCGGTCGGGGCATTAGTCCGCGAAGTAGTTGTTTTTGGCTAATCATGGAAGTTGGTGGCCGAGCAAGAGCAAGGACGTTGTATGACCAGGAAGGAGGGTCGCCTATACTGCCAATGCTAAAATGTAAGACGTTCGCTCACTCTAAAGTAACCTTTTACGACTGTATTACTCTCTCTCTCTCCTATACAAGGCAGAGGCGTAGTATGGCGTGAACGTAAGGTATATCTAACGTACAATTTGGAAAACGATTCTGTTAGTTGCTTTAACTGATAAATTTAAGCAGCTGGGCTCAAAATAAAGTGTGTTTGAGTATAAATAAATATAAAATTAACATTTTAGATTAGAAGCTTCTCGTGGCGTGCACCAATTTATAAATCTAACGAGACGCTACTGGTTAGACATGCGTAGAATGGTCTACTTTAGTAACCTTTTATTGCTGAACGTGCATTGGCGCCGTTTTCACTTTTTTGAATTGACCCTCCGTCCTGATCATTCAACGTCCTTGAGCGAGAGCCGAAGAGATAACTTTGTTATCCGCCAACATTATTATACCAACTCTCGCACCTTCCAGCACTCTTCGTTAGATGGCACACTGTGTCTGTCTATGCGACTACTAGTTGTAAAGACGACTTGAAAAATGCCACCGTGCTATCGAAAAGAATTATACCCATGCATGTCACAGACGTAATTTATTATAACCTACTAAAACACGCTACTGATGAAGATTGTGCTCATGTGGAATTCGTTGTAGACCGAACAAAAGAATATAAAATAAAAGTGGTTATGCTGGATAATATGGAAAATGGTGTTTTAGTACCTATTGATGATGGGTCCTACATACTGATTATTCCAAAAGAAGAGGATGAAGACCTTGCGACGGTCGATATCAATATGAATCGTGATATCAACAATGGTTTAGACAGTAATAAAAATAGCTAATTGTAAAATATTAACAGGCCTTATAATATTTTATTTCAGTGGAAGCTTCTCTATAAGAAAAAAAAAACAAGAAGAATCTCATATTGATGAATTAAATCATTTCAAAAAACGGAGAGTCTTGGTTACTTATATTGAAAACGATCTAGTAAGCAACGGTTTTGCAATTAATGCATCATTGTGTCATAATAAAGAGAAAAATCTATTGCGCAGTTACAAAGTAGCGAAAGACAGTAAAACGAAAACTGGACGTGGACCGTCTAGTTTCTTTTTTTTTTTCTTGAAAAAATAGATGAGCTCTTGGGTGAAGAACCGAGTAACAGCTGTGCTCATTCTTTTAAATCTTCAAATCTGGATAAGAAGGCAGACAAATGCACGACAGCATTGGACATCAATTTTCGTAGATGAAACTCCAACGGAAGTAACAAGACGTTCCAAAAAACGAACTAAACCTAATAATGACGTCGTAAATTTGGTAACATTGCAAAAAAAAGTATACCAGCGCAAACAGCAAAAGCATAATAAAAAAATTGATATTGCACTACAGAGGCTGAACGTTGAAAAGAAGAAAGTGAATTTATTAAAACAATTGTTAGATTTATCATAAGTTAAATTATTATTATTACTTTAGAATATTGTATTTTTTTTACAACCTATGGTTTTGTTAAACTTTACTTTGTTATGAAAAATATTGTTTGTTTTTGAATAATAATAAGTTTTATTTTTAATATGTTTTTATTCTACTCTTTTACTTAATCGTAGTGAAAACAGCAAACAGAACAGATTTAATTTAATTGAAATGAAAACATCTTCTGAAGAACTTCTTTTCTCCTACTTTGACGTATTGTGTAATCAGCCCAAACTTTAAAAGTGTCATCAAGCTAATCTTGCCCATTTACAAAATTCACATGTGTAGGATCATTTTGGAGCTAACAAATATTGTGTAATACACAACTACGTATTATAATTTTAACAGAAGTTGTTATATCCAAATTCATTAAATATTGAAGTCTTCGAAATCTATCTTTCAACAAGCCAAATGTATGTTCTACAACTATTCGTCTGCTTCTAGTTGAACAGTCTATAATTTGGTGACAAAGCACTATTGTTTTTGAACGAGGAAACTATCCAATTGAGTGAAGAATAGGCAAAATCCCCAAGTAAAAATGTTTCACCAAAAAAATATACATTGTTACAGGCTTTGAAGTATAATGCGGACTTTCTTAGTAGGCGGGCCTCATGTGTAGAACCTGGTTCTCTACAGTACACATCTATAAATAATTTACATCTACAAATATTTTCAATTTCTTGCTTTTTTTGAAAGCTTTTACTGATTTTTTTACATTGTTCTAAATTTGATCAATTAATTCTGTTTTTAAACTTAATATAAAATTTAAAACTTGAATCAGAACTCTGTGAGCTAAACTATAGGTAACATCAAACCTATCAGATATTTGTCTAAAGGTCTTAGTATTAGCTAAATACCATATAAGTAGTAAAACCGACTTTTTTGCAGTTACTTTTTCTCTCCCATCTGCAAGCGATCTAACATATTAAAAGTAAATTCTTAGGTAATTTTATTATGTTAAAAACATTAACAACTTTACCTAACAGATTGTATATAACTCGACGTGACATTCTAAAATAACTCTAAAAAATTTTTTCGGTATACTCTGGCACAGTGTATTCTACAAACAGATAAATTTTCGAAATCTTTTCTAGGTTTCTGGCTAATGCATATTCCAGTTCTGAGTTACTGTCCTCACTGCTGTCTGATGACGAAGACATCGTGTTTACCACTAACTTCTATGATAACAACACTTTTCGGGGGCACAAAAATTCATACTTTTTATTTGAAAAAATGCTTACTAGAATAACTTTGTGCATCCTACTTGTTCGTATTTTTTTAATAACTTTTCCTATTCGATTCATTACAACAGAATGACAGAACGATCATGGAAGTTATACAATTATACAATCAGTATAAAAAAATTAAAAACAATGTTTACATAATAATAAATGTTTCAAAATATAACCTTTATAACCCCACAAATAAAGCAGTAATTCAGATCAGATGTGTTCTATTCGAGAAAAAACCCCTTCACCTCTAAGCTAATCACTTAGGATTAGCTAGAAGCTACTCTCATCTGATTTGATCAGAGTAGTAGGTGAGCTGAGTGGAAAACAGCGCAGGAATAGAGACCAACGTCCTTTTATAACACCTCCCTACGTAATATAATAACGTCACCTACTTTCAAAAATGATCTGCTTTTGTATCTAAAAGAATCTAAATTCATGGGTCTATTCTCTAAATCACCGCTGTTACTCTATAATTTTTACATTCTGTTAGCAACAGAGCTCTGTTAAATAAAAGTTAACATAAACTTAGCAGAGGTGTAGAAAATGCAATTTTCAAACGTGTTCTGCTAAAAACATGGTAACAGTGGTTCATTTATCCTAAAATGTAAATATTTCGAACTAATGACAATTCAAGGCTTACTATATATTTAAATTAATATTTAATGCTGTCACAAGTTTTGAGTTTTCTGGTGTTTGCTGCAAGACTACATATTTCAGCGCTTCAATGACTGAAAAAATTCAACCAGAGCAAAATATAGAAAATACGTAAAGCAGAGAGGATTAACGGGGGGTGGTAGATCGTCAGCGGCTGCTTTAACACCCACTGAAAAAAGGGGGATATCAGTTTGGGGGCGTGTGGCTGTGACTGGCACTCCACAAGTGCAAATTACGGGAGGAGGACTTTCGGAAGTTGAAGATATAAACACACTTGTGGAGGAACAAGTTGAAGCGAAAGAAAATACACAAAATGTAAGTGATGCAACTGAGACAGGATATGAAGAAAGGAAAGGCTTATCAGAAAGTTCCACGGTAGTCAGTAGAGCTAGACCTGCAGCAGTGACTTCGTTAGTAAGAAAACGCAAAAAATGCGAAATAACTCTACGCACCATAGGTGAAGAATTATTAAATGCATATAAGGAAAATTCATCCATAGTTGAAATAAAAAAGATGGAACTGGAAGATAAGAAGTTATTGCTCGAATCACAAAAATTAAAGTTTAAAATTGCAAAATACAAATTTGGAAATCAGCTGTTTGTTTTTGATAAAAATTTTTAAATTGATTTTTTCGCAAGTTTTTAATTGATAAATTTTTCTACTTTTTTAAAGCAAACACAAATATAATAATAAAATACATCCTTTTTAAAACACTGCAACTTCACAGTAAATATGGAACAGAACTCCTTAACGAAAGTTTCTATCAACAAATAATGCCCGAGCATTTCTTCCTAAGTTTAAGTAATAATTATCTAAAAAATTAGTATGCATAATGTGTTTCAAAATAAAACATTTACTTATTAAATCTAAATTGTTTTCTTCAAACACTCTGTTTTCGATCTCGTATTCAATTTCATTTTCATCCAACTGAAGATTAGCTTCAATGGCCATATTTTGTAATACGCAGGCTGCATATATAATGTAGGCAGCATTAGCAGGATGGAAATTTAATACTCGATGCTTAAGTAGTGCCCTAAAGCGTCCTTTCAAAATGCCATTGGTCCGTTCTATAACATTTCTTGCACTTTTTAAAAGAACGTTAAACCTATGTTGCGGACTGCCCTCATCTACAACTGGATAAGGTGTGAACAGCCACGCTTCTAAAGAATATCCACTGTCGCCTTAAAAAATACTCATTAACAAAAACAAAGCATTTCTTTAATTTTTACTGATCTCCAATTTACAGTTTACTGATCTTCATTTTCATAATTTGTTAATAAATGTTGCCTGACATCTGATGTCCTATAAATCGCCGAATCGTGGACAGAGCCAGGATAGCGACTATCACAACATAAGATTTTATTATTTGCATCACATATCTAAAATATAAATATAAAAAATAAAAGAGCATAAGTAAGTCCATTTACCAGCATCACATTAATACTGTAATCGCCCTTTCTATTAATGTATAAGTGTGGAGAATGGTCTTCGTCAGTACTAGGTGGTGCTATTATATTTACGTGAGTTCCATCGATGGCTCCGATGACCCCTCGGAAGCCACAAATATTGAAAAATCTTGTTTAGAATTATTATAAATTGTTTTATGAAAAAAACGGCTTTATTATACTCACCCTTGTTTTATGGTATTTTTTTTCTTCGGCCGTGGATGAAAATTTTATCCAAACCGGCATTAAAATTTCAGCAATTCCTCTGCATATTAGTGAATCTGATCTACTAACTGAAGGTTGACTCAGGGCTAGAAAAGAAGAATTTCCAACACTTTTTTGATATAAGCCTTCAGCCAAATAATTCAAAGTAGTTAAAACCTAAAATAACTCTGTAATGAAGCAATGAGAAAAAATGAAATTCCTTGCTTTTAAATGCAGAGGCAGTCCACTAATTCTTTGCCTATTATTAAAATATGGTTCAACAGCTTCAATTATATTGTAAACCAAAATTTTGTTTAGCCGGAAAGTATTTTTAAAAATGTCATCTGGGATTTCAAACGGATTTTGATTGTCCCGTAAATGGATATTATGAAGCCTTAAATAATTTCTGAAACAAATCCAAAATATATAATTATTCTCTGGTCATAATAAGCAATTTCTAGATATTATAAAAATATGATGTATCACGTCTAAGTTTTAGTTTAAGTTTAAGTTCTGGTTCCCTCAATAAACGTTTTTGAACCGCCTTGTCTCGGATGCCTAGGACTAGTCTATCCCTAATTAAATTTTCGGTTAAGTCGTCTTGGTCTTGATCAAACTCACAAACCGAAGCCAACTTTTTTAACTCAGTTACGTATTTGTCTACAGGTTTTCCAATTTCCTGTGATCTTGAGAAGAATTTGTAACGGTCAAAGACAATGTTCTTTCGTGGTTTGCAGTATGCATCGAACTTTTTGATTACATCATCAAACACTTCCTTACTCTCACCTGGGTTCCAATTAAAAGTGTTATAAATATCGATCGCTTGGTCCCCCATTTGATTGAGTAGTAAAGCTATTTTCATTTTGTCCGGTTTTGTTTGTTTTTCACTGGCCTCCAAATATAAGGTGAACCGTTGTTTATATTTTTCCCATGTTGTTGGTACGTTCCCTTCGAACTGCATCGCTCCCGGCAAATTGAGACTATTTTCCATTTTTTTCTTGGTTTTTTATACCGCTGCCACCATGTATTATTGCCTTTATTGAGTAGAAGTATTACACTCTTGCAGCACAATATAACATACTGATATAATATATAATTATAGGATAAAGCATACAACGTTTTTTTGTTGTGCCCGCTCTCTTGGTAACTCTCTTAGCAACTCTCCTGGCAACTAACAGCTAGTGGAATGCTGCCAACTTATAAACTTAAATATCACTATGTGACATTTACCTTCTTTCATCATCTTCTAATAAATACAATACAAAAGCAGGTATTAAGTCCATATTTCAATGTAAAGGGCACAATTAAACAGAAAACAAACCTAACGGGTCGATTTGACGATTTTGATCTATTAATTTCGCAGCGTGGCGTGGCGTGGACTTGAATTTGACAGATGTTGACGTTTTATAAAAGTCTAACCGAGACAATTTTCTGGCTGTAAAATTTTAAAAACTGTGCTAACTTAATGCTATATTTACAGCGTAACAGCGCATTCAAAATACCATTTTCATAATTAATGTTATTTCTACAGTATCCAATGGCAACAACAGCTTAACAGCAATGTTATGAATTAGAGAATAGACCAATAATTTCAAGATAGGAACATTTATAGATATAATGATTTATTGTACAGACCGTTCATTATTTATTTAGATCAACTCTTGCTATGAAATTTGTAACGTATGTTTAAAAAAGTGAGGTTAGGAAATTTTTTGGCGAAATTTTTCCAAACTAGCACAAGTGTTAAACTTTTATTCTCTCTCAATTTTAAGCTCATTTCAAAAATACGATTCAAAAATAAATATTTTATGCTTGACGTCTTTGAACGTTCAATCAAATAAAGCGACTATCAAAGACAATAAAAATTTGTCAAACCAAATTTTATAGCAAGAGTTGATCTAAATAAATAATGAACGGTCTGTACATAACACTATAGATATGCCGCTAATAACCTTGAAGTTGTGCGGATTTAAATTAATAAAAAAAAATTGCATGTGATAGCATTTTTGCATTATCACAATTATTAATAACTTGTGTTTTGTTGACCTAAAAGTCAAAAAATTTAGAAAAAATGTCATTAATTCCAATTAGCGTTAATCTTTAATCTATTTATTTTATTGAACTCAAAGTCAAAGTTGGATTAGTGGAGAGAATGAGAGGTTTCGGTCGTGCGTGTACCGCTCCGAAGTAAAGTGTCAAATACTGTGGAAATTGGTACGTGTACCGACAAGAAAACTACATCCAAGTACCCATCTCGAATTAAACAAACAACTCTGATAAGGGTAAGCTGATCGGTCCAGGGTTTGTCCCTAAATCAACTACCAAAATTCTTATTTACCAATATCCATTGCTACGACCCTTATCGTATCGCGCACAGATAGTGAAGCCCGTAAGAAACAGCCCGCTGCGTTGATACGCGGCGAGGCCAAAAACTATGAGTAATTCACAAGCAATTATACCATCCCAGGAACGTACCTATGCTAATGCGTCAAAAACCCAACCAACAACAAACATTATTAAACGAAATCAAGCAATATTAATCGACACAATAAGCGAACTGACATTAACAGACTATGTAGTAGCAGTCGGTACAATTATTGGACCCAAAAATATCATTTCTGCGTCAAGGATAGCCAACAATCGCATATGCATTTACCTAACATCAACCACATACGTAAACTACCTAACAGAAAACATAAACACAATAAAAATCCAAAACTATGAAATAAAAGTCAGAAAGCTAGTTTCACCAGCAAAACGCATAATAATATCTGCTGTAGGTACTTCTATACCAAACAATACCCTTGAAAACGAAATAAAAAAACTAGGTTTATCAACAGTATCACCAGTTACGACACTAAAAGCAGGCATACAAAACGAAGCATATGCACACGTCGAAAGCTTCAGACGACAGATATTTGTCACGCCGCCTCCTGAAAACTTTGAGCTTCCTTCTTCTATTGTTATCACTCACGAAAATACAAACTTCCGAATTTTCCTCACATTTGATGAAATGATCTGTTTTCTATGTAAACAACCTGGCCATACAGCTTCTAAATGTCCGACGAACCCAGATAAGGTCATCACCCTCCAGCAACGTGACCCAATAAAATCCCAAACCGAACTACAAAACGCTATAGAAACACAAATAAATGTAGCAAAAGAAACAACACCCACATTATGTATCACCGAGCACACCGCACCTGTACCGACCACAAGCACATTCACCAAAGCACAAACTAAACGACCAGCAAGCAATATTTCAGATGAACAAATAGACACAAGTAATATGGCATCCATAATCCGCGAAACCCAAAAGCAAAACGAAGACCAATTTCTTACACCAAAAACCTCAAAAAAACACAAAAACAAGAAACCTAAAACTACGAATACATCTTCTGCTGAATCTCTTAACTCACCTCCCAACTCTCAATACATACAAGACCAATTAACTTCTATCAAACAAATAATTGGAGAATCCGACACTTTTCCACTAACTTTTGAACAACTAGCAGATTTTCTAGCAAATGCGGACACATCATCTGATATCTTACATCTAATACGAGAATACACAGATGACATCTCTGGCGTCATAATCATGATGAAAAGTCTTTATCCTAAACTCACAGGGCGCAGCATTAAGATAAAATTTACAAAAATCAAAAAGAAAATTTCAGAACTAATAAAAACCGACTGGGAAACAGATTATGAAACCGATAGCTCCCAACACAGCAACACTTTCTAGTTCTACTAATATTCACTTACCTACTTCAATGGAATATAAATGGGTATTATGCCCATTTAGAGAACCTACAACTTTTAATGTCCGAATTAAAACCCTTAGTAATAGCACTACAAGAAAC
The DNA here is from genome assembly GCA_029207805.1 of Tribolium confusum. Lineage (NCBI taxonomy): Eukaryota > Metazoa > Arthropoda > Insecta > Coleoptera > Tenebrionidae > Tribolium > Tribolium confusum. The sequence continues at coordinate 20,831,946 of JALGAY010000008.1, read as the reverse complement.
CAGATTTCGCAAGGCAAAAACTCCAACTTTGAAAAAATATACTGTATACCATAAAAGTCGCGTAAACGAACCCATATCATCTGGAGGAGTAGCACTTTTAGTAGAAAAATCACTCACCCCACAAGAAATTCCATTAGACACCGAACTTGAAGCGGTAGCGGTAACAATCCACTATCCCCAATCTATCACCATATGTAACATCTATCTTCCTCCAAACAAAGATATTTCGTTTGCTGATCTCTCCAATCTTATATCTCAGCTTTCTGGGCCATTACTTTTAGTCGGTGATTTTAACGCCCATAGTCCAATTTGGGGAGCAGTCAAGACTAATAAAAAAGGAAACATCGTAGAAGAGTTACTTGAAAAAACAAATCTCATACTACTTAACAATGGATGCAAAACCAGATTTCACGCTGCGACTGGTCAGTTTTCAACCCTAGACTTATCCTTTTGTGATGTGTCTATTGCTCATCTTTACGAATGGTCTGTCCATCCTGAACTACACAATAGCGATCATCACCCAATTTGCATTTACCATACCGACAATACTACAGAAGAAAACACATTCCGCCCTCGCTGGAAAATCCGCAACGCAAATTGGGACGAGTATACAGTCATTCTTACAAACAAAATAGACTCTTTTACCCCATCAAACTCAGCAACACAACAAATCACAGAACTGACCAATATGATTAACCAAGCTGCCGAAGTCTCAATAGGAAAAACTTCACCAACAAATAAACGCCACACAGTGCCATGGTGGAATGACAAGTGCGAGGAAGATATAAAAGCAAGCAAGAAAGCCCTAAATCGTCTAAAACGCCATAATACCATCGAAAATCTTTTAGAGTTCAAGAGATTGAGGGCCAAAACTCGACGGACTTTAAAAGAAAGCAAAAGAAATTCCTGGCGAAATTACGCTTCAACAATAACCAGCTCAACACCAGTAACAGAAGTCTGGAACAAAATAAAAGCAATTAAAGGAACAAGAACTAACACTAAAATAAAAATGCTAAAAAATGAAGGAAAAACCTACATCACAAATAACGAAATAGCGGAAATACTCGCATCTCAATTTCGTAGCTCTTCAGCAGACTCAAACTATACACCCGAATTCTTAACACGAAAGAAACGTGTTGAAAAGAGAGACATAGTTGTAAACCTTTACGATAACCACGATTTAAACGATCCCATCCGATTAGAGGAATTAAATGAAGCCTTGCATAACAGCCGAAACACTACACCTGGCCCTGACGGCATTCCTTTTATTTTACTCAAAAAGCTACCACCTGCTGTCAAACAGCGTCTCCTAGATGCTTTTAACTTACTATTAGATACCGGCTCGTATCCAGACATTTGGTCTACAGCCCTAATTTTGCCTTTCGCCAAACCCAACAAAGATAAGGCAAATCCTTTATCATACCGACCAATCTCACTAACTTGTACTATGGGAAAATTGCTGGAAAAAATAATAAACAGAAGACTTCAATGGTACCTAGAAACCAAGAAACTACTAACCCCAACTCAAAGTGGCTTTCGTAAAAATAGATCCACAACTGATAACATATTATTTCTAGAATCTGAGATACACGAAGCTTTTGCCGACAATCAAAAAGTACTAGCCGTCTTCTTTGACTTACAAAAAGCGTTTGATACAGCTTGGAAATATCCTATACTAAACACACTACAGACATGGGGGGTTCAAGGCAAAATACTTGCATTCATAAAAAATTTCCTTAACAACAGAACTTTTCAAGTTTTCGCTAATGGCTATACATCTTCCATCCAACAACTTCAAAATGGTATCCCACAAGGATCGGTACTTAGCACCACCCTATTTCTAATTGCAATAAATAACATCGCAAACGATATAAAAGCACCCATAAAATCCCTACTGTTTGCAGATGACCTGGTCATATTCACAAAGGGTAAAAACCTGGATACAATGAGAGCTTTGATGCAAGAAGCTTTACGAACGGTTGAAATCTGGTCGCGTACAACTGGTTTTTCGTTCTCCACCGAAAAAACTCAATGCATAATCTTTTCCAAGAAACCAATGGTAAATCCACCACTTCTAACTTTTCATAATCAATCGCTAAAATTTGCAAATCAAGTAAAATATCTGGGAGTAATTTTAGACAACAAATTGACTTGGAAGGCTCATATCAACAACATTATAAAAGAAAGCCACAAGCGTTTAAATATATTAAAAACTCTTGCACACCAACAATGGGGAGCAGAAACCGAAATGTTGCTGAAATTTTATCGCACACTTGTGCGACCAATAATAGACTATGCTTCGGTTGCATACACTACAGCCTCTTCTAGTGATCTCAAACAGCTAGATATCTTACAAAATACCGCTCTAAGAATTATATTCGCAGCCTTTCGTACAACACCAACGGCCAGTCTTCACTGTCTAGCATCCGAAATTCCACTACATCTTCGACGACAATACCTGACTATCATATATTGTTTAAGAGCTTCAGAAAACACCTTTAATCCAATAAACACACTCCTAAATTCCCATCGCTCCCAAACCATTTTTGACAAGAAAAAAACTGCCAAACCGCCAATATACCGTCTACTCCAACACACCCTAGAAAACCTTCACTTTACCTTACCCCCAATATTCACTCTTCCTTACAATTCATGTCCGCCTTGGACCCACAGCAAAAGAAACTTTAATTTTGACCTTGCCAACATGACACAAAATGAAGAAGATAACTATACCATCCAAACAAAATTTTACTCTATTATTAACATCATTCCAGACCCTGTAGTAATTTTTACAGACGGTTCTAAAACCAGTGATACAGTTGGATGCGCATATGTTATAGAAGATAGTATTCAAAAATACAAACTACCTCCAATGGCCTCTGCACTAACTGCTGAACTAACAGCCATACTACAAGCACTCAGCTCAGACACATTATCTGAGCTCACAAACAAACACATAACTATCTGTACCGACTCACAAAAATGCATGACACTATTGAACACCATATTCTCACCCTATCCTATTATCCGGATTATACAAGACCAAATACACAGCCTTGAGTCCAAAAACAACTGCATACACTTCATCTGGATACCAGCCCACGCAAACATAGGCCAAAATGAACTCGCCGATAGCGCAGCCAAAGAAGCAGGAACAGACAACAACTCCCACATTGTGAAGAAAATACAACGTAGCGAAGTGGAAAAAGAAGCTAAAACCAGCATCCTTAGGAAGTGGCAGAATATTTGGGAAACAACCAAAAACCACCTTCACATCATTAAACCGGATGTAGGAACAAAATGGACTCACACAGGCCACTCTAGACGTGAAGAAGTCGTGCTTTCAAGACTACGTTTGGGACACACGCAAATGACGCACAAGTACATTCTACAAAAAGAAGATGTCCCAAAATGCACATGTGGACAAAACCTTACAGTGAACCACATCCTTTTAGAGTGTACTCTTCACGACGAGACTAGAAAAAAATACAGCTTTCCCACCACAATAATCGAACTTCTGACCAACAATCATCAGACTGAAGACCGTGTAATTCATTTTCTGAAGGAAATTAAATTGTTCAGTGCTATATAACAAACAGTGTCAGTGTATTAAAGCAAAATATTTAATGTATAAATTAGTTGTACGGTTACCAAATTGTATCGGTGCTAATAACCCCAGGGTGGATGCACCTAAATTTAAATAAAAAAAAAAAAAAGTCAAAGTTGGGAAAATTTTTTCCTCTGACGTATATTATGCTGTATAATGCTATGCTCAGCATCTTTTTGTATTATAAATGTGTATATATTTACAAACACTAATTAAAATTACAAATTCATTTTATTACCATAGCTCAATATAAGTTTGTTTTATTTTATTAGTTTTTTTTATTGATTAATATTTTTTAGATACACAATGCCACTAAATTTTTTAAAATTTATATTTTCATGAAAAACATTGGAAAAAAGTTGTTCGTGACATTGACAATTATTGTGCGGAAGGAAATAATGAAGCTTATGAAAATATTGTGGAGAGAGCTCTTCCATGGTCCTTCAGCAAATTAAATGATTTTGCGTGGGGTGGATTTTATGATGGAACTTTTCTTATTTACATTCTATGGATGACTGATTGGTGTAAATATTATCCTGATAGGCATTTATGCTTAAAATATGATTTTTTTCAAATTATTATAACAGAAATAAGTTTTTTTGCAAAAATTGTTATTTTAACAATATAAATGTTTTAAAAAATGTGACTATCATAATAAATTTATGTTTAAAGAAGTTTACCAACATTATGCTGTTTATAAAGAACAGTTACAGAATTATAGCAAAAATCCTGTAAGTTGGTGTAGTTGGTGCTTGCATCAATGTCTATTTCAAGTAAGTTTTATCATAATTTTTAGCATTTTTCTGATAATACTTTTTAGGTTGAGTACTACACAATTTGTATAATAAAAGCACACGCTATATTTTTTCGAAATAACAATTTCTCAAAATTTTACAAAAAAGAATTGTAAAATTTTTTAAATAAACATTTTATTTTTTTAAATTATTTACTAAGAGCCGTCTGACACGATACAAGTTTTAGTACTAATTTAAGTACTGAAATTGCACGCGCAGATTTAGTTTAGCAGTTGGTTTCTATAAAGGAAATTCCTGTCTGACACGTTAGTACCGTGTTAGTAAGAAAGTTAGTATACGAGCCTGCGCATTGATGATGTTAAGACACGATCAAACGTCAAATATCATTTAAATTTCTAACCCCTTTAAAATTGTGTTGGGGTGATGGCGCAAGCTCGATTGTGCTTGAAACCGTATGTTGATACCACAGCTGATACAGCATAAACGGCACATGACCGGTGAACTGCGTATCCTTAGTGCGCACATTTAGTTCAAGAAATTAGAACATGTTCTATTTTCTTGCAGCCGGCTGGACTAAAATTGCGCGGGCACTTTCAGTATTTAAATTAGTACTAAAACTTGTATCGTGTCAGACGGCTCTAATGTTTTATGGTTACCGAATGCCAGTTACCTGTTTGACAAATGGCAGCTATCTGAATAACTCCCTACTCCCTCCAATTGTCACTCCTTTACCTTTACAGTATATTAAGTTATTACAATGTTTAGTGTGAGCTAATGTTAATTTAATCACTATGAGGCCAACAGCGTCATTCATTATGTTCTTAAAATTTTTGTTTTTAGTAAACATTTAATGATAATGATGTTATAAAATATCTGCAACTATTTGGCTATTTAAACTCTTCAATTACTAATCAGTCATTAATAGACGTAAACATTGCGATATCAACTTTTGAAGACTTTTATAACTTAGAGGGTGATGAAAGTATGTCAAAAACGCTTACCGACTTTATTACAAAACCGCATTGTGCTGTTTCTGACTCTCAAGAATTTAGAATTTTTATTAAATGAAAAAAAGTGAACTTACTTGGTTTTTTTCTGGAAGTACAATGACTACAAAAAGAATTGCTGAGAAAGCTTTTAATAGATGGAAAAAAATTACAAACTTAGATTTTAAATATTCAATAGCTAAGCCGGATATTTGTTATTGCTTGGGATGAATTGTGAGCAATCTTTTGATAAAAAAGAAGTTAATTTTAGCTTATGCTTTTTATCTTAATAATGGTGCATGCAGAGTAATACATTTAGATCGTAGCGAAAACTGGAATTTGCGTTTAAACAATTCAGATACTTAAAAAATAAGTCTTTTATCAATACTGATGCATGAAATAGGCTATGTTCTCAACTTAGAACATTCATCTGATTCAAATTCGATTATGTATGCATTTTTTTGGGAAATAAACAAAATCTTTCCGAAGATGATATAGCAGGTATTCGATATTTATATGAATATCCAGCAAAAGCAACACCGCAACCACTACTAAATCTATTGCCATCACCATCGCCACGACCACGATCTTTACCACCCTTATCGCAATTACCACCCTCAACAAGTTCCACAAGAAAATCTCCAAATTTATATAAGTTAATAGATAAAGAAATACTTGATTTGCCAATAAATTTATGCGAAATAAAATCACCAGATAATATATTACTTACAAACAATAATCATTTGTATGTATTTTATAAAAAATCAGTATGAATTACAAGATTAAATGAAAGTAGAAATACTCGACAATTTACAAAACGAATAAAAATTGAAGATTATTTACCTAATATAAAATTTTTGCATATATATCAAAGAACAACTGGGGAAATTGTAATAATTCATAATAATAATTTTACTATGTTAAATTTTTCTAGTTTTCAACCAATAAGCGGTTGAACGAATATTCCTATATTTCTCATAAATATATTCTTCCATCAAAAACTAAAATTAATGCTATTTTTAATACATATACGAGTCTAACATTTATTTTCTATAATAAATGATTTTATCGAAAAATAAATGAATGTGAATATAATGTAATAAATCAAGGATTAATAACTGTGCGATTTCCAGACATACCGTTAGATGTGACAAATGCTTTTAGATATATAATAATGGAAATATATATTTTTTGAGGGGTAATACGATGTATGAATTTAATGAATTTTCTAGAAAAATTACAAAAGCAGGACTATTTAACTGGGACATACTTAAAATTCAATGTTCATCTACTACTATTTTAAATTGACTTAAAATATTACTAAAATTGTTATCATCATATTTAAAATAAATAAATAATTAATGCCCACCTTAAACACTTTATTAATATTAATTTTTATAAAATGTAAAAATCAACTGTAGTAAGCAGTGTTATCTACTACTTCTGTAAAAAATAATATCAAGGATGTATGTAGTTGTTGTTAATTAATTTTTTTTTTTTTTATATTTGATAATTCTATGAACAAACCCTTTTCCTTATTCCTAATCCCTCTTAAGAAAGTTGTAGAACTACAATTTATTTAATATGTGATTAGAGTTTTTAAAAATAAGACTGTTCTGATAAATATTTTTTCTTTCCATAAGACAAGTTTCAGAAAATAATTTCTAATTACAAATCATCTAATAAAGACATATGCGTTATTTAATAATTCTATAAATTATATTTTTTCTTATTCATAGTTCAAATTCATTAATCTGTGGTTCTTTCTGCATCGCAATTTCCGAGAGATAAGTTTTAGTCATAAAAATACATTCTATAAATCAACCCCTTTTTTGCTTATTTAGAATATCTTTTAGAATGGTTGAGAAGAGTTTTATATATACCCTGTAAAATTTGAAAAAACCTATCATTCGTAAAAAATGAGTAGACAAATACAAGCTGAGTGATTTCACTATATTGTCATATTTATCTTCGCTATTTTTTTATTTTTTAGAACCTGAATTGCTGATACGATGGGCTGGTGCAGGTGGTAAGCGGGTTCCTCGCCTAGAACAAAAGGAGACCCTTCACATCGATGGTGAGTACTTTGCATTCGTTTAATATTAATAATTAATTACTTTTTTTTTACTTCCAGATCCTACGTGCTACTTTATATTTTTAATAGCTACCACAGGTTACATTTTTTTGAATAAAAAAACACCCTATTTTATGGTAGATGAGGGTTTTCTTAATGGATCACCCTCCTTCCAGGCGAGATGCTGTTTTTGCGCTGAGAACTGGGACCCGTACCCGATATACATGGCACATACCCATCGCCCTGAAGGAATGCACTTCACATGCATATTATGCCACAGGGCGATTAGACCGTATGTGACCGATCCGGTGTACGGAAATATTTAATAAATATTTAATTAATTAAAAATACAACATGAGGTACCGACACAAACGTTTTGTTAAAATTATACCAAAGTGTAATTCTTTCACGATTAAACTATAAATTTATAATTCTTAAATCATCCTACCAGTCATATAAAAAAATTGCCAACACAATTCAATTTACTGCCCAACGTATTGTACTAGTCGCCTACCAAACTAACCCAACGGATAGTTTGGTTGCTCTATCAAATTATAAGTAAAAGGATTGTAAACGCAAGAGTTTTAACTGAAAGTGTAGAAGAGTCAAAAAAAAAAAAGTCAGCAAAAGATGAACGCATAAAATGGCCAAATTTTCGGCAAAAATAAGATTTAGAAACAACCAACAAAATTATTTACAATTTTTTTGCAGCAAAGAAAACAAAAAGCAGCAGTATTTGATTATGCAATAAACCAAAAAAAAAATGGAGCAAAAGGTTTGGGGTAAAATATCACCCCACATTAGATCAAACGATAATCATACAATCTGTTAAAAACAGAAAAATTATACAATTTTTCCACCATTCTGCAAAAGTAATAAGATTCAGGAATAACTAAGACAATTATTTACAATTTTTTAAGCACCTTACAAGCACAGAAAAAAAAATATTTTTACAAAACAAGGAAACCCAAGACTCCAAAAGAGCAACATTGCAAAACGACCACCAAAAAGAGTACAATTATAAAAATTTGTTGTATTTTTTTGTTATTATTTGATTTGAAAAACTTAAGACATTATTTGGCAAGAACGTTCAAGACAAAATGTATGGAAATATGGCACATACGAGGGCCGCCTAATAAATTCGCGGCCTAAGGTACTTAGCGATGACTCAGCATTTTGTCACTTGTAACACTGGTTGTGTGACTTTTTGTGAGCATATATAACACGCTTTTTTAGTATTTGTTCCACTAGGACTTTATTAGAAAAAAATTAGTACGCGTTGAGTACCGCGAATGCTCAACAAGCAGCGTCGATTAGGAGTTGTAGGGATTTTTTGAAGTTGTGTCAAAAAATTTCGATAAATTTTGTAATCAGATTGTGATCGTTGATAAAACCTGGGTTCGTCAGTATAATCTAGAGTCCAAACAAGAGTCAATGCAGTGAACAAAAAAGAGAGAAAAGTCGCTAAAGAAATTCAGTATGGAAAAGTCGACGTCAAAGATTATGGCTACCATTTTCTGGGACAGCGAGGGAATTTTACGAATTGGTTATTTGCCTGAAAGGACTCCAATGAATGGTCAATATTATGCTAATCTACTAGATCAGGCACGTAAGGCAGTCGTACAGAAAAGACGTGGCAAGTTGGCGCGCGAAGTGCTGTTTCTGCAAGACAACGCGCCCGTTCACACCGCTCGGGTTGCAAAGGATACCTTAAAAGCCACGGAATTCGCCGAACTTGACCACTTACCCTACAGTCCGGACCTGGCTCCCAGTGACTTTTTCCTTTTTTCAAATTTAGAAAAGGAGTTGCGGGAACGATGATTTTCGGATGAAAATGAAATGAAGGCGGCTGTAGAAAATTATATTACAAAAAAATCAAATGAATATTTTTTTAGTGGTATAAAGGTCTTATATTTACAATGTAAAAATTGTATTGTTCTTGAGGGGGATTACATTAAAAAATAAAATATATAAAACTTTACTTTTCATTCATTAAGTACCTTAGGCCGCGGATTTGTCAGCCTTCCCTCGTATGTAAGCCATGTAAAACAAAATTGCAGAAGCAAGAGATAATTTATTTTTGTGTGCGTAACTAAATTTTTATTATTTGTGCAAATTATATACAAGACTATCCAAGGTATACAAGATTATAGATCATGTAGAAAAACGACAATTAGCATGGTATGGACACGTAGTGAGATTGCCTAGAAATCCATGACAAAAAGACTGATAAAATACACGCTCCCAAACCGAAAAAGAAATAGTAGACCCACAATATCCTAGATACAAGGTATTAAAAAAAATCTAAACGATCGAGCTCAAAATGAAGAAGATGTAACAGACAACAAAAAATGGCGAACGAAATGTGGGATGCGGCAAAGGTTGTAGAAACCCCACTACAAAAAAAATAATAAATTTTCGATTTCTTCCCTAGCTGTTTTTGAAGCCCAGACAGTGTACTGCTTCAATTCTTTGTCGTTTTCAAATTCTAGACATTACAATAAATGATGGTAGTCTAGTAATTGTAACAAAGATTGCGACGAGCCACTACGAGCTACGAGTACTACATAAAAAATCAGGTACTTTATGGCAATTTATTTATTAAAAAATGTAATTGTCGTTAAAATATCGTACAAACAAACCACGGTGTAAATTTTATTACACCTCGCTTTCTATCTAACCTCGAAGCTTAGTTTTCAGTCACATACCCTGAGCCCTTAGTGTAATTGAAATATATACTTTCCACCTTGATAGTAATATATGTACTACTAATTAATAATAAACATTAATAATTGAAAAATAGTACAATTTCGATTTTTTGCACTTTTAGTACTTAATTTATACCTTTCTTCGTCAGTAGTGCTATAGATTCAAGTGGTGACATGGTCAGACATGGCGTCAATTTTGAGTTGTTGACAAAAATTAAATACATTTTTTTTAACTCCAAAAGATAAGTATATAAATACCCAAAATTGTTTCCATAAATATCAGTGACCTTTTTTAAATACTTGTTTTTCTACGACACACGATATATAACGACAAGTTTGTAGATATATGTACAGACATAGAGTTACTCTGATTAGAATATAATCTTCTTTTTGTTCTTAAGTACCTACTTTAACATTTCGTTATTTTTTGTATCGTTTTGTTTAGATACAAGAAACATAACTTATTTAACTTTTAATTTTTATTACTTTTTTTAGTTGTCTGCTTTACATCAGTGAAATAGAGTGTTTTAGAATCAAAGCCGCTTTAAAAAGTTTGATATTAACAAAGATTATGAAAAAGTTAGAAAAATAAATCTTGGGGCTATTGATCTTAAACCATCATATAGTGAAATCTTTACACAAGTGTGTATAGAATATAAACCAAGTACTGAACAAGAGGGTACACACTTGTGTACAGATTGTAGCAGTTTTTTTCTGTTTGTGTACAAAGTCTGTAGACTTTCACCTAAATAAAGACATAGTTTTTATATTAACGTGTACTAAAACGCTTCCAGAGAGTGAGTACATAAACTGTATATATAATTGTTACTTATTATTCATTTTAGTATTTTAGTTAGCTATAGACCTGATAGACACCAATTTAACAAAATTCGATGCAAAAAGTTTTGCAATATACAGAACAATTAAAAGATGTCCTAGAGTGTGATATAAACTCCAAAACTTTAGTTCATTAAGACAAAGTCTAGGAGATTTGTCTCGTGGTGATGTTAGAAAAAAATTGGAAAAATCGAATATACCATTCAATCTTAAAGTCGTCTGTTATGGAACTATATTGATGCAATGTCAGATAATAAATATGACAGCGACGAGACCATTGACAAAAAAAGATGAATTTATTTATTAATTTATTTATTTTAAGTTCTTTGTAGTATAATCTTTACCATGTAATGTTTGTTATTAATAAAAATATTTGTCACATGAGATTTTTTTTATTATAGCTTTTTCTGAAAAAAGCTTAAATAAACTCTTATAATAAAAAATTTTGAAACAAATCTAGGCTACGCTAAGCTAAGCTTAGCTTAATTTAAAAAAAAATGATAAATACCTCTAGGACTAAGTTAGGCTAAAAAAAATACAAAAATACTAGCATTCTTCAATTCTTGTTTGTATTATACTCCACTTTTAATAACACTTGCTCAAAAACAAACAATTTAGCCGAATTAGGTAAGTATACATTTTACAAACTGAAAGACAGGTTCAATTCCCGCGATGGCTGGTAATGCAAGTTTTTTTTTGAATTTTAAAAAAAATTGAAAACGTCAATTTTGTTTGATAACAATAATGACCTAAGATCATGACCTAATAATAATGATTAATAATTGCCCTTTAAGAAACAAACATTAAAATGTCTATTTACAATATTAAAGAATATAAAAACATTTATAAAAATCAAAAAATTGAGAGGCATGCGAGTGCAGGTGTCATAATCTACCAGCGGGAAAAATATTTTCCAACTCTAATAAAATTGACTACTCAGCTTGAAGCAGTTGCAATGACAGTACATTTCAAAAATATGCAAGTCTCCATCTGTAATATATACATTTTCCCAAATCGTCAATTTACCAAAGAAGAACTTATAAATCAAATTCCGGCAGCTAAAATAGTTATGAGCGATTTCAATTCTTATAATGTACTCTAAAAATCTACAACTATAAGCACCAGAGGTAAAATTGTGAAAGAGACAACAAACAACTGCAATTTAGTTCTTCTTAATTCAGGTGATCCTACCTGATTTAATGCGTTCAAGGGCACTTTTTAACGTTAGATCTTACTTTTTGTAGCCCCGATCTTATGCCATTCATGCAATGGCAAACATTTGACTCCTTATATAGAAGCGATCACTATCCAATATAGATCACCAACCTACTAGAGGAACCTTACATACCGTCAAATAATACTAAACAGTGGAATCTTAAAACAGCCAAATAGATTTGACGACACTAATATTAGCAGTGGCTAAACAATATATTGAATACGTATCACCACCGAAAAATAAAACTCCGTTTCTTGGTGGAGCCAACAATGTAAAGAAGAAATAGCTGCTAGTAAGCAAACATTCAATAAACTAAAACGTTATAATTCACTTGACAATATTATTGAGTTTAAAAAGCTTTGAGCAAAAGCCAGATTTGTAGTCAAACAGCAAAAAAAAAGTTTTGGCGCCACTTTATTTTGATTATAACTTGCTCAACGCCTATACAAGCAGAGTGAGAGAAAGTAAGAAGACTAAAAAGAAAATATTTTTCTCAAACCACCCGACTAATCTATAGAGATAAGACAATTACTGACAAACCAGAAGTGGCAGAAATCTTAGCCAATACATTTAAAAAAAACTTTAGTGATAAAAACTATACCAGAGATATCTTAAAATAACATGAGAAGAAAAACAGTCACCTAATTGCATTAGACACTCAACTCTATATACTCAACGAAACCATTACTTACGAAGAACTCGAAGAAGTCCTCCAAACATGCGAAAACTCTAGTCCTAGACCTGACAAGATACACACATTTGGATTTGAGTTGACTTGTAATTTCTGCTGTGTAAATGACGAATAGTAATAAACCAAAAACTCAGTCTTAAGACATTGCACTTAAGATGTGTTGTTAAGGGTTATAGGAATTACCAACTGTAACGGGCTATTTTTACGTAAAAACAAATGTCACTTGCCACCTGTGATAAATAACATAAATAAAGAATAACCCTAGTTTTAAAGTAGTAGGTGATGAAAAATTTTACCATTTTGAGAAAACTGTCCTCCATTTTTTCTCTTTTTCGGTTTTGGCTCGTACTAGAGAAAAGGTCTCTAGTTATTGTAAAATTGTCTGGCAATTTTAAGTATTTCTGAAGTTGAAATAAGAATAGCGTTTGGACCAGATAATTTGTGAGACCTACCCCGAGTATTTTTTCACTTGGCCGTGTCAAGCACATGGTAGAAATCCCCACATGCCATCTTAGCGTGAGTTTGAGTTGAAATAACAATGGGTTTGTTATTTTCCTTTTTTGTAGGGATTTATTTAGATTTAGATTTATTTGAGTTGGATTTCCTTTACGTGGATTTATTTCAAGTGGATTTATTGTGGGAGTGTTTGGGACTTGTATGGTACTTGTTCTTGTAGTCGGACACGTGGAATTTTGTCCGGATTTTGCTATTTGAGACACAGTGGCAGTGTTTCTGACCTTGGACTTAAGTTAAGGGTTGGCTTGAAGAAAAATCAAGATTTGGGGGTAACGTACCATCAACCTGTTCTAGAACCCCACATCACGTGTCGAGGAAAACCAGGCACTGGGCTGAGTTATTTTTCATTGTATTTCTTGTCACTCTAGCTGGTTGTCGCTTCACGGCACCACTAACTTTTATATTATCCGCGTGTTTGTGTCGTACCCTTTAGGTAATTCATCACGGTGCATTTTTGTTAGTGCACTTTTAATGTATTGTATTTTTTTTGTATAGATTTTTTAGAAATTAAGTTAATTATCGAGTTTATTTATAACTTGTTTAAATTGATTTAAAAAGTTAAACTAACTACGCGCACGTATAGTAGTATTGGGAACAAAAGTCACGAATACTAGTACTTCCAAGATAGCGCTATCTCGTTACGCCTTGTATTTTTGTAAATTTATTTTTTTGCTCTGTCTACGGCTGTAGTCAGGCGATCAAGTTTTGCTCATTAGTCAACTCGATAATAACCTAATTTGGGATTCTTTTTTGTTGTTATTTTGTTCTTGCTGGAGTATAATTAGATTTGTTTGGGACATCTTGTGGTTTCTTTTCTTTTATTTTGTGTTACTTTTTCACTAGAGCCTCTCGCAATTGAAGCTCAGCGTAATCGCCTAGGTGTATAACAATTGCGTGGCGCCCTGTTTTTACCATCTCTAAAAGAACCCCGCCGCCCACTGACAAGCCGGCAACACCAGGGCCTACGGCGGTATACTTTAAGTGCAAAGAGTAACCAGATAAAAAAAATAAGCGTCACACAACTTTGACCTTAGATGTTCGTTTGCTAAGAAAAGCATCAATCCATCAGAACAAATTATCCAGCAATTCGCAGTGCTTAAGTCTGGAGAGAAAGCGACCTTTACGTATACGGTCTAAGGTTTTTTAAAAATCTAGGCAAGTAACATCATCAAAATTATTGACGCCTATTTTTTAGTACAACTATTAAAGCAGTACAATAAGTTTGTGGCAGTCGACTTAAAATGCAAAAAGCTGTGCTATGTGGAGACTTTAGCAACTAAAGAAATAAAACTAATTGATCTGTAATTGGAATCATCAAATTTGTTGCTATTTTAATGTCGCCTATTAAAAAACAAACTGCCAAATCAAACGATTGTTTCATCAATGTGGTGGTAGGTCTAGCTAAATAAGTGGCATAGTTTTTAAAGTAGAAGAAGAAATATCTATTCCAAGTAATTAAGTTACAACTAACTTTAGTAGTTTTTGTAATACAACGTTTTCTGAAAATTGTACAATTTTCAGATTGAAGAAATTTGTAAGTATTTAAACTGGAGATTAAAATGATAAAAATTTGTAAATGTTTTGGAGACCTCAAAGTTGTCTATCAAGATGTTATCACAGTTACTTTTGTTACCAAGTCTTGTAACCAATTCACACAAATAATCGACATATTTCTTGTCTATCAGATGTATTTTGTTCATTGTTCTGACTTTCTTCATAGTAGAAGATAGAAGACTATTAGAGCAAGCTAGTCAGCTGTGCTTACACTTAGCTTGTATTTACGCCAAAGCCTTCTTTTTTTTCCTAATAATCCAATAATCTAAGAATTAGTCTTAGATATTTTGTAAAAAATAGTGTAGAAACAATTATCGACGATATTCTGAGCATAAAATTTATTTTTAGTTATTTTTGACAAATAGATATTGTGCGAGTTAAAAACAGAAATTTTTGTTTTACTTGATTAAAATAGATATTTTACATTAAATAGTAAGTTCTTGTTAGATCTTGAAACTAAGGGCAGGTGGGTGCTAATTGTTCCTGTAACAAGTAGGCTGAAAAACAATTGGTGTAAGATCTACACGAAATCTTTCACATAAACAATAAATAAAACATCATTACAATTATTTTTAAATATTTTTTAAATATTTTTTTTATATTTTAGTTGCAACTACGAGTATATTAAATATCGGTTTTTTGCCAAGTTTAGAAAATATTTTGCCATAGTTTTTATAAAAAAAAAGCCCCGCCAGTTTCTCATCAAATTCTATTATAGCAGAACAGTTTAGAATAGGTTATAAAAATCAAAATAAAATGTAAATAATACGATTCATTTAAAGGTCATTTTTCAGATTGTTGTTTTTAACAATGTTGCAAAACGTGTGGTTAAAAAAAACAAAGCAAATAATTAAAATATAAAAATGAAGATTACCCAATAAATAAACTTTTTTGTTAATATTTTACATTTCAGAGATGTAAAATGCAAAAATTCATCTAAAAAAAGACATGAAAAATTAGATGTCAACATGAAAACTAATTTCAGCTGCAAACAAGACTAGATATTTTTAAAATATCGCACATAAGCACAAACAACTTGGTTCTTAAGAGTTGTTTTATCTCATTTTTTAGTAAATTTTGATTAAACAAAAACTGCATCCTTTTCATATTCAGAAAGTCTAGTTGCTTCGGTCTAAACGTCTATCTAGGATGTGTTTATCAATAATTTCCTACTAAGTTTGAGGAAAATTCGAATTTGTCTAAAATTTTGACCATTGATGCAGCTCATTTGCACATAACTGCGCAGTACAAATAATGGACACATTCCATTTACTATTCGAGTAAAAACGTTGTATCCTCATAACGATGCCTTAACTTTCTGATCTGTGAAAATTACCCTGACAGTATTATTACTTCTAGTATTAAACATACTTCTTTTACTACTAGCTCAAAAAATAGCGGTAAATTTCATTGATTGATTTATAACTTTAAAAGTGGCTTTATAATTCACCGACTACAGCTATTAATGTTACTGTAGGATGTTTAAGCACCTGACTCGGTTTCCAACCTAAAAGTACTCCCTATCATAAGTTTTAGAGCCGATAAATATAGCAACTAGAAAAGTTCAAATTTTATTGTAAACAATTTCAAAAATTGTCATTTATTATTTTAATTATGTAAAGGTTTTTGAGAATAATATTTTTTTGGATCGTTTTGGTGTGTCGAATAAAACAAAAAAACCAACTAAATAACTCCGAAAACTAGAAAACAGGTTTGGTGCTACTATGAAGTATTAAACGAATTCAGTTCTGCAGTATGTAAAATTATGATGTGATAGCAATAAAATAGCTGCACTAAATTACAAGATATACGATCACGCAGCAACAGTGGCAACAACTATTGCAAAGTTTAAAAATAGCATCTTTAAATACTGTTATATAAATAAAGATAATAAGAGATAGATATCAGAACCTTTACACGTGCCAAGCGAATTGATCGGTTTTTGTACAAAAAAAGAAGATAGTAAAACCATGACAAAAAAAATGATATTACAATGTTATGAGAAAAAATCCTAATCTTTTGTTAGGAACTCTGGAATGCACCTCATTGGCGAGAGCAAAAGAATTCAATACGACAGATAAGTCTAGAATCTTTGGCTTGTTAGAATAAATATGGGACAAATACAAATTAGATGAAAATAGGATACAGTGCTTGCACGTTGAATTTTTTAACCGTTAAAAGTCAAAATCTAGATCTTGTTTTGTGACAATGTCAAAAAAATATTGAAAAAATAATATATCATTCACCCTTAAAAAACGGCTGTTATGAAACTATGTTGATGTAATGTCTGACAGTGAATATGACAGCGATGAAACCATTGCAGAAGAGGAATAACTTTATTTATTTACTTTATTTGTTCTTTGTAGTATAATGTATTAGCTACTGACGCAACTACAGTAGACGAGGGTGCTAAAAACACTTTATACCATTTTCGTCACCAAATTTAACACATTTGCTTTTAGAAAAACAAAGATCAGTTGCTGAGACATACCCTAGTCATCCATAAGTTTATGGAAGTCAATTTAGTCTCATTATTGATAAATTATATAATAAAAGTAACAGCAGCTAATATACCACATTATAGTTAAAAAACACAGCGGTTGGAATATGCTTGTTATTCTTGTTGATAAAACAAAGTTAGCCCTACTACAGTGCGTAATACGTGGCACCTCTTCATGTTTTCGATGATAACACTTAATGTGGCCAAAAAGTTTTAATGTGGTACATTTTTTTAAACGATTGACTACAAAAGTTATCAGACATGCTGCAAATTATGTGTCCACAAACTTATTCAAGAACTAGTCAAATATAAAATTTATAAGCCTTAAAAAAAATAATGTTCAAGACGGTGAAAGATTAACAAAAGATATACATAACTTTATTGACTTTTTTGGTTACTTTAGATCTAACTACTAGAAAGCAGGGATGGGCGATGTCAACAATTTGTGTCAACTTTGACATTGTTGACGCGTCGACAATTAGGTAAATGTCGATTTAAAAAACGATGTCAACAATGTCGACAAAGTCAACAATGTCGACTTTTAATATAACCTTAAGAGGTTATCTTTTTTTTAAGTTTGGCAAGGCTGCTACTGCTGTGTCTGACTCAACGACAATCAGAATGTTTAAATTAGCTCACTGTTGCGCACGCACCCAGGTTTTAAAGCCGTTTTAATGGTCTTTTGTTTGTTAATTTTTTCTTTACTTTTGTATAATAAAAACGTTTATCAAGATTAGGTTTTTTGTACGAATTTTTAATGTAAAATGTACCTAAATAACTGTTAATGTTAAAAATTATACATGCTAAAAGAAGTTAACACGTGAACAGTATACAACATAACCTTACATTTTAAATAATTGACATTTGTTGACATTTGTCGACATTGTCGACATTGTTTACGTTGTTGACGCTTTGTCGACATGTCGAGGTCGACAACTAAAGTCGACGCGTCGCCGCCCATCCCTGCTAGAAAGAAGATGTTGTTAAGGCAATACCCAAATCTACACAAGAGTCTACATTTGAGCAATATTCACACCCAATTTAATAAAGATATTAAAAGTTTTTATTATCAATAATATGAACCACACTGAGTGGAAAAATTTACAGCTGAGATCACTCATGTATCAGCTGCAAGTCATAGGTTAAATCTAAATAGTTGAAACTATTGTTGTAGAATCATAATGTCATTAATATGCATCACTCATTTGGATTTAAGTTGACTTAAAATTTCTGCTGTATAAATGACAAATAATGATAGACCAAAAACTGACAATGAGCCTTAATGTACTGCATTTAAGACGTGTTGTTAAATGTTATAAGAATTACCAACCTTGACCTTAAATGTTCGTTCGCTAAAAAAGGCATCAATCCATCAGAGCAATTATCCTGCAATTTGCAGTGCTCAAGTTTGGAGAGCAAGCGACGTTTAGGTAAACGGTCAAAGGCTTTTAAACAATTGAGATAAGTACCATCAACAAAATTACCAGCGTCAGTTTTTTAGTACAAGCAAATTAAGGCAGTACAATAAGTTTGTTATAATTAACTTAGAAAGCAAAAAGCTGTGCTAAGTGGAAACACAATAATCATTAAGAAATTCCATTATTTAATTAGGTATGTAATGTTATCTCTTTAGCAACTAAAGAGATCAAACTTATTGATTCGTAATTGGAAACATCAAATTTGTTGCTATTTTAGTGTCGCTAATTAAGAAGCAAAATGTCGAATCACACAATTGATTCATCATAGATCTAGCTGAAAGAGTAGCATAGTTTTTAAAGTAGCAGAAAAAATATTTATTTCAAGAAATTTAGTTTTACCTAGCTGCAGTAGTTTTTGTAATACAACGTTTGTTAAAAATTGGACAACTTTCAGATTGAACAAATTTGGAAGAATTTAAACTGGAAATAGGGGTGGTAAAAATTGTTTTGGCGATCACAAAGTGGTCTACCAAAATGTTAACACATTTACTTTTTTTACTAAAACTTTTAACCAGTTTCTATAAATTTGACACACATAAGAGAAATCGACATTTTCCTTGTCCATCAAAAGCTTTTCATTTTATTTCAGCTTTTTTGGTAGTAGAAGATAGAAGACTATTAGAGCAAGCTTTCTAAGAATTATACTCAGCTCTGCTTACACTCAGCTTGTATTTACACCAAAGCCACTTTTTCTTCCTAATCATAATAATCCCAAGAATTTGTCACAGATGTTTTGTAAGAAATAGTGTGGAAACAATCATTGACAACATTTTGAGCATAACATTTATTTTTAGTTATTTTTGACCGATAGACTAGAAAGGATATGGTGCGAGTTAAAAACAGAAATTTTTGGTTTAATTCATTAAATTAGATATTCTGCAATAAAAAGTAGGCTCTTTTCAAAGGCAAATGGTTGCTAATTGTTTCTGTAACAAGTAGACTAGAAACAATTTGTGTAAGATTTAAAACCCATTATCTTCAGATTCTTTCACATAAAAAATATAACATTTTTAAATTTAAAACATCATTATAATAAAAAAAAATATATATTTTAATTAAAACTATATAATAGTTATTATAGTTTTATGTCAGGTTTAAGAAATCTTTGCGATCTAATTCTTATGAGATAGAAAAAAAGCCCCACTAGTTTTTCATAGAATTTTCCATTTTAACAGAGCAGTTTAGGATGAGTGGTAAAAATCAAAATAGGTGGTCTATTCAAAGTAATTATTTTTCAGTTTGTTTTGTTTAACAATGTTGCAAAACATATGGTTAGAAAAAACAAAGCAACTATTTAATCTAGTATTTAAGTATCTAATAGATAGACTTGTTTGTTAATGTGTTACATCTCAGAAAATAAGATGTCAACGTAAAAAGCAACGTCAACTCTAAACCAGACTAGATATGTTTAAAAAAACGCAGATAAGTGCATACAACTTAGTTTTCTTATTCTACTTTCTGGTTAACTTTGTTAAGAAAAAATTGCATCCTTTAAATATAAATGTTTTTGTCAATAATTTCCCACTTAGTTTGAAGAAAATCAAAATTTGTTTAATATTTTAGCTATTGATGCAGATCATTGCATAAAACTGTTAGCGCAGTACATATAATAAACATATTCCATTTACTACTCCAGTAGGAACGTTGTACCTTTATAACGGTGCCCCAATTTTTTGATCTGTAAAAATCTTCCTAGCAGTATTACCATGTCACAGATATTTTACAAGTAGTAAGCATAAAAATAAAAGAAAATGTTACCAAAAAAGCAAACGACAATTAAAAGATTATCTCTATAACAAATTACTTTTGACAATTATTACAACTGTCTGTTTAATAATGTAGAATGTGAAGTACAACAAAATTTGATTAGAACCGAACAACATGAGATCTATAGCATTCGACAAGTTGAATTAACATTAAAAATCCCCATGATGACAAGCGTAGGTACCTATTGTAAATTATTTATATACAGACACTTGTCCATGGAGTTACTCCAATTAGAATTTTATCTTCTTTTTGTTCTACTTTAGCATTTTAATTTTTTTACTTTTTGTTTAGATCCAAGTAATATAATTTATTTTAACTTTTAATTTTTCATTACTTTTTTAGATGGATTTTTTACGTAAATAAAATTATTTATGGATCAAAACCGCTTTCAAAAGTTCAACAAAAACTAGAATTGTAAAAATAATAAAATAGATCTTATCGCTATAGACTTCAAATAATAAATAACCAAAGTTTTAAAGATAAATATAAAAGATTTTGTTTACCCTTAAGTAATAAACGAGGTGGTACACTCTTTTGTAGAAATTGTATCCGTTTTTTCTGTTTTTGTAAAAAGTCTGTGGACTTTCATTTAAATTCAGAAATTGTTTCATCATTAACATCATGTACTGAAACTCTTCCTTACAGTACATAAACTGTATACATCGTTACTTATTATTATTTTAGTTAGCTTTTGACCAACACGAAATGGTTAAAACAAATCTAAGCGAATTTGATATGATCTCAAAAATTTTAATTCAATAAGTCAAAATCCAGAACACCTCTCTTTTGAAGATGTCTGAAAAATTTTACAAAAATGAATCAAACTTCGCCTGCTATTATTTCAATCTTGCGTCCATAAATAATTAATCTGTCCTATAACATTATAGATGCAGAAAACATAAATATACTTCTTTTACTACTAATTCAAAAGATTGTAGTAAAGTTCATTGATTTATTTATTGCTTTAAAAGTGGTTTTATAATTTGCCGACAACAGCTATTAATGTTACTGTAGGATGCTTAAGCACCTGACTCATTTTCCAACTTAAAGGTACTCTCTATCATAGGTTTCATAGGCGATAGATATAGCAACTAGAAGAGTTCAAGTTTGTTCAAATAAATAGTTTCAAAAATTGTCCATTATTATTTAAACTTTTTAAAGTTAACTAATTTATTTATTTATTATTTCTCCATTATGTAGACGATTTTAAGACCAATCTTTTTGTTGGGTTGTTTTGGTATGTCAAATGAAACAAAAAAAAGAATCAATAAATAACTCCGAAAATTGAAAAACAGGCTTGGCGCTATTATAAGGCTACTTAGGGATTCAGTTCTGAAGTATGTACAATTATTATGTAACAACAAAAATATAGCCGCATTAAATTGCAAGATATACGATTAAACAGCTATAATAGTAGCAACTATTATAAATTGTCTGTTATTAGAATAAAGATAGAGCAAGATAGATAACTATCAAAACATTTATACGTGCCAAACAAATTGATCGGTCTCGGTGCAAAAAAAGATAGTAAAACCATGACCAAAAAAATTAATATAAATGGTATCCCAACTATATGAAAAGAAGTTTTGATATCTTGTTAAGAACTCTAAAATGCACACTATTGACGAAAGCAGAAGCAATAGGAAAACTGGGTCTAAATTTTCTAGATTTTTTGTTAGAAAAAATATGTGAAGAAAACAAATTAGATAAAACTCAAATATGTAACGTTGATAAAAGTGTAGTCCTACTCAAGTAGGAAATGCGAGATGTACACAACTGTAGTTTGTTGCTGCAGTGCTTTAAGTTTATATTCCCGATAAAAATTTTCAAGCGTTTGAAAATGATATCCGAATTAAAAACAACTGCCCCAGATGGTAGCCTTGTTAAAATCTCTGAAACAGGATATACTGATCCCTCATTGTTTGTTAAATGGTTAGAGTTCTTTACAGCGACTGTTCATTCTAGTGCAGAGAAAAAAGTCTTGTTATGTTTAAATAGTAACACTACGCACAATTAGAATTTAAAAACTTTAGAATTAGCCCAAAAGCTGATGTAATCATGCTTCAACTGCCAGGGCATATGACTCATAAGCTGCAGCTTTCGATCATTTTTTAATCTATTGAAAACGTTTTATATTCAAGAAATACAGAAATGGATGAGAATCAATCCTAACGTTCCAGTGTATATAGTGGTTTCAATTTTAGCACCAACTTACAATTATGCTGCAGCTATTGAAAACGATGCAAGTGGTTTTCGAAACACCGGTATGTCGCCTGTAGATAAAAATGTTGTTAATAACCTCGAGTTTGTAGCAGCAGTCAATCTTCTACTAACAAAACTTTGCGACTAAATAACACTAAAATCATTAAATACCAAAGTTTAGCACAAAGTAGGAAGTGATCATTCTCTCAGTTGGCTATAAACATTTTTTACTAAATTGTCATGTCTTCCAGACAATACTCAAAAATGCTTCGCTTTCAGAAAAAAGATTTGGCTGTCCCCATAGAGAATATTTTTCCAATTCCTGCACTTAAACCAGGTTCCGCCTTTAAAAAACCAAGAACTACAGTACAAAAAGCATGAGAATTAATTAGTAGTTCTTATAAAAATAAACTTGCTGCATAAATAAGCAAAGCAAAACCGAGACTTAAAAATTTATTTGGTAAAAGAAAAAAAAAGGAAACAGTCCTAAACTTTCGTAGAACCATGACATTTAACTTCATCACAAGAAGAAGAATCATGGTTGTTTTTTTTTACAAAAAAAACCTAGACAACTAGACATAATTCAGTGTCTAGAGTGTCATAAGTAGATCTATGCAACTTGCGCAAAAGTTAGTCCTTTTCGAAAACAACCTTATTGTCCTACTTGCTTTGGGCTCGAAAATTTTATGTAAACAAATGCAGTTTATTATATTAATAATAAAACTTATATATTTTACATTTTTCTGTAATTTTAATTATTTATCAACACAAAAGTTCAATCGACGAGGCGGCTGATTCAATCCTGGCAACCAGTTACCTGAATTTGACCAGATCCAGAGATTTTGAATTTGTTTTTAATGGTGTAAAACTAACATCTTTGAAGTAGAAGAATACCTAGCAAAGTTGGAAATATGTCTAGAAATCTTAGACCATTCACAAAACCGCTTCGCTATGATGGACTGTTAATACGGTTTAGAAACGCACAAAAAAATCTAAAGGACAAAAGTATATCCTGGTCCTTTGCTGTGTCGGAACGATTTCAAGTTCTTGCTTTGTAACGTTGTCATATCATGTTTCAAAAATTGAATTTAGTGTAAAAAAAATATATAAGTCTGCAGAATAAAATAATTTGTATCAGCTTTAAAAATTTTGCAAATGTTACATAATGCTGCTATTTAAAATTGGCTGTTTGTTTTTTTTAATCCCCATCTTTGAAGCAAAATAAATTTGACAACTGCGTACACCGGCGCGCGGTGTTTAAAAGAACGGAGCAAAATATATATCTCTGTCACTTGCATGTTGGCGTCTAACTCACGCATATGAAAGTTAGGAGAATGGCAGTCTATTTATTACAGCGAAGCGGTTTCGTGAATGGTCTAAGGTAAAAACGCCTACTTGATTTTTGTACCGATGTTTGTAAGATGGAAGACAGCTTTAAATTTCTGCCACTATCTTAGCGGCTAGTGGAGCTAACACATTGCAACCAAAACAACATGGAGGTTGAAAATTTAAAACGGGAGCAAAGAGTTACATTGAGAAATCACTGGCACTCAACAGGTCTATTGCAGATATGCTTTTTCTACATTTTTAACTTCTGAGGCTTTATCAATCGAGTTACAGCCTTCACCCTTACCAGCTGCATTTTTATCAACCTTATTTTTAGAGCTTAGAGTTCTACCTAATAACATAAACAAAACCACTATTCTACATAATACGCTTATCAATTTACCAACCACAGCTCTAACAAACACATCGGGTGCAACAATCAATATAACTCGACACAATTGCACAATTAATTATAACTTTGAAAAACAATAATTAAACTTAATTTCCATCGATAATAGATTATTTGTGGTTATTGTATTAATACTAAGTTTTGTTGTTTAAATAGTTTTCTAACATAACCTAGCTCCGGCTCTGTCCAACTTCCGCATTTCGTCATGTTGTAGTTACTAGATTTCATCATTATCAGTCAAATTTACAAATTATTTAAGTAATTTTGTCGTAAATACAATAAATACATTCGCAAATACGTTAAAGACAAATTTCTGGGTATACAAAATCATGTTGCACAAGTTTTGTTTAAACAATTTTGCTTAAATTCTCCAAACATTTGATTTTCTCCATTATTAACCTAGGTTAATAATAGAAAAAATTACTAGCAGAAAAATTCAATTTTTCAGTTGGCTAGGAGACACAATAATAGTCAACTTTATAGCTAGTAGTAAAAAAAAATTTTTGTTTGTTTTGTCGATCAAAGTGATCTATTAACTTTTGTCAATGTATTGTAAAGTAATCTATCGATTGATTCCTTGCCGAAATACTTCCACCAGAAACCGGCAGATATTGTTTTTATAACTTCCATTAGTCTGTTTTAGTTTTTTCTTGATCTAAGTGGTATGCCATTAATGTTTTAGTTACACGTTGTTATTATTGCGCCATCGCCATTGATATTGTTGCATGACAGATTTAAACGACTTTTCTCTATTTATACAATAAATCAAAAAGATTTTTGTAATGTTTATGTATCTAAAAGAAAACTAGTGTAAAAAAAAATAAAACGAGTAAGTGGATAATTGTATAAAACGCAGCAGTCGTAAATAAAGAAAACAGCCAAACATCTACGACTAATTCAGTTAACAAGCGGTGTTTTTTGAATAATTCTACTCTATTTATTAACTTGACTACTGGTTAAATAAGTATTCTTTGCCTATATAAACTAAAAAGTAGTCTAAAATATCTGTTTACAAAAGTTTTTGCCTATCTGACATCTTTGTGTGCAGGTTACATGCAACTGCAAGTAATATTGTAAAAAAATCGCTTATATAAGGATACAGCTTATCGACTCTTTTTATAAACAAAGGCTCTATGACTAAGAAACATACCTTATAAATTTACTAAAAATATTACCCATCTAGAGACGTCGTAATAGTA
This sequence comes from Tribolium confusum, assembly GCA_029207805.1. Classification (NCBI taxonomy): domain Eukaryota; kingdom Metazoa; phylum Arthropoda; class Insecta; order Coleoptera; family Tenebrionidae; genus Tribolium; species Tribolium confusum. The sequence continues at coordinate 20,806,121 of JALGAY010000008.1, read as the reverse complement.
ACTATGGAAATTCAGATTTAAGCCATCGAAAGTGTTCGATGTCATTCACTCTCCCTGATAAAGAAGACACTTAAAACGTGTATGTAAAAACACATTTATAAAAATTTGTAAAAAAATTGTGAGACTTCAGTATTTTGAGATAAACGCGAAGATGCAAAAACATTCAAATTTACGGTGCCAGATAAAAAAAATTGTTAAGGCGCATATTAGCAGTTTTCCCCGAGAGGAAAAAAGAGTTAACTATAAGAAACAGTACCTGGATAAAATGATCTAAATGTAAATAGACTTTACAAAGCGTTTACCGAAAGATGTACCGACTCTACAGTAACATACAAATTCTATCAACAAGTTTTCCTACAAGATTTTGCCACGTTGTATTTTAAACAGCCTCATATTGATACTTACAAAACTAAATGACATTATGTTTGCTACAAGCCATCAACACTAGAAATTTAAAAACACAGAAAAAGAACTTCATAGTATGGAGCGTCAACCGTGACAGGCAATTGAAGAACCGCATGTCTTTATATCTGTACATTCTACTTCTTTCTAGTGGTCACTTTGATTGCATTGAACATAAGTTTATAATCTTTGGACATAGCTTTTCCTTATTTGATAAAGATTTTGCCTTAATAGAGAAAAGGGTTAAATGCTTCAAACTTCAGGTAATAGCTGATATAATCCAAAAAATCAAAGAAGCTCGTTTCTCAAAGCCCTCTAAAATACTTGGCATGAGTCGAAAACCATTTTTGAATATCGACAAAGCTATGTATATTGCTATGTAATCAATATATTGCTATAACCAGCTATAACTATAACAAACCGACAACATCTAAAAAAATAAATAAATTGACTAAAATTCAAGTGACAATAGTAAGCTGAAAATTTGTGTGTTATTGAAGATTTAATTATGTCAGGTTGGAAGTTATGTGTAGGTCAAAAATAAGAGAGTGTGTGCTACACAAAACCGTTGCTATTTACTGTAACAAAGTTACTAGACCCGCCATGTATATTATTCGATATTATAATGACTTATGAATCGTTACCCATGCAACCAGTAATTAATGCATTAAGATTCGTACTCGCCGATGTAAAGCGCCAATAAATTACAAACGTTTCCGTTGTGTGGCGTCACAAACCAAATACCCAGTTCTTAGAGAGCAGGACTAATTTTCTTCATTATTACTCTCACTTAGTTTAAAGCGCAGCTAATTTTGCAAAATAACAAACATCTACCAACTTATTTAAGCCTTTGCGTCACAAGCGGATCAGTCAGTTCCCAGCCAGTCTTCGTCCGGTGACAGTGACCAAAACAGTGACTAGTGGTGAGTACCCCAATTAGATATCCAAATAAAAGAAAAGACTTTTAGCAAATACCGGTAAGCGCTCTCCCATGCTTTTGCATGTCTGTTCTTTTTCTTCCATTTGCATGCCAAGCTCCTGCACCCTGTCTAGAGAGCAAATTGAGGAACTCACTTTTTCTCTCTCTCTTTTTTTCCTTTTGTATGCCAGGCTACTCTACACACGGCGTCAATAGTTTTGACCGATGCCCGGCCAAAAGCAGTCTATCCAAACGTATCCGAATCGTTCGAAATCGTTGTGGTTTCTTCACAAACAAATACACAGTTCCAAAGTAAATGTGTATCTCCAAACTCAATGCATGAAAATTGCAAGAAATAAAAAATGATATCAAAGATAAACTAAATAAAGTTATTATTCAGTTATTAAATAAACTTAATAAAGTGATAATAGACACCAAATAACATTTTTTTGTTAAAATTTAAAAAAATTTAAAGAATTATAACAACGTTTTAATTTTATTTTATAGTTTATGATTATGACGTGCCTTTTTAACCTAAAAAAGTAAAAATTAAAAATCCTTTTTATAAAAGTATAGAATAGAGATTAGGCTTAGCGTTTCCATTAGAGAATAATAACAAGATACAAAGAATCTCTCTCTATCTGTAAATGTTAGTTTTTGTTTTCGATATATAATCAGTAAATCCACATTTAATTACATTATTTGTTAATAATAATCCTATTTGTTTGTAAACAAACCACAACAATTTTGAACGATTTGGATACGTTCGGATAGACTGCTTCTGGCAGGGCATCGGCCAAAACTATTGACGCCGTGTGTACCTTATCTGAAAGACAAGTTGCAAAATCTATCTACCTTTTTTTTCAGCTACCCCAAAAAAAGCGCACCTCTTCGCACGTCGTAGAGGCAAAGCTTAATAGGATCCGCTCTCAGCTTGTGGTGTAGAATTTGCTTAACAGTGATTTTTGAATGTGTAAACTCTGGTAAAGAAAGACGTCCGGTAGTGCTAATTTTTCCGGTGTTAGCTAACAGACTTGCTTTTGATTAGTTTCAGGCTTAACCGCTTTTGGTTTAAAAACTCGTAGTTTATTTAAACCTTATATTGTTCTGGAATGGTACGAGTAATTTAATTTGCATATTTAATTTGGTAAACTTACCATTTTGTATATAATAAACTCACTTAAAAGTACCAAAGTTTTACTTTCCTTTTTACACTCTTACCAAAAACACTTAGATATACCGTTTTCACGGAATTATCCAGTCGACTAAGACAAAGAGGTGCACCTCCCTCAAATAATAAGGATAGAGCAGTTGGCCTCCCGCACCGTGAGCTTAGTAGCCAACTAACAAAAAGATGGTTACATTACTAAAAATGTAAATAAAAAATTATTAGTAAAAAGATTCAAAATTGGTCCAAGATAGGTATAGGCCAAAAATCTCAAAAGTAACATAAAATCCTTTTGTAGTTTATTTATTACAAAAAAAACTTCAGTGACTTAAAACAAAAATCTGCAGTATCTTAGGTTTGCTGTTCTTTCTACATTGCCCAAGAAAATACCTGTTGTTGTAAACAAAAAAAAAAAGAAAATCTCAGACATGCTTGACTTCATAAATAACAAAAACAGACTATTTTTCAAAAATATTCTAAGAATTACGGAAATAGATCATATCTAGCTATCAGTATGATACTTAAATTAATTCTAAACATTTTTCATTTTTTAAAAGACAAAACCTACTTTTTCTCTAATTTTTTTATGTAACATTTTTTATTGTAACTACCTTTAATTTGATATTTTTCTTAATAAATTTTAATAAAAATTGTATATTTCGTGCAAGTTTTTCTTTCATTTTTTAAAAATTTGATTTTTGGCACTAAGATCACTTTGCTCAGCCACTCTACAGTTATTTCTTTAGCAAGCCAGACATTGTCAAAAACAGGACGAAAATATAGCGCAAAAGAGTTGGAGCACATGGCGGTTGTCTTTCAGTAGACAAATTTCGTCTTTTTGTAGAAGATACTCATTTCAGTGTTATTACTAGGGCTGGAAACAAAAACGCTATGCAGTCGTCTAGCTAACTACTCGCATCCGCCACGCGATAAAACATTGATAATTGAATTGGTCGATAGGATAGTCTTTGATGGGACTTTATTTACAGTTTAGAACTATGTACAGAATAAATAAAAATAAAAATAATTCTTCTGAACAAAACAAAACGAATCTTCTACTAATTTGTGCACGATCTCGACGGTCCCTCGTCCTCGGCGGTCCCTCGTCTTCGACTCTTCGTCGGCGGTTCCTCGTCCTCCACGTGTCGGCTTCGGTGGCTCGCACTTGTGGTGGGGAGAAGTAGGATTCTACCAACGGGTTGATGCGCCGTGGGTAGCGGTTTCGGAGAGGATTCTACCAACGCGTTAATGCTCCGTGAGTAGCGGTATCGGAGAGGAAGCCCCTAGGTTAATGCTCCAGGGAAGGACGGGTCTGGGGGTGGCTACTTACAGGGTTAATGCGCCTATAGGTATGAAATGTCGGCGGCGGCTAGGTGGTATTTATACCCTCCGTTTGTAGGCGAGAGTAACTAGCGACGAGTAACGTTGCGAAGCGTTGGTGGAAAGTATACGTGGCGGGAGTAGAGCATGAGCAGAGCTCCCATGACGTATACGAATGACATCGCGGTCACGCGGTCCGATATCAGCCGCTCGGCGTTATCTTGCTTGTTTACTAAATTCTTCTAAATAATAATTATTATATAACGCTTCGTTACACTATGTAATATAGATTATGTAGTAGACTTATACACGTGATAATATAAAATAAAATTTTAATTCTTTCATCCTGTTTTTATTAGAGACTACGACTTAAAACCAATATTTAGAATATATCACGACCTAAAGCCTTAATGCCTGGCGACAGAACTTAGTGATCTTAAGAACAATCTTCTTTGGTTAGACTTCGAAGACCATAGATTCGAAGGTTTAATTAATTTAATATATATTTTTTACTGTGTAACAAACAAAGAAATGTTTTAAAACAATCTTTTTGTAAACAAACGTAGAGTTAATAAATTTTATACTTTTTTTATCCAAGTGTAATATAAAAATGTTAAAACATACTGGAATTATATTTAGATATATACATTTTTAACGAAAAAAAAAACATACGGTTAAACAATGTACATATTATTAAAACATTTAAATTGTATTTTCAAAGCTATATTTATTTTTTTGTTAAATTAAGTTTGTTAAAGATTTTAAAATAGACCAAAAAATAAGAAAAAATGTCAAATCAACAAAAAAGAAATAAATATTGAAACTTTTATCGTCTATTAGGTCTTTAATTTTTTTCTATTATTATGTTGAGACAAAGTTATTCTAAAAATTATTAAAAATTTAAAATAATACAGTAAACCATAGATGATCGAAAGTAATAATAATCTATAAACTTTTAAAAGTTAAAAATGATGCAAATACAATAACTCTTCTGATCATATTTTTAGCCAATTGGGCTAAATTTATGTAAAGTATTAATATCTTAATTTTTGATTTCTGTGATAATCCTATGTTAAGCGTCAAATTTGTTACGTAAATAGCGTTAATAATAACAAGAGTCGACATCTTTAATCGACTTGAAACATCATTTCAAGCAAAATAATTTCTAGTCAAACTACCGGTCAATAATTAATTACGATTCAATTAAGTTGCTCTTCTTATTTCACTGTGCTAGTAACTCTTCTATATTCCAGAAGAACTACATAAAATCTTTTTTCTTTGCTGCGAATTTGACCAGATCAATATGACCAGACAAAAAATAAAAATTATTGTCTTGCTATGCAGACAGTACTCAGATCAGAGTTGAGTAGTAGGTAGTTTTGGCAAAGATTAAAATTCGATAGTTGTACTTTTGGCAACGATTTCACAATTGTGTTAGGTTGCTTTGGTATAGCACCAAATTAGTTGGTAATTTTTGTTTGTGGCCAAAATTTGAATATAAATACAAAAATCAATCCTGTTGATTTAGTCACTAGTACTGAAAAATTCAATGATATGGTAATTAAGCCATTCTGGTTCTCTAATAATAAATCACTCCTAATAAAAAAAAATACCAAAGAACATGTTACCAGGTCTAAAATCTAAATAAGCATATTGATTGTTTGTCCATAAATCGATTAGTTTGCCATATCCTCCTAAACGGAATTCAAGCATTTAAACATTTTAAGCATTTGTTAATCTTTAATTTTATTAGTTTATCTAAGACAGAGTTTTCAGAAAAAGAAATAGTATCTATGTATGCATTATTAGGTGCATGCTGAATTGTCGGAAGTTGTAGTGTTGATTCAATAGTATAATTAGCCGCAAAGAAATCAGCAAACATGTTTGCAACAGAATTATTGTCACTCTCAATACGTCCACCATTGTCGCGCAAACTAGGTGTTTTAACCGGTCCCGATAAATTACTTCGGATATATTTATAGAGGCACTTTGTATTTTTCTTTTCTATAATGCGCTTTTCGTATTTAGTCCTAGCATTTCTAATAATGGAAGAGAGTTTATTAGAATATGTTCTGTGCGCTTTATAATCACTTACATTCTCTGTGCGTTTGTAAGTTCGCCAAAGTGACCTCTCTTTTTTTACAAGTTTTAAGATATTAAAATCAATCCATGGTTTTGTTGACGATTTTTTAGTACAAATCATGCGAGAGCATTTCCTGAAGAATCGTTTTAAAATACGTCCAGATGTTCTCGGCTGAAGATTTTGATAGTGCACATTTCCAACTCACACATGAAAGACGTTGAATTACTTTGTCATAATCAATTATAACCTTCTCAGACATTAAAGTTTTAGTACGGAAAACAAAACCAAATTGCATCTTAACTTTTAATGTGATGTGATCAGATTTATCAATTAGATCGAGAAATTTGAGGTTCGAAAGTAAACTCTCATCTGACGTTAAGATTAGGTCAAGGACAGACGGTCTTTGAGTGGCTCTGTAGCGAGTGGGTTGACAGATGACTTGTGATAAATGGCTGTTAGTTAGTAGATCTATCAGTACCTGGGATGCATTGGATACAGTAGAAGAAAGATTTAGGAGCCAAGTGATGTCGGGCATATTGAAATCACCAAATATGAAGATCTTGTCATAATTGTCGGCAATTTGGAAATTGTATTAAAAAGTTTAATATCATCCCCAATTGGCAAACTGGGGAGTTTATATACACAAGCTAGTATAAACGAAAAATTTTTGCAATAAACTTTCAAAAAAGAGTGTCAATACCTCCAGTATTAACGTAAACTTCCGTTAACTCGAATCTGGCTGTTATTTCATCTAACACTTAAATGCACACGCAACCACCCCTTTTACAAACACGATTTTTTCTAAACAATGTATAGCCATCCAGAGCCACAACAGAGTCCGAGATGTCAGAAGTCAACCATGTCTCAGTCAACAAGAGGAAAAAAGTTTTTTCTACTTTACGTCGGTAACAGAGTCCGATTTGGGTGCGGTAATAGCCATATCCGCACCCAAATTGCGTGCGGTAACAACTAGTGCAATTTAGTGTTTTCGGATTGGTAACACCGTGTATAACACGCTATCGCTGAAACGAAACGTCACGGTCACGTTTCTGTCGGCGATGATATTACAGTAATTATATTGGAATAAATTTTGTTGCACTTGATGACTAGCAGTATTCCTCAACAAAGTGTTTTTGTGTGTGCGTGTCGCAATTAATCTATAAAATATTCGAAAGTAGGGCGGAACAAGCGCCGGTGGACATGCGACAAACTTCAGCTTTTGAGGTTAGAACAGCGTTAAAGTGAAACTTGAAACTAAAATGGAGCTTTTGGCCTTTATTTTAAGCATTTACAACCCCCATAACATTCGATAATTTACAAGTTCGAACCGTCTGAGAGTCCTTGGAGCTCTCCAATTGTCCTGGCTGACAAAAAAGACGGTAAGAAAAAGAGATTTTGCATCGACTTCCGTAAAATTAACTCCGTGTCCCAAAGAGATGCCTATCCGATTCCGCACATTAATGGCATCTTGGACAAACTCCGGGGAGCGAGATATTTTTCTAAGGTGGACCTGAAACAGGGATATTGGCAAGTTCCTCTGTCTGAAGAAAGCAGACCGATTACGGCTTTTATCGTACCGAAAAGAGGGCTTTTCCACTTCAAGGTCATGCCTTTTAGGCATCACTCGGCTCCCGCCACATTCCAAAGATTGTTAGACAAGGTTCTAGGTCCCGAAATGGACAACGTTGCGTTCGCATACCTGGACGACATCATCGTGTTGGGACGTACAAGATTGGAACATCGGCAGAACCTAGCCGCCGTTTTTCGGAAATTGAAAAAAGCTAAGCTAATTTCAAACTGGGAAAAATGTTCTTTCGAGCAAACAAAACTGGAGTATTTGGGCCACGTTGTCTCAGCTGAGGGAATTGCGACCGACCCCGCGAAAGTAGAGGCTATTCGAAGATTACCAGCACCAAACACTGTGAGACACCTTCGACGTTTTCTCGGGATTGCTTCTTGGTATAGAAAATTTGTGTCCTTATTTTCACAGACCAGCGCCGCCTTGAATAACCTGTTGAGAAAAAATCAACGCAGGGTATGGGGACCGGAGCAACAGGAAGCGTTTGAAAAAATTAAAAAGCAACTTACCGAAGCTCCCGTGCTAGCCTGCCCGGATTTTTCGAAAACGTTTAGCTTGCAAGTCGACGCCAGTGACCTGGGACTTGGTGCAGCTTTGATGGAGGCGATCGTGTCATTGCCTATGCAAGCTGCAGTTTATCAGACCAACAGAAAAGGTACTCTACTACTGAAAAGGAGTGCTTGGCTATTGTTTGGGCTATACAGAAAATGCGTCCATACATCGAGAGGTACCATTTCATTGTGGAATCCGACCACCAGCCCCTGAAATGGCTCATGAAACAGCCAGAGCCAAAAGGTCACCTAGCCCGATGGATAATGACTTTACAGCAATTTGATTTTGAGGTTCCGTACAGAAAAGGAATTCTAAATCAAGTTGCTGATGCCTTGTCCCGCGATCCCATGCCAGAGCAAACCGGAATCGAAGCCATCCAGACCGCAGCCGGCCCACCGGCTGACAGATGGTACCGGAAGAAGCTGGAGGAGGTCTCGACATCACCAGACTTATACCCAGACTACAAAATACAAGACGGCAAATTATTTAAAAATATTCCAAATAATCAAGAATTAGACGACCGACAAGCATGGAAATTATGTGTTCCGAAAGAACAGAGACAGCAAGCGCTGATAGAGAACCATGATGCTCCAACCGCTGGTCATTTAGGAATCGCGAAAACAATTGCACGACTGGCTCAGAACTATTATTGGCCGGGAATGTTTAGAGAAGCTACCAAGTATGTCCGGAGCTGTAAAAGCTGTCAGAGGTACAAGTCCAGTCAACAAGCTACACCTGGACTAATGCAGCCGTACAAAATTCATAAACCTTGGCACACCGTCAGCGTGGACCTGGTTGGGCCGCTTCCGCGTTCTTCAAAAGGCAACGTCTACATCCTGGTCTGCCAAGATCGGTTTACCAAGTGGGTAGAGCTGCAGCCGTTACGCCGAGCCACCGCAACCGTCGTCGTCAGAGGTTTATATGAGAAAATTATTACTCGCTATGGATGTCCAAAAATAATAATTACCGATAACGGAACCCAATTGGATGGTCGTCTCATGAATCGGTTACTCCGAGATTTTTAGATAAAGCACCGTTTGACACCACCATACACACCTCAAACAAATCCAGTGGAACGGGCCAACAAAGTTCTGAAAACGATGATCGCTCAATACTGCGGGAAAAATCAGCGAAAATGGGATGAAAATCTTTGCAGTTTCTAAATGGCCATCAATTCGTCAAAGCACGAGTCGACCGGTTTTACTCCAGCGTTTCTAAATCTTGGACACGAACTTCGGATGCCGTCCGCGTTGGCTCCGGAACCCGTTGAAGAAGACGATACCGAATCTGATCCCGAAGCAGAAAATTCGGCAATTCACCACCGTTCTAAAAGAATTGAGGAAATGAAAGACCTGTTCGAACTAGTTAAATTAAACCTCACAAAAGCCTTCAACACTCAGAAAAAGTATTATGATCTCCGTCGCCGTGAATGGTCTTGCCACCTAGGGGACCGGGTCATGAAGAGGGACCACGTTTTGTCGTCAGCGGCGAAGGGTTTTGCCGCGAAACTCGCACCAAAATATTCCGGCCCATATATCATAAACAAAGTCCTGTCCCCAGTGGTGTATAACCTCAAACATGAAACCTCTGATCAAATCCTAAAAAAAATCCATATTAAAGATTTTAAACCCGCTCATTAAAACAAAAAAAAACAAAAAAATGCATACAGAAAATGGAACGTTCATTGAGTGAAGATAGCCCCACGTTGTCACTGTATGTATTCCCCTTAAATAAATACTTACATGGAATATATGTTTATAACAAATTCTATCTTTTTTATTCTTTCCTCACGATCTTTCTGGACAGATGTTTGCACTTTTTGATTTTTGTAAATTAAGTGAAGGCACGCGTCTCGTTTTACTTTCACCTATTTTTGGACACAGACAATAGTTTTTCTTTATCACAAAAATAATCATGAGAAAAATGTTTTAAACATATTCCAGCATTTTTTATAATAAAACCATGCTTTTGAGAGCATTTGTTGCTACTATAAATTAAAAGTTTGGTATTGGTCAAAAAACTAAAGTATCGACAATCGGACGAACAGTTATTGCTTTTCTTATTATTATTGCTGGTACAACCCATTACTGCACAATAAACCATCGTTCACAAAATCAAACAAACAATATTCAATTACAAAAACCAGTAAATCACTCAAAACAGAGAGAATTTAGACGCTAATAGCCACACTAATAACGCCACGTTTGTCACCAGATTTCAGATTTGTCACACAATGACGTCAGAGTCGAAAGAGAAAGAGAGAAAACCTGCGCGTGATCATATCTTGTTTGTCTTAGTATCATGGTTTTATACTGTCAATAAAATCCCATCAAAGCCGCTCTTCTCTCTCTCTACGATACCCAGAACCCGACACGGAAACAACCGTTACAGCGGCAACAACTACAACAATGATTTTTTTAATTACAAATAAACGCAGAAAAAACAACAAAACAACAAATTTAGAATCAACAACACGATAATGACTTAAACAAAACCATCACACAAAGAGAAATAGAAAATGCATTACAATCCTGCAACAACACTAGCCCGACCCTAAATGACATTCTTTAATTAATCTCTTCTCCCGCTTTAAAATTTTTAGTGTTTATATCCAACCAAATCTGGAAATTAAACTAATTCCCAGCTACATGGTCAAAAGCTCACATACTTTCAATCTCAAAACGTAAAACACCTAAAGATGACCCCACGTTTTATCATTAAGACCTACTGATGATGTAATTCAATGCCGGTCGGGGCATTAGTCCGCGAAGTAGTTGTTTTTGGCTAATCGTGGAAGTTGGTGGCCGAGCGAGAGCAAGGACGTTGTATGACCAGGACGGAGGGTCGCCTATACTGCCAATGCTAAAATGTTGAAGACATTCGCTCACTCTGAAGTAACCTTTTACGACTGTATTACTCTCTCTCTCCTATACAAGGCAGAGGCGTAGTATGGCATAGACGTAAGGTATATCTAACGTACAAATAGGAAAACGATTCTGTTAGTTGCTTTAACTGTTAAATTTAAGCAGCTGGGCTCAAAATAAAGTGTGTTTGAGTATAAATAAATATAAAATTAACATTTTAGATTAGAAGCTTCTCGTGGCGTGCACCAATTTATAAATCTAACGAGACGCTACTGGTTAGACATGCGTAGAATGGTCTACTTTAGTAACCTTTTATTGCTTAACGTGCATTGGCGCCGTTTTCACTTTTTGAATTGACCCTCCGTCCTGATCATTCAACGTCCTTGAGCGAGAGCCGAAGAGATAACTTTGTTATCCGCCAACATTATTATACCAACTCTCGCACTTTCCAGCACTCTTCGTTAGATGGCACACTGTGTCTGTCTATGCGACTACTAGTTGTAAAGACGACTTGAAAAATGCCACCGTGCTATCGAAAAGAATTACACCCATGCTTGTCACAGACGTAATTTATTATAACCTACTAAAACACGCTACTGATGAAGATTGTGCTCATGTGGAATTCGTTGTAGACCGAACAAAAGAGTATAAAATAAAAGTGGTTATGCTGGATAATATGGAAAATGGTGTTTTAGTACCTATTGATGATGGGTCCTACATACTGATTATTCCAAAAGAAGAGGATGAAGACCTTGCGACGGTCGATATCAATATGAATAGTGATATCAACAATGGTTTAAACAGTAATAAAAATAGCTAATTGTAAAATATTAACAGGCCTTATAATATTTTATTTCAGTGGAAGCTTCTCTATAAGAAAAAAAAAACAAGAAGAATCTCATATTGATGAATTAAATCATTTCAAAAAACGGAGAGTCGTGGTTACTTATATTGAAAACGATCTAGTAAGCAACGGTTTTGCAATTAATGCATCATTGTGTCATAATAAAGAGAAAAATCTATTGCACAGTTACAAAGTAGCGAAAGACAGTAAAACGAAAACTGGACGTGGACCGTCTAGTTTCTTTTTTTTTTTGAAAAAATGGATGAGCTCTTGGGTGAAAAACCGAGTAACAGCTGTGCTCATTCTTTTAAATCTTCAAATCTTAATAAGGTGGCAGACAAATGCACGACAGCATTGGACATCAATTTTCGTAGATGAAACTCCAACGGATATAACAAGACGTTCCAAAAAACAAACTAAATCTAATAACGACGTTGCAAATTTGGTAACATTGCAAAAAGAAGTATACCAGCGCAAGCAGCAAAAACATAATGAAAAAATTGATATTGCACAACAAAAGCTGAACGTTGAAAAGAAGAAAGTGAATTTATTGAAGCAATTGTTAGATTTATCATAAGTTAAATTATTATTGATATTACTTTAGAATATTGTATTTTTTTTACTACCTATGGTTTTGTTAAACTTTATTTTGTTATGAGAAATTTTGTTTGTTTTTGAATAATAATTAGTTTTATTTTTAATACGTTTTTATTCTACTCTTTTACTTAATCGTAGTGAAAACAGCAAGAATAACAGATTTAATTTAATTGAAATAAAAACATCTTCTGAAAAACTTCTTCTTTCCTACTTTGACGTATTGTGTAATCAGCCCAAACTTTGAAAGTGTCATCAAGCTAATCTTGCACATTAGCAAAATTTACATGTGTAGGATCATTTTAGAGCTAACAAATATTGTGTAATACACAACTACTTATAATTTTAACAGAAATTGTTATATCCAAATTCATTAAATATTGAAGTCTTCTAAATCTATCTTTCAACAAGCCAAATGTATGTTCTACAACTATTTGTGTAAATAAGTGCTTGTAGTTAAACAGTCTTTGATTTGGTGACAGAGCCCTATTGTTTTTGAATGGGGAAAACTAACCAATTAAGTGAGAGATAAGCAGAATCCCCAAGTAAAAATGTTTCACCAAAAAATATACATTGTTACAGGCTTTGGAGTATAATGCGGACTTTCTTAGTAGGCGGACCTTATGTATAGAACCTGGCTCTCCACAGTACACATCTATAAATAATTTACGATGGTTACAGTGCCTTGTAAAAATACACTGTGATATTTATTACAATTAGATTAGCATAAACTTTTTTTATGTTCTACAGCTTTACGAATTCGAGCATGGTAACTATTAATGACTCCACAAATATTTTCAATTCCTTGCTTTTTTTTAAAAGCTTTTACTGATTTCTTTACGTTGTTTTAAATTTGACCACTTAATTCTGTTCTTAAACTTAATATAAAATTTAAAACTCGAATCAGAACTCTGTGAGCTAAGCTATAGGTAACATCAAACCTATCAGATATCTGTCTAATAAGGGCCTCGGTATTAGCTACTCGTAGACACCATATAAGTAGTAAAACCGACTTTTTTGCAGTTACTTTTTCTCTTCCATCTGCAAGCAATCCAACATATTAAAAGTAAATTCTTAGGTAATTTTATTATGTTAAAAATATTAACAACGTTACCTATCAGATTGTATATAACTCGACGTGACATTCTAAAATAACTCTAAAAAAAATTTTCGGTATACTCTGGCACAGTGTATTCTATAAACAGTTGAATTTTTGAAATCTTTTCAAGGTATCTGGCTAATGCATATTCCAGTTCTGAGTCACTGTCCTCACTGCTGTCTGATGACGAAGACATCGTGTTTACCACTAACTTCTATGATAACAAAACTTTTCGGGGGCACAAAAATTCATACTTTTTATTTGAAACAATGCTTACTAGAATAACTTTGTGCATCCTACTTGTTCGTATTTTTTTTCTAACCTTTCCTATTCGATTCATCACAACAGAATGACAGAACGATCATGGAAGTTATACAATTATACAATCAGTATAAAAGAATTAAAAATAATGCTTACATAATAATAAATGTTTCAAAATATAACTTTTATAACCCCACAAATAAAGCAGTAATTCAGATCAGATGTGTTCTATTCGAGAAAAAACCCCTTCACCTCTAAGCTAATCACTTAGGATTAGCTAGGAGCTACTCTCATCTGATTTGATCAGAGTAGTAGGTGAGCTGAGTGGAAAACAGCGCAGGAATGGAGACCAACGTCCTTTTATAACACCTCCCTACGTAATATAATAACGTCACCTACTTTCAAAAATGATCTATTTCTGTATCTAAAAGAATCTAAATTCATGGGTCTATTCTCTAAATCACTGCTGTTACTCTATAATTTTTACATTCTGTTAGCAACAGAGCTCTGTTAAATAAAAGTTAACATAAACTTAACAGAGGTGTAGAAAATACAATTCTCTAACGTGATCTGCTAAAAACATGGTAACAGTGGTTCATTTATCCTAAAATGTAAATATTTCGAACTAATGACAATTCAAAGCTTACTATATATTTAAATTATTATTTGATGCTGTCACAAGTTTTGAGTTTTCTGGTGTTCGCTGCAAGTCTACATATATGTTTTCAGCGCTTCAATGACTGGAAAAATTCAACCAGAGCAAAATATAGAAAATACGTAAAGCAGAGAGGATTAACGGGGGGTGGTAGATCGTCAGCGGCTGCTTTAACACTCACTGAAGAAAGGGAGGTATCAGTTTGGGGGCGTGTGGCTGTGACTGGCACTCCACAAGTGCAAATTACGGGAGGAGGACTTTCGGAAGTTGAAGATATAAACAGACTTGTGGAGGAACAAGTTGAAGCGAAAGAAAATACACAAAATGTAAGTGATGCAACTGAAACAGAATATGAAGAAATGAAAAACTTATCAGAAAACGGTAGTCAGTAGAGCAAGACCCGCAGCAGTGACTTCGTTAGTAAGAAAACGCAAAAAATGCGAAAGAACTGTACGCACCATAGGTGAAGAATTATTAAATGCATATAAGAAAAATTCATCCATGGTTGAAATAAAAGAGATGGAACTGGAAGATGAGAAGTTATTGCTCGAAATTAAAGTTTGAAATTGCAAAATACAAATTTGAAAATCCGCTGTTTGTTTTTGATGAAAATTTTTAAATTGATTTTTTTGAAAGTTTTTAATTGATAAATTTTTCTACTTTTTAAAAGCAAACACAAATATAATAATAAAATACATTCTTTTTAAAACACTGCAACTTCACAGTAAATATGGAGACAAAACTCCTTAACGAAAGTTTCTATCAACAAATAATGCCCGAGCATTTCTTCCTAAGTTTAAGTAATAATTATCTAAAAAATTAGTATGCATAATGTGTTTCAAAATAAAACATTTACTTATTAAATCTAAATTGTTTTCTTCAAACACTCTGTTTTCGATCTCGTATTCAATTTCATTTTCATCCAACTGAAGATTAGCTTCAATGGCCATATTTTGTAATACGCAGGCTGCATATATAATGTAGGCAGCATTAGCAGGATGGAAATTTAATACTCGATGCTTAAGTAGTGCCCTAAAGCGTCCTTTCAAAATGCCATTGGTCCGTTCTATAACATTTCTTGCACTTTTTAAAAGAACGTTAAACCTATGTTGCGGACTGCCCTCATCTACAACTGGATAAGGTGTGAACAGCCACGCTTCTAAAGAATATCCACTGTCGCCTTAAAAAATACTCATTAACAAAAACAAAGCATTTCTTTAATTTTTACTGATCTCCAATTTACAGTTTACTGATCTTCATTTTCATAATTTGTTAATAAATGTTGCCTGACATCTGATGTCCTATAAATCGCCGAATCGTGGACAGAGCCAGGATAGCGACTATCACAACATAAGATTTTATTATTTGCATCACATATCTAAAATATAAATATAAAAAATAAAAGAGCATAAGTAAGTCCATTTACCAGCATCACATTAATACTGTAATCGCCCTTTCTATTAATGTATAAGTGTGGAGAATGGTCTTCGTCAGTACTAGGTGGTGCTATTATATTTACGTGAGTTCCATCGATGGCTCCGATGACCCCTCGGAAGCCACAAATATTGAAAAATCTTGTTTAGAATTATTATAAATTGTTTTATGAAAAAAACGGCTTTATTATACTCACCCTTGTTTTATGGTATTTTTTTTCTTCGGCCGTGGATGAAAATTTTATCCAAACCGGCATTAAAATTTCAGCAATTCCTCTGCATATTAGTGAATCTGATCTACTAACTGAAGGTTGACTCAGGGCTAGAAAAGAAGAATTTCCAACACTTTTTTGATATAAGCCTTCAGCCAAATAATTCAAAGTAGTTAAAACCTAAAATAACTCTGTAATGAAGCAATGAGAAAAAATGAAATTCCTTGCTTTTAAATGCAGAGGCAGTCCACTAATTCTTTGCCTATTATTAAAATATGGTTCAACAGCTTCAATTATATTGTAAACCAAAATTTTGTTTAGCCGGAAAGTATTTTTAAAAATGTCATCTGGGATTTCAAACGGATTTTGATTGTCCCGTAAATGGATATTATGAAGCCTTAAATAATTTCTGAAACAAATCCAAAATATATAATTATTCTCTGGTCATAATAAGCAATTTCTAGATATTATAAAAATATGATGTATCACGTCTAAGTTTTAGTTTAAGTTTAAGTTCTGGTTCCCTCAATAAACGTTTTTGAACCGCCTTGTCTCGGATGCCTAGGACTAGTCTATCCCTAATTAAATTTTCGGTTAAGTCGTCTTGGTCTTGATCAAACTCACAAACCGAAGCCAACTTTTTTAACTCAGTTACGTATTTGTCTACAGGTTTTCCAATTTCCTGTGATCTTGAGAAGAATTTGTAACGGTCAAAGACAATGTTCTTTCGTGGTTTGCAGTATGCATCGAACTTTTTGATTACATCATCAAACACTTCCTTACTCTCACCTGGGTTCCAATTAAAAGTGTTATAAATATCGATCGCTTGGTCCCCCATTTGATTGAGTAGTAAAGCTATTTTCATTTTGTCCGGTTTTGTTTGTTTTTCACTGGCCTCCAAATATAAGGTGAACCGTTGTTTATATTTTTCCCATGTTGTTGGTACGTTCCCTTCGAACTGCATCGCTCCCGGCAAATTGAGACTATTTTCCATTTTTTTCTTGGTTTTTTATACCGCTGCCACCATGTATTATTGCCTTTATTGAGTAGAAGTATTACACTCTTGCAGCACAATATAACATACTGATATAATATATAATTATAGGATAAAGCATACAACGTTTTTTTGTTGTGCCCGCTCTCTTGGTAACTCTCTTAGCAACTCTCCTGGCAACTAACAGCTAGTGGAATGCTGCCAACTTATAAACTTAAATATCACTATGTGACATTTACCTTCTTTCATCATCTTCTAATAAATACAATACAAAAGCAGGTATTAAGTCCATATTTCAATGTAAAGGGCACAATTAAACAGAAAACAAACCTAACGGGTCGATTTGACGATTTTGATCTATTAATTTCGCAGCGTGGCGTGGCGTGGACTTGAATTTGACAGATGTTGACGTTTTATAAAAGTCTAACCGAGACAATTTTCTGGCTGTAAAATTTTAAAAACTGTGCTAACTTAATGCTATATTTACAGCGTAACAGCGCATTCAAAATACCATTTTCATAATTAATGTTATTTCTACAGTATCCAATGGCAACAACAGCTTAACAGCAATGTTATGAATTAGAGAATAGACCAATAATTTCAAGATAGGAACATTTATAGATATAATGATTTATTGTACAGACCGTTCATTATTTATTTAGATCAACTCTTGCTATGAAATTTGTAACGTATGTTTAAAAAAGTGAGGTTAGGAAATTTTTTGGCGAAATTTTTCCAAACTAGCACAAGTGTTAAACTTTTATTCTCTCTCAATTTTAAGCTCATTTCAAAAATACGATTCAAAAATAAATATTTTATGCTTGACGTCTTTGAACGTTCAATCAAATAAAGCGACTATCAAAGACAATAAAAATTTGTCAAACCAAATTTTATAGCAAGAGTTGATCTAAATAAATAATGAACGGTCTGTACATAACACTATAGATATGCCGCTAATAACCTTGAAGTTGTGCGGATTTAAATTAATAAAAAAAAATTGCATGTGATAGCATTTTTGCATTATCACAATTATTAATAACTTGTGTTTTGTTGACCTAAAAGTCAAAAAATTTAGAAAAAATGTCATTAATTCCAATTAGCGTTAATCTTTAATCTATTTATTTTATTGAACTCAAAGTCAAAGTTGGATTAGTGGAGAGAATGAGAGGTTTCGGTCGTGCGTGTACCGCTCCGAAGTAAAGTGTCAAATACTGTGGAAATTGGTACGTGTACCGACAAGAAAACTACATCCAAGTACCCATCTCGAATTAAACAAACAACTCTGATAAGGGTAAGCTGATCGGTCCAGGGTTTGTCCCTAAATCAACTACCAAAATTCTTATTTACCAATATCCATTGCTACGACCCTTATCGTATCGCGCACAGATAGTGAAGCCCGTAAGAAACAGCCCGCTGCGTTGATACGCGGCGAGGCCAAAAACTATGAGTAATTCACAAGCAATTATACCATCCCAGGAACGTACCTATGCTAATGCGTCAAAAACCCAACCAACAACAAACATTATTAAACGAAATCAAGCAATATTAATCGACACAATAAGCGAACTGACATTAACAGACTATGTAGTAGCAGTCGGTACAATTATTGGACCCAAAAATATCATTTCTGCGTCAAGGATAGCCAACAATCGCATATGCATTTACCTAACATCAACCACATACGTAAACTACCTAACAGAAAACATAAACACAATAAAAATCCAAAACTATGAAATAAAAGTCAGAAAGCTAGTTTCACCAGCAAAACGCATAATAATATCTGCTGTAGGTACTTCTATACCAAACAATACCCTTGAAAACGAAATAAAAAAACTAGGTTTATCAACAGTATCACCAGTTACGACACTAAAAGCAGGCATACAAAACGAAGCATATGCACACGTCGAAAGCTTCAGACGACAGATATTTGTCACGCCGCCTCCTGAAAACTTTGAGCTTCCTTCTTCTATTGTTATCACTCACGAAAATACAAACTTCCGAATTTTCCTCACATTTGATGAAATGATCTGTTTTCTATGTAAACAACCTGGCCATACAGCTTCTAAATGTCCGACGAACCCAGATAAGGTCATCACCCTCCAGCAACGTGACCCAATAAAATCCCAAACCGAACTACAAAACGCTATAGAAACACAAATAAATGTAGCAAAAGAAACAACACCCACATTATGTATCACCGAGCACACCGCACCTGTACCGACCACAAGCACATTCACCAAAGCACAAACTAAACGACCAGCAAGCAATATTTCAGATGAACAAATAGACACAAGTAATATGGCATCCATAATCCGCGAAACCCAAAAGCAAAACGAAGACCAATTTCTTACACCAAAAACCTCAAAAAAACACAAAAACAAGAAACCTAAAACTACGAATACATCTTCTGCTGAATCTCTTAACTCACCTCCCAACTCTCAATACATACAAGACCAATTAACTTCTATCAAACAAATAATTGGAGAATCCGACACTTTTCCACTAACTTTTGAACAACTAGCAGATTTTCTAGCAAATGCGGACACATCATCTGATATCTTACATCTAATACGAGAATACACAGATGACATCTCTGGCGTCATAATCATGATGAAAAGTCTTTATCCTAAACTCACAGGGCGCAGCATTAAGATAAAATTTACAAAAATCAAAAAGAAAATTTCAGAACTAATAAAAACCGACTGGGAAACAGATTATGAAACCGATAGCTCCCAACACAGCAACACTTTCTAGTTCTACTAATATTCACTTACCTACTTCAATGGAATATAAATGGGTATTATGCCCATTTAGAGAACCTACAACTTTTAATGTCCGAATTAAAACCCTTAGTAATAGCACTACAAGAAACCAGATTTCGCAAGGCAAAAACTCCAACTTTGAAAAAATATACTGTATACCATAAAAGTCGCGTAAACGAACCCATATCATCTGGAGGAGTAGCACTTTTAGTAGAAAAATCACTCACCCCACAAGAAATTCCATTAGACACCGAACTTGAAGCGGTAGCGGTAACAATCCACTATCCCCAATCTATCACCATATGTAACATCTATCTTCCTCCAAACAAAGATATTTCGTTTGCTGATCTCTCCAATCTTATATCTCAGCTTTCTGGGCCATTACTTTTAGTCGGTGATTTTAACGCCCATAGTCCAATTTGGGGAGCAGTCAAGACTAATAAAAAAGGAAACATCGTAGAAGAGTTACTTGAAAAAACAAATCTCATACTACTTAACAATGGATGCAAAACCAGATTTCACGCTGCGACTGGTCAGTTTTCAACCCTAGACTTATCCTTTTGTGATGTGTCTATTGCTCATCTTTACGAATGGTCTGTCCATCCTGAACTACACAATAGCGATCATCACCCAATTTGCATTTACCATACCGACAATACTACAGAAGAAAACACATTCCGCCCTCGCTGGAAAATCCGCAACGCAAATTGGGACGAGTATACAGTCATTCTTACAAACAAAATAGACTCTTTTACCCCATCAAACTCAGCAACACAACAAATCACAGAACTGACCAATATGATTAACCAAGCTGCCGAAGTCTCAATAGGAAAAACTTCACCAACAAATAAACGCCACACAGTGCCATGGTGGAATGACAAGTGCGAGGAAGATATAAAAGCAAGCAAGAAAGCCCTAAATCGTCTAAAACGCCATAATACCATCGAAAATCTTTTAGAGTTCAAGAGATTGAGGGCCAAAACTCGACGGACTTTAAAAGAAAGCAAAAGAAATTCCTGGCGAAATTACGCTTCAACAATAACCAGCTCAACACCAGTAACAGAAGTCTGGAACAAAATAAAAGCAATTAAAGGAACAAGAACTAACACTAAAATAAAAATGCTAAAAAATGAAGGAAAAACCTACATCACAAATAACGAAATAGCGGAAATACTCGCATCTCAATTTCGTAGCTCTTCAGCAGACTCAAACTATACACCCGAATTCTTAACACGAAAGAAACGTGTTGAAAAGAGAGACATAGTTGTAAACCTTTACGATAACCACGATTTAAACGATCCCATCCGATTAGAGGAATTAAATGAAGCCTTGCATAACAGCCGAAACACTACACCTGGCCCTGACGGCATTCCTTTTATTTTACTCAAAAAGCTACCACCTGCTGTCAAACAGCGTCTCCTAGATGCTTTTAACTTACTATTAGATACCGGCTCGTATCCAGACATTTGGTCTACAGCCCTAATTTTGCCTTTCGCCAAACCCAACAAAGATAAGGCAAATCCTTTATCATACCGACCAATCTCACTAACTTGTACTATGGGAAAATTGCTGGAAAAAATAATAAACAGAAGACTTCAATGGTACCTAGAAACCAAGAAACTACTAACCCCAACTCAAAGTGGCTTTCGTAAAAATAGATCCACAACTGATAACATATTATTTCTAGAATCTGAGATACACGAAGCTTTTGCCGACAATCAAAAAGTACTAGCCGTCTTCTTTGACTTACAAAAAGCGTTTGATACAGCTTGGAAATATCCTATACTAAACACACTACAGACATGGGGGGTTCAAGGCAAAATACTTGCATTCATAAAAAATTTCCTTAACAACAGAACTTTTCAAGTTTTCGCTAATGGCTATACATCTTCCATCCAACAACTTCAAAATGGTATCCCACAAGGATCGGTACTTAGCACCACCCTATTTCTAATTGCAATAAATAACATCGCAAACGATATAAAAGCACCCATAAAATCCCTACTGTTTGCAGATGACCTGGTCATATTCACAAAGGGTAAAAACCTGGATACAATGAGAGCTTTGATGCAAGAAGCTTTACGAACGGTTGAAATCTGGTCGCGTACAACTGGTTTTTCGTTCTCCACCGAAAAAACTCAATGCATAATCTTTTCCAAGAAACCAATGGTAAATCCACCACTTCTAACTTTTCATAATCAATCGCTAAAATTTGCAAATCAAGTAAAATATCTGGGAGTAATTTTAGACAACAAATTGACTTGGAAGGCTCATATCAACAACATTATAAAAGAAAGCCACAAGCGTTTAAATATATTAAAAACTCTTGCACACCAACAATGGGGAGCAGAAACCGAAATGTTGCTGAAATTTTATCGCACACTTGTGCGACCAATAATAGACTATGCTTCGGTTGCATACACTACAGCCTCTTCTAGTGATCTCAAACAGCTAGATATCTTACAAAATACCGCTCTAAGAATTATATTCGCAGCCTTTCGTACAACACCAACGGCCAGTCTTCACTGTCTAGCATCCGAAATTCCACTACATCTTCGACGACAATACCTGACTATCATATATTGTTTAAGAGCTTCAGAAAACACCTTTAATCCAATAAACACACTCCTAAATTCCCATCGCTCCCAAACCATTTTTGACAAGAAAAAAACTGCCAAACCGCCAATATACCGTCTACTCCAACACACCCTAGAAAACCTTCACTTTACCTTACCCCCAATATTCACTCTTCCTTACAATTCATGTCCGCCTTGGACCCACAGCAAAAGAAACTTTAATTTTGACCTTGCCAACATGACACAAAATGAAGAAGATAACTATACCATCCAAACAAAATTTTACTCTATTATTAACATCATTCCAGACCCTGTAGTAATTTTTACAGACGGTTCTAAAACCAGTGATACAGTTGGATGCGCATATGTTATAGAAGATAGTATTCAAAAATACAAACTACCTCCAATGGCCTCTGCACTAACTGCTGAACTAACAGCCATACTACAAGCACTCAGCTCAGACACATTATCTGAGCTCACAAACAAACACATAACTATCTGTACCGACTCACAAAAATGCATGACACTATTGAACACCATATTCTCACCCTATCCTATTATCCGGATTATACAAGACCAAATACACAGCCTTGAGTCCAAAAACAACTGCATACACTTCATCTGGATACCAGCCCACGCAAACATAGGCCAAAATGAACTCGCCGATAGCGCAGCCAAAGAAGCAGGAACAGACAACAACTCCCACATTGTGAAGAAAATACAACGTAGCGAAGTGGAAAAAGAAGCTAAAACCAGCATCCTTAGGAAGTGGCAGAATATTTGGGAAACAACCAAAAACCACCTTCACATCATTAAACCGGATGTAGGAACAAAATGGACTCACACAGGCCACTCTAGACGTGAAGAAGTCGTGCTTTCAAGACTACGTTTGGGACACACGCAAATGACGCACAAGTACATTCTACAAAAAGAAGATGTCCCAAAATGCACATGTGGACAAAACCTTACAGTGAACCACATCCTTTTAGAGTGTACTCTTCACGACGAGACTAGAAAAAAATACAGCTTTCCCACCACAATAATCGAACTTCTGACCAACAATCATCAGACTGAAGACCGTGTAATTCATTTTCTGAAGGAAATTAAATTGTTCAGTGCTATATAACAAACAGTGTCAGTGTATTAAAGCAAAATATTTAATGTATAAATTAGTTGTACGGTTACCAAATTGTATCGGTGCTAATAACCCCAGGGTGGATGCACCTAAATTTAAATAAAAAAAAAAAAAAGTCAAAGTTGGGAAAATTTTTTCCTCTGACGTATATTATGCTGTATAATGCTATGCTCAGCATCTTTTTGTATTATAAATGTGTATATATTTACAAACACTAATTAAAATTACAAATTCATTTTATTACCATAGCTCAATATAAGTTTGTTTTATTTTATTAGTTTTTTTTATTGATTAATATTTTTTAGATACACAATGCCACTAAATTTTTTAAAATTTATATTTTCATGAAAAACATTGGAAAAAAGTTGTTCGTGACATTGACAATTATTGTGCGGAAGGAAATAATGAAGCTTATGAAAATATTGTGGAGAGAGCTCTTCCATGGTCCTTCAGCAAATTAAATGATTTTGCGTGGGGTGGATTTTATGATGGAACTTTTCTTATTTACATTCTATGGATGACTGATTGGTGTAAATATTATCCTGATAGGCATTTATGCTTAAAATATGATTTTTTTCAAATTATTATAACAGAAATAAGTTTTTTTGCAAAAATTGTTATTTTAACAATATAAATGTTTTAAAAAATGTGACTATCATAATAAATTTATGTTTAAAGAAGTTTACCAACATTATGCTGTTTATAAAGAACAGTTACAGAATTATAGCAAAAATCCTGTAAGTTGGTGTAGTTGGTGCTTGCATCAATGTCTATTTCAAGTAAGTTTTATCATAATTTTTAGCATTTTTCTGATAATACTTTTTAGGTTGAGTACTACACAATTTGTATAATAAAAGCACACGCTATATTTTTTCGAAATAACAATTTCTCAAAATTTTACAAAAAAGAATTGTAAAATTTTTTAAATAAACATTTTATTTTTTTAAATTATTTACTAAGAGCCGTCTGACACGATACAAGTTTTAGTACTAATTTAAGTACTGAAATTGCACGCGCAGATTTAGTTTAGCAGTTGGTTTCTATAAAGGAAATTCCTGTCTGACACGTTAGTACCGTGTTAGTAAGAAAGTTAGTATACGAGCCTGCGCATTGATGATGTTAAGACACGATCAAACGTCAAATATCATTTAAATTTCTAACCCCTTTAAAATTGTGTTGGGGTGATGGCGCAAGCTCGATTGTGCTTGAAACCGTATGTTGATACCACAGCTGATACAGCATAAACGGCACATGACCGGTGAACTGCGTATCCTTAGTGCGCACATTTAGTTCAAGAAATTAGAACATGTTCTATTTTCTTGCAGCCGGCTGGACTAAAATTGCGCGGGCACTTTCAGTATTTAAATTAGTACTAAAACTTGTATCGTGTCAGACGGCTCTAATGTTTTATGGTTACCGAATGCCAGTTACCTGTTTGACAAATGGCAGCTATCTGAATAACTCCCTACTCCCTCCAATTGTCACTCCTTTACCTTTACAGTATATTAAGTTATTACAATGTTTAGTGTGAGCTAATGTTAATTTAATCACTATGAGGCCAACAGCGTCATTCATTATGTTCTTAAAATTTTTGTTTTTAGTAAACATTTAATGATAATGATGTTATAAAATATCTGCAACTATTTGGCTATTTAAACTCTTCAATTACTAATCAGTCATTAATAGACGTAAACATTGCGATATCAACTTTTGAAGACTTTTATAACTTAGAGGGTGATGAAAGTATGTCAAAAACGCTTACCGACTTTATTACAAAACCGCATTGTGCTGTTTCTGACTCTCAAGAATTTAGAATTTTTATTAAATGAAAAAAAGTGAACTTACTTGGTTTTTTTCTGGAAGTACAATGACTACAAAAAGAATTGCTGAGAAAGCTTTTAATAGATGGAAAAAAATTACAAACTTAGATTTTAAATATTCAATAGCTAAGCCGGATATTTGTTATTGCTTGGGATGAATTGTGAGCAATCTTTTGATAAAAAAGAAGTTAATTTTAGCTTATGCTTTTTATCTTAATAATGGTGCATGCAGAGTAATACATTTAGATCGTAGCGAAAACTGGAATTTGCGTTTAAACAATTCAGATACTTAAAAAATAAGTCTTTTATCAATACTGATGCATGAAATAGGCTATGTTCTCAACTTAGAACATTCATCTGATTCAAATTCGATTATGTATGCATTTTTTTGGGAAATAAACAAAATCTTTCCGAAGATGATATAGCAGGTATTCGATATTTATATGAATATCCAGCAAAAGCAACACCGCAACCACTACTAAATCTATTGCCATCACCATCGCCACGACCACGATCTTTACCACCCTTATCGCAATTACCACCCTCAACAAGTTCCACAAGAAAATCTCCAAATTTATATAAGTTAATAGATAAAGAAATACTTGATTTGCCAATAAATTTATGCGAAATAAAATCACCAGATAATATATTACTTACAAACAATAATCATTTGTATGTATTTTATAAAAAATCAGTATGAATTACAAGATTAAATGAAAGTAGAAATACTCGACAATTTACAAAACGAATAAAAATTGAAGATTATTTACCTAATATAAAATTTTTGCATATATATCAAAGAACAACTGGGGAAATTGTAATAATTCATAATAATAATTTTACTATGTTAAATTTTTCTAGTTTTCAACCAATAAGCGGTTGAACGAATATTCCTATATTTCTCATAAATATATTCTTCCATCAAAAACTAAAATTAATGCTATTTTTAATACATATACGAGTCTAACATTTATTTTCTATAATAAATGATTTTATCGAAAAATAAATGAATGTGAATATAATGTAATAAATCAAGGATTAATAACTGTGCGATTTCCAGACATACCGTTAGATGTGACAAATGCTTTTAGATATATAATAATGGAAATATATATTTTTTGAGGGGTAATACGATGTATGAATTTAATGAATTTTCTAGAAAAATTACAAAAGCAGGACTATTTAACTGGGACATACTTAAAATTCAATGTTCATCTACTACTATTTTAAATTGACTTAAAATATTACTAAAATTGTTATCATCATATTTAAAATAAATAAATAATTAATGCCCACCTTAAACACTTTATTAATATTAATTTTTATAAAATGTAAAAATCAACTGTAGTAAGCAGTGTTATCTACTACTTCTGTAAAAAATAATATCAAGGATGTATGTAGTTGTTGTTAATTAATTTTTTTTTTTTTTATATTTGATAATTCTATGAACAAACCCTTTTCCTTATTCCTAATCCCTCTTAAGAAAGTTGTAGAACTACAATTTATTTAATATGTGATTAGAGTTTTTAAAAATAAGACTGTTCTGATAAATATTTTTTCTTTCCATAAGACAAGTTTCAGAAAATAATTTCTAATTACAAATCATCTAATAAAGACATATGCGTTATTTAATAATTCTATAAATTATATTTTTTCTTATTCATAGTTCAAATTCATTAATCTGTGGTTCTTTCTGCATCGCAATTTCCGAGAGATAAGTTTTAGTCATAAAAATACATTCTATAAATCAACCCCTTTTTTGCTTATTTAGAATATCTTTTAGAATGGTTGAGAAGAGTTTTATATATACCCTGTAAAATTTGAAAAAACCTATCATTCGTAAAAAATGAGTAGACAAATACAAGCTGAGTGATTTCACTATATTGTCATATTTATCTTCGCTATTTTTTTATTTTTTAGAACCTGAATTGCTGATACGATGGGCTGGTGCAGGTGGTAAGCGGGTTCCTCGCCTAGAACAAAAGGAGACCCTTCACATCGATGGTGAGTACTTTGCATTCGTTTAATATTAATAATTAATTACTTTTTTTTTACTTCCAGATCCTACGTGCTACTTTATATTTTTAATAGCTACCACAGGTTACATTTTTTTGAATAAAAAAACACCCTATTTTATGGTAGATGAGGGTTTTCTTAATGGATCACCCTCCTTCCAGGCGAGATGCTGTTTTTGCGCTGAGAACTGGGACCCGTACCCGATATACATGGCACATACCCATCGCCCTGAAGGAATGCACTTCACATGCATATTATGCCACAGGGCGATTAGACCGTATGTGACCGATCCGGTGTACGGAAATATTTAATAAATATTTAATTAATTAAAAATACAACATGAGGTACCGACACAAACGTTTTGTTAAAATTATACCAAAGTGTAATTCTTTCACGATTAAACTATAAATTTATAATTCTTAAATCATCCTACCAGTCATATAAAAAAATTGCCAACACAATTCAATTTACTGCCCAACGTATTGTACTAGTCGCCTACCAAACTAACCCAACGGATAGTTTGGTTGCTCTATCAAATTATAAGTAAAAGGATTGTAAACGCAAGAGTTTTAACTGAAAGTGTAGAAGAGTCAAAAAAAAAAAAGTCAGCAAAAGATGAACGCATAAAATGGCCAAATTTTCGGCAAAAATAAGATTTAGAAACAACCAACAAAATTATTTACAATTTTTTTGCAGCAAAGAAAACAAAAAGCAGCAGTATTTGATTATGCAATAAACCAAAAAAAAAATGGAGCAAAAGGTTTGGGGTAAAATATCACCCCACATTAGATCAAACGATAATCATACAATCTGTTAAAAACAGAAAAATTATACAATTTTTCCACCATTCTGCAAAAGTAATAAGATTCAGGAATAACTAAGACAATTATTTACAATTTTTTAAGCACCTTACAAGCACAGAAAAAAAAATATTTTTACAAAACAAGGAAACCCAAGACTCCAAAAGAGCAACATTGCAAAACGACCACCAAAAAGAGTACAATTATAAAAATTTGTTGTATTTTTTTGTTATTATTTGATTTGAAAAACTTAAGACATTATTTGGCAAGAACGTTCAAGACAAAATGTATGGAAATATGGCACATACGAGGGCCGCCTAATAAATTCGCGGCCTAAGGTACTTAGCGATGACTCAGCATTTTGTCACTTGTAACACTGGTTGTGTGACTTTTTGTGAGCATATATAACACGCTTTTTTAGTATTTGTTCCACTAGGACTTTATTAGAAAAAAATTAGTACGCGTTGAGTACCGCGAATGCTCAACAAGCAGCGTCGATTAGGAGTTGTAGGGATTTTTTGAAGTTGTGTCAAAAAATTTCGATAAATTTTGTAATCAGATTGTGATCGTTGATAAAACCTGGGTTCGTCAGTATAATCTAGAGTCCAAACAAGAGTCAATGCAGTGAACAAAAAAGAGAGAAAAGTCGCTAAAGAAATTCAGTATGGAAAAGTCGACGTCAAAGATTATGGCTACCATTTTCTGGGACAGCGAGGGAATTTTACGAATTGGTTATTTGCCTGAAAGGACTCCAATGAATGGTCAATATTATGCTAATCTACTAGATCAGGCACGTAAGGCAGTCGTACAGAAAAGACGTGGCAAGTTGGCGCGCGAAGTGCTGTTTCTGCAAGACAACGCGCCCGTTCACACCGCTCGGGTTGCAAAGGATACCTTAAAAGCCACGGAATTCGCCGAACTTGACCACTTACCCTACAGTCCGGACCTGGCTCCCAGTGACTTTTTCCTTTTTTCAAATTTAGAAAAGGAGTTGCGGGAACGATGATTTTCGGATGAAAATGAAATGAAGGCGGCTGTAGAAAATTATATTACAAAAAAATCAAATGAATATTTTTTTAGTGGTATAAAGGTCTTATATTTACAATGTAAAAATTGTATTGTTCTTGAGGGGGATTACATTAAAAAATAAAATATATAAAACTTTACTTTTCATTCATTAAGTACCTTAGGCCGCGGATTTGTCAGCCTTCCCTCGTATGTAAGCCATGTAAAACAAAATTGCAGAAGCAAGAGATAATTTATTTTTGTGTGCGTAACTAAATTTTTATTATTTGTGCAAATTATATACAAGACTATCCAAGGTATACAAGATTATAGATCATGTAGAAAAACGACAATTAGCATGGTATGGACACGTAGTGAGATTGCCTAGAAATCCATGACAAAAAGACTGATAAAATACACGCTCCCAAACCGAAAAAGAAATAGTAGACCCACAATATCCTAGATACAAGGTATTAAAAAAAATCTAAACGATCGAGCTCAAAATGAAGAAGATGTAACAGACAACAAAAAATGGCGAACGAAATGTGGGATGCGGCAAAGGTTGTAGAAACCCCACTACAAAAAAAATAATAAATTTTCGATTTCTTCCCTAGCTGTTTTTGAAGCCCAGACAGTGTACTGCTTCAATTCTTTGTCGTTTTCAAATTCTAGACATTACAATAAATGATGGTAGTCTAGTAATTGTAACAAAGATTGCGACGAGCCACTACGAGCTACGAGTACTACATAAAAAATCAGGTACTTTATGGCAATTTATTTATTAAAAAATGTAATTGTCGTTAAAATATCGTACAAACAAACCACGGTGTAAATTTTATTACACCTCGCTTTCTATCTAACCTCGAAGCTTAGTTTTCAGTCACATACCCTGAGCCCTTAGTGTAATTGAAATATATACTTTCCACCTTGATAGTAATATATGTACTACTAATTAATAATAAACATTAATAATTGAAAAATAGTACAATTTCGATTTTTTGCACTTTTAGTACTTAATTTATACCTTTCTTCGTCAGTAGTGCTATAGATTCAAGTGGTGACATGGTCAGACATGGCGTCAATTTTGAGTTGTTGACAAAAATTAAATACATTTTTTTTAACTCCAAAAGATAAGTATATAAATACCCAAAATTGTTTCCATAAATATCAGTGACCTTTTTTAAATACTTGTTTTTCTACGACACACGATATATAACGACAAGTTTGTAGATATATGTACAGACATAGAGTTACTCTGATTAGAATATAATCTTCTTTTTGTTCTTAAGTACCTACTTTAACATTTCGTTATTTTTTGTATCGTTTTGTTTAGATACAAGAAACATAACTTATTTAACTTTTAATTTTTATTACTTTTTTTAGTTGTCTGCTTTACATCAGTGAAATAGAGTGTTTTAGAATCAAAGCCGCTTTAAAAAGTTTGATATTAACAAAGATTATGAAAAAGTTAGAAAAATAAATCTTGGGGCTATTGATCTTAAACCATCATATAGTGAAATCTTTACACAAGTGTGTATAGAATATAAACCAAGTACTGAACAAGAGGGTACACACTTGTGTACAGATTGTAGCAGTTTTTTTCTGTTTGTGTACAAAGTCTGTAGACTTTCACCTAAATAAAGACATAGTTTTTATATTAACGTGTACTAAAACGCTTCCAGAGAGTGAGTACATAAACTGTATATATAATTGTTACTTATTATTCATTTTAGTATTTTAGTTAGCTATAGACCTGATAGACACCAATTTAACAAAATTCGATGCAAAAAGTTTTGCAATATACAGAACAATTAAAAGATGTCCTAGAGTGTGATATAAACTCCAAAACTTTAGTTCATTAAGACAAAGTCTAGGAGATTTGTCTCGTGGTGATGTTAGAAAAAAATTGGAAAAATCGAATATACCATTCAATCTTAAAGTCGTCTGTTATGGAACTATATTGATGCAATGTCAGATAATAAATATGACAGCGACGAGACCATTGACAAAAAAAGATGAATTTATTTATTAATTTATTTATTTTAAGTTCTTTGTAGTATAATCTTTACCATGTAATGTTTGTTATTAATAAAAATATTTGTCACATGAGATTTTTTTTATTATAGCTTTTTCTGAAAAAAGCTTAAATAAACTCTTATAATAAAAAATTTTGAAACAAATCTAGGCTACGCTAAGCTAAGCTTAGCTTAATTTAAAAAAAAATGATAAATACCTCTAGGACTAAGTTAGGCTAAAAAAAATACAAAAATACTAGCATTCTTCAATTCTTGTTTGTATTATACTCCACTTTTAATAACACTTGCTCAAAAACAAACAATTTAGCCGAATTAGGTAAGTATACATTTTACAAACTGAAAGACAGGTTCAATTCCCGCGATGGCTGGTAATGCAAGTTTTTTTTTGAATTTTAAAAAAAATTGAAAACGTCAATTTTGTTTGATAACAATAATGACCTAAGATCATGACCTAATAATAATGATTAATAATTGCCCTTTAAGAAACAAACATTAAAATGTCTATTTACAATATTAAAGAATATAAAAACATTTATAAAAATCAAAAAATTGAGAGGCATGCGAGTGCAGGTGTCATAATCTACCAGCGGGAAAAATATTTTCCAACTCTAATAAAATTGACTACTCAGCTTGAAGCAGTTGCAATGACAGTACATTTCAAAAATATGCAAGTCTCCATCTGTAATATATACATTTTCCCAAATCGTCAATTTACCAAAGAAGAACTTATAAATCAAATTCCGGCAGCTAAAATAGTTATGAGCGATTTCAATTCTTATAATGTACTCTAAAAATCTACAACTATAAGCACCAGAGGTAAAATTGTGAAAGAGACAACAAACAACTGCAATTTAGTTCTTCTTAATTCAGGTGATCCTACCTGATTTAATGCGTTCAAGGGCACTTTTTAACGTTAGATCTTACTTTTTGTAGCCCCGATCTTATGCCATTCATGCAATGGCAAACATTTGACTCCTTATATAGAAGCGATCACTATCCAATATAGATCACCAACCTACTAGAGGAACCTTACATACCGTCAAATAATACTAAACAGTGGAATCTTAAAACAGCCAAATAGATTTGACGACACTAATATTAGCAGTGGCTAAACAATATATTGAATACGTATCACCACCGAAAAATAAAACTCCGTTTCTTGGTGGAGCCAACAATGTAAAGAAGAAATAGCTGCTAGTAAGCAAACATTCAATAAACTAAAACGTTATAATTCACTTGACAATATTATTGAGTTTAAAAAGCTTTGAGCAAAAGCCAGATTTGTAGTCAAACAGCAAAAAAAAAGTTTTGGCGCCACTTTATTTTGATTATAACTTGCTCAACGCCTATACAAGCAGAGTGAGAGAAAGTAAGAAGACTAAAAAGAAAATATTTTTCTCAAACCACCCGACTAATCTATAGAGATAAGACAATTACTGACAAACCAGAAGTGGCAGAAATCTTAGCCAATACATTTAAAAAAAACTTTAGTGATAAAAACTATACCAGAGATATCTTAAAATAACATGAGAAGAAAAACAGTCACCTAATTGCATTAGACACTCAACTCTATATACTCAACGAAACCATTACTTACGAAGAACTCGAAGAAGTCCTCCAAACATGCGAAAACTCTAGTCCTAGACCTGACAAGATACACACATTTGGATTTGAGTTGACTTGTAATTTCTGCTGTGTAAATGACGAATAGTAATAAACCAAAAACTCAGTCTTAAGACATTGCACTTAAGATGTGTTGTTAAGGGTTATAGGAATTACCAACTGTAACGGGCTATTTTTACGTAAAAACAAATGTCACTTGCCACCTGTGATAAATAACATAAATAAAGAATAACCCTAGTTTTAAAGTAGTAGGTGATGAAAAATTTTAACATTTTGAGAAAACTGTCCTCCATTTTTTCTCTTTTTCGGTTTTGGCTCGTACTAGAGAAAAGGTCTCTAGTTATTGTAAAATTGTCTGGCAATTTTAAGTATTTCTGAAGTTGAAATAAGAATAGCGTTTGGACCAGATAATTTGTGAGACCTACCCCGAGTATTTTTTCACTTGGCCGTGTCAAGCACATGGTAGAAATCCCCACATGCCATCTTAGCGTGAGTTTGAGTTGAAATAACAATGGGTTTGTTATTTTCCTTTTTTGTAGGGATTTATTTAGATTTAGATTTATTTGAGTTGGATTTCCTTTACGTGGATTTATTTCAAGTGGATTTATTGTGGGAGTGTTTGGGACTTGTATGGTACTTGTTCTTGTAGTCGGACACGTGGAATTTTGTCCGGATTTTGCTATTTGAGACACAGTGGCAGTGTTTCTGACCTTGGACTTAAGTTAAGGGTTGGCTTGAAGAAAAATCAAGATTTGGGGGTAACGTACCATCAACCTGTTCTAGAACCCCACATCACGTGTCGAGGAAAACCAGGCACTGGGCTGAGTTATTTTTCATTGTATTTCTTGTCACTCTAGCTGGTTGTCGCTTCACGGCACCACTAACTTTTATATTATCCGCGTGTTTGTGTCGTACCCTTTAGGTAATTCATCACGGTGCATTTTTGTTAGTGCACTTTTAATGTATTGTATTTTTTTTGTATAGATTTTTTAGAAATTAAGTTAATTATCGAGTTTATTTATAACTTGTTTAAATTGATTTAAAAAGTTAAACTAACTACGCGCACGTATAGTAGTATTGGGAACAAAAGTCACGAATACTAGTACTTCCAAGATAGCGCTATCTCGTTACGCCTTGTATTTTTGTAAATTTATTTTTTTGCTCTGTCTACGGCTGTAGTCAGGCGATCAAGTTTTGCTCATTAGTCAACTCGATAATAACCTAATTTGGGATTCTTTTTTGTTGTTATTTTGTTCTTGCTGGAGTATAATTAGATTTGTTTGGGACATCTTGTGGTTTCTTTTCTTTTATTTTGTGTTACTTTTTCACTAGAGCCTCTCGCAATTGAAGCTCAGCGTAATCGCCTAGGTGTATAACAATTGCGTGGCGCCCTGTTTTTACCATCTCTAAAAGAACCCCGCCGCCCACTGACAAGCCGGCAACACCAGGGCCTACGGCGGTATACTTTAAGTGCAAAGAGTAACCAGATAAAAAAAATAAGCGTCACACAACTTTGACCTTAGATGTTCGTTTGCTAAGAAAAGCATCAATCCATCAGAACAAATTATCCAGCAATTCGCAGTGCTTAAGTCTGGAGAGAAAGCGACCTTTACGTATACGGTCTAAGGTTTTTTAAAAATCTAGGCAAGTAACATCATCAAAATTATTGACGCCTATTTTTTAGTACAACTATTAAAGCAGTACAATAAGTTTGTGGCAGTCGACTTAAAATGCAAAAAGCTGTGCTATGTGGAGACTTTAGCAACTAAAGAAATAAAACTAATTGATCTGTAATTGGAATCATCAAATTTGTTGCTATTTTAATGTCGCCTATTAAAAAACAAACTGCCAAATCAAACGATTGTTTCATCAATGTGGTGGTAGGTCTAGCTAAATAAGTGGCATAGTTTTTAAAGTAGAAGAAGAAATATCTATTCCAAGTAATTAAGTTACAACTAACTTTAGTAGTTTTTGTAATACAACGTTTTCTGAAAATTGTACAATTTTCAGATTGAAGAAATTTGTAAGTATTTAAACTGGAGATTAAAATGATAAAAATTTGTAAATGTTTTGGAGACCTCAAAGTTGTCTATCAAGATGTTATCACAGTTACTTTTGTTACCAAGTCTTGTAACCAATTCACACAAATAATCGACATATTTCTTGTCTATCAGATGTATTTTGTTCATTGTTCTGACTTTCTTCATAGTAGAAGATAGAAGACTATTAGAGCAAGCTAGTCAGCTGTGCTTACACTTAGCTTGTATTTACGCCAAAGCCTTCTTTTTTTTCCTAATAATCCAATAATCTAAGAATTAGTCTTAGATATTTTGTAAAAAATAGTGTAGAAACAATTATCGACGATATTCTGAGCATAAAATTTATTTTTAGTTATTTTTGACAAATAGATATTGTGCGAGTTAAAAACAGAAATTTTTGTTTTACTTGATTAAAATAGATATTTTACATTAAATAGTAAGTTCTTGTTAGATCTTGAAACTAAGGGCAGGTGGGTGCTAATTGTTCCTGTAACAAGTAGGCTGAAAAACAATTGGTGTAAGATCTACACGAAATCTTTCACATAAACAATAAATAAAACATCATTACAATTATTTTTAAATATTTTTTAAATATTTTTTTTATATTTTAGTTGCAACTACGAGTATATTAAATATCGGTTTTTTGCCAAGTTTAGAAAATATTTTGCCATAGTTTTTATAAAAAAAAAGCCCCGCCAGTTTCTCATCAAATTCTATTATAGCAGAACAGTTTAGAATAGGTTATAAAAATCAAAATAAAATGTAAATAATACGATTCATTTAAAGGTCATTTTTCAGATTGTTGTTTTTAACAATGTTGCAAAACGTGTGGTTAAAAAAAACAAAGCAAATAATTAAAATATAAAAATGAAGATTACCCAATAAATAAACTTTTTTGTTAATATTTTACATTTCAGAGATGTAAAATGCAAAAATTCATCTAAAAAAAGACATGAAAAATTAGATGTCAACATGAAAACTAATTTCAGCTGCAAACAAGACTAGATATTTTTAAAATATCGCACATAAGCACAAACAACTTGGTTCTTAAGAGTTGTTTTATCTCATTTTTTAGTAAATTTTGATTAAACAAAAACTGCATCCTTTTCATATTCAGAAAGTCTAGTTGCTTCGGTCTAAACGTCTATCTAGGATGTGTTTATCAATAATTTCCTACTAAGTTTGAGGAAAATTCGAATTTGTCTAAAATTTTGACCATTGATGCAGCTCATTTGCACATAACTGCGCAGTACAAATAATGGACACATTCCATTTACTATTCGAGTAAAAACGTTGTATCCTCATAACGATGCCTTAACTTTCTGATCTGTGAAAATTACCCTGACAGTATTATTACTTCTAGTATTAAACATACTTCTTTTACTACTAGCTCAAAAAATAGCGGTAAATTTCATTGATTGATTTATAACTTTAAAAGTGGCTTTATAATTCACCGACTACAGCTATTAATGTTACTGTAGGATGTTTAAGCACCTGACTCGGTTTCCAACCTAAAAGTACTCCCTATCATAAGTTTTAGAGCCGATAAATATAGCAACTAGAAAAGTTCAAATTTTATTGTAAACAATTTCAAAAATTGTCATTTATTATTTTAATTATGTAAAGGTTTTTGAGAATAATATTTTTTTGGATCGTTTTGGTGTGTCGAATAAAACAAAAAAACCAACTAAATAACTCCGAAAACTAGAAAACAGGTTTGGTGCTACTATGAAGTATTAAACGAATTCAGTTCTGCAGTATGTAAAATTATGATGTGATAGCAATAAAATAGCTGCACTAAATTACAAGATATACGATCACGCAGCAACAGTGGCAACAACTATTGCAAAGTTTAAAAATAGCATCTTTAAATACTGTTATATAAATAAAGATAATAAGAGATAGATATCAGAACCTTTACACGTGCCAAGCGAATTGATCGGTTTTTGTACAAAAAAAGAAGATAGTAAAACCATGACAAAAAAAATGATATTACAATGTTATGAGAAAAAATCCTAATCTTTTGTTAGGAACTCTGGAATGCACCTCATTGGCGAGAGCAAAAGAATTCAATACGACAGATAAGTCTAGAATCTTTGGCTTGTTAGAATAAATATGGGACAAATACAAATTAGATGAAAATAGGATACAGTGCTTGCACGTTGAATTTTTTAACCGTTAAAAGTCAAAATCTAGATCTTGTTTTGTGACAATGTCAAAAAAATATTGAAAAAATAATATATCATTCACCCTTAAAAAACGGCTGTTATGAAACTATGTTGATGTAATGTCTGACAGTGAATATGACAGCGATGAAACCATTGCAGAAGAGGAATAACTTTATTTATTTACTTTATTTGTTCTTTGTAGTATAATGTATTAGCTACTGACGCAACTACAGTAGACGAGGGTGCTAAAAACACTTTATACCATTTTCGTCACCAAATTTAACACATTTGCTTTTAGAAAAACAAAGATCAGTTGCTGAGACATACCCTAGTCATCCATAAGTTTATGGAAGTCAATTTAGTCTCATTATTGATAAATTATATAATAAAAGTAACAGCAGCTAATATACCACATTATAGTTAAAAAACACAGCGGTTGGAATATGCTTGTTATTCTTGTTGATAAAACAAAGTTAGCCCTACTACAGTGCGTAATACGTGGCACCTCTTCATGTTTTCGATGATAACACTTAATGTGGCCAAAAAGTTTTAATGTGGTACATTTTTTTAAACGATTGACTACAAAAGTTATCAGACATGCTGCAAATTATGTGTCCACAAACTTATTCAAGAACTAGTCAAATATAAA
Source organism: Tribolium confusum (assembly GCA_029207805.1). Lineage (NCBI taxonomy): Eukaryota > Metazoa > Arthropoda > Insecta > Coleoptera > Tenebrionidae > Tribolium > Tribolium confusum. The sequence continues at coordinate 20,768,513 of JALGAY010000008.1, read as the reverse complement.
ATTTATAAGCCTTAAAAAAAATAATGTTCAAGACGGTGAAAGATTAACAAAAGATATACATAACTTTATTGACTTTTTTGGTTACTTTAGATCTAACTACTAGAAAGCAGGGATGGGCGATGTCAACAATTTGTGTCAACTTTGACATTGTTGACGCGTCGACAATTAGGTAAATGTCGATTTAAAAAACGATGTCAACAATGTCGACAAAGTCAACAATGTCGACTTTTAATATAACCTTAAGAGGTTATCTTTTTTTTAAGTTTGGCAAGGCTGCTACTGCTGTGTCTGACTCAACGACAATCAGAATGTTTAAATTAGCTCACTGTTGCGCACGCACCCAGGTTTTAAAGCCGTTTTAATGGTCTTTTGTTTGTTAATTTTTTCTTTACTTTTGTATAATAAAAACGTTTATCAAGATTAGGTTTTTTGTACGAATTTTTAATGTAAAATGTACCTAAATAACTGTTAATGTTAAAAATTATACATGCTAAAAGAAGTTAACACGTGAACAGTATACAACATAACCTTACATTTTAAATAATTGACATTTGTTGACATTTGTCGACATTGTCGACATTGTTTACGTTGTTGACGCTTTGTCGACATGTCGAGGTCGACAACTAAAGTCGACGCGTCGCCGCCCATCCCTGCTAGAAAGAAGATGTTGTTAAGGCAATACCCAAATCTACACAAGAGTCTACATTTGAGCAATATTCACACCCAATTTAATAAAGATATTAAAAGTTTTTATTATCAATAATATGAACCACACTGAGTGGAAAAATTTACAGCTGAGATCACTCATGTATCAGCTGCAAGTCATAGGTTAAATCTAAATAGTTGAAACTATTGTTGTAGAATCATAATGTCATTAATATGCATCACTCATTTGGATTTAAGTTGACTTAAAATTTCTGCTGTATAAATGACAAATAATGATAGACCAAAAACTGACAATGAGCCTTAATGTACTGCATTTAAGACGTGTTGTTAAATGTTATAAGAATTACCAACCTTGACCTTAAATGTTCGTTCGCTAAAAAAGGCATCAATCCATCAGAGCAATTATCCTGCAATTTGCAGTGCTCAAGTTTGGAGAGCAAGCGACGTTTAGGTAAACGGTCAAAGGCTTTTAAACAATTGAGATAAGTACCATCAACAAAATTACCAGCGTCAGTTTTTTAGTACAAGCAAATTAAGGCAGTACAATAAGTTTGTTATAATTAACTTAGAAAGCAAAAAGCTGTGCTAAGTGGAAACACAATAATCATTAAGAAATTCCATTATTTAATTAGGTATGTAATGTTATCTCTTTAGCAACTAAAGAGATCAAACTTATTGATTCGTAATTGGAAACATCAAATTTGTTGCTATTTTAGTGTCGCTAATTAAGAAGCAAAATGTCGAATCACACAATTGATTCATCATAGATCTAGCTGAAAGAGTAGCATAGTTTTTAAAGTAGCAGAAAAAATATTTATTTCAAGAAATTTAGTTTTACCTAGCTGCAGTAGTTTTTGTAATACAACGTTTGTTAAAAATTGGACAACTTTCAGATTGAACAAATTTGGAAGAATTTAAACTGGAAATAGGGGTGGTAAAAATTGTTTTGGCGATCACAAAGTGGTCTACCAAAATGTTAACACATTTACTTTTTTTACTAAATCTTTTAACCAGTTTCTATAAATTTGACACACATAAGAGAAATCGACATTTTCCTTGTCCATCAAAAGCTTTTCATTTTATTTCAGCTTTTTTGGTAGTAGAAGATAGAAGACTATTAGAGCAAGCTTTCTAAGAATTATACTCAGCTCTGCTTACACTCAGCTTGTATTTACACCAAAGCCACTTTTTCTTCCTAATCATAATAATCCCAAGAATTTGTCACAGATGTTTTGTAAGAAATAGTGTGGAAACAATCATTAACAACATTTTGTGCATAACATTTATTTTTAGTTATTTTTGACCGATAGACTAGAAAGGATATGGTGCGAGTTAAAAACAGAAATTTTTGGTTTAATTCATTAAATTAGATATTCTGCAATAAAAAGTAGGCTCTTTTCAAAGGCAAATGGTTGCTAATTGTTTCTGTAACAAGTAGACTAGAAGACAATTTGTGTAAGATTTAAAACCCATTATTTTCAGATTCTTTCACATAAAAATTATAACATTTTTAAATTTAAAACATCATTATAATAAAAAAAATATATATTTTAATTAAAACTATATAATAGTTATTATAGTTTTTTGTCAGGTTTAAGAAATCTTTGCGATCTAATTCTTATGAGATAGAAAAAAAGCCCCACCAGTTTTTCATAGAATTTTCCATTTTAACAGAGCAGTTTAGGATGAGTGGTAAAAATCAAAATAGGTGGTCTATTCAAAGTAATTATTTTTCAGTTTGTTTTGTTTAACAATGTTGCAAAACATATGGTTAGAAAAAAACAAAGCAACTATTTAATCTATATTTAAGTATCTAATAAATAAACTTTTTTGTTAATGTGTTACATCTCAGAAAATAAAATGTCAACGTAAAAAGCAACGTCAACTCCAAACAAGACTAAATATGTTTAAAAAAACGCAGATAAATGCATAAAACTTAGTTTTCTTATTTTACTTTCTGGTTAATTTTGTTAAGAAAAAATTGCATTTTTTAAATATTCAGAATGGCCAGTCTTTGCGGTCTAAATGCCTACCTCTTCAAAATGTATTTGTCAATAATTTCCCACTTAGTTTAAAGAAAATCTGAATTTGTTTAATATTTTGGCTATTGATGCAGATCATTGCATAAAACTGTTAGCGCAGTACATATAATAGACATATTCCATTTACTACTTCAGTAGAAACGTTGTACCTTTTATAACGGTGCGTCAACTTTTTGATCTGTAAAAATCTTCCTAGCAGTATTACCATGTCACAGATATTTTACAAGTAGTAAGCATAAAAATAAAAGAAAATGTTACCAAAAAAGCAAACGACAATTAAAAGATTATCTCTATAACAAATTACTTTTGACAATTATTACAACTGTCTGTTTAATAATGTAGAATGTGAAGTACAACAAAATTTGATTAGAACCGAACAACATGAGATCTATAGCATTCGACAAGTTGAATTAACATTAAAAATCCCCATGATGACAAGCGTAGGTACCTATTGTAAATTATTTATATACAGACACTTGTCCATGGAGTTACTCCAATTAGAATTTTATCTTCTTTTTGTTCTACTTTAGCATTTTAATTTTTTTACTTTTTGTTTAAATCCAAATAATATAATTTATTTTAACTTTTAATTTTTCATTACTTTTTTAGATGGATTTTTTACGTAAATAAAATTATTTATGGATCAAAACCGCTTTCAAAAGTTCAACAAAAACTAGAATTGTAAAAATAATAAAATAGATCTTATCGCTATAGACTTCAAATAATAAATAACCAAAGTTTTAAAGATAAATATAAAAGATTTTGTTTACCCTTAAGTAATAAACGAGGTGGTACACTCTTTTGTAGAAATTGTATCCGTTTTTTCTGTTTTTGTAAAAAGTCTGTGGACTTTCATTTAAATTAAGAAATTGTTTCATCATTAACATCATGTACTGAAACTCTTTCTTACAGTACATAAACTGTATACATCGTTACTTATTATTATTTTAGTTAGCTTTTGACCAACACGAAATGGTTAAAACAAATCTAAGCGAATTTGATATGATCTCAAAAATTTTAATTCAATAAGTCAAAATCCAGAACACCTCTCTTTTGAAGATGTCTGAAAAATTTTACAAAAATGAATCAAACTTCGCCTGCTATTATTTCAATTTTGCGTCCATAAATAATTAATCTGTCCTATAACATTATAGATGCAGAAAACATAAATATACTTCTTTTACTACTAATTCAAAAAATAGTAGTAAAGTTCATTGATTTATTTATTGCTTTAAAAGTGGTTTTATAATTTGCCGACAACAGCTATTAATGTTATTGTAGGATGCTTAAGCACCTGACTCATTTTCCAACTTAAAGGTACTCTCTATCATAGGTTTCATAGGCGATAGATATAGCAACTAGAAGAGTTCAAGTTTGTTCAAATAAATAGTTTCAAAAATTGTCCATTATTATTTAAACTTTTTAAAGTTAACTAATTTATTTATTTATTATTTCTCCATTATGTAGACGATTTTAAGACCAATCTTTTTGTTGGGTTGTTTTGGTATGTCAAATGAAACAAAAAAAAGAACCAATAAATAACTCCGAAAATTGAAAAACAGGCTTGGCGCTATTATAAGGCTATTTAGGGATTCAGTTCTGAAGTATGTACAATTATTATGTAACAACAAAAATATAGCCGCATTAAATCGCAAGATGTACGATTAAACAGCTATAATAGTAGCAACTATTATAAATTGTCTGTTATTAGAATAAAGATAGAGCAAGATAGATAACTATCAAAACATTTATACGTGCCAAACAAATTGATCGGTCTCGGTGCAAAAAAAGATAGTAAAACCATGACCAAAAAAAATTAATATAAATGGTATCCCAACTATATGAAAAGAAGTTTTGATATCTTGTTAAGAACTCTAAAATGCATACTTTTGACGAAAGCAGAAGCAATAGAAAAACTGGGTCTAAATTTTCTAGATTTTTTGTTAGAAAAAATATGTGAAGAAAACAAATTATATAGTGGTTTCAATTTTAGCACCAACTTACAATTATGCTGCAGCTATTGAAAACGATGCAAGTGGTTTTCGAAACACCGGTATGTCGCCTGTAGATAAAAATGTTGTTAATAACCTCGAGTTTGATCTTCTACTAACAAAACTTTGCGACTAAATAACACTAAAATCATTAAATACCAAAGTTTAGCACAAAGTAGGAAGTGATCATTCTCTCAGTTGGCTATAAACATTTTTTACTAAATTGTTATGTCTTCCAGACAATACTCAAAAATGCTTCGCTTTCAAAAAAAAGATTTGGCTGTCCCCATAGAGAATATTTTTCCAATTCCTGCACTTAAACCAGGTTCCGCCTTTAAAAAACCAAAAACTACAGTACAAAAAGCATGAGAATTAATTAGTAGTTCTTATAAAAATAAACTTGCTGCATAAATAAGCAAAGCAAAACCGAGACTTAAAAATTTATTTGGTAAAAGAAAAAAAAGGAAACAGTCCTAAACTTTCGTAGAACCATGACATTTAACTTCAACACAAGAAGAAGAATCATGGTTGTTTTTTTTACAAAAAAAACCTAGACAACTAGACATAATTCAGTGTCTAGAGTGTCATAAGTAGATCTATGCAACTTGCGCAAAAGTTAGTCCTTTTCGAAAACAACCTTATTGTCCTACTTGCTTTGAGCTCGAAAATTTTATGTAAACAAATGCAGTTTATTATATTAATAATAAAACTTATATATTTTACATTGTTCTGTAATTTTAATTATTTATCATCACAAAAGTTCAATCGACGAGGCGGCTGATTCAATCCTGGCAACCAGTTACCTGAATTTGACCAAATCCAGAGATTTTGAATTTGTTTTTAATGATGTAAAACTAACATCTTTGAAGTAGAAGAATACCTAGCAAAGTTGGAAATATGTCTAGAAATCTTAGACCATTTACAAAACCACTTCGCTGTGATGGACTGTTAATACGGTTCAGAAACGCACAAAAAAATCTAAAGGACAAAAGTATATCCTGGTCCTTTGCTGTGTCGGAACAATTTCAAGTTCTTGCTTTGTAACGTTGTCATATCATGTTTCAAAAATTGAATTTAGTGTAAAAAAAATATATAAGTCTGCAGAATAAAATAATTTTATAATATATTATAAAATATTTATAATATATATTTATAAATATATATTTATAATATATTTAATAAAATAATTACTTGATTTTTGTAGCGATGTTTGTAAGATGGAAGACAGCTTTAAACTTCTGCCACTATCTTAGCGGCTAGTGGTGGTAACACATTGTAACCAAAACAACATAGAGGTTGAAAATTCAAAACGGGAGCAGAGAGTTACATTGAGAAATCACTGGCACTCAACACGTCTATTGCAGATATGCTTTTTCTACATTTTTGACTTCTGAGGCTTTATCAATCGAGTTACAGCCTTCACCCTTATCAGCTGCATTTTCATCAACCTTATTTTTAGAGCTTAAAGTTTTACCTAATAACATAAATAAAACCACTATTCTACATAATACGCTTATCAATTTACCAACCACAGCTCTAACAAACACATCGGGTGCAACAATCAATATAACTCGACACAATTGCACAATTAATTATAACTTGAAAAACAATAATTAAACTTAATTTCCATCGATAATAGATTATTTGTGGTTATTGTATTAATACTAAGTTTTGTTGTTTAACTAGTTTTCTAACATAGCCTAGCTCCGGCTCTGTCCATCTTCCGCATTTCGTCATGTTGTAGTTACTAGATTTCATCATTATCAGTCAAATTTACAAATGTCATTATCGGTTAAGCCATAATTTTAAATTAATGGCACTTTTATTTAAGTAATTTTGTCGTAAATACAATAAATACATTCGCAAATACGTTAAAGACAAATTTCTGGGTATACAAAATCATGTTGCACAAGTTTTGTTTAAACAATTTTGCTTGAATTCTCAAAACATTTGATTTTCTTTATTATTAACCTAGGTTAATAATAGAAAAAATTACTAGCAGAAAAATTCAACTTTTCAGTTGGCTAGGAGACACAATAATAGTGAACTTTATAGCTAGTAGTAAAAAAAAAATTTTGTTTGTTTTGTCGATCAAAGTGATCTATTAACTTTTGTCAATGTATTGTCAAGTAATCTATCGATTGATTCCTTGCCGAAATACTTCCACCAGAAACCGGCAGATAATGTTTTTATAATTTCCATTAGTCTGTTTTAGTTTTTTCTTGATCTAAGTGGTATGCCATTAATGTTTTAGTTACACGTTGTTATTATTGCGCCATCGCCATTGATATTGTTGCATGACAGATTTAAACGACTTTTCTCTATTTATACAATAAATCAAAAAGATTTTTGTAATGTTTATGTATCTAAAAGAAAACTAGTGTAAAAAAAAATAAAACGAGTAAGTGGACAATTGTATAAAACGCAGCAGTCGTAAATAAAGAAAACAGCCAAACATCTACGACTAATTCAGTTAACAAGCGGTGTTTTTTGAATAATTCTACTCTATTTATTAACTTGACTATTGGTTAAATAAGTATTCTTTGCCTATATAAACTAAAAAGTAGTCTAAAATATCTGTTTACAAAAGTTTTTGCCTATCTGACATCTTTGTGTGCAGGTTACATGCAACTGCAAGAAATATTGTAAAAAATCGCTCATATGAGGATACAGCTCTTCGACTCTTTTTATAAACAAAGGCTCTATGACTAAAAAACATACCTTATAGATTTACTAAAAATATTACCCATCTAAAGACGTCGTAATAGTAACTATGAAGATCCAGATTTAAGCCATCGAAAGTGTTCGATGTCATTCACTCTCTATGATGGAGAAGACAACTTAAAACGTGTATGTAAAAACACATTTATAAAAATTTGTGAAAAAATTGTGAGACTTCAGTATTTTGAGATAAACGCGAAGATGCAAAAACATTCAAATTTACGGTGCCAGATAAAAAAAATTGTTAAGGCGCATATTAGCAGTTTTCCCCGAGAGGAAAAAAGAGTTAACTATAAGGAACAGTACCTGGATAAAATGATCTAAATGTAAATAGACTTTACAAAGCGTTTACCGAAAGATGTACCGACTCTACAGTAACATACAAATTCTATCAACAAGTTTTCCTACAAGATTTTGCCACGTTGTATTTTAAACAGCCTCATATTGATACTTACAAAACTAAATGACATTATGTTTGCTACAAGCCATCAATACTAGAAATTTAAAAACACAGAAAAAGAACTTCATAGTATGGAGCGTCAACCGTGACAGGCAATTGAAGAACCGCATGTCTTTATATCTGTACATTCTACTTGTTTCTAGTGGTCACTTTGATTGCATTGAACATAAGTTTATAATCTTTGGACATAGCTTTTCCTTATTTGATAAAGATTTTGCCTTAATAGAGAAAAGGGTTAAATGCTTCAAACTTCAGGTAATAGCTGATATAATCCAAAAAATCAAAGAAGCTCGTTTCTCAAAGCCCTCTAAAATACTTGGCATGAGTCGAAAACCATTTTTGAATATCGACAAAGCTATGTATATTGCTATGTAATCAGTATATTGCTATAACCAGCTATAACTATAACAAACCGACAACATCTAAAAAAATAAATAAATTGACTAAAATTCAAGTGACAATAGTAAGCTGAAAATTTGTGTGTTATTGAAGATTTAATTATGTCAGGTTGGAAGTTATGTGTAGGTTAAAAATAAGAGAGTGTGCTACACAAAACCGTTGCTATTTACTGTAACAAAGTTACTAGAGCCGCCATGTATATTATTCGATATTATAATGACTTATGAATCGTTACCCATGCAACCAGTAATTAATGCATTAAGATTCGTACTCGCCGATGTAAAGCGCCAATAAATTACAAACGTTTCCGTTGTGTGGCGTCACAAACCAAATACCTAGTTCTTAGAGGGCAGCACCAATTTTCTTCATTATTACTCTCACCTAGTTTAAAGCGCAGCTAATTTTGCAAAATAACAAACATCTACCAGCTTATTTAAGCTTTTGCGTCACAAGTCACAAGCGGATCAGTCAGTTTCCAGCCAGTCTTCGTCCGGTGACAGTGACCAAAACAGTGACTAGTGGTGAGTACCCCAATTAGATAACCAAATAAAAGAAAAGACTTTTAGCAAATACCAATAAGCGCTCTCCCTTGCTTTTGCATGTCTGTTCTTTTTCTTCCATTTGCATGCCAAGCTCCTGCACCCTGTCTAGAGAGCAAATTGAGGAACTCACTTTTTCTCTCTCTCTTTTTTTCCTTTTGTATGCCAGGCTACTGTACACACGGCGTCAATAGTTTTGACTGATGCCCGGCCAGAAGCAGTCTATCCAAACGTATCCGAATCGTTCGAAATCGTTGTGGTTTCTCAAAGTAAATGTGTATCTCCAAACTCAATGCATGAAAATTGCAAGAAATAAAAAATGATATCAAAGATAAACTAAATAAAGTTATTATTTAGTTATTAAATAAACTTAATAAAGTGATAATAGACACCAAATAACATTTTTTTGTTAAAATTTAAAAAAATTTAAAGAATTATAACAACGTTTTAATTTTATTTTATAGTTTATGATTATGACGTGCCTTTTTAACCTAAAAAAGTAAAAATTAAAAATCCTTTTTATAAAAGTATAGAATAGAGATTAGGCTTAGCGTTTCCATTAGAGAATAATAACAAGATACAAAGAATCTCTCTCTATCTGTCAATGTTTGTTTTTGTTTTTGATATATAATTGGTAAATCCACATTTAATTACATTATTTGTTAGTAATAATCCTATTTGTTTGTAAACAAACCACAACGATTTTGAACGATTTGGATACGTTCGGATAGACTGCTTCTGGCAGGGCATCGGCCAAAACTATTGACGCCGTGTGTACCTTATCTGAAAGACAAGTTGCAAAATCTATCTATCTTTTTTTTCAGCTACCCCGAAAAAAGCGCACCTCTTCGCACGTCGTAGAGGCAAAGCCTAATAGGATCCGCTCCCAGCTTGTGGTGTAGCATTTGCTTAACAGTGATTTTTGAATGTGTAAACTCTGGTAAAGAAAGACGTCCGGTAGTGCTAATTTTTCCGGTGTTAGCTAACAGACTTGCTTTTGATTAGTTTTAGGCTTAACCGCTTTTGGTTTAAAAACTCGTAGTTTATTTAAACCTTATATTGTTCTGGAATGGTACGAGTAATTTAATTTGCATATTTAATTTGGTAAACTTACCATTTTGTATATAATAAACTCACTTAAAAGTACCAAAGTTTAACTTTCCTTTTTACACTCTTACCAAAAACACTTAGATATAGCGTTTTCACGGAATTATCCAGTCGACTAAGACAAAGAGGTGCACCTCCCTCAAATAATAAGGATAGAGCAGTTGGCCTCCCGCACCGTGAGCTTAGTAGCCAACTAACAAAAAGATGGTTACATTACTAAAAATGTAAATAAAAAATTATTAGTAAAAAGATTCAAAATTGGTCCAAGATAGGTATAAGCCAAAAATCTCAAAAGTAACATAAAATCCTTTTGTAGTTTATTTATTACAAAAAAAACTTCAGTGACTTAAAACAAAAATCTGCAGTATCTTAGGTTTGCTGTTCTTTCTACATTGCCCAAGAAAATACCTGTTGTTGTAAACAAAAAAAAAAAAAAAAATCTCAGACATGCTTGACTTCATAAATAACAAAAACAGACTATTTTTCAAAAATATTCTAAAAATTACGGAAATAGATCATATCTAGCTATCAGTATGATACTTAAATTAATTCTAAACATTTTTCATTTTTTAAAAGACAAAACCTACTTTTTCTCTAATTTTTTTATGTAACATTTTTTATTGTAACTACCTTTAATTTGATATTTTTTTTAATAAATTTTAATAAAAATTGTATATTTCGTGCAAGTTTTTCTTTCATTTTTTAAAAATTTGATTTTTGGCACTAAGATCACTTCGCTCAGCCACTCTACAGTTATTTCTTTTGTAAGCCAGACATTGTCAAAAACAGGACGAAAATATAGCGCAAAAGAGTTGGAACACCTGGCGGTTGCCTTTCAGTAGAAAAATTTTGTCTTTTTGTGGAAGATACTCATTTCAGTGTTATTACTAAGGCTCGGTGGAAATATGGAAACAAAAACGCTATGCAGTCGTCTAGCTAACTATTCGCATCCGCCACGCGCTAAAACATTGATACTTGAATTGGTCGATAGCGGTATTAGTTCGATACTACTAACGACCAATTCAAGTATCAATGTTTTATCGCGTGGCGGATGCAAGTAGTTAGCTAGACGACTGCATAGCGTTTTTGTTCCCATATCTCTATCGAGCCCTAGTTATTTCAAACCACCACTTTTTGCTCTAGTTGCATCGTTTAAAAGATCCAATGGGACGTGTTGCGAGATGTCAGACTCCAGCAATTTGATTTTACGATAATTTATTGTAAAAACAAATATAATGTAGTTCTCGACGCACTTTTTAGAAATTTTATCGAAGTATCTGGGTGGTGATTCTCAAATTAAGCGACGTAACACCTTGCTATTTAATAACGTCACACAGCAGTTTAGCCTGGAAAGTGTTTCTATTTTTTTTTAGCGAGGTTAAAATCTCGCTAAACGACGCAACGTCGAATAGTTATCTATCAGTTCTTACCAAAAATGACAAAAAAATTAAATTCTGACGTCACCAATTATGGTCTGACGTCATCAATTTTTGAGAAATTGAAAATATTTTAGCTAAACAAAATCCAATCGAATCAAAATTAGTATAAAAAATGTGTAATAATTAGTATTGTAAAAAAATATCGAAGAATCTGTAGGTACAATAAAAATTTAATAATTTTGCAAATTTGGAACCATAATAAAAGAGTGTTATCCCGGCTAGAATTTATTTTGACGTCATTGTAGCAAGTGGTAATAGCAAATTTTTGTAGATATTTTTTTCAACTGCTCTCCAGTGATTGAAAAGATTTTACATATATTTTTTTAAAATTTCCACCTCATAAATTTATGCATAATAATGTATGTGCCAGATGCTGACACCCACGATAAAGATAGTCTTACTAATTTTATAAAAAATGCAAAAAAAGACTGGTATATAGATTCAGACAATTGGAGCTACTACGAACTACGATTAACTTGCGGTAAAGACAAAAAAGTGTCATTAGATCCACAAACACACAAAATTATCTGATGTCAAAGCAAGGCTTAGTTGAATTTCTAATTGACAAGTGTCTCGATAAAAAAAATATAAAATTTGATTTTGTGGGTAAGTCTAAGACGTTTATTTAAGCTGAATAAATTTTTCGATGTAGAAAGATTTACCAAAGTACCTTTACCTACATTATCTTTTAGAGAAAAATTTAAATTAGCATTTACTTTATGATAAACATATGATTTAGTCTCAACAAAAGTTATTGAAATTTAAAGTAAATTTATAAAGTTTTTTCTGTTGCGCTACTAAGAAAAAACAAATATTATATTTGTAAACTACTAGCCGCAAACTAAATTTCTGTTTGATACATAATTTCGTTTGATGATTTTCTAACAATGATTTTGCAGCTTCGTTTTGAAAAATCCAAATTTTGAAGTTATGTACGGGTTTTTTTCAAAGTTTTGAGGAATCTTCTAATAAAGTGTTCTGTAACAAACTAGCGGTATATTTGTGCCTCAAAGAGTAGTGTTTTACGCTTGTTGTACTCCATAATTAAAACTATTTAAGAATATTAAACATTTTACGTTTACTTAAGTATAAGATTTGATTTTAAAACGTTTGAGTAAAAAAAAACCAGATTTTCTCATTATTCATCAACAGTTTGACAGAGTATGTTTCAAAAACATGCAAGTGGTACATTTCATTGGCGTTATGACAGTTTATAATTAATAATTTCACACAATTCATAATTTAATTCCTCAATTTACAATAAAATCTTAATAAAGAAGAGTAATGCTCGAACAATGATAATTAATAAGTAAGTATTGGTCATTGTATGTTCTGCTTTATCACCCAGGGATATTTTTTAGGTAGCAGAGATAATAGTTTAAAGAGCACATCCTTCTTATAAAAGAGCTCATATTAACTTGTACTCAGAGATATTACCAATTTCTGTATCAATAGCTGAGAGATTTAACAGACAATATTTTACAAATGTTAGGGCTTAATGATAAGACTTAAAACTGCTCATGGTTTCACCACATATAGAAATTATTTTTTATCCTAGTTAGAATACTAATTTCAAAATTGAGTTTAATTATAATTTGATAAACACACATAACCCTGTGCCCAGGTAATAACAAAAAGTCAATAGAAATTGTAAAGTTAAAACAAAAATGTATTGATGTAATAATAAATAATAATTTTAATTTTAAAATTAACTTCAAAATAATGTCAAATTCTTATCAAAATGCAAAATAATTACATCTTACGACAACACTAACTTCTAAAAAATTTGGCTACAGGCTAAACCGCTAGGTGACCTTATTAAATAACGAGGTTTTACGTCGCTATATTTTAGAATTGCCCCCTTAAACTGAACCATTTATAGTATATAATAGTGTTGTTAAATTTCATCACCAGCGTATTTAGGTAATACCTCTCAACAAGTAATGCCTACTTTTGTTGTTTTCATCAAAGTTATTTCTATAAATAATGAGGTAAGTAAGTACTATGTATTGACAATTTCTAATGTAAAAAATACAAATTAATATTTGTATAAAATAGTGCTGTAAAAAAAATCAAAAGTGAACAATAGAATATTTTTCTGCCCTGTATAGAAGCTCACCCTAATTTTGCCAAAGCAAGTTTTTGGAGGTGGAAGAAAAAGCATAAAGAAACAATTTAGAAAAAGAACTTGGGGAATGCTTAACAATGAAGAGCCAAAAAAATTCGTAGCTAAGTAGCAGCGGGTAATTTATTTAGCAAATTACTAAAAATTACATTATTATAAATATTACAAAATGTTATAATTAACTAAAAAGTTTGGACGGACCTTAAAATAAAGATTTAAAAAAGTCATCAAAGGTCGCCACTCATTTCCGCAGAAAAACTTTGGGAGGACGGCCTACATCAAAAACTGTGGTTCTAACAGATTTTAAAATACCGGCACTAGCCCTTTTAGCCGAAGAAGCGGTGCGTGGAATTGATTTCGTTAAAACGCCTTTTAATACCGACAAATTGGCTGAGTTACTTTTAGCCAAACTGTCGACTTTAAGAAGCATTTCTGCTATCGTCTCTTCTTTTTTAAAAACAAATATTTTTGACAAAAGCATATGAAAAGCCCAAATATATAATAAATATTTTTATAATTACTATCAATTATTATTTTAAAAGAGCTTATCCCAAAAATTAACAAATTCACAAAACTGCTATAACCTTCCATCTTCACCAGTATTCCAGACACCTCCAGAAATTCCGGCACTAACAGCTTTTCCACCACATTACCAGTAAGTATAAATTTGGAATAATTCTCAATTAAAATAAAAAGCTAAAATTTAATTAATGAAAGAAAAATTTATCATTAAATCTTCCGTGTTGTATTGACGAAATTAACTATTTTTTTATTTTTTTTCTTGCTATTTTAAGTATACCATAATATTGCATTAACGCCCAAACAAAAAATCTTTTTCTTGTCACGTATATTATAACAGAAAATGTTATCACCCACTACATAGAATAAACTTAATGAATTCTCAAAAAAAAAATCTAATATTTATTGTGATTGATATATATTATCTTTACATTTTAAATAGATTTATCACCACCCACAAAAAAACCGAAAATTTACGGCAGAAATAACCGCTTAGCACTTTGTAGCTTTGGCGGAGAAACAAAACCGGATAGTGGAAAACATATCAAATCAAGTCAATGATTTAGCTAATAATTAAATAGAAACAAATAATCTATTAAAAGAATTATTTTAAAATTAAAAACAAACAAATAACCTTTTAAAAAGCTAATAAATATTTTAAAAAAATTAAAAAAAAATAATTAATGTGTGAGAAACAGCTGGTCGATAAAGAAATTTTATTTAGTAAAAGTCCGACACTATTTAGGTTGATCGAACTTAAGATCTGAGTGTCCATAAAACTTTTTCCCCTAAAGAAAAAATGTACGTTAATGAAGTTTGAGAGAAAAATAAAGTGCTTTCTGGCGCATCTAAAGGACCAAGAGATCTTTTTTTTTTCATTTCTTATCAATTGTCCTTCAATATAGCAAGACCAAAGCAGGTATCATATTTAGTAAAACAGCAGACTCACCAGTTTCAAGTTTCTAAGACACAAAATACTTACAATATACAGGGTTAGTCAATTATAAGCTGCTTCTAAAATTTTTCTAGATGCAACCAAAAATACTACCTCTTACATTAACTAAATTTCGCATTTTTTTTAAATTTAGTAAATAATTTTACGATTGCGTTGTTCCGTGTCTTGTCAATTTAGTCTTGTCAGTTTTTATAAACACAGGTTTACTCAAATTTGTATCATAAACTATTATTACACGAGTAATGAGAAAGTAGACATCTATGGATAAAGTCCTAAAAATGGTGTTCCCGCTGCAGATCTCTACTGACAGAGAAATCCTAATAGTAAGCATCCTGTTCCTAGCACGTTTTGAAAACTCCAAATTTAGTTACAAAAAATTGGTTTAAAATAAAAGAAAATCGTAGAGGAGCCACTGATTCAAAGAGCGAACTTGTTGTCCTACAAGTTGTGAAAAATAATCCTCAAGTGAGTCAAACAACGAAAGCTCGACAAAATAGGATCATTTATGCATCAGTAAGACGCATCCTTCAAAAAAATAAATTTCACTTTCCACCTACAACCGATTTTTAAAAAACACAGTTTTGTCACTTTGTGTAACAAAAACTACATAAAAATGTAAACTTTTTTTAAAATGTGTTATTTAGCTATGGAGTCCGGTTTAATAATAACAGAGCTTTAAACAGACAAAACTATCATTCATACAGTCAGAATAAAACCTACTGGATTTAAGAAACTTAATTTCAAAATGTATTTTTAGTGAATGTCTAGTGTGGCATAATAAATAAACACATAATTAGTCTTCAATTTTTTGACGAAAATCTCAAACGGTGAAATGTATCAAAATTTTTAGAAAAATTAGTTACCATTGTTGTTCGAAAAAGTAGATCTGTGGTTTCAACAAGACGGGGCTCTACCCCATTTTTATAGATTTGTTTGACAGTGTTTAAACAACAACTTTAGAAATACTCGAACATAAATTAGGCGAGGTTTTAATACCTCTTAGCCACCAGAAGTCCAAATTTAACGTCGTTAGATTTTTTCTTTTATTAATAGAAAGAGTTCACCCAACATCGATTCTGACGATGCAAGAACTGAAAAAAAATAATTGTAAAAAGTGTATTGCCATAACTCCAGAAACTTTACGCCGCGTTTAAGGGTATTTTATAAATCGTATTCAAACTTTTTCAGAAAATTGGTAATAAATGAAATAAAGGTCTCAGTACAGTTTAGTAATATTTGTTTTTGTAAACAAAACTAATGTGTAAACAATTTAAAAACGTATAGATGTGTTTGCAGGTCTTAATTTAAAACCTGTTTACAAAATTACTTTTAAGAAATTTCTAACAGTTCTAAAAAACATAAAATTTGAAAAAAGTTGTGTCTTTACTTTTGGAAATTGTTTTAAAATAAAAAAAAGTTTTTTATAAGTTTTTCGAGTTATAAAAACTTTATATTTGTAGTATAAATTTTCAAAAAATAAAAAAAGGTAGGTGATATAAAAATTTCGCTTCGTATAAATAATGTTACTCACAAATGATGACGAATTCATTTGCAACCAAATTTCTACATTAAGCAGCTTTTTTGATAACATTTTTATTTCAGTAAAAATATTGAATAAAAGTTGCCCAAAAGTTATAGATTTCTGTCAGTTTTTACATAACTTGTTAAACTGAATGACTACTTAAGAAATCCGTTAATTTTAGTTTTTGTGCCAATGCAACATGGTAGGGATGGAATTTATTAGCTTGTATTATTCTACAAACAGAATTTTGGCTAATTCCTAAATTTTGTGCCATAGCATTTTGCCCAATATGTGGATTTTCTGTAATCGCCTGAATTACAGCAATGTCATTATTTTCTCCTGTCGCAGTTTTGTTTTGTGGCTTTTGCAAGAGAGGCTAGCGTTGACGCAATTTTGCTTCAAACCTTCAAAAAATTTTGTTACTTGGAAGGATATCTTTCTGCATAAAGTCTTACTCTATCTGAAGCGTTTATTTTACATTCATCTAACAAGATTATGTCAGTCTTCTTGTTATCAGTGAACATTTTAAATTTTATTAAAAAGCATCAAATTACCATAAAATAATATACAGTAACTATGATCCAATGTGCGACCGAATGAAATGACCAAACAACTAAATATTAAAACAGTTAAAAATTTTCTAAAAAATTAAATTAATTAAAAATAAATAAATAATTAGTCTGCAAAAAACGTTAAAGAATTGCAGTTTGTTTCTCACCAAAAAAAAAATAATGCTTGGTATAGCCAAAAGCTAAAAAATTTATGAGATAGTCACAAGAAATTATTGCCGCCACAAAACAATACGTAAAGTGGCGGATAAACTTACTATTTCTAAGACTATAGTGTAGAATATAATTAAAAATTGTGGAAAAACCTCAAACATTTTAGTTAAAAAAGCTAAAAGTTCAGGTTGTCCAAAATTAGTTTTTGATAGAAATAAAAAAATACTAGAAAAAATTCTCAGAAAAAGCCGAAGAAATACTTTAGAGCAAATTATAACTGTATAGAATTACAAAACGTGGTTAAACTTGTCAAGGGAAGACAAGTATTAACAGCAGTATAGTTTCAAAGAACAATTGTCCAATATTTATTAATTGTAATAATATTACTATCAACATTATGTAAAAAAATTAATAAAAATTTATTTTATTTAAAACTCGATAGTTGCATTTTCAAAAGTGACTTCACAATTGTGCTTTAGTTTAGCACTAAATCAGTTGGTAGTTCTTGTTAGTAACCAAAATTCACCAACACCGATCTAACAAAATCTTATGTCTCAATGAAAAACTATCTTGCTAATTTTGTCATTAGCACTAAAAAATTTAATAATATGATGATTAAACCAATAATAAGGTTCTAATAATAAACCACTCCCAATCAGAAAAAACGTACCTAAGTCTTTAAAACCAAAATCTAAAGAATCTAAAATGTGATTCTAGTTACAAAGAGATAGGTCACCTGGAGCAAACAATGTAATCAAAATCAAAAAGTAACTAAAAAAATCAATAGCTAAAAAAATATTTTTTAAATGGTTAAAACACTGCAGATTTTGCGCAACCAATTCAAAATAAAAATGATTTCAAAATTCCGTACTCTTAATTATGAAAAATTAAGTGATTCATCTCTAGTGTTATACAATTTTTGAAAAAGCAACAATATTGTAGTTGTATCCATTCTTCCTCATAAAGTGAGTTAGGGTAGACACGTTTATTATTAATGATATTTACCACGAAAAATAAAAATGTTTTTTGTTAAAATTCATTTAATGTGAAAAATCTCAAATAAAAAAAGAGTTAACCTCATCCGATACACAGCCAGAGAGTCTGACCAAAGTTCAAAACGGAATGTCGTTATTTAAGTTTATTATAATTCAAAATTTATCGTCAGTGTAGTTTAGCTTCCTGTAAATTAAACACTGGTCATTATTCAGATTATTGCAGCGTCGTATAAAGTCAGAAATTTTTGTTAATTTTTAACTATAGTCTAAAATTAAATAGCAATAAGTTTTTTTATGCAATGTTTAATTACGCAAAAAAATTGTCATATTTGAAAATTTTAATACAAAAGATATCACATGGCCTTTAATTTTATTTTTTACCAGTCGAATGCTTTTCAGTCAGTGCGTAATATTTTGTTTAACATGTGATTGAACATAGAGCGTTTTCCAACCCAAATAATATAAACACAGTCAGCAAACATTTGTTTTCAATCTAGAAATTATATCAGATATTGTCAGTTTTTTACTTATATACCGTTGTCTGTCTCTCTTCAACACATTGTTATATATGTTGCTATTGTAACGGTTGTTTCCGTGTCGGGTTCTGGGTATCGCATCGTAGAGAGAGAGAAGAGCGTCTTTGATGGGACTTTATTTACAGTTTAGAACTATGTACAGAATAAATAAAAATAAAAATAATTCTTCTGAACAAAACAAAACGAATCTTCTACTAATTTGTGCACGACCTCGTCCTCGACGGTCCCTCGTCCTCGGCGGTCCCTCGTCTTCGACTCTTCGTCGGCGGTTCCTCGTCCTCCACGTGTCGGCTTCGGTGGCTCGCACTTGTGGTGGGGAGAAGTAGGATTCTACCAACGGGTTGATGCGCCGTGGGTAGCGGTTTCGGAGAGGATTCTACCAACGCGTTAATGCTCCGTGAGTAGCGGTATCGGAGAGGAAGCCCCTAGGTTAATGCTCCAGGGAAGGACGGGTCTGGGGGTGGCTACTTACAGGGTTAATGCGCCTATAGGTATGAAATGTCGGCGGCGGCTAGGTGGTATTTATACCCTCCGTTTGTAGGCGAGAGTAACTAGCGACGAGTAACGTTGCGAAGCGTTGGTGGAAAGTATACGTGGCGGGAGTAGAGCATGAGCAGAGCTCCCATGACGTATACGAATGACATCGCGGTCACGCGGTCCGATATCAGCCGCTCGGCGTTATCTTGCTTGTTTACTAAATTCTTCTAAATAATAATTATTATATAACGCTTCGTTACACTATGTAATATAGATTATGTAGTAGACTTATACACGTGATAATATAAAATAAAATTTTAATTCTTTCATCCTGTTTTTATTAGAGACTACGACTTAAAACCAATATTTAGAATATATCACGACCTAAAGCCTTAATGCCTGGCGACAGAACTTAGTGATCTTAAGAACAATCTTCTTTGGTTAGACTTCGAAGACCATAGATTCGAAGGTTTAATTAATTTAATATATATTTTTTACTGTGTAACAAACAAAGAAATGTTTTAAAACAATCTTTTTGTAAACAAACGTAGAGTTAATAAATTTTATACTTTTTTTATCCAAGTGTAATATAAAAATGTTAAAACATACTGGAATTATATTTAGATATATACATTTTTAACGAAAAAAAAAACATACGGTTAAACAATGTACATATTATTAAAACATTTAAATTGTATTTTCAAAGCTATATTTATTTTTTTGTTAAATTAAGTTTGTTAAAGATTTTAAAATAGACCAAAAAATAAGAAAAAATGTCAAATCAACAAAAAAGAAATAAATATTGAAACTTTTATCGTCTATTAGGTCTTTAATTTTTTTCTATTATTATGTTGAGACAAAGTTATTCTAAAAATTATTAAAAATTTAAAATAATACAGTAAACCATAGATGATCGAAAGTAATAATAATCTATAAACTTTTAAAAGTTAAAAATGATGCAAATACAATAACTCTTCTGATCATATTTTTAGCCAATTGGGCTAAATTTATGTAAAGTATTAATATCTTAATTTTTGATTTCTGTGATAATCCTATGTTAAGCGTCAAATTTGTTACGTAAATAGCGTTAATAATAACAAGAGTCGACATCTTTAATCGACTTGAAACATCATTTCAAGCAAAATAATTTCTAGTCAAACTACCGGTCAATAATTAATTACGATTCAATTAAGTTGCTCTTCTTATTTCACTGTGCTAGTAACTCTTCTATATTCCAGAAGAACTACATAAAATCTTTTTTCTTTGCTGCGAATTTGACCAGATCAATATGACCAGACAAAAAATAAAAATTATTGTCTTGCTATGCAGACAGTACTCAGATCAGAGTTGAGTAGTAGGTAGTTTTGGCAAAGATTAAAATTCGATAGTTGTACTTTTGGCAACGATTTCACAATTGTGTTAGGTTGCTTTGGTATAGCACCAAATTAGTTGGTAATTTTTGTTTGTGGCCAAAATTTGAATATAAATACAAAAATCAATCCTGTTGATTTAGTCACTAGTACTGAAAAATTCAATGATATGGTAATTAAGCCATTCTGGTTCTCTAATAATAAATCACTCCTAATAAAAAAAAATACCAAAGAACATGTTACCAGGTCTAAAATCTAAATAAGCATATTGATTGTTTGTCCATAAATCGATTAGTTTGCCATATCCTCCTAAACGGAATTCAAGCATTTAAACCAAAAAGCTTCGCTGTGTGATTGTCTCAAAGTAAAATCAAAAAAATCAAAGACTGTAAAACCTTTCGTTTTCAGAAAAACTTCTTTAAAAAAAATTTTAAGAATAAAAACTAACTTTCAATCAGGGTAGCAAATTGGGTTATAATAAATGTTTAGTCAATCAGTATTTTCCTAAACTAATTTTTACCCTATAGACTCATACAACTTCCAACAATAATTATTACATAGTGATTCTGCTAGCTATTTTTTACTAAATTTTATATGTAAAAAGTAAGTGACAATACACAAATAGAAAGCAGCCAATCTAAAAAAGAAGTAATATTAGTCCAAATTAAAAATAGTAGTCCTGAGCTTTTGCTTTCTTTGTCCTACCCTTGTGGTCTATCATAAACAATAATAATAATTAATAATTTTAATATTATTTTAATTTTTAATTAAGAAAACAAAACGGTTATACATCTAGCCGTTAATAAATTGAGAAAACATGCAAGGTTCGATCACCAATGTAATTTTACACGTCAAAGACAAAACTTAACTAAAAAACACTCAACTGTTCTGATCGAAAAAAAAAAATTAAAGTTATGTTTAATACTAGTTTTCACATAAAATATTTACTGTTAATTAAAAATATTTTGATGTTATTTTTTATGTTTGGTTATCACTGCTCAAATGTCACAGTTATAACATTTTCTATGTTTCTGTTTATGTTGTTAGAAAGTTGCAATGTGTAGATCAGCTGATTGTTACGAAAATTTTTCTTAACATATCAGAGATACAATAAATTAATTTAAAAATAATCCTGTTTAACTCCATGGTTAAACGTAAAAAACATATGCTTTAAGCAAATCTGAAAATAGAAATAAAAAACACAACGTTTTCGAGCAGCTTTTAAAATAGCTGAAAACATAAATGACGAATCAGATGATAAAAATAAATTAATACTACTTTTGTTTAATAATTGTGTTTTATACAATTAGGTTGATTACATTATAAGAGTCTTGGACTAATCGAGCTCTAATTTATGTTAATATACATACAATTATTACAAATTTTCAAAATACAATTTTATCGATTTGGTAAACTTGACCTCTTATGAAAGTTTTTTTTCTGGTAAATACTGTAATATAGTAAATTGCAATAGATGTTGTTAGAGCATTTACTTTTCCTAGTTTAATAAGAATTAAGAAAAAATTTTGTAAGCAAATATGATGTAGTTATTTATTGCTGCAACAGTAAAAAAAGTAAATTAAGTAATAAAATAAAATTAATAAAACATTACCAACTGCAAAACTTTACATACT
Source organism: Tribolium confusum (assembly GCA_029207805.1). Lineage (NCBI taxonomy): Eukaryota > Metazoa > Arthropoda > Insecta > Coleoptera > Tenebrionidae > Tribolium > Tribolium confusum. Next base: position 20,746,294 of record JALGAY010000008.1, on the reverse strand, counting down.
TATTAAACAATGGTAGTTCCTAGGTTAGAAACTGCTCAAAGAAGATTGGTAATTTCTGTGGCTCCTCAAAACAATATTTACCCTCATAGTAATACATATCTTAAAAAAGCTGTTGGAATAACTAAAAATAGAATTGTTACTCTGGCTATTTAAGAATAAATTAATGTAATGATAAATGCAAATAAAAAAACTGCGACTTTTCTCTATTATATTCTGATAACGCAACAAATATTGTAACAGCAAACCGCTAGCTTGCCGAATTACTTAAATCATCTATATTTAAAAAATAGGTAAATTATTTATTATTTAACCAACAAAATAAGTGGCAATTTATACCACCAAAATTACACGACATAAACAATCTCTCAGAAACAGTCGTCAAATCGGTTAAAAGTCATTTTAAAAAAATGTTAGATAATACTTTATTTAATTTCAAAAAAATTTTCTATTTAAACAATGGTTAAAGTTTACCTAAACTCCAGCCCATTACCCTTTTATCCAATCATCCTTCCGACCTCAGTGCGCTAACTCTAAGTGGTTTTCTCATCGATGATGTGATCACAGATCTCACCGATGTCAGAGTTAATAGGTTTACTTAATATTAATTACTGAAAACACTTAAACAACATTTATGTAGAAGGCAATCATGAGAATATCTTCACAACCTACAACAACGAGAAAAATAAACCAAGATTATACAACCGCCTCCAATAAGGACACTAGTGCTGCTTCGCGAAGACAACATACCTCTCCAAAATTAGATGACGAAGAAATTAAACAGTGCCACTCAGAACCTGATGAGTTAGCAAAAACAGTGAAAAACAGTTCACAGAGTGCTAAAACGTGCGTTACCAAAGGTCTGTCTATTACTTTGTGAATAGTGTGGAAAAGCATGATAAATTACGACGTGAGTCATTAAAATTGAACATGTATTATTTTTATTTCTATGCATCGATTAAGGTTTTGTTCTTTGTTATTTTATTTTATTACTATAATGTAATGTTTTTTAATATACCTAATTTTAAGCGAATTAGTATGTTGCGACTCAATTTGCCACCTACCACCTCCATGAATAGAGAATAGCCAATAAAAGGTATCTACATTTTTATTTTCTGCACAGTCATAAACTACTTTTTAGGTAACCAGACAGATAGAAGATGTCAACCTTAGGTGTATAAACATATAAATAAACGTTTGATAAAGCAAATCCAACGAGTTTTTTTTTATACAAGTCCGCAGGTTTTGCAGTGAAAAACCGAAACTCATAATTATTATCTTCGGGCACACACAATAAATAATATACCAGTTAGGAGAATTACATAGAATACACAAAGATTGAGGACACCCAACTGTACATAAAGAGAGTTGTGACAAAGTACAGCAGATTGCTTATTTAAAAAGAGTTCCACCAATTAAAAAGTTTTATCAGCCTACGCGGTAGATGACCTGGAATTATCTCCGAAAAGTTCAAGAGAGTGTCGCCCCTAAGGCAAAGTGTTGAACAAAAAAACAAGACAATAAATTTTTACTCATCTCCGTACCCCTTACAACAGGAAAAGAACAGAAAAAATTGACACTTCAAATTTTCGAAAATTTAAATTTGATTATCGAGTAGACTATAAGCAAAAATAGATCTAGCAGCTGCTTCGCATTTTTTTTTGTTACAGAATTTCTGTAAATATGTTATTCAAACAGAAACATAACTAGAATAGAAAACTCTAAAACTCAAACCCAAAGAACAAATTTAATTTCATTAATCAGCATTAAGAGTTTTCCATCAAAAAACTTGACACAAAGATCTAAAAATATCTCCAAAAGTTATAAGTTGCTTACAGAAATGTTTGAAAGGCATTATTACTGATCTGAAAAAACTTACCTTTTGCACGAACTGGAAGTTATTTACCACAATAAATATGGCAAATTTTCAAAAAAAAAAAATATTGATTTACATTATATCACAAAGTAAGAACGTATTGAAGAGAGTTTGTCACAGACTAAAAAACCATTTTGGTTAGATACTTAAAAAATTTAAAGCATAGTTTTAGATTAAATTAAATTGTTGATACTGACGTTAAACTCAATGGCAGTAATAATTACCATGCACCAATTTGGTGAACGCACAGTTAAAATTTTTTTTTATAAAATATGGATCAATTTCCTTTGTCCAAACTTTATTATTTTGTGAAGAAAAGTTAGAAGAGTAGGCACTACGGTCAAAACACTTGGATTCCTCTATAGAAATCATCTAAAATTTCATTACACTTTAGAGAAAACAAAAAGAGCAATGTATATATAGAAAATGAGTTTAAAGTAAATGTCAAAAAAAAAGAAAAAACTAGTGACAAACTCAAAGTAAACTTTAAAAACGATAGTTCCTGAAACTGTAATTTTATTTATGCCGTTTTTTAAAAACAATAACCTTGCTAAACAGTTTTGACTTAAAAATAGCGGCAATCTGAACTACCGGTCACTCTTACAGGTATTTTGGTAGAGTGTAATTTCAAAATTACAAGTTTAAACAAATTAATTTAAAGTTGATTTATTACTAGCCTGGCTACTGGCCTGTGTAGAAAAGGGCTATTTACAACCATAAATAACTCAAAGAATAAACGTTTTACAATGTAATGTCTCTCGCATTTGAAATCGCTGTTTGACAACCAATTCTGTGAGACATCATTTTCGAAGTGGTAGAAAGAGGGTCACTAAGCGTCAACAAAATTGTTTTATAACATTGACTATGCAAAAAAATCTTATCATGTCATTGCCACAACTGCGAAGACAGATGCAACATGCACTTGAGATTAACATTACTGTCTCCACACTTTGAAGACGAATTAATCAGTCAAGGTTAAGATGTAGACCAATAAAAGTCTCTAGGCTACAATAGACAGATATTATGGCAGACAGGCAAACAGACTTAGTGCACTTAGAGTACATTACAACTGTTTTCCACTCTGACGTGCGACTGTGGAGAGAGACTCTTTTAGAGAGATGGGAAAATTTTGTCTTTATGGATGACAATGTCCTACCTCAACGGACTGCAATAGTAGAAAGTGGTAAACAGGTTTAGGATATTCTCTAGAAAGCAATAAGCTCTAGAAAAAATTCTTTTCAAACAATCCCAAAGCTCGTCATTGCAGCAAGAAAACAATACCAAAATGTTTTTCAGAGTCACATGCCTGGCCTTTTATAGTTAACGGCTTACAGAGGCGTCTACAATAGTGTATTCATCCAGAAAGAAATACTCTCTATTAGTAATTACTTTTTAATTTTATTTTATAAATTTCAAATGTCGGTTTTGTTAAGATATTTTCTGAAATTATACCCCACTGGAAATGGGCAAGGGAAACCAAAACCGGGAACCAAGGCTCTTAACAGGAATAAAAAACTTACTCATACACAAGAACCAAAGACGATCAAAGGCGTTTTTTTACAAAATATTTATTTTTAATAATTTAACTTTCAATTAGACTCTTTTTGTAAATAAATTGTGAATTTAAACAAATTAGTTTCATTAATAAATTTTAGATTAGTTTCTGACAGTTTTGTTTTAGAAAATTCTTATAGCCAAAATAATTTTAGAAAAAAAATAATAAAATTTTTCTTATAAATAAAAAAAAATATATATAAATCTTTCGTTATTTTTTTCCCAATAAATTTATCTAATATACAAAAAATAAAGTGATGCAAAACTTTTAAATCTACATATGTGTATTTAGGAAAATGATTTCAAATGGTCATAAAAAAAAGCAGGAGAATCAAGTATTTGTAGAGAGAAAGTTATTGCCAATGTTTAGGAACGCAAGCCAAAATAAAGCTTTAAAATCTATTCACAGACTGCACCAAAGAAAGAAAGAAAGAAAGAGGTCTACCTTATAGAAATTGCAAAACTATCTTGAAAAAGGATTTAGAAATGTTCTCTTATAAGATGCAGTCGTTCCAAGAAATATTACTAAAAAATTATAACCGGCGTTTGATTTACTGTAAGTGGTTTACCGAAAATCTAAGAAACGACAATTTGTTAGAACAAAGTTTTTTCTCAGATAAAGCTTGGTTTCATTTATCAGGCTATGTAAACTCGCCAAATATGCTACTGTGGCCTTCTGAAAACTCTCACATTTTTGTGAAATTATTTTTACATTTTCAGAAACTTAGCGTTTGGTTCACATATTAAATGTTCTCGTAGAGCAGTTAGATAAACTTGAGCTAAAGTATAATTTTTTCCAACAGAACGGAGCGACCGCACACACAACAGCAGAAACCATTGTATATTTAAGAGATTTTTTTATAAATGTTTAATCAGTATTCATACCGGCATAGAGTTTCCACCTCTAGCGCACTCCCTCACAATTATAGGTTATTTTGAATCCCTTATTTAAAAAATAAAATATTCTAATTACCGACAACTAATTGTGCAAGAATAACTCCAGAGATGCATTCAAAAGTACAAAAAAAAAAAGAGTCCAGTTGTGTGTACAAGTTGGGGGCAAAAATATTCAACAGTTTTATTTAAAAATTAGAAGAACTAGGTTACATGTTCTGATTTTAGTTGTTCAGTGAGTTTATCATTTAGATTAATAACATATTTTTGTGTGTCCAAACACGGATTTAATTTTTTAAATAATTACCCCTTTAATACGAATTGTTTGGTTTTCTTTTAAACGTTTGTTAGTTGACTTTGACCATAAATTTGACAGGTTTAATTGTAAGATGACAGACTCCTACTGTGAGTATCAGATTCACACATAAATCAAAGATATTTTTTGTTTATTTTGTGTTATGTTTAAACCATCCTTAACTCAAAATCAAATTTTTAAACAAAAAAAAACCAAAACAAAATAAGAAAAGTTTTACAAGTAACCCGATTAAACGAAAATTACCGAGATTTATTAATTAACCAAAAGAAAAATATTATTGTAAAGGATAGGTATAGCAATTATTATCAAATTTTTAAAAAAATTGTGAATACCTATACAGGCTTTGTCAAAAGTCGCAAATTCAATACTCTTTTGTTTTTTTTTGTATTTTTTTGAGATTTTGGTATTTTCTTGAGACTTATAAATACGTAATTCCTTTCAAGTGCTTTATTGCTTCTTTTTTTTTTGATTTTTTTTAACTATATCAAGACTATTTAAATTTTTTTGCAAATTTAGATACTCATAACTTTAAGGTTTGAATTGTTTTAATGGTGTGAATCAGCTCACTAAAGAAAATTCGCGATTTTTGACACACCTATGACTTGTAAAATCAATAAATGAAATATAGTAGGTAATTTTACTATTAAATATTAGTTTTCTCTATTCTCTAGTCTATATCTCAAAAACATTTCTTTGACAGTGTTATGTGAATCAAATAATCGATGTTGGAATTTACAATATCTTCAAGTACTTTACTTTTGGTTTACACAAGAGCAGAACGTATCTCTTTTAGATAAGTAAATATAAAAAACTTGTCTTTACATAAAGCAGTAGCAGAGAACTCTAATACCTAAAGCAAATAGTAAAAGCTTAGCTATACCCAAGAATCAACTTATAAGAGTCAAAAATTCTGCTATAACTACTACAAATAAAAATACCTACGTAAAAAATTTATTTCATTAATTTGTCATACGCAATAAAAACTGCCAAAACATTCATGTTAAACATGGCAATTTTTTTGAAGTAAATTCTTAAGTATCTTTTTTACTTAAACTTTTTATTTTAAATTGATAAAAAATCCGCATTGTACCAGATAAAAGTAATAATTAATGCAGTTATGCCTACAAATATTTTTATCAAACTTAAAAATAAAAAAAACTATTAAAAGGGTCCATTATTTATTCTTACATACACCTCAGCTGCAGACCTCTGTGCAATGTAAAATATAAAGTTTGTGTATCTTAAGTAGTTATTTATGTTAAATATTTTATAAATAAATCAAAACATAATTTCAGTTAACACGAGCTAAATTGTTAATTAACATAAATTTGAAATAGATTTGAGAAAATCATGTGTAACGAATTTTTAAATAAAGACGACAAAAGGCCCGCCAGGCCCCACTACGCCACTGGATTATTCTGAGTCATAAAGTCATTTTTAGAGTAGAAATAGAAAAAAATAATGTTACAGACAGACGACGTTATATTTTCAACTTTGACTGAATAATCGTTTCGCTATTTTAAATGGACCTTGCAGACCTTTCGGTCTATTTCCCAAATAATCAAAACAACATAAATTTTTAGGATCTTTATTATACAAAAAAGACTATATCATAATTAAAAACTGATAGGATGTGGTTATGCCATTCAAATATTTTTAATAAATGTGCTGCCGCCACCTTTGTTGTTTATTTTTAAAACAACAAAATACTTTTAGTGTAAGTTTTAATAATTTGATACATCTATATCTGTTTATTAAAGGATGAAGAAAGTTATGAACGTAGATCATGTTGTGCATTTTATAATAAATGGCGTTTAAATAAAACTATGATTGTCTTTTTTAAGCATCATTTCTATTGAAAACGAAATTGCAAAGAGCTTAAATGTATACAATATTAATGCAGCATTTGCAACTAACAGTAAACAGTAAAGGCAAAAATTTATTAAAAATTATAACTTGGTATACCTTGCATAAATATATTATTGTTTTTATTACTCTTTGTTAAAATTGTCATAATATATTTTGTATATAATATATATGTTATATATGTTATATTATATCGTTTATATTATATTGTAATTATATTCTTTTTAGTGTTTTTTATGTTTAATTTAAAATTTTATTCATTCTAAAAAAATTTGTTATGTTAGTAGAAACCCTGCTGTAAAAAAAAGAATTTTTCGTGACAACTGTGGTTCCTGGGTACATTTATTTACATTACATTATTTTCTACCATGTCTTCTCATACAACTGGGAGAAGTAAAAAACCAGTCACTAAAAATACTCGAGAGCAGGTAGATGAATCGAATGAAAAATTTTATCAAAGAGGCAAAAAGTTTTCTACTGTTAAACTAAAATAAAAATATGCAGGTAATCAGTGAACCCCCTTCTGACAAACACGAAGAAAAGATAAACGTAATGAATTTAAAAAAATAAACGTAAAAATCTGCAATTATTGGTACACATGTTAACAGTAGCATCAAAGAAAGACTAATAAAGTGTTTATCTACACATCACAAAATACTACTCTACAACTGACAATAAGAGCCTGACAGACCCACTAAAAATGTGCTCCTTGAAGTAACGTGTGTACATTTGTACATCTAATAACTCTAAGCATACAGAGAAAGAATTCGTCTTTCAAAGTAACGATCAATCTTAACTTCAATGTAGCTTCTAAACCAGAAATATGGCATGAAGAGTGTCTCGTAAATCGGTTCTTTCACCCACGTCATAAAAAAATCCCCGAAAAAATTACAAATTTAAAAAGAAACTTATACAGCAACAAATTTTCCACTAAAGCGGATGAAGCTTCTATCAGTCATATTAATATTAGAAATAATATCCTATTTTTAAATATAAGAATTTTGTTACTTAAAGATGACCCTTTCAAAAAAAAAAAAATTTTTATTTAAAAGGTTCTAATTTATAAACATAGTTTATCTATGATTATAGAAAATGCTTTTCTTAATTTTAATTTGTTAAAAATAATTAACAAATCGCTCAAAAATAACCTATTTTCAATTCAAATTTAAACAAAATTTCTGTATATAATTTTCAACTCATAATTATTTTTAAATATAACATGAAAAATATTATTAATTGTCAAGAAAGCTTATTTATTTTCTACATCAAGAAGGGAGGCTTTCATTGGAAACTTTTATCTACTCTTTACCTTACATTAAAAGAGCTTTTATTAATATACTTTTTTTTCATATTAAAAAATCTCTATTTAAAACTTGCACATACCAAACAGACATTTACAATAATTAAAAATTAGTGGATCTGGTTTATAAAATATTATTTGCAATTATTTGTTTTTTAAATATAATTATCATTAATCAATTAATTTTAATAACATTGTGGTTTCTTTGATAACCACATCAACATACAAGATGTCGTCACAAGCACAACCATATTTGTGCCTTCACCACGCAGAAGACATGCTAAAGTTCCTCATAAAAAAACTTTGATAAGCATTGATAACGCAAAATGTAGAAAATATTGAGATACAATATATGAGAGCAATAACAAATATTTGTCAATTTTACAATGCTAGATTTTTCAAAAATAAACAAGGTGTACCATCTACTACTACACGTAGACGATACTTGTGCTGCAATTTTAGGAATGTTCAAATCAAAAATTTGATTCGTTGTCTAAATAAAATTCAAAACTTTTGAACCGAAGATAGTCATGATGCTGTTTGTTTTTGAGAAAACATTCGATTAATTAGTAGCTTATTTGCATTGGCGTCATTTAATACAAAAATTCCCGAAGATATCAATCAACAACAGGGTGCGTAGTGTTTTAATGTATGTGATCACTGATCACATTTGTCACTACATTAATTCTTTGCTCTTTACCTTTTCAAACTAATCGAAACCCAGAAATAAATAATTACTATTTCTTAGATGTAGAAAATGCAATAGGGAAACGCACCGTATTTGTTGAAAAAAAGGTTCTTTCAAATACTATTGAAATAATGAACCACCAATTCCTGGATTTTATCATACATGACAATAAAAGAAATCCAAAGAAATATGAAACGGCATAGAAATGGCAACAATGATGCTTATGTTCAAAACATGTAAAACATGTAAAATCATTCTGTATTAAATCTATAAAAAAATACGAGGTTATTGATTTCATCACTCCCAGGGTAGCAAGGGGCCCTAGTGCAACATTGAAATACTGGCCCGTTGTTAACTCACAACGCCACTGGAGTAATCGCTTCCTAAACCGAAACAATTAATCGTGTTATTGTATTAAAGCAATTTACGCCTTAATTAAAAAAATATTAAAGACTTACAGATTGAAGAATCACTTTTAGGTCTGTTCTATGTTTCACCTTTAATCTGAGACGCCACTGCTAGTCCTTAGTCAGACACTTCAACGCCAAGCAAGCAATTTTCCTTGCGTTACAGCTAAGTGTTGAGCTCGTTTAAATTTTATAATATAATAATTCTAATAATTGCTATTTTCAACAACTACTATTTTCTATTACTGCACCATTTTTATTTCAGTAAAAATATTAAATCAAACATTCGAAAAATTTTGTCGGTTGGAACCACTTGATAAGAATATCTTTTTGCATAAAGTCTTATTGCAGCTAAGACGTTTTTTTTAGATTCTCTATCCATCAAAATTATGTGTCATCTCGTTATCAGTAAACATTTTAACTAAATTTTGCTCAAAAACGGTTAAACTATCATAAAATAATATGTTGGCATATTAAACCTCAACTCATTCAACCGATAATGAGTAATCTCCCGACTTCAAAAATTTTGCAGATTAAGTCGTTTTCCTGCGTTGGTGTTTATTATGAAAGTCCCTGTTTAAAGTAAAATTCTTAAAGCTGCAGAGTTGCTCTTTTAGAAGAGAACCAGAATCTTGTACCATTGAATGTACCCAAATTCCGACAACCATCAAATCAAATTGATCATTGTTATCAATTGGAACAATCTAGACTGAGAAGGAAGAAAGCTTTACATATCACAGGTTTTAACAAAGTTTGGATTTTCACATTATAACCCGATAGTTAATCCTCAAATAATTAGAGTCAAAAAATTTTCTTATTGCCAAAGGACCTAATTCAAAATAAAATTTAGACCGGTGTAATTTGAGTTGCTAGGGGCAACATCGTAACTTTACTATACTATTTATATTAGATAGCGTAACTTTGCAATACTCCGATGGAGTAGCGTAATGATCTAGAATTCTAGCATAAACCTGTAGCAGCTAAAAAAGTAAAAAAAGCCGTTTCAACTTTTTCAAAAACTGATCAGCTTAGTACTTTTTAATTACAACAATAAATACGGCAAATCTGCAAAAAAATCCTAAGTTATAGTTTCACAAAAAAATCCTATTAAAAATCAATAAAATTTAATTAATAAATAATTAAAATAATTAGGTTTAATAATATTGTGGTTTCTTTGATAACCTAATCAACATATAAGATGTCGTCACAAGCACTACCATATTTGTGCCTCCACCACGTAGAAGACATGCTCAAGTTCCTCATAAATAAACTTATCGCACTGCATTAAACCCGCAAAATGTAGAAAATGTAGAGGTACATTTATGAAAGGATTAGCAAATATTTGGCAATTTTACAATGCAAGATTTTATGAAAATGAACGAGGTGTACCGTCTACAGCACGTGGTCAATATTTGTGCTGCAAGTTTAGGAAAATTCAAATCGAGGATTTGATTCGTTGTCAAATGAAATCCAAAAATTATGAATATAATTACTTGTAAATGAATATAATAATAGCTTATTTGTAATGGCGTCATTTAATGCAAAAATTCCCGAAGATATTAATTAACAACATAGTGCGTAGTGTTTTGATGTATGTAATCACATTTATCAGTACATTAAGCCTTTATCTTTTCGGAATACCTACAGTAAAATATTATAACTATTACTTAGATGCAATAGAAAGACGCACCGCATCTGTTGGAAAAAAGTTCTTTCAAATACTCTATTGAAGTAATAGAAAATTAGCTATGAGAGATCAATTCTTAGATTTTGTCATACATGACAATGAAAGAAGTCACAGAAAATATAAAACAACATAGAAATGGTAACAATAATACTTATGTTTAAACATAATTGTTGCATTATTGCTTACATAATTGTTCAGAGAAACTATTATGCATTACAAACTCATAATTTACCAACAAGTCGTTGTGATGTAGCTGCCGCTTTCGAAAACAAAAGCTACCTTTTCAAGTTGATTTGAGATTGTAGCTAAAAAAAAAAAGAATTCGACACCAAATCAAAAACCTGAATAGTTTAAACAACAAACTGAACAAAATAAACTAAACAAAACAAACAGCAAGAGAATGATGGTAAAGAAGAAGAACATCATCTACGTGACAATACAAAAAATTTCACAATTTAAAAATTTTACAAATATGTATCGTCTTCAGGTTTCTCAAGTTTATAAAATGCTGGTAAATTATTCCAGCAATATATTGCAATGTATTATGGATGCATACATCCACGCCAAATCAGGCTATTTATGGGACATCAAACAGTACCAAAAAAATAGCGTGTAGCCAATCATACATCACTTTGAAAATATTTAATAAATCATGAAAGAGAAAAAAATGTACAGATTGGTAAAACTACAATATTACCAACTTCATGTACAGGTGGCTCACGTAAAAAAAACGCAAATACTTGGACGCAATGTCATTAGTTGCAAAACACGGTAAACCAGATCTCTTTATTCTAATGACTTGCAAGCTGAAAAAAAAAACCAAAAAATTTGTTCAAACAGAAATAACAACTTAAACAGAAATACAAGCATTGACTGTATTTAGTATGTCGCGTATTTCGCAGCAAATTATTAGAACTCATTGATGACTTTGCAAACAAACAAATTTTTAGAGTTGTACTCAACTACACGTACAGTGTGGAATTCCAAAAACGAAAACTTTCATATGCCCACATCATGGTAACACCTTAGCCGAAAGATAAGTTAAATACCAAAGAACTGGTAAATTCAGCTGTATGAGTTGTCATCCCAGCCACACAATCTAAATCAAAAATGTTTATCTTTGAAAGAAACATTATTTGCATCGACCATGTAGGCAACTACCAAGATGTACTATGTCTGACAGATGACAGATGCAGCAAATGTTATCCAAAAGCATTTTGTGATAGCGCAATTTTAATTAGGAACAATTTATTGAGTCAACCAGAGTACAGAAGATCAACTGATAAAAGAATTACTAATTTCAATGGTTTTGCTATAAATACAAGTCATATTTATATCGTTCTATACAACAAACATTTGTCTGCAAGATTCAATTGCTATATAAATGTTGAATATTATGGTTAAATCTACACAATAAAACATTTTTACAAGTATGTAGAAAAAAGTGCAAATTACATCACAGTTCAAGCACAACAACATAAACCAGAAGCTGGTGTACTTGAAACAAAGTACTTATAGATATGTTAGTTTAATAGAAAACATGTGAAAAATATTTCAGTTTCTGCTGAATGATCGTTTACATTAAATATTTGTTCTACCTATTTATTTACCTAACACGAACAGACAAAGAAAACGCCGATATGCAACAAACAGAAAAAAAATTCAAAAAACTATCCAAACTGAGCATTATGTTTAGATGCAACAAAATACCACGATAGAAAGTGAGTAAGACACGTGGGGCACTTTCTGAAGTTAACTTTCGTGAAGGTAAAAAATATTTCTCAAGATTGTTGCTAAAAGTCATACCTAAAGCAACAAGTTTTAACAACTTAAAAACCGTCAATAGAAATGTCATAGAAACATTTCAAGAAACATGTAGACGTTTTCGTTTTTTAGATGACTTCAACACATACGATGAAGCTTTGCATGAGACTGCATTAACAAAAAGATCTTTTGCAATTCTAGAACTATATGGTCTAACAATCGTATTTATAACTACTGAAGATGCTGACATGACAACAATTCCAACCACGTACAACAAGTACAAAAACTACATATTTTAAGACTTTATTAGGTTCAATCGTAATAATAAAAAACTTGGAGAACAAAACACTCTCTATCACATTAACACCTATTTGGAACGATGCAATTTACCAAAAATTCGGTATACTGAATTTGACATTACCAAATATTGTAGATAAATATAATGACATTTTCGAAAATATTCCGACAACCTTCAACGATTTTGTTTGAATGATTCGAAAACAAAAAAAAATTGCAAACCTTATTACCACCAGCAAAAGTAAACAAAAACCTCAATATTGAAAATCAAATAATTGCTTACAATGCAATTGTTAGTGCTTTTCAAGGCCATATTGCAAATGGTCACATTAACAACAGCGTTTTTATATTGATAGGCTTGGTGGTACAGATAAACATTCAATGTTTTACAAACAATTACCAAAGAACAGTTAACCAAAATAACATTGCTGTAACATGGCTAATAAAAGGTAGCTTTGTCTTAAGCGCAACATAATAGTAACACAATTTTAAGATAAAGCATTAATGGCACCAACAAAAGCTGTGTCCGCCACAGATATATCAGACAATTAATGCAAAATATTAAGAAATTTGGTGGAAAAATTGTCATTTTTAGTAGTGATTTTTGACATTTATTTTCAGTAGTACCAAAAAAGCAAAAAAAATTATAAATAATTGCATTGTTTTACCATTTTGTAGTAATGTAAAAAAAGTTACAATTACAAAATAAATTCAGAATTTATAGTCTGCATTTTAGTTCAAACAAATCCCGCAACAAATTGTTAAAAAAAAATACAAAAATGCTTGGGTAAAGTCTATCTACCTCCGAGACATTTAAAAAAAAAACATCAAAGAAATAAAAATCTCCAGAAAAAAATTTACTACCAAGTTTAAACAGCAAGTTATAGCATTATATTATTCCAGTCTCAATGATTATCGAACAATGGGTTCACATCAAAGAAATAAAAATCTCCAGAAAAAAATTTACTACCAAGTTTAAACAGCAAGTTATAGCATTATATTATTCCAGTCTCAATGATTATCGAACAATGGGTGAAAAGTGTACTTCCCTTCAGTCGTAAGATATACGAGATAACAGAAAATGTATAAAGTTTTTCAGATTTTAATGATTTTATTTTAAGAGTTTGAAACTGCGTTAAGGATCATTTGAAAAACAACGCATCATCAAATCACCACAATGAATAAAGTTGCAATCAAAAAAAAAACCTTAACATACAAAGAAAACAAAATAGAAACATTTACTTTCACGACTTTGAAAAAACAAAAATTTGGAGATAACATCTCCAGTCGGCACACACTAAGCCAGAAAAAAATTTGAGCAATAAAACACTCTTCACACGCATCAAAATTATTTGTAAATTTTATAAAAAAACTAATAAATATATTTTAATAAAAAACTCTCAAAAAATTCTGTTCTCTTAACCTGCAGAAACAAGTGTTTGATTTTTTCGAAGAGGTTCAATTTTCTTACTGATGCTGTAATTTTCAAGTTGACTACTTGTTAAAGAGTTTTTTCACGGCACTTTAAAACCAAGAAGTAAAAGCTTGCTATCCGATCGTAAGAAGTAATAAACACAGTTCTGGCAAATTTTAAAGCCAATCTAACTCAGTTATTTTCTTCAAAAGAGCATCAGAAAATGGACGGTTTTGGGTAATCCTGCGGCAAACCAAAATCCTCTTATTCCCGTTACGACACTATCAGAAAACATCTCAAAGTACTCCAGAGTTTAACTTTAACCAGATAAATTATTTCTAAATATCTTTAGCTGTAAGTACAGCGGTATAATCTTGGTAATATCAGGTACCACATATATTTTGTCAATTTAAAATTTCATTTAACTCATTTTTTTTAATATTACAATTATATTTTTGTTTCATTTCTTAATAAAACCATTAAAATTTTAATTTTTTTCGGCTCAAGTTTGCGTTTCCAGTCGCGCATATTAGCCTGTAAGACTAAAGTGGCGCCTTTAGGAATAAATTTAAATTTAACCCGATCCTGACGAAATCTAATATAAGAATGATTAAAGAGTTACCGGAGAATATACTCAAAGATTTTGAATTGGTCACGAGTCAGTGTCAAATCATAAAAATTTCAAATTAAATTTGTTGTTTTGCTATTTTTAAGTTGATTTAAAATTGTATTCGAAGAAAAAAAGATTTAACACCAAATCAAAAATCTAAATAGTTTGGCAAATCTAATAATATATTCGGTTATATTTCCGTATGACGAACTTGGTTTTGAATTGCATACGTAAGACATTAATCGTTTAGGTAGCAACAACCAAATACCAGTATCTGCTATACGAAAAAATAAATAACAAAAAATAGTAGTAAAGATAGTAAAGAAAAAAAAACAACATATACGTAATAATAGAAAAAATGTCACAATTAGAAAATTTTACAAATATTTTCAGATCAGAGATTATTTCTCTATTTTACACAATGTTGGCAAATTGTTTCAACAATATATTGTGAATATATGGGTCCGTGCCAAATCAGACTATTTATGATACATCAAACAACACCAGAAAGAATTACGTGTGGCCAATTATACATCACTTGAAAGATATTTCGAAAATCGTTCAAAAGAAGAAAATGTACAAATTGGTAAAATTACATTAATACCAACATCATGTATAGGTGATTTACATTAAAAACGACGCAAATAATTGGACGCAATATTATTAGTTGCAAAACATGATAAATCAAATCTTTTTATCTAAAGAGAAACCGAAAAATTTGCAACTCAAACAAAAATACGAGCATTGACCAGATTTAATATGTCGCGAATTTAAAAGCACATTATTAGAACTTATTGATGACAATGCAAGCAGACAAATTTTTAAAGTTATACTCAATTACAGGTACAGTGTGGAATTGCGAGGACTTGCACATGCCCACATATTGGTAACACTTTGTCTTGAAAATAAGTTAAATACCGAAAAACTGGTAGATTCTGCTGTATCAGTTGTTATCCTAGACGAAAACCTCGAACCAGAAATGTTTATGTTTGTAAAAAAACATTATTCTTATCGACCATGTAATGTAGGCCAAACAACTACCAGAATGCACCATGTCTGACAGATGGCAGATGCACCAAATGTTATCCAAAAGCATTTTGTAATAACACAATTTTAATTAGAAACAATTTATTGCGTCAACCAAAATACAGAAGACCAAATAATCAAAGTGCTATTAATTTTAACGGCTTTGCTATCAATAACAATTGTATTGATTTTTTCGCAGGAATTTGGACTTAGAAATAAAACGCTGTTTACCTGGCTAACGTTTCGGCTTTATTGTTGAAGCCTTTATCAAAGCTGGAAAAGATGCAATTGTTGGTACATAGTTGATGCTTAAATTATAATTATTACCTAGTAAACTTATAACACATATAAAACTACGTCCGGCTTCAAAGTACTTAAGTTCTACTATAGAAAAGTTGATTACAATAAGCGTAGATCTCATTAGTATATTAAACATAGTGAGCCATGTACGGCGAAACTGTCAAAATATTATTATGGTTCTTGTTTTTTCTAAAAAAACAAAAGTTGCATTAGCGGTTGATTCAGTTCTATTAAAAGATAAAGAAAAGAGAAGAAAACTGGTTCGGGTTAAAAAATGATTACAAAAACAAGATTGCAATAAATGGAAAGCTAATTTTAAAGTTACAAAAAATAAATAAAAAACAGATAAAGACCCCATATCTGGATGCTGAAGAAATCCAGAACACGCAGATGTAATGTCGTCCTCTTTAGTCCCACTTAAACCTTTATGCCACACGCACGCGTATTGTTCTTTTTTTAAATTTTTATTTACACTAACAAATGATTTATTAAAAGCAATGATCCTCAGAGTAAAAATAACTTCCTAGTAATTTTTCTAAATGCTCCGTTTACGTCGTTGTTTGTATAGCCGTTTAATTGTCAGCAGTTACGACGTTTAAAATAACAACAAAAATTTCTGTAATTAAATACCAATCAAATATTTTTTAACATTTAGCAATGTTTATTCTTCTTGAGTGTGCCACAGCATCTTTAATGAGCTTCCAGAAACAATCTTTCGACAAACTCAAAGACGTCGACAAAAAATTGTTTTTGAACCAAAATATTTTGAAAAAAATTTGCAAAACTATGATGTTTATTTTTTTGGCATTAATAGCGTACATCTTTGTAATTTTGACTGTTAATTACATCTTTTTATAAAATCTCAACTTATAAGTATGACGTCAACTATTGAAAAAGTTTTAATTCTAGTAGCTTTAGGATTTTACATGTTAAATTATTATATTTTTCTGTCCGAAGACATTTTTCATGTAATGTTTTATTTTATAGTTGTTCTGTTCCTGTGAGTAGTAAAAGCATTTAGGCATTACCTTTTGTCTCTTATTTTTGGCAATTTAAGTAATTTATCTAATGATCTCTGAGAACGCCAATTAAGTGTAGTAACCAACTTTTCAAAAACAATTTGAAGTTTTAAATACAAGATAATTGATTATTTAATACTGTTTGATGTTCTAATGTGTTTCAAGTTTTAATAAAATTTTGGAAAACATTAAACTTTGTTTTAATAGCTAATGTCTCTAGTTAAATAAAAATAAAACGATTGAAAATTTAAACTAAAGGCGCAATATCTTAGTAAATCAAAAAACGCTACTGCTGGTGTCAAAAAAAATGGCTAACTTCACTCATTTCCGCAATGCCACTTGCAAGTAACAACATCTCATTCTTATAAATTTCTAAATGCAAAAGGTCTTGCGGTGATTAAAAATTAATTTCCCATCTGTTATCACCAAATTTTCGATGTGTTGGTGCTGTTGTTATATTTGGAATTTAAGAGCGTAGACTACAGATGTTGGTTTAGTAAATTTTTCAATTTTATCCTTTTTTGGTTAACGCCATCTTTTTTAAAAAATACGTTTTTTTACATTGTTAGATTTGTATCTTTTAAAATAGACGACATGGACAAAATTGATAGGCGTAAAAAATGCGTTCTTTAGGCTTACTTCCTGTTTATATATATATGATTTTGAGGTTTCATCCAGCAGATATTAATGGCCTTATAATAAAAGCCCTAAAGTTTTTGTCTTTTGTATGCGAGTTATCTTACTTGTAGACCAAATTTGTTACGTTCCTGGAACTTTCCATCTTAGACCTCTAATACAGTGCAAATATAAAATTGTTTTTATTTTGTTATTTTCAGACGGTTATTATTGATTACACCAAGACTTTCAATGAAATCACGATTTTCATTAGTATTGGTTTAGTGATTTGTTGTAAAAAATGTACTATAAAATAATAGTATAATGTAAATAAAAAATAATAGTTGCAGAAAAATGACCAACAGAGTTACTGAGGAGATAAATAACTGAGGTTATAAATCGCCGACAAGACTGGTCGGAGATACCGCTCCCCAGTTGTAAGTCGTGTCTAGTGCTATTCCCAGACAAAAAGAAAATGTTTTGTCCACTATAATTGCCTTAGTGGACAAAACATTCTCTTTTTGTCTGGGAATAGTATTGACCATTGACAACCATCTTGAAAGGTAAAAGCGACGAGAGATTTATTCAAAGCGTGAGAGAAAGCTTCGAGAATGTAACAGAGAAAATCTATTTCATAACTTATAATATTTCATAAATTACGAATTCGTCTAATTAACCCAAACTCGATTAAACAGCGTCCCAGTCAGACTCCTACTTTATATAATAGTTAGTCCACCTTCTAGCACTATCTATAATTTAATGACGCATTCAAGCGTAACACGTCATCATCCGTTTCAATAACTCAGCCGCTATGAGTAATTTCGATAAATTTCTTCGAAGCGTGAGACGTCATCAGTTGCTGAATCATCAGACACGCTTAGAATTTTTGCGAAACTTTTTTGATGATTCACCGTAACAATAATAAGTTTTTTTAAAAGCGATTTTTTTGTCGGCAACAAAAATTAAAAATTTAAAAGAAAGAAATGTTCTTTCTTCCAAAATAGATTAAAGTATCTAGAACATAGAGTTTCAGAAATAAAATTTTTATAGACCCCGAGAAAATCACCGCCATTACAAATTTGTCGGCACCAACAACAGTACAAAAGGTTTGTCGAATACCAGGGAGGACATCCTGGTGTCGTAAATTTTTACCGTTATTCTCACAAATCACAGCCCCGGTAAACAAATTGTTAAAAAAAAAAAATACAAACGCAAACAAGAAAAAGCATTCGGTGAATTCAAGAAACGTTTAATAGAAGCACCAGTTTTAGCTTGCCCAAATTTCTAAAAGACCTTAAGGCTGCATACTAATAACTAAGTTTTAGATATAGAAACACCGAAACGCAGCGCTTTGTTTCGGGCCAGGCTTCAAAAGCCCTTTGGTAGTTCTTCTTCAGAAAGCCCGAAACCTGGTAGTTCTGTTCTTCTCCTTCAGGAGTCGCTTTTAGTAACAAATAAATTCGGCATAAATCACAGTGAACTGAGCTCAATAAAGATATTTTTCCCGTCAGAGGTCGCGCCTGATTAAATTAGCGCTGATGATTTATCCATTAACACCAGCGATCCTAGCGGCGAAAAAATCAATATTGAGCTCAATTGGCGATCGTCATTTGTTCGCGTCGCTACTTTACTACATCAACTGGCTTTGCACCACCGCCACCGATACTGTCGCCTATTGGACTGTCACATACATTGACAATCAGTGTTACCAATCTATTATTTTAAAAGCTATAATTACTACAATTGGATCCACAAAATGTCGCTTGTGAAAAAAAAAACCTAATGGCAAAAACTCCCTCAGACATTCAAAATTACAGGATTTTTTGTTTGCATTTTTATTCAAACACATCCTGAAAGTAAGAATAAAAATTTCGAAAAAAAAATGCAACAAGTCTGCCTCCATATTTCAGCAAACCAGCAAGAAAATTTCCAGAAAAAAAAATTTACTACCAGGTCTAAACAGCAAGCTTTAGCATTGTATTATTTCTGTCACAATGCTTATCGAACTTTGGCTCAGTAATATCACTTGCCTTCAGCCGTAAAACGTACAAGAATAACAGAAAATGTACAGAGTTTTCCAGATTTTAATAATTTTGTTTTAAAGAGCTTGCAAAAAAAACAATGCATCACCAAATCAGCACAATGAATAAAGTGGCAATCAAAGTAAACCTCAAGCTACGAAGAAAAAAGAAATAAAATTATTGCACTTCACGATTTTTAAAAAAACAAAAAATTCACGCCGGTGCAGCATGCATTAGTGCTGCTGGCTAAAAATTAATGGTAACTTCATTCTGCAAACACTAATCCAGAAAAAAAATTAAGCAGCGAAACATTTTTTACACTTTCAAAGAACACAAAGAAATTTGGTGAAACTGCCTTCACATTTCAAAAACCTTTAATGCCTTTAACACTTTTTGTAAGTTTCATCAAAAAACTAAAAAATATTTTGATAAAAAACACACACACTAGTTTGCTGTTTATTTAACCTGTAGCAACAAATGTTTGATCTTTTCGAAGAGGTCAAATTTTCTTACCCATGCTGCAATTCCACTTGTTTTTAATTATCTCTAAAGCTTTTTACTTAGATAAAAGCTTATTATATCTTTAAATATGTCAATTCAATAATTAAAATAGAATATCTGTCACAACAAATATGATATGAGTCTAACCTTCAAGAAAAAGTTGGTGTTAATGTCATGCTCCGTGCTTGTGTAGCATATTACGAAACGTAATCAGCAACAAATGTGAAAAAAATCCAAATGCTTTCTGACGTCTTAATTCGCTATAATTTCAGTTTTAATATAACCAAGAAAACAATTTAGATCTTTCTTGTAAAAATTTTTTTTAAGTAATTTTGTATCATTTTCTCAAGTACATCAAGAAGTTTTGTCAATAACATTTAAATTGTCAAGTAAAAAAAGTATGTCAGACAATACAGGGTGATTTTTTTTATCTCTTCCCGCTTGAAACTCAAAAAATAGGCAACACATTATACTTTGAAAAAATTATTTTCAATATTACGGCTTAAAGAGTTGTGAATTATAGTCAACATTGTTGATAATACCTTTAACAGTGCTTCCAGAGTCAATTTATTTAGATTATTTGTTTCCACATTATTTAATTAATTAATTACTTTTCGATTGTATAACGTGTTGCCTATTTTTAAAGTTTCGGGCGAGAACAGATAAAAAATCACTCTGTATACGTAAAATTTATACTTTTTTCTAAGAACCAGCACACAAAAAAGTGTAATATTGCTCTACACTACAGCAACTACAAACTAACGTCAAATAACTTACATTTATTTATTTATTTAATTAGTTTTTTATAAACATTATCTGCTTTTAATTTTACTTTAATAGGTGTTAATTATTAACACACAGTTTGACTAGTTTGCCAATAATTGGCACTATGCCAATAATTAGATTTTACATAAATTATAGTCATTAAAGATAACCTAACGATTAGCACCATACAAATTTTTATTTTTTTGCCTTTAAATGCCAGAAGTTGCAAGAATAACACCTAAAACGTAACGGTAGACTTTAGACCAAGCATTGACGTGTAGAAAATCTACCAATAACCAGTAAAAAAATTATTTAAAGTAGCAAAACCGACTCATGTAGACCGTTTTACCGTTTATCTGCTCAAACTTTAGTCTAAAGAATTCAACATATATTCTACCAAAGTGATACAAATGAATAATTTAAATGTAATAGATTTAAAAAAACCTAAAAATTAATTCGTTTTTATCCAAGAATTTTCTATCTTTATATTGAATTTTAATTTTATATTTATTTTTCTAATAAATGCGTTTATTAGGCTAAGTAATATAGTTAATAAATACAATAAATACATTAATTTCAACTTTTATAGTATTTTCACACACATACACAAGAGCCACGACGCTTTGTAAGAATTAATGTAGTTTTGATTATTCTCTCTATATGAATCTTTTAGGTAAACTTTGTTGTATCAAATAAAAAACAAAAAACACCCAAGCACTACAATTAACACGACAAGCGTTTTGACAACGTAGTCGTCATTTTCATGTAGAAATGACTGTCTCTTTTCTATCCTTTCTGAACAAAGCCATTGACTGCCTTTCACACTAAATTTTGATACGCAAGTTATACTACTACAATTTTATCTTTAACATGATTATAGTATAGTTGATCAATTATATACAGTCTAGTTTAAAAATAAATTTGAAATTAAAAAAACGTAGACTTTTTGCCTTTCAAAACTTTTTGCCAAGACGAATTGACTGTAACAAGGTAATTGACAAAACCATTAGGCCAATCAACGTTAAGTTGCAACTATGGCGCTATTTTTGTTATGCTTCTTATTCTAGTTATTAAATGTTAATTTTTCACAAGTTCGTATAGGATGTAAATACGTATTTTTACCTTAACACGGCAGCATAGGTGGGTGTTGTTTACAAAAAAATAGAGATAACCTCAAATTTATCTCTTTTAACTCGTTTACGCATGTAGTGCATTTATCAGCGTTTCTACTCGTAGGCAAGAAAGAAAAGACCAGCGCCGGCCAGCTGACAACCTCAACGACAGGCCACCCGACAGGCACTAGTAATTTGGTGGAGGAGCCGAAACACATATCTCTTTATGCTTTCTGCTCTTTTAATACTCCAAAAATCTATTTTGACGAGTAGCGTTACCCCACGACGCTGCAGAAAAGCGTTAACGAATGGGGCGCTAAGTTATGACCTCCAGACGCACAAGACTCTGGAAAACACAAAAGCAGAAAAGCACGTAGTTATCAAAACCGTGCTGAATAGTCACTTATAGGTTATGATTTTATAACCGCTCATACCGTTTAAGAGACAACATAGTGCTGTCTGTAGACAATACTAAAAAAATACGAAGACCCTAAAATTCTAAACAAAATTGAAGTTTACAGTTATAAACTATTAACAAAATTCTTGCATTGAGTAAAAACATTAAAATTTAAAAAATAAGTAATTTTGTTTTCAATTTTCTTTAAATTTTTTTAAAAGTTTTTTAATTAATAATCAAGTTTATCTAATAAAAAAATTAAAATACTATGTGTTTTTATAGCTTATCTGGTGGCGGATTAAACAATTAGTACATATTTACCTAGTTTAGAAGCTTTAGATGTTGAAGGTTTATTAATCCAATGACGGTGTTACAACAAAATAAAATATTTTAATTTAATTATAGTGAGTCAAAAAAATTTTCTTTTTACTACAAATTTAATTTAGAATTTTTTAACTAGATAACTCATTAGAGTTAACAAATACTTCAGAGGATATTTTAATAGACTGCTTGTTTTGTTTTTTGTGTTGACAAATATCAGTTAATCAACAACTTTTAAAAAGTCGTTTAGCTTACTTTTAGTAAATATATTAAATAATTTTTATAGAATAAACAGACTCTAAAGCTAACAAATGTAAAAAATGCTAAAAGTAAAAATGAAAACAATTTAGAATAATAAAAAAAACTAAAACTATTTTAAGGTAATAATTTTTTTATCAGCAATAGTTACAATTAAACAAAATAATAATGTTCCTAAATTTTTTTGTATTAATGTAAAAATTAGAAAGTTTTATTGGCTGTCAATTTTAGAGAAAATTTTGATGATTTATTGTCGTTGTTCAAAATATTTATTAGGTATATAGACATTTCAGAATGACGTTTTTAATCGTTTTCCAAACTATGAATAAAATAGAAAAATTTCAATAAAATTTAAGATTAAACAGGTTCCAAAGCAGCAGTCACTTTTTTTTGAAAATATAACAAATTTTGTGTGATAATTTGTGCTAGAGGTTAAAAGTAGCTTTGTACTGCCTAAAACATTTTATTTGACAAGTAAACTCTAACAGCTGAACCGCATCAGTGCCTTGAGGCATCAGTGCTCATGATTGTAAAAAATTTGTCGAAGTATAATTAAAGCAGTAGCCTTGTGCTTTTTATAACAAGAAGAATTCTTTTCAACAACCCTAGTAGAGTGTAAACAATTTTTTTTTCTAAAACGCACCGTTTTAGAGTAGAATTAAAAAATACTTAATTTGTGTCTGGAAATTAGCTTACAGCAATACAGTCAACCCATGAAAAAGAAACAAAAGGCTTAAAACGTTAATAAAAACTAACCAAAACAACAAATACAGTTTAGTGAACCTATAAACCTTGATAATAAAAAATACTTATCAGTTCAAATTACTCACCCAATAGAACCCTCAATACCTCATTTTTTGAGTTTTGATTATTGCCGTGTAATTAAAAATTTAAAATCACAATTTTTATACCATGACATGCATTCTATTGATGAGACTATATTGTCTTCTATGTATGCTCTTCAAAAAAAAAACTGGTAATCAAACCAGTAAAGTTTTTAACTAAAAAACATATTTTTCAAACAATTTCGAGAAAATAAGCGGTTTAAGTATTTTCTCCTCAAATCACGGCAGCCATAAAATATATAGAAAAAAACGAACAGCCTGGTTTTTTGGAATTTGACTCTTCAGTAAAATTTATGAAAAATATGTACACATTGTTCAAAATCCACGATGTGAATGATAGGCCTTAATATTTGAGACGATTAGATCACAAAACCGCAAAGTATAGAAATCAATAATAAAAAATTAAACTGAATATCAAAAAATTTGCCAAAGTACATTAATCCTATAGAAGAATTGTCAAAAAAAAGAAATCAAAAGGTTTATCCAGATAAACTGCTGAGGCTGCAAAATATTGTACTGTTACTTGTTATTATACTGCTTGTATAAAATATTTGTTAGATCAATGTGGCTTTTGTTTTGTATTAACAAGGTTGTTCAGCTCCGACAGCATTGAATCCATGTTTAGAAAGTACGTTTTAAAGGTAAGCACATTTTTCAGTGCTCTGAAGAGCACCACAAAAGAAAAATTTTCGAAATAATTTTAACGAAAGTACTGAAACCAATTATATCTAATATTGGCAAAACAAAAACAAATAACATCTTCACATCCACAACATCCAACAAACCAAGTTTTCAAAAAATATTGAAATTATAAAAAACCTGTTGCTTTTTTATGATTTGATTTACCTATAGTTCTTCAAAATCATATGGTTGAAAAGCAATCAACTCAATAGTTTGCCCATAAGACAACAGCAAGTTATTAAATACATCTGCACCTTACTGTACCATGAGCATGCACTGTAAGTAAATCACGAATCACACGTTTCTAATTAATGTTTAATCTAGGCGCGATGTACCAAAATGTTTTTTTGCTTAGACCAATATTACAGTGCAGCCTGTAGTCTAGTAGAAATAGTATAACAGTGCATAACGCCAATACGGCAAAAAATAGCGTTTCGCCGGAATTACAATAACAATAGGAATTTATCGAAATTGGCAAGCCGTTATTAACGTCATTTTTTTATTATTTCATAAAGAAGGTCGTGATATTCAGCAACACTAATCTAAATAATTCAATATTTTACCTCTAGATGAAACATAAGACTCAATAGCACATTACAAAATAATAGCATAACATTTACTAACACTGACATAAGTCACTTGTGACAGTGTTGCTGTAAAAGTTGAGCAAAATGCAACGAATTACAGAACATTTAAGGTGAATGGTTAGAACTTGTCAGTGTATTATAGCAAAAATTGCAATTAGTTGCGATAATTCAATACAATGATTTCAAAGAAAAATATTTGGTTAAGTTAGCAGTTTCTAAATAACTCTGCACAAAACCTGGAAAAATTTTAAAAGTAAAATTTTAAATTCTATCCTATAACATTCATGCTTAAATTAATAATAAACAATCGATAGAAAATACCTCAAATGGAGATGATGTTGATGATCTGCAATTGTTAGAAACAGGTCTATCACAAGATTACATTCTCAAAAATGATGTAAGAACAAAATTATAAAAAAAATATAAA
Organism: Tribolium confusum; assembly: GCA_029207805.1. NCBI lineage: Eukaryota > Metazoa > Arthropoda > Insecta > Coleoptera > Tenebrionidae > Tribolium > Tribolium confusum. The sequence goes on along the minus strand of JALGAY010000008.1, from coordinate 20,720,749 downwards.
ATACATTTTCTAAAATATTATTTATTTTAGGTTATAGACACTTGGGCTTTAACTGGCGAATTATACAATAACACTAATGACGTTCTGCTAGACACTATAATTCAAGTAACAAAAAATAATCTAACAATTTGTGATAAAAATACTAATAATGTTGGCACATCTGTTTTGTCTAATAACAAAAAAAAGCACTGTAAATAATATTCGGTATGCATAAGAAACTAGATGTAAAGATCAAGAGTTAAGCTGGAGTCCCCATAAACAAGTACTTTGCAGTAAGAAAACAGAATCAGATGCTGACTCAGACCCTGATAAAGCAGTTCCAAATGCTGAAAATAAAAATGATAAAAAAATAAAAGTAAAAAAAATGTAATGCATAGATAAAAAATGAAAAAAAAGACAACGGTGATAAAGAATATAGAAACACTAGAAAGAAAAATGTAAGCAAAAAAATGTTGTCTTGCAAAAAATTATGTATTTTTAAATGTTCCGAAAAAATTGATGACCAGAACAGACTTTTTATATTCAAAAAGGTTTAAAATTTGTAAAACCTACAAAATTAAAAAAATTACATATTGAACTGTTTAACTACAATTTCATTTAATAATGTCATCAGTGCTGCAAATAATAATATACAGAAACACAGATGTCAACTCAACAACGCATTTTACTTCAAAGTACTTGAAGTTAAAATTAGAGTATGTAATTTTTTTTTGTAAATTTCTTTAAGTATCAGACCAGACATTTAAACAGTTCTAAATAGCACACAAAATAGATTTTTAGAAAAAGAGAGGAGAGAAGAACATAGTTATCACCGAAAAGTTGATATTTCAATCATGCAAGGAGCTATAAACCACCTTAATACCCCGTATAGAGTTTCACTATTTACGAGCTCAAACGACAAGAAAGTACATAGATAGTAAAAAAACCTTGTCAGACATTCATAGAATGTCAGACAGCTTGCAAAATCTATGGCGTATGTTACTGCTTGCATTGACTTGCAAGCTGCTTTGCAAACTCCATGTGGCAAAAATAGTTCTCTTTATTAAGTCCAAGTTGTCCACCTACAATCTTTTTTACCATCTTTGACTTAGGTTCGTCAAAAAAACACTGTTACATTTGGCACGAGAGAAAAAAAAAACGAGAAGCAAACGAAATTGGGACTTGTCTATTTCAGTTTTTACAATCATGTGCCAAAAATGTTTCTATTGTTTTATATTGTGACAACTGTTGCAGGCAGAATAAAAATAAATTTATAACGTGCTTGTAGTTGTATGCAGTAAAAACTTGCATATTCCATTTATAGAAGTTAGATTTCTAGTTGTTAAGCATACGCAAAATGAAGGTGTTGTTATGCACTCACTGATAGAAAAGCAAAAAAAGCGTTTATTAAAATTTGAACCTCTTTATATACCAGCGCAACAAAAATAGGAAAAAGCCAAAAAAAAACAAAAAAGTTATATAAGATCAATAAATTAAACTATTCCTATTTTTATAATTTTAAGGTTCTTTAGAAATCTGAGAAGCATAATTTTACTTTAAATGAAAATAGAGAAAAGGTGACGTAGCATGACATTGCTATATTGAAATTTTCAAAAAAGGAACCTTTAACTCTTTTTTATAAAAACAACTACAATGATGTCTCTAAAAAAATTGCTATTTGCAACAAGGCAAGAGTTTCTTTCTACTGCAGACTCAAACAACATAATTTTGTTAAGACCTGCTCATAAGTTTCTCAAACAAAATTAGATGCTTTTAATCAGTTATGTGCCAAAAATCACATAAAGAAGAACTACCATAACTTTTATCAATCTTTAGGATGTAAAATCCAAATTCTGATTAAAAAATCAAAGACAGAAATAAAGACTGAAAAGCGCTAGTATCATCAAAAAACAAAAATAAAATTGTGTTGCGTATTATAATACTAAATATTATTACTAAATATTTTGTTAGATGTGTAATTAGATTAGGATTTTTCATTGTGGAGCATTATGACTCAACAGGCCACTTTAGTGGAACCATTTATGCCGACAGACATAAAAATTTTTTTTTCGGAATGAGCAAAATATTAACTGGAAAAGATTCAACAATTCGCTGAAAATCTTGATTTGTCAGAGAGCGCTACCAATCCTTAGCATAGTAGTGAGAACAAAGATCCAGACGCAGCCACTCTGGGTTCCGAAATGTTCATTACATATAAAATTTAGATGGTAATTTTTGTTAGTAACCAAAATTTACAAATACAAATATAACTGTATTATGTTTATATAAAAAATAATCTTGTCGATTTAGTTATTAGAACTAAAAAAATTTAATGCTATGATAGTTAGGCCATCATGGTTCTCTAATAATAAACCACTCCCAATGGGAAAAGATGTACCTAAGCAAATGCTGTCCGAAAAAAAATCTAAAAAAGAACGTTGATTGTCTGTCAATAAAACAAATAGTTTACCAAATCTTAATAGATTTTAAAGTGTTTAAACTAAGAAAGTCTATTGCATAATTGTATTCCTTTTGTTTTCAGAGAAGCTTCTTTAAAAGAAATTTTAAGAGTAAACTGTTCAAAAAAGGTCAATTTTTGTTCAAATTTAAAAAGTAGCGACGAAACAATCAGAATAGCAAATAGATCATAATGAGTCTAAATCACTAGTTAAATGCTTGATACATTTTTCAATAAAAGTTTAGTATTTAAATGATAGTATTTTTTACTCTAATCCTGATCCTATAAATACTTTCAAATACCAACAACTATTATATGGCAATCCTACCAGCTATGTTTTTAATTAAATTTTATATATAAAAAGTACACAGGTAAAGAAGAAAAATATAAACCCGCCAATCACAAAAAAAGAAATAATAATAACCCGAACTGCTTTTTTGTCTTCTTTAACTTTTCCTTGTCATCTATTTGACGTCACTGTCACAGGTAATCGAAAAAAAAGATTAACCGACTCCTAAAACAAGATAAAAATAAGTTTAAGTGAATAAAAAATGTCCAATTGTTCAGGTGTTTAGTAAAATTTTATGAAATAATAAGACAAACGAAAAATGTTATATCATCAAAAATAATAATAAAAAAAATAGCACGCAACAATTCACGCTTTACTCACGTGTGACATAAGTGGTTAGAGGACGTCAATATATTTACACAATTGTTTATAGAAATTATAAATTTTAACGGTTCCTTATAGAAATATTTACATATATATTGTACATCAGATACTTGACTACACAACAACCAACTTAAGTAAATTTAATTTAAAAATCACAACAGTACAGACCCCAAGAATAATATTATCTTGTTATGGTGCATACCAAAATGTCAAAAACAAGTAGGATCAGCAACGAGTACTAAAAGAGGACAGACAGTTAAAGTAGGCTGCTATTTTAGTGTATGTAAAATATTTGTTCCTTCAGTTTTCATCTTTGCAAGGATAAAAATTTAATCCCAGTAGATAACTATTGCAGTCATTTATCTCTTTTAAAAAAGTAATAAAATTTGGTGTAACCATTTTTCCTGATAAGTTCAAGTGGAGTAAGAGCGATTTTGAGGTAAATTCCACTATTTGTATTTATTTACAAAGACTGATTTATGGAAGAGTCAACATTTTATAGAGAAGATAACCTGCTTGTTATTACTTGTTGTTAATAAACAAATTTTCTCCTTTCTTGAAAAAGAACGTCAATGCCTACTTTGTTAGTATAAAATTAAAAATATACCAGATCGGAGAAAACATTTATTTGAGAAACATTACAATAACAAAATAAATTTTGAACAGCAGTTTATCACAACATAACATTTCTGAGAGCGTTTATAATGACAACGATTTAAATGTGCCTCAGCAAACTCTAAAAAAATGTCTGATATGTGACAAGTTTGACAATAATGGTCAAAAAAGGTTTAGGAGCTGTCGCTGTTCTGAGTTCATCTTCATGTGCGATATTTTCAAGAGAAATTTTTACAAATCATCCTACTGTTTATTGCGCTTTTTATGCTTGAATTAAGCATTGCAATCAAATATTTTGCGATAAAAACAATGAGAGTTTTTTCAGGTTTTCTTCAAGAGACAGTGATAGGTTGCACCAATAGAATGTCGCTTGTGAAGAAAAAACCTACTGACAAACACTCCATCAGAGATTCAATTTAAAATTACAGGTTTTGTAGTTTGCATTTTGATTCAAACAGATCTTGAAAAAAAGAAAAAAAAAATTAAAAAAAAATCTTGCCACACGTCTCTGCCTCCATATTTCAACAAACCAGCAAAAAAATTCCAGAAAAAGAAATTTGTCACCTGAGACTTTACGAGAATAACAAAAAATGTACAAGGTTTTCCAGATTTTAATGTTTTATTTTTACGAGCTTGCAGCTGGATTAAAAAATCATCACAATAAATAAAGTCGCACTCAAAAAAACTTCAACCTACGAAGAAAAGAGAAATAAAATTATCTGATTTCACGACTTTGAAAAAGACAAAAAATTCACGCCGGTGCTGCTAGAGAGAATTAAAAATAATATGTATAAAAAAAAGGTTTGAGAAAAATATCCTGCGATGCTTGTTAGATGATTTTTCAAACACCAATTAATAAATCCGCAAAGGTTGTAGATATTTATCATGCATGGATAATGGTTTATTTTACGGAAACAAAATTTATTGGCTATATGTATCAAAGTATTAAGTGTCAGTATAGTCTGTTTATAACCTCAAATTGGAGCATGAGTAAATTTTATTTCTAAGCATTATTTGTGTTGTTAAAAGTTTCTATTGGTTAAAGTGAGTGACGAAAACATTTTATGCACACCGCCCGATGTTACACAAAAGACCAAAATTGCAATAAACAATTTGCAACAAAATCTCGAAAACGATATGAGATTGTTTATCGTAAATTTATGAATTGGCAGCTTGAGAATAATAAAAAATCATTTTCGGAAAACTTTTTTCTGGCATATTTTAAAAAGCTCTCAAAATAAATAAACCCATCTTCTCTCTGGAGTATATATTCGATGTTACGTACAACTATAAACATAAACCATGATACTCGTAGTGTTAATATTGCCAACAGATCACTTTTGTAATATTAAAACAATGGGAAATTTAAGCAGTTGGTAATGCTTTTAAATTTCTCACAAAAAAATTAAATTGTTATTAACTTTTGTCATTTAAAATTTGTGGTTGTCAAAATCAAACTAAAAATCATTTTGAAAAATAAACGATTGTAAATGGCTAAAAATAATTGAGTAGTTTTTAAAGTGTTTGAATTATATTAGGTACTTACTATAAAGTAATTGAATTGAACTGATGTTTGTTCGAATTTTTATCTGAGTATTTTAACAATTTTTTTGCGCCACATGCTCTTCTTATTTCAATAAAGTATCCGAGAGGCGCCACGTGATTACCGTGGAAAGAAAATCGGACAATAGACATGTCTTTGGTGTTGATTTTTTTTAAACTAAATATTGAAAGTGACATTTATTGACACAAATTGACAACATAGACAGCATTTGACATAATCAATTCCGCAGTAAAAAAAGCAATTTACTATGCTTAAATTTTAGGTTGATAGGTTGATGCGCTTTTGTTTAGTATTGCAAAAGTGATTCGAGTTTATTTAAAATTATTAGCGCTACTAAAATGAAAGTCAGATGAGTTTAATAGCAAGAAACCTAAAACTCCAAGCACAAAAGAAATTCGTGACTTTCTGGAAAATGCTCTTTAGTTAATTTTTTATTAACTTTTCTTTAATATAAATATAAAACGAAACGAGTACTGAAAGTTCCTTAATTTTTAAAATTTCTGAATCTAAAACAAAAATTCAACGTTTTTTTGTTGTTTACGAAACATTCCATATAACATGCAAAAAATACATGTGCCTACGTAATACAGAAAATTACATTAAACGTTTGTCTGTTTTGAATTACTTGAACGGTAGATGCACTAAAAAATGTATAGAAATCAATAAGTTTAGTAGTGTTTTCATAAAAATTGCAAAATATCTTAAACTTTCGAAGCCGAAACTATACACAGAGCATTGTATTTGCCGTTTGTCGGTTGCTATTCTTGCAGATGCTGGTAGTGACATATTAAATTTTAAAAAACATGGTAGAAAACGTTTGTCTACTTTGGCAAAAAGATATGTAGCGAGTTCATTAAAAAACAATACTACCGCCTCAAGTAAACTTACGGGTTGCATAATTAATAATGTTATCACATCAAATTAAATAAAAAAAAAATTAATACACTAAGTACCTCTACATTAAACGCCAGTACGTAGAATGTTTTTATTTTGAAGAATGTAATAAAAACGAATTTAAGAAAGGGCAACGCAACTAATATTTCAGACCGGTCTCTTGTGTTTAACAACTGATCAGTGGCAATAAATAATTACTACAGTAAGATGTAAAACTTGTTATAATTTGTTAATAAAACGTTGTGAATTGATATGTCTTATTTAAAACATTAAAATTTTTTAGCATATTAAAGTACGTAACTCGACTTGTAGAATAATTACGCACTCATAGATCATTACCCTCGACGCTACGCATCTAGTTTTACTACTACATACAGTTTTTAATGCAACAACCTGGCTTTTTCTAATATTTAATTTACCTATTTAACCTCGACAAAGCTCAATACAATGTGAATTAGATTTACGTGCGGTTATGTCAATTTCTACAGTATTTTTCCTGGTGACTTCAGTGCTGCCAACGTGATTTTGCTTCGGCGGCAAGACCAATCGTAGTCGCTACTATTTATAATAGAGTGGCTATAGATTGCTGTTGTATTTGTTTGTTGGCAGTTGTTGTGTTTGATTATGGATGTGTTGAATTGTTTAAATAAAAAAAAACTACACAGTAATACGTCGGCTCGTCACAAACATTGACAGTCAGTGTTGCCAATTTATTATTTTAAAAGATAAAGTTACTACAGTTGCACCAATAGAATGTCGCTTGTAAAAGAACAAATCCTAAAGACAAAAACTGCCTCAGACATTCAAAATTACAGGATTTGTAGTTTGCATTTTGATTCAAACACATTCTGAGAGAAAGAAGAAAAATTCCTTAAAAAAAAATTAAAAAACTTGTAACAAGTCTTTGCCTCCATATTTTAAAAAACCAACAAAAAATTTCAAAAAAAGGAAATTCACTACCAGGTCTAAACAACCACTAGCATTGTATTATTCCAGTCACAATGCTTATCGGACTTTGGCTCAATAATATCACTTGCCCTCAGCTGTAAAACGTTCGAGAATAACAGAAAATATATCAAGTTTTCCAGATTTTAATAATTTTGTTTTTAAGAGCTTGCAAAAAAAACAATGCATCACCAAATCAACACAATGAATAAAGTCGCAATCAAAGTAAACCTCAAGCTACGAAAAAAAAAAGAAATAAAATCATTGCACTTCACGATTTTGAAAAAGACAAAAAATTCACGCCGTTGCAGCATGCATTAATACTGTTGGCAAAAGAATTAAAGATAACTTCAGTCAGCAAACACTAATCCAGAAAAAAAATTGAGCAGCGAAACAATTTTCGCACTTTTAAAAAACACAGAAAAATTTGGTGAAACTGACTCTACATTTGAAAAACCTTTAATGTCTTCAACATTTTTCGTAAGTCTTATCAAAAAACTAAAAAATATTTTGATAAAAAACACTCACAGAGTTTCCTGTTTATCTAACCTGCAGCAACAAATGTTTGATCTTTTCGAAGAGGTCAAATTTTCTTACCCATGCTGTAGTTTTCCACTTAACTATTTTTAAAGCTTTTTACTTAGATAAAAGCTTATTATATCTTCAAATATGTTAATACAATAATTAATTGAGAATATCTGCTACAACAGATATAAGACCAAACTTCAAGAAAAAGTTGGTGTTAATGTCATGCTCCGTGCTTGTGTTACATATTACCAAGCGTAATTAGCAATAAATGTAAAGAAAATCTAAATGCTTTATTTATATATTTATGCTCTATTACATAAGAAATTACGTAGTATCTCTTTAGAAAAAATTAAGTTAAAGATCATCTAACTTCTTTTTTATTAGGCAGGATCTCTTAAATTTCCTGCACGTTTAACAAGCGACATTTATGTAGAATTTTTAAACAAAGAACTACTTAATTTAATTAAAGATATTTTTCTTGTTAATAATTGGTTTCAACACGATGACGCACCACCACACTTTAGTCAAGAAGTCGGTGAAATTTTAAATCAGCAATACGCTACTAGTTTGTTTGTCGTAAAAAACAGATCTTAAATATTTTTATTGACAAATATGTTAATATTATGCTGCAAATAAAAAATAATATTCGTTTTAAATACAAAACTAACATATTTTGAGTTGTGGTGATTTAAGTTTATATCCAAGTATCGCACTATTATTAAAGTAAGTTGTCTCACTAGAACACTTTCTTTACTATAATACTACCATGTTCAAAATATGCAATGATTTTATCACTATTTACGTATAAAGAAGTATATTTCCTATGGTTGCCAAAGTTTTGTTAATTTTGTAAATTGAACAACAATAAAAATTTAAGTTTTATTAAACTATTTTTGTATAATTAATAAGAACTGCAAAAACACATCTAAGTAGTTAGTTTTTTGTCCCTCTCCAATGGGCCTTTTACCCGAGTCATAAAATGGTCATCTGTTCAGAGGACTACCACTACGGTCTATACATATATTGACGTATGAGTATAAGCCAAAGTAAGCCTAATAAAATGGCCCCTTTTTTCAAAAAAACTGTAAAAGCAAAGTGATAAAAATTATTTAGTTTGAGTAAGTCTACTGAGTTCCACGATAAAGACTCAGATATTAATAACGAAGATCTTAAATCAAGATTAGTTTTTGAAGAAAGAGATAATTGACCGAATTTAAAAAATAACCAAAACATTAATACTGTAATAAAAAACGGTAATTGTTTACTATAGCGAGAATCGTTAAAAATGATTGTTTTTGAATGTGTTATACATCAAATTAAAGCAAATTACTTCCAGATTACGGTTCTGGTGGCAAAAAGTAAAAAACTATTCAAATTAAAGCATAAGAACAACAAACCTGCCTTTCCTGAACCACAACAATCTTGCATTAAACCGTCATTTAAAGGGTGCCACACTTAATTTGTGTTGTACTGTTTGACTCTGTTGTGTAATAATTCCATTTTCAAATAGTAATAATAAAATTGATGGTCGTTAAACCTATTTTTCATTCAATTTAGTTAACATAACCTTCTAACTTTAAAATCTGGCAGTGGACGAATTATCACGATTGATCACGAATGCTAACGAATCACAACATCCCGCTCGTTCAGATCCCAAAGAAGTAAATAAAAATAGATTGCTCTTTCCAACCATTTTTTATTTGGTATTTCAACATTTAAAAAAAAGTTTTTAACTTTAAATTGATTTGCTTTTATCCTTATAACGATATATGTAATTCCTTTTTTTCATTTTTGAAAAGGGTACTTATAAAAATAGTGGTCAATAGCGTCAGCCCGAGGATTGACTTAGTTCGAGGATGTTTTTGATAGGTCTAGGCCTCTACCACGCGAAAAAGGTACTCATGAAAAAGGTTGTCAATAGCGTCAGCCCGAGGATTGATTTACTTCGAGGATGTTTTTGATAGGCCTAGAGGGCGAAGCCCTCTACCAGTCGAAAAAGTTACATATAAAAAAAGCGGTCAATAGCGTCAGCCCGAGGATTGACTTACCTCGAGGATGTTTTTGATAGGCCTAGAGGGCGAAGCCCTCTACCACGCGAAAAAGGTACTTATGAAAAAGGCGGTCAATAGCGTCAGCCCGAGGATTGACTTAGTTCGAGGATGTTTTTGATAGGTCTAGGCGTCTACCACGCGAAAAAGGTACTTATGAAAAAGGTGGTCAATAGCGTCAGCCCGAGGATTGACTTACTTCGAGGATGTTTTTGATAGGTCTAGAGGGCGAATTCCTCTACCACGCGAAAAAGGTATTTATGAAAAAGGTGGTCAATAGCGTCAGCTCGAGGATTGACTTACTGTGAGGATGTTTTTAACAGGTCTACAGGACGAGGCCCTCTACTACGCAAAAAAGGTACTTATAAAAAAGGCGGTCAATAACGTCAGCCCGAGGATTGACTTACCTCGAGGATGTTTTTGATAGGTCTAGAGGGCGAAGCCCTCTACCACGCGAAAAAAGTACTTATAAAAAAGGCGGTTAATAGCGTCAACCCGAGGATTGACTTACCTCGAGGATGTTTTTGATAGGTCTAGAGGGCGAAGCCCTCTACCACGCGAAAAAAGTACTTATAAAAAAGGCGGTTAATAGCGTCAGCCCGAGGATTGACTTACTTCGAGGATGTTTTTGACAGGTCTAGAGGGCGAAGCCCTCTACCACGCAAAAAAGATACATATAAAAAAGGCGGTCAATAGCGTCAGCCCGAGGATTGACTTACCTCGAGGATGTTTTTGATAGGTGTAGGGGGCGAAGCCCTCTACCACGCAAAAAAGATACATATAAAAAAGTCGGTCAATAGCGTCAGCCCGAGCATTGACTTACTTCGAGGATGTTTTTGATAGGTCTAGAGGGCGAAGCTGTCTACCACGCAAAAGATGTACTTATAACAAAGGTGGTCAATAGCGTCAGCCCGAGAGTTGACTTACTTCGAGGATGTTTTTTGCAGGTATAGATGACAAAACTATTTCATTACGCGTCACTTTTACCAGCGCTATTTTATTCCGGAGCCATTAAACTTACTACATAGTTTTAAAATTTTGTAATTCGATCTAAAAATCTTCGACTTCGGACAATTGTTTAATCGAAATAATGTTTTCGATATTATGTAATTTAAACCACAGTAGGTCTATACTACAGAAAAAAGAGATTAGATGTGGTGACAGAGTGTAACAGTTAAAAATAAAACCTATAAAGTATGTTTTTCACTTTTTTCAATTAAAAAATTTGGTGTTTGAACAAAATAGTGAAAGTTTTTTAAAGAAAAATTTTTAAACCAAATTTTTGTAAATCGGGAAAACCATAAATAAAATTTTACCAATTTCTATCTATTTTGTTTAATTCTGTGGTAACAAATGTCATTTTTTGACAGCTTACAGAAAAGTGAGAAAAAGTGTAATATAATTGATTTTTTTTTAAAAGTGTTTAAAAATTTTACTATTTTGCCACCAGATTCACATTGTAGACGCAATTACCTTTCATTTGATGGGTTACACATGAATAAGTAACGTATATTAAAGATTCTCGCTATAGTAAACTGTTACCTAAAAAACTTTGCAGTGGTTTTTATTTTTAAAAAACCGTCGTTGAAAAATGATTCAATGATTCAAAAATATGTGCAAACGCAACCGCAACCGCAACGTCAACGTCAAGTTAATAATTCCAGCTTAAAAGTCTGTAATGAAGTGATTTTTAGAATAGAAACCTGTAAAATGTAAAAAAGTAATAATAAAAAGTTAGGAATCTACCCAGGAGGCTACCCACAGATAAAAGGCGTCCAAACCATTTAATGTTTCAAAATTAAAAAATTTTGAAAAATGGTTTGTATTTTTAAAAAACCGTCGTTGAAGAATGATACCGTCTTCAAAAATATGTGAAGATGGACCATGGTAAAAAGATAAATTTACTGCTTGATTGTAAAACCAGATAGAACACTTTACAGTATGCCCGATTGTTTCGCCTTTTTAAAAGTTAGCGTCAGAAAGGCGCTCATAAATTAGAATAATCTAATGCAACTGAAAGTGATTTCAAACTTATCGATGATGAAATTATTAAGATTTTGACTTCTGTAAAAGTAAGCACTATGTCAGACTGATGCAAGTTTACGCACAGCTGTTGCTGCGTTTAACATTCTTTTTAAGCAATTAAATCACAATAGTTCCGATTTCGCTTCTCAATTTAAAAAACATTAATAATAGACGCCAACAAGATCGCCGAAAAAATAAGTTGAGTGGTGTTCTATACCACCTACCAAGTCATCACAAAAACAATTTGACTGATGATAATAAAATAAAGAAAAAGGTAATTTGTCGCTTAAAAAAAGCTTCAGAAAGAAATAGAAAACAGCATAATAATAATGTTTCCTAAAGCATTAAATAAAATTAATTTTTCAAAAGTTGTTAAGAAGAATATAGACTTCTAAGTCTTCAAATTCTACTCAGAGCTATAACTTGAAGCGGTCTTAGAAGTAGGTATTAACTAACGATACCTTCAACTTCCATCGAACTAGAACGCGCTTTCCTAGCAGCTGCATACAAGTATATGTGCAACAAATTCCGTGTTGGCAGATCTGATAATATTTCCCCAGATTTAGTGTCTTTGGTAAAAATTCCCCAGATGTGGAGTCTTTGGTAAAAAAAAACTTTAAATAAAAATAAATAATCTGAGAGAAAAAGAAATTTAAATATATTTCGTAATATTTTTTAAATATTTCAGAAATAACAAACACAACTTTTTTGCAGGCAAAAAATCATTTAAAGTTTTTAATAATAATACATTTAAATAAACAATAATTTACTTTGAAGTACTTGTAGGTAGCGAATAAGCATGTGCTGAAATCAGTTAACCACTAAACAGTTAACAAAAGTTATCAAGTAAAGTTTAATTGCATATAAACATTTAGCAAATGTATTTTTTAGAATGTTTTCTGACAACAACAAAATAATTTTGAACATAAGAATCGACCTAAATAAAAATAATTTAAATATTGGAAAACTTGAATTTAATTATCCGCCATTAATGACCAACATTTTAATTGCAAAACCTGTATTGTAACAAGGTTTACATAATGAAGATGTCGACGGTTAAAAACACAGTTTGTCTAGAAAACATGTTGTAAAGACCAATAATCTAAAAAATAAGAACATTACAAAACTACCAAAAGTAAAAAATTTTGTATAAAAAAGGTGAAAGGCAGTAAAATGTTTGCACAACAGTTTTTTTATTTCTGTAGACCATTTAGTTCAATTAACAAAAAATATTGCCTCGAAATTAAATATAGATAAAGTAAAAGACATTCAAGTCGGGAGTCACACTCCTAGCCACTAAAGCCAAACCGATGTCGGTTTCAATCCGACTGAAAACTATGAATGTTGTAAATGTATGAAGGATAGCTCACAATAGACATTGTCTCTGTGAGTGGTCCGCCAACGAGGACCACAGAGTACCACACACGTGGTGGGCTCGGTACAACCGGGCCCGGTAAGTCGAGCACGCCACGGCCCGTCAAACCCCTTTACAAAAAAAAACTAAAAAAATAATAAAAAAAACATTCGCTGCAATAAGACGAAATGTACCAAATTAGTAACAAAAGCTAAAAATATTTAATTTGAATCACTTTGTGTAAAAATTGTTGACAAATCAATCGATGTTTCTACGACTAAAAGTAAACTAAAACGAATGAAACTAAGATAATGATGAATGTTAAAAATTTTGTGCAATCTTTATTAAAGCAAGATGTGCTTGATCTGTTTGTTATGAAATGTACTTGTCACTTGTTAGCATATGTTACTTCAAAATCTTCACAAAAACTGCCTGACAATTTACAAAATATGTTAAAATCTTATTCGCAGTCTTCAAAGCAATTGATTAAATTTGAAGAATTCTAAAAATTTGTTAATATAGTCACATAAAATTTTACAGATAAACCAAACGAACTGGTTATTATTACTCATTGTTAATGTAGTTCAACGATTTCTAGAACAATATTAAGCCCTCAAAATCAGAGGCTAAACATGGCAGCAAAACGTCAAAAAATGTTATTTATTTTTGCTTTGTTACTCTCTATAAAACAATATTAAATAATTATTAAAAAATAAAATAATAAAAACTGAAGATATTACTCAACTACAGTACCGACTCATTTGTTACAAATAGAGAAGCAGGTTTGCTAATAAAACACTAGACGCGTTGTTATTTCTCAGATCATATTTTTGCAATTAACAAAAGAACTTATTAAAAAGCGTTTGGGTCAGACAATATACCACCAGAAGTAATAAAAATACTTGCTAAATAGAAAAAAACATACTTTTTAAATTTCCTTAACAACATACACATAAAAGAAATTTTCCCAAAGGAAAAAAGCACGTCTAGTCATGACTGAAAAACCAAAAAAAGACTAAAATAGACGTACAATGTACAAACCTATCTGCTTACTTAACAGCATTGAAAAATTATATGAGCAAATCATAAATCAGAGATTATTAAAAAATCTACAAACAAAGGCAATGTGGCAGATACACATTATGAATTCAGAAAAGGTGCACCTTAGATGCCATGACAAGAGTAAAAAACATTGCACAATTTATAAACAGTAAAAACTACCACTAAAGAGAATACTACCTGTTAATAATTCTGTCAAAAATGTTTTCAACTCAGCTCCATGAAGAGGTATAATTAAAACAATGCAAGAACGAAACCTAGATAGAGCAATTATACAAAATAAAAAAGCTTATTTGAGTAATAAAACAATAAAGATAGGAAAGAGCCTACACTTAGAATTGACATAAGGGATACCAGAAAGATCTGTCTTTGGACCGACTCTTCTATGAAATCTATATTATTATAAAGTACTAAAAATATCCAAACATAGAGAGGTAAGTATTATCGGATATGCTGATAATCTTGCTCTGATAATTGATAGAAAAATTAAAGAAAAATTAAAAGATAAAGCGGAAAAAACCACAAAAATCGTTAGAGCGTGGATGAGAACAATGAAACTAGAATTAACAATTAAAAAAACAAAGGCGGTACTTTTAAATAGAAGAAGCATGCATGAGCTTAACCTAGATTTTGATAATATCACAATTAAGACAATAAAACAGATTAATTACCTTGGTGTATGGTAAAAATATGACAATGACAGAACATGTAAAACAACTAGTAAAAAAACGGCCGATGCCTCAAAGGCACTTTACATACCTATGCCAAACATCGCCGGACCCAAAAGTAGTAAAAGACGACTCTTACTACATGTAAACCAATCAATTATTTTGTATGCAGCACTAATAAGGAGTAGTATAAAATACAAAATATAATGATATGATAGAAAAGATGCAAAGAAAAGCTTTACTTTGAATATGCAGAGAATACAAAACGATCTCTGCTTAAACCCGTTGTATAATAGCGGAAGTACCTCCTTTACATTTATTAATAGAAAAAAAAATAGCAGAATACAATAGAGAAGATATAAAACAAAAAAAACACTATAAATAAATGGCAAGTACAATTTGTGAGTACAATGAGAAAATAATTCAAATACAGGCAAATAAACAAAAACTCTGTTTCCTTATATAGAAGACTGAATTAGCCGAAAACACGGCGAATTAGATTTCCATTTGACTCAAGCACTCTCTGGCCACGGATTATCTATATAAATCAAAAAAGGAAAATTCGAGAAATGTTTGTACTGCTAAGAAAATGACATCCCTGAACACACAATCTTTTAATATAAACGATTTGATAAAGAAAGACTATGTTTTATGAAAAAAAAAAACAAAAAAATGACCAAAGAACGACAATCTAATAGGAATAATGCTTGAATGGGAGAAATTTTGAAAAGCGAGAGTTGAATTAACTATAAATGTCTTGATTACAAACGAAGGCACAAAAAGACAAAAACAAATAAAACAAGAGCAATAAATAAAAATAATAAATCAGAAAAAGTATTTCTCTCCCACTCTGAAGTAATGCCTCACGGCGGTTCCAAAGTGGTCTGTGTCAGATCGTTGGGTAGTTTTTTAGTAAATCGGGGTACACAGTACGATCTAACCCTACACATCCCGGCTTATGACACACAAGTCAAGAGCTTTCCTAAAAGTATTTTCTCCACCCCTATAAAAAAGTCAGGTAATCAGAAATAACAAATAAGAGTTGAGACTTATTAATTAATCTTTTGGTTTTAGCTCGATTCAAATACCATTAATGTTTAAGTTAATGTTTATTAGTCTATCCTGTAAAATCGTAAAAATGGTTTATTGAACAAACCTGTATTAGAGTAACGAGTTTGTAAAAATACGATGCGACTCGCCCATTAAAAAAATAACAAAAACATTTACTCACCGCTTCTGCACAACAATTTCTATTAATTGTACTCAAAAACTATCACAAAGAAGCACAATTTGTGTATATTTTTAGACTAGAAGTCCTAGAAACTCGAATTTTCTACAACAGTCATATGGGAAAAAAACGTACAACATAACCTCACTTCTACACTATCGAAATTTGTCAAAAATCTTAACCGAATCAAACTAAAACAAAATCAACACATAAGAAGAGCACGGGGATGCACAATTTATACCATTATGTAATTAAATACTTTCCTACAAAAAACACCCACAAGAGCCAAATTTTAAGAAATATAGACGACCACACTTTAAGAGCCCACTGCCGACTCCTTTGAATATTTCTTAGAGAGAGCACGACTTGATCGCCAGACAAAAAGCACTATATGCTGACGTAAATTTCGGTAGAGTAAACTATAAACGGGAAGGACAATTCTGAGAATATACAGAAACTTCTTACGCTGTTACAAACGGACGAAAGTCCAGATACGAGTTCGTACGAAATAGGACGAACGGATAATTTTCTTTTCAACGAGAAGATGTGGTCTCGTTTAATAATCCCTACAAACTGAAGTATTTTAACAGAAATAAATTCTATAACTGGACTCCCATTAGTTGGATCAAAAAATATAAAAAAAAACTTTCCTATACTTTTTAATTTGCCACATAATTTTTGTATTTGCGTTAGATTACACTGGCCAACATGACATTTTTTTTTAATCTAATACGTGTCTCTTATGTACTTTATTATGCAGATTCTAAAAATGAACTCAAAAATTGGGCATCACGTCAGGTTTCTGAAAAAACTTATAAAATATTTTTCTATACAGTGTGAACCATTGATAATGAATAAATTCCATAAAAATTCAGGGAGTTGCCTTTCAGGAAAACGCTCGGACACGTTTTATGTTATTTTTTAACGTGCATTTTTTGACAAAAAATTTGATATACAGGTGTCCCAAAATCGAGATACGACTCTCAACTTTGAAACTACAAATGAGAACTTCAATGTTTTTCAGCATATTTGAGTTCTACGTACAATATTGCGTATTTTTACTTCCTACACATTTTGCTAGAACAACATTATACTGCTCCGCTGCGTTGTTGTCCATGTTTAGCAACAAACTTTCGGAATTTCGTACGATGCGTTTCAAAACGTACTGAATATCATCAAAAAGAGCTGATGTTTTAAGATCAGGTACAAAAATTTTTTCATTTAATTTTGGCCCCTTACAAAAATATGGTTTGCATTTGGAGTGATCTCCAAACACATGAAAAGGAGAATTAGATATATCTGCTTTTAACATTTTATTTTTTTCCGAATGTGGCAAATCTAAATAATTATTGTTTATATAATTTACAGCCCCAATTACTCCATACCGCAATCGTTTTATATAATTATTTGACAAATTTCTTTGACTTATAGGAATATTTTTCTTTGAGGACCTAACAGTCTTTTTAGTTAAATCTATGAGTCTGCTACAATAGTTTCGTAAGAGGTGGTTTTTACATTCTATTTTTTTAACTATTTTGTTTCCATAAGGTCTTGCATCATTTAATTTTTTTGTCACGTTACTGTCGCCATTTTCGACTAAAAATGCATATCGGAGGCCATGTAACTGTATGCTTCTTAAAAATTCTTCAACAATAATGTCGGATTCCATAGACGTTGAAGTTTTGTTCCAGTTTTTATAGCAGACATGATCAGGTGTTGCTTCATTTTTTCTCTCACTTCTTGCACATATGTATGCAACAATATTTGTTTCTGATGCTTAAAAATAGTACTTTCCTTGTTTCTGTTCCAATTATAACTCCCTAATATACAAAATCGAAATTATTAATTATAATAAACTGCAAATTACAAGTATACTGTCGTTCAGATGTAACTAATGGTATGGTAATTATCGAGTTATAAGTAAAATTCTGCTGTAATTTTTGATAAGATGTAGACGGGTCAATATTTCAGTATCAATATCTTGTAAAATTGTGGTATGATTAAAGAAGGTAAATTTTTTTTTATTCAACTTGGAAATTTATCTTTCCGCATACGTTAGGTAAATAACTATTTTCACTTTTAGGGTTTACAATAACCGTAAAAAAGCAATACTTTAATTACATGTTACATTAATAACTAACAATTGTATTACATGCTGATTAAAAGTGTACCTACCATCCCCGATGATGCATCATAATTTACTTTATACGACCGTTTGCTCCAAGCTCCATCGGCTATCACCGTTATAAATAGTATTCCATCACTGTCTATTTGTCCCTTTTCAATTGCAATTTTTTTTTCTTCGAGTCCGGCTTTCTCTATCACTTCCCACGTAATTTGATTAATAATCATAAATTGATTAATACATCAAAAATTTCGGTCAAACTTTAGAAAGAAAATTCTTCAGAAACAAAGAATTATTTACTTATCGATAATTTTGTCTAACACCTGCTAATCGTCTTTTTACACTTTGTCTCCGTAAACAAGAAGCAAGTTTTTTATTGTTGTACTTTTTGGTTTTCATGTTTTTACAACAAAAAAACAAACACGGTATGACAATTTACAACACACAAAAAAAAACGAATACACATAAAATAGTTGTAATTACTAAAAACACACGATGTAATAATTTTAACACAAAAAACGCCGAAAACACAAGCTTTCGATGAGACTGAAATCATAGTATAAAACTCAAAGAATGAAGGAGTTTGGCTAATTTTTTGGATTGCGAATTTCATTTTTTTGATCTAGCCGACAAAACCAACACCCGTATTTGTCGGCTTTTTTTAACTTTAATCAATGATTGAATTTGTATGGTAAATAGTAAACACAAGCCGACAAAATAACTTTCTTTTTAGATTAATAAGACAATTTCCGCGAATTCAAATTTGAAATCATGTATTATCTATCACGTCAAAATTTAAAAAAAATATTACAAAATTTATCACATGATTTCATGCTGGGTTTACACATGCATACATTTCATAGCGCCAGTTGAAACTGGTGCGCCAGTAAAATGAAATTGCATGTGTAATCTTTAACTTGCATGCAATTTTACACAGTTTACACATGCAATTTTATTTTACTGGTGCTATAAAATTTATGTATGTGTACACGCTCCTTTACTACAATAAAATACAAAAATTGTAGTCGTTATAACACTTATTAATTTAATTAACTAAGCTTTTTACCACGAAAAAAACTGAGGAATACATGAGTAGCCATAAACCTTCTCTTCCTATAAGAAAAGTAATTCTAAAATTTTTTTGTGTTTTTAGGTATTATAAGTCATTAGTTATGTTGCTGCTTACTGTTTACAGATTGGTACTGTCTCAACTTTTAAAACGCTCTTTTTTATTGCACGGTGTAAAGCTACTTCGGATCGCAGTAGTACATGATAAAACACAACTGTGTTTTATTGGTGCTAAATGTCCAAAAATGTTTAAATGGACTTTTACTACTTATTTTTTATTATTCTAATTAAATGTATAAACGAATACATTTAAAATTAAAGTAGCCGTGCTTTTAATTTTTTTTAAATCATATTAGATTCATATTAAATTCATATTATTAAATTCGTAATTATTGATTAAAATAAGATAATAATGACGATCCGTAAGTACTATATAATCACAATTTTAATAACTTAACAGTGTATCTGTGACGTATAAAACAAGTGGTGGTGGTACGTTCGATCCAGATTATAAATCGTATCCTAACGCCTGGTGTATAGGCAAGAATACACGAAAAATTGCTTCAGGAACTGCAAAATATCTTCAGATGTATTTATTTTACCACCATGAACAAATTGTATATACATAGAAAAAGCATCAATCTTGGGCGCTATACAACGATATTTTGAAAAAAATATTATAATTTGTTCTTTAAACGAAGCCAAAGTTAACCTTTTTTTGTAATCAATAATATTAACTTTAATAATTTTTATTTAAAAAAAGGACCCTATAGCGACCTAGATTAACATTTTATCTATCTGATACCGTTGAAATATCTAAATTATCATAACGAGCAATTGAAATCTATTGCAGCTAGTAAAGGCTTGCAAAATACGCGCGGCAGCGGAGCCTTAATACGAGAGTACATGAGCGGTTACAAAAAATGTCTGAAATCTGCATATGCGCACAAATCTCCGAATTTCCCTCGTCATCATAAGTCATAACTATAGTGCGGCAGAAATGATGAAAACATTATATATCTAGGTTAATTTTGACGTTAATATTTTATTTGTACTTATTTAATCTTTATTAGTCAATTTAATTTTTGTTTATAATTTTGCCTCTATACTCTCCTTACCAGAATTTGTATTTTTTTAATTATTTTTAAATTAAATTTCATTTCGTCAACATGTCAATATAATTTATCTTTCTTTTGTCAATTTACTAATAGCAACAACTTGTTTTTTTCTTTGAGTTAATCAAAAAGTATTGAACTAAAAGTAACGTTTTATTCTAATTTGAATACACATTTTTAGTGTTTAATATATTAATTTGTTTTTGATAAAAGTTTGGAAAGTTTTTATTTAACAATTTTTATTTTTTTATCTGTATTTATTTAGATCCGAATTCAAATTTGGATTCCTAGATCCAGATTCTTAGATTATTTAAAGACGGATCAAACATGGATCAGATCTAAATCCTTAAAAAGATCCAAATCCGGTATACACCACTACTTCAGAATATAAATTTGCTACAAAATCAAAAAAATCAGTGCCTAGAAAATAATAAAGTAAGTGAATGCAAGGAATATTAAGCTGTTTGGCTGAAATATATTTTGACAGATTTGCCCTACTGCTTTCATTCTTTACTGTAGTATTATCGGTGTTTTTTTATAATCCATTGTCAAAGTGTTGTCAGGTTGGTACTGCCATTTGTTAATGATAAATGGTAATTTTGCTTGGTTATGTTACTAGCACTAAATGTCAGTGTCATTGCATTTGTGCCGATAAATATTTTTAAATAGTTAAAGCACTGAAAACAAAATTTAAATTTAAAATAAAATTTACTTCTCCACTAACCAGCAATGGACCGTTGCTAAACGTCAAAAAATGCATTAGTGCCCTAAATTCTGACATAGTGAAAATATTATAAAGTCGGTCCGTAAATATAGGTTTTACGGTTTACGGTGGCACAGTATGGTTCTTCAATAAATTTTGACATTGACAACTGATTATTAGAAAAAGCCAAAAATACATAAAAACTGCAAGTAAACATCCAAAAATAAATTACTTCTATTCTTAATAAAGATAAAATTAGTCTTGTCATTTTCTCTGTAAGGAATACTTTTTCAGCTTCACTCTACAACATGTCATAGATTATTTGTAGATGTACCTACTTAAAGAATTGATCCAGAAAACAAAGAATTTTTGTTAGAAAACACATTTCAAGATGTAGAGTAGTAATAGATTGCACCGAAATTAAAATACAACAGCCAAAAAAAGTGATTAGCTAATTTTTACATATTTACAGTATAAATCATCTTTCACTACCAAATTCTTAGTTGTAATATTTTCCACTGAATTTATAAGTTTTCTGTTAAAATGTTATAGAGACCAATCAATTAAGGCTTACATAACAAATGACTCTAGATTTTTGTCACTGCTTGAAACCAATGATGTTGTCCTTGCTGAAGTTAAAGCTACTTGTGCTTACACTGTTTGTTTATGATGACCGTCTTTCATATAAAGAAGTGGAAGAGACTTATATCATTGCTATTGTTCGAATACACGCGGAACGTTCAATTCAACAAATTAAGTTTAGGTATAATATTTTGAACAATAATAATACCATATAACTTATTTCAAAATTTAGATGATATAGTTTATACGTGTTGCGCATCAACTAGTTTACAGCCACCGACGATAACAACACAAAGATGACAATTAAATATTATTGTGTAATATGTATATAATTTGTTCAGAAACAACTTTTTTTGTAAATATTATTGTAGGCATATTTTCAAAAATTAGGATGTAAAAAAATATAGTACATACATACAGATGTAATGTGTATTAATATTAATGTGATATTAATAGATGTTTGTCTTATTACTTTAGCAGTAATAATCTCAGGCCTCTAATAATTTTTAAATATAACCGGCTTCTTTTAGATTTCGATCTTTGGCAAAAATTTTTTTACATTATATAAATGTAAGATACAGCCAAAAATTTAATGTTACTGCTACTTTTATTTTTGTTTTTAAACTCTATTTCTTATTAATTATTAATAATAAACGCAATTATTTATTATTAATATACGCTTGCTAAACACGTTGCAATAATTGCACTGTCAGTTCTGTTTTCATGCGAACGTTTACAAATCGGCCGCTAGGTATCCCAGACGAACGCGAAATTTAAAATACCACGGATAATAGTAATTATATAAGGAAATTAGAGTGGTAGACCTACGAGAAAAAAATATAATTAACTCTTTCGGCTCTATTGGTAGTAAACACCACCGCTACTTTTAGCAGCGCACATTTTCTATAATGCTGTGTGTATTTTGTATTAACTTTTATATGTTTTCTGCAGTTTTATACAGTTTTCTACACAAGATCTACACTGCTAAGAGTCTTTTTAGGCTCATTCAGTGTGTGCTTATTACAAATTGTTTACTCACGTGTTAGACATGGCAAGCACTGATTTAAAAGCAGCGTTTAGTTAGTATTAATAATTGCTATCGCAGTTGATATTATATTTTGTGAAATGTGTAACTAAAAATAATACATTTGCCACTATCAGGTGCTTTTGGTATATTTTATAGCATGTTTCATTTTACAAATTACGACGAGATACCTTCAATGCAATTTTATAGAAATTCGAAAAATATAGCCAACGTAGTGACTTTAAACCAAGTTAAAGCTGCAGTATCAGCCATTTCTAAATCAAATATTGAAGACAACAATTAAGCCAAAGATAACAATACAGTAGAACAGTTCGATAAATAAGAAAACAAAAACGACACTACTTCATTGGCTGTATTATCAAAAAAATTACATCAAACTAAAAAAAGCAAAGAAAATATGAAAAACAAGTTTAAAAAAAAGATTTTTGTCTCTAAACACTGCTTACGTATCATCTTCTAATATTATCAAATATTATTAGTACTTTGACAGCAAAGCCAAGTCCCTAAAGACTAAAACAAATCTTGAAGACTACCAGCTGGGCTACTTAAAATTCTGTTTGACTGTACAAAAAATTCACGAATCTTCAGCTCTACTTTTAGTTTCTTGATTAGTACAAACCATAATAACAACTGCTTTAAAAACTTGAAACCATTGGCAAAAAAAAGTTTTATTTACGTTTGTTAATTGATATAAATTTAAGAAACAAATTGCAATTTTCAAACAGACAAGAACATCAGCAATACGCCTAACCACTCTTGGAAAAAGAGTGTTAAACCAATATCTTAGAAATAATCTACACATTGTTGATGTGAATGCTGATTACGACACAAGCGATAAGCTATGGAAAGTGCGTCCAACAATACATGCATTTGAAAATCGATGTGAACAACTAGATTTGGAAGGGAACCTTTGCTTACTAAACAATATTTTATTTAAGAGTTAGCTTAGAGGAACAACAAACAAACAAACCGAAACAAAATCAGTTGCTTGAAACACATTATAAAAATAATAAAAAAAATATAAAAGATTTTTTAATAAAGATCAGATTAATTTCTCTATTAAATAAACTCATTTTAGTACAGAATAATCTGACGACACAATTAATAAAGCCCTAGAAAAAGCTACGAAGAATTACGTAAGCAAGAGCTGCCATATCCAAGTATTACAACATTACAGCACCGAATTAAGAATATTAAATTTCAAACAAGTATTTTAAAAGAGGTTTTTTAACTATTGAAAATAAAAATATGTTAGATATGTAATGCCGAATCCTGTTCATAATTTTAAAAATATAGCATCCTCATTGATGAAATGTGTTTTCTGCATTAAAAATGATATGGTGGTTAAATATAATCTTCTATCAAACAAAATTGACTTTAATGCTGTGAAGCAAGTTTTTAACATTGTCATTTGTTCCTTTTCACACGTTTTGAGGTGGTATTTTAAATAAACCACCAGCATTATGCCACAATTTTTTCCACAATACTGGTTATTATAAATTCTAGGTGTAGGATTATTCCCTCCTGAGGTTGGCTTAGCTTTCCCTACTTTTAGCAAAACACAAAGATTAATTGTTGCATTAGGTTAATGTTGTTTCTAGTCCCACTCGAAAACCAATGATTGGCTTAACTTATTTGCAAACATTTTTTATTTGTTAGTTTGTACCAATAAGCAGTACGAAAATAAAATAACTTTAACAAAAACCTATTTTACAACACTTGGTCATTTTGTAATCATGTAATCATTTTTTACTGGATGTACAAGGTGAGTCTGCTAATAGTTTATCTATCTTTTTTAAAAACTAGTTATTACATTAACTTTAAATTTTGTCATTAAAAACCTTGTTTCTTGCGCTACGCAAATAAATTTTTCAGAATTTTTCTAATATTTCTTCTAATAGATATTAATTAATTAATTTTTTTAAAAATAAATTATTTACATTTTTTAAATGTCGTTTTAAATAAAGAAACGTTAAAGTATTGTTTTGTAAAAAAAATATTTAAAAAAAAATTGTAGATAAGCACAAGAACCAATAAAGTTTATTCTTATTGTAAGACATTTTTTTAGGCAGCATTGCCAGTTTACTTTACAACTGTTTTACCTACCCTCCAGCTTCTTTGTGTCGCTCACTTTTTTAGAAAAATAGCGTAATCTTAACTAGTTTTCACACCGAATGCAAATTAAATAAAAATTTTAAAACAAAAATTCACTTGCGTAGAGAAAAAACAAAGTTTTCAATAGCTTACTTTGAAGTTGATGTGACAACTAGTTTTTGAGAACAGATGAGAAAAACTTTTAGCAGACTCACCATGTATACTGTATTTCAATTTTAATGTATGACCACTTTCGGTGACATTAACCAGACTATTAATTTTATAGTTTTATGCCGTCTTTCTGACGTCTCAATTCGTTATAATTTCAATCTTAATATAACCAAGAAAACCGTTTAGATCTTTCTTGTAAAAAATTCTTTAAGTAATTTTTAATTATTTTGTAATAGCTATTTACATTCGTATGTGGTAGGCTTAATTTTACAGGCGACAGCTTTGTTTCAGGCCCGAGCTGAAAGCGAGGGCCTGATTAGTTGGAGCCTGTAAAATTAACTAACGCATAAGATTTGTATAATTTTTTTTGTCCGAACGAGTCAAATTCTGTTTTTTTGCGCCATTTCAAAAGTTAGGTTAGGTACAAATAAATTCTAAAAACCAATAAAACGTACCCAAATGCGGCTTAAATACTCTGTCACTGCTTGCATAATTTTCTTTAAAACATATTCAATGGTCTTTCCAGTACTTTTTAATTCTAAATTAATAGTTACTGAGAGATTCAACATTCAACAATAATGGCCACGGATCCATAGAATAATGACATTTATTAACTAGATAGGAACACACAGGTTCTAAATAGATAGCGCTGTAGCGGTTTATTTTTAACATTCTGTTCTATATAAAATTGCATATTATTTTTAAAATTATCTTAAATACACACGTTGTCATTTTTAAAATTTATTAACTGCAACTTTTTCTAAAATATACTTTTATACCTATAATTTCGTATTGTTGTTAGTAATGAGGATCTACACTTGAACTACGCTGTGCGTTGTCTAAGGTCTCACACAACGTTTGACGTAAGACCTGTGACGTTTCAGCGATTTTTTCAATATATTATTTTTGTATTAAATATATGTTTATTTGTGGCAATATTTTAGTTACGTACACTTTGATACATAAACTATATTACTGCAAGGTTAGTTTTTTCCTCAAGCATCTCCTGTGGTAGTTCTAACCGTACAATGTGAGACCCGGTGTTTTTCTCATTTTTACCGCACAGTTTCCAAAAGTCCGACTTACTATTGGTGGATGCACAACTATGATAGCCTACTTTACAACACGGGAGGACAAAAAGTCCTTTAAGAAGTTTTATCAATAGCAATTAAATTGTTAGGTAAAAAAAGTCGGAAAGGGACATTCGGGCTCGACCGTTGTGGCGCGGCCGTTAAGGCGCGGCCTATGGGGCGCGCGGACACTCAGGCGCGAGGACACTTGGGCGCGAAAACACTAGGGCGCGAAGACAATCGGGCGCGGGGACATTATGGCGCCAAAACCAAAGAATAACTCCTTTAGCAAAATATACACGATCTTATTAAAGACCTCAAAAAAAAGTTAATTAGAAATTAACTGTATAAACAACTATCATGATGTACTGGGATGGCTCTTAGAGTGGGCCAAAAAAATCAACTATTTTTTTTTAACTTTCGACACTGAAATATAGGTTCTTTGGCACTTTTAAAAAAAAGTTTTTTTAAGATAAGCTCTTAATTTTAGTAGGAAAGACTTCCTCATCGCAGTTTTCCACTTTTTTTTAGTTCCATATGGCAAAATCTATATCTCGTCACTACTTGATCGGACAAAAAAAGTTTATTTACATTTTTTGTAAGAAATTTAACTCTCTAAAAAAAGTATTTTACAATT
Source organism: Tribolium confusum (assembly GCA_029207805.1). NCBI lineage: Eukaryota > Metazoa > Arthropoda > Insecta > Coleoptera > Tenebrionidae > Tribolium > Tribolium confusum. The sequence continues at coordinate 20,694,101 of JALGAY010000008.1, read as the reverse complement.
TTTTTATAACTTTTACCGTTTAGAAGATATCAGAGGTCAAAGTTTGAAGAATTTAGCAAAAATTTCTTTTTTACTTCTAAATTTTATAACTCGTACATAAATAAATGTTATAGAGTGCGCAACATACGGTTTTGTAGGAAATTAAACGCTCTACAAAAAAGTCGTTTGTGGTTAATCGATTACTTCAATCTGTAAAAAAAATGGGGATTTAGTATCAAATTTTAGTTTTTAAAACGCGAATATCTTCTAAATGGTTAGAATAATTAATTAACCACAAGAGACCCTTTTTATAAAGCGTTTAATTTCCTATAAGGTCATATGTTGTGCATTTTATAATATTTATTTATCTCTGAGTTATAAAATTTATAAGTAGAAAAGGAATTTTTGTATAATTCTTTAAACTTTGACCTTCGATATCTTCTAAATGGTAAGAGATATAAAAAAATTATAATATAACTTTTTTGTAGAACGTTTAATTTCCTACGAAAAATGTAAATACGAATTTTCTGTACAATTAAGCAAAAACGAGATATGGATTTTACCATATAGAACTGAAAAAAAAAATACTGCGATGAGGGAGCCTTTCCTATTAAAATTAAGAGCTCATTTTAAAAAAGCATTTTTTAAAGGTGCCTAAGAATTAATTTTTCAGTGTCGGAAGTTAAAAAAAAAATAATTGATTTTTTTGGCCCACCCTAATGGCCATATATTTGAAACCAAAATATTCATGATCAGATCTTAAAGTTTTTCAAAAAACTAAGATGCTGGAATCCTAAAGATTTTTTAAATGTCTTTTTAATAATAATAAGTTTATTTACAGACAATAGTTTTGAATAATGCAATAACATAAATATTACATAATATAAAATATGTAATTACATAAAAATTTTTAGCAGTTGTTTTTTTTTTAATTAACGCGTATGACCTAATGACTTTTTATTTTCAAATTGCAAATAAAATAAATTAAGACGAGTTTTATTTTATACGATTTTTTCAAATTTATACATAATTCTCACGCGTAGGAAGTTTTTCATTTCTATCATACGTTTAAAAACATTATTAAGAAAAATGTGATGTTAAGAAATATTGTTTAAAATTAAAAAATAATCCTTTTTTAAACAATTACTTTGTAACAGTTTTAGTTTAAAGTTTAATTGGAAATATTGTTTTTTTTTTTACTTTCTTTACTCATTATAAATTTTCACTTACAAATAACTAAACCAGCTGTTTATTTTTGGCATTTGGAGACACTTTTGGAGTAATCTAGCTATCTGCTAATCTAAATGATATTGTTATTGCTAAAGTATAATAATTTTTATTGATTGTTGTCATGGCATTCCCATTTTAGCAACTTGCTATTTTCAAAACAGAATTGGGGAGCAATTGTAGGGTTTATTATTATACCTTCTTTGAAATGCATCGCCGACAAGGTTAATTTCCATCTGGACAGAATCTCCAACAAAAGACCCTCGACCGAACCCATCCAGATGTTGGGCCAATAATTTAGTAAGAAATAATTTATAACTTCTGAACCATTAAATATAACTCAACTATTTTTTAGTTATTTTTTTATCAATATGTATGCTGGTGCTCTTAAGGTAAATACCATTGCATATGTATAGGTAGACACGTTTTGCGCATTAACTAACCACTATAACCTCCAACTCTCAAAAAAATTTATAATCACATACATATTTTGCGCACCGAGACAGGTAGACACCGTAGCTGGTGGGTAATTAATACTTTACCTAGTTCAACCAAAAAAAATCCAGATGCACAGTTCCAAGGGTGCTTATTCCATTTAGTAAAAAACTTCAAAAAGCAGCTGGCCAAAGTGCATTTAATTTCTAGACACCAAAATGACGATTACTATCCGACTATGTGGAAATTCAGTGACACTTTAAAAAAATCATAACACGTGTCAGATTTGTATATCGAAAAATTTGTCGCAAGACATCGTCCAAACTGCAAATTAAAAAAGTATGTGGATGCCGATGTCAGAATAAAAAACACTGTGCTCGACTATAAAAACAGAAATATCTTGGAATGAACCTGCGAGGAATTGCTCATAATTATTCTATGAATTAATTATGTCATACATTTGTACATAATAAATATAGATATGCTTAAAATGTTCGTATTTATATATAGTTTTTTTTATTATTATTTTATGTCAAAGACCTTAAAGAACATTTTCTAAACAGATAAGCGTTCTTGTAAAAATTCATCTTATGAAACCAAATAATAATCTATGTTTTTAAATAATGCAAACTTTAAATAGATATCAGCTTATGAAATAAAAATTTTTGGAAGCGCCCAAGTGTCCTCGCGCCCGGTTGTTCTCGCGCCCGAGTGTCCCTGCGTCTGTTTATCACCGCGCCTGAGTGTGTTTGCGCCCGATCGGCCGCGCCTCAACGGCCGCGCCATATCGGTCGCGCCCGAGTGTCCTAGACCGAAAAAAAGTATGTCAGTCAATATACGTAAAATTTATACCTTTTTCTAAAAACCAGCACACAAAGTATTTTAAAAGAGGTTTTTTAACTATTGAAAATAAAAATATGTTAGATATGTAATGCCGAATCCTGTTCATAATTTTAAAAATATAGCATCCTCATTGATGAAATGTGTTTTACCCAGCCGAATGTGGACGGGCATTGTCGTGCATCAGTATAAAATCTTCTCCCATTTCTTCAGCAAATGGAAAAACAACAGGTTGGAGAATATGGTCTTGATACCCCACCGCATTTAAATTGCCATCTACAGAAACGAGCTGCGTTCTTCCACCAATGGTGATACCAGCCCAAACCATCACCGTACCTCCTTGGTAAATGGAGACCTCTTGAGCGGTTGCCAGCCGTTCTGCGTTTCCAGGTCGCCTCCAGACTTTTGTTCGTCTAGTGTCTGGACGTAAAGCAAACCTAGATTCATCCGTAAACAAAACTCTGGCCCATTCTTCCCGTTGCCAGTTCACGTGTTCTTGCGCCCACTGTAATCTGATTGCCCGATTTCCTCGAGATAATTTAGGCACTTTTAAAGGACGTCTAGCATTTAGACCAGCTTTATGAAGTCGGTTTCTAACAGTTTGGTTACTCACTATAACATTGTGAGTGTTATTTAATCGAATTACCAGTTCTGTAGCTGTTATGCTGCGATTCCTTAAAGCTTGTAACCGGAGAAATCGGTCTTCAATAGCATTTGTTTTTCTTGTACGTCGTGTATGTCGTTTTTTGACGTCATCAGTTTGCTGATGTTTCAACCAAAGTCGATTAACAACACTTTTGCTAATGTTGAGAGCGTCACCTACTGCTCGTTGGGACAAACCCCCTTGGAGCATTCCAATAACACGCAACTGGGTATCACGGTTTAAATGATATCTTTCCATCTTTACCCGACCTCATACTGAATAAAATGCAAAAAAATTTTACCCTTATCATAATTTAAACCCGATAGTAAAAGTGATGTTTTTAGTCCCACTGAATAAAAATCATTTTAATAGCGTTTCTAATTTCAAAAATTTTTGTCAACCAAAAGTTAGCACTAGAAGTTGATAGACATATGCTTAATTAAAACTTTAGCTTAAAAAATACTCTTTAAAACGGTGTACGATATTTTGTTTTTACATTATTAAGCTTGTCCCCTAGATTCTTTTGATATGTGTAGTTCTGCAGTACGCAGTAGTTTAGCAAGACATAAGAAAATAGGTTTGTCATTGCATAATAAAAATAACTACAAAAGCACAATAAAATTTTAGAAGCATTCTAAAACATCGAAAGAGGTATTAGAGTGCTTGAAAAGTGGCAGCTTTTTCAAGCGGGTAATAAAACATTTTTATAAAACGAGTATAAAACTTAGTTTAATATCATGATACTTACAGGTCAAGTTACTGAATAATTTAGACAGTCAGCGACACCTTTAAGCTTACAGATTTCTGTCGCCAAAAATTTTAATTAATCAGACACTTGTCAAAATTACAAATATAAAAAAATAAAACAGACAACATAGATAAAAAAAACTAAACACAGCGTTTTCCTATCTCTCAAAGAGAGATAAATTGAAAACTAAAAAAACCAAAATCAAGATTGGAAGACAATGAGTCGGAATTATGAATACTACCTTTTATTACTCCATGCTTGTTGATCAACAACCATGGTAATAGTACCATCGTTAAATGTGATATACAGAACCATTTAGCCATTTAAAAAAACGTAAAGTGAAAAATAGAATAAAGTTGCAATTTTGACTAATTAAGAGTTTACTGCAGCGTTGTTAGTTGTCTAACATGTTGGTCAACAAGAATAAATACAATAACGAAGCAGTAAAAAAACTACAAACAATCTTTGGTTAACATAAAAAAAATAAACAAAAATTCAGTAAAAAATCTCAACAAGATTAACTTTACAAATTGTATAGCAACAACCATTATCATCAAAAATACTGACGTTAAAATATTCCAACAAAAATAAATTTAACATAAAGAAACATATAATTTTTTTTAGAGTATAGAACTTAGGTCTATCTTAAACACTAATAGCAAATTCTTTTAAAATCAAGATGTCTTTAATGTAAATGTTTTTATCACTGGACGTGTCAATGAGTAACAATCCTAGTATTAAATCACTTTTATAAAATTTATTCTTTTCGATATTTACTATTACCAAAACAAAAAGTTTTTTTATCACTAGATTTTAAAGATTTTACAACTCTCTATCGTCCACTTACTCTTAAAAAGTTTGATTCCTGCAATCCTAACTTTAAGTGCCTGAGAGTAAGATCATGTACTTTTCATCTATTGATATCAATTGATCGACTCTTATGCTTGTATAGTAACCAAAATTACAATAAAAAACACTGATAGATCCTCCATGGATAACTTTTATCCTGTTGGTCTTATACCACTGTCCATATTTATGCTTAGAAGCATAGATTCTTCTAGGAACTATATCTTCTAATAGCATTAGACTAAACCGTATATCTTTATAATGCTCTTGCATGTTGTTTATTAGTGCTTTTAATTCTGCAAGAAAATCAAGAAGTTGAATAAAAATATATAGATTTAATGCAAAAAAAATGTTAACGTTAAAGTATCGGCCTATCTTGAGTAATTCAGGTTTTCAGAGAAAACTTCCAGAAGAAACGTTTTTATTGCAATCATTGAATTGTAAACCTATCAGCTTTTTTTTGTTAACTTCATTATTTTTGCTCATGTCGAGACGACTTTGTTGAAGCTCAGCTTCAAACGAAATAGATTTATTAATAAAAACCAAAACGCCATGTGATGTTTTTTTAAAGAATTCCACCCATAACACAATTTTGTTATGGCAGATAACTTTAAGTAGATCTGGTTTATCTGGTTGTAATAATTTTTCAATCTTGTTAACAAAATCCCTGGGTATAGTTTCAAACATAAATCTCACTTTTATTGCTTGAGCTGGATATTGACTTAAAGCTTTAGCGATATTTTTTAATTCGTATACCTTTTGCTAATTGATTTTAAAAACATCAGTAGTACCTTTATTAATGCCTGTGAGTACAGGTTAAGTGCAGTTTTCGATTAGTTTTTGCCATAAAAATCGTTGATAGTGTCAAAACGTACCAATAATTATTGTTATGTATATAACTTCCCGTCAACACCAAAAAAAAATTCATAGCTATCCGTCCACTTGCACATGGAAGGTAAAACTAGAGATAGAAAAACCCGTCACAAATTCAATAAATAGATATTGTTAATAAGTAGATAATAATTTTTAATACATATTTTTCTTGATAATGTATATTATTAGTTTAATTATAGGCTAGATCACATTAAAAATACTGAAATGTAGAGCTGTTCCTCTCAAAAACCTGCCAATTTTAACTTATAATAGTTTACAAATAAAGTGACTTAGAAGACACTTTAGCCAAAAATACTCGCCAAGAGAAACTTGCTAAACCATTTTGTCTTGTATTGTTTCCTATGAGTTAGAGTCGTCTGACTGTATTGTCTTAAACTAAAGTTTAGTGTTAACGTTAACAGATTTGTTAAATGCTATTTTGAATGGTGCTGAAAGCTACAAAAATATATTCAAAAGTTTAGAAACAACAGTAAAAAAAAACTTCCAGCAAATGATTATTATTGTTGTGTCTTGGTGTTTGATTTAGATTTCATAACGCCTTGTCTGTCATATTACAAAAAAAGTAAAAACATTGAAAATTAGAAGATTATGAAGATAAGGAAATTCTTCTATAGCAAACCATGCAAACGTTTTTTATGTTAAAAGGCATCTACACACAGTAGAAACAAGCTATTTGCTTCACTTTCGGACAAGGTTTTATTCCTAGTTTAAAACTAAAGACGTTAATTGTAAACTTGATTAAAAATTGTCAAAAAATACGACATGAGACCGTAGCAACTGTCTCTGATCAAGACACTAACAATAAAGCTGCAATTAATAGTTTGTTTAAAAATAAAGAAGCGTACTGCCGCAAAGAGAAAGCGAAAAACACTTATACCCAATATGTAATGCAGTAAAAAAATGTACAATAAACTGCATTTTTTTTAGAAAATTAAAAGTAATAAAACAATTATTATTTTTAACAATTTAGTGAAAAATAATGACTATTAATTACTTTTGTAAGACAAACTACATTTAAAAGTAAATCATCAAGTGGTAGCTAAATGTTTTCTAATCATTTGTTTCTTTTCACACGTATTGAGGTGGTATTTTAAATAAACCACCAGCATTATGCCACAACTTTTTTAATCACAAATTTATTTTTTTGTTAGAAATAAAGCTTGTCTCTACGACGAATAAAAATGGATTTGAACAGATTTTGGCTGAAATTCCGTCTGATAAAGATTCAAAAGCAATTATGTTGACGATAAAAACAGTAACATTATTTGTTCTATTCTCGAATCAGTAATTTCATCTACCAAACCGAAAAATACAACAAAACAGCGATTATAAAAACAACTCTGTAAATATCACAACATACTTCTAGAGTTCATTACTTCTTTTGTGTTACATACAACAAAAACAAGAAAAACTTTCAATTTTTTTTACTGTGTTTCCAAAAATAATTTTTCCATGAATTAATTAAATTTCCACACAATTGAACTTATTAATGCGAAACTTTTTGTAATTTTAAGCTTGAATTAAAGCTATATTGCTTTGGTAGAAAAAGATTACTTTTTAGCACTACTGATTTATGCTGTTTAATTTTTATAAAATATAACCTTAAAATAAGATTTTTTTGTGAACAAAAAATAATGTAATAAATTAATTAAAGTGAGTAGAATATATACTGGTTATTATAAATTCTAGGTGTAAGATTATTCCCTCTTGACGTTGGCTTAGCTTTCCCTACTTTTGGCTAAATGCAAAGATTAATTGATTCATTAGGTTAATCTTGTTTCTAGCCCGACTCAAAAACCAATAATTGGCCTAACTTATTTGCAAATATTTTTTATTTGTTAGTTTGTACCAATAAGCGGTACAAAAATAAGATAACTTTAGCAAAAATCTATTTTACTAAACTTGGTCATTCTGTAATCATGTAACCATCTTTTACTGGATGTACAGGGTGAGTCTGCTAAAAGTTTATCTATCTTTTTACAAAAACTAGTTGGTACATCAACTTTAAATTTTGTCATTAAAAACCTTGTTTTTGCGCTACGCAAGTAAATTTTTCAGAACTTTTCTAATATTTTTTCTAATAGATATTAATTAATATATTTTTTTAAATCAATTATTTACGTTTTTTTAAATGTCGTTTTAAATAAAAAAACGTTAAAGTATTGTTTTGTAAAAAAAATATTTAAGAAAAATTGTAGATAAGCACAAGAACCAATAAAGTTTATTCTTATTGTAAGACCTCTTTTTAGGGAGGATTGCTAGTTTACTTTACAACTGTTTTACCTACACTCCAGCTTCTTTGTGTCGCCCACTTTTTTAGAAAAATAGCGTAATCTTAACTAGTTTTCACACCGAATGCAAATTAAATAAAAATTTTAAAACAAAAATTCACTTGCGTAGAGAAAAAACAAAGTTTTTAATAGCTTACTTCGAAGTTGATGTGACAACTATTTTTTGAGAAAAGATGAGAAAAACTTTTAGCAGACTCAGCTTGTATACTGTATTTCAATTTTACTGTAAGACCACTTTCGGTGACATTAACCAGACTATTCATTTTATAGTTTTATGCCGTTTTTCTGACGTCTCAATTCTTATAATTTCAATTTTAATATAACCAAGAAAACCGTTTAGATCTTTCTTGTAAAAAAATTTTTAAGTAATTTTTAATTATTTTGTAAAGTCCTTTAAGAAGTTTTATCAATAGCAATTAAATTGTTTGGTAAAAAAAGTATGTCAGTCAATATACGTAAAATTTATATCTTTTTCTAAAAACCAGCACACAAAAAAGTGTAATTTTGATCCAAACTACAGCAGCTACAAACTAACGTCAAGGTAGGACTTTATTTATTTAATTAGTTTTTAATAAACGTTAACTGCTTTTAATTTTACTTTAATAGGTGTCAATTATTAACACACAGTTTGACTAGTTAGCCAATAATTAGCACTATGCTAAAAATTAAATTTTACATAAATTAAAATCAGTAGAGATAATCTAAAACGATTGGCACCATAAAAATTTATGTTTTTTTTACCTTTAGATGCCAAAAGTTGCAAGATCAAAATCCTATTATAAAGCATAAACTAAAAAAATATGCAAAAAATTTTAGAAAAAGTTTGTTGAAAAAAAACTCTAAAAAAAAGAATAGAAATCAAATTTGGAATTTCAAGACAAACTATTCAATTCAGGCTAAACATTAATTTTCTAAAAATAGAACGTAAACCTGTAACCTTTAATGGTTAGATACAAAGAAAAAACAAAATTTTAAAATAGATTGGTGAAACCCAAAAAAAATTTTGTCGAAGAAAAATTAACATCCAACATTTAGTAAAATCGTCCTTTAAAACTGACCGACAAAAACATTTTTTTAAAAATAATGTTCTTAAAAGCCACTGGTTCAAATTATTTTTAAATCGTCACTTAATACTCACTGCTTGTACTCTTCAAAGTGTAACCTCTGCATCGGCTGCAATTTTTGAATAAGACATAGAAAGATAATTTACAGAAATAGAGCAATACTTACAAAAAAGGCTATTTTTATATCTTAAGAGAATAACACCTAAAACGTAACGGTAAATTTTAAACCGAGCATTAACGTGTAGAAAATCTACCAATGACCTCTATAAAAATTATTTGAAGTAGCAAAACCGTCTCATGTAGACCGTTTTACAGTTTATCTGCTCAGATTTTAGTTTAAAGAATTCAACACATATTATACCAAGGTAATACAAATAAGTGATTTAGATATAATAAAATTAAGAAAACCTAAAAACTTATTAATTTTTATCTAAGAATTATTAATCTTTACTTTGAATTTCAATTTTATACTATTGCAGCGCTATCAACTTAGCTCTTATGCTTATGTTATAATCTCTGACTTATGATCACTCATGTAATTTACATTTTATGCATTTTTTATGTCAACGATATCCCAATATTGTCAACGTATGTCTCAATCATGTCATTTATGTTAGATTTTAACTCTACGTCAACTTATGTACTTACAACGTCTTGGACTTTATGCCTACCAGTAGACTAATTGTCACAATTTCGCGCATGACTTTTGAGATTAGCGCATGTCCGAGTTTTGATACATTTTTGATAAAAATTCAAATTTTTAAAGATAAGCCCTTAAAATAAATCTTATTACTTCTAATTAAGGTCTGTTCACAAACTTTAAAATAAATATTTTGGGTAAATTTTAGTTCGATGTGACGTCTAATAATCAACATAAGCTTATAAACACAAGTGCTAATTTTGCAAAAACTGAAGAGCTGTTACTTGTTGATTTAGTAAATAAACATCGTAATGTAATAGAAAATAAAAAATTAGAAAGCATATGTTGGAAAGAAAAAGAAGACACTTGGTCTCAAATATGCAAAATGTTTAATACAACAGATAATTGTGATGCTTCAGTTTCGAAATTAAATATTTTTATGGTATTACTTATAACAATAAATTTATCTCTAAAAAAATAACAAATAATAAATTTCAGCGGCTAATAATCCTAAAGAAAATTTTATTATTGAGTTTACGGTTCTTTCTAAAATTTCCATAATTATAAAAGAAAAAAAAAGATGTAAATTACGATTAGAGCACTTACTATTCCAATAATTTACAGAAAAAAAAAATCAAAAATTACAATCAAAAACAAGTAAGTCAATTTCTGTGTAAAAAACAAAAACCACTGATGAGTGTCTTATTAGGTCAAAAAAAAGTGGTAGAAACCAAAAAATATTGTCCTAAAGAAAAAGCTTTAATTGATACTAAATTTAAATTTATTAAACTACAAGAAAAATGCGTCCTTAAGAAACATAATTTGAAGATGAAAATATCACCAACAGACCTGAAGGAAAAAGTCTTAAAGTGTAGACGGAAAAATCTACTTTTATTTCACAATCAGAAAACTCTTTAACAAAAAAAACATACTACAATTAATGTTATGTTATTGTAAACTGTTAAATTATTCAAATATTATAAATATTGATGTAATTTTACAATTTTCTAAAATAATTATTAAATAAATTGTTTCTGGTTTGATTATATAATAAACAGTTGATGCCACCTCTTTGTGGCACACCATCAACTTCTATATTATTAACATTGTCAGTAGCGATTTTTTGTTCTTGATTAATAGGTGGTTCTACTACTCGCTGATCAACAGCAATGTTGTGCAAAATTGCTGTTGCAACTGCGACAGCTTGCGTTGTGTCTAATTTAAATCTTAGTCTTATTGCCAAAAAATAAACTAACAGATAATCTCCGGTTTTTCAGTTAACCATACATTGTCAAACTGGGTCTTAGTTTTTGTTTATAGAAAAAAACTAAAACCTTAAATTTGGAAATATTTATAACATTCTCAAGACCAAAACACACAACAGCTCAATTGGGGTGTCTATTAAGATTATTCATTTCTCTTTCTTAACGCATAAAATCTTTTTTTAAAACATTTTCTTTGTAAAATTTTTCAATTTTAAGCGTATTTCTGTTTTTTCTTTTGACCAATCGGTAATGCTCACATAAATCGCATTTATCTTTTTTTTTGGAAACCTAAGTTCTAGGTTAAATTCATAGTTAAAAACTTAAAAATTTATCTATATTGTAAAATTTTGCATGGAGTTTGCTCTTTCTCCTACCTCTTTTATCGGATTGAGAAGTTCCACTGTTAGATTTTTTTAAATGTACATTATAAACGAGCTTTTGACTAATGCACAAACGTAATTTAAAAAAAATTCTTACAAACCCGCAAATTTTTGTTGTTTTTTTTAAATAATTTTTTAAACTTAATGCTTTATAATTAGTTTCGGCAATAATTATAATTAATTTCTTTTATTGTGTTGTTCAGTAGAAAGCTATATATTGCATTTTGATTTAGAGAATAATAACAGTCTTTTGAATAATTTTGCAGACCCAAATTAAATTTTTTTGAATGTTTGTATCTACAACTTTTTGGACATTTCTTGTTTTTATCAATTTTTTTTGCACGTACTAACTTTCCTACCGTATTAATGTGCGTTTTGCAATTTCGATGCTTATTTAAAAAAAATCTAGGAATTTAAATTTTTTTCTTTTTTTAAGTGTTTTTTTCAGTTTTCTTGTTATCATCGTCAGATTTCAATGATAAACTATAAAGAACAAGCCAGAAATTTTTGCGTAATCACTTGATTTTTAGTAGGTAAAATAGTGCAAATAACATATTTTTCGTAACTTATATGCACTTGAAACTTTATAGTTCAAAGCTGTAAAATATCTTCTTACTTAAAACTAAATGACATAACCTGAGGCTCAGTCACCTTTAAAAATTATAAAACTGATTATAAAAAACAATAAATACTACCAAGGTGTCAAACAGAAACAAAACATTAATTTTAAACGTGCAGTCGCTTGGAACTCTCTGGTTTTTAGGTTACCAATTATCATCTTATAAGTATTATATAATATTGGCTGACGACTTCTGAAGCGGTAGAAATCATAAAAAATCTAAAAATCCTGAAAAGATTTTTTAAGAGAATGTAGTAACCCTTTGTTTGGATTGTTTAGATTGTTGCACAAAAAGTTTATAGAAAAAAAGTAGAGCTAACCGGTGTATATATTAAAAATTGAGAAATTTATAACTTTTTAAATTTAGCATCGCTAAATCTATTTTATACTCTCAACATCTCTATCTATCTTACTGAAAGGGTAGTGTACATTTACCAGATGGAGACTCTTACTCTTTTGCCCTGACCATGCCCTAACCTCATCAGCACTAACCGGTACAAAGCAGTGTGCGAATATAAAAATAGTAGGCGAATAGTGACGAAAAAGTAGGTTTTTAAGATTTTAGTCAAAGAGCTATATAATTCTCTAACCGAGTTGATAAACAACCCAATATTTTTACACACAATTTTTGATCAATATCTCAAAATTTTTGTGATGTTGTTAAATAGACAAGTTGCGACCTCTTTAGCATTTGCAGGCAAATTCCTGCCTTGTACTACCACTGATAAAAAAAAGAAAACACCAGTTTTTTTTTTGTAGTCTAGTTATCAAATAACAGTGTGTTCGATACTGATAAAAATGTTTAAAAATTTTACTTTTTTAAGTTTTAAATATTTTTAACTTTTTGTAATAATTAATATGAAATTACTCATTAAAACTGTATTTAGCAATTATAATTATCTATTATAATACAAGTTCATTTTTTAAATTTTATTTTGTGCCATTTTAATGACTGCGGTAGCGCCTTAGTCTTTCTAAACCCTAACAACTGCCGGGCAGCGCTATCTTTTAAAAGAGGAAACACTATAGACAAAAGTATAGTACCAGATTTTAGTACCCATCACTTATTTGTCTTATAATTTTTCTTATTCCAAACAGCTTACAAGTCAAATAACTCGAGTAACAGAAATATCATCACAGCTTTTACTTGACAACTGTTTTTCCTAAAAATTATTTTAACAAATAGAAATAATTTTTATCAACACGTAGATCACAGAGGTTTAATAGTATTTAGAAGCAACAAAGCTACTAACAAAATTTTTTATGTAGGTCGCATTGCTACTAAGGTTAGTTACAAATCGATAGAAAACAACGACGTAAAATATTAACAGATTATTTTGTTGCTGTAACAGATGTTATTACATACAGTCACTTTCTTTATTTGTTTCTTTTAAATCTTAAAGGAAAAACTTGGAAGTGACCTGTGCCCTTGATTAAAAATGTAATGTAGTTGTTAAAAAATAATTTGTGTTATAGACTCACCTAGCCTTCTGCATAATTATACTTTTGTATGAAAATGCGTAGATAAGTCTAATTTATAAAACCTTGTTTTTATCTTAATCTTAGCAAGATCAGACAATATTTTAAACAAATAACTAAAAAGCTAAATTTGACTAATGCTATCAAATCTAGACTCCTATCTTAATGACACATATTCCAGAAATTCTACCACATAAAAATACTGTAGAATACTGTAGGTGCCACTACGACAAAAAAATAGAAATAATTGGCACTTCCTCCAGCTGAATCAAGACTTGATCTTCTAAAATTGCCCAAAGTAACAATAATAAACCTATTAAACAATTCTATAGTTTTCACACTAGGCAACAACTTAAAGCATACAAAAGTTTCTAAGTTTAATAAATGTGTTTGGTTTTAAATAATGGTTTTGTTCAAAGACTTCTAGCAAAATAGATAAATAATGAAGCAACAGTCATTGACAAGACAAAAAACATTCTTCCTATATTACTTTACAACAGCATTAGGGTAAATTTATTTATTATATATTTTGACAACTGAACTTAAAAGTAGGCTTTCTAAGTGTCATTTGATATTCGAAAGTTGACACTTGCCGCGGAGCGAAAGCAATCACTAAAATTGCCGCTCTAGAGCGTGTTCGCTTTCTACCAATAATAGCAAACTTTGATTGGATCTGATTTTCATGCACGAGCGGCAAAAATGTATTTTCTGATTTTAATATACAATATACTATTACTACACAACCAGCAATTCTAAAGAAAACAATATAAGATTTTATGACGAAGAGCAAGACGAAAATGGCAATAACAAAAAATTTGACAAAACAGTTAAAATCCCCATATTGGACATCAAATTTGTAACCGGTAGAGAGAGATAATAGGTAACTTTTTTCAGCATCTACTTCTATGATCAAAATTCGAAAGTACTTATGTACCAGTATAATGGTAAGCATTGTTCTATAAATATAAATTTCAATAATTTTTAATTGCTTTTTTATTACTGTAATGTAGAAACTACTTCTTACAAGTATTACCTTGTAAAAACGTACAATTTGAAAACACCACTCATTGTCTACTTGGTGTAGTCGGTCACTTTATAAATTGGTTGTAAGACATATCTAATTGAAACACAAAAAACATTTTAACAAGCCCAAAAACCTTATTTTTTTTAATTGTTAAAAGCAGCTTTTTGATTTTTTTGTATACCACAAGTTTATCTTTTACTCCTGCTATAACTTCATTCCTATTCTTTAAAAAAAAATAATTCAGCTACATTGTCGTGTTGCCTGTCGTATCACATAAAATTTTGCCAGATAATCTAAACGCAACTTTGCCAAACAATGTTTTAAAATCAAGGCAAAGCATAAAATTATACTCAAGTAGGTTTTCTCGTTCAGGGAGTTTTGTTAAATCTGAATTATGCCAACTATGAAACCATTGATAACATTTTGTTTTCCACTGCACTGAAGTAGACATCTTATAGCACATCTAATTAAACAAAGCAAAATTACATTTTCTATGTGAGTATGCTTCTAGAAAAGTAATTGTTAAATTGTTTACTGTATGTACTGTTTATTGTTAAGTTATAAAGACAAAGTAAAGCTAAAATTAGCTAAAAAAAAACTTAATTTCGTGACAAGTAGTTTTAACATAAGTCTTTTACAAGACTCGAATTTATTTGTATCGAATTTATGTATTTTAAAGACATAATAGAGCAATTAGACTATGTTAGGGTTTTGGTATTTAAACCACAAAGTTCTTCTGACACCACTTTATTTAAGGAAAATAAAGAACCATTTGATTATGGAACTTTTCGTACAGCGATTTATCTCACAAACTTCCTCGAAATCAACTCGAAATCTAACTAACTATAAAATCTGCTCTTAATCCCTTATATTAACTTACTTATTGGGTTGGGCTAAAACATCCCTCTTTTGTCTTAAGAGATTTCATTGGTTTTTATGTGTGATGTGATTGGTTGGAAATAGCGAAGGGTTTTCCCTTAAAGTTATGATTTACCATATGGTACCAAATGTATCCATACGTTTAAAGTTATACAAAATAGGGATGTTATTCCTAAACATTGCAATTTTAAATATTATCTCTAAAACTTAAAATAATACAAGTGTTTCCAACAGTTGCTTGCGGTTTGTGCAAAGCAGGTGGTTTCTTGTAATATCAATAAATAAGATGTACGGCCTAAACAGTGGTGGTACATAACACACCTCCCCCTATAAAAATTTTGTTAAGGATACAAAAATGCTTGACAAAATTGAATGTAAAATAATAAGAAGAAAAAGCAACAATAAAATTAACTTGAACATCTAATAATATTAAGAAACTAGTGTCAGAATTATCTGAAAAAATCTACAATAAAAGATAAAATACGATATGAAAACTATAAAGATATAAAAAAAAATCATGCATATAATAAAATAATAATAAAACATAAAATAAGTGTTTGAATTAACATAAAACCTAATTAAATGATGAGTATATAAGTAAATAATTCGCACTTTTATGTGAAAGGGCCTAAATAAACAGTCTTTAATGTAGTCTTTGTGTTTGTTTGTTTTTCACACTTCTGGTGTTAGGCACTACACTGATACTTTATTTTAAACTTTTGTGTCACTTTGATTATTTAGAATGACCATAAACACTAACACATTCACAACTGGAAGGGTGCTCGTTTCATCACAGGCGAAGGAGACTTCTTTTCCCTTGGTAGTGGACGTCTAGAACGTGGAATAGAGTCGCAGTGAAGATTGGTAGACTCCGTGATTGTACATTCGTTGTTTAATGAGGTTTGTTCGCGTCCTTCAACAATAGACTTTAGGGAACTCATTCGGAGATCTTGTTGCGATCCTACGGCTGGATATATTTTGTTGTTTGCAATTGAATTTTTGCTATTTATGCAGATTTCGAAGATATTGCAATTTAGATTTCTTTTTGGAAGGAATCTTCCGATAATTGGAAGTTTGGAGAAATTGAAGCAATTGCAGCAACACCAGTAACAAAATATAAGCAACGAAGTGACTAATAAGATTCCACATAGAAGACTAAACCATTGGACTTTTTTGCTTATAAAGGGTTTGTTGAGATTATCTTGAATTATAGCATCGAATTGAGCAAGTTTGTCGTGTGCATTTTGCAGTTCTTCTAGATTAAGATTTTTCAGATCGATAGGTTCCATTTCTTCGGATTTGATGATGTCTATCTTCTTAATGCAGCAGTCATCTTGGTTGAGGTTGATGTCTGGCATGTAGTTTGTATAATTAGATGAAGAATTACTGTTGGCGATGAGAACAGTTGATCCGGTGTAACAACGACATTTAGGTTGCAGTGTGAGTATGCCGGATTTTTCGATGCGAACTTCAGCAGGGGCAGCTCCGTAGCAGTGGATTGTTGCCATGGTAGGATTAGAGGTTAAAAAGAGCCAGGAATTTTGGGATAGGGTATGCCATATTTCCATGTTGGCTTTGAGAACTTTAATTGGACAATCTTTTGGGACTTTTGTAGTGAGTTTGTTTTTTAGTAGTGTTTCACAAACTGGTTGCTCCGTAGTTAATTGAATAATTGGATCTTTACAAATATATTCACGTGGACTTAAATTTTGACATGAAGACAAATCCTTTAGACGACTGTAATGTATCTTAGTTGTACTCAGTAACAGAAAAGGATAGTCAGGGTCAATAAAACTAAAGGTGTTAGAATTATTAGAAGAAGGGATAGGTAATGAAATAAGATTATAAAGATTATATGATTGTTCATGAACTAAGGGAATTTTTATAGCATAAATTAAGAGACCTTGATTGTAAATAGCATTAATCTGACATATTGAAAAATATTTATATATACTATCATAGTCTGTTAATTCAATTGGAAATTCCATATCAGATCTAAGTTTAACTTTTAATAGTTCATCTCTCAAGTGTTTTGGGGTAATAATAGCTGGATGAAGAATGTTTTGTTTGATAAATAAGATAGAAGATATAATAATGTCAAATTCTTCATTCAACTCGTTTGTTAGTTGGATTAGTAGATTAAGATGATCAGTTATTAACTGGGCATGGCTGAGATCTTTGATTTTCTTGTTATTTCTTTTAGTATAATTGTTGAACTTTTCTATATTATTATTGAGTTTTTCTTCATTTGATTTTAGAAGTTGAGCAGATTGATTGTAATTTGAAATTGCAGAAGACAATATGTTGATTTGTTGTTTTAATAATAATTTAGTTTCATGATTTTGATGAACTAGATCATTGATTGAATCTGTATAAAAAGTTGCGTCTTCGGCATCTGGGGTACCGAATAACCATTTAAAAGCATATGAAACTCCATCAATTAATCCTCTTTTTTGTATGTTACGTTTGCGACCTATTAGATGAGAGATAGTTTCGGATTTTTCCTCAAGATTTGGTATTTGAATTTTTATCAATTTTAGGGATTCTCCACAATGAAATGTGTAAATAGAGACTTCAACATTGATAGGTTCTCCACAAACAATAACGGATTTATCATAAACGTTTTTTATTAGTTGTAGTTTCATATGGTAGAAACTTAAGTTTGTATAAGATAAAAGCGTAAAATAATCGTTAGAGATTTTAGCTTGTCCCAAGTCATGATAGAAAATACCGGACTTAGAGTTAATTGTAGTTACGTTGAAATTTTGTCCTAATGTAACTTTTGTAAAAAATATTAAAAGGAGTGGTGGTAAAAAAGAGGTAAAGGATTTTATATTTTTAATGTTCTTCAGAGGCATTTTCGTCATCAGACGCTGTAGGTGTCTCTGGAATAAAAGGTTTTAAGTTATTTTTATGATATGTAACTTCCTTGTTTTTGATTAAAACTCGGACAGTCTGATTTGAGTTCACTTTAATAATTCGATATGGACCTTTATACTTAGGAGATAGTTTTTTGTTTACATCTGGTTTTGTGCTTTTGTCGGAGACATACACTTGGTCGCCGACTTTGTAACTTACATCTCTAGTGGTTTTATCATATTGATTTTTTGTTCGTACTTTTGAAAATATAAGTTTTTCTCGAGCTAGTTGAAAAGATCTATTTAACTTTAGTTTTAATTGAGAATAAAAGTCGTCATAAGTATATTTAAATTCTGGTTTAGAGGTGAGTGACGAAGGTATATTAGCTTTATGTCCGAATAATAATTCGTATGGAGTAAAATGAGTAGCAGCATGGATGTGAGTGTTATAGGCAAACATTGCAGTTGCTATGAATTCATCCCAATTATTTTGAGAATTATTAATGTAATGTTTTAGATAATCTTTTATTGTTGAATGTGATCTTTCTAAAGCCCCATTTGTCATTGGGTGGTAAGGTGAAGATAAAATATGCTTGATTTTAAATAATTTGTTTAATTCTTTGATTAAATTAGAAGTAAAATCAGTTCCATTATCAGTTAAGATAGCTTCAGGTAAGCCAAAGATCATTATGAAGTCAAAAAATTCTTTTGCAATAGTGACAGCTTCGTGATTTTTTATGGGTTTAGCAAATGAATATTTTGTTAGGTCGTCTTGTATTGTCAATATGAACTTGTTATCGTTTTCCGTAATTGGTAAAGGACCTACGATATCTAGAGCTAGCCTTTGAAAAGGTCTGTTTGAGGTAGTTGTTATTTCCATTGGTGCTTTAGTTGGATGTCGGTTTGTTTTATTTATTTGACAAGATTGACAATTTGTTATGAACTTTTTTATGTCTTGCTTCATATTTTCCCAATAATAGTTTTCTTTTATTCTTCGATATGTTCTGTGAAATCCGGAATGACCAGAAATAGACGAAGAATGATTTTCTTTTAATATCGCATTTATTTCATCTTGCGTATTAGGTTTTACTTTTTGTTTGTCGACTAGAATTATTTTAGTCGATGTTTTTGCAAATATATAGTGTATCATACAATTAATAAGTTCTTGTTTGAAACTGCTGTTGTACTCAACTGGGTTTTTTACAAATATTTTGGCAAATCGCTTTTCTTTAATCTTTTGTCTGAGGTTTAATAAAGAGTAAAATAAATCTTTATAAGACATAGTGTCGAAATGATTTAAACGTGTAATAGCTATAAAAGATTCTTGTTTTTTATCGTTTATTAGATCTATTACATCATAAATGTTGATTTCTGATTCAATTTTTTGTAAATCATGTGTGTTTGATAACGAACAGTAATAGGGGTTATTTTCATCTAAATCTTTTGACATAAATAACGCATTAGGAAATTTTAAAAATATGTTTTCTTTTATCTGTTCCATTTCTATAAATTTGTCACATTGATAATAAAATTTTACAAAGTTGTCATATGATTCTGCATCTGCATTTATTGAATTAATTGTGGCTGCTGGATTTCGCGATAATGCGTCTACATTTGAATTTACTCTACCTGGTTTGTATTTTATTTCGTATTCGAATTCTTCGAGAGTTAATCTCCAACGGACAAGTCGGGAGTTTGGATCTTTACAATTAAAAAGCCAGGTTAAAGGTCTGTGATCTGTGATTATAGTGAATTTCCGACCGTATAAGTAAGGTCTAAAATGTTTTGTTCCGAAAATTATAGCCAGAAGTTCTTTTTCCGTGGTAGAATAATTACATTCTGCTTTATTAAGTGTTCGGGATGCGTATGCAATAGGGAGATCTTGTCCTATAGGACCTTGTGATAAAATAGCTCCAACGGCATAGTTAGATGCGTCGGTTGTTAATATAAATTCCTCATCAAAATTAGGAAATTTTAGTAAAGGTTGACTCGTAAGAACTTGTTTAAAATGGTTAAAGGCTATTTCTTGTTCATTATTCCAAATAAATGGTACATCCTTTTTTAAAAGATTTGTTAGAGGTTTTGCATGAGCTGAGAAATTTTCGATAAATCTCCTATAATAACCGACTAAGCCTAGAAATTGTTTTATTTCCTTAGTGTTTTTAGGAGGTGGATAGTTTGTGACACATGAAATTTTATCTGGATTAGGCTTTACGCCTTGATCTGTAATAATATGTCCTAAGTAAGCAATTTCTTTATGTAAGAATTCACATTTATCTGGTTGTAGCTTTAGGTTATTTGTTCGTAGTCTTTGGAACACTTCTTCCAATTTTTGTGTATGTTCATCAAGTGAAGAAGCATATACAACGATATCATCTAAGTAAACGAAAGCGTGTGTTCCGGTTAAGCCAGTTAGGACGTTATTCATTAGTCTTTGAAATACGCTGGGTGAATTTTTTAACCCAAAAGGCATTCTTAGGAATTCGTAATGCCCGCTAGGAGTGGAGAAAGCAGTTTTTGCAGCGTCTTCTTTTTTCATAGGTATCTGATGAAAACCGGAGGCAAGATCTAATGTTGTAAAGTATTTTGAGTGACCTAATTGATCCAGAATTGATTCAATGTTGGGCAAAGGATATGAATCTCCAACAGTGACATCGTTTAATTTACGGTAATCTACTACGATGCGCCATTTTCTCTCTCCAGAAGCGTCTATCTTTTTAGGCACAATCCATAAGGGACTATTGTATGGACTTACCGAATTTTTTATGATTCCTTGTTTTAACATTTTTGCGATTTGTTTGTTTAATTCTTGTTCATGGATTTTGGGGAATCGATATATTTTTGTTGTTATTGGTGTTTGATTTGTAGTAATAATTTCATGTTGTATTGAGTTTGTGTGTGTTAAGTCGTCACCCGGTAAATAAAATATATCATTATATTTATTGCAAACGCTTTTGATTGAATTTTCTTCTTCCTTATTTAAATGATTTAATCTTAGATTGTCAAAAAGTAATTTTAACCGATTCGATGAATCAGAGTTTGCATTTATGTTTAGTATTTGATTTAAGTTTTTGATTAGACTTTTCTCTTTGATTTCCTCTAAGTTGACAGAAATGTGATTTACTTTTAATCTGCTATTAGTAGTATTAAGAATAGTAGTAAACGCCTTATTGTTTTCATTGACTTTTAATATTGCTTTTGCTAAATAAACACCTTCTAGTATTGGAATTTCAGGACAGATTCCTTCTTTAATTTCAGGATTTAAGACATTGATTTCGATCACAGTTTCGGATCTAGGATTTATATAATATTCGGGACTTGCGAGAGGATTTGAATTATTATACATTTTTATTGGAAATTCTATTTGATTTAGACGTAATTCATTTTTTTCGAAATTGATACACGAGCAGTTCTTTAAAAAATCGTAACCCAAGAGTCCATCGAACGGGATACCACTTGGTTCTCTCACAATGTGAAATTTGATTGGTATTTCTTTATTGTGAATTTTAAAATTTAATTCAATACTACCTGCACTTTCTGTAATTGCATTGGCTACAAGACCTGTCATTCGAATTTTATCATTTGCATTGTAAGTTAGACCTCCAATTTTTTTTAATTTTTCCGTTTTTATTAAGGAAACGCTTGCACCTGTGTCTAGCAAGAATTTAAAATTTTGATTACGGTATGGGAAGATAACATATGAAATATCGTTATCGCTAACAGAATAAATATGTACAATGTCACTGATATCAGGAATTAAGTTTTTATTAGGATATTTGTTCCTTCTTAGTGATTCTTTAGAATAATTATTTGTGAAAAGTGAATTACAAAATTTGTAATTGTTTTCGATCATTTTCAACGAATCTTCCGGATTATCATTCTCTAGGAATGCGTTACGGGATTTAGAGTTAGAATATTGACTTGTTTGAATCATTTTTATCGAATTTTCCGGATTATCATTCTCGAAGAATGCATTACGGGATTTAGAATTAGAGTTTTGATTTATTTGAATCATTTTTATCGAATTTTCCGGATTATCATTCTCGAAGAATGCATTACGGGATTTAGAATTAGAGTTTTGATTTATTTGAATCATTTTTATCGAATTTTCCGGATTATCATTCTTGAAGAATGCATTACGGGATTTGGATTTAAAATTTTGGTTTTTTAAGGAATTTTCCGAATTATCATTCTTAAGGAATGCATTTCGGGAGTTGGATGCGTCCTTATTACTTACAAATTGTCGACTTGCTGGACGCTTACAGACGACATTTGGGAGTTTAAATGTACATCGCGTACATTATTGTGATTCGATTTTCTTCTATTTTCATTAGGATTTTGATTTTGATTGCGATTATTGTTGTATTCGCGTTTACGGCACTCGTTTATTAAATGGCCTTGTTTTTTACAATAATTACAAAATTTATTGTATGTGTTTTGAGGTTTTTGTTCATTAGCCTTTGGAATTTGGTTAATGTGAATTCTTTTTTCAAATTGATATTTATTTCGCGTGGAGTTATTTTCTTTGAGCTGGTAACATTCGCGATATGTATGACCAGTTTTCTTACAATTAGAACATTTTGTGATATTTTGATTTCGAAAAGTATTTTTTCTTTCTATTAAAATACGTTCTTCACTTTGTGCAAAGTCTAAAGCATCTGAAAGGTTTTCTGGGTTTCGTAATCTGAGAATATGCGAGATTTCTTCCCTTGTATGGAGAACAAATCTGTTTAAAGCAATATCTCTAATCATTTCTGACCGATATTTACGTTCGACAGGTTTCATGCATGAAAATGTATTTAAAATTCTTGTAAGCAAAGATTGGACCCTATTATAGAATTGCACAACTTTTTCGTCGCGATTTTGGCGGAGAGTGTTTAATTCTTCCATTAGTTGAGATTCCGTTTTCTTTTCGGAAAATAATTGCAGCAAGATTTGTTTGAGTTCAGACCACGAACTGACAGTTTTGTCTTGAATTTGAGCGCTAGCATGACCCGTTATATTTGAGAGAATAAAACCTAAAAGTGGTTCTTTTTGACGGCGAGTGGCGAATCTGTGAGCTGTATCACATATTCTTAAAAACTCTTGTAAATCAGAACGTTTTCCATCAAATGACCGCGTAATCATTCGAAATAACGTGTTGGTACTGATAATCTCGGTTTCAGGTGTTGTACTATTGTCGTCAGATTCCATATCTTCATCATCAGTATATTCGTAATCAGGAAATTTTTTTGAGGATTTTTCAAAGGAATTATTTCCAAGCGCATTTTTTATGTCATTGACATTAAATGGTTGTTGGGTACTAGTGCCTTGACTTTCAAATTTTGTTTCTGCTAAGTTTTCAGAGCTCATTGTTGATTTGGATATTGTGACGAGTAAGAAAAATGAATAATAAATGAATTAGATTTGAGTGAAGGATTGAGTGAGTGATCGACAATTGAGTACTACTAAGTTACATAAAAAGTCGTACTTACAATTTTCGTAGACAGGGCCAGGACTTGATCCTGTGTAGGAGCCTCAGCTACTTGTTATCAGGATATTGGACGGAAGGGGTTCGTGGAATGCCTTTTGATGATCGTCGACCAGTCTTCAAACTGCAAATTGTCGTTACACCACTTGCACTCGATTGCACTTTAAAGGATTAAAATCCACCGAATTTTCGTTAAAGTATCCCACTTCTGACACCAAATTAATGTTAGGGTTTTGGTATTTAAACCACAAAGTTCTTCTGACACCACTTTATTTAAGGAAAATAAAGAACCATTTGATTATGGAACTTTTCGTACAGCGATTTATCTCACAAACTTCCTCGAAATCAACTCGAAATCTAACTAACTATAAAATCTGCTCTTAATCCCTTATATTAACTTACTTATTGGGTTGGGCTAAAACATCCCTCTTTTGTCTTAAGAGATTTCATTGGTTTTTATGTGTGATGTGATTGGTTGGAAATAGCGAAGGGTTTTCCCTTAAAGTTATGATTTACCATATGGTACCAAATGTATCCATACGTTTAAAGTTATACAAAATAGGGATGTTATTCCTAAACATTGCAATTTTAAATATTATCTCTAAAACTTAAAATAATACAAGTGTTTCCAACAGTTGCTTGCGGTTTGTGCAAAGCAGGTGGTTTCTTGTAATATCAATAAATAAGATGTACGGCCTAAACAGTGGTGGTACATAACAACTATTGCAATTAGACATTTAGCGCTTTAATTTGCATAGCAACAGCAAAACTGTAGAACTAAAGCCCAACAAAGTTTCATAAATTGGTAATTTTTTATTTATTTATATATTTATTAACAAATTTGTTTTAAAATAGTAACAAAAAATTACAATTAGGTATACTAATTTTTTTCTATAAGACTGTACCATAATAATTCCCAAACTTTGGTTAAATTTGAAGCACTCCTTCATATCTTGCCCTAAGAAACAAAACCCAGCCCGATGCCGATTTAGACAGGTTACTGGTCAAATTAAAAATAATTGTTTTGTAAACCGCAATAAATAATCGCGTAATTGTATTGATGCAATTTACGCTATAATTAAGACTTAATTGAAGACTTACCGATTGAAGAAACACCTTTACATCTGGCTTTTGACCTACCTTTGCTATCTCAAACACTACTGCTAGTCCTAAATCAGACACTTCAATAACAAAACACTTTTTATAGCGTTTTGAGCTCGTTTAAGATTTATGATAAAATAGTTCTAAATAATCGCCATTTTTCACACCTAGTTTCCATTACTGCGCCGCAAAAAGTAATACGAGCTTATTGCTGATAAATTACTGACTTTATTCAAGAAATTTTATCTTACAGTCACTTTAACGCAACTCGTTAATTCAATTTTTAAATTGATAATAAATAAATCGGTTTTAAATTCGTAATTTTGAATAAAAACACACTAAAACACTGAGATATCGCTAAACGCGTCTTGACACCTAAACACGACCCGAAAAATAAAGCTGCTTAGTGCTTCGAGAATTAGAGATGGGAAATTTACAATTTACGAACGAACGAGTCAAAATGATCTACTTACAAAAGTAAACGATTTTTTCTGTTATTAGTTTACCACAAATGGGCTCCAGAAGCCGTGACGTAAAAAATGCGCGAAATTTTGAAACACTGTCATTCGATAAAAATACCTTGAAAAGTCGACCTTATTGCATATGTAAATAAGGTTGAATTTATAAAGATCAAATTTTATGCGATGAATAAATACACTAAATAAAATAAATAAGACCTAAAAATGTCGACATTCGATAGCCTAAACATTTCATTTATTGATAAGTCACGAATTACAACAAATTTACACTTAATAAAGAATTTAATGGAAAATAAAATGTTCGATGCACAGATTTCCTTCATTTCTAAGCTTTAACGCAGGTCCAATATGAACGAATTCCAGCGAACCATGCCGAATGCGAGCAAATCCCCTCCGATTTGCCCGCCCCACTTGTTATTTGTATGTACTCGGCCATCTTCGGTAGTTGGTTTACAGCTGTTCGGGTGAGTTTGACAGCACGAAGCATGTACAGTAATTTCTATTTTCAATTAATTTCTCAAATATGCGAGAATTGTTTGTAACTTGTGTCTGGATTAAAACTAGAATGTCTAGAGTATTGGAGCTGAGTGTTTTTATGCCTTATTTGTGTTTCTATATGTGATTTTTATTCGGTCAAAGTTTAGCTGTTATAATTTCAACCTTATGTATTAGTGCAATAAGGGCGACTTTTTTAAGGTATATTTTCAGAATGACAGTGCTTCAAACGTTCGCGCTAAAATTACGACACACTTCTCCAGCCCATTGAGGTAGTTTTTAGTTCGTATAATTTTTATTTTTAGTTTTAATTTTAAATTTAATTTTTAGTGTGGTCAGCTAAAGTAAACTATAACCTAAATAAAATACAACACTTTTAAGAATTTGAAACTATTCAGGTCTAGTTGATTTTATTTAATGCAACCAACAATACAGCATTTTTTTTAGATATTTATTATAGTAAAAACTTACTAGCAATAACACATATAAATGAAATAATGTTGTGCTAATTTTTTTTTGAGTTTTTATTTGTTCTTTCATTGTTTTAGCATTCTCATGAACAATAGTTGTACTAATTATCAATTTTACAATAGGACACAAATAAGTGAATTACATTTATTTGTACTATTTATTTATTTACAATTAGAAAATGTTTAATTATCTCGAGCCCAAATGTTGTAATTTGATATTTTTACTTTTGCAGCTTCTTTATTAGCTAATCAACACCAGAGAAAGCTATTTATCAAGCATAAAATTATAAAAGCTAAATACTTAACAAAATAAATTGTTTAAATGTTTCAGCAGGTGCATAATTGTTTATATTTTAGCTGAACTAAAAACTTTGAGTTTACTAAGATTGCAGATTAGCAGAGCATCATCAAGTTTATAATCAAAAAAAAACAATCTCTTAATTGATCCGAAATTGCAAATATTTAATAATTTTTTTTAAAAACCGTTAGAAAATGCGTTAATCATCTCTGTCATGAGTCACGTAGACACACGCTCACACACACCACACAGACACCAATCATCTCTGCTAAAAGACGCATGATTACGTCTAGCAACAACAACGGTCTAAAGAAAAGAGCCCCCAGCACCCTCAATTGCAGTCACGCAGACAGCTCTAACGTCACTCAAAATTAAGTTATAAAAAAAACTGGAAATAAGCATTGTCAGAGAGTGCTCAGACTGTCTCCAGAGTAGTCGACCTATTTTTTTAAAAATAGCAAATTTCTAATCATTTTTAGCCAGGTAGATCGCTGGCTAAAAACTGTTATCTAGCCAAGAAAACGTTTGTGTTTAAAGCGCAAATTTTTAGTCTCCGACAGGTAGATACTAGATCGCACTGAGAGCTCTAAACTAGAAATTCATTTTAAGAAGAGTATGGAGGTAATTTCTCTCATAGGAATTCCAATGTAAACGCGCGAATCTGTAGCACTTTTATTTATAACAATATTTTAATGCGATTTAGCACAATGATTTTTTTGATTATTAACTACAAAATGACAGGAAGCAATTTAAAGAAAATGTTAATAAATAATATAAAATAATTATTAAAAAATTATTAAAATTTAAAATCATCGAAACTAAAAATTTAAAAAAGTCAAAATGTAGTTCATGTTATTACAATACTCATAGCAAAAACAGTTTTTAGTTTTTTAGATAAATAAACGAGCTACAAATTTGCGCATTTACATTGAAATCACTATACTAGAGAAGTTTCTCCATACTCTTCTTAAGCACAGATTTCTAGTCTCCGACGAGTAGATTGCACCAAAAGCGAATTTTGCCCAACGAGTTATCTCTCGGCTAATAATTATTTCTCTCTTAATTAGCTGTTTACTATGTCAGAGAGACTAGTAGATCACCTTTTCTTGGTTTACGAGCAACCACCATCTCTCGAAGAATACTGGATTTTCGCAAATCGGTTTTAATAGGACCATACTATTTGTAATAAATCAAATAAAAAGTAAGAACCGAAAAAATACGACAAAAAATTCAACATTTTTTTTTATTTTTAACAGAGGTACAAAGTAAAATAATTTATAAACGGATGTTTTGCTGTAATATTTATTAACTTAAAGTAATTGTTCAAAATCTGGCGTACTGGCGAGTCATTTGATGCTACTTCTCTGATCTATTAATTTGTTTGGGTACCTGTTGTTTAAATACTTTTTCACTAGTATAAAATAATGAGATGGTGCGCTATTTTGCTGAAAGAATACTATATCGAGGTATAATGTAAAATCTGTTTTACTTGTATCTACGACGAGAGAATCTATGATAACATCTAGCAACTTCAAGTATTTTTTTTTGTTAGGAGGTTAATTATCGTGTGGTGTAACAGACAAAAAATTATCTTCAAACATATTCTTCCATCACTTGCTTTCTCCATATCGAGGTTAATAATAAAAATATTTTGATGCAGTTTTTTTTGTCTCACTTTACCTGTCTTTGCCTTTTGTTTGATATATTACAAACGATGTAGTTTTATTAAAGTTTGTAGGGGTTAGGGTTGGGTGCTAATACTTTAACGCTTACAGAGCAATTAATAAGCCCATTCTACTTTCCTCGTGATACTGTAGAAACAGTTTTTTTATTTTTTTACCATTGCTTGTTTAAAAGTTAATAGAGGTACAGATCGTCAATGATATATCCTGTATTTATAAAAAAAAATGTTATTTATTTTTTAGTGTTAAGTATTGTTGTTCTCAGAAATGTAAAATAACTTATTTGTTCTTTTAAAACCTTTGTATTTTGTATGATTTATTATTAGGTCTAGAAAGTATTTGAGAGAAGATTTATTTTATAGCATTTTTCTCCATATTAGTTGAAAATTGTCTTGTTAATGTAAAATAAATACATTAAATAAATAACTGTTAATTTTTTTTTATCGGTTATTTTAAATAACACTAACAACCAGGTTTTTGTTTAAAAACTTAAATATTACAAAATAATTTTAAAACCTTTTTAACTAAATAATGTTATTTATCTTATTTGGTGTATTAAATAAATTGACGCTCGCAAATAAGAACAATGTAGCTTAAAAATTTTATTAATTTGTTATTCTATAAAAAATGCGTTTAAATTTTGAAATTTTTTACTTGGACAAGATACAATAACAACTTTCTTTTAAAAAACTCTTATTTAAAAAAAAATTAATTTTAATTTAAAAATAAAACGTTTTTTACTGAAATTTAAAATATAAATTTAATTTTGACAAATACGAGTATAACAATCTATTGACAATTTAGAACAACTTTTGAATTTCTAGTCAACATTTTGAATTTATTGCAATAATCTTATTATTGTGATTTTATTCAAGACGGTTTAAGACCTGTACCTAAGCTACAGATAATTAAGAATGATTACTCATTTGTATTTTATATTTTATTTGTATTTTACAATTAACAAATTTGTAATCAACTGTGGCACACAAAACCATGCAATAAATAACATAATTATGTAATTAAATTCAGAATGTTTATTTACAAAATTTAAACGCGAACTATAAGATTGCAAATTAATGAACTAGTTCAGATAAACTATTCGTTTAACTGAACGACTAGCTTAGGATTCCATCGTTTAATTGACCTACCTTGCCCATCTCTAGCCAGCTGACCTGCTCCTGCAAGATTATTAAATATCAGAGACAGGTTGCACAAAAACTTACGCATGCGTTGAAAGATGGCGGCATGTGCGTCATAGTTACGATAACTCAAATGTTCACAAGCTGTCACAAGCTGTAATGGTAACCCTAGGAAAATTGTTGGGGAAATTCCCCTACATGTAGGGGGAAATTGACCAAATTTGAAATGTCCTAGGGAAACTATGGGTTTTTTTTGATCACTTATGTAGGGAAAATTACGCTTCGCCCGAAGCGCACCCGAAAAAGATATATATATTTTGACATTATAGATCAACGAGAGGGTGCATTCGTAAATATTCGGATTGTTCGGACACGAACGCGAATTCTTTAACTCAAAATACTGTTATGCACATCTAGCATTGCAAGTTTAGTAATAAATTCCGGAATATTAATGGGACCCTTTTGGATGCACTCTATTCCACAAGAAAAATATTTAGTCACTTATAAAATTACAAAAGCATTTTACTTATTGATCAACGAGACGCTTTCTGGGAAAATTTTGGTAAGGAAAACATTTAGGTAGCTGGAGGAAAGTAATCGATTATTTTTGATGATCGAGTGAGATTCGTTACGACTATTTCTCGAAACAACTTGCGTGACATTTTTTTAAACAATTTTTACATTAATTAGTTACATTAATTTTTGTTTGTTTAGTATGTAACCAAGGCAATTCGCTGAATAAACTACACATTTGGTTTTATCGCTGTAATTTGAATTCCAATGTAAACGCGCTAATCTGTAGCACTTTTATTTATAAAAATATTTTAACGAAATATGACACAATTATTCTTCTAATTATTAACTACAAAAAAACTGAAAGTGATTCTAAAAAAAATGTTATAATTAATATAAAATGATTTTTTAAAAAACATTAAAATTTAAAATCAACGAAATTAAAAATTTAAAAAAGTCAAAATGTAGTCCATTTTATTACAATACCCGTAGCAAAAACCGTTTTTATTTTTTTTATAAATAAACAAGCTACAGAGTCGGGCGTCTACATTGGAATTCCTATACGTACTAGAGAAATTGGTAAATAATCCTCTTAAACACATCTATCTGCAATTGCAAGTTTAGTAATAAAATTCGGAATATTAATGAGACCCATTTGGATGCACTGTATTCTGAAGTTTTAAATATAAAATTAGAAGGCCTTTTGTACGCGCAAAAAAGAAAAACAACAGCTTCTTCATCCAATATTGCAAAGAAAATGAAAAAAATTATAAAATCATAATATTTCAAGAAGCCGATTTTTTAATTTTCTGTATGTTTTTTTGGTAATTTTGCATACAATTATATATTTATATTTTTTAAATAAATATGTTATATCAATTCCCAAAGAGTTTTACTGCTTACAGGTGTAGAAAATCCTTTTCACATTTTTTATGTTATAAATACTATCAAATAAATTTAAATTTTATCGTAACTATGACGCACATGCCGCCATCTTTCAACGCATGCGCAAGTTTTTGTGCAACCTGTCTCTGATATTTAATAATCTTGCTGCTCCTGCTTCCCAAAAAACAATATATTGCTAACAGCGCGCTCTGGTGGCCGGAAATACAATAATGTTTTTGACATTAGACAGCGGAAAGTTTAAATATTATTTTTTTAAGGGTGTATTTATTTATATTCTCATTTATATTAATATTGTCAACAAAAATTTTTGGCCTCCTGACAAGTAAATATCAAATTAACGTACAATTACCAGCTATAGAAAAGTTTTGTTTTGGCCGCGACTTGTATTGGATGTGCAGAGTATTTAGACACTACCTAACCTAAATTAGCTGAGGTAAACATAGTGACTTAGATTTTTATTTTTTTTTTTTATCCTCTAGTTATTATTAATTATACACTGTTTTTTCCAATTTAGTTTTACGAATCGTGGGTTATTATATTAGATATAATTTAGCAAAAAATATTAAGTTTTATTACGATCTTTACAACGCTTGTCATGTCGGTAACTAGGCCGGATAGCACAAGATATACCTAGGCACACCAACTTTTAATAAAAATTGTTACGCCGGTGCCCAAGCGGTTTCTACAAATAATTATAAATGTTCTAAAAATCTTTGTTTGATTGAAATTATATTTTGTCATTTACATTTTATTTCTTACTATTAGATGTACTGCATTCTATTTTTCACGCCCTTGCCGGATAGCTTTGGCAGCGATAGTCATTGCAAAAAAAAAGACGATTGTTTGTAAACGGTGTTGATAAATTTTTACAAAATATACGTTTTAATTTCTATATTATTAAATAGAGTTTAATAGCACAAAAAGAAATAAATACTTATTTAAGTCATTTTCATTATTTTATATCTTTTTCTCAAAGTAACATTTTATATATGTATTAAAACATGTTTATTGTTACCAAAAAAAATTAATCAACATATTTCATAGCAAAATAATAACAAATAACAGTTAAACAACCTAAAAAATTACAAAGAAATGTTAATAACGAATTATTAATTAGATGTAGAAAAACTGCAAATAACTCCTCTACTCTCTAATTTAATATTGTGGGATTAAAAAACAACTCTTGGTTTAGCGAGGTCTTCGATCGGGACAGTTACGATGATGCTCCTAGAAATAATTTTCCAGTAATCACAATTTCAAAAACATTTACCTTTCAGAAATTAACGTAGCTCCTTCAAAGCAGTTAATAAAAAAATATTTTTATATTTACTTCTAATTCCGGAGCGGGAATCATATGAGCAGCATTAAAATCGCAGGGAATCATGAGTCGTCTTGTGTAGTTCCTCCTACATTTCACCAGGTGGTAAGCCAAATTTTGGCGACGAATACGGTGTGAACTGTTGAAAGGGCACAAAACCAACTCTTCTTCGAGACTGAAAGTAATATAACATTATGTTATTAACATATGCTAATTTTATATAGTACAGTTAATAAAAAAATATCTGACAAAATTTATCAGCAGATTCGCTTTCGCTGGTATCGGACTTTAAAAAAAATAAATAAAATGTCATAAATTTTTAAGTACATTTGTGACGTCTCAACGTTTATATGTTAGCGTTGAGGTTATAATAATTTTGTTCTAATCTATTTTATTGCACTTGATAACCAGTATTTCTCACTAAAGTGGTTTTGTGTGTTGCGATTAATTTATAAAACACTCGATCACTAGGGTAGATAAGTCGCTCAAACAATAAGACAACTTCAACTTTTTTTGAAATTAGACACTTTAAAACGGCTTTTAGCCACTATTTTGACAATCTAGTGGGTTGATTTTAAGTTGAGATGATACCGGTAGTATCACAGAATTTAATACTTTTCTATGACAACAGCGAATCACAGCCCCGAATTTGTTTATTTTTCCAGGAAAACAAAAATACCACCGGTATTATCTCAACTTGAAATTAGCCCATACAAAATTTAGAGCGTTTGATAATTCACAAATTATTTGCTAGAAAAGTATAGAGCATTGCTTGATCTAAAATAACAATGAGAGGTCTCATATAAATTCTGCAATTTAGTAATTTAACAAATGTTTTTGGAAATTTTCTTTATTGTTTTTATTATTTTTTCTATTGTGTTATTTAAATTGCAATGAATTGCATAATCTAACGACTCTAATTTATTGTTAAACTTAAAAAAAATAATAATAATAAAAAAAATTATTCTGAAAACGTGGCAGAAACGTGAAACGTGTCTCTAGTGTGAGAACTCTAAATTAGTATTACCAGAGAACAATTGTTCTCTGGTATTACAGTATAAAAGAAGTAAATAGTACAGCTAACAATAAATTATACTTCTCTTAGATGAATAAATAAGCACTAAAAAAGAGTGGGTTGCTGTAGTACAGAAAAACTTAAAAACACCCACTAACACCAAACACTTTACTTTATACGACGCGCGTTTTGACAACAAAGTTGTCTTTTTCAGGTAGAAATTAATCAAAATATTTTACAAAAAACTACTTTAGTTTATTTTTTGCTTGAAGATGAAAACTTTGCTGTTGAAATGCGATAGTACTTTAGTACAGCCTTTTATAAATGATTGTAACAACGTAGGTGGCTGTGGAAATTTTTGATATCACAAATATTTCTTGTAATGTCCTATTTACGCAAAGAAACCTTATAAAATATTTTCTAGAGTTACTTATTTGTCTAATAAAAATTATAATATCTAATAGCTAAAGTCTTTTGGGCTTTGAGAAAATACCAGTAGTATCTTTGTTTCCATGAAAAAATAAACAAATTCTTGGCTGTGATTTGCTGTTGTCATAGAAAAGTATTAAAATTTGCGATATTTCCGGTATTATCTCAACTTGAATCAGCCCATTTGTCTTTAAAAGACAGAATATTTTTTATTATATTCACAGGCGTCTACTTCCTTACAACCATTTATGAAAACTCTGTACTAATAGCTGATTGAATTTAATACTCACTCAAGGGCTTCCATTTTCTCAAACTGAAAAATTTTGAGTTTAAATTGAAAGTAGCACTCGATGCAACTGGCTTGCAATAAAAGTAAAACACAACTTGTAACTTTTTAAAATAGTTTGTTTTACAAAAATGCTTACTTTATACTTATATACAAGTATCTTAATGTAATAGACGACACCAAATTAGAAAACACTTAACTTGAAAAATGACGCCTCTAGCTTTCGTGTCAAATTTAAAAACAAAATATTGCTAACAACACGCCTTGGTGGCTGGATGTAGAATGATTTGACTTTTGAAAGCGGGAATTTTAAATGTTTTTACTTTTTATTTTAAGAGTTTGTTTATTTGTATTAATATTGTATATATTTTTACTAAAGATAGAATTTTTTATTAAATAATTTTAGCAGAAAGTCAGGGTACAGTAGCACACCGAAGAACGGATAACAAACATTTATTCTAAACCGTCGCTTTTTTACCTTGTTGGTTGGCTACTAAGACTAAGTCTTTGCTGAGTACCAGTAATCACAATTTCGAAAAAATTTACCTCTCAGAAATTAACGTAGCTCCTTCAAAGCAGTTAATAAAAAAATATTTTTATATTTACTTCTAATTCCGGAGCGGGAATCATATGAGCAGCATTAAAATCGCAGGGAATCATGAGTCGTCTTGTGTAGTTTCTCCTACATTTCACCAGGTGGTAAGCCAAATTATGGCGACGAATACGGTGTGAACTGTTGAAAGGGCACAAAACCAACTCTTCTTCGAGACTGAAAGTAATATAACATTATATTATTAACATATGCTAATTTTATATAGTACAGTTAATAAAAAAATATCTGACAAAATTTATCAGCAGTTTTTTTTGCATAAAAAGTAAAAAAAGGTAAAAAAATGTTTTTTTACTTTGCTTCTGTAACAAAACCTAACACAATACAGATTTCGGTGTCGTATTAGCCAATTCAGCACCCATTTGCGTGCTAAAAGATACTAGTAAAATTTATTTTTTTGGGTTAGTAACGCTTTCGCTGGTATCGGACTTTAAAAAAAATAAATAAAATGTCATAAATTTTTAAGTACATTTGTGACGTCTCAGCGTTTATATGTCAGCGTTGAGGTTATAATAATTTTGTTCTAATCTATTTTATTGCACTTGATAACCAGTATTTCTCACTAAAGTAATTTTATTAAAGTTTTTTATTAAATAATTTTAGCAGAAAGTCAGGGTACAGTAGCACACCGAAGAACGGATAACAAACATTTATTCTAAACCGTCGCTTTTTTACCTTGTTGGTTGGCTACTAAGACTAAGTCTTTGCTGAGTACCAGTACACTGTGGTCTAACGGATAACAAGAGGGCTAACGTTCTGGCTCGAGAGGGTTCACAAATGAACTATATCGGGACAGAACCGGCTTTTGGCGTTACCAAAAGACGACAGAAAGACACACTTTATAAGTTGATAGAATCTCGCCATCTCTCTAAATGGCAGTTTCAAGATGACATGCGGCAATCCAGGCTTTTTATTAAAAGACCGGACCAGGCACGCAGTGAAAACTTGATGAGACCTTCAGTTAGTGGTAGGCATGTACACAGGACATTGCCTACTAAAAAGACACTTGCACGTCATCGGACTCAGCGAAGACGAGATTTGCAGACGTTGTGCTGAAGATGAAGAAACTCTTCTTCATATTCTCTGTTACTGCCCTGCATTTGCAGGCATCAGAGATTTATACCTGGGCTCTCGATATCTGAAGCCCAGTGCTATCGAGAACGCTTCTGCAGACAAAGTACTGAGCTTTATCAAAGGCACAGGGCTACTGCAGTAGTACTATTCCGAAAAATAGCACACAATGCTATCAACGCGCTTCGGGCCCCTCTTGTATTAAAATAATAAAAAAAAAATAAGTTTTTGTAAGTGTGGTATCTTTGTGTGAGACGCTTGAAAATTATACATAATGAAAATACGATTACTAGTCATTTTATTATAAGTAATACAAAATACAATTTTTCTACTTTTGCTAAATTATATTATTAAACCCCACTACCTTTTATTAACTCTCTAGCTACAACCTTTTCGCGCGAGGCATGACAATATAATTTTTTTTTTCTGATTGATACAATATTGAATAATATTGCCTTAGTTACAATATGTTACATCACACACATATTTCCCTAAAAAAATATGAAACGCTTATATTGTTCCAAGGAAAATATGAAACGTTATATAATGGAAAATCTGAAATGTCATATTTTACTATAAAAATGTTTTATTTTTTAATGAAAGCAAACTATCAAAGTTTTTGCATTTGTAACGCTACTTTGCAGAACTAAAATAAAAATTGCAATTTTTAAAATTTTACTAAAACGACTGCAACCAGATACAAACGAGAAAAAATTTTGTTCGCAATTTGTCGATGACATTGTCGTTTCCTTATTTAGAATATTCAGTTCAGTTGCAGTCTTGAACGATTTTCCAAAAACCGTCACCAAAGATTGTGATGACTGTGCTACAAGTGATGCCATCATCGACACACTAGGAACCGTCACAGAGGCTGCAGATGGCTTTCCCTTCATACCAGCTATCATCTTTGCTACCTTATTTTTCTGTAACATACTGTCAGCCAGATACCCTTCCGCAACAAACGAACTTTTCCAACCACCGTGTTTTTTTAGTGTAGTTATTGAGGCTTTTGCATTGACCACCAAAGTGAACGTTCGATTTTCACAATGACTTGTATAGGTACACTTTCGGATTATCCAGACCCAACCTTTCAGCAACTTTACTCGGAATCTTTCCGAAAGTGTTTTTGCTAACCGGCTAAAGAGTACACTTTTTATTTTGATAAGCTACGAAAAACCTAAGAACACCTTGCGAACGCAACGCCGAATATTCTCTCACCCAACGAGCAGCATTCAATTCTTTTTAATCAATAATTGTAAATTTTCTATTTACATCATTCTTCGCCATTAAAACGTTAATCACGATTACCGTCCTACAATCTTCGATATCGGAAGAGAGCATATTCACCAATTCGTGCGTTCTGCAAATGCTAGAAATTTCCATAATTAAAACGACCTTTAAAATTTAAGTTACGGGTGTAACAATCTATTCAACAAAAGAGAATCACAATGAAATTTTACCTTATACATCAAAAAAATGTTATTAGAAGTTTCTTAAAGGAATTTTTTGAGCTGTTTTCGGAACAACACCTCTGATTTTTTTGGAAGGTATTCTTTATTTTTATTCTTTACAAATGCTTCTACTTTATCAAACATTTTAACATTATTTTTTTTATATGCAACATTGTTCTTAGCGTAAATAATTTTGGCCACAACGTGTTTGATAAATATTTCTGCGACTACGAATAGAATAAATAAGTCATACGTTTAAAATTAACAAAAATTATAGTCAATTTCCAAGTCTTTAAAAAACGCTAGCAAAATATTTTTATCAGCACCATTTACCGTATTTGCTGTTCTCCAAAGTAGAAAGTCTTTGTACATTTTAATAAACGCAATATTTGATTTTACTGAAATCAAACATTACTGGCTTTCGCTGTCTGTGCGAACACGTAGTCCGACATGTTACAAAATATTTTTATGACATGACGCGAAAATCAAACCAGTTAACTATGATACCTATTTACAAACACGATTTTTTATCCTTAGCAACGTTACTAATTTGCTAAATTTTAAAATTTCTAATCTAATATTTTGCTAGTTTCAATCAGAAAAAAACTATCGATTCCACCACAGAAAATATGAATATATTTTTCTAATTGTAATAATAGCTATAATAATTTACACAACTTATTTTTTTATTATTAACTTTAAGAAGTACATAATAACAAAAAAACATTATATACAATGTGTTTTAAAAATGAATACAAACATTTTAACCATCTGTAGATCTCGTTTAAAAAAAAGTTTTTTTTAGATAAATTTTTTTCCGAATCTTAGCCGTTGTTAAGATAAATTTAGTTAAAGTCTTGGCGAAAATTCCATACACGCTATTGGTTAAACCAGTAAAATGCACCATTATAATTGTCACCATAATACTATAGAAAATGTATAAATTTACAAAATTTTATGAGCGTATCGTACTTTTTTATCAGAGATATAGCGGTAGAAAAATTTGAAAAAAAATTATTTTTTGCAAAAATGTTATTTAGAAAAGTGATTTGTTTTAGTGAAATCTATTACTGGTTATAATTTTTGTATTTATTTTTGAAACACCCTGTATAATAACACGGTTTTAGAGACCCGCCATCCTTGTCAAAAATTTAATTTTTGAATAATTGTCTAAAAATTGTGTTATTGAAATTCTACCTAAGTCTAAGTAAGCCAATTTTTTGATGTCATCTTTTTCGCTCTTTTGATCAGCATCCGGGCAGTAGTAGTTGTGTGTGTCTGTCAGTTGCGTTTACCTGTGCTCATCATCGACCAGCCTGGAGAGTGTCTTATCTGATCACTCCCTATTTCTATAACAATGTTTTCCTCAAGCCTCCTTTTATAGCCAAATTTTGAGTGACGTCAGAGTGACTACGTGACTGCAAACGGGAGTGCTTGGCGCGCTTTTCTAACAGTTTTTATTAAATTATTGTTGTTGCTACAAGTGTTTACGTGTCTATTAGCAGAAAAGTTTAAAGCATTAGCTTTTTCTCACAGTTTTTCAGATGGTGTTGCCAGGGGTGTTTACGTGACTCTTAACAGAGATGCGTGCCGCGTTTTCTAACAATTTTTTCAAAAATTTTATTTATTGGCGATTATTCGAGATCCGCAAGAGGGCGCTTAAACTCACAAAATGCAGTTGTAGCAGTAAACAACAAATGCTGTTTACATTGGTTTACATGTGTTGCGTGTAGGTCTTGCCTGTTTTGTGCATAATTTAGTATCGTAGTCTTAGTGACAATTATTCTAAAAATTGATATTAGTGCAGCTAGTGAACTACCACAGCTACCATGTAACAGACACATAAAAAAAAATCCACCAAGTCTAGAAAATTTTGTTCGGTCCCACAGTGCTCTTCAAATTGCACAAAAACATTTTCCTGCACACATTCCCCGTCAGTTATTCAAAACTTTGTAAGCAATGACAACACCAGTTAAAATTAAAAAAAAATATAACCAAATTTTTTTTTTAAGTTTGAAAAAAATGCCTACTTGTGATTTGCTTATTTTAGGATTAATAAAAGAAGAGGAAATGAAATTATTTTGAATTTCCCAGAACAACAAAATCAAGATGTATTTAAACAAAATGTAGATATTAGAAATGAAGAGACAACAAAGGTAAAATCTTCAACTTGTATTTCAAGGTCAGCATCTATACAAGCCTATGTCTAACAAAAATATACTTTTACAGAAGATAAGACCACCCAAACAAACTTTAATCATTTTTCTCTTCCTGAACTGCTAAAAAACTGAACAGTTTTACAGGTAATTTTGTTCCCAAGAAAAAAATAGACATATAAAATTGAATTTTGCAGGTATTAATCGTGATACCCTAAATAAGTCACCTTTAATGTTGTACCTATGTTATTTTTACCAGAAAACGGTGGGACCATTATGTGGCCCCTCTGCTTTTCGGCGAACAGCTACGTGTAGATTGTAAGGTTAAATATTTAGGGGTTATTTTAGACTCCCGTTTGACCTGGAAATCACACGTAGAAGAAAAGATGCAAACAGCTACCAGCATGCTCTGGACGTGCAGAAGAGCTGTTGGCAGAATCTGGGGTCTTACACCCCGCGTTATGCTTTGGCTCTATAACTATGTTGTCAGACCAATGATCACGTACGGCTCCCTTGTCTGGTGAACCATATCGAGTGCGTCCTGGGCCAAAAAGAGTTTGGCACGGGTCCAGCGTTTCGCCTGCTTGACAATTATAAGGGCCTTCCGAACTACACCGACCGCAGCCATGGAGCTCATTGTGGGGATTCGGCCACTTCATTTTGTTGTGAAAAAGTCTGCTGCAATGGGTTTCCTACGGCTTCGCGGTACAAATCGGTATAAAACAGCAACCGGAAAGAGTCATCGGACAATATCCACTAGGATGTTAAATTTGGACCCCATTTTTGAAATGGGGGACGACAGTGTGACCCCCAGGATTGCTACAAATCACAAGTATCTTGTGAACATTCCACCACTTGACAACTGGTGTAAAAAAACAAGCAGCTTTAGAACGGGGGACTGGCTCGTCTGCTTTACTGAAGGGTCGGTTCACCCCAATGGAGCGGGCTCAGGAATATCTATATGTGGGCTCGGTGTTAAAATTTCAATACCTTTGGGCAAACATGTTGACGTTTTTCAAGCGGAAATCTTCGCTTTGCTCGCTTTTGTGACTGAGTGCGTGCAGAGAGCTTTGTCAAATAGGCTAATCTGCATTTGCACCGACCGTCAGGTTTCGCTGCAGGCCTTGCAATCGTGCAGGTACTTATCGAGGCTTGTCTGGGAATGTCACAACAGATTACAGGAACTGGCGGAGTGCAACAAAAAGGTTGTACATTGCTGGGTACCAGGACACTGTGGTCTAACGGGTAACGAGAGGGCTAACGTTCTGGCTCGAGAGGGTTCACAAATGGACTTTATCGGGGCAGAGCCGGCTCTTGGCGTTAATAAAAGACGACAAAAAGACACACTTTATAAGTGGATAGAATTTCGCCATCTCTCTGAATGGTAGTTTCAAGATGGCATGCGGCAATCCCCGCTTTTTTTTTTTAAATTTGTTTGTATCCAAAACTTTTTGACTAGTGGATGATAACTTTTCACCAGATTTGCTTTCTTTCCACACTTTTCAGTCTACCAATGGGACAGTTATTGAGTCCATATTGGTTCATTTTATAACTTTTTGGTTTTAATGGTTTTCCTAGCTTCCTCTTCTTGTAAGCGTTGAGCGTCAAATAACAAAACAAAAATTCATTAACAACTAACTTTACGCACTACTTTGTGTTGACAAGAATAATAATAGTCCTGACCGAGTCATTTATCCTTATTGCACATAACCGAGCACTTAACCCTGACTGGGATGTGGCTGTTTACACCAGGGTTGGGTAACTACAATTTGATACGTTTGCTACTCGTTAACTATTAAAAACCGTTTTTGTTATAAAAATTATAAAATTTTTATTAAACAACTTCACTTGATTAATAACAACTGAAGTGCACTGAATTATCTACAAACTACAACACAAAAACTTTACAAGACGGTTTTAATTTTTGTTAGTTAACAACCTGTAGTAAAATGGTATAATATGATCTGATCGTCGTACTGCACGTGAGGTTTTCGTCCCGCTTGAGCTTGCATTTTAAATTTTTGACGGTTTGCTGTGTCATTTATTGTATAAGATGTTATGTGCTTTGACAGTAATGATAGATAACTTCGTGATGGATCTCCTTAGAGTAGGTGTGTAGAATAAAATGTAGCAAGCACCCAAAAGCACCAAACAATTTCACTATGCACGACGCACGTTTCGACAACAAAGTTGTCATCCTCAGGTGGGGAATTAAACTATCATTACTAGTATTTTAGTAATGATATCTAATAACTCTAATGTCATAAAACAACCAATCAAAACAGTTTGCTATATTTTACTACGTCTACTACATTTATTACGTTTGCTAGTGTAGCAAACAAAGCAAATTTTTCGGTTATTTACCCAACCCAGGTGCCCTACGTAACTTTATTTTATTTTCCAACAGGAAAACCCATTTACAGGAACTATAAAATAAAAGCTAAAGTTACCAACAATAATAATCAAACATATACAAGTTTAAATACTATAATACAATACCAAAACTATAATATTAATATAAATTAAAAAGAATCAATTGCACAATTTAAAATACATTTTATTGAGTCATGGTTTAGATCACAGGTACTACTCAATTTGTTACATAGCGAATACATGAGTGAAATGGGAGACCTAATCCCTACAATTGACCGACTAGCAGTTGTATAAAAGGTATTACGCGGCTGACGACAATTAAACGGGACATTGAAACATAGACGGCCTAAGAGATAGCTGCAGTCAATCTGGTTGTGAGTTAAATTATATATATATACAATAGCTCTTCAGGCCCTCGGGCCCATGGCTTCAATTTTTTCGATAATTTTTCTCCAGTTTTTTCTGTTCTTGCTCCCTTCCATCCAGTCCCGGACTCCTACTCCCTTTAGATCGTCTTTTACCATCTCCAACCATCTCTTTTTCGGTCTCCCTCTTTTTCTTTTGCTTCCTTTTCCTCCCAGTAGCGCTTTTTTTGTATGCCTATGCGACGCCATCCTCCCTACGTGACCTAACCACCGCACTCTTTGACCCTTTACCTTTTGGGTTATGCTTGGGTATCCATATATGTCCATTACTTCTTTATTTGTTCTTCTTCTCCAGTTGCTTTCCTTATCTTTCACTCCCCCAAACACCGTTCTTAGTGCTTTTCTCTCCCACCTTTCCAACTTTTCCGAGGTGCTTTGGGTCATGATCCACATTTCACATCCATATAGCTCTGCTGGCTGGATTACAGTTCTATATATTCTAATTTTTGTTTTTCTCGACACTATTTTGCTTCTCAACACCGTGTTTAATGCCCCTAACGCTTTCGTTTCTTTAGTTAGTCTCTTTTCTATTTCCATTATTTCATCACTAGTTCCATTTACCGTAACCCCTAGATACTCATATCTGTCTACTCTTTGAAAGCAATACTTTCTGCCATTTTGTCCTATCACTTCCAGGTCTCCTTGTACTTCTCTTTCGTTTGTTCCCATATACTTTGTCTTGCTTTCATTTACCTCCAGTCCATACCTTCTCGCACTCTCTTCCAGATTTTTAAACATTTCCTTTATCACCTTTGTGGTTCTTGCGATTATTGCCACATCGTCCGCATAAGCAATCACCTGCTGCTTACTATAATATATTACGTTCTCTATTCTTATTCGGCTTTCTCTCATGATTTTTTCCAATACCAAATTGAACAGAACTGTTGATAGCGGATCGCCCTGTTTTAACCCCTTTCGAACTGGGAACTTTTCTGTCACGCTTCCATCCACTACCACCTTGCCCGTCGAGCCTTCTAACGTCATTTTTATTAATCTGGTCAACTTATTTGGTATTCCTAGGTTGTTTATTGCCTGGTACATCATTGTTCGATCGATTGTATCATAGGCCCTTTTAAAGTCTATAAACAACATATGTAGGGGCAGCTTTTGTTCATAACTATTATGCTGTATCATTTTCAGACTAAAAATTTGGTCGATCGTTGATTTCCCTACCTTGAAACCTCCTTGATATTCTCCCACCACTTCTTCAGCATATTCACTTAATCTCTTGCGTATCATCATTGCTAATATTTTATATGTAACGTCGAGTAGGGATATTCCACGATAGTTTTCACACATAGTAGCATCTCCTTTTTTGAGTATTGGACATATAAGACCAATTTTCCATTTTTCTCCGTTCAACTTCTTATTATTATTTCTGTTATTTTATCTCGTAACCTCTTCCCCCCATTTTTAATTATTTCGCTAGTTATTCCATTTTCCCCTGGACTCTTATAATTCTTCAATTTTTTTATTATTTCTTCTATCTCTTCCTTTCTCGGTTCCTCTACCGCTCCTCTTTCTTTTATGCTTCTTTCATTTTCTAGTCTACTCTCATGCATTTCGTTTCCACCTTCATTCAATAATTCTTGGAAGTACTCCACCCATCTTCCTTTTTTCTCTGTCAACTCCTTCAACATCTCACCTTCCTTACTTCTACAATACCCTGCTCTTTCTTTCTTAGTTGCATTTTGCTTTAGTTCTTGGTAAAAATTTCTTATTTCTTTATTAACCATTCGGTCTTCTACCTTTCTTACTCTTCCTTCCCAGTATTCACGTTTTTTCTTTCTGCATACTTGTTTAGCAATCCTCCTTTCCTTCTTATATCTTTCTTTACTTCTTTCTGTATTCTTCATTGCTTCTATTCTTGCCTTATTTCTCTTTCTCAACGCATTTTCACACTCTTCATTAGACCAGTCTTTGTCTGTTTTTCTTCTTGGCTTCACTTGAAACCATTTGTCTGCACTTTCTCTCAGTGCTTTTTCAATCTTCGCCCACTCTACCTCTACACTTTCCGTTTCCTCAAGCTCTCCCAAGCTTTTTCTACATCCTCTTCAAACTTCTCTTTCAATTCCCTCGTTCTTATTTTCTTTTCATTATATTTTTTCAGTCTGTTTACCTTCTCCATCTTCCTTCTTGGTATCTCTTGCCTGACTTTAGTAATTACTAA
Source organism: Tribolium confusum (assembly GCA_029207805.1). NCBI lineage: Eukaryota > Metazoa > Arthropoda > Insecta > Coleoptera > Tenebrionidae > Tribolium > Tribolium confusum. Next base: position 20,650,133 of record JALGAY010000008.1, on the reverse strand, counting down.
CGAATGATCTGAATTCGAATCTGCCCCTCTATAGCTTCTCACATTTGTCACTGCCTTTATATTTCTTTCATCCACAAGTACATGATCTATTTGGTTATAGGTTTTCCCATCTGGAGAGACCCACGTGCCTTTGTAAATATCTTTTCTATCGAAGTATGTACTCATTATTCTGAACCTATTTTCCGTCGCAAACTCTATCAACATCTTCCCATTCTCGTTCGACTTATTATGCTTACTTTTCCCCCCTGTTATCTTCTGGTGTTCGGGCTCTCTCCCTACCTTAGCGTTCCAATCCCCTACAATTAACTTTAGATCATACTTCGGCATCTTTTCTATTTCCTGTTCGATTTTTTGGTAATATTCTTGTTTCCTTTCGATATCCTTTTCTTCTGAAGGTGCGTGGACATTGACTATAGATATTCCTCGATATTTCCCTTTAATGCGTAGATAACACATTCTTTCCGACAAAGCTTTAAAATTTATAACTGCTTCCGACACTCTTTTGGACACTAAAAATCCCACCCCCAACATTCTATTTTCGCCACCGCTATTAAATGGCGTGTATTCTTTACAACTTGTAATGCTCTCACCCTTCAATTTAGTTTTCTGTAAGGCCAGTATGTTTATTTCATACCGTTTCATGATCATTATTAAATTTCTGATAGCTCCTTCTTCATATATACTTCTAACGTTCCATGTTCCTACTTTCATTTGCTTTTCATTCCAGTTTACTTTTTTTGTCTTCATTTTTTTTATCTCTTCGCTTTTATTCCAAACCGTTTTTTCCAGATTCATTGCCGTTTTCGTCACCCATTTCTCTTTCTTATCCGTATTTTTGCTGATCAGTTTTTTGGGGGCCTATTTATAGATTTCTCTATTGCTTGAACCGGAAGTAGCTTTTTCCTTTCCATATTCCATTTCCATACTTCTCCCTCAATCTCCAGTTTGTGGTATCTTATTTTCACTTGTTTTCCAACATTCCTGGCTTCATCTGCTGCATTCCTTATGGTTTTCCTCATTTCTCTTTCTTCCTGTGTTAGGTCGTGGTTTATAAATATCTTCTAGTCCTTTAAATTTTTTAATTTGTTTTTATTCTCCATTACCTTGTCCTTATCTTCTTTTGTTTCCATCATTACTAAGCACATGTCTTTTCCCACTTTTGCAGTCTCCTTTATTTGTACATCCACGCCTAAATTGTTCTTCATAAATTTTTCCATTTCCTCTTTTCCACTCCCTGAAGCCATTTTTCCTATTTCCAGTCCATATACCAACACATTATTTTGCCGCTTTTCTCTTTCCATACGTTCTACTTTTACACCTATCTCCCTCAAACCTTTTTTTATTTGCTCATTTTCTTTTTTTATATTTTCATTCTCTGTCCTTAGTATTTTATTTTCCTCTCTTAGACTTTTTAACTCCTCACGAGTTTCTCTTTGTTCCTCCCTTAGACAGCGAACCTCTTCTGTCACGTTCCTCATCATCCTTATTATCGTGTCAAATTTTTCTTCTTCATTTTGCTCTTTCTTAACCGGTGTTCTCGATGTTTTCTTACTTTTTTGGAAGAGCTCTCCCTCGGCCTTCCTTTTATTGCTATTATCGTCTGTACTTCCGTCACTTTCCATTATTTTTAGTCTGTATTAAATTTTACTCCACCCCTGGCTTTTGTATTACTAGTTGCGTATTTTTGACAGCTCGCGCCGCGCTAAGAACATCACCCGAATCGACTTCTCGGAGGTTATGTTCTTCTGGCGCTACTTTTCTCACCTCTCTTACACCTTTCGTTTACTCTTTTGCTACCCACTTTTCCTTCTCTCTTTCCTGCTTTGAATAACACCGCTTGGAAACACACCTGCTTGATACTACCCAAATTTTGAGTGTTGTTTCGGAGCACAGTTTCCCGCGATATCTATCCTTTGTTAGCCAGGACCGGACTTAAAAATTATACTAACAACTTAATGCATAAATTGAAATCTTTCTTAAAGTAATAAAAATAATCATGTCGTTAAAAAAGTTGATAAAATCACATAAAACAGAAATAAAAATTGTCGTCTAAATCAAAAAATATAAAATAAAAAATTGAATACACCCACCGGTGAAGCAAATTCCTGAATCCTGAATTCCTGAAGCATAAATATGCAAATTGCTCTATGCAATTAAACGTTTGAACAACAGACTTCTCAATAACTAACTCAATGCATCATATAACCTGAAGGTTTTTTTTATGAAACATTTATCAATTCCTACAATCGCTTGTTTTAAAAATTTCTAAACTAATGATGATCGGTAGATGAATTTTAATGGAAGCAAGTTAAATCAGAAGAGAAGAAAAAACGAGTCAAAATGTCATTCGACTTTCAAAAATTTCTTGCAAATAAATCTTACTTATCTGCATTAAAGTGTCAAAAGCTATCATGTTCTGGTTTCGTGAGTTTAATGTGATCGTAAAAACTCTGATATAATGATCCGACCTTTCGATTTTTTCATTTTGTCATCCGAAATGCTCATAAATATCGTTGTGGATGCAACAATGGTGTGATTAGTGACTCCTGGAGGCACGTACTTGACGCCTCATTGTAAGATCTTGAGGTGATCATGTAGAGAATGGAATGCAACGGCTACCACTCGAACGTAAAAATCCGAACGATAATAATTCACTTTGCCCACAATAATGCAGAAATTTTAATGCATAGCAAATCCGTCGAGTTTCTAAGAAAGTAAAATTGAATTTAATTAATAGAACATCTTGATCAATTTCTCTTTCAGGATAGACGCCGTCCACTAAAAATCTACTTTTCAATCTGTAAGATATAGGTATTGTAGATAGGATACCAAATCAACGATCCGTATTCTAATCTAGACCGTACTAAAGCGTAAAATAAAATAGTCAATGGCCGAACGTTAGAAAAAATTTTGCAGTTTCTATATATGAAACCATACAATCTATAAGCTTTACATATAATATCAGCAATATAGTCGTTAAAAGTAAGTTCTGCGTCGAAGATAATGCCCAGGTCTTTAACAGTAAGGGCTCGGTTTAAATCAATGATGCTATGTTGTAAGAGAATTCGATTAGATGGTGCTTTTTCGTGAAAGATATCACATTGCATTTAGACAGATTTAGTTGCAGATGATTTCTCTTACACCAGTTATACAGTGCGTCGAGATTGCTTTGCAGAGTTCTACAGTCGTCGATAGAATTAATTTCCAAGTACAATTTTAGGTCGTCGGCAAATAACAACTTATGACAAGAGTTCAACGAAAGAGAAATATCGTTTATGAAAAGAAGAAACAGAAGGGGACCAAGGTTTGACCCTTGTTGGACTCCGGAAGTTGGAGTGTATATCAGAAAGGTAATTGCGATATTTAACCTGTTGTTTTCTGTCGAAAAGATATGATTGCATTAACGAAAGCAAAGAACCAGAAAAACCGAAGCTATCAAGTTTATTTAAAAGTATATGATGATCCATATGATCGAATGCTTTTTGGAAATCCGTATAAATGGCGTCTACTTGTTTTCGTTTGTCAAGACCATCTGCAATGTACGGTGTAAAACAGGCTAAATTTATAATCGTGGATGGTTTTGTCATGAGACCATGCTGACAGGGAGAGATATAATTATTAACGCAAGAATAAATATGAGTGTAAATAATCGATTCAAATACTTTTGAAAAATTACACAAAATAGAAATAGGTCGATAGTTCTGTATTACGTTAGGATTACCATTTTTGAGTATTGGGCAAACTTGCGCGACCTTCCAAATTGTTGGAAAAGTAGAAGATTTCAGTGTTAAATTGAAAATATGATAAAGAGGTTTTACAAAAACGTACGCACAGTCCTTAAGTAAAAAACCTGGAATACTCACACAGGCCGATGTTAGGGTAGCTTTTACATGTTTCAGTTCCGTTACAATTAGAACATGAATTTGGTATATATACGCTCTTAAAAAATTCAGCAAAGTGATTCACTATACTACTGGGGTTAGAAACTGCTTCCCCATTTACCAACATAGTGCCTGGGATGCGGGACTTGTTTTTCTTTGACCGAACAAATGTCCAAAACTTTTTCGGATCTTCAGAGATAGTTGATTCCATTGATGAAAAATAATTAGAATATGCTTTTTCAATAAGTTGCTTGGTTCTTGATCGCAAAATTTTAAATTGTTCATACGAATTCTGACAATGAAATTTACGAAATCTTTTTAAAAAAGCCGACTTTTTGCGAAGACAATTGATGATTTCCATATCGTACCAAGGAGGAAAATTAGGATTTTTCTTATTTCTAAGAGATATTTTTGGAACACACAGATCGAAAATTTGCTGTAGGGTTTTGTACAAAATATCGCAGGATAAGTTTACGTCGTTTGTTTTTTCCAAATCTGACCAGTCAATGTTGAGTAATAGTTCATATAGACGAGGAAAATCTGCCTTTTTGAAATTATAGGAAAGTACCTTGTCATTAAAAGAAAACGTATCTGGTTTATGGAATTGAGCTTTAAAGTAGAATTTAAGTGTAGGATGAAAACTATCTTCAGGAACGAGAGAAATATCTGATTTGTCTACCGGACAAAGAAACTTAGCAAACAGAAGATCCAGCATGCTATTGTGATTATTAAATATTGTATTGTATTGTTTAAGATTATGAAATGATACGAAGTCTCTAAGTGAAAAAACAAAATTGTTATTTAGATTACTACTATACTGAGGTGTATTAAAGTGTCACCTATAAAAATTATATTCTCTTGGTGCAATTTAATTAAGCCGTTAAGAAGATCGAGAAAAGTGTCGTAGTCGTTGAAAGTCGTTGAACGATGTGGCGGGAGGAATATAGACAGCAAAAATATAAAAGTGTTGATACATAGTAGTGCTTAATTTAATAGCTACCACATCAATTATTGGAACCGCTTCCATAATATTAGACACATCAATTTTTTGACAAGAAAAATTGCCATTCACAGCAATTAAAATACCACCGCCTCTAGAGTTGCCTAAAACTTGATGATTCCGGTCCTGGCGATAAATATGAAAGTTATTAGAAAATAGTTTATTGTCAAAAATACTAGAATCTAACCAAGTTTCTGTTAAAATAATCAAATCAAATTTCTCGGAAATAGGTAGATAAAAAATTGTTGGAGAATTCGGAGGTTTTTAACCTTAAACCCCTTACGTTTTGGTAAAGACATTGAATCGTAGTTCTAGAACAATTAGGGGGTGAAGCAATTTCTACTGTCTTCGTTGGTACTGGAACAGATGGTGCGGTTGTTGCGGTGCTTTCCGAAAAAACACTGAATTATTAACATTTGATGTAGAAGGAATAGTTATTGATGCAACAGGAGAAAAACGGTTCTTCTCTGTAGTAAATCTTCTTGGTTTAATATTTAAAATTCTAATATTATTTCCTTTAATGATATCTAACGCATTTTTTATTATTGTTCTTTTAGATGCATTATTAAGAGGAATGTCGTCTGTTAAAAATGTTTTTAACAATAATTCATTAACGTCTAAGTAATTCGATTATTGTGCGCTGCTAAATCGTGTATACTGTTGTTGAACTGAAATACGAATTTATTTAAAATGGGACGGTTGGCAAAATTAGGGCAGCCTACAAGAATTGTGTTGGTATTTTTGAAAGTGTCAACAATAGATTTCCCTCAGTAACCTGCAGCATTAAGAAACTTTTGAACAAGAACTAGAGAAGATGTAATTTCTTATCGGATAACCGCCTAAACTTTAACATCTACAGTACGAGTTTTACGTGCTGCTGAATAGAAAACTAAAAATTTCGTCTTTCACCACGTCGTCTTCCGACTCTTTGGCGTCTATCGTAATGGCCCAATGTAAATGAATTTAAATTTAGAAAGTGTTACTTATAAGTTACAAGCTTTTGTATTGAGAAACTCACTAGAAAACAATATTTTACATCTTTAAAAAACTAAATAATAAAGTAATGGATAATTTTTAAAAATTAAAAACATAAATAAATAGGTTCAAATGTTTTATTTGAGTGAAATTTTATGACTTACAAATTTTACAATTTAACAAAATAACGTGTCGTGTTTAAATTTCGTATGGAGGAACTCCTATAATATTTCCTCTAGAATTAAAAAAGTAAGCATTTTTATAATTGTTAAGAATAAATTACCTAGGTCCGTAATTGCAAACATAAAGCTTTGTATACGCAGATTGAGGAGTTGGTTGGTAATGAATATAGCCGCAACCTACATATTGAGTGTCTGCCCAAATAACCTAAAATATATTATATTAAGTATCAAGAACGATAAGAAAATTTTACAGATAGAAGACATTTATTATCTGAGATAAATAAAATGTTGTTAACGTTTGTAATGCTTTTGTCAGTTTGTGTGCAATTAATTTACATTAAAAGAAATATTTAATTAATTTTGAATAAATTTACTTTTTGTACTAGAACGGTAAGTAATGCTTTGATTTTGTTGTCAACAAGTGAACAAAATTCTTACCGATAAGTTTGCGTTTTTTGAAAAAGACTAGCTAAACAATAAAACAGAATTTAATTGCACAAAAAATATTTAACATATATTAGAATAAATTAATTTTGAAATTATACCTGTGTATAATGTCCAGCGCCTGAAATATCCGGATATTTAAATCTTGGATATTCATTTATCCACCACTGAACAACTTCATCAAATTTTGAGCCTATTACTTTTCCTTGAGTAGTCCAAAATGCTATATTTTGGCCGACACTAAAGCGACCTAAAACTTCTAAATTAAGCAACAAACAATTTTTTTTATGTATTTTACCATCTTTTACAGGAACATGTTGGTAAATACAGGTATCGGCAATTTTTTGAGCTTCTAAGGCTAAACGATCATCCCAACTCTAAAAAAACATTAAAAAAAGAAAAGATTTACATATAATGACACTTACCACCATTTTGATATTTTTCCCTTTTGGTTGTCCTGGTAGTTGCCCTGATAGAATTAGATATATATACAAGTTGTGTTTGTATAGAATTGCTTGCTTTTCTTCATTACTAACAACACCCCTTTCTATTTTTTTATTAAAAAAAATATTTTTAAATATTGGTTGCAAAACTTACCTATATTTGTCCACAATTTGCTTTACAGCCTATAATACTTAAACAAGAAATTGTAAAATCAATTAAAGCAATTTTAGCCATCTTTTTTTCTTACTAGAATACAAAAAAAATTATTTCTGATTAATCTTGGTTGAGATCAGTCTTTTATATAAAAAAATTTAGATAAATTTGGAAAAGTACTACGTAAAAATTTTAGTTATCTACTTAACACTATTTAATAAAAATATTAATCTGAAATAAGTGCAATAAATAAATAAATGATTGGTAAACATTAAAATATATAGATAAAAAGGTGTCAACAAGAAGTTTAAGCTGAAACATTAAAAGTAAATAAACTTAATAACTAAAGTTAATAAATAATAAAATAATAAATAAAGTTAATAAACTAAAGAAGAAAATTTTTTAATTCTGCTCTGGTGCCGTTGAACGAAGAGATAACTTTATTATCATATCTAAATTTAAAACAAATATGCTTTGAAGAAGTGGAAAGTTTAACAAATTTTTGTCTTTAATTTTTTTGTGTTGTAAATTAGTTTAAAATTATTTATTACTGTAGAAAATTTTTATCTGAAAATAAAAACGTGCACTTTTTTTAAAAAATATTTTTTTGCTGTTTTTTATTTTATAGCTAGATTCTTTTGCTTGTTTGGCCTTAGGCAATATAAAAACATTACATACTTGATCTGACAACAAAAACGTTTTTAATTTTTTACGATTACAAACACAATGATAGTAAGAATCTAGTGGCTCTAACAGATGGACAAGTACCTTCTTACCATTTGTTTTAATGTTACAATATTAACATACTTAATGATAAAAATAAAGTAACAAATTAATTAAAATAATTTTAAATCATAAACATACTTGCATTAGCTTGCATTAAACATTATTACTTGCATAAAACTGTTAATGTTTCATTATATTAGAAAATGAGAAAAGAAGTTTAATTTAATTTTTAAACGTTTCTGTTATTTAAACCATTACGAATAAAACTACTACATAGCGAACTGAATTATACAAAATTTAATCTCTACAACTTTTTTTTATAATATTTTTTGTATCTTTTGGTTATTAGAAACACATTTTTAAAAACAACGCAATCGCTGCACAATTTTTAAACTGTTATAATTTTTTTAAATAGTATTTAACCATTAAAATAAAACACTTTAATGGCTTAATTTCAAGTTGAGATAATACCAGTTGTATCTTCGTTTCCATAAAAAATGAAAAGCATTCGAGGGTGTGATTGGTTGTTGTCATGGAAAAGTATTAAAATTTGCGATACTACCGATAGTATCTCAACATGAAATTAGCCCATAATATTTTATTAAAATTTAAAATCTTGTAACTCCTAGAAAGATTGAATAATTCTAATGATCTTGTTTCTTTGTAACTTATTTTTTGAACTATAAGATGTTTAATTATAGAGTCTTTCCTAAAAGTTTCTTGTTTAAATTATACAGGATATCATAGACAAGTACTACAAAAAACGAAAAGATTAGACTGCTCCTATTTTGTTAGCTATTTTTAAAATTATTAAAAAATTAAATAAAATTTATCTAAATTTTTATTTTATTATTTATTATAGTAAAAACCGCGTAAATCAACAAAAGTTTTATTGATTTTTAAGTTATCATAATATTTACATCAATACATTTTATTGCGTTTTTATTTTTTTATAGACGAGGAAGTAATAAATAAATTATTTATTTCCTAATTTGTTGTTATTTGTTTTAATTGATAATTTTTTTACAAATAATTTCTTGCAAAATTTTATTAGCGATTTTTTAGGGCAAATTTATATCTTCGATTTACTACCAATTTAAAGTGTTGGCATATTTAGATTTTGACTGTCAAATTATTGAAATTTCTTATAAAAATTGATTGCGAAATTAAGTTGAATAAAATTGAAACATGAAAAATGAAAGGTAAGAGCGTACCGACTATTGTTTTTTGTTAAATTATTTAAAAAATTTAATTGTACTAAAATACAAGTAACATTTGTTACAACTAAAATCTCATATGTTCCTAAATAAATCACACAGAGGAGAATGAAACAGATAATAGATTTATTTTAACTATATCTGTTTGTAAAAACAAAATTCCAAACATTTTAATAAAAAACTTAATAACTCAATTAAATCAACTCAAATACCTCAAAAAGCTTACAAAGCAACTTGTAAATAACAATTTTAATATCTGCATCTTTACACAAGTATTTTGCTGTCACATAAATTTTCTTAATAGTAAAATAAATTATTGGTTAAACCCGATTATTAGTTATAACTTTTACTAATTTTCTATCGTTTTGATAGTTCTAAAAAACAGTGCTAAAGCTATTTTTTACATTTGAAATTATTTTACGACGGTCGTAATTTGGATAATACACAGATACGACTGTCACAAAAAAGTCGCAAAATTTATAATTGGTATTAACTACTCAACTTAAAATTGATTGTAACAAAAAAGTATTAAAGCTCCCGGATCGTTAGAAATAGAGCTTACGAAGCTAAAACGCTAATTTTTTGTAGCCATCTTAGTCGATTTGTTCAGGGACTGACTCGCTTTTTTTGAACCTCTCTAATAAATGCTTCCGCAATAGTTTGCTACAATTTGTATGAATTAATATTGCGGCGAGTAATTATATACTTACAAAGTATTAAATTGCATTGTGAACTATCTGAAATGACTAATCAGATTCAAGTCGCAGACAAAAATCTAATTTATTATTACCGTTTCCGGCAATTTGCATTTTAATTTTAAAGATCCAAAATAAAATTTTATTTTTATAAAATTTGATTTTGTTTATATTAGCGTTTATGATTTAAATGACAGAGATTACATTTGTGAGCGCACGATCTCTTTGAAGGTTACCTAAAAGTTAATTTGTCGTGGCTATAAGGACGCAATTTTAATTATTTTATATTGATAAAAATATTTATTTTTAAAACTTGTATAGAAGGTTGTGCCATAAAGCATAATTTAAAACACTAAAATGATTTATATTTTAGTGGTTTTAATACAAACCAATTACTCCAGCATCAGCAATAAGATTTGCCAAATATTATAGCTAAATGAATTGAATAAGTAACAATAATTTGGAGTAAATAGACTTCTGCTAAAGCCTGTAATTTATATAGTTTTAATTTATAATTTTGCTTCAATCTATTCGATTTGTATACGCATAATTTGGAACTAAATAAAAACACACAATAGTACAAAGTAAATCCAAAAATAATAAGTTGTTCAAACAGTAAAAAGACTCTGATTTAAAACTTTTTTGACGCGACAAATAATTTATTAAATGTATTGCATTGTAGTTGCAATTTGTGCATTTCAATGACTTTACATAATAAGCTAATTTAAATTTGAGCTTTTTCTAATTTTGTCCTTAACACGTTTTCTATTGTAAGCCACATCTCATGCGTATATCATCAACTAGAGCATCACTATCAATCTTTCTAGAGTATTTTTCAGTTTTCTTAAAATGTTAATTTTCGCCCTTTTTTTTGTAAGGCAACTTCAACGATATATTACAATTAGAGGTATTGTCGTTTTCTACAGAAGTTTTTAGAACGTTTTCTGACCTCGGAACATCAACTTCTAACTTTACCAAACGGGAAATTTGCAAATTCAAAAATTTCGTCTTCTGTAAAATATTCTAAACTGTTTTTGACTTTACGAAATCGAAAGTTTGTTACATAATAAAAATATAAAAATATTCTAGAATGTCTAGAATTACCTAGATATTAGGTATATTTTAGGTTTTGAAAGATTTGAAAAGTCTTAATCAGAAAATATATTGTTTTTTGTCGCCTTATTAGTACAGAATGTTCTAGAATATTCCAGATCATTAAGTCGCGTCAGTCGTAGTAAGCTTCATCTCAAACGTAAAGAAATTAAAAACTGTTTTATTTGTCAGTTTGTTAGTCTTTCGATTTGTATAAATCAGCAAAATTTTAGTAGAATGCTCAAGAAACGTAATTTCAATACAAGCCTCATTCCAAAACGACTAGCCGGGAGCATTCTTCCACCCCTTTCTCGATATCCCACTCAACAAAGTTCTACAAGTTCCCAGACTGAGCCCGATATGTCTGTTAAGGAAAAAGACAGTTTCTCTGCTTCTAGTCAGTTGGACCAAAACGACGATGTTATGAAATAAAACTATGCCGAAGCAGTGTCGTTTATCAACTCTTGTCATCAACGGCTTAATACATAAATTAAAAACATATCCAGATAAAACAGAGTTGTTTCTGCTTCCAATGGTAGAAAATTACGTCTCTCTATTCTCCTATCTGATGGGAACAGAAAGTGAAGAAAAAACCGTTTCAGGATCTAACAAACGTTAAACGAAAGGGATTTTTGTAGTGAGAAAAACGACAGAAATGCCTCTAGACCCCATGCTTGGTAACGATGTGATTTTCCTTTATTTTAATCTTGCTTTCAATTTTTTGTAGTAGAAGATTGTAAAAAAAATGACAAAAACGAAGCGACATACTCCAGAGATTTTAGTATATTAAACAACAACTGAAAGATTTTGATAAGCATTTGTTCAATGCCGAGTAATATTGACAGCAGTACATCAAATGAAAGATTGGAACCAGTTTGGTGTAATGGAAGTGAAATGTCGACGCTTTCTGAATCGTCGAATATTAAATCTAATACGATTGAAGAATAATAAAAAATGTTTCTCTTAAAATTTGTAGTTATTGTTTGCAATTTAAAAAAAATTATTAGTATTATGCTTGAGACCACTCTCTGGTTGGTCTTTTTATACAAGTAACAATACAACATTTTTGTGTTTATTATTTTTATTGCAGGAAAAGGTTGGCAATCGCACATACAAATAGAATAAAGGTGTGCTATTTTTTTGAGTTTTTTATTTGTTCTTTAATTGTTTCAGCATTCTCATGAACATTTTAGCATTCTCCTAGCAATTATCAATTTTACCGTGGAACATTAAATGCATTATATTTATTAGTACTGTTTATTTATTTACAATTGAAAATTATGTAATTATCTCTGGCTCGTGTGTTGTAATTTGTTGTTTTTATCAGCAAACATAGGGAACTTGACAAGGGCTTCTATGTTGGATGTAATATTGTTGTTAGCTATAGAAAGAGGGTAACGCTTAGAACTGATCTTTGTGGTACGCCGTTATCAAGGTGATATTTATTTGATAGTTGCCCATTTATTTTTATTTGGACGCTTCTGTCTGTTAAAAAGTTTTTAATAAAGTGGTGCATATTCCCGTCAACTTCCCACTTTAATAGTTGTTTCAGTATTCTATTTTTCTATAGAGTATCATATGCCTTTTCTATATCAAAGAATATGGCTATAAAGTCTTGATTGGTTGTAAAGGCTTCTGATATCTTATTATTTAATAAGATTATGTTGTCTGTAGTAGATCTTTGGCTTCTGAAGCCACTTTGAAAGAGAGATAAGACCCCTTTTGTTTCCAAATACCACATCATCTTTTGTTTAATATTTTTCAAGAATTTTGCAACCTGAGCAGGTTAGGGAAATTAGTCTGTAACTGCTTGGTTCTTGTTTTGGCTTACCGGGTTTGTAGATGAGCACTATATAGGCATTACTCCAAATATTAGGGAATGTTCTAGATTCCAATATATAGTTAAAAATGTTGAGTATGTAGGTTAGTGCTCTATCTGGTAAGTGTTGGTAGAATATAAAAGGAATACCGTCTGGGCCAGGTGCAGAATTTTTGCAGCTATCAAGCGCGGTTTATAGTTCGGCTTTGGTTATATCTTCGTTAAGTGGGTTATTGTATGAGTCAGGGACAAATGTTTTTATTTTTTGAATATAAATCATTTCGAAAATAAGTCTTTTTAGAAAAAATGTATCTTCATCAAAAATTTCAACTTTCTAAAACTCAAATTTATGTTTTGTTTCTTTGACATGGTTAGCTAAAGCTGTTAAATTATCGTTACATTGTAAGTTATACTCTCTGCAATTATATTCATTTTTATCTTATTTTTAAGTTTAGTTTAGTTTATACAATATAAATTTAATTACAAGTTAACTACATTACATTTTACTAATTTTTAGCCTAAAAATGTTATTACGTAAACGAAACGTGGCAACTCGTTTCTTTATTCAAAAATTTATTTATTTATTTATTAAAACTTTTTAATAAAGTGTCGTAAAATCTTATTGCAATTATTCGAAAATACTTAATAAAGTAATCATTAGACATGTTTTAAAGTCGATAAGTCTCAGTTTATCAAAAGATGTGAAATTATTTTGTTATGGTCTTATAAAATCGCTTTAAACCATTATGTGAATTGATGCAAAATAGTTTAAATTATTCTGAAATAATAACGATGATCATTTTATAAAGTAAGAATAAAACAATTTAGAATTTTCTGTTCCGTTGCACCGAGCCAACAGTTGAGTAAGCTGAGACAACAGCCAAGTGTAGACCGACTAGAACTTTTTTGTTTTCTATAGATTTTTTTAGAATATTTTCTAGCGTTCTCAAAATATTTTTTTGTTTAATAACTAAAAGAATACAGAATTTAACCATTTGTTTACCCAAGAAGAATTTACCCAATTATTTTGAAGAAGTGTAGACTGACTAGAGGTTTTTACGTTTTCTATAGATCTTGCTAATTAGAATATTTTCTAGACTTCTCAAAACGTTGATCTTTAAATTTCGTTCGGTAAGATAACTCCAAAAATATACCACAATAAAAACTTTTTTTATTTTTTATGGAAGTTTTTAAAACGTTTTCTGACTTCGAAACGTCGACTTTTAACTTTCTGCTGGTAAGACAAATTCAGTGTTTTACTACAAGGAAGTTCTCTCATCTTCGGTAAAATATTCCAAATATAATTAACATAATTCGTTACATAAAAATAATATAAAGTGTTTAAAATAATCTAGATATTAGGTATATTTTAGATTTTAAAAGATTTGAAAAGTCTTAATCAAAAAATTAATTGTCCTTTTTCACCTTACAGAATGTTCTAGAATATTCCAAATCATTAAGTCACGTCAGTCGTAGTAAGCTTGATCTCAAACGTAAAAAAATTAAAAGTGTTTTATTTGTCAGTTTGTTAGTTTTTCGGTTTATATAAACCAGCAAAATTTTAGTAGAATGCTCAAGAAACGTAATTTTAATACAAGTTTCATTCCAAAACGAATAGCCGGGAGCATTCCTAGACCCATTACTCGACATGCCACTCAACACAATTCTACAAGTTCTCAGACTGAACCCGCTATGTCTGTTAAAAAAGAAAACATCAGTTTTTCTGTTTCTAGTCGGTGAGATCAAGACGACGATGTTATGAAACGAAACTACGCCGAAGCAGTGTCGTTTATCAACTCCTGTCATCAACGGGTTAATACAGAAATTAAAAACAAACATCCGGATAAAACAGAGTTGTTCCTGCTTCCAATGGTAGAAAATTTTAGCCCCCTGTTTTCCTATCTGACGGAAACAGAAAATGAAAAAAAAAACCGTTGCAAGAACTAACAAACGCAAAACGAAAGGGACTTTTGCAGAGAGAAAAACGACAGAAATGCTTCCAGACTCCATCTCTGGTAACGATGCATTTCCCCTTTATTTTAATCTTGTTTTTATTTTTTTTGTAGTAGGAGATTGTAAAAAATATGACGAAAACAAATCGTCATACACTAGAGATATTAATATTATTAATCAACAACTGGATAATTTGATAAGCATTTTTTCAATGTCGAGGAATATTGAAAGCAGTACATTAAATAAAAGATTAGAAATACCACCAAATCCGTCAAATCTGCCAACTAACGAATATGAATATGAAGACACGGAAAGCAGTAGTATTTTGTCTGATGAAGAAAATATGGGTAAAGTGTTGGAGCCAGTTTGGTCTAGTGAGAGTGAAATGTCGACGCTTTCTGAATCATCGGATATTAAATCCGACAATTGATGAATAATAAAAAATGCTTCTCTTAAATTTTGTACAGTTTTTATGTGTAATTTTAAAAAAGTTATTAACATGCCTTTTAATTTCTAAAATTTCAAAATTAAACTCAACTGGTATTCGTTTCATACAAAAACATAAAATAAGTATAAATAAATAAATAGGTAAAAAATAATGTTTACACGTCTTGTAATTTGGTCAAAACAAAATGTTCCTGCGCGCTCAATGAAAAGAGAGAAGTAGGGTATGTAAGCGAGCTAGAACGATGCTACACTGTGCTTTTACATGCTTTTGAGAAAGTTTCTTTGTTTTTCAGTTTTAATTATTAGTTATCGTTTTTAAGAACAATACAAATAATTGTGATTCTATTTTCCCATTTTTTCCTTTACTCTTTCTCACATGATCACGCAGATCACGCAGAAGAAATAGATGATACAAAACTGGTAATCTACAATTAGTTTGTTTCTTTTCGCACATTTTTTTCTCGCCTCTCAAGAGCGCGCGTACATGTAAATACGTAAAATAGCAAAACAATTTGACAGTTATTACTGTCATATGAGTATTTTGAGAAAGATATTAAATCAGATAGACTTGAGGTATAATAGAAAATGCTTTTCTCGAATTTTGTGAGGGTTTTGTATTGTAACGAAGCGTATTAATATTTAGTAAACAAAGCAAGATAACGCCGAGTGGCGTCATTCGTATACATCATGCCACCTTTACTGCCATAACGTATACCTCCCACCACTTCGAGAACCAACGCTCCGATACGTTACTCCTTTAATTCCCCTCGCCACAATCGGGGGTTATAAATTGCACGTAGTCGCAGCCACTATTTCTACGGGTGTATTATCTTTGTAAGTAGCCACCCCCAAACCCCGTCACCTCTTGGTGCATTAACCCAGGGATTTTTCCTCTCCGATACCGCTACCCACGGTGCATCAACCCGTGGGTATATACTTCCTCCTGAAACCGCTATTCACAGTGCATAAGCCCGTGGGTAATTCTACCTCTCCTCTACCACAAGTGCGAGCCGCCAAAGCCGACACGTAGAGGACGAGAAGCCGACAACGAGAAGCCGAGGACGAAGAACCACCGAGAACGAGGCCGTGTACCGATTATTAGTTTTAGTTTCATAATTATTTTTTTTATTTATTTGTACATTGTTATATATTTAAATAAAATCCCATCAAAAGCCGCTTTTCTCTCTCTCTCTACGTCACCCAAGACCCTCACACGGAAACAACCAGTGTTGTAGTTTAATTTTTTTTTAAATTATTAAAGGATTTATAAAGTATAAATTTTAGAACACTGAATAACTAGTCTGACATTATTTATTGTTGTATCAAAAGATATACGGCAGAGGGAAAGAGGTACGAAAGAAACCGAGAATACAGACGACTAACTCGACATGCAAACCGGTTCCATCACATTTAAATTACTGCTGGATTACTTACTGTATCGTCTTTACCACATTACAGATATTTTGCAAACTTGGCTCTAAGAATATTTACATCAAAAACTTACTAAAATAAAATTAAAAAATGTTTTCTTTATCGTAATCAAAGCTAATAAAATGCACACACAACAACTAGTTACCACTAAAATAAATACAATAAACACAAATTAAAGCTTAAACTTAAAGCCATCCCTGTTTAAGGCAACAGCTGCACTTCTGTGATTAATTGGTAACGAAATGTTGACATAGTTATCTAGTTGGACAATAATTAGTTATTTTGCGCTTTGATACATCAAAAACAAAGCTGGACGATTGTATGAAGTATTTAACGACTTTTTTACAACTTATTAATAGACGTGTCTTACAAATATTGTGTATAAGGAGAAAAAAATTGGTTCTTAATGTGATGCTTGATTTAGGCCTGTGAATAGATAAATTTCGCGAGATTAACACCATTTATAGTCAAAGCACAGTATAAAAATGAATCAGTAATAAGAGGGTGCAAGCCCTTTTGTAGAAGTGAGAGAGCGCTTGAGTGGTTAGAGTGGCGCCATCAATTTAATCAATTTAAGCAAAGAACAAACAAAAACCAATTATCTAAATATTTGTCTTGTACTGGACTAAATAATTTTAAGGCTTTGTATCAAAGGTTTAACCAATCAAACGATTCATAAATTTGAATTATTATCAACAGATAAAAACGTTATGCTTTCAACGAGACTTTTCAAAAAACAATTACAGCTTCATCGTCTCCTCCTAAATTTTGTTCAAGGCAGATCTTTGGCTAGTAGACGTCATGCTTGTTTGCTATTACAGACGAGGAATTCCTCAAACTAATGAGTCAAAGAGTTACGAAAGAAATAATAGCAGAAATAAAAATGGCAAAGTATTTTTTTTTGTAGTCGACTCTACGCCAGACATTGCAGATATTGACTAATTAGCCGTAACAATTAGATACGTTTCTAAAAAAAAATTTCAGTAGAAAGATTTTTCTGCTTTGTACTTAATGTGAAACATAAATAAAAGTTGTTAATGCTGTTACAGATCTTTTCGATAAAAATAATACTGATTTAAAGAATTGCAGGGGAGAGTTGTATGACAATGCTTCTTACATATCTGAAGAGTACACTAGACTACAAACAATAAAAATAATATAAGAGTAATAAGAGAAACAACACGAACAGCAGTGTAGTGCTCATTTGCTGAATTTAGTCGGAGAGCATTCGACTAGTAGTTGCAAAAAAAGTCTCAATTGTTTCATGTCTTTTAATAATTTTTAAAATTTTTACTCTTGCTCCATCATTTGGTGAAGATGTCTTTACAAAAAAGACAATATACACCTAACAAAGTTTGTCAAAAACACTTTGATTTGCGAAAAATGTCGCTTGTAAAGCTTAAAATTAAGACTGGAATGAAGTAATAGAAACACTTACAATTATTGTAAATGACAAAAAGAAAAAGCAATTACACAAAGTGAAGTATTCTCCACTAGCTTTAAAGATTAAAAATTGCTTTTTTGTCAATTTTCTGAAATTTGTTACCTCGATTTAAACTAACAAGTAAATAGCTGCATTCACTAAAGTCGATTTAGCAATTCGAAATAAAAAAGTAGATTTGATTGGCAGAGAAATCTTTAGAATTAATACTTACTGTGTAATAATTGACAGAATAGCTAACAAAATGAAAAAACAAAAAAATGCTTGTGATGAACTCAATTCGTTATTTGGATTTTTAACTAGTGCGGACAAAGACGTCTTTGATCTACAGACACTTATAAAAAAGAGCGAAAAACTGTGTAGTTTTTATGACAAAGATAGAAGTTTTTGTGAACAAGTGTTTATATTTTTTAGGTATCCAAAGTAATTAAAAGAACGAGCACATAGCACTAAAACTGTTTTTGGAAATTCTTACTATCCAATTGTTTAGCAAATAAGTCGTTTTTCGTCTTGAAAAGGATAAAAATTACACAAGGGCTACCATAACTGAAAAACGTTAAGAAATGTAGCAATTTTGACGATTGAATCCAAGGTAACCAAGAAGTTAAATTTTGATAATATTATAATGTTATTTTTAAATTCTAGTTTATAAAAAAAAATTTTTGATTACCGCAGACAATAGTGATTGTATTATTATAAACTTGCTATAGGTAAATGTCCGGTCAGCGCTCAGCTGGCAATAGCGTTCATCGAGTATGACATAAAAAATTAGTAACTTTTTTACCAAAAGATCTTTAAAAACCATTAAAAAATTTTGTTACCCGCCTATGGATGCCTTATTTTACAATAGTTAGCTTTAAAAATCGTAGCAACAAGTTGTGTATCTGACAATTATCATTTGGAACAAATGTCATCATATTGTCGCCTTAGAATGTCCCTTGTAATTGTAACCAATTTAATTTTTGGAAGAAAATAACTATAATAAGGTATAACACAAAATACAAAAATTAAAGTAAATGCTTAAAGTGGCCCCCATTTGCGTCTGCGCAAGCATCAGCTCTTTGTATTAATGAATCTTGAATTCGTAACATTCCACGATGATTTCGTATCCATCATCAGCAGCATCCATCACCCGGTTTAAAAGATCGTCTTGTATTTTAACAAGTGTTTTGTATACCAGGTCTTTTATGTGGCCCCACAGATAATTTTTTTTTATGCAAAATGTTCCAAATGCTCCAGTGACTAACATTAAATTGGCGGTATAATTCTCTAATACTAGCCTCTGGTGCTTCTTTAACTCGTTGTAGCACAGCCTCATCGATGTCTAGCTTCTTTGGTCTTTCTATTTCGTTGCCTATTGGTAAAACAGACCTCGTTTCGCGAAACTTTTGAGCTATCTCTTCGAATGTTTTTTTGTTTGGGTGTCTTTTGTTTGGAAAACGCTCAGCGCATGGCTTCATAAAATTTTTTTAGGCATTCTCCATTTATCAAATGCATACCAGCATATTTATTGATAAAATATTGTGCCATTTTATAATCTTGTTATTTTGACAAATTCAAATATCAATCAGAGACAAGTTAGTTCTAAAACTAACTTGTCTTTGATATCAATGATAATGCTAAGATACCATTTTTAAATCATAAACTATCTAATAAAGGTGAATTATGGTAAACGGCTCGTCAAAATAAAAGGGGGAAATCAAGGGAAATAATGCAAAATAATTTTTGGAATTCGCCAAAATGTTACTAAGCTTTTGTGTCACACCTGATGAATACTATTGCCAGCTGAGCGTTGGCCGGACATTTACCTAACACCCTGTATAATTTATTAACGTTGTTCTTGTTTATGCTTGTCGTTTCGTTATTTTACTATAGTATATAATTTTTTTCTTAAATATTAATACAAACAACATAAATAAATGTTAATTCGAGTTTAGTTTATTAAAAACCACTTTTGTTTACAACATTAAGGTATTACTTATTCTTATGCATAGACTTGATAAATCTATAAAAAGTATAAAAAACAGGAAGGAAGTTAGTTGTTTTGAGGAAAGGGTAAATATGAGTATATTATTGTTTAAGACAGGAAGTTATTATAGTGACAAGGTAGTGAGGCTGCGGCAATAAAGGAGGATTGTACGGGGGCGGCAGGTTACTTATTCCTTAAGCAAAAAAAGTTTAAATCCGACACTGTTAATGAGAGAATATTGTCACGAAGCGGAAGTTCGTTAGCCTGCTAGGTCAAATACCTGCCGATGCGGATGGGCTATTGCTGATATCAACTAAATTACCGTCGGTTGATGCAATAGCTGGTTCAACATTTATGGGGTTATCGGAGAATCCGTTGGTAGCGTTCGACGAAGCCAGTCGAAGAAGGTAATGAGTGAGGTGTGCCCAGACCCTTCGAGTGTGTCAAAGATTTTTATGTAAGTAGCCCTATTTGATTATGTATAACTTTTAGACCATTCACGAAGCCGCTTTGCTGTAATGGACTGCCAATCTCCTAATTTTCGTATCATGTACCATATATTGCAAACGTTATTAAATTATTTTTATTAAAACCTTGTTTTTAATCTTAACCCTACCTTACGAGGCAAAGCCCGTGACAATATTTGGATACTTAAAGCTACCATTTGGAGTCATCTACATCTACATCTGTTGCTATTAATCTTGACATTGCAGCTACTCCAGCAGCTGCTCTGTTGATTGGCAAAAAGAATGTGAATCTCTTCTATTTTTTTTGTATTTTGATATAGAAGCAGGACAATTACTACATGTGTAAAAAATTCATAAAAAAATAAACTACTTTATCTAAATGTTAATTGTAATGCAAAACAAAATTTACAGTAATAACTGTCAAATTTTTATTTTGCTATTTTACTTTTTTGTGTGCTTTAATAAATTCAATCACCTTCTTCAAATTTTTGTACGGAATACAGCTGAGTTAAATTTTAAAATTTTTAGAATTAAAAAGCATAATACTAAATGTTTTTTTTTAAATTACAATAAAAAAACTACAAAATTTAAGAAAACATTTTTTTTTAATTCCTTATTTGTATCGGATTTAATATACGACGATTCATAAAGCATCGACATTCTAGTCCCACTACATGCAACTGGCTTTAACACTTCGGTAGTTTGGTAGTTGGCACACAAATTAGCAAATTTGGTGGTAATTCCAACTATTTATTTTATGTAATCCTGTCAATATTCGTCGACTATAAAACGCCAATTCTTCCAGCTTCGGTTTTATATTAATAAATATATTGGAATTGTGCTTACTTTTTTTATCATGTTTCTGAAGTTTTTTACAATCCCCTACTGCAAAAAAATGATAACAAGATAAAATTAAAGATCAATCACATTGTTACTTGATATCGGATCAGGAGGCAGTTCTGTCGTTTTCTTCACTGCAAAACCACTTTTCGCTTTGCGTTTATTAGATCTTAAGACGTATTTTTCTTTATTTTTTTCTACCCATTAGATCAGAAAACAAGAGGATGTAATTCTAAACCACTGGAAGCAAATGTTTGTTTTCAATTTCTGTGTTCTCGTTTGTGGTAAGACTTGATAAAAGACCCTGCATTGGCGTACTTTTATTTCATGACAACCTGGTTTTTGCCTAATCAAGTACTAGTAAGAAAACTGTTGTCTTCTTTTTTGACAGAATCAGCGGGTTCAGTGTGGAAACTTGTAAATTTTGTTGCCGGTGAAATGTCGAGGATTGCTCCTAGATGGTCGTTTTGGAATAGGGGTTATATTTAAATTCTAGATAAGAATAGAAGATGTTGGATTCTTTGCTGGGTGTTTTTTAGAAGGGTAGCGACACTCTGGTTGTTCAGACCCGGCTGGCAAAAATTAAATAAAATTAAACAATAATTTGGTAATAAAAACAAATAAATTACCATTTGCACTTTGGTCTGTAGTCGATTAGATGGACAGTTTGCGGATAAATTTTTTACGACAAATTTTGCATTGTAAACAGGAAGTAAAATTTTTGTTATTGTGTTGCCATAGCATAGTAAAAATTTTAGCACAGCTCACTACATAGAAGAAATTAGACGTTGATAACATAAACAAAACAAAAATGATATGACGAAAAGAAAAAGTAATATGTGCAATAAGATATCAGTCCGAGAATTCGAAATATTTTTTTGCCTAATTATTGTTACGACTTTGGGTAATTTAAACACGTGGTTTAAATTTTCTAACTCATTTATTTAACCAAATTTATTTTATAATAACACGAAAAACTTAAATAACACAGTAAATATTAAATCAGTTCAGACCTCTTCGTTATTTTGTTAACTGTTTATTAGCTCTCTTGACTTGTCACTTTCCCAACTGAACTGAACTCAACTGTATCACCATAGATAAAGAAGGAAATAGATACCACTCTCTCGCTTCCTCATTGGAAACACGCTTTTCTACTCCATCTAGCGTCTGGTACCGCAAGTTTTGAGAAAAAAATTAAAAGAAATCTTCTTTAAAATTCTAAAAAATTTGGCGCCACGTTTAAAATATTACACTATTTATGTTTTCAAATTTATTTTCGCTTTAAACTAAAACTTAGCACTCTATAGTGACCAAGTTTTAAACTCGATCACTAAAAGTGCTAAGTTTTAGTTTAAATGCTGTATTTTATATATAACTATTTACCATTATGCACTTGTGTATAAAAAAATATCAAGTTGTATAAATAAATGAAACACCCAATATATTTAAAACGTTTTATTGCAAAAAACCTACATCTGGAAAATTATGATAGAATTAAAAAATACAACAATGAGTAGGCTAATATGTTATAAATTTTGTGTATGTAAAGGCGTGTGTAACACCAGCATATAACCCAATGCTAATAAAGTATATTATTTGAACACCACAATAAACTGCAGTGCTTATATTAAACATCAGAACAAAATCCAATGCTAATAGGTTATTGTATTTGAACACCACAATAAAATGCAGTGCATATATTAAACAACTGGACCAAAGCTAGTGCTGTATTATTATTATTATTATTATTATTGGTGGTATAACTGAGCAACCTAAGATTTCTTGGTTTTTCTCAATTTGTCATAAGCTAATTTAAAAACAGCATCCTGATTCTTGTACCGTAAATCCTTTCCATTTAACATTTTATTGACATTAGATATGTATGAAAATAGTATTACATTGCTTGAAATGTTAACAAATGTATGAAGAGCATGCTTATGTTGGTCACAAAAAAGCAATGAAATATCAGACGAATATTTACTGAGAATCAGTTGTTGTAATTCTCGTCTTAAATCAAAACATAATACTTTTGTTGGTATGTATGCTAATAAAGTGTTTATAACCTTAGGAAAAACTCTGTTCAAGCTTCTGTTTGGCTGAAAAAGCTGACAATTTTCATACTGTCTTTCTGCAATCAAACGATTTTCTTCCAAGGGAATGTCGCTCCTCATACGTTCTTTGCAGGTGTCACAGGAAATGCTTTGCATAACCTTTCGACCAACATATCCTGCAACATAAGAAGTACAGTATTTATCAACAAGATCATCTGAAGGGCAACTTCTAAAATTGCTCATAATGGGTGGTACGTAAGGTGTAACTGTTTCTGCTACAGGTTGTTCAATAAATGATGTTAAATTGTCTAACGGACCTGTAGATTCATCATGTTCACAATTAGCACCCACGGAGTGTGAAGAAGTAATATTATTAACTAATAACGACTTACACGAAGAAATAAATGCTGAGCATGGTGGATTAATGTTTCGATGGCCGTAACTACGTATTGCAGAGAAAAAATTTTCTAGGGGATCTTGATTAAATGCTCGAGGTGCAAAATGCTTAAGTTTAAATTCCCACAATTTTGGTGTAATATATATTAAAGCTCGTATTGAAAATAACCAGTTTTTTAAACAAGGGGGCCTTATTTGTTTTTGTGAATTATTTTCTGTAAAGTACATTGAAGCTAATACCGGAAGAGACTGTTTCCAAAAAGTAACATGTTGCGAATTTGGTTTCACAACTGTGCGTAATTCTTTTCCCGGTTGAGACTGTAATGACCCACCATTGATGCTATCAAAAAGCTCATCAAAGAAAAGTAATAAATCAGCTGTTTCACTGGCTTTTGGATCTATATAATGCTCTGAATCTGGAGCCAATTCTTTACTTACTTCAGCCGACAATTTCATGGAAGTAGCAACAGTACGACTAAATACTTGAGTACAATTTTTTACTTTCATTTTCTTAAGTTTAGTCGGATATATATGCTCATCTGTTAATTTAACAAATTGACTAAACGATCCGTGGGATTTATCCATTTCATACAAACGTACAACATATGACCAAGAAGCTACCTTTTCAACACCATCCTGTGAAAAATGTAAATTTTTTGCTAGCATCATATTCCTAATACATTTCATTAAATGTGGAAAGTCAAACATATGTATTATTTCCTCATCATTAATTTTATAACGAAGGAGGTCTGCATTATTTTGTATGGAACTTTCGGCCACCAACTGATTAATAGCAGCTTGGTTAGTACTACCTTGATCTGAAATAGTAGCCACAATTTTTAGTCCACAATTTTGTACATTTGTAACAACAGATTTAATGATATGTTTTAAGTCAGCAGTCGGTATTGTTCTTTCACAGAATGAATACCATACTACTTGTTTCCATTTTGTACAAATTCCCTTTACCATAAATGTTAAGACGTGGTCGGCAAATGATAATTTACGATTGCAACCACCATAATCAACAAAACCATCGATGGAGTCTCTGCGACTATTATACTGCAATCCAGTTGATAGTTTTACCTCATCAAACATAAGTACACATAATTTATCTTGCATTCGCTTTTTCGCAACACGTTCTTTTAAATGATTAAAAATTGATTCATTGATGCCAGTATTAAATGGCACTTTATTTAATAATGCGGTCAAAACTTTTTTTGATGGCAAGCTAAAGAACTTTGATAAATAACGATATGCTTTACCACT
Source organism: Tribolium confusum (assembly GCA_029207805.1). Classification (NCBI taxonomy): domain Eukaryota; kingdom Metazoa; phylum Arthropoda; class Insecta; order Coleoptera; family Tenebrionidae; genus Tribolium; species Tribolium confusum. Next base: position 20,625,244 of record JALGAY010000008.1, on the reverse strand, counting down.
TTGTTTATATAAAACTAAAGCAAAAGTTTTATCTTTAACTGTAAATCTTCGGCCTTTTGGTTTGTATTTTTGGTTTTTTAATTGCGACCAGATGAATTGAGCTGTAACTTCATTTACGTCATTAAGTTGGGCTAACAAGAAGTCTTTGCTTTGTAAATATTTAATTTTATGTTTCAATGATATTTGACGAGATTTTAATTTACTTACAGCTTGTTGTAAATATCTAGCCCTTTTATATAAAGATTTCCCCTCAGCGCCAAGGTGGTTTACACGTGTTACGCCAAGTGAACGCAAGAGACTGGTTTTCTTGTGTGCTTTTAATTTCAACTCTGAAACAATAGTAAAACACAAAGTTAAAATTATCAAAAGTAGAGAATAAAACGATATTCTGACCCGAACATGCAAATCATATGAGCACAGAATGTAAGTGCAGTTATCCCTCAAGAAGGTTGGATTAATTTCACTTGTAGGATTAAATAATGAACTTTACTCGCTTCAAATATGGGGTGATTTGAAAGTATAAAGCAAAATTTTAACTAATTACAATCATTAAAGGTACCTGTAACTGGCTGGGAAGCAGAAGTCAAATCCGACACATTGGTAATTTCAGACAAATTGATAGAAACAGATTGTTCAACTGGAGAAGCAAATGAAGTTGATGGCTGGGTATCAATAATTACATTTTGACTACTCTCTCCAGGACCAGCACCAAATAATTTTTTTTTGAGCCCTTTTACAGCATAAACTTTTTCCGGTAGCTTCACTAATAGTTCGCCAGGAGAACTTCTTGATGAAGTGGAAGGTAACTGAAGACTCTCTGTAATTTCTCTTAAATAAAGTAGAAATAAAATTGTCAACACACATACCTCTTATTTTTTCAGGTGTTTGATATCCACGATACCCTTCCTCAGGATAACTAAAACAGTCACTATTGGCTGAGGCTGGCTGGTGAAAACCTTTAAATAACCAAAATATAGATACAAGTAAAAAACAACAAACTGGCGAATATAATTGGTACCTGGCAAGTGTAATGTGGGTATCGAAAATCGTAACAGCTTTCCATTTGGATTCAGGCATCTTTTATCAAAATGTGCCGCACAAACTCTCAAATCTTTATTAGTAAGCCTGGCTAGTGATGAATCACCAGTTCTTTCAAGCCAAAGGCTTCTTATACGGGAATCTGTTGGTAACCTAAACCTGTAGGGACAAAATACATCAGGGAAATACATTACACGTAGAAGAAAACCCGATAGTCATGCCATTATAAATTTGGGTGTGGTTATAATTACCTTTATAATTGCGATTTACATTTCCTATTGTTACTTACCTGCGACTAGACTTGTCATCGCAACCTAAAATGCAACACCGTATCATCTTTAAATAAATAAAACAACAATAAAAATAACAGAACAATAAAACAATTCTTTCACGAAAATGTGAAAAATGACATATGTCACATGGCGTGTCAATACAGTGTTGTCAGATTGCGGCACTCCGTCGGTGGTAACTTTGAACATTGTTGTCTGTATTTTAGAAAATCCAATCGAATAATGCATCAAAACATGATATTGTATATAGTATTGTACTTCTATTTGCAATGCATTCATAAATACTTTAGTACAAGAAGAAAATGTTATAGAATTTATCTGTGTTAAAAAGTCGGTACATTTCATGCTTTATTGCCTAACTTGGCAATGCTGTTAATCAATATAAAACGGGGAACCTGGGGGAACTCTCGATATTGCCAATATTGAAAAAAAAGTACCAAAGATTACTAGAATCATGTTGGTATTTAGCAACTGTGGCGGCATCTACCAAGCGGTTGATGGACTATAACACGTTTCTAGCAGATTTTATTCCAGTTCTAAACCCCTGTGTATCACTCTCACATTCCGACTCCACTGATTCGAATGCTCGGTCAGACTCCCACTTTATATAATAAAATAGGTAGTGCACTTTCTAGAAACATCTCGATAAAGACTTTTCTAGAAGAGTCACGTTTGTTACCACCATCGCGCATCGCAATTCGATTTTTATTTAATTAGGTTTTCACAAATTCTCTGTGTTGCCTGAATTAACAAACGTCATCAAATCGGTAATTTTAAAAACTTGAACAGAATTCCACAACATTCCAACGTTAAAAGTCGCCTTCTTTGCTAACTTTAGCTGCAAGGGCATCCTCGACCGACGCTTTCTACCCTCAAAATTTCTACCTGCCACGTCATACAAAAGATAGCGAGAAATCTCGGCTCCTGTGCTCACCTGCATAGGTATCCACGTATGGGATCACACACCAAAAATCTCTTTTTAATCCGAGTTTTTTCGTATAAATTTTATCTCGTAATTCCTACGGCAACCCTATCAAAAACCGCAATTAATTAACCAATTAACTCATCTCACGCATTTCTTGATAATTAAAACCGCGACATGCTCAATCTCGCTCTTATTTTGTCAGGTAGGCTTCTCGCGACCTACCTCGCATCACGCTGCCCTCTCGCATGTTGCGGACTAATTATTAAGCCGTTAATTGTGTTAATTAAGCTTCTTTCGTTTATATCTCATGAACGGGTTGTTGTAAAATTATAATTCAAACGCTGTTCAACTCCTTTTTCAATTTCGCTGCTCCCACGCTTTATCTCATTCTCGCGATTTAATTATCACGCAATCTTAATTCGCGCAGACAAACAATTTGACCCTTCGATCTTTGCCGAACCTTTTCGAAGCTGGCAAAATCCTCGCTAATAACCACCGTTTCGGCTCTTCGGCAGTCAGTCGTGAGTCGGCAGTCGATTGCAAGTTCATAAAGCTTGTCTTCACCCGTGCTTCTTTCACTCTCTCACCTCGCTCTCTTTCTCTCTCTGCTTAAAATCCCTAGATAGATAAAGTACCGCAATTGGTTTGTCCCATGTAATTGGCGCCAAAATGGCGGAGTTTTGGGGAATTTCGTTATCATGGATTGGATTTGTGGTAGATGGTGACAGAGCTGTCAAAAACACATCACATTTTTTCTGTTTCAAACTGAAAGCCGGGTTAGTCTTTGGGGTTAGTGACGGGTTAAAAATTGAGAAAGGTGTGCTAGTGCGAGTTTTTTTTGTGAATTATAGGTGCTTCTGTGTTTGTGTAGAAATATGCCCAGCTGTTGTTTAACCGGGTGCCGAAACTGTAATAAACATATCCTATTAGATCTGTCCTTGTGCCATGATAATCATTTCAAGGCCCTTATTTGAGTCTTTTTTCGAACGAGATTTTTCTTTGCTTTGAAAGAGTTGAATAAAAATCGACTGTCCAAGGTCAACACTATAGACAGAAGTTCTAGAAGCGTAGCAATGCGTGACTTGGTAAAATATGTAAAATAAGTTTAGCTTTTTGTGAATATTTTAATACTCCTCATAAACAATAGTTTGCATTTGATACTAATTTGTAAAAAAACAGATACTGTAGAAGTTGCATATTAGTTGTTATTAAGCAGGCACCACACATTCGGATATCTGTGACAAATATCCGAATATGTGGATGGGGTGTTCGAAGAGAAATATTGGCACAAAACCGTATATTCGACAACTATAAAAATTTCCGTTCGAAGTCGGTAAATGAACACAAATCAAAGGAGGCAAATACCCGAATAAATGTAGCAATTACAAACATTCATGTATTTGACAAATATCCGAATGTGTGGCGCCAGTACATCGAGTGAAAAAGTTCGCTCCTTTTAAATTTGCCGCGTTTTTTTGGCGCCAAAATGGAGGTAATTGCGGTACTTTATCTATCTAGGGACTTTATCTCTGCTCGTTCGCGCGCGCCACCTTGCGGAGTAACAGCGCGTTACTCACTCGCATCACAGCGCCATCTTTCTCTCAATCCATTTGTAACTCGTTCGCCTGACAGTGCCGTCTGGTGCCGTCTCCAATTTAAAAACTTGTGCTTTATTTTTATTATTTTTCTTTAATTTAATTTCTTTTCCATTTATTATTCACCACATTCCCAATTCACACTCAAACAAAATTGCACCGATAACCGGACCAGTGACACGTTCCACCCATCCTATAATAAATCATATGAAATGAGTCATGGTGACGCGTCGTCGATTCCTTATAGAAACTTCCGTCGATTGATTTACCGTAAGAAAACATTTATGTACTGATAAAAAAGTATGAGTTTTTAAATTTTAATTATTGTTTTTTTTTCAAAACGGTGACACTGCAGAGGTCGACACTCACTAAGTGTCTCGCGAGTTAATGCGTCGCGAGTACTCGTCAAAAAAAAGTAGTAGGATACAAGCCACTGGGTTGATACACCAGTAGGTCACGGGGTCTGGGGAAGTGACTTACGAGGTTCATGTGATCATAAGTAAAGTTCTGGTAGGGGCAAGATGCAATATATACCCTTGATTATAGGCGAGGGTAGCGAGAAAAGAAAAGTAGGAAGGCGTTAGTGGTGGCCTGTCGATAGTGAAAAGCATTACGTTTTTGCAGTGGAAATGGCATGACGTATTCAGATGACGTCGCGGTCCGATATCGGCCTTATCCTGTAATTCGGAATTGATCCATTCGGGAAATATTAAATCGCTTCGTTACATTATGTGTAAGATATAAGAAAGCATTTTCAGGTCTGCTTAGGTAGATGTAAGTACAACGATAAAGCGAGTTTGGTGCAGTGAGTGTAAAATGTTGATGCATTCTGACTTGTCGGATATTAAATTTGTTACAAATGAGAAATTGAGGAGTTTACTTTAGATTAGTTCACTTTCTTATAAGTTCTTCCACAAGCAGAAAGCGGCACATTTCGACAAGTTTATCGCGCTACGCAAAGTTGGAGAAAAGATATTCATACTTTTTATAGTATACTGAATTATAAAAAACGTTTTACTGAGCTTTTTCTCTTAATAGTAAAAGCCTCATAACATGTCAGCCCGTGTAAAAATTATAAGGACATTTAGGAAATAATATTTAGAGATTAATTATAATAATTCTCTAATAATACCATGGTATTTTTGTAATTTGTTTCATTTATCTTTGGTATCGTATAGTTCAAGATGAGTATATTTTATCATGTTTATTTTACAGGTTTATTCACTAATGATAACAAATCCATATGCAACCAAATGTACGTATTGAACAACTCTCTTGATAAAATTTTCATTTTAGTGAAAATATTCAGGGAAACTTTTTAGATAATCCATTATTTTTAGTTCTTGTACAAGTCTTACATAGTAGAGGTGGAATTTATTAGCGCGTATATTATTCTAGAAACAAAACTTTAACTAATTTCTAAATTTTTTGTAACACAGCATTTTGCCCAATATGTTGATTTTCTGTAATGACATAAATTACAGTAATCTCATTATATTCCTCTGATATAGTTTTGTTTTGTGGCTTTTTCAAGAGAGGCCAGTTACTGCAGCTGAAGCGTTTTTTCATCATTTTTATATATCAAATTATGTCAGTCTTCTCGTTATCAGTAAACATTTTGACTGAATTTGCTCTTAGACAGTCAAATTAACATAAAATGATATACAGTATCTATGATCGCTAAAACATTTTTTAAATTAAATTTTATCAGAGTCTTATGCAAAAATGTAAGATTGGTTGTATAAATCTTTCGTCATCATTTGTGAATATGCCTGTATATGGCTGCTGTTGTCAAAAATTTTACAATTACTGAAAAAAAAAATGAACTTTTAATCGTAGAATTTCGTTAACACGAAAACAAAACTTTTTGTAGGTACTCTTGTAAATAGGTATTTACAATTTGTAACGGTTGTTTCTGTGTCGGGTTTTGGATATTGTAGAGAGAAAGAAAAGCGGCTTTAATGGGATTTTATTTACAGTTTAAAACTATGTACAGAATAAATAAAAATAATACTTCTGATCAAAACAAAACGAATCTTCTACTAATTTGTTCACGACTTCGTCTTCAGCGGTCCCTCTTCTTCGGCGGTCTCTCGTCCTCGGCTCCTCGTCGACGGTTCCTCGTTCTCCACGTGTCGGTAGCTCGCACTTGTGTGGAGGGGAGGTAGGATTTGCCCAACGGGTTAATGCTCCTGCAAGTATGGAAATTACGGTGGCGGTAGGCGCAATATATAGCCTTCGTTTGTAGGGGAGGGGATAAGAGGAGTATCGTAGCGAAGCGTTGGTGGTGGTTCTCGGTGTGGTGGAAATTATACTACCACACTACCACTACCGCCCTGACGACTGACGTATACGTATGACGTCGCGGTCACGCGGTCCAAATCAGCTGCTGGGCGTTATCTGGTTTTGTCTACTGAATTATTAGAACGCTTCCTTACAAATTCCAAATCTATTGATTGTTCCACAAATTTCTTTCGTTTAACTCAAAAAAAAAACAATTAAGATTATTATCTTTTACATTAATCAGTTTCGAGGAAAGGCTACCAGGTTGTAGTTAAACAAGGTGTTCAACGAAATATCAGTAATAATTTTTATTTAATAAAAACCTATAATTTTGTATTTGACTCTACTTTTACGTAAATACACATACCATACACCCTAATTACTTAAATACATCATTTATTAAACTGGCATTGTGCATACATTATATTAAATATTTATAAAATAATTTCCGCTAAATTCTATTAAATAAAAATACCAGAATGATTTTACAATGCTTTACCGTGAAATAACAATTAACAAATCGCTTTTTCAAACTTTTCTACCTTTTATTTCTATAACTAGAATTTTAGGCTTATGTCCCATCACTTACAACAACCACCAAACTTTTTTTACCATAACATGGTCATGGAAAATTTATATCGCTAATTGTTTTACTGCAATAACACTTGGTACGTTTTAAAAAAAAAGATTAAAATGTTTAAAATGTGTATGTTTTTTAAAAACCTAATTTTCAGTGATTTGGGGTATGTGGGGCTTTATTCACGACATGGAAATCGCCTCTTTTGTTTCTCTGGGATTCACCGGAAGCATCGATATTGTCATTTCATCATTTGACGTAAATGATGTGCTTTTGTGTTGTTTCTATTTCATTGTCTCTATGCCTTTCAAATATGAGAAATTATTAATTGTTTTAAAAAAGTTTGATAAAATCGATACAATTATAAAACCAATTCTTGTTAATCAAATTCGGTCAAAGTTGGCGTGGTTTAAATACATTTGGTTGTGTTTCTTACCAGTACTTTATACTCTGGATGTCTTTATGTGGGGTAATACTTCATGGCAAGGGCTTAATAATTACTTGGCTTATTATATTTCTTACTCAATTGTAATAATGCATGAATTACAATACTACCAACTAGTTAAAATGGCACAAGTTAGGGTCTATGGTATTAATAACACGATCAAAGAGAAAATCAAAAGTGATACAAGTGTGTTATTTTTTGTTATCCAATTACTCTATTATTATTATTGTTGTTTTAGGTAAAATTAAAAGTGGATATATTTCAGATTTAATTCAGTGTTATAATCTTATCACTGATGCTATTGAAACAATTAATTTAAGTTTTAATAAAACAGCTACTGTGATGATATTTAGTTGTTATGTTCATTTAGTCACTTGTCCTTATCAATTGTTTGTAATGATAACAAGTAATGAAACAAATATTTTAAATTATGTATATTATTTGTGGATATTAGTGCAAATTTTTCGATTAGTTTTAATTGTTGAAGTTTGCCATAATTGTGAAGAAGAAATACAAAATTCTCGAAATGTTGTTTCACAATTATTAAATTGTCGGTTGGATACACGTGTAAAAAGAGAGGTAGAGTATTACATACAGGGTGAGTCAAAAACTTAGGCTATAATGACATTTGTGACATTGGTGTCAGTTTAGTAGATCAGTGAAAAATCTGTGCTGCTTATTCAAAATCTAAATAAAAATTTATAAAAGTAAAAAACAGCATACAGCAATAATTGAAAAATATTAAACACACAATAATTAAAAAAAAATCGTTAGAAAAAAAAATAATAAGAAAAACAACGACAGAAATAAAAGGACAATAACAAACAATTAAAAAGTTTTTAGAAAAATACAGATAAAATTAATCAAGCCAGAAAAAAAGTTAGCAAAAAATTTTATTTAGTGTAAATTCGTATTGAAGGTCTATTATGGGTAGCTCAACTTTCACTTAAGCTATTCTCCGGAACAAATTTCAGAAATAGACAAAAAAAAAATATATTTGTCTGCAAAATGTAGATAAAGTAGGATAATAATCTGTCAGCTAGAAAGATCTTTGTTAAAAGAGCCAGGCAATTATGGCAACAAGCAAAAGAAGAAAAATATAAAAATAATGGTCTATGAGTTATTCTACTAACCAAAACCTTTTACAGACCAAAAAAGCAAAATAGAGAAAATTTGTTGTAACTGAGGGCAACCAAATACTACAGTGAGCACTGTAAAAGGTTACTATAAACAGAATGAAAAGCAGAATAAAGTTGGGTAAGCTAAGAGTGAAAGAGTTTTTTCTAGGCACTCAGGTAGAAGAAGAGAAATTTTACCAGGCGATGTCCAAATAACTAACTGAAGAAAAAACGTAAAAAGGAGTTAGCTCTAGAACTAGATGGCATTACGAGAGAAATACAGAAGGTCTTCTTAAATGAATAGAAAGGCGCAAATCTGGTAGTCTTAAGATAAAAAAGCAAGAAAAAAGTGACAACAGATCTGAGATCGTATAAAATTTGTGTGTTGCCGGTGATTGGCAAAGTGCTCAAAAGAATCATGGTGAAAAGGTTGAAAGCAAGGAGAATAGAAAGACAGATGGTTTGGGAAGCAGTGTGGCTTTACTCCAGAACGGTGGACAAAAAACGCGTGGGCTAAATGTTTTCGGTTTTTGAAAGTAATAAAAACTACTATACTTAATAAAATTAGAAGTCTTACACCTGTAACGAAGCGTTCTAATAATTCAGTAAACAAAACAAGATAACGCCCAGCAGCTGATTCGGACCGCGTGACCGCGATGTCATACGTATACGTCAGGGCAGTGGTGGAGGTATAATTCCCACCACACCGAAAACCACCACCAACGCTTCGCTACGATATTCTTTTCATACCCTTCGCCTACAAACGAAGGCTATATATTGCGCCTACCGCCACCGACATTGGGCATACTTTCGAGCGAAAGCCTAAAATATAACTTTGTTATCCGCCAACATTATTATACCAACTTTCGCACCTTCCAGCACTCTTCGTTAGATGACACACTGTGTCTGTTTATATTAAAATCCCTAGATAGATCTGTCTAGGGACTTTAGGTTACCAAGATTGAATTACATGTAGCATGACCAGTTCACCCAGACTCACCTTGATCTTGGCTGATTCATTTTAGGTAATGTGTGTGTTGTGATTCGAGTATAGAAAGGCAAAGTTAGCAAAGTGTAAAAAAGTTTTGCAAAAACATTGAAAGAATATGTAAAAAAGTAAAAGGAAAATTATTGTGAAGTGACAGAATGGAATGGGTGATCTATGAGCCTATACCGCCGGATGTCCATTTGGTGCAGGACAACAACTGTGTTAAGTTTGGAATTACTGAGTCATATCATTGTACAAGTCAAAAGAGTTTAAATAGATTTTATATAATAAAAGAGTCAGTAATACTAGGAAATGTATTTGCGGTACAAAAAAAGTAAGTTGGAAACACACGTAGATGTAAAGATATAGGTAATAGTACATATTTAAACAAAATAAAAGTGAGAGTAAATGTTGATAGAGTAGTAGATGTCTCTCGGAAGTTTACTTTAAAAACAAATCAAAAATGTTTGTTTTGTTTATAAAGTTAGAGAGTGTTTGACAGAAGGAAAGTGTTGACGATAATCAAAAAGTATATCAGATAGCAGAGAACAAAAATAAAAAAAAAGTGCAAAAGAGCCGTGTTGCTACGCCAAACCTTGGGCATGGAAATCCCATACACCTTGAGCTGATTCACTAGTTTTACCGGACGCGCAATATTTTAAGTGCTACTTGGCAATTCAGACAATATTGCAGAAATCATTGTAAAAAGCAATAAAAATTAGAGAATAATGCAAGACAGTGCTGACGAGATCTTAAAAACCAATGTGAAGAACTAGAAAAAAGTTTGTAAACAACATAAACAGCTCTGAAAATATACCATCAAAATAAAGTGCAAAAAGGCACTAGAGGTGATCAATTAAAGAATTGAAGTCGCATCCCGCTAAAAAACCGACTGTCAAATAATGCTGCAGAAAGCGGTAGAAGCTTGTTTTGCCAAAGAGTAGAAATTTAAAAAAAAACGACACTTTAAGCGGCTCCTTTAATGTTTTTAAACACAATTCTACAATTTCTAAACGTTCGTTCTTTTAAATTGGGTGGTTAAATGTAAAATTTGAATTATTTACATAATAATTAACAAGAAACAAGATACACCAACTACTTAATCCTCGTACACGCGCTTCTCGACGAATCGTTTGCAACGACTCTAACCGGGTTGAACCTAACAAAAACGCTTGGCCCTTTAAACTAAATGGTTAGAGTATCTCTCTCTAAAATTTGTTTTTTTGTCTGACTGTCGTCTCTTTATAAATTTCTACTTTTTGCTTTTGATAAGAACGCTGTTGTGGCGCTGTTATAAAGTTCTGAAAAACTCGTAAATTTTAGACAGAATTATTCCTAAGTAAACAGACTTTTTTTTGAAGAAAAAAATCGAAACAAAGCAACACTAAAAGCTTGACTTTATATCTATTATCTGTTTATTTAACGTTGTACATTAACATTATTTTAATAACAATTTTGGCTGTTCTTAAAAGTGGCAGTTGTAAGAACGTTAGTTGAGTACACCGTCTATAATTTGTATATACAATGCTTACACCTTGTAAAGTTTTATTAGTAACTTTATTTTTTGACTCAACCTGTATATTTCACTATCTTAAATCAAAAGAAATTTTATTTTAAGGCAAATACATTTTTATTTTTGGTTGTAAAGAAAAAAGTAAAATTTTCAGCGTACGGTTTACCAAAAATTGGAAGACATTTGTTACTTTCTGTAAATTCAAAAAAAGTTTTGGGGTTATTTAGTGATTTTGTTTGTTTTAGGTTGCAAGTTCGATTGGTGGATATTGGATGATTTTATTACAGTTTAGCTCCAGATCAACGAAGATTGTAGATCAATAAAAAATTATATTTCTTAAATAAATATACAGGATGTCTCATGAATGAGTGCACATAATTTAACCAAAGATTAAAAAGTAAAAATATTGTTAAATATTTTTTATTAGCCCTTAAGAGTTGCTCCAAAAATACATTTTATTTTTTTTATGTAATAAAGTACTTGCTCGATTTTAATAAAACTTATTATACGCTTTCTGTATTAGATAGTCACCTTCTAGGTAAATTATAGTATTGTAGGACATTTTAAAAAAAGGCTGCAAAAGTTCTTTTAACATAATTTGTTTTATAACTTTGTAGCACAAATTAGTTTAACTTTGGCGTTACTAGATACTGTTTAAAAAACCATTTAAATTAGAAACTTTTTTGTCTCTTACAAATTTTTCGTAAAATGCACCGTTTTAGAACAAGGTTGAAAAAACCCCAATAAATTGGCCAACTAGGTCTCCAGACTTAAATCCTTTGGATTATTTTTTGTGGGCAAAAATCAGAAGAAGAGTTTATACGACTAAAGTCAACGATGTGAACATTTTAAGACAACGGATTTTTAATGCTGAGCAGTGAACAGTTTGCAGCGACGTATACAATTATATTATTATTATTAATATTATTGTTATTATTATTATTAAATAAATGCGTTCGGGCTGAGACCTTAGCCTGTTTAGCCCGCGCTCATGAGTAAGATGTTTAATTTCTGGAGGCATGATAAGTATCATATTTTATCTTAAAATTTAAAGTAGAATTACATAGAATGATCTCCAAAGATAAAGAGTTCCACTTGTCAAAGACTCGGTTTAAAATAAACGACTGCCGAACTGTAGTGTGAAACTTTCCTTTGGCAAGCTTTAAATGATGTCCTCTAGTGCGACCAGTTGCTTTAAGTTTAAAAAGATGCCTAATGGGAGAAGTAGGATTATTAAAAGCTCGAAATACAGTAATTAAATCTCTTCGCACTCGTCTGTCAGACAGCAATGATAAGTTCATCATGGATAAACGCTGAGGATAGTCAGAGCGCAAACGGCTAAAAAGCAGTCTAGTAGCCCGACGCTGGACGCCTTCTAGGAGTAGCACATCTCGCTGCAAATTGGGCACCCATATACTATTTGCATATTCTAGAACTGGTCAAATATATGTTTTGTAAGCTTTAATAAGAAATCTGGTATTTAAACTAATGAAGGTTTTACTTAAGATATAAAGAATCATTTTGGCTTTTTTAGTGACTTTTGAAATATGCTCGGACCATGAAAGGGAAGAGGTTATGAGAACATCCAGATCTAGACATGACTGATATTTTGCCAGGTTTAAACCATTGATTTTATAGGGAAATTTGCCATTTTTGTCACCTAAATGAAGGACAGTGCATTTATCCACATTGAGTGAAAGAAGCCAGAGACGAGACCATTCATTAACTAATTGCAAATCATTGACTAGATCAAAGTGTTTTTTGCTGATGTTATAGATCTTAATGTCATCAGTGTACATTATACAATGAGGTTTTAGTTGTCTTGGAATGTCAGCAGTGTAAATTTTTAATAATAAAGAACCAAGGACTGAGCCTTAGGGGACACCACTTAAGACTTGTTTATGTGCACTATAAGAGTTGCTGACTTTGACTTTAAACGTACGATTGCTTAAGAAAGCGTCGATCCATTTGAGCAGATTGCCACGAAAATCATAATGCTCGAGTTTATAAAGGAGTCGTCGTTTAGGTACTCTGTCAAAAGCCTTTGAAAAGTCTAAGTATGTCACATTAACAGAATTACAAGGATCTAGTTTTCTGGACGATCCCATTTCGATGAAGAAAGTTTTTCGTTGACTTGATCAAGGTTAATAAATACCTTTTGAAGTTGTGCTATTTTACTATGACAAGTAAAGCCAATCTGCAAGTCAATCCTTAACACAACATGGTCAGACTTACCTATAGGATCAATATATTCAAGGTTGGATAGAAGACTTTTGTCTGAAGTTATAACTAGATCAAGAAGAGAAGGTTGCTGATGGTTTCTATACCGAGTAGGCAGCGAGACAATTTGCGTTAAATGACTATTTAACAAGATATCAACATTTGGAACAACTTTGATGATTTTGTTATTTTACTTTTGTATTTTGATATTTCACTTTTTTTCTTTTATGTAGGTACTTTCAATTTATTGGATTATTTTTGTTGATACTCCTCAAAGGTTTCAAAACTGTGCGTTTTACGAGAAATTTGTAAGAGACAAAAAAATTTATAAATTGAGTGAGTTTTCAAACTGTAGTAACGCCAACGTTAGACTAATTTGTGCTACAAAGTTATGAAAAAAATTGTGTCAAGGGAGCTTTTGCAGCCCTTTTTTAAAATGTCCTACAATACGACAATTTACACTGTCAGGTAGTTATCTAATACAAAAACTGTATACAAAGTTTCATCAAAATCGAGCAAGTATTTTAACACATAAAAAAACAAAGTTTATTTTTGAAACAACTTTTGAGGGCTAATAATTCTGTAAATAATTTTTTTTGGAAAAAAATAAAAAATATGTAACAGTTAATTTTAACTTCTTAATCTTTGGTTAAATTATGTGCACTTGTACATAAGACACTCTCTATAACAATAGTTAATACGAAACACACACGTTATTTTTTAATTTGGTTATAACAATTTTCTTGTGATAGATACAGTTATAGTGGAAATCAAATGAAAAAAAATCAATGGCAATTTTTTTTAAATTGTTGTGATTTAGTTTGTTAATTAACAGTTGCTTGAAATTAAATGCAATAAAGTTTGCAAATTAATTTTTTTTTCAAGCCGCGTCATTAGGAGAGTGATTTTTATTGACCAGCCGAAACGATATGATCATGATGTCATCATGAATTTTTGGTAGTATGTGTTACAAAATGTAACAATTTTTTTTTGTTTATTGAACTACAATTATGAATTACTATAAATTAGAAATAATAAACATCACATTGTCATAATCAGTTCAAAATGTTAAAATTATGTTTAATTATGGTGGATGCGCCGGGATACAAATGTATTAAATAAGAACTGCGGACACTTTTCAAATAAACTGATCAACAATTAAAGTGATCCACCACAAAAATTATTAATTATACAAAATTTATTCTTGTTTTTTGTTGTTCTTTTGTACTCTTTTGCCTACCTGAAGTATTTTATGGTCTATCTAGCGGTAGTTTTTAGGTGTTAATTTTAAATACGGGCTTTTTCTCAGTTTTCAAGCAAAACAAGCAAAATAAAAATTTAACTAAGTGTTTTTTTTAGTAATATTAAAACTGACACGTTGAAAGTATCATTGAGGATTTTTTATCCTTAATTTCTAATGCTTCAACAGCGTTTATCTGACCGAGAATTGTAGCATGTGGTTCACATGGTGCTGGAAGTGTTACCTCATCGCGAGGTAGCGCGAATTTTTAATGTAGTACATGAGGTGACCAATAGAGCCATTAATCGCTTTTAAGAATGTGGAACTCTTTGTTGCAGATATGGTGGAGGTCATGCACGCAGTCTAACTCCAAGACAAACTCGTTTTTTACAAATTACTCCTCGCCGAAACCCTACCTACAACGCTACTCGGTTAAATAACGCGCTACGACGACTTACAAGAGTAGTTATTTCTACTCAAACAGTTCAACGAAGGCTACACGAATATGGCTTAAGAGCTAGAAGACGTGTGCCATGTCCACTGTTAACCTGGCAACATCGAGTACAACGGCGACATTGAGGAGGAGCTCATTTGAACTGAACCTAGGACGAATGGTCCCGTTGTATGTTTGCAGATGAGTCTCGATTTACCCTTTATCGTTTGGATAGGCGTATTAGAGTGTAGCGACGCCCGAACAAGACGTACCTTTAAGAAATGTGAGAGCACAGGGTACCTTTCGGAGGAGGAGGTGATACTCTTTTGGGAGACATTTTTTTTAACGGCCGCACAGAGATTGTGGCACTAAGGGGTTATGCATAAATTCACAACATTATAGGGATATGTGTATTCTACGAATTGTAATTCCCTTTGCTAACAATTTTGGAAATGAGTTTGTGTTTGTGAATGATAATGCATCACCGCGCCGTGCTCGGATTGTGAACAATGTTCTTAATGCACATGGTATTGAACGAATAGTGTGGCTAGCACGCTCCCCTGATTGCAACCCCATCCAACGTCTATGGTCGTACATAGAGCACAAGTGATCGGAACAAGATGTCCAACTAGAAAGTTTTGAGGAGCTTCAAAACATGTTAGAACAGGAATGAGAAGCAGTGCCTTAAAAAGTCATTAATAATTTAATAGAAAGTGTGCCAAGGAGATATATGGCTATCTATAAGGTTAGAGGTAGTCCTACTAGATATTAATTTATACAATATGTTTAATAAATAAATATGTAAATACAATATGTGATTACAAAATATTGCTGGGAGTGTTTAGGTACTGTTTTTGTAAAAAGTTGAATAAATAACCAAATTTACTGATTTACGATGTTGCGATGCATGTGTACCTTTTTTTTTACTCGGCTTGTATTTTAATAACGGTTTTTTAAAGAAATATGATGTATTAAAATAAAAACATCACTTATTATAGAGTGGATCACTTCAATTGTTGAGTAGTTTAATTTGTATCTTAAACATAATTTTAATTTATAGCCATTTGTAACATTTAAAATTATTTTGTTTCAAATTCTAACTAAAATATCACACGTGACGGTATCAAATTAAAATGAAAGTTTCAGAAAAAATACCGTCGCAACTAAAAATTTGCAATACAATGCGACCGATGTTAAGGCTCCGCTGCCGCACGTATTTTGCAAGCTTTTACTAGCTGCAATAGATTTCAATTGCTCGTTATGATAATTCAGATATTTCAACGGTATCAGATTGATAAAATGTTAATCTAGGTCGCTATAGGGTCCTTTTTTTTAAAAAAAATATTAAAGTTAATATTATTGATCACAAAAAAAGGTTAACTTTGGCTTCGTTTAAAGAACAATTAAAAATATTTTTTTCGAAATATCGTTGTATAGCGCCCAAGATTGATGCTTTTTCTATGTATATACAATTTGTTCATGGTGGTAAAATAGATACATCTGAAGATATTTTGCAGTTCCTGAAGCAATTTTTCGTGTATTCTTGCCTATACATCAGGCGTTAGGATACGATTTATAATCTGGATCGAACGTACCACCACCACTTGTTTTATGCGGCACAGATACACTGTTAAGTAATTAAAATTGTGATTGTATAGTACTTACGGACCGTCATTATTATCTTATTTTAATCAATAAATACGAATTTAATAATATAAATTTAATATAAATCTAACACGATTTAAAAAAAATTAAAAGCACGGCTATATTAATTTTAAATGTACTCGTTTATACATTTAATTAGAATAATAAAAAAAATCCATTTAAACATTTTTAGACATTCAGCACCAATAAAACACAGTTGTGTCTTGTCATGTACTACTGCGATCTAAAGTAGCTTCTTTACACTGTGCAATAAAAAAGAGCGTTTTAAAAGTTGAGACAGTACCAATATGTAAACAGTAACCAGCAACATAACTAATGACTTATAATACTTAAAAACACAAGTTTTTTTTTTTAGAATTACCTCCCTTCTAGGAAGGGATGCATAAATTTCATAGCGCCAGTTGAAATTGGCGCGCCAGTAAAATAAAATTGCATGTGTAAACTGTGTAAAATTGCATGCAAGTTAAAGATTTACTAAACAGATAATACTAAATAGATAAAACTAAACAGATGTGTAAACCCAGCATAAAATCATGTGATAAATTTTGTAATATTTTTTTTAAATCATGGCGTGATAGATAATATATAATTTTAAATTTGAATTTGCGGAAATTGTCTTATTAATCTAAAAAGAAAGTTATTTTGTCGGCTTGTGTTTACTATTTACCATACAAATTCAATCATTGATTAAAGTTACAAAAAGCCGACAAATACGGGTGTTGGTTTTGTCGGCTAGATCAAAAAAATGTAATTCACAATCCAAAAAATTAGCCAAACTGCTTCATTCTTTGAGTTTCAGTCTCATCGAAAGCTTGTGTTTTTGAGGCCAGAACATGCTAGGCTATTATTGTTGGTCTGTTTTGAGAGACACGGATGCAAGTGGTTACAAAAAGCTAAAACTTTTTATTTTTATGTTTTTATTTAATGTTTCTTTTGTAATATTTTTCTTATTAAATATTTTAAAAGGTTGACGTGCTGATTTTTTTAAACATTTTTTATAAGTTTAGGGGGTTTTATGTAACAAAAATATATGGGTTTTATTTTAGGGACAAAAATGTTGTAAACTAGTGTTATTATTATTATCATCTTTTTATTCTTCTATACACTCTCTCTCTTATAATTTTTAAATCACTTTATTTTACAAATGTTTTCTTTTATTGGACAATAAACTACTATATTATTATTATCATCAAGATTTTTTTTTATAACTTTCCAAAAACATACAGGGTAAGTATCTTAACTGGAGTAAATACTATAAATCGACTCTCATCAAAAAATTTTAAAAAACGCTTCTATAGTTTTTAATTTGCTACATTATTTTTATATTGTTATGGTTTTTCCTTCCTATCTAGGAGCTAAGCCACCCCCGACTTTTTTTTCATTTTTTTGTACTTATGGCAATAGTTTGTTTAAAAGATTTTATTTCCTATTTAATCAATATAGCCAAATATTATCTTAGTTACGGTAACCATTATGACATTTATAATTCCAGAGGGAGTTATAGAAGGGAAGAATTCTTAACTCCCTCTAATTTTTATATTGAAAAGAAATACAAATCTGGTGTACTAAAGTTACGAGAAGAGAAGAAATGCTATTAAACAACAATTGTTAAACGCCAATAATATCGTTTCGTTTATATTCTTGCTTTCAGTGTTACTTTTATTCAACAATTCTTAAAATTTCTGATATTTTTTCCCTAAAACAAGAGAAAAAATAAGTAAATATACATACCATATCTTAAAAATATGCCAGAAATATTATTTCATTTACATTTCTGCTGCCAGTATGGTTCTTTTTTAGCCATTCTTGAAATCGGTCGTATTCTTTCTTGTACACTACTTGAGATTTTTTTGGTACTAATGCAGCACGAGCTTTCTCAGCTTTTTTTAATACTTCTTCTGAAATATTTGATGTTTTTCAAGTTTTCACTCATTTTTAAAAATTCATAAATTTTTTGTATACGCAATTGTCACGAAATAAATCCATAGTAAACCAAGCCTAGTTAACTAACAGCAAATTTGTCTTTTGGATTTGTTTAGTAGATAATAAAATTATAATTTGATTTTTGGATTTGTTTAGTAGGAAATAAAATTAATTATGTATCACGTGAATTACTGGGTGTCAATAACCTCGGGCAACTTACAATCCCTCGGGCCTAACGGCTCTCTGGATTGTAAATCCGTTGCCCTCTGTAATTAACACTCTCATAATTTCCTTGATACATAAATAACTATTAAAACAAGTAATAAATTTTTACAATTTAAAACCTATTTGAACAAAAAAATTGCAAAAAAACATTATTTTTTAGAGTTAAAATTGTTGAAAATATTAATAATCTAAAGTGCATTGCTAGAAAATAACAAAAAACATTATAAAAATTGCAGTTTTTTTTGTTCAAATATGATCAAATTGTATAAATCTATACTGGTCCATATTAAAGACCTTTTAATAAAGCTTTTTCTGAATAAAAAAAAAAAAATGAAGAGGATAACACTAGACAACAAATTTTAATTTTTTAATTATAATATAAACATTTTTTTAACACGTCAGGTTCTACAGAAAATAATATAAATAAATTAAAAATTTTTACTCTATGCTAATTAAATATGT
The DNA here is from genome assembly GCA_029207805.1 of Tribolium confusum. NCBI lineage: Eukaryota > Metazoa > Arthropoda > Insecta > Coleoptera > Tenebrionidae > Tribolium > Tribolium confusum. Next base: position 20,606,304 of record JALGAY010000008.1, on the reverse strand, counting down.
ACTTATTGTGGTGCTTACACTGGTCAACATAATTTTTTTTAGATGTCTAATAGGTGTCTCTTGTGTACGTTTTTATGCAGATCGTTACAAAAATTGGCCATCACGTCAGGTTTCTAAAAAAACTTATAAAATAGTTTTCTTATACAGTGTGAATCATTTGTAATAAATTCGATAAAAATTCTGGGAGTTGCCTTTTAGGAAAACGCTTAGACACATTTTCTGTTATTTTTTTACGCGCATTTTTTGACAAAAAAATTAGATATACAGGTGTCCCAAAGTTGAGATACGACCTTCAACTCTAAAATGTTAAATAAGAACCCTAATGTTTTTTACCATATTTGAATTCCACGTATAATTTTGCGTTTTTTTATATAGCACACGCGCTAAAAAAAGTGTTAGAAAAAAAATGAAACTATTAACATAAATTGAATTGTAGAAGAATAAATTCATAATAAATGTTGGAAAATAACAGGATATGTGTCCGAGCGTTTTTTTGAAAGGCAAATCTCTCAATTTTTATCGAATTTATTTATTACATAGATATAATTTACCTCTTTTTTTCAAAAACAACTAAAAATCGACATAAGGTGCGCTACATAAAAAATACGCAAAATTATACGTAGAACTCAAATATGCTGAAAAACATTGAGGTTCTCATTTATAATTTCAAAGTTGAGAGTCGTATCTCAATTTTGGGACAAATATCAATTTTTTTGTCAAAAAATGCATGTTAAAAAATAACATAAAGCGTGTCTGAGCGTTTTCCTGAAAAGCAACTTCTAGCATTTTTATCGAATTTATTCGTTACAAATGGTTCACACTGTATAGAAAAATATTTTATAAGTTTTTTCAGAAACCTGACGTGATGGCCAATTTTTGAGTACATTTTTAGAACCTGCATAAAAAAATACATAAGAGACACGTATTAGATATCAAAAAAATGTCATGTTGACCAGTGTAATCTAACGCAAACACAAAAATTATGTGTCAAATTAAAAAGTATAGAAATGTTTTTTTTATATATTTTTGATCCAACTAATGGGAGTCCAGTTATAGAATTTATTTCTGTTAAAATACTCAGTTTGTAGGGATTATTAAACGAGACCGCATCTTCTCGTTGAAAAGAAAATTATCCGTTCGTCGTATCTCGTACAAACTCGTATCTGGACGTTCGTTTGTTTGTAACAGCGTAAGAAGTTTCCGTATTTTCTCAGAATTGTCCTTCCCGTTTTTAGTTTACTCTACCGAAATTTACGTCAGCATATAGTGCTTTTTGTCTAGCGATCAAGTCGTGCTCTCTCTAAAAAATATTCAAAGGAGTCGGCAGTGGGCTCTTAACTCTGTACTTCTGTAGTATTAAATCAACTTGAAATTAATGTGGTACAACTTGTAATTTTGAAATGTCAACTTGACAGAATTTAAGCTGAGTATCGAAGCCAGATTTACACCGTACCTTAAATTATTTTTTGGTAATATTTAAAGTACTAAACTTGCTTTACTCAGCTAAACATGACATACTTAATTTTGAAGACTTGTCATAACAACATAAAATAAATAATACACCGTAATCAAAAAATACTGATTGAGTTGGCAATAAAGTTACTATGTTTTTTTTGCAATTTGTCGGTTTATTAAGATTACCTCTATAGGTTATGTCTTAAACCTATCAAGAAAGTCTCAAATAAATTTTCATAAATAATTTATTTTCAACAACAAAAATAATTTTAATAAATATTATACCTACTAGAAAATAATGCAAACAAAAAAAATAACAAAAAAAAAAGATAAAAAGCGTGCACCGTTATTTTTAAGGCATAAATTAACTTGCCGTTTTAGGTTTTTACATATATTAATTAGTGCTCGAATTAGTGTATTTAGAGTTACATTGTTTTTTTTCTACAATTTCATCCTATAATTCCTTTGTATTTAAATTTTTATTGAATACTCTATTTTTAAGGTAGCGAAACAAGAAAAAATTTAATGGAGTGAGATACCAAACGATTTACTTGTTTAAATTTTTCTAGTAATTCATCTATTTAAAAAAAAGTTGATTTAAATTTTTTATTGTCTAACAAGAGGTGTGAGCTATTGTAAAATTTTGCAAAAAGTAATTTTTGCAATTATTTTCCTATAATGATTGTATAAAAAATTGTAAAATAAAATATTATTTCAATTATTTTAAGACATTTTAACAAGTTCTATAAGAAACGCCTGAAAAGGTAAAAAAATGTCTTAGATTTAATAGATAAGAAGTAAAACCTGTTTTATTTTAATGCAAACTTTCATCTTCAGCTTCTGATAAAATATATTTGTGTGTAAAAATAAGAACTTTTAATACTTAATTGTCCTTAAACATGTTTTTTTATTTTTGATAAATTTTATGAATTTTAGGAATAATTAAAGAATATGGCATTAATAAACTACAAGAAATTAACAAAAAAAATCACCAAAAATTTATTTTAAAAAACAGAGTCTTTTATTTGTCTACAACTTTTGTTGTTCTTGAACTAAACTGTAATAAAATCATCCAATATCCGCCAATCGAACTTGCAACCTAAAACAGACAAAATCACTAAAAAACAAACAAAATTTTTATATTTACAGAAAGCAACAAATGTCTTCCAATTTTTGGTAAACCGTATGCTGAAAATTTTACTTTTTTCTTTACCACCAGAAATAAAAATGTATTTGCCTTAAAGTAAAATGTTTAATTTTAAATACGATACAGAGTGAGCCAGAAAAGAGATCGTCTCCAAAATTAAATGTAAAAAATTTGATCAAAATTAATATAAATATTAAATTACCTATGAAAATAAAAAATTATTTAGAAAAAAAATGTTACGTTTTTTTGTATAAAAAGGTAGATAAAGTTTAAATAAAAGAAAATTTAATGAAATCTTAATGTTAAATTTTAAGTACTGTTGTTTGTTTCATATCAGCCTTACTACGTCAATAATTATTGTTTTTTCTTTGCCCGCTTATTTTTTCTTGTTTATATTCCTTATTATTTTCTAAAAATTTTTCAACTTTTGCTGTCTGTTGTTTTATTACTTTTTTAATTTAAACTTAGATTAAATGCCGCAAATGTACTACTAGTTTTACATATTTTTTACTGAATTTACCGAGCTGACAATTATGTCAATACGGCCATTACAATCTTGTTTTTTGACTCACTCTGTATGTAATACCCTACCTCCTTCTTCACATGTATATCCAATCGACAATTTAATAATTGTGAAACAACAACTTTAGTATTTTGGATTTATTCTTCACAATTTTGACAAACTTCAACAATTAAAACCAATCGAAAAAGTTGCAATAATATCCATAAATAATATACATAATTTAAAATATTTGTTTCATTACCTGTTATCATTACAAACAATTGATAAGGACAAGTGACTAAATGAACATAACAACTAAATATCATCACAGTAGCTGTTTTATTAAAACTTAAATTAATTGTTTCAATAGCATCAGTGATAAGATTATAACACTGAATTACATCTGAAATATATCCACTTTTAATTTTACCTAAAACAACAATATTAATAAATTAATTGGATAACAAAAAATAACACACTTGTATCACTCTTGATTTTATTTTTGATCAAATTATTAATACCATAAACCCTAACTTGTGCCATTTTAACTAGTTGGTAATACTGTAATTCATGCATTATCACAATCGAATAAGAAATATAATAAGCCAAGTAATTATTAACCCCTTGCCATGAAGTATTACCCCACATAAAGACATCCAGAGTATAAATTACTGGTAAGAAACACAACCAAATGTATTTAAACCACGCCAACTTTGATCGAATTTGATTAACAAGAATTGGTTTTATAATTGTATCGATTTTATCAAATTTTTTTAGAACAATTAATAATTTCTCATATTTGAAAGGCGTAGAAACAATGAAATAGAAACAACACAAAAGCACATCGCTTACGTCGAATGATGAATTCACAATATCAATGCTTGCGGTAAATCCTAAAGACACAAAGGATGCGATTTCCATGTCGTGAATAAAGCCCCACATACCCCAACACACTAGAAATTAAATGTTTGATTTGAAAATGAACTAATAGAAGGTGTTGATTTAAATTTGGTGTTGCGGTTCATTATGTCAGTTAAGAACTGTTATAATAGTGTACTGAGACAAATTTTTAAAGTCTTGAACAGTTTTCAAAATTTTACAAAATATTTAATAAATTCTGTCATAATTTATGTATTTGATTTTAATTTATTATATTTAAATTATGATTTGTGAATACTACAAACGTAACAAACCTAAAAGCATAACTATATTCATTGAATACAGTGTGAATAGTACCAGAGAACAAATACTTTTATATTTAAAAAACAATTTTAATTTTTGTGAATTTGCTTTGCAGAACATTTGGTATAGTATTTCAAAAAAGTTTTTATTAATTTTGAAATTACACTTCAGGTTTCAAAAACTGTTATTTACAACATACCTATATCGCAATAAAGAATATTTGCAAGACGCTTAGACCGGTAAAAAAAGAGAAGAAAATGATTTAATCATTTTTATTTAAGAGAAAAAATCGGAGCCCAATTTTATCAAAATTTAAAAACAAAAAAACATTTTGAATAAATAAATTGTTGTATTTTGCGAAAACAAAACTTGAATTTACTGATTCGCGTAGTTTATTATACTCAATAGTTCGAGACATAAGTTTTACTTACAAAAAAGTTAACAATTAAAAAATTTTGATAAAAACACATCATATAATAATAGCAAAAATTAAAGTTTTGAGGCGGTACTTTTAATTAAAATATTTCAAAGAAGAAGTTAATTTTATATTTTTGAATGAAACTTATTGGATCTAAAAAACCGGTTCTGATTTTTGTTTGTAAGTAAAGAAAGATAACAAAACAATGGAAACTGTAAAAGTAAAAAGTGAAAAAAATTGTTTTACCGTCTTTCACGCTGATTATAAAGGTGGCTTTTTAAAAATTGCGATTTACTTTTTAATAGTAAGATCAGTCATGAATTCTGAAATCTTTCAAAATTGAGTCGAATATAATTTAATTCCGGCATGTTCATAAATATTTTTGCTAAAAGATGGCTAAAGAGGGAGCCAATGATTAAACCTGCGTTTGTTTATATACATAATTATCAAAAATAAAAAAACGGGACAAAAAATAATTTAGCTAAAAAAAGTAATTAGTAGAGTGTAAAAGAAAGAGTAAATCAAAAAGAAGATTGCTAAAAATAGAAAAAGCTTCACTGACAGAAATAAAAAAAATAGGTTAATGACGTCAAATTTGAAATCATTTTATTATATAGAGAATTATTAAATTTAACAATTTATCAATTAGTTTGAATAATTTTTCAACACTAATGTATTTTGGTATGCTACATTTCTCCCTGTTATTACATTATTTTAAATAACTTTAGTTTTTTAAAAAATTTTGATTTTGATATTCTTTTTTTTCTCTTGTAGTTATTTACTACAGGATTGTAATTTGTGAATAAAAAAAGGTTGTTGGTTTGTCTATTGTGCGTTTTAGATACTTTTTTTGTTAGGAATTTGTGACAGACATGCGCTAATATCAATTTATAATGTCAAAACCGGTGGAAGTAAAACTTGGGACACCCAGTATAGGTAAGCAAGACAATCTTTTTTGAACTTGTCACGAAATGCTATAAAATATTATTTCAGTCGCTCACTTGCATATAAGTTTTATTAACGTAAACGCATTCCAAAAAAATTTTAAATACTTTTTTTAACAAATTATTAATATAAACCATAAATATAAAACAGTTTTTAAAATGTGTATGTCGATGTCATTAAGTTTTAGAACTGAATTTTTCAATTTGATAACAATCACAATCCACAGAAAAATATTGTTACAAATTTTTCAGTTTATAAACCATTAACAATCTTGACTTCTAACTCGTTTGGCCTATTATACAGGGTGGCCAAACGAAAATGAAATAGAGGCTATAACTCTCAGAAAAATATTTCTTTGAAAAAACGCAATAATATATTTTCTTTGGAAGGAAAAAGCTTTTAGCATAAATTTACAATTTTGTATGCACATCTCTAAGCGAGGGATGCATCCCTTAAAAAATTTTAAATAAAAAGGGGGATGAGTATTTAAATTTTGTGGAATGTAAAATAAAAAAATTATAATGAAGTGACACATTAGTTTATTAAATGTTCAAAGTGACTCCTACATGCCTCCAATAGTACAGGTTGTGCTCAAAACGCTGTCAAACATTTTGGAGTATTTGTGAAGTAATTTGACGACATTCGTTCACTATTCGCTGCCGTAAATCTTCCAAAGAAGTAGGTTGAGTTGTATAAATTTTACTTTTTAAGTGACTTTCATTCTATTGATCTTTTCCTTCCTATTCATCGATTTAAAAATATTTGATTAAAGTATTGCCAGATTTTTATATTTGGTAATGGAAAGGTGCTCTATCTTGCTGAAAACATATCATATTTGCTGGAACTTGTGAGTTTGCTTGATTAGGATATAAGTTTGTAAAAGTTGGCACGACGTTATTTTTAAGCAGTGCTAAATAATTATCGCCATAGAAATTGCTATTAATAAAAAAGGAACCTATAATATGATCTTCAACAATTTCCTTTTCAGGGTATTGCGCATGTTTTTCTTTCATCCAATAAAAATTTTCCCTAGACTAATAGCGGCAATTTTAATGATTAAGAGGAGGTATCACACGTATTACCACATTTGTCACAAATTTTCTTCCTTATTATCCAATGGAATTAACTGAAATTTTTGTAACACATTTATTTTTATATTATCTAGGTTTGTATGGATTGATTTTTTTGCTAGCTGTTTTAAAACAATAGCAACAAATTGAATTTTTCGAAAAAAAAATTTTTTTGCAAAATTGAAACCGTGAAAACTTAGATAATGTACAAGTTAATGTATTGAGAAAATTTTACTTAATTTTGTTAAATAATATGAGAGGGAACTTGTGACAAAGTTATGAACATCGCACCAATTTTCAAATTAAAAATGAGCTTTCTAGACTGCTTCACAGACGACGCGATCATGTCTAATTTGCCTTTAGCATGTAGTGGGAAATTGTGGGTGTGGCTAACAATCTCGAACGACTCGAATTATTTCAAAGAGATAGGACAAAAATTTTTTTACAGATTTTTATTATTTGTGGTGCTGTATTTCAGGTTAAAATATTTGCACTCATTTCCATAACACCCTGTATAATGACAATAAAACATTGTGGGGTCGGCATTAATTTTTATTGTCATTATTTATCTTATTTTTAATTAAAATTTATATGCCACTGTTACATACTTTATATAACTTTTAAATTAAGACAATTCATGCAATTATTTGAATATAAAAAACATTAAAATTTTTAGTTGCAGTAGAACGCCGATTATCCGAATGCCGATTAACCTAATCGCCAATTATCCGAATCGGTCCTAAGCGTAATTTAAAAAATTAAAACCAAGTAATTTTTGTTTTGTTTTGTTGTAATAAAATGGAAGTCGCTGAAGTCCAGATATATTTCAACTGTTATGGTTGAAAGCTAGAGGCAAAACACTACATATTTTTGCTTTTACTGTTTAACAAACACAGTTTGTTAATAAAGTTTATTCTATGTGTGACAGTTTGTTTTTCTTTATAACCAGTCTATGTCCGATAATCTGAATTTTCGATTATCCGAATCAACCCCGGTCCCAATTAATTCGGATAATCGGCGTTCTACTGTAATTATATTTTAGAAAATTCTGTAAATATGTTCACAAACAATAAAATACTTTTTATCACTGGTTGTTTTGATAACAACAATTAATGTTTCTTTGTCTGTAAATGCCAGGGTATTACAAAGTTGGAACATCTATACAGCAATTATGAAGAAGCTGATACCCGACTAATTTTACATGTGTTATACGAACATACAATGCAACAGAATTCAATTTTAGTAAAATTTGTATATACGGATATTTTAATTATTCTGATTTACCATTATAATTGTAATTTACTTAAAGCAAATCCAAAATAAAATATGTCTCTTTTTATTGACTTAGGCCATAGATTAAAGACAATATTTATTTCAATACCAAAAGTAGGAAACCATTTTCAAGACAAAATTTGGATGGCAAGCCATATGCAAAATATGCCGATATTAGACGCCATAATATGGCTGGTCAATAAATCACTGTTGCGATTTTATTCCGACTTACAGTATATGTATGTCGTCTGAACATGCAGAGCTTAGAAGACTTCTAACTAATTAATAACTAATAAATTAAAAATGCCAAGGCTGGATATTTTTGGCGAAAAGTTTCCAAATATGATGGAATAGAATATTGCCATTCTATTGCTATTCAATGTTTTGTAAATTTGTGAAAATATTTCTAGTTAAATTTGAAAAAATAAAAACAGGTAAATGACAATTCACAAACTAATAGTGTCACTATGTGCACCAAGCTAAATCCTACGTTTGCAGGTATACAGCACACTACGACATCTATCATTTCTAGACACTCGTTATAAACTGCTGTGATAAATTATGTAATACTTCAAAATATATATATTTAAAAGATGTACTAAAATGTTGTGTTGATTGATCCTGCCAGCATTGCAACAATGTTGAAGAAACCAACGACAAATCAGATGAAGACAAGGAAAATATTTATTTATTTTTTTTTTTTTTTGTTTTAATATAATTTTATAAATTATCTTTTGTGATTATTAAGTTATTAAGTCAAAACTCATAATTCTCATATATGTATACTAAGCGAGTACCTACATAGATTGGACGCGTATTGCGTGGAACAGTGCGGCAAAGCCTTGTTTTAAAAAATTTATATTTTGGAAACAATTAGGACTTATTATCCAATTTTTTAAAACAACTTATTTAAAGTTTTGTGAATCCGAAAATGTACATTATATGGTCAATTTTTTAATAATTCACATAATTCCCGCCGGGTGAAATTGTCGATGTACAATTTCGCAACTAGTGATTTTGGGGACCCCTTTCTCAAAAACAGAAAACTTTTTCTAAAATCTCTTATCACTGTTAGATGCGCTCTGGTTTTCTCTATAAGTGGTCAAAATTTCAAAATTTTAGCTTAAATAGTTAATTTATAAGCCCGATGTATGTTTTAAAAAACACGATTTTGGAAATTGTAGCTCCGACAAAAAAAAATAATTTTACAAAGTTCGATCCTACTAAAAAAAGTTGTAGATAGCAATATTAAATGGCCAAAATGATATTTTACAAGAGATGTAAACGTCCCGTCTAGTTATACCTTAAAAAAAAAATTGTAAGAAAGAAGCCTTGTAGGACGGCGATTTTAATCCACTATAAGGGTCGTAGACTCGCCGATCGGCCGATTCGTATTAATTCAAGCTGTGATGAAAATGCAACCTTGAAAATCCATCTCTTCTACTTAAAAGTTTGCGAAAAGAGAAATGGTGGGAAAGGTTTGAAGGCCCATCCCACCAGTTACCTCGTAACACACCGATCCCCCTCAGGTGAAACGTTCGGGACCATAATACTGAGTTTTAACGTGAAGTTTCAAGATGCACTCATCAGAACACAAAACATGTTCTGACTGGATCTCATTATCATCTCACATTGTAACCATTTCTTCATAAAAATTTACCATCTTATAAAAATTGTCTTTCATAAGCTTCTGTGTTATTATCATTTTATAGAAATGCATTTTATTTTCTTTTAATGTTCGAATAATCTATGAATAGCTAACATAGTGAAGTAAATCTACCGAATTTTAATAAGCAGCAAGGAAAATTTTTGCAAAAGGCTATTTTTTTTTAACTGGTTACTTACGATATATATAACACAAAAAATAAGTTTTTTGGTTCCGAAATGTTTCGCACAACCTTTTGGGGGCGTTTTTCGGACATTCTATGCGTAATTTGCCCTTTCTAGAAACCATTTCATAAATATCTCGACTTTGATAAGTCGGATTGACTTGAAACAAAGACCAAAATGTTTGTGAGAAATTTCTCTAACCATATGTATAAATTGCAAACCCTCAATCAAACAACATAACCCCAAAATGATTAAAAAACCAATCTATATATAGTTAATCTGTATATATAAAATTAAAATTTTAAATTTTTATCAATATTGTTGAAGCGGGTGGATAGATTTAAATAAAAATTTGGTGAAAGATCTGGGCTTATAATAAAAATAAAGCAAACTAAATTTTAAAGCGATTTATGACTTCAATCTCAAGAAAATAGCAATTTTTTTCAAAAATATAATCTTTTCTGCAGCTTAAGCAAAATATTTTGTAAATTAATTTCTTTTTTTAAATTGTAGTTTTTTTAAAGAGCTTTTAGGTGGTATAACTGTTTTTTTTACATAATTTCAAAAAACTCCAAAATTTGCCTTTTTTCTATTTTGACCGCTATAATTTTGTTTTGGTTGGAACGAAATTTGTTACTACATATGAAACAAATTGGTGGTGTAGATGACATCTTGGTAGAAAATAAAATTTGCAAATATTACTAAAGATCCAAATATGACTTTGGTACCTCAGTGGCACCAAACTTGCCGTGCGGCAAATCTTGCCCAACATTCGAGTTCAGTTTTTTTTCACAGCTGTTGGAATGTTATAATCATTTATGAAAACCCTGTATCTTTCTAACAAGAGGTCCAAAAGTTTCGAAGTCAAGTTACTATTGGTGTCATAAACGTAGGGCTTGGATTAAAATAATAGATTTATTTGACAAATTAATTTTATAAAAACGTCATAAACGTCAGTTAAAACTTTATTACTTTAAAAGTAATTTTTTAAATAAGTAAACCGCAGTTAATATTATGCTGACCTGATACGACTACTTTTCAAGCTTTCACCACAAAATCTGCAAACTCTAAAACTTTTTAAGATAGCCAAAAAACATTTTTTTAAGCTGTTGCCTCAATTGATGGTCACTAACAATTATGTTAGAAAATTGTGCTCTAAATTCCTCCATACAAGCTGCTGCAGAATACTGCCACACACCATCTACAGCTTGTACACCATTACGAAAATAACTTTTCAACAGTAAGATCATAAGTGCTCAACTTTTGTTGGCAAGATTTTTATTTTGTATGAGCACTGGTTGCTTGGCAATCAAACGAGATTAAATTGACGAAAAGACCCGAGCGCGGAGCGCGAGGGTTCTGTTTCCAAGAATTTGATCGAGTTTAATTGCCTTTTAGCAATTAGTGCTCATACAAAATAAAAATCTTGCCTGACAAGAGTTGAAAACGAATGATCTTCGGTTGGAGAATTAACTGAATGAAGGGTTAATACATCAAATTTTTAACTACTTTATTTATGACAATTATAATTAAAAGTACAATTAGTGAACGTAGCTTGAAAATTATTTTGTTTTGAAATTGATAGAAATGCGACATGAGGTAAATCTGAACTAGAATTTTGATGAATGATGTTCGAATTGGTGTGTCGTATTTGGTTGATGATGTTGGTGTGGTGGTTCTCGTCAATATAAAGATATAGTTTTATTGCAGCTGCATTACTGAGGCCAGTAATCTTAATTAATTCCTGTTCATTTATTTCACATTTTGCTAAATGCGAAACAATACTGGAACGATGCGAGTGATTTGTCAATTTCCTTTTTTTAATATCTAATCTAATTTTTGCCGCGGTGGACTTGGTCCACTTCGCAATCTCATTTCCGCATATTAAATGCATAATCTTTTAAAATACTTGCAATCATATCAGTGGACAAAGATTCGCTTAATTCATATTTGCGTTGTTGGCAAAATTTTGCAAATTGATTTCACACACTTTCTCTACACTGAATTGTCTTTTTCGGAATCGAATTTTGAATGTTTTTATTAATTGAAGCGTCAGGAATGTTGCCGAAGCCCGACATTTTTACTTTTGTCAAAATGACATTTGATTTTTTAAATATTAATGATTGTTAAGATAATGCTAAAACAATGAAATAGCGGCAGGTAAAGTAGCATACATTCTTTTCAGTTAAAGAAATCATTTTTAACTTGTGAATAGTGAATGTGACACTGTTTTTAATGTCTCGTTGGTCTACAACACTATAAAGTTAATTATCATCAAAAACGCTTTTTGAACAAGAGTAAAGTAAACATTTTAATGAATAAACAAAACAAAAACGAACGAAAGTAGAATGAAATAAAATGTAGAACCCGATCAAAAGAGAAATTAATCTCAAATTGTAATAGAAAACCGTCTAGAAAACCAAAGTTTAGTATGACGATAAAGACGTTTTAATACAATTAATTACTTAATACAAGCCCTACGTTTAAGACATTAATAGTAACTTGACACCGAAACTTTTGGCCCACTCGTTATTTTACGAATTTTTCCTTGAGATACAGTCGGCAAATTTGGAAATTTTTTATAAAATAAGCGAACAATTTCCATTTGTGTCCGTGTGTTATCTCTATAACCAATCATCTGTAGAATTGTTATTTTGTGCTTTCTGTTAAATAAGCCATTTTTCTGATATCAGTTTACAAAATTTAAACGAATATAACACTTATTTTATTTTATTAAAAAAAAAACGCTGAAATGGTTTTTGCTTATCAAGACTTATATGAAAAATAAGTATTAAACGAATTTCTGTAATCAAATAATTTTCTTTTGTTTTAATGGTAATTTTTGCAATAAATTTGAAAACACTCTATATTTCCGAAAGAATTAAAAATAGGTATAGGACATTGTACATAAAATATGTCCAGAATATAAATAGGAACAGAACATAAAATATGTCCACATGGCACACCGTGTATATAAAGTTTTTGTAGAAAAAAATACTCAACTAAATGTACTTATCGACGTGTCCAAGTGTTTACTCAAACACTGCTCATTTATTTATTATTGAATTTATTCCAGTTGAATGAAACACACTGTATAATTTGGTTTTAAAGTAAAATGTTACTGCAGTGTCAGTGATATTTATTTTTCTTCAAAATTTCACTAAATTGCTGTCGTGGTAAAAAAATCAAGTTATAATTTTAGCAAGTGGTAGACGGCAAAAATATGAATTGGAAAAAATTATAATGTATGTAGAATTCTGAGAAAAGTTCAGAAATACTCAAACATCTTATAAATTTATGAATCCTAAAACAACCAAAACTAATTAAATTTATAAAATTGTCATTTTGGTTATGTAATTTAAAAACAATAATAATTAACGGCAGTTACTTTACTGTTCTAGTAAAATTGGATTCACAGTGATCTCACCCTTCTCTGCTTCCTCAACAACATATTTTAAAAAAACACACTTTGTATTATTATAAATCATAACATTTAAGTATTTTATAAAAATGTACCAAGTATTATTGCAGTAAAGCAATTAACAACATAAATTTTCCATAACCAAGCAATGGTAAAAAAAGTTTGATAGTTGGTGCAGGTAATGGGACATAAGCCCAAAATTCTAGTTATAGAGATAAAAGGTGAAAAAGTCTGAAAAAGAGATGTGTTAATTGTTATTTTATGTTTAAACATTTTTTGAAAACATCAAGATTTTCTGTATTTAATACAGTTTATAGGAAATTGTTTTATGAATTTTTAATGAAATTTTTGTGTGCATAATGTCTCTTAAATAAATAACAAATTTAATTGGAGTTTATTGATGTACGTATATCTACTTAAATACATATTTGCTCAAAAACAAAATTAAAGAATCTTACTAAACAAATATTCAAGAAATAATTACTTATTTTTTTTGTATAAAACTGAATTTTTACAAGTTGCTTAGTTTTTGAGAAGATTTCGTATCTTAACTTGACAATGTATAAACAAAAATAGATTAATTGAAAAGCAGTTCGGTTTAAGCGAAAACAGCGATAATTAAAGATGGATAAATAATTATCATCATTTTTTTAAATCGTTCGTAAAGAATACTATTTTTAAAAATAAATCAAAATAGTCTAAACTCATGTTAAAATCAAAAATTGTTTGTAATGTAAATAAGGATCTGTAAAGTGTTTGTATATTGTTAGTTGCATATTTCACATTTTACAAAATATTATAAGTAACGTTATAACTACAAATAACTAGGACTATAATAGATATTTAGTAAAGTTAATTTTTTGTTGAGCAGAGAACTTGAAAAAGTCACTCTCACAATTATTCTTAGTTTGTTTTATCATATTTATTATGGTAAATGTGCCGGGATTAGAATTTATTATATAATAAATATAGTTAGATTTAAAATAACTATAGTATCTGAAGCAGTTTAGAAATTTAAAAATTTATTGTTTTCGAAATACGTAAAATTCATATCGACTTCAATAAAACGCTTAGTTAAAGAAACAAACCTGTTTCCCTATTGTTCTACCTAAATCTATTTTTTAATTTTTTGATCAATATAATAAGTATCTAATTAATAATACACCAAGTTTTGACGCAAAGCAAACATTTTAATTTTTTTAATTTATTTTGATAGCATCTTCTATTTACAACCTTCATATTATCAGATTTCAACCAAAATTATTACATAATCAATAATAAATTGCTTTTGTCAGTTGTTTTTCCTCATTATTATTGTTTTTCTACAATAAAAAATTTATAACAAATTATCTCGCAATTACTGATAAATACTACATAATTATTTTTCAATATGTTGAAATGTAAACTCAACCCTCACCTTTATAAATGTCTTAGCCCAATTTTAAAAATTTCGCAAATTATAGGACTTTGTCCTGTTATTATTACTAAATATGAAAATACTTACGTTTTGAAATGGTCTTGGAAAATTTACTTTTTTCAATTAGTGGTCATAATTATTTTAGGTAATTGATGATATTGTACAGAGTGAGTCAAGAAGCAGATTATATTATTTTTTAAACTTTTGTTGCGTTGGTTGAATATCGAGAGATAAAAGATTTAAACGTCTCTTTTTAATGACCTATTTTATCACTATTAGTCTTTTTCTTATTGTGGATTGACATACGTTTTACTTCATTCAACACTATTTCAATCTATTCAAAATAGTTAAAAATTGATTTTTGATAATGCACGTAAACTAAAAAATTTTTGTTTTACGAGTACATTTGTAATATTTGCTAGCATTTTGCAATTTTTTTTTTTAAATTTATTTAATGTATTTTTTGGCTCTTTTCTTCTCCAGTCGTAATTTTTTGTTTATCTCTTTCTTCTAGTAGTCGTTTTTTAAATTCTTCTAAAAAGTTTTTGTTTCTCTTTTTTTTCCAAGTGTCTTTTTTTGTTTTCTTTAAAACTTTCGTCGTTTTTTGTTTTTAGTCGTACTTCACTTTGTTCATATTTTTCTTCTAGTAACCGTTTTATATTTTTTTTTTCAATAGTTTTTTTGTATGTTTCTCTTTTCTCGTTATTTTATTGTTTTTCTAGAATGTTTTTAGAAACTAATTTTTCCAGTCTATTTCTTCTTATTTTAACAGTTAATATTCAAGTTTCTATTTTTTTTTGTTTGATTATTTATTACTTTTTTTAAATAATCTTTTTTTAGTTGTAGTTCTTCTTGTTCTTTCGTTTCTAATCGTATATTTCTCTGCTTTTTTCTTTCCCACTAGTAGTTTTTCAAGTTCGTCAAGACACTTTATTTTGAAATTATAATTTTCAAACTTTTATAGTGTCTATCACTTATACTTTTCAATAGTAATTTTTTTAAGTTTTTCTACATTGAAATTCTTTAATCCTTATTGTTTCAAATTAGATAACTTATAAATTTAATTAAAACATTATTTTTTTTGAAAGTAAGCTAACTTTCGTACAAATGATGAAAATAGTAGCAAAACGCTTTTGAAAACTATGCCTTATCAGTGCGTAAATAATGTAAAAAAATTAATATCAGAAAAAACTTACCAAGCTTTTGTCATTACTAAAATTAATATATAAAAAGAATAAAAATGTATACTGAAAATAAAAAAAATGTTATTTTTAGCAAAAAATATAATGATCAATATGAAAACATCAAATAAATAAATAAGTGATTAGCATTTGGAATATTGGCAACAAAAAAGTAAATTTTAGCCGTTTAAAAATATATTTTTTAAAAAATTTGTCATCAATCAGACATTTGACTTAAAAAAAAATTTAAAAATGTGTAAAGGTATAAATTATACTTTTGGGTTTGATTTGAATTTTAATTTATCATTTGTACAAATGAGTTTGTTTAGTTTTTGTTTTTTTTACTCGATTTTAAAATTTTTGTAAAAGTTTGATTTGCTCTTCTTTTTCTTAAGTTCTTGTTTTTCAAATTTTTTTAAAAAACTTTTTGTTTTTGTTATTTTATTAATTGCTGAATTTTATTGCCTACATTAGAAAGCAATGAAGCTTCTGTTAATTATATTTCTTTCATAGTTTTTTCTTATATTTTTTTTCTGTGTTTTATTGTTTTTCAAATACATCCAGAATGCACTTGTGTTCATTTTGCCCTGCAAAACAATTTTTTTTGTTTACTTATAGTTATTTTTTGTTTGTCTTTCTCTTTTAGTCGCCGTTATTCAAAATTTCCTAGAAGCACTAGTTCTTTTTTTGTTGCTTTTGTCTACTTTAGTTTGTTATTCTTTTTTTTTCACTCGTTATTTTTGACCTTTTTGCTTTTACTAGTCGCTACTTGTTCTTTCATCTCTTTTATCCGTCGTCTTTTAAGTTTGTTTAAAATTATTTTTTTTTCATAGTTTTTCACTTTTTTAATTGTCTTTGTTCAAGTATTTTTTAAATTTTTCTTTGCAATTTTTTTTCTTTTAGTTATTTTTCAGGTTCTGCAATAATTTTTCGTTTTTACAGTCGTATATTTTTTTACTAGTCCATCGAAACTCTAAAATACTTTTATCTTTTTTTTTCGAAATGGTGTTTTCCAAATTTTTGTATATTGTATAGTTTTCCAATCGTAGTTTTTTAAAGTGTATTACAAATTTTTATATTTATTATTTTTTTAGTTATTTTTGTTTTTTTCCAAAAACGACTTATGTTATTTCTCTTCCTGTAGTAGATTTTTTTTCTTAAAAATTAAAGAGAACTGTCTCATACTTTTCCACACACTCATGTAAGAAGGCAATATAGTCGTACATTAGAACTCTCTGAGTTTATTTCTTGGCTCACTCTGTATTTTACTGTTTTTCTATAAATCTAGCATTCTGCTGTATTATACATAAATATATATAATACAGTATATATAATAAAATCTTTTTCAGCTAGTTGGTCATTTTGGGGCTTTACAAAAGACATGGAAGTTGCCTCTTTTACAGAATTGGGTTTCAGAGGCACTGCGGATTTTGCTATAGCCAGTTTTGATGTTAGTGAAGTGATTTTTAGTGCGACTTTTTTCGTCACGTCAACTCCTTTAAAAATTACTCAATTTACCAAAATTATCGAAAATTTTAATAAAATTGACTCAAATATTCCGCCAATTCTTGTGAAAAAAATTCGAAAGCGTGGTATAGTTTTTATAACAATTTTAGCAATTTTTTTACCGACTTTGTATGTGCTTGATTTATTCATGTGGGGTAACAATAACTGGACAGGAGTTAATAATTATTTTGCTTTTTATATTTTATACAGTATTGTTGTGTTTCATGAATTGCAGTATTGGTACTTAGTAATGATGCTGTATATAAGAATTTTAGCACTTAATAAAACATTAAGAGACTTTCTAGAAAATAAAACAGGTCTGATTTACAATCTCTTCTGTTTTTATAAATAATAATAATAATTTTTTTATTGTAGATTTCAACAAAAGCAATATTTTTACAGTCATCCAAACTTTTGATTATTTGAGTGAATCTGTTGAAGAAATTAATAACTGTTTTAAATACAGTGCTACTATAATAATTTTTAGTTGTTATGTCCATTTGGTCATTTCACCATATCAGTTGTTTGTTATAGTGACAAGCAACGAGACTTCTCTTATTAATTACGTATATCTGTTATAGATTTCTTTACATATTTTAAGGGTTGTAACAATTGTAGAAGTTAGCCACAGATGCGAGACTGAGGTACGTTTCACTTGTTTTATACAATCATTTATCACACTTAAATCACTCGAAAATAATCACCACTAAATCTAAATTTGATTAGTGGAAAATGATCATTTACAGTTTGTTTATAAATTTTTTTAAATCATTGCTAAATAATAGTGTTAAGACGACTAATTTAAACTTGCGATCTGAATTTTAGTTAGAAGTACGTCTAAAGACTGCAACTAGCAGCGTCTGTAGATTTGCGACTCAGGTAATCACGCCAAATGGGATCAAATGGGCAATAGACTCATTTGCATCGTATAAGTCGGCGGGGGTAGATGGGATTGTTCCTGCTCTCTTACAAAAGGGACGGGAGCATCTTGTTGGCCCAATGACCCGACTGTTCCGAGCCTGCCTTGCACTGGGCCACATACCAGCGGCCTGGAGAAAGATCAAGGTAGTGTTTATTTCTAAGCCAGGACGTGCCACGTACGCCAAGGCTAAGAGTTTTAGACCAATTAGCCTAACATTGTTTTTATTAAAGACGATGGAAAGACAAATAGGCAATCACATACGGGAGAAGGTGCTCGGAAGTAATCCGCTGCACTTCAACCAACATGCGTACATGACGGGACGGTCTACTGAAACGGCTCTGCATGAGATTGTATCTACAATTGAAGGAAGGCTGGACAGTGGACTGTATCTCTCGGGAACTTTCCTAGACATTGAGGAAGCATTCGACAATGCTTCTTTCAACGCATTAGAGAAGCGAAATGCGGACCCAACCTTGGTCAAATGGGTTCGCACAATGCTGTCTAATAGATTTATCAGAGCGAGCATAGGCTCATTCTCTGCTACAGTGATCGCTACTAAAAGGTTCCCCAAAGAGGTGTACTATTTTCTTTGTTGTGGGATCTCACAGTTGACGATCTTATTCACAAGTTAAACGAACTTGGCATATATTGCTAGGGCTATGCTGATGACATAGCCATTCTGGTGAAGGGCAAGTTTCTCAATGTGGTTGGAGAGCTCACGGGTGTTGACTCACTCAGGCTTGTTGAGAAATGGTGTAATTCCCATGGCTTATCGGTAAATGCGAAGAAAACAGCTACTAGTATTAATCGTGATACCCTAAATAAGTCACCTTTAATGTTGTACACACAAGCAATAAATTTTACAAAAATAGTTCAATTGAAACAATTTTTCTTTAAATTAAACGCAAAAAACTGTAAAAACACACTACAAAACACAAGCTTTTACGATGTTGTTCACTGATACAGTGTTTCAAATTCGAACCAACAGATGTCGCCCACTTCGCAAAAATCGCCAATTGTCTGCAATTTAAAACTAAACAAAAGATTGTTATTATGGTTTTTCTCCGACTATAAACTTTGTGATGCTCGACCCTATTTTCGTCAAACAGAGATTTATTCTGTCTTCTAAAATTTGCGATTTTAGATTCAAAAGTTCTTATAAACGGTTTTTGCTATAAGTATTGTAATATTATAAACTACATTTTGATTTTTTTAGATTTTCAACTTTAATGATTTTAAATTTTAATAATTATTTTATATTATTTATAAACATTTTGTTAAAAATAATTTTCAGCTATTTTGTAGTTATTAATCAGAAGAATTATTGTATCATATCTCATTAAAATATTGTTATAAATAAAAGTGCTACAAATTCGCACGTTTACATTGGAATTTCCATAAGAGAAATTACCTCCATACTTTGCTTAATTTAGCTAAAATATAAACAATTATAACAATTTTCTTAATATTTACACTTTTTTATTTCAAGCTTGTTAAATAACTAACTCTACAGTTAGTTAGCTAATAAAAAAGCTGCAAAAGTAAAAACAACAAATTACAACACTCGAATCCGAGATAAAAAATCAATTATTAATTATTATTATTAAAACAATTTGTGTTTTAGAATATTTAAAACGAGCAGGACAAATCAAAAAGAGTAAAATTTTCTAAGAAATCAAAATTAAAAATTTTTTTTTTTTTAAAGTTGATACGGAGACATACTGTATATTAGAATTTTTTATGTATTTAATATTTATTTTACAATATTTTTTAGAGTTTGTTAAATTTTGGTTTGCTTGTTTAAATTATATTTTTGTTTTAAAATTTTTATTGGGTGTTTATTTTTAGACATGTACCTGTACATTTCTAGAAATACCCGTGCATTCTAGGGTATATGCAAAAATACTGTAAAAAAAAATTACTATTAAAGTATTGAACAATTACGCTTTATACTCTAATAATAGAAAGTGACTTTTTAATTGCGACATTTTTCTAGATGTTATCTAGCTTTTATCTGTCACTTCAAAAAGCTAACTTATAAGATAGCAGTCACATCGGAAAACACTGTGTTGATTTACAGGCTAAAGTAGGTGAAAAGAAATACTTAAATAATTTTGTTGTTATCAACAGTTCAGTCAATTTTTTTTAATTTACATTAATTATACTATTACTTTTTAATGTGTTTTTTTCTCCAATTTTTATATTATTGCACAAAAAATATTTTTATTTACAAAATAAATTAAAAAATATTTTGTGTTTATTATTAACACTTACAGAAAATTTCCAATTATTTTTTACATGGTAATAACATTTGAGTTTGGAGAAAGGCCGGTTTTACGTTTTACGTTTAAAGATAATTTGATAAAGTATTGGTATTATTAGTATTGCTTAATAAAACTAAAATATACAAAAAATACTTATTATATATTTTTTTAAATTTTAAAATAGTAGGAGTTAATATTATCACGTTTTTTTACAAATGTTTGATTTAATTTAAAACAAATAAACAAACTCTAAAAATAAGAAAGATAACTTTTAAAATTTTCGCTCTCTAACGTTCAAAAAATCATTGCACATCCAACCACCAGAGTGTGCTGTTACCAATATTTTGTTTCCGTGTTTCGTGCCTGTCCGTAAACGAAGACTAAAGTCGTAGACTCCAGTTTTTACTTTCCAAATTTTACTCTTGTTGAGAAGTTATTTGGTATGTAAAAAAACACTCAATCAAATACTAGTATAAAGAGTTTACTTTCATGAGAGTGTTTACTACCACTAGGGCGAAAATCGCAAAACTGAGGTTTTGTGCGTAGTTTTTCAATGTGGCGACCGTTGTAAAAAATTCAAATTTTCTAGAACTTCTAGTAAGTAATTGTTTTGATTATTTTTCTACCATATGTTTATTATAATTTTTAATCAGAGGTTGCCATGAAAAATAAAAATTCTAAAAACGTAGCGCCTAAATTAATTCACTTGATAAATGTCATTTTGCAGTCACTGTCAAAAATAAAATTTAAATTTGATTCGAATTATGGGGTTTACTGCAAAACAAAAGATTTTTTTGAGAATGAGTTTACTCAGCCAGACTTTGTTTTGATGAGTTTCGGAATAAATTTCTAGAAAAAAATCATTTTTACAGAGCCAGTCAATAATATTGAACAACTAAAAAAAACGTATTCAAGAAGAGATAAACAATATTACTTCTGCAACTCTCACCAAATGTGTTTGAAAACATAAAACGTTGAATGAGGTTATATATTACCAAATGAAATAAGTTAGGCGCTACGTTTTAAGAATTTTTGTTTTTCATGGCAACCTTTGATCAAAAATTATATTAAACATATGGTAGTTGCATCATATTCTAACAAAATATTGATTCAGTATTTTTGCTCATGTAAAAAACCTATGTGAAATTAACTTTTTATAAAATTGCGTATTTTTTTTTCAACAGAATTAAAGTAATTTAGTCCTTGTCAGCCATCCTTGCTAACTATGTTATATAACTTAGGTTTGGAGTTCTAAGAGTGACTCATTCTATATAACTTCAACATTGGGCTCCAGAAGACCTGATATCGCTGATATACTCGTACAGCGTAAAATTTTAAAACATTTTTATTTTGATAAAATTACCTTGAAAAAGTCGACTTTATTGCACATGTACAAAAACACGTATTATAACAAAAAAAAATATGAAATTTATATACTCGTATTATCTTAAATTGTTTATATCTAATCTAACAATTTATTTGACCTACAAAAGTAAAGAATAATTGTCTCGGAAAAAAATCTTACGTCTTGTTTTTTACATCAACTAATCAAAAATGTCAAACCAAATCAATTTGCAACATTGGTTATTAAACAAATGTTAGACTTTAATTAAAATATAATTTTACATTACTTATCAAATATTTTAGTCTAACTTATAACTTGATAAATTAAAATAGTAATAAATCCCCGGCTAAATCTCTAACAATTAAAGAAGATTTATAACCTAAAAATTACTCTACAATAGTCGTGTGCCATTTTTATAACAAATACCATAAACTTCAAGAAACTACCACATTGATGGGGTCTTTTTTAAATAAAATTCAGGGTATTGTTATAAATAATAAGAAAGTAAGTGCGTCAGTATCAAAATGTTAATTAAAAACAAAAGATATTTTTAACGTTAATGTAAAATAACATAAGCAAAAGTGAGTATAGTAGCCGTACAAGTAAACAATTTAAAATTTAGGTAAAATCGTATTCTATTTAAAAACATTACCTACAATTTTTTTGAAAATTTTTGCTTAATTAAAATTGGTTGTTTTTGTGGTAAAACTTGATTTACCCAGTAAATACAATAAAGACAATTTTTAAACTTTAAATAATTCATTTTTGTCTAATAAAATGTTACTTGTTAGTATAAAATCAACTTCTTACCATTTAATATGAATATAATTATAGTGATATTTGCCTATTTGTTTCATATAAAAATTATAAATTTTATAATCTTAATTTATAACTGCTCTAACAGCTTACAATCGTACTAAGCATTCGCAGTGGCAAATTTGCGGTTTAAAAATTTTAATACGCATGCTCAGTACGATTTCAAGCAAATATTTTAGATTATCAACTTTTTATAGTATAGTAAAATTTTAAAACATTTTATAAATTTTAATATTTAGTGTTTCTTTTGAAAAGAATTAAAAACGCACTTTTTATAATATAAAAGCAAAATTTAAACAGTTTTTTCAAATTTCAGTGAGAAACAGTGTGAAAGTACTAGTAAATGAACACTAAAAGGACAACGATGATACAATTTATTCGATTTCAAATATTTCCGTAAATTGCAAGAAATTGTTCGTTTTCAAACAGATAGGTAACATATTAAGTATCTCAATATTCGCAAACATATTAGGCTCATATTCACCTGTATAAAAATAATTTAAACAAAAATCAATAAACTGGGAAATCCTAGATAATGAACACTGTCTACCTACAAATGAACTCCGTTTAACCACTAAATAAACAAACTAGTTTCAACACGAAAACAAAGCATTTAGAAAAAAACAATAAAATTTGATGTAATTTTTAATAATATGTAAATTGCGTGCATAAAAATAAACTTCAAATTTTATTACCACAAATTAAATAAACATATTATTATTAGGTAACAGAAATTAAAAAAAAATATGAAGTTGGTAGGTAGATAACAATATATTTAGTGTCATCGTTTAAATTTACTTTTTTTGTTGTTGGCAATCTTTCTTTTGTACATTTTTAGCTTTTTAGTCATCTAACTTCGCGTTTTTCTTTGTATAATTTTTCTTTTTCTAAACGTTTTTTTATTTTTTTTCTTAAATTTTTTTTCACTTTATAGCTGTTATTGCGAAAGGCATCTTTTTCTTAGTGTTTTTTTGGTTTACTTGGTTTAATGTCAGTTTTCTTCAATCTAGGCCACGACAAATATTAGCTCCTCAAATCATCTAATAAAAGTAAAAGATTTTCTTTTTTATTGTTTTTTTTTGTAGTAAAAGTAATAAATTCTGTAGTAAATTTTACTTCACTAGTAAAATTTAAAAGTCTTTTTTTTTCTTCTTTAATTTCGTTGCTTTGAATTTCATTTCTTTATTTTCTTGCAGCTTGTAAACTTTGTTGTAACGTTTAGTTTCTTCATCTACTGTTAGCAACATTCTATGCATTTTAGAAAAATTTTCTATTTGTACAATTTTTGACAGTAGTTACTTCATTCAGTGTCTGCTTTTTTGAGGACAATATTTTCTAAGATAACGACTTTCTTTGCAACACTTTTAAAATCTGCAAATTGGTTTTTTGAATATAAACTTCTATCAAGCATCGGCTTGTCTTCAAACAGATCTTCTTCAAAATCGTTATTATTGTAAACTACACCTACAATTTTAAATGGTAGATTTTTTTATATCAAAACCAACAGACAAATCTAGGTCAATGTTTGTTTCCGTTTCTGGAAAATCGCTCTAAATATATTTTTGTGCTTCAAATTTAGATACTTCAGTCTTAATTTTTTTGCTTAATTTTTTGTAAATGGTTTTCAAGTCAGGATTGCTTGTTATCTTGTATTTTCTATAGGTACCTATAATGCCGCCCAACAACTTTTTTTTTCGGTAAAAAATTCTTTGGGTGAAGGTAATTTCTTGAGAGTTATCAGAAAAAATCCCAATAAAATGAAGTAAATTGACGTTTCAATGGTTTATTACCATCTTCTTTAGAATAAAGTGTCTACAATAATTGAATAGTACTAACCAAAATTACAAAGATTTGACATACCGCAAATAGTGAGACACAGCCACGTGCGTGATGGAAAGAAGACTGACTGGGGACGGGACAATGACATGGTTAAAAACATAAAATGATTGCAGATTCAAAATGTGTGTATATATAACCAACATTCCATCCAGCACGAGGCTAATTTCACATAAAATATCTACATTATACAATAATTAAATACATTTTTCTCTTCCAAAATATTTTTTGTAAAAACATTACACACAATTAAAATTACAAATTATTAAATAAAATATGAACAATTATGTCAACAAGAATTAAAAAACTACAAAATATGACAACAAACCAAAGATTAATATAACAGTGGCGATTATTAATATTAGTTGTAAGTTATGTTATTTTGGTTAGTACTATTCAATTGTTATTGTAGACACTTTATTCTGAAGAAGATGGTAATAAACCATTGAAACGTCAATTTACTTCACTTTATTGAGATTTTTTCTGATAACTCTCAAGATTTTTTTTTTTTGTAATTTTAAGCTCTTCAAAACAATGATGAACGTTTGTAGCAACAATGTTTTTACTTCCATTACGTTCTGGCATACATTAAAATAGTTTATAACATTAGAATTTAACGAATAAAGCCTACAACTTTTCAAAGCTTTTTTGATAGTAGATATCTTAACAAATGCCTTTCTACAAGTATGAGCAAAATTAGTTTTTGTTATAGGTACGTTCAAAATCTCCGTTTTATGTTTTCTACTTTCAGACTTTTAAAACGTTTTTAGATGTTCAAAAATGGATAGATCACTTGGTTGAACAATGTGTGTTGCGTTTGGAGATGAGCAGTAGACATGAATATTTTTTTGTCTGCAAAAATCTGATAATACTATGTTTAAAGGATTTTTGGTTACAGTGTTTTATATCAGTAATTTTTTGATTGTCATTCTGATTGTTAAATGACGTATATTTTCGCACTACTGCGTGAAAAGGACATACTTTTAAGCACTAGGGCTCAAAAATAAAAAATACATTTTACGTGCAGTATGAGCAACTGAATGATTTAGCTACCCATGCTTAATAAATTTAAAATTAGTTTTATTATTATTGTTTACTTACTGGTATATTAAACTTATGTAATTAAAGTTTATTATTATTTTTAACTATTGTTTCTTTTTTTTAAGGTCTTGTTTATAGGAAAATGTCATCAAATTTATATGGAATCTCAGGATCATTTAATGGTAAGAAAAAAACTTTTTTTAAGGTATTCTTATAAAAAAATGAAAAATTTCATGCAATATTATTTTGGTAGGTATATATACTGCGCAAAGAAATTTATCTAGAGTATAGATTTAAATAAAAAAAATTTTCTTAATGTGTGAGCATTTATACCGTATCTGTTTATTTTTTTTACCGTATTTTGTTTATTTTTTTGCAACGTAATGGTTTTTTGATAAATAAACAAACGATCATAACTTATTTGTAAGTTTTTAAAACCAATCAAATTTAATTTTTTTAATACTAATTGAAAGCTTTTGAAAAAACGATCAATTTACATTAGGTATTGCACTAAACTGCTACATTTCTTAATAAAATTACAAAATTGATTCAAAATCCTATTTTTTAGTATTTATAAGTGTTTCTTCAATTTATGTTAAGTTTAACTTCCTAACAACTCTTAGATAAGCAAATACCAATAGATTTGTTTTGTTATTTAAAAAAGTACGAATAATTATTGCACCAAACCGTTCAATTAAATTTACCGTCTTATAAAATTTATAATACATTTGTGACATATTCTTCATCTTGGTTTATCTACCAACTTAATTGTATTTTTCAAAATTGAAACTCAAAAAAATTATGAGTTTTTTTTCAATTTTTTATCAACCACTTTATGTGTTTGTTTTTCTTAGTTCTTTTTCCAAACACAATACAGCCAAGTCAACCTTATTTTTTTCCTATGGCATTGTTTTAATAAATATATCTGTAGGAAGAAAATTATTTGGCCAGCAACTACAACCTTCGACTAATGGTATATTTGGAAGCACAAATCAAGATAAAACATTTGGGTTTGGTTTATCATCAAATCAAGGTGGACTATACGGCCAACAAGCACAGCAACAAACCGATTCTTCGCTTTTCCAGTCCGACAGTTTAATGTTTAAGAACAATTCTTTTAAGAGCCAAACAACAGGCACTATTATTAAATTTAATCCGGTCATAGGCACTGACTATATACAAAAAAATGGAGTGACACAACTGATAAATACTAAACAATATTCGATAACGCTTATGAAGCAATACGAAAATAAGTCGTTTGAAGAACTGAGATTTGAGGATTATTTAGCTAATCGTAAAGGTCCTCAACACAGAGGTTTTGGAAGCACTTCATTTACAGCTTCACCAACAACAGCTCCCTCTATTTTTGGACAAACTAATAATAAAACAGTTTTTGGACGACTTCAAGCTTTCGGACAAACACCAGCTTTTGGACAGACAACACTAGCATTTGGAACTACTAATCTCACAAATTCTCCAAAGGTTTATGTACAACCCAACATTTTTGGTACTACTTCTAATATTTCGAGTTTTGGTTTAAATCCCACTCCTGCGTTTAAACTTTTCAACTCTACTCAAACTCAAAAACCGTTATCTCAATCTTCATTTGGAACTGAAACAACACAAGCTCAGTCTACTTTCGGTACTAGAATATTTGGCCAAACTAACACACAGGTAAACCGTTTGTAATAATTTTAGGCTTAGTGTTACAAGAAAAGTTTTAGAACACGTCAAATTTATTTCAAAGACCGACACAACTCACCACTGAATTTAATAGAAGCCAGTCGGGTTTTTCTTTTAATCAGCCTCAAACTACACAAAATTCAAACTTATCTCAAGTTCCAAAACTTAATACTAGCTTTAATTTATTTGAACAAACTAGTACAGGAACACCAGGATTTGGTCAATCAAGTCAACCTGGATTTGGATCCAATTTTGGCAAAGTCACAACAAGTAGTTTTGCTCAACCTACACAAGTATTTTTTGGTAATTATTTAGTTCGTATGATGTGGCATTAATAACAACCACTTTTTGGTGTTACAGCGACAAAACCGGCAAGCTTGCTAGAGACTACAACTGGAGGTGGTAATTTTTTATCAACTAATGTTTTTCAACAGACCTTACCTTCGCTCTCTCTAAACGTCAATCCGCAACAACAAACGTAAGTAAAACATTTCATTATATTTTTGGGTTTAACCTTCGCGTGTTCGTGCGGGGTATTTGAGTTACCCTAAAATTTGTTTTTTTGATGCTATATTGTAAAAAAAACATTCTGGGCAACAAAGTTCCAGCTAATCCTCGGGTATACTTATTTAAACATATTTCTTATCTAATTTTGTAAATTACCTCTTTTACTTTTGCACAAAAATTGCGTATTTAGTGAGAGGGGCATCTGGATAACCCCGCTTGGCCAACTACGAATCTACGACGCGACATGCTAAATTGTGTTGTAAAAAGCAGAAATTGCGTTTTAAAATGTTCTGAATGTGGCAAGATCGTCTACAACATACACAGAAAAGAAGTCAAAACATTTTTCTGTTTTGAGTGTAAAAATAACACTGAGTAAACCTAGAATTATATGACAGTCATATTTGTTAGAATATAATTTTCTTAATCTTTTTTTTGAGCTGTATTATCATGTAATAACTTACAAAACATGTAAATTATAACTCGTGTTTGTAACAACCTCTTCTAATGTGCTTAAAATATACATAAAAAAACTTATTTTTAAACAGTTGCGTAAGGTTTATATTAAATAATAAATAAAGTAAAAATAATTTGACTAACCTTCGCGTGGTTAAATATTATAAAGAATATTTAATAAAAAACATTATTACAATACTTTACCTTTTATTAAATCACAATAATAGGAGAATTCTTTTGGGGTTACTGAATTACTCCGGTTAGCTGCCCACGGAAAATTTTAGAGCTTGGCCACGCGAAGTTTAGTCAAATTATTTTTACTTTATTTATTATTTAATATAGACCTTACGCAATTGTTTAAAAATAATTTTTTTTATATATATTTTAAACACATTAGAAGAGGTTGTTACAAATATGAGTTAAAAGGTATATCTTTAAGCTTTGAGATATGAAACAAAGTTAATTTTTTTTTTGATGAATTTATAGTTGGCCGAAACTTTTAAATGTTTTTAAAAATAATTTTTATATTTAATAAAAAATATAATAATAACAAAAAAAGCAACAATTTATTAAATGTTTATTAAATACAAAGTTTCAGTTTATTACATATTTAAATTGTCTTTCCTCTTCTTGAATACAAAGATGCGCTCTTTTTCTTACAGCTCTTACAGTATTACTTAAATAAATATTTGTAATTCTACTAAAAAAATTTTTGGTGTATAAGTTTAGTTGATTTAAATTTACGTCATTTTTTCTATAAATGTAATTTAAAAAAACAACCAAACTAAGAAATCTAAGAGCGTAAGATCGTATAAACGTAAAAACTATTGTACTAAACTCTTAATTCTAATTTATTGCCGACTAAAATGTTCTATTAATACATTTCTAATTGCATGTGCATTATGGGCGAGAGCACCGTCTTGCTGATTCAAAAATTCGGTAAAACATAATTATTTGATTATTAATATTTATATATTATTATTATTATTATTATTATTATTATTATTATTTAGAAAGCCATTTACTCAAACACCAAAAATTTGCTTGTACTGCCAAGTAGTTAAATTTTTATCAAAAAAGATCGGTTCTACTATTTTATTGCCTACTATTTCAAACCACACACTAAATCAAAATTTTCTTGGTGGTTTACGTTCTAGTTTGTAGTGTAAATTTTTATTAGCCCAAAAACAATTATTTTCTTTGTTTATTATGCCATCCTGGGTTATCCGTGCTTTGTCAATCCAAATAATTTTCTTTTTAAAATTTCGGTTTCGTCGCAATTGATTTAAATACTACTCACAAAGCTCAACTCTCAAATTGTAGACAATGTTGCACAATTCTTGGTTTGTAAGGCTAATAATTATATTTTTTCAAAATTCTCATGGCTTTACTTCGTAAAACTCCTAAATTCTCTTCGATTTTTGTTGTAGAAAATTTAGAATTTTTATCACTAAAATCTAAATATTAATAGCGTTTTCTTTATTATTTTTTTTAAAGTAAGTTTTAGGTCTTGATGCTTTGAAACAGCCGTGCTCAATTAGATTATTTTTTAATCTTAACAATGTAGGCTTATCAAACCGACGCTTTTCGAAATGATATTAAAAATATAAATTTGAAGTTTTTTTTACGTTATAAAATAATTTATCAGACTTATCATATTTTTTAAAATTTTGATAAACTTTTATTTTTAATACAAAATACAACCGCAACATAAACAAGAACTTTGACATAAAAAATAAATTTGTTTCTATAGGTGACTATGTGTGTCAATTTAATTTAATCAACTTTTTTTTAAATATTCTTTTAATTAAAAAAAAATAAATAAAAATAAACAATTTATATATTTTTGAAAACAGAAAAAATAGCATTTTTTTAGAGTTATAGCTTATTATGATTTTTATTTAAAAAATAAAGTTACTTTGGTCTATATCTCAAAAAGTAAAAGATGTATAATAATTTTTACTACATCGTTCAATTCTATATAAAAGTGTGTAATAGCGTCAAAAAATAAAATTAATAAAAAAAATTACAGAATTTTAAATAAATCGACAAGAAATCAAAACCGTTATGTATCTCATAAACTAAAGGTGCTAATACAAAACTGAGTACACCATTAAATTTTTCTCAAAAAAGTAACACGAAAATGTATTATTTATCTTGTATGATGATTAGATATAGAGAGTCTAACATTGAAAATTTCTACCTCTAAGAACTTTTAAAAAAGTGAAAATAAAATAATTAGAAAAAAACTGTTCCGACAGTATTAAGAAGAAAGTAAGGTAGGTAAGTTATTTAATCTGTAAGTGAAGTAACAACTGTTCATTTAAAAAAGTTGTCAAGTGTGCTATGAGATTTTGATGAAAAAAATGTAGCGAAGAAGGGATGTCGGAACTTGATACACAGCTTTACAGTGCGCGCGCAGTCAAATGATTTGTCGTCTTAGACAAGGAAAGAGAATGGACTCGTAATGTTGCTGCGTGCACTGAAGCAAAATGACACCAATCCTGTTTAAGCAGTGGCGTGTATAAAGGCAAAAAACTGGGGGTTTCAAATGACATAAAACTTTGATAAGTTAAAACGATTTGAGATAAAACAAACTTTTAAGAAAACTACAAATTTATGATTAATATATTTTATTGTCCTCTAAACAAAATTGTTTTGCTTAAATGGCTTCTTACAGGATCCATTTGTTCAGACTGCCGTTTGACAATATAATGCACTCTAATATTAACATATTTGGTACAAATGGCTTTGATCATAAAATATCTATGTTGAATCTGCATTTCTACATCATGGGTGTAGAGGGTTGCAAAAATATCTGTACCAATGTAATGGTCTAACACATTATGTATAAGTGATGACACAGCGCTTCCTCTGAAAAGATTGCACTCTTTTTCCGCCAACCGTATATACTGTTCTGTTTTTTTGCAAATTGATATTACATCTTGTGCCGGATATGTCAAACCCCCTTTATTTTTTTGAGTAATTAAAGAATTAAGGAAGTTATCTTGCTCTCCTATTAGGACTGCTATGCAAGTTTCGGAGTGGTTTCCGGAGAATTCCCATATGGTAAAAGACCAGAAGTTGAAGGCTGCAGTTCCACCTCTGGAGACGAAATCCTTGTAGCGCTTCTCGAATGAGCCCTTATGCCAGATGTAGATGGCTGAGGTTCAATTATTTCACCGCCGCTCGAAGTAGACCTTTTCAGCTTCTGTAATACAATTATTTTACTGCTTTTCATATTTACAACATTATTATAAATAACTATAAATATTATAATTAATATTATTTATATTTTACTAATAACCATTTGCATAACAAGCTTGGCACTTTTTACTTAATTAATCAAATATTTAGATCACTAATTTCACATACTTTCAACCTTTTGGTACTTTCGGTTATACCGGAAACCACTACTAATTTTGTTATTGTATCACCAAATTATCATTTTTTTACATATATTAATTCGTGTTCAAAACGTATCATTCTTGTGCTTTTCAATGCCTCGTTTAGTTCATTTCTAACAATTTCAGAAACATTTTTTTAATTAAAAGAATTGCGTAACTTGCAAAGTCTCATATCACAATTTATTTATAATCCACTATTAAGAGCAAAATGTAGCTTTATGCACACCTGTTTCTTTCTAACTTTAACAAGAACTTGTTTTACAGAATATTTAAAACTGCTGTTGAAACAAATTAATTTACTTGTTTCCTATTTTAATAGCACTACCTTTTTTGGTTGGAGATAACTTGGCAGTTGTGGAAATATTCTCGGTATCGCTTCGTTCAACAAACGCGTTGTCTTTTCCGTTTTATACAAATAATGTGGTTCGAAGTGCAGCGAACACAGTCGATCATTTGCAGTTGGCTTCCAATCTGTAACTTTCATGTTTTGGACCCACGCTTTACATTTTTCTTTATCCTTTGGAAACCTGCAAATAGTCACTTTAAGTAACCTAATTGTAGCATAAAATTTTATACGCTCGCTCCCCTTTTTACTTGAAATCCACCTACGCCACTGGTATTCAAAGCATGAAAACTGAAGGTCACATCTTATTTGCAAAAATTATAACAGAAAATGTTAAGAAATAGCTTCCAACTCAAAGTGATATATGGCACAGGGATTTGTCCAGATTTTTATAAAGGGAGCAGTACTTGCAATCCAATAATTCTCGAATAAATTCAATTTATGCAAGCACTCGTTTATCACACAAAGTTTTTCTTACCTGTGGAATGTAATTCCTGGTGTTTTTTTTTTCACTGCGACTTTTGCAGCCAAATGCTGCACATATGACCATTTTGGCACACCAAACACAAAGTCAAAAAACGTACGAACACTTAATAAAAACCTTTAAAAACTACGTTGGTGTCGAGGCGTTGTTTGGCACCAACGTAATGGCCACCAATTACCAGCTGACTCGATTTGGCTTCACTTACAGCGCAGGCGGCGCATAGGTCTTTACGTATGCTTTAACTTCCATAATCTAAGTTTGTCGTTGTAACTGACAGTACGGAAGCCGAATTAACCTAAGACATACTTCAAAATGTTTTTGTTTTTTCATAGCACACTTGACAACTTTTTTAAATGAATACTTGTTATTAGCACTCCAACCCCTACAAACTTTAATAGGACTATACCATTTGTGGTACATTAAATAAAAGCTAAGAACCGGTAGAGTGTATCTTGGTAGAGAGTGGTAAAAATGCTGCATGAAAATATCTTTATTATTAACCCCGATATGGAAAAAACAAGTGATGAACGGATATTTTTAGAGATAATTTTCTGACTGTTCAACCGCACAATAATTAACCATTTAGCAGAGAAAAAATACTTGCAGTTGCTAGATAATATTAGTAGATGCAAGTAAAATAAACTTTACATTAAGCACCAATAAAGTATTTTTCTAGCAGGATGACGCACCACATTTTAAACCTGTGAAGAAGTATTTAAACAAGTATCCAAACAAATGAATAGATTGGAAAAGTAGCATTGAATGGACGGTTATATAGCCAGATTTTAAACAATTACATTAAGTTAATAAATATTACAGCAAAACATTCGTTTATCAATTATTTTACTTTGTACTTTTAGGTATTAATAATAGAAATATTTTGTTGAATTTTTTGTGTAGCATTTTTATTTTTTAGCTTTTATTTGATGTATTACAAATGATGTAGTCCCATTAAAATTTGTAGGAGTGAGGATGGGGATACTAATACTTTTACACTTACCCACCAAATAACATACCCATCATACTTCGTTTTTAATACTGTCAAAATAGTCTTTTCCTTATTATTTTATCTTTACGTGTTTAAAAGTTATTAGTGGTAAAAGTTTTCAATGTTACACACTCTATCAGAAACTTGCCAAAACTATCAAAAATAAACCATCTTGTACAGTTATTTTAAGACTGATGCAATGAGGTCTAAAAAGTGAACTAAAATGTTACAAAATTTTGTCTATTATTGTTTATATTGGAAAAAAAAAATAAAAATTTTAAACATTTACTCATTGTTCTTAAAAATTTTTAATCTTTTTTTCGTATACTAATCTACATTTTAGAGAACTAACCCCAAAAAGCCAAAAGAAAACGGTTGGTCGCTTTTATATGTTTTACACACATAGTAACAATTGTTCTGTTTCTAATTTTGATTTGTTTATAAAATTCTAATTTTTATACTTAGTTTTGAAGAAGAGGAGTTGGCTTTCCAAAATTAAAAAAAAAAAAAATTAACGATTTTTAAGAACAATAATTGTTTAAAAATTTTAAATGTCTTTATTTCTTACTACATTAATATATACATCAATAATATTTAATAAAAAATTTACTTTTAGTCAATTTCCGCTGAAACCGTCTGATGAATGTAGAAATATGTTGTTGCTGGGAACTGATAGTTTTCCTGATTTGCCATTTATGTACAATGTAGTACCAAATCTCAGTAACTCTAGCAGCATAACTACTAACCCACAAGATATTAAAGCAATTTTGGATGTTTTTAAAAAACAAGATAAAAGTTTAGAAGCAGCATCTAAAACTAAATTTCAGTCACCAAGACCAAAAAGGGTAAGTTTTATTATTGTTTTAAATTATTTTATTTTAATATTTTGATAGGGTATAAATTACAGCAAAGAATTTTTTGAAATAAATCAAGCACTTAAGCGTTCTCCTAAATATCTGGTAATTAATAAATCTACTAAAAGTAACTCTCCCAGGTACTGCAAATACAACAATGAACTTATTGAAGAAGCTGAAAAATGTTTGAAATCGGCAAGTAATACGGACGTACTTTTTAGTCCTCGCAGTATATCTGAGACTGGTGACTTTAGTGAAGTATCTGGAGATCCAGCTTTTAGTATTAAAAGCAAAAAATTAAATCAAGATTTACAGTTTGATTCAGGTGTTGCAGACGATACAAAAACATTTAATGAAAGTCCACACACTTCAAATAGTTTAAGTAAATTAGGTTCAGATGATTCTCAGGCATCAATTTTTTTGCCACGTGTTAAAAACCATATAGATCTAAATAATGATGAAAAAAAGACAGAAACAGATTTTAAAGCAAATGCTTTGACTAGCACCACAGAAAGTACAGAAAATACAGCAAATGTTGTATTAACACGACCAGAATATTACATGTATCCGTCTTTGAAAGATTTGCATAAATACATGAATAAAAATGGCGAATGTATTGTTCAAGGACTGACTATAGGGCGTCGCGGATACGGCAATGTTTATTTTAGTGATCCTATAGACATCACTAATATGAATTTTGACAAAATTGTTCATTTTGGTTACTGCAAAATTATAGTTTACCCTGATGATAATAATAAACCGCCATTTGGTGAGGGCTTAAATCGAAAAGCACAAGTGACTTTGGATAGGGTCTATCCGCGTGCAAAAGGTACTAGAGATTGCGTAACAGATATTGATGCAATAATCGAATCAGATTTTGTCGACAACTTGATAAAAGTGACCCAGAAGCATAAGTGCAGGTTTGTCGATTATAGACCCCAAACTGGGTCATGGGTTTTCAAAGTGGAACATTTTTCGAAATACGCTTTTACTCATTGAGACGAGAAAGCGTGTGAGGTTTTCACTAAGAAAATAATTAAAAAAAAGCACAAGACATTTAAAAAAAAACATCGGATGTAAGTGTTATTTTAGTTTGTTTTGGTGTTAAATTTGATGTTTTGAAGAAAGCGGAAGATCGATTTGCATTCGAATTAGATGAAAATTTAGGGGCAACCAGTACGTTTTTTTTTTCAACAACCGGATAGTATTTTAAATTTACTCGATTTCTGGTCTCAAGCAACTATCGCTAAAGAGATCACACACATTCAGCAATTCAACTTTTTTAAATCTCACTTTTTACCAATATTACCACAGATGCTGATGCTGCTGATGTTGTTCTACCTGAATATTATACTTTGTATGACTTTGTTATACCGAAGCTGGTCTTTTTAGATGTAGCTCATACAAATTAGGCTGGGATAAGAGTTTTACTTTGTATAATTATAATCCAATGTTTTATTGGCACTTAACGTTAACAGTATTTTTTAGCTATGTAATGTACTACACCCAAAAACTCACACTGACAACGTTATACATAATTGACTTATATAAGTTTATATAATAAGCTTAATATATCTAATTTAAATTGTTTAGTTGATTTATATTGCAGTTTTTCTTAACAAAAACTGAAGCCGCAGGTTGTTATTTCGACTATTTCCAGCCCTTTATCTGCAAGAAAAACTGCCGGAAAGCAAATGATGCATTTGTAAATTTGTAAAAATATAGCCATATTCAAATCTTCTACAGAATTAGAATGCAGATGTAGGTGTTATTTATAATTATTTAGAACTGCTGAAGAGATTATGTAAAAGCAAAAAAAATTAGGTTTGTTTTTTGTAAAAATTATATTTTTTTCTACCAAAATTAACAAACAAATAATGTGTATTGCTAAAGTTTTTTAAAAATGTGCCTTGCTTTTTACGATACTACAAAAAGATTTGGATTAGACAACATTTCTTGGTGCTGTAAGCAGACTTGTTATGTCTTCAGAAAATTACTATTATAATTTTTTTAATTTAGTTTTTAATATTTTTGTTGTTAATTAGTGTTGTGTTTATTTGTTTCTAAACATTTTGTTATTATCGTAGTATTTAGTTATTTTGTCATTACTCTTAATTTTTTTTCTTATAATAAATTGTTCTAATATACAAGTGTTTTTTTTATTACTATCTTACACCAATACAGAAAATTATTTTAAAAAAAATTAAATAAATGAGTATTTTACACATTTTTTAAAAATTTACTAAAAGTTGTTTTTCAAATTATTCTTGTTTTGTGTATTTTTTTAAATAGAGATTTGATTTTAGGCTTTGGTGTACTTCAATCATTTCAAATAAAAACTAGAAAAATTTAAGTGTACATGCCAAGATACCATTGCTTAATTTTTAAATTTTTCATCTACAATAAATTTAAAATGTTTAATTTTACAAGAAAGCATTGATAAAATTAATTTTACAATAAGACAAGGTACTAAATCTGAAAAGTTTAGAATTTTATCAAAAATTAAAACCTAACCTGAATTCGATTATTTTTTCAAAAAATCAAAAAAATCATTTTATTATCTGAAAAATTAATCAAATAATAAATAGTTAAATTTGCCTTTAAAAAAAATTATAGAAAGTGTGGCAATAAAAATCGGAAAGTCAAAAAAATTTTTTTGGAAAATAAAGCACAACTTATAAACATTTCAGCTGCTGTTAATTAAATCTACTTTAAATAAAATGCAAAGAGTTTATTAAAAAAATACTAGTTCAATTCTTTATAATAATAATAATAATAATAATATCCGTAATGATGTGTTGCCTGACTATAAGTTTATACTGCCGGGTCAGTGGTGTGTAAAAGACGTAGGGATTATTTTACAATTAATTTTTGAATGAAAAAATTAATTGTTGAAATGATTCTTATTCTTTTACCGGCTTTAATAAATAAAAAAATTTATTGTTCAACAAACAATGTTTTACAGGACATATTAAAGGCATGTATCTAATAACACAAATAATAATATTTAGTAAATTAGTTTACACAACAATAATGTACAATAATTAAATTTTACAATAAGGGATAGAAATAACATAAATAGTGAACAATGCAACAACACAAAAACTTGCTCGTGGTTGTGGAAAAAATATCAACTCTGTTTGCAATATCATTATAATATCTACACATATTATTTAAAGTGGAATAAAAATGCTGATTAGTTCTGGAAAATTTGACAACAAACGTCTTGTAGTGGTAACGACTTTCTGTAGTATCTAGCCGATTACTATAAAACAAATTGTTTATACCTACTATTATTTTATAACTTGCACTTTATTATTATTTTTTATTATATTTGCATCATAATCGCTGATTAAAACACAAATGCTTCTATAAACGGGTTCTTAAAGCCCTAGTGCTTTAAAGTTGCTTTGGTAACAATAAATTTAGTTAGAAATTTAAATACTAGTTAAATTTGTCGACTCAACAACTAAATTTTTAAAAACTTTTAATCAAATTATTTTATACTACTTGAAATTACACTTATTATAATATTGAAAAATACACTTTGATTTGAATAATTATTAATTGAAGAGCTTGCGTGCAAAACCGGATATATCCACTTTTTACAAAATATATTTTGGTGATTTCTGGATCTAAGTTGATATCTATAAGCCCATATATGCGTTTGCAACCAGAACCGTTTAAATCCTCGTAAATGCGCTAACTAAAGTTCGACATTTGGAGCAAAATTGGTTATATCTATCTATATTTTGCAACATTGAATATTTTCAGATAAAAAAAAAAAAAAACTTAAAACATTTAATAAAAAACATTTTGGGAAAGATTGGCTAAAAAGGGAAGACCTTTTGTAGTATAAAAAATTATTACACAGTAATGGGGGAAGAAACGAAAAACTGAATGAAACTTAAAAAGCTATGCAATAATCTAAACGAAGAGGCTGCAGAACATATTTAATTTTCTTGATCTCTTTGCAAATACCAATTTAAATTTGTTGATTTCAAGAAAAATAAATAATTTTTTCGCTCAGTGTATGTCATTTGTGAGCAAAACTGGATATATTCAATAGTATTTTGCTAATAACGCCAAATTGTTTACTTTTTATACAAAAAAAAGCTAATTACTTGCATAACCCTATTAAATTTAAACTGTTTTCTCTAAATAACACTATTTTTTTAAACAAATATGTAGGTTCTTTTTTTCATTTCCTGAAAAATTTGTAAAAGTGGATATATCCGGTTATGCACGCAAGCTCCTCAATTGAAAAATACACTTTGATTAATTATCTTTTTTACTACACTTATTAACTAAATTGGTTAAAGTATTGAGACCTGCACACAGCACAAGGCTAAGCTGAATACATCTTTGCGTCTACCCTATTCCAGCCAAAAGGTGATATTTATATGATTCTAATGTGCTGACTGAACAGTATATTAAACAAAGAGGTTACTATGCTAGGGGTAATATAACTTACTGATAACACAAACAAATTTAATTATTTATCTATATATATTAATTGTACAGTTATTATTGTTTGAAAATTGTAAACTTGAATGTTTACATTATATAATGTATTACATAAATACCTATCCTACAAATTGCTACATCCTAAAATTAAAAATTTTACTGTTAACTGTGAAGATTAAATTGATGTAATGACGCAGTTTTTAACTTTGTTAGATTTAAACCAGTAAGTCAGTAAGCTAAACAGATTTTTTTTTTGGTTGTGTAATACAGTTTTTGTAATAGGTAATAAAGTCTTGAAGACGCCCCAACTAGCGAAAAAACGTCGACTGTTTTTTACAATTTATTGCTTTATTGTCTATTCCTTGCTAACTTTCAACTACAAATCGCTGTCAACATTTTGTAAAAACTGTCAAATCCGTACAACAAGTGCGGCAACAAAAAATTTGCATAGTTTCTCTTCTGTAAACACCAAAGATTTTTTTAGGTTAATGTTCTTTATTTGTGCTTTTCATAAAAGCATATAGTTTATAAAAAGAAGCAATGTTTACCCCGTGTTTGATTCGCAGCATCGTTTGCAGTTTGAAGTAGATGCACCACATTGATGACTTGTAAAACCTTGACTATAATGAAATTTCGTTAAGTGATAACTGTTTTTATAATTAATTGCTACCTATCATTTTATTCATATATGCGAGCATTAATGTTTCATCAATCACCGTTTAGTTTGTTGTGACGATCCACCTGAAAAATATTTCGTATTTCTTTAAATGTTTCTTTAGATTTCTCGGAGATTAACTTTTGTTTAGCTTGTTCAACTAACAATTTAATTATAGAAAACATATCTTTATTTTTGGTCTGTTTTTAATTTACAAACACACATTTCACAAATCAACAAAATAGTTTATATAAATAGCAACAAAACAAAACAATACTTAACTATTTCTACATGAACGACTAATGGCAAGAGTTACTTCAAATAAAGATTTCAATTTAATTTTTATAATTTTCAGACTGTGCTTTAGGTATAATAAAAAATAGCGTATACTACGCGTGTTTAAGCGCCTTGAAAACACTACTTAGTTAAAACGCACTCGGTGGAGCCTTGTACTTTTAAACTTTTTGTGCGTGGTCTAATAGCTTGCTTATACACTTGTATTATAATATACTACTAATATTATTGTGGTTATTTAGATTGTTTATGCATTTGTTTTACTTTTTAATAATTATTTATGGTATGAGTTTTAGACAGCGTTTTGTTCACGCAAAGAATATTTAGGCGCGAGACGCAGTCGAGTCTAATATTCTTCAGTGAATAAAGCGCGACTAAAACACGAATCCAATATAACGTTTTATTTACAATTACAGCGATTTAAAATTAGAATCGCCAAAATTTTATCTCATGTCATCAAAAAATAATTTAACATTACTCTCTGACAGCGGATGTCACCTCAAATTACATTTGTCGTAATATTTATTTTTAAAGTGTCTAAATATATACTCCAGCTGTCGTTTTCTCTAATTTTTTTATTTCATTGCACAAAAAGTAAATTTATTTACAAAATAACTTTAAAGGTTTTTTGTATTTATTACTTACAAAAAATTTACATTCATTTTTTGAATGAAAATAACATCTTAAGTATGAAGAAAAGCCGGAAGCTGTTCTACAATTAAAGATAATTCGAACAATTAAAGAAAAATAAATAATTAATGATTGTTAGTATTGTTTAATAAAACTGAAATGTACAAAAAGTATTTTGTTTTATTATTTTTTTTGAATTTAGAAATAGTTAGTGTTGATATTGTCACATTTTCCTTACAAAGCGACTTTATCAACTTGACAATCTTATTACAAGTAAACAAACTTTTGAAATAAGGAAGATAGCATTTAAATTTCCCGCTCTATAAAAAAATTAAAAAAAAGTCAAGAATATCATTCTACTGCCGGTCACTAGGGAGTGCTGTTAGCAATATTCTGATCTTGCTGTTTCTTGTTGGGAAAAGTAAAGACGGGTTTAGCTATATTTCAGTGTTTTGGTGTGTATTTATTAAAATTGAGAATTTTAAACTTTGTAGTAATTTAAAAATACTATTAACTTATTTTGTAAAAGTGATTGTGACATACAAATTGTTGAATTAGGAGAGAAAATTAGCAATAAGCTCGTACTATTTCTTGTTGCGCAGTAATGGAAAATAAAAAGTGTGGAAAATGGCGATTATGTATTTTAAGCTTAAAAGTAACCCAAAAAAAAGTGTTTTGTTGTCTAATCTAGAACTAGAAGTAGCGGTGGTGTCTTAGGTAGGAAAGATAGGACAAATCACTGACCTACAGGTGTTTATTCAATCAGTAAGTCTTTTTCATATTTTTTTAATTAAGGCTATTTCGGGTTGTTTCAATTTTTATAAAATTTAGGAAATAGTTATGTTAGACCCTCAAAGACTTATCTCTAAATTTGCAACCTTTTACCCCTAGCCCCTAGTACAAGGCTAGTGGTAGAAAAAATTTAAATTTTTTCTAAATTAAATAACTAGTAATGTTTAATAATTTCGCCCTATTTTTTTTTTAAATTTATTATGATAACTTTAAAAGGGTAGACTTTATAGGTAAATAAAAAAATATCAAGTGTTTATTTAAAAAAAGCATTACGCAGCCTATAAAAATTTTAAAAATTGTAAATCACTGGGCAAAGTGTTTATTTAGCATTGGTAATTACTGCATTCACAAATCCAACCCTTACCAGAG
This sequence comes from Tribolium confusum, assembly GCA_029207805.1. NCBI lineage: Eukaryota > Metazoa > Arthropoda > Insecta > Coleoptera > Tenebrionidae > Tribolium > Tribolium confusum. The sequence goes on along the minus strand of JALGAY010000008.1, from coordinate 20,564,808 downwards.
CAGAGCAAGCATGGAACTAATATTTGGCCGCAGCCTGACCTTAGTGCAGTCATCGCCCCTACAAGAGAGACATTTTTGTTTGCGCTTACACGTTTAAGCCAGAGCCGCTTAGCAACAGGGCCGAGGGTTTGCCATACCTCAGGGATCATTGGAATCGTCCAGTGGGACTTCCAGCCAACATCCCTCCCTTGCGGAAAACTTTCAGTTACAATTGGATAAAAATTGAGAATAAAAAAACAAATGAAATCATGAAATTAAAACATCTTAACATTAATTTATTTAGTTTATTTAGTCAGCCGTTACAGGAAATGTTAAAAATGTTGACCACTTTTATCTATTCATTTTAAAACTGCGATAAAAATTTCTAACTACACTGTCTAAACACTAGATTAGCATTAATTTTATCAATTTTTTGTTTAATTTTCTGTTGCAAATCAGCCAAGTTATATACAGGCACTTGAAAAATGCCTGTATATATTTTATTTTATTTATATTGTATTTTATATATGGTCATCTAAAAAAATTACATATAGTTCAATCACATAAATGGAGGCCAAGCGATTTTTATGTTCCATTAAACTTTTCAAACTATTGTCAAAAAAATTGCTTTAGCAAATCTAATCTTTCGACAGTACAATGAAGAGTAGTTTCATCTTGTTGAAAGTAAAAATTTTGGCTCTAAATATTATTCAGTTGTTCAAAAAATAGCTCTAAAATTTTTGTTCTGATCTTTCAGCATTTAAAGTGTTTGAAAAGCAATAAAAATCCAGTTTTTATAATTAACGTTTTTTTACTTTGAAAAAATGTTGGCCTAATTATTCGTGTGTGATTAAAAGCTGCTCTAACACTTATTTTTTAAGATGAAAAAGTTTTTGAAAATTAACGTGACTTCAAATTTTTATGTTTTGGGAGTTCACATATCGTGATACGTGGAACCATGCTTTATCAGTTCAAAATATTTTTTCCAGAAATTCTGCGTTATCAGCAACGTTATTGACTATGCAGTTATTATTAAACTTAAGTCGTCGTAGATAATCGACTGTTTTTAACTCTTGTACTGCTGTGATACGGTAATGATAAAGTTCAAAGCTTTAATGTAAAAGTTTATAAGTGATTCTAACTAAAAGATTGATTTGTTGACTCAATTGTCTAACTGATGTTTTGAGTGCATTATTCACTATTTTTTAAGCGTTAGCAGCAACTTCTTCAATACGTTTTTTTTAAGTTTTACTGTCAGATTTTTTTAAGATATAATATGACGCGCCTCATAAAGGGTTAAAATGCTATATACATTTTAAGGTCATTATCCAATTTTTTTCTATAATTTCTGCTAATCTGACAAGCATAAAATGACAAATTTTTAAGTAGTTTTGAGGTAGTGCGTGCTATGCATAGTTTCAATTGGCAATACTACATACTAGTATTTGTGAAACTGCTTCCTTGCATTTATAAATTCTTTCGTTTGCTGTCAAGTTATTGATTTGTTCATCAATTATTATTGTGATAAATAATGGCATCTCACCTTAGACAGAAACAGGTAATTTTTACTCGTGCTAATTAATGAAATTAGAGAATATTAGAATAAAAATAACACAAGCGGATTTTCCCAAAATCATTGCAACTTGTTTTTGTTTAAATTATTATATTGCAATAATTTTGAGGTAATTTTTTTGAAAAATTCGTACTTTTAACTTCATTGTTTTTTTTATTTTCCAAAGATCTTTGACTTCGATCTGCAATTTTAGGCGTGATATGGAAACCAAACCCTTCCAATTCTGACGTATGTCCAAGTATTTTCAAAGTTTTTAGAATGTCTCCTAATTTTGTTTCTTTGACTATTTTTTGTAAGTCGTAAATAATTAGTATTAATAATAAACGTATAAAGATTAAATTTAGAAAAAAAAATGTAAAATTTTTAAGAGTTTAAAAAATTTATTGTACATTTTGTTTAATACAAGCATTAAACAATTAATTATTTCAATCACAAGAACAAAATTGAAGTCGTCGATTTGATTTTCAACAAGAAATATGCTCAATTATAAGAATTATTAACGTTTCGACATTGAGCAGACACTTACGTACTTGTTCCTCTTGTTTTCTTAATTAAATCCAATTTTTTCTTATTGTCGAAAAATGTTTTAATTTGGTGGCAAAACAAATAATATTTTTTTAAATTATTAAGTAATAAAACCATTTTTATTACTTACATACTGTATACTTCAAATGTATAAATGTAAAAATTTAGAAATGTTACGTTTTAGGTTTTAAACATTTTTATAATAGGTGGTACCTATAGGACATATTTCAGATCCTGGCCGGCGTTCAACGATTCCAAATTCTTTTTATTTTTGTACAATTAAGTTTATTGTACTTTTTGGCATATTTAGCATTGCGGCTACTTTACGATGAGTTTTTGTTTTGGAGGCCAATGTGTAAATTTAAACTTTTTTAATGTATTTAAACTATTGGCGGTTTGTTTGTGATTACCTTATTAACGTCAAAAAATATATTTTTTTAAATAACATAAATGCTTTTTTTGAAATTTTTGTATCCGGCATAGTACCATTATTTAACTACGTAAAAATGTAAAATTTTATAAATATTGATACAAATATATATATTATAAATTTATTTGTTAGAACATTGCTATTAACTGGTCAAACTTTTCTTCTTCTATGTGTGTTTCTTGTCTTGTATTTACTATGAGAGGTCAACTTTTATCTAAAAGCTATTTCTTTGACATAAATTGATTGGCAAAATCTCATTTTTAATATCTCCAGTGGTTTAAAAATAGAAAGTTCTAGAAAATTTTCTAAATGCTGGTTACAGACATTTTTCTCGGTGTACAATCGATTGGTAAAGTCGCGGTCTTGATAACTCCATTAGTTTCAAAATAAAATGTTCTAGAATATTTTTGAAATTTTATTCTCTAAATTTTTTTTTGTTGTCTAATAGATTGGTGAAGTCATAATTTTGATATCTCCAAAAACGTTTGTCGATTTTTTTTACCAGACCACGTTCCACTCCTAACATCAGTGCTACAACAATAGGTAATTTAAATTCGCAATCTGAATTTTAAAACATTAATTCATTTTACAAAACTAATACGATTAAAAAACACTTTTGTTTTATTAAAGTTTTTAAATTTCGTCTACACATTTGAACAGGTGACAAAATTCTAGATAAATCTAGGTCAGAGCTGTTAATGCCACGTCAGAGTTTTTTTTACAAAAATTTAAATGTTACTTAAAAGTATCTTAATTTTGATGTTTTTTACAAAATTATAAACTTTTGACAAAGTAAAATAATATTTGCTTTGCAATAACTTTTTTTCATATAAAGTACAATTTACTGGGCGTTCACCGAATTGGTGCATGGTAATTGTTATTGCCATTCAAGTTTAACCTCAGTATTAAAATTATATTTAATTTAAAACTGTGCTTAAATATTAAACACCTTATCAACTTGCAATATTTTGCTCATGGGATACAAGCGTTTAAAATTTTTTGGCCGATTTGCCATATTTATTGTTGCAATTAACTTTTGATCAAAAACAGTGTTTCAATAAAACATAACTTAATTCACATCAGTGGTAACGTTTTTCAAACATTTTTATAAACATTGTGCAATTTCTAAGTTATTTTTGTATCTTCATGCCCAGTTTATTAGTAAAGTTCTTTTAATGGTAATTCAAGATTTTGAATATCTTCTTTGAGCCTTAAATCTTAGAGTTTCCTGTTTTAATTCTGTTTCTGTTTTAATAACATTTTTAGTTTTACTATCAGAGTTATTGTAACTTGGTGAAAAATTCAAACCGGCAGCTGGATTCTTTTTTTTATTCCTCGACTACTAAATTACGAAATTTATTTTTTGATAATAGAGTATAAATCTACATACTATAATAAAATAAAATTACTAGTAAAAAATAGATATTTTTATTAGTAGTGTGATAGAAATATCAGTGCAGCACTACAAGAGAAAAGTTTGCAGATGACGAGAGCGTAACCCTAGTGTATCTGTAATTACTATAATATGCTTTAGCCTACTCAAAATTTTCAAAAACTTCATTGTAGATTTGTATTGTTTTATTAAAACTCCGGTTTGTCATTGTTGTTATCACGCTTGGTTTGACTAAAAAAAGACTTGTACCTTCTAAAGCACACAAAATTGTTTCGAATATAAAGCGACTTTTAATTTTGTAGAAATTTTAGTTTTAAAAGTGTGGCTTCAATTTTTGGTACCATATAAGTGCTTGACTACAAAATGTTGTAGTTGACATTTTTTTTAAATATGTTTGATTTTTTTGTTTCGGGTAAGACACTGCTAAGATGAAGCCACCATCGTTGTTTAACACCTCAAAACTCAGTTTTTTGTTACAAATTGTTTCTTTTTATTTTAAAAATTTGTTTTAAAGATATGTTTTTTTGTGTTTCCAAAAGAATTGGACTTTTATTTTGTTTGTTTAGCGTTTACGTTTATCGAAATCTAGTTATCGCTTAGTTTTTTCATAAGGTTGTCCTTGTCTCAATTTATAACAGTTTCTACACTAGATGTAGACATATTTAAATCTTCTACATTTTTATTGTTACATTTTTTTGCTAATTTTTTTATAAAATTTTTATTTAATTTTCGTAAGATTCTAAACTCTTTTTTCAACATCTAAACTTCTAGGGTTGTCAATCGCGTTTTTATATTTACCCTATCATCCAATAATGTTTTTAGTTATGCTACTGTTAAAAATTATACCAGTGTTACGTTACTTATTACGCTAGTTGACCTTTTTTTGTAATCTTGTGTTTCTCGTAATTTTAGACGAAAAATATTGGAGCACAGTGCTACACGTGCGATTCACACATTTTAAAATTAAATCATAAGATACTCGTCAAAACTGAGATATTTAACCGTTATTCAAAACTAATAAGTACATAAATATATACAGAGCTATCATAAATAATTATAAAAACGTAGACAGTTGTGAGAGTTTGCCACCTTCATGTACTAGTGTAACGGTATCAAAAGAAATTATTTAAAATGTATGCAGTCAATTATACAAACATCTATTAGAAAAAAGAAAAAAGTCTTCTAATTTTAAAAACTTTAAAAGTTGACTACATTTTTCATAGTTTGTATGACGTACAGTTTCTACAAAATTTATTAGTAAATTTTACACAAACTTTTTTTTCACAAAAGTATAAACGATTGGTAAACTCCATAGATTTTCTGACGGCTCAATTAAGTTGTCTGCTAACATCCGGTTTATTTTTTGTTTAGATTTTTTGCATTACTGGATTTTATGGTCGATAACGTTATGAGCTATCAAATCAGTTTTTTCTTTTTTATTATCAAAAGTTTTTTTTACGTTTTAAATAAATTCGTATTGCCATTATTGTCAAAGGTACATAGGTATTTTGCACGTTTGCCAGCGCTAAGAATTGTCGGCTATTCTCGGCAATAATTAAACTTATAAACAAATCGGCGCGTAGCGCTGTGAAAAATGCAAAGTTGTTCAAAGTGGTTGTTGGTGTTTCTACTACTTTTGCTGTAAAGTTTGTTTGTTTTTGGCAATAAAACAAAAGTTGAGCTAACTGCCTTTGAGCTTTTTTAGAAATGTTTGCATTTGTTGGCGTAACGCTTCGAGCGTGTCTTCTGTTCACAAACCAAATTTTTTTATTTTCGCAACTAATTCGCATTTTTTTAACGTATAAATTTACCCTGTGCATAGGTTTTCAATCTTGGCGGTGACTGTGTCGGTAGCGGCTTTATTTTCCAGTTTCTTTTTATCGAAACCTATTTTTTATTTTATCTTATTTTGTCGCTTCTGGTAATAATCAGTGTTTTTCGATTAATTATCGGATGCAATAACGGAAATTTTATGATTGTATTCTACTAGTCCGATTTGCCTTTTTTGGTTTTTTCCTGTTTTTGCTTTTTAAAATAACGGTCCTTGCTCGGACGCCAAATTTTGTAATATAAGTTTTTTTTCTTATAGTCCGGATTAGCTTTTGGAATGTGGGTTTTGTTGAAATTAAACTTTACATTCTTTTCAAATGTTTATTTAAGGTAAAATAGTTAACAATTCTGTAAAACAAAAATAAACAAAAACAAATTAAAGACTCCGGGGTTTTATAACAATAGCAATACAAGTTAATAATTCCCTGCAAAACAAATTAATTAACTTCGGGTTTTGGCTAACTGCTTTTGGTGAGTGTTTTGGTGTTTGGGAAATTGCGCTAAGCACCTCAAAGACAGAAACGCTGTCAGGTACTTAAAACATGCGTTAAGTACCTGCGAAACGGAAGCGATTTTAGGTACTTAGAAAATGTGCCAAGAACATACCTGGGGCCAGAGTCCAAGCCTCAAACAGTTTTGTCTAGAAAGAGCGCCGGACACGATTTAACTCAGCGAGAGAACTACGGTGATTATATAACATGTGCGGGAGGTGCAGAAAAAGTGGAATCGATTTTTTAAAAATATCGGATATTAAATGGTTTGGAGCGTTATCTATCGGTGGGTGGTCCAACGTTATACAAGCTTGTACTTAATATTATTTCTTTACATTTTACAGGATTTTAATTTAATGTCACTTTATTACAAAATTTTCTTTACATTGTTATTTTTATTTTTTTGATTGGGTTAAAATTCTAATATTGTCATTTTAAAGTTTGTCGCCAAACAAACAAAATTCGTGCAATTTATGTTTTAAATAAAAGCCAGTATCAAGTAATAAGTAAAAGCGATCATTAGCCTAGGCGATAACTACTCGTTCTGATTTCAGTTAATTCTCTTTATAGAAGATCGCTGCAATTTTACCGTTCTTAACGTCTTAAGACCGCCCCTGACAGACCCAAGGTCAACCTTGTCTGATAAGACGCAAACATAGTTTTGCTATTGTCTTCTTGGTGGCGCTGATAGATTAATAAGTAATAATATAAAATATTTTTTGGTACAAAAAACTGTGCTAACTGATAAGGATTTATACGCCGTGGCCGTAGTTCTGCCGCTTCGATAGCGTGCGATTTAGTCTGTCAATTATTGCCAAACAGCGAATTTCTCTCATGAATGAACCATTGCATTTAACTATGATCAAAATTATTTAAAATAATTCGCAGGCTCACAATCATATTATTTTATATAAAATTATATAATTGTTTATAATTTACAATTTTTGCAGTACCTATCAAAAAATTTTTAACAATTATATAAAGAGCGACCCAAAAGCCATGGAATCAAAGCAGGCTTAGACGAAAATGAGGTTTGGTTTTTTCCAATTAATTATTAGTGTCATCTTACATGTCAGAAATTATTGTGCGAAATTCTGTTAGAAAATAAGGTAACTAATCTGTGTTTTGTGCTAGAAATATAGTCAGCAACAGTTACAATATGAACAAGTTAAAGTTAGTTTTCAGGAGCAAACCAACATTAAAAAAACTGAAATTCATTTCTGATACCTTCTGAGATGCTTCTGGTATTCTAAAAGACGCACAATCCTCAAAAATGATTACTGTATCTTGTTCTTTTTTCCATAGCTTATTGAGCTTTCAGGACTTTTGGATCGTTCGTTATTATTATGCAAATTATTAGACATATTTTTTTTATTTTCAATTTGCACAAACCTCTTTCCAGAAAGAAATACCTTTGTTGTTTAAAACTTATTACATGAAAATTTTTAATGAAAGTTTAATTTTACAATTATTATTGTAGGAAACGGACATGTCCTGTGTTTTAAATTTTTTTTGAGAAAAATTACTAGATACTTATACTTTTTGACAATAATTTTAAAAAGTTGGATAACTAAAGTAATATTTGCATGACAAAATTATATTATTTTACATAATATGAAAAAAATATATATTCTAATATACAGGGTGAGTCTGCTAAAAGTGTTTTTCAACTTTTCTCAAAAACTAGTTATCACATCAACTTTGAATTTTTTTTTATTATCGGGTATTGGACTGATTGGGAGAAATTAAATTAAACGAACATTTTAGTTGACGTTTCGGTTCTTTACTCCAACTTTGCTGCCTGCAAACTGCAAGCTTTGAAAAAGGTTGCAGTGAAGAACCGAAACGTCAGCTGAAATGTTCTTTTATTTTAATTTTTCCCAATCAGTCAAATCTCCGTTAATAATAAAAAAAATTCAATAGTAATAGCATTTTTTCTTAGACATCGTATATAAAATATGTCTAGAATCTGGTATAGAATCCAAAAATGCAATAAAAAATATAAAGTGCCATTTAAAAAACCAAAGTTGATGTCAGTATCGCATTTTTAAAACACTCTGTATAATTTTTTTTTACAAATACGCATTTAAAAAATAAAATTGACCTGTTCGAACGATTTTTTTAAAAATCAATAGTTTTGAAGTTATTTTAGATGTTCCATACTTTTGCCACTCACTGTAAAATAATTATCATTTATGTAGTTTCTTTTAATGTCATAATGATAAATGATAAGACATAAGAAGGCAAAGAAGAGTGGTTGGTTTGAAGTAAGTACAGATAAGACCAGGACAACATTGTGAATTAATTAAAATTCATACTAGTTTCATTTTCATAGTAGGTTTTAATACCCCTTCAAAATAACTATAAATTACCAATTTTAGTGAAATAGGTATAACAATATTTAATTCATATTTCAAAATTTCTTTTTAATAAATGGTGGAATTTATTTGATCGTTTGCAGATAGTAAAAAACAGTGGTTTAGTGCGATACTGTTTAATAATAATACCAACTACCATAACATTTCATATCCTTTGTAAGATAAAATAAATTACGTTACAATTATTGTTTGTTGTTATCATTCATTAATCTTTTTCTCAAAAAGAATGTAGAGTATATCTGTGCGTCCTTTGGCTGCTATAAAATTTTATAATCATCCCTTACTAGTATAGCGTAATGAGAGCTTACCAAAACTATTTACAAACTTATTTTTTCGAATAAGAGATATTAGGATTTTTGACACTGTTCCACGCAGGGATCGTTTTAAAGTGTGATCTGTTGTACTCGACTTTCACTTACTTAGTAATAAAGGATGGTTGTAAAAGTTTTTAGTAGATAAAATACATACAAATGTAGCACTGTTTGAAAATTAATTCGTTTTAAATTATAGGTGGTCTTTTTGAAGAAAAATATTTTTCACATGAAAGCACCAAGACAATGAGTAGAACTTATGTAGCTTCATTTGTTGCCACTCATTCTTAGGTTGATACATAATAATGCCCATCCTTTCTGCTGTCACAATATTTTTAGTACTAATAAAGTACAGTATTTTACATACCTACAACACAGCTTTTGCACATTGCTATACCAGGCCAAGGGATGTGCATACATCTTGTTGGGTATGTACTGGTTACTGGAGCAGCTTTCAATTGGCAAATCCGGGTTATAATATAATATTCTCATTTGAGCATTGAAGAAAAGAGTACCTTACACAAGGATAGTGTAATACTGTTTGTTAATATTTTACTTACGATTTTAGTAATACATCACATGGACTGTTTAATTTCCTACGTATTAAATTTTATAGTCAAAAAAAAAAGTTAGCAACAATCCGTTAAACAACAACATAACCTCAATTGTTCGATGAGACACGTTAACGTTAAACTGGAATAAATAAATAAACATATTCCACAATATTATTTGCAGGTATTGTTTATATGACTACTTTATTGAGAAAGAGTGAGATATGTAAATCAATGTTTATTACAGAAATTTGACAGATTTGACATTTCTTTATTTATGTTCTTATAGCGCTATCTATCAGACAGTAACCAAACTTTTCGTTCAGTCCGTTCACTGACCTTTACCTCGGTTTGACATTTTTTATAACATTTTTTTTATGCTTAATACGTCATGAATACGGTTGGGGCTAATCCTGAAGGAATGGTAACATTTTTGCACGAATTTTTTTTACGAATGCATTGTCCATAACGAGCTGTTCACTCTGACGATTTTTTATATACATCTGTTGTGGTGAAATTCCCAAAAAGTATCGACTTTGGAGACTATTTACCGAGTTAATCGGAAAGAACGTTTGTTAAAAAACCGCCGAGACAAGCATTGAATCTTTATCTGTAAGCTGCCTCACTTTCTCTTTTGTAATGTTTGTTGTTGTCGAAGGATTGGCCCCCCAGGGAACCCTTAAATCAGTTTGCACGACAACACGTTCGCCATCTACCGAATTCGCATATCTCAGGCGCCCTCTTAACGGTTGAAAAATTGTTTATTTATCGGCGTCTGGTCGACTAAACGTGGTTGAGACAGCTATGGTTTTGTTTTAAGGTTATAATGTTTTTTTTTGATTAAGTTCTCAGAGAAACCTCTTGTTTTACTCGCATTTACTATTTTACAAGTTTGTCGTTAGAGCAACAATGTTGACAAACAATTTGTAGAATTTGGTGCGTCAAAAATCTGACGCAAATGATTCTCTTGTGGTTTAGTCCTTATTGAATTGTTAGTAGTAGTAATTTTAGTTTTGCCAAAGTGACACTTTTTTGGGCACAGCATTGGTTGTCTATTTGAAGTCGTTTAAATACTAGGTGTAAATGCTTAAAATGGTTTTTATAATTGTTGAAGTATTCTACAATATCATTTTGGTACACCAAAATAAACTTGTGTAAGTAGTGAAAGAAGTAAGTAAGTAGTGGTAATTAATTAATAATAATTTGGCCACATCGCAAAATTTTAGGCAATAAATTATCTTAAACGGTGCACAAGCTAACAACGATAATTATTTTAACTAAATAACCTGCAGGGTCGTAACAAAATACTGTAGACAAAATACCTAAACAAAGTACGACTTCTACAAGACATAACATTTTTCTCAAGTTTCGACCTCCGGTTTACAAGCCAGGTGCAGCTTTAATTGTATTCATTAATCTTAATCTAAATTTCAATCAACAAGAATTAGTCAGATTTAGTAAATTTTGCAACTCAACGAAAACTAAATTCGGGCAAATGCAGTACTCCAGTAAGAGTGTAATAAATATGATTCCAAAATAAAAATAAATCCTCTAAGATGGTGGACGAGAATTTAGTTATGTGCTTAACACAGCTTGTTATGAAAATTTATGATAGGTCTTAATAATACGATAATATCCGGTATAAAAACAAACTGTTGCTTTTCCTAACAATTTTCTAAAAATTAAATAAAAAATTGAGAAAGCACACAGACTTGCACCGATGCTTCTAGAAGTTAGAACAATTAAAATTTATATTAGTACGCAATACACGGTTTTTATCTCTTTCTTAAAAAAATAAATAAAAACAATTTTAAACACTGGAGTCAATTAAATAAATATCTAAGATTTATTGTTATAGAACATTGACAAAATAGATAAAAAAAAATTAATAAAAGTACAATTATTTTTTAATTTTATTGTGAAGATTTTGTTAATCTCAGATATAAGTGGTAGAGCTGCGTAACAAAACGTTGATCTTTAACTCGGAAAGCCAAACTGGAGACATTTTTTGGTTGTATCAAAGATAGCCCCATTTTTGTAAAGACACTGGTAACCGAGCATAATATTTCCCAGTGCTCTTCTGTAAAAACTCGTAAAAAAAATTGATAATATTTTTTCAAAAGCTGTCCTGACACACAATTTTTTGTCTGCTAAGTATATGCAACCAAGAGCGGCCTTGGCAGTTACATAAAAACTTTGCAGACACATGAATGGTGCTTTTGTTTTTAAGGCCCGCATTAACCTATGTTAGATAAAATTGTGACTGGCTCACTTTCTAATAGTACTAAATGCGCAATTTTTAGATTTAATCTTAAAAGTTCTAAATTAAATATTTACACGGAGTGCTCTTTAGGTGTTGTTAATAATATGATCACTTTTTAAAAGGAAGAAGTGTATAATATTATTAACTTTTTATATTTTAGATGTTACAAATAGTGATTACAGATGACTGACGACTTTGACATTATTGTCGCTCTGCTCAACCGTTCATTTACTGCCAACACTTTCGCGGAACAAATTACTAATATTTTGAAGACGACATTTTCAAACACATGACACCTTTTGTTTGTAAAGCTTATTATAATATACAAATTTAAATTTTCTATATAGTAACAATACAAACAATGCAATTACATAAAAAGGTCTCTGAACCTAACTGGTGGTTTTACAACTCAGTCTGAACGTATCACAATTTGGTTTTGTGTCATTCGGAAAATTATTTTTAATCAGTTGCTACAGCCTAACTCAAAAAAAGTTTAATTGAACTAAGAACATCGTAAACTTTATCAAGTTTACCTGGTACTAAATCAGCGTTATCTCTATATACTTCAAACTTAATACTACTAGGTTTAATGTGAACGGAGTTTTTGCAAACTATATTATTATAGTAATTTATTAATGACCTAGTTTTTAAAAGTAGCCTTTAGTTTTATTCTTTGCTCGCATCGGTTATTCGCCCTATTAGGTGAATTAGGGCGCTACTGTCGCTGCCTTTGGTTGACACCAGAGTCGAAATTGCGCCACGGACGCTGCTTTTGGTTGATACCAAAGGCGCTTCACTCGTCTTTTGCTAAATATCGCGTTTTCGGCGCTATCTTCTGTCAAGTACCGACAGTCTTGTTGTAACTTTTTTGCTGTATGTTTTGTCGATAGTCAAACAAAAACCAACTACACTGTTTATAAAAACTGCTCAAAAAATTTACCATTATTTTTTAAAGATTTTTTACTTTTTTCTTCATGTTGTCAAAAATATTTTCTAACATATAGTACGACAGCACGATTATTGTTAAACCATTCACAAAACTTAAGTTTTGGTAAATAATCCACCTTCAAAAACTCTTGAACTGCTGCCATCCGGTAAGGACACAGTCTTAAATCTTCTTTTAATAATTTGTGTCTAGTTCCGACAAAAATATTAAGTTGCTGGTATAATCGAAGAATCCATGTCTTTGATTTATTATTTATTATTTCTTGAGAATTTTCTATTAGCTTTGCCGTACGCTTTTTAAGCTAACAAATACTAAGTTTTTTTAAAAAACAGCCTGTTTTTCAAAAAAGTTTTATTATTCTCTGAACGGTGTTTTTAAATCAACAACAAAGTTTTTTACTTTCGCTTAAAAACTTTCTAAGCAGTGTTTCTTCGGATAGATTGACTCTCGCTTTTAACTTTTCTACTACAATTTATTTATTTATAGTAATTTTTGTAGTTAGAGTATATCCAGCTTTGACATCCATTTTTTGCTATATATTTTTTTTTATTAAAATTTTGTAGCACTTTTGACAACTTATTTAAGTAAACACTTGTTACGTGCAAAAAATTTTCTTATAAAAGCAATGTGGTCGTCGTGTGCATTGTTGTCTACTTTTGTTCCATTTAGTGTAAAGTAGAAATTTTTGATACAGGTCTTCTAACGAAATCGGTTTGATAAAATTTAAAACATACTGTCAGTTGGTTTTTAGCTTTTGTTGTGCAGTAGGTTTTTTTTATTAAGTCTACAAAAAACTTATTGTTTTTCAAGTAGATTAATTGTCAGACTTATAAAGCTTTGACAATTGTTATCTATTGGCATTTTTAAAATGCGCTAATTGTCTTCAGGTGCTATCATAATTCCACTATTTAGATAAGAATAAATTTGAAAGTAACGCAATCTTAATCTGATTTAAAGAAATATATATTTTTACAAATATTTTACTGTACCTGTAATAGTACATGCTCTAATATTGATGTGTGTAATCTTAAAAAAAAATACGAATTGTACGACACAACAAAATAACGTCAATAATTAGGCTCTAGACAGTCAAGTTAAGTTATAGAAGATAATTTACAAATAATAAACTTAAACAAATCATTAATACAATTCCAGAAGTATTTTCTCACTTTTATAAGCATTTCTGGCGTTACAAATCTACAAGCAACAGTTGTTCGTTGTTCCAAGTCTTTTCTGCTGACAATAGCTGTTTGATAAACAAGATTTTTAACCATTCTCTATAGAAAGTAATCTAGAGGAGTCATATAAGGGTATCGTAAAGGCTAAAGATTAATTAAACCTTTACCTATCTACTTATTGCCTTACACTCTGTGTAAATATTTGCACATTTCTGTAATAATATAAAGGCGCGCCATCTTGTTGAAGCCAAATGTTTCGTCTTGTGTTTAAATTTATCCACTTAAACAAAATTGGCTAAACGTTTTAAATAAAATTAAAATACATCTAACCGTTTAACCTTTTCCGAAAAAAATTAGGTCTAATAATTTCGTTACCTAATATTCCACACCACACATTTGTCGAATACACTGTCTGAAAATGTCCTTCGCAAATCCAGCGAAAATTATTCTGCGAATAATAGTGACAGTTGTGTTTATTTACACCTCCATTGTTGCTAAAAAAGGCTTTGTCACTAAGCATTACAATTTCATGTTTGTAGGGTAATCTGTTTTTTAAGTTCCTAAACCAGAGTAAAGTGGTAAGGGTAAAATTTGTTTTCTTTGGCAATTATGCAAACAGAAGACTGACTAATGCCTATCTTTTTTGCAACTTTACGTTGACTTACATGTGGCTCTTCTTCCAAAATTTAGAAAATTTTTGCATTGTGTTTTTTATTTGTAGCTATTCTCTGTTTTGATAATTACGCAGCAGACCAGTTTGCTCTCAGCTAATGTTCTAACCTTTTAAAAATTGTATCGAAAAGCGTTTTTTTGTCGGAATATTATTGGATATAGACACGTCCAGCAAAAAATGCATTTTTAAACATTCTTTATAAATCAAAAACATGTCTGTTTTCTCCTCTTTAAAAAAGTAAATATTAGACACAATTTTTAAATTTGTCGAAAAATGATTTGTACTCTGACGTTTATATGCATCGTAGATTTAAATTATAATATTTGAAAAAATTGTTGCAAAGCAAGTTTAGAATACGTAAGGTTTGTTTGGCGTCAAGAGTTTGATCAGGTTTATTAGTCCCTGCTTTTGTAATTCCGTTCGCTTTAGATACGGTGTCAAGTTTTAACTCTTTGTTTATTGGAGTTGTAATCGGTGAGCTGTCTTATCAAAAGGTTTTTGTAATTTTGCCACGATTTATATTGTGTTTTACCTAATTTTTTTTTATAAATTCTTCAATAATAATAAATTTTAAGTTATTTTTATATTGTGCGTTGGAAATGTACCAAGGGGCTCCAGTCAGTTTTCTAAGAATTTTGTTCTCAAATGTTTGTAAGATCTTTAGTGCTGTTTTATTTTGAATAAAGCAGGGCGCTTTATAGGCTAAAACTGGTCTGATTACGTATTTGTATATTATGTTTTTATTATTTATATTTAATTTACTGTTTTAATTTGCTGAAAAATAGAGCAATTAAAAAATGTTAATGCATTGTTTTTAATAAGCTTTGCATGTTTGGTAAATTTTAGGTTTTTATCTAAAGTGATACTTAGGTATTTGCCTCGTTTTTATTTGGTAATGTCTCAATTTTAATTTGGAGGCTAAGGTTCTTTAGTCTGATGCGTCCTTTATTATTATTGCAATATAAAATAGCTTTGCTTTTGTCGACGTTAATTGCAGTTTTCTATTTGTGGAACCATTGCTCTATCTTTTTCAGGTGGTGTTAGTCTATTTACTATAACTTGATTTTCCTTTGTGGTTATGTATATACATGTGTTATTTGCAAAGATGGCTCATTTACTATTAAAAATTTGTGTCTTGAACTATTCAAAATATATTTTTAAGTCTTTTCTTGAGTACTTTAAATATTAGTTAAATAAATAATCCTTGGTACTGCTGTTCATATCATGACCATTTAAAGAAATCTTTTTTTTTTTACTTTTTAATGCAATTAAACTTGATCTCGCGTTTGGCTAGTGTAAAATAAAAGTATTTAAGCCTTTTAAAATTGTTAACAGAAGACTCTAAACAGCTGGTATAATAAATATTGATAAATATTTTAGCCTAGTAACTTACGTTTGATGTTGTTGTTTTCGAACTTTTAACATGTGTTCGTTTATATTTGGACTTTATCCATGCAGTTAATACCTTACCTAAAAGATTTTTATGGTCATCAAAATTAAACACTTAGCAAGTAGGTCTTATTGTTTCAACCTCATTCATACAGGGTATATACCAAATATATTCTAAAAGAAACTTGTAATTTTTTATAATAAAACAAATTTATAAAATAGAACGTTATTTATTAGGAACGTTAAATTCACATTAACGTTAGGACTAGCACAAAAACGACACAAAATAATAAAAAAAAAAATAAACAAAAATTTAAAACCATTGCTAGCACATAAAATATAGGTTTGACTTTGACTTATTTAAAAACAAGGTTTAAAACATATGGCAGTTTTAGTAAAAGTTACTTTAAAATTTAAAAAATGCAACATCTATATTTTGGTGTGCACCACTGTAATTTTTGTTAAAATGTTAAAAATAAAATGTCCCAATTAAAAATAAAACAGAGATTAAAATTTTATAAAAAACGATCACAACTTTAGTTTTTGCGACACAATTGTTATTAGTGTTAGTTAACATACCCAAAAAAGGAATTTGAGGTTGGTAAAATTTATCTAGACTCCAATGTCATTTTAACGTTGCTTACTTTTATCAGAAAAAAATTTAACAAGCGTTAAAATAACATCGAGAAACTCTAGTAACTATAATTTAAAAACAAGTTTCACATGCTACGATCACAAAACAAACACTGGTAACGAGAATTACATAAAATATATTCAAAAAAAAAAATTTTTTTTGTACAGTTCTCTGAGCTAAATAAAAAAAGTTGGAATAAGTTATGCAATATGCATAAAATATAATTGTAATGATAACAATAATTTAGAAATAGTACAAATATATCGGTAGCTAAAAATCCTATCCAAAAAAAACCGTCACAGTTTTAATTACCGAATCAGTCCTATTTTATAGTTTTAATAGTGTATAGGTTATTATACATATACCCAAATACCCGCTTAAATTTAGAGCTAAATTAACACAATTATGATTTAAAAATGTTTATCAAACGCTTAAAACTATTAGTTTAAACACTGAATCTACACTCAACCGCAAAATTAACCGGACACTTGATTTTTGTCCCGTAAATGGGCAAAAACGCTCTTTACATTGATTTTATATGGCTACACATAAAAAACAATTAAATAAAAAAATATTTAAGTTTTTTGGGTTAACCCTTATCACGCAGATTACTTTTTGTAACTATTTTCTTAATTACGCGGCTTCCAATCAAAAAGGTTTTGTTTGTTTTACACGTATGTCAAATTTGTGTTGATAGCTAGTTTTGATTTGTTTAATTTGGCTTTTTAGGAAAGAGATTTGCTGTAGAAGCGATTCATATTGTAATGAGTCCCGAAAAAGCTGCCCAGGCTGTTGCTTTACATAATGATAGACGCAGCATGCGATTTATTGCAAATGTATTGCTTGGCTTTCCTAAAAACACGGTATCCAATGCGATACAAAAGTTTAAGGCAACTGGTTCCTATTCCAAAAGACCTGAACAAAGCAGAAAACAAGTAACAAATGAAGTGGAAAACCGATTTCGTCGATTACAAATGCTGCGAGAACGAACTCTTCCTGCTACAGCTTTGACCAGAAGACTAGCGGATGTTCATGGGACCATGATTTTTCCTGATACTGTTTTAAGAAGGTTAAAAAAACACAATTTGACATTACATCTACCTGATACTGGCCTTAAAATACTGGCAGAGCATCGCAAACAGCGACTGAAATTTGCGCGAAATCATGTTGATTGGAATATGGACAAATGGGGCTTCGTTCTCTTTACGGATAAATCGCGTTTTACAAGGTATTTATAATCGTCGTGAACGAGTATTTAAACGCCCGGAGAAACGGTATGCCCAGTGTTGCTTTGCGCCTAAAGTTGGATTTGGTGGTGGAGGTGTAATGGTATGGGTAGGAATTTCTTTGAAGGCTCATACAGCTTTTGTAACGGTGCGGAGAGGTAGCATTAACGCTGACTGATACATTAGGGAATGTTTACAAGAGCATGTGGTTTTTTTTGCGCCATTTGTAGAAAAAGAGTTTCTTTTAATCCACGACAATGCGCGCTCTCATACAGCCCAGATTACGCGTCAGTACTTTCACGACGTTAATGTTCAGGTGCTATGGTGACCACTTATAAGCCCTGACCTAAACCCCATTAAGCACATATGGGACAACCTGGAGAAAAAGATTAGGCAAAACTACGGCGAGTTTCATACAACAGTTAAGCTGAAACAAACGTTGTTAAATGAGTGGGAACTAATAGCCCAAGATAAGATTGCAGACTTGATTGCAAATATGCCTCAACGAATGAGAGCTTTGTGATTCAAGCGCAAGGAAGATATACTTGCTACTGAAACCATTTTTGTTGCAGTTTTCTTAATTTTGTTTAGTTTTGTTTAGTTACTTGAAATCAAATTTTTGTTTAATTTGTGAATAAATATTTATTTTTGAATATTATCAATCAAAATTATCTTGATTTTAATTTAAATGTTTATTGTTGCACATTTTCAATTAAAATTATATTAATTGAAATTTTCGTCACTGAAATTTTTCCAAAAAACTTTGTGTCCGGTTAATTTTGCGATCGAGTGTAGTGTATAAAACTCTGCTTATAGTTATTTAAATTTTTATCAAATAAATTTTTACAAAAACTTAACTGTCATTATTAGAAATATGTTAATTTTAGCAATAGTAACATTTTTTTTTAAAAAAAAGATCAGAAGTAAGAAGTAGTAAAAAAACTTATAACCAGATTAAATTTTGCAGAGTTCTCAAACTCTTCAAGACTACCAATACACATTTTTTTTTATTTTATAATAGCCAAAAATTTCATATAACAAACAACCTACACTAAGAACAACAACAATGTAACATTTCCTACATCTAAAAATAATAAGATTATAATAATACTGGGAAAAAACATAATAAGCTTTTTAGATAACTAGCAATATAAAATCATCGATAAAAATTATTTTGAATTAGTTACTGCTAATCCAATATCATTTTTTAAATTTCGTATCAATGGTTTGTGATTGTGCACAATCCGTTATTGTGCTGCCACTGCCAGCAGGTGCGACAAAAGTAACAGAAACAAAGAATGTCGCGGCAAAAATAGGGATTTTGCTGGACGCTACAGATTGAGCAGAGGAAGTCTTCCAAGTTTTCCACCTAAACCTGACGTAATAATAATGTTTTAATATATTCCATTATTACTTGATTTACAAAAATAGACAGTCACGTTTTATATAAACATTGGAAAGTTGAAATACCCATTTAAGATTGGTTGAGAAATGAGTATTTTAAAGTTCATTACACATCAACATGTATTTGGTAAAAAAAATTTTTTGTTTATAAAGAGTGCGGACATATAGTCTCTTCTCTCTGTTTTATGCTCTAACGTAAGCTTTATGTTTTATTTTTTTTAACATAAAAATTTACTTTTGTTTTACTGCATATTTGTTATTAAGAACAAATCCAAAAGATAGCGGTAGATATCGTTTTTAGCAACGTGACTACTTACTCAGAAAGTAGAAATACACTCTACATTAAAAAGAGAATTTTTCTCTTGGTTGAAAGTGGTCACGTGACTGTAGGCAAAATAATTGACAAAATAAAAAATATCAAATTTGTGACATTTAAACTAAGACTAAAACTAAATCTACCTTTTTGCTGCATTTAGAAGTTTTAATTTCGATAAATGCCGCAGTAACAGTCTTCATATAAGAGGGAGGATTATTAAAAGTAACACGTCCTGACCCAATCGGATATTTATACTTATCAGTATCAATTCTAGTGTAAACAACACCGTCAAACAAGTCGTTCATTATTTTAGATAAACCTTCAGCAGTTAACATTCCATGTAAGACTCCAACAAACACTGTCTTACTTGAATCCAATTTTTGGGTTGTGGATTTTGTACAGTTCGAATCATTGAGAATCCAAGGTAGGACCTGCACCTACAGTCTAAACAAAACCATTAAAAATATTAAGATTAATTAAAATTAAGAGTTTTTTTTTTACTTTCTTGGTCTTCATATGGTTGGAACTAATCTTCTAGTACCAATTACCAGAATTGAGATAGTCATTTGTACAGGCTTGGAGTAAAGCTCGAATGTTTTTTCAGATTAAAATATGATATAAACATATCCTTTCGGTTAAGAAACTTGTTTTTTTCCCAGACTATTCGTTACGAATCGGTCCAAATTGCTTAAAAATTTGAATAAGGTACTCTTTGAAAATATCTCATGGAACGCCACCTAAAAATATTTTTATATATATTTTATCGGTAAAACAGAAGGTTTCTACATCACTCAAGAGATATTAAGGTATTCTTTGACTCACGATAAATGGTTTTTACGACTGTCACGCTTAAATCGGTTAATGGTGCTCCCATCCCCTTTTACAGTAAAACAACAAACAAGAAAACCAGAGCCGTACTTCATTCTTATACTACATAGTGATCCTAATAAGTTTCGTACTATATATTTTTTAAACATACACTTTATCTAATAAAATTGTGACAGTAAAAATGTTTGAATGGATGATGAATGAGATAGTGCAATTTATTTATAGACTATA
Organism: Tribolium confusum; assembly: GCA_029207805.1. Taxonomy (NCBI): domain Eukaryota; kingdom Metazoa; phylum Arthropoda; class Insecta; order Coleoptera; family Tenebrionidae; genus Tribolium; species Tribolium confusum. The sequence goes on along the minus strand of JALGAY010000008.1, from coordinate 20,544,259 downwards.
CCGATAACCTCAACTTTACAATTAAGTTACTAGGTACCGAATTATGCACACACATAAAAACGCAATTTAATATGTCAAAATACATACATATTGCTAATCATTTTATCAAATAACTTGTTAAAATGTAAATAAAGTATACAAAAGCTTGAGTAATGTATCATATTATACTGGTCGGTAGTCGTCAAGGGCGGCTTTCTTTAGTTTCATCATAGGAAACATAAATTCGTTAGTAAATAAGATAGGGGGTGGACACTGCCATTCGGTATTATACCATTACAAAGATTTCCGGTACCGACTCTAACACTGTCGAGTGTTTTTCATTTAATCATTTGCAGTTTGCATGTCGTATAAGCTTTTATGCTGTTCGCTGTGTTAAATCTGTGTTAAACTGAGTTCTTAGTTTCTATCACAAAAACACGTTTTTTTCAAAATGTGGAAACCTTGGATTTCAAATAAAAGTGAAAATATTCCGCCAAATAAACAAGAAAATGTCATCGTAGAAGTTGAAGAAGTTGATGAGCCAGCTAGTACGTCAAAAAATTCACATTTGCCTCTTGCTGCAAAACAAATCATTATTGACGTATATAATTCTGTTAAACAAAGTGAGGGTGAATTTGGAGCAATTAAAAAAACCGCAAGTATTACTAGAAAACCTTACACAACAGTGAGAAGGATTATAGTTTCTGGTGTGCAAGAAAGAAAAATAAGAAAGGATATCGGTATCTCCAAAGTGTTACTAGAACATCATGCTGACCCAGTAAGACGCATTATCTATGATTCTTTTAAAAACAATGTATCTTTAACCCTCAGAATGTTGAATAAAAAAATTTCAACCGATTTAAAAATTTAATGAGGTACAGAAACAATGCAAAGATTTTTGCGAAAAATTGGATTTCGCTACAAGATTATAAATAAACGCCAAGTTTTAATAGAATCGCGACGAATTTCGGAATGGAGAGTCAAATATTTGCAGGAGATAGCAGAGGCTAGAGCAGCCAACAGGCAAATTTTTTATCTAGATGAAACGTGGTACGATACCCATGATACTGTAAAAAAAGGCTGGGTTGATGGAACTCGAAAATGTGCATTTGACGTTCCCCCTACACGTGGAAAGCGGATTATAATTTTACATGCTGGATCCGAATTAGGATGGGTGAAAAATGCTCTTTTTCTTTCAGCAAAGGATATGAAAGAAGCAAAAGTAGATTATCATGAAAATATGACAGCAAATATTTTTGAAAAATGGTTTACTGAACAGTTGTGTACAAATATTCCAAAAGGCAGTATTGTGGTTATGGACAACGCAAGTTATCACTCGCGACAACTAAATAAGAAGCCAAACAATTCTTCAAATAAAAAAGAAATTAAAGAATTTTTGTTAAACAATGATCTATACTTTGAGGAAAAATATACTAAAGCTGAACTTTTGGAAGTGTTAGCAACAAAAGAATTTTCAAAAGAATTTACAATTGATAATTCTGCACGAGATCGGGGAATAAAAGTTGTTCGATTACCTCCATACCATTGCGCATTAAACCCAATTGAAATGATATGGTCAATGTTGAAATCACACATTAGAAGAAATAATTTCTCACCAAAACTTTGTGACGAAACTATAGATCTGATAAGGCAGGAAGTAGACAACATTACGGCTGATAGTTGGAAAAATTGTGTACAACATGTCATTCGCGAAGAAGATGTGTTCAGAGAGAAATTAGTGCCAGAGTTAATAATTAATGTAGATGGTGAAGCAAGTGACGACAGTGATAGTGAGAGTTCGGGGTGAATGTAAATGGTGAAACAAGTGATGACTGTGATAGTGATAGTGAGAGTTCGGTGTGATTACGAGTATTTTGTGATATAGTAATTTATATGAAATATTGCATTGGTTTGATTTATTTTAATTTGTTGTATAATTCGTTTTTCATCGTATTTTGTAAAATGTAATTTTTGTTAAATTTTTTACACTGTTGCTATTTGCAGTAGGGACTAACCCTTTTGTTACAGGTGACGGTTTATCGAGACAGAGATAATTGTAAGCTTACCTGTAGTCATCGAAACTTTATCGTCATCTCTTCTACAAGCTAACGGGTGGCTACTGACCGTTAAGGGGTGAACACCCCGCCGTAAGTTAATCAGACAGTGGTTGATATTCTAATTAATTATATAATTTGTTTCATGTTGTTTTTAAATTCGTTGATGAATTACAAATCTGAGAACGGTCCTAGTGTTCGATCATTGTTACCAAACCCTAAATTAGGGCACCAGCTTATGTCTCCAATTACTTACCAGGAAACCGAAAACGAATTTGAAATAATTATGTAAATAAAAATTGCAGTGATTACCATATTTCTTTGCGAAATGTATACCTAGTGTTTCCAAAGTGAATACTGACTGTACGAAAATATGTTAATAAATAATGTTAATAAAAAATTAAAGTTTTGTTTAATTTTTTAAGTTTGTTTGACAAGGTGAAAAAAGTCAACGTTTATTGGTTCCTGTTCTAAATGTTAGATAATCAGGTCCTGGCAAAAACAGCTCCAAGACCCTCAACTGCTTGACAAGGGTAATTTATAATATTTAGAGGCGGTCACACATCATAAAAATTAAAGTCGTAAAAACCAATTTTCGTGAGTCAAAGTATATTACTGACAAACGACAAATGACAACGTGTTGACCTATAAGGAGAGTCTCGCCAATAGCCCTACTAATTTTACTCACGCATGAGTGCTATGAACTAGTCATTTAATAGACGGAGTCCCAAAAGTTTACTAAATACACTTTAAATTTTTGTGAGTGGTCTGTTTTAGGTAACTCACCATGTATTACAAATGATAAATATAAAAACCTTGTTTTGTAAAACCAGGCAATTAATTTGTCACGAACATAAGTTTAATAGTGTTTGATTCGCGATTGTAAATAAACAACAGTTTTTGCTGCCATTACTTGTAAATATAAAATAAATTAATTTAAAAAATATGTATATATATTTAAGAAGCTAACTTAGGAAGACTTAAAAAATACAAAATTTTTTCGTTGGAAAAAAATTTTAAAACACTAAACATGCTTTTTTGTTTTTTTTTTTATAAAAATTACACAAATAATTTAAGTAATAATGTTTTTATAAACAAACACAAAAGCACTTACTAATAGAGAACAAACTCGACAACCCGAATGGCCGCTGACCATATTTGTGTAAAATGAAATATATTTATAGTCGTGGAGGAAGAAATATTTGTCACAAATTAAAAAAAAATTAAATTCTAGGTGAAATTGTGGAATATCAGTCTGTTATAATTTACAGTATCAAGAGCTTTAGCAAAATTGGTGTAAATAACATCTAGTAAACAGCCTTCTTCTAATAATTAAATTATGTTATTAACAGAAAAAAACGTATTTGTTTTTACTGATCTTTCTTTAAAACAGCCATGTTGTTTTTCAACAATAACATTTTTGAATAGTGACGCTAGTTTTTGGTGATGATTAAATTTAGACTACAGTAGCCTGGTACCAAGCAAAGTACAACCTTTCTGTTGTACTTGGCCAGATTCTGTAACTTGGTATGACATTTCTAAACCAACTTTGATTAGTATCTGCACAATTGCTAAGCTCTTAGCAAATCCTGACTTTTGGTGCGGATGCAAATTTGCCTGTTGGACAAAGCTTTCTTTACGTATTTAGTCACACAAACGAGCTAAACAAAAATTTCTGCTTAGAACACGTCAACATACTTGCTCAAAGGTATTAAAATTTCAACACCAAACCTACTTATATTTGTGAGCCCACGTTATTAGAGTGATTAGAATGGTCAGCAAAACAGACGAGTTAATTTTCCGTTCTAAAGCTACTTGTTTTTTTACATTAATTGTTATATGGTAAAATTTTTTCAAAATATTTGTGTTTTTTAGTAATCTTGGGAGTCATATTGTCGTCTCTTCTTTTAAAAATAAAATCTGAATTTAACGTCCTAGAGGACATTGACCGATGGGTTTTTCCGGTTGCTATTTTCTACCGATTTTTACTGTAAAATTGTAGAAAACTCATTGCAACGGACTTTTTCTCAACAAAATAAAATGGTCAAATCCTCACAATAAGCTTTATGGCTGCGGTCGGTGTAGTCCGAAAGTCTTTTTAATCGTCACATAGATTAAACGCTAAACCCGTGCCAAATTTTTTTTGACTTAGAGCGCACTTGATATGGTCTACCAAACAAGGGAGCTGTACGTCATTATTGGTCTGACAACATAGTTGTAAAACCGAAATATAGTGCGAGGTGTAAGACCACAGTTTCTGCCAACAGCTCTTCTGCAGCTCAGAGCGTGCTAGTAGCTGTTTGCATCTTATCTTCTACGTGTGATCTTTATGTCAAACGAAAGTCCAAAATAGACCCTTAATATTTAACCTTGTGATCTACCAGTAGCTGTTGTGCAAAAAACAGAAAGGCCATATAATGGTCAAACCATTTTTTTGTAAAAATAGCATTTCCTGTTTTTTTTGGATTTACCGATAGGCCATAGAAATTACACCATTTCTCAACAAGCCTAAGTAATCTCCGACTACATTAAGGAAATTGCTTTATATCAGAATGACAATATTATCATTAGCAAATCTCTAAAAATATACGCCTAAATTATTGAGTTAATTGTATGACACTGAGCATTCATTGCATTCAACTGAAACAATTAGCATATTTAATAAATTATTGACAATGCATATTTAAAGAATTTTAAACATTTTAGTAAACGTCGTTCTACATCCCGACATACATTTGGTAATATTACAGGATTATTGTGGATTCTTAAAAATTTAGCTTCAATTCTTTATTGCAACTTTTTTAGGTTATTTATTTGTGTTTCAAAAATTTTATTTTATAGATAAGGCTACAAAAAAGCACAAGATGTTAAATCAAAACTTTGTGTAGACTACGGAATATTTGTGTTTCGGCTTATTATTCGATCATTAAAGACATCTCTTCTAAACGCCAAAATATTTATTGCACAGTAGGCAGTAGCTCCGTCTTGTTGAAAATATAACTATTTTTATTTATTTTGGTTCTATGTCCAAAGAATGGTTGCAAAATTTTATCACAGTATCTTGAAGCTGTTAGAGTACCTAATAAATAAAAAGTGTTATAAATTCGAAATTTGTTACGGGGAAGTGGACAAAGCAGAAAAAAAACTATATTATAAGGCCAACGTTTCGAATCCTTTATTGATTCTTTTTCAAGGCTTATAATAAATGTCAAATTTGTTTGACATGGTACCAACTTGTCTCGGCCAGTGGTCGCCGGAAGAATAGAAAAGAAGAGAAGAAATTATTCTTCCGGCGACCACTGGCCGAGACAAGTTGGCACCATGTCAAACAAATTTGACATTTATTATAAGCCTTGAAAAAGAATCAATAAAGGATTCGAAACGTTGGCCTTATAATATAGTTTTTTTTCTGCCTTGTCCACTTCCCCGTAACAAATTTCGAATGTAAAAAGAATAGACGTGATTCACCAAAATAAGTGTTATAAATGTTTGTAATTTTTTAGATAATTTAAAAAAAGATTTTTTTATTCCAAGATTAAGATAAAACTTATGGTTAACTTTCTGTAAATTTGTTTTTAATTAAAACCTTATTTAAAAAAAATATTAATTCAATTATTTGCCTCTAAGTCAATCCAGCCCAAACACTTGTTTTTTCGAAACGAAGCAGTTTTTTAATAATCTTATAAAAGTTTTTGGCGTTTCCAATTTGAGTATTTTGTGATTTTCGGTACCCTTTTACGTAAAACCAAACTTTATCAGTAAAGATTACTATTTGTACTCTTTTATTATTTTTATTCGTATTGTTAAGCCATTCACAAAACTCAAGTTCTGGTGAATAATTCACGGCAACAACTCTTAAACTGCTGTTATCCGGTAGAAACACAGCTTTAAATCTTTTTTTAATAATTTGTGCTTAGTTCTGACAAAGATGTTTGGTTACTAGTATAATCGATGTTTTTGGTTTATTATATATTATTTCTTAGGCATTTTCCACTATTTTCGCTGTACGATTTTTAGGCTACCTAGTACCAATTTTTTTTAAAAACCTGCCTGTTTTTCAAAAAAGTTTTACTATTTTCTAAACAGTGTTGTTAGATCTACAATAAAGGCTGGAACTTCCGCTAGAAAATCTTTTAAGCAGTGTTCTTTCGAATAGATCTATTCGCCTACAACCTTTCTACCAGTATTTATTTATTTATAGTATTTTCTATAGTTACTGTGTGTCCAGTTCCAAAAACTAATTTTTGCTACATTTTTTTTAATTAAAATTTTATAGCAGTTTTGACAACTTATTTAAATGAACACTTGCTACGTGCAAATTTTTGTTTATAAAAGCAATGTTGTCGTCGTGTTTATTGTTGTCTACTTTTGTTCCATTTAATGTAGAGTTGAAATTTTTAATACAGGTCTTGTAACGAGATCAGTTTGATTCAATTTCAAGCATGCTGTCAGTTGGTTTTTAGCTCTTGTCGTGCAGTAGCTTTTTTTATTACGTCTACAAAAAACTTATTGTTTTCCAAGTAGGTAAATTGGCAGACTTATAAAGCTTTGACAATTGTCATGCATTGGCATTTTTAAAATGCGTTAATTGTTTTTAGGTGCCATTATATATCTACCATTCAGATAGAAACAAATTTTATTGTAACGCAATTCTTGATCATTTCTATTTTTAAAGCAATGTTTAGTCTAATTTTTTAAAAAAATATTTGTACAAATATTTCACTGTACCTGTAAAAGCACATGCTCTAATGTTGACGTGTGTGTGATCTTTGAAAAAAAAATACGGATTGTCACAACAATTTGATTGTCAATGAAATAACGTCGATTATGCCCTTTAACAGGCAAATTAGATATAAGACAAAATATTTAAAAAAAAGACATGTTTTTTGTACTGTACTTGTCTTTACTACTGTATCAATTTAATTGTTTTACATTTTCAGAAAGCAGTTAATTAAAATCACTTAACAAATAATAGTTTTACAGTTTTTTTTGAACTTTAATTTATAATATTTATCAATATTTTAATATTAATTTTCGAAAATACACAGCAAGGTTGCGCCAGCGGCGCCGCTTTCGGTTAAAAATTTCTTAAACATTTTACAAGCATAAAAAATTTGACATAATTTTGACATTTTTGTTTTACTTTTTTAAATGTTACTTTTTTGACAAATTATAAAAAAAACGTCTAGTTGCTTATCTGGGACATCAAAGCAACAACGTACAACAAAATGCATTATTTGTTTATTTATGTATAGTAGTACGTACACACGATGATAATTTTTTTTAAATACCAGTGACATTTATTGACAATTTTATCATAAACTGTCAAAACATTTTTGAATATTATAGTACATATTAGTACATATATTATAGTAACCTGCGTTCAATAATTGTTCTGATTGTGGTTTGCTTTGCTTTTCTCTTTCTAGTATAAACGTAAATTTGCATGATAAGTTTATATGGTTTACTGTCAACTATCTAAATGTTGCAAATCATGGTAATTGTATGCAGACTTTCAAGAATTTACTCTGCAAGTGCTATCTCAGTTAAAGAATTGATTTTAATATGAAGGAGGACACAAAAACTCGAAAAATATGCAAGAGGTTAAAAAGCAGAGCACTGACAGCTGTCATGTGTCATTGTTTTGTAATGTTAACCAAAACACACGTTTTTTGTGACAATTGCCACACATAGGCGATCTGACCAAAACAATTATTGAATACATTTTATATATATAGTATACGTATTTCTCTCTGTAATGGCAGCACTTGACACGCCATTTTTCATTTGTCTCAGAACACAAAATATACCCTTTTGGCATAACCATATACGTCAAATATTGATAAAGTCGGCTATGGTTCATACAAACAGCCTCAAATTTGAATCGCGCATGAGTGCTACAAACTTGCCATTTAATAGGCAGAGCCTCAAAAGTCCACTAAATACACCTTAAGCCTCCATCAATAAGCTTTTTCTTGGTGGCCAAGTTTGTATTATAAATGATATGATAACCTTGTTATAACTAAACTAAGTAAATAATTTGTTGCGGGCATAAGTTTTGTTTATATATAAGCATGTGTTTGATTAGCGATTGTAAATAAATAACATTGTCTGTTGTTATTACTTGTAAGTAAATATAAAATAAATTATTGTAAAAAATACATATAAAAAAGCTAACCTTCGCCATCTTAATTGCAGAATAAACGCGTTTAATAAAACTTCAAAAATGCAAAAAATTTTTGTTAGAGAAGCATTTCAAAAGACAAGACGTGCTTTACACAAATAAACATTTCTTAAGTTTTGTTTTTATAAAATTTAATATAATAATATTATTATTTTATTATTAATAATAAAATTTAATTAATAATAATAATATTATAAATTTTAATATATTTTTTTAATTACACGTAAAAAAGCATTTACTAATGCAACAAACCAAAATCCCGAATGACCGCTGGCCATATTTGTTTTACGTGAGAAACATAAAAAATACAAATTTTAGGTAAAATTTTGTAAGATAATGGCATAGCTTTAAACTTTTTCTTAGCTTGAAGACACACTAATCTTAACTTTTCTCTTCAATTGTCTTTTGTTTCAATGTTAGTTTTTATATTTTCTATTGTTTTTTACACTTGTTTTTTAATTTAAGCAACTTTTCCAGTAAAAAATCATTTTTTATTTTAGTTTCGGAAACTACTCTGCTGTGTGTTCTCGTCAATTTGAGTAGAAATTGTGTGTTGTTTTGGCTATTTTTAATTTAAATATCTGAGAGTTTAGAAGCAACTTATTAAACACTTTTTTTATTTTTACTACGTCCGCCATGTTCACTTTATTAACACGTGTAAAAAAATTTCTGGTTTATTAAGTTGTTTAATCCTCGCTGGGAAGTCTTAAAACTGTTTGTTATTTTTACTCCCCAAATCGTCCAGTTTTGTAAATTCGTTTCTAAATTTAAACATTTTTTGTTTGGCTTCTTTTCAGGGGGGTTATTAAATGAATTCCAGTTATTTTATCATTAGAATTTAGTTGCGTGAACTGGCGCAAAACTATAATAACAAATTATTTGTTACAAATACAAGGCAATCAATTGACCGGTATTAAACATTGAATAATTTTTTACAGTCTTTCTACAAAATTATCACAAAAACAAATTTCCAATCTTCTAATTTTGTACACACATTTTAAAAAAGTTTATTTTTTTTACTAGTGTTAAGTATATTTTATTTTCAGGTTTGAAAAATAAAATGGAGTGCTAAACAATATCAATAAGGAATCAAATAAGCTATTGATTTATTTGCACTATACAAGTCGGCAAGAGTAGATAAAATTTTTTTGCTCTCCTACAGAAGCAACGGGAGCATCTTGTCAGCCTAATGACAAGGCTGTTTAATGCTTGCCTTACACTAGGACTAGGCCACAGACTAACGGTCTGAAGAAAAGTCAAAGTAGTGTTTATTCCTAAAACAGGACGTGCTATGTAAGCCGAGTGTAAGTATGAAGCTATAAAAAACTGTCAGATATGTACGACTTATACTTAAAGATGTTTTAGCTCTTGTTGGAACCTAATATTTACAGCAAAAATATATACTTGTATTATTTTATGTGTATATAAAATGTATACATAAAAAGCTGATACTGGAAGTGTATAAATTAAATCAGAATTTTATGGGAGCGTTTGGTAAGACTTGTAATTGTGCCATCAATTATAATTTCGAGAAACGTGTGTGTAAGTGTTTTGAATTTATAACAAAATGTTGTAAAACGATGTTGAGAAAGTCCAACCCGACAGTAAAATGACAGTAATTTTTTTAGTGAAATTTCTCAAACTCTTGCACAATTTTTGTACTTTCATCTGCACTCTGTCAGTGCTTTTTGCAATTTGCAAAAACATGATTTAATATCTACCACTTTTTGCAATGTTTTAATGTTTTATAAAACTTGCAAAAACTTGATTTAGATATCTAACAATCGATGTAAAGCAACAGATTTGGTGGTAGTGGTGGTGATGATAGTAAAAACACATAAAGCAATAACTGCAGCTGTATTCAGTAAGTTAATGTTAATGTATACCACTGGTTTAAACAATCTATCCTTTATTTTATTATTTGAAAGTAATCCTTTAAATTTTTTTACATGATGAATCCCTAAATTTACTCGAAAAGAAAGTACCGCCCAAGATATATGGTTTATTTAATGGTGCAAATAAAAATTTTCTCCTCATATTTTTTTTCGTTTCTTTAAAACTATTATGGTTTTTTAGTTGTTTAAATTTAATTTTTCTCGGAGTAGTATATTTAAAAAAAATAGAGTTTTCAAGTGGAAAATTATAAAATGTTAGACATATGTATTTGGATATTTTATTTGTAATAAAATAATATGAAAAATATTTTTTTCTAGTTTTTGATGTAAACATTAATTTGTTTCATAAACTTTAGCATGCTCAGCTTAAATTCTTTACGTAATTTTTTTTGTATTCCCAAGTGTTTCCAAAATTATCTCATAGAGAACTGGACCATTTTTGTTCGATTGTTTGTCAGATAATGATAAGCTACCACTTGCTTTCATCGCACTGTGGCACCAATTAACATAAACTGTAAAAGCCACATAAAGATCATTACAATTAACCATAAACAAATAAGCGTGTTTTGCTCAAAAATTAGGAATTATACTATGTGACCGTGCCAACTAATAAAAAATGAAGAACATATGTGTCGCCCCTGTTTTTTAAGGCCACTGTAATGTCACCAAGTATTTTACTATAATACAATATTAAGATGAGAGTTGGGTAAATGCTGTCATAAATTTTTAATTAAATTTGAATTTTTACCATGTAGTGTGTGAACATTTTATGACAAAAATATTGACAAGTCAAAAATTGATTGGAAAATAAAAATGCCTTAAAAGTTTATTTAAGGGTGTCATTAAAAACAATTTTAACAAAAAAACTAACATGTTAGTAAACACCTATATAATGTACAACTGTTTTCATGGTATGATTTACTCAACCACTTAGTTTTTCTTTTGCTTTTTTATTTTTCCATTGAGAGTTTGTATATGAATTTTTAGTCGAAAAGCTATTAGTCTTAATACAATTTAGTTTTAAGGTTACAGCAGACTGGTAATTAAATATTTCTATAAATTAAATTAGATCTAATTTTCTTTTTTATGATTTTTATATCAACGTCTCCAACTTTCAAATAATTTTTTAAATTTATGAAAATTTGTTCAAATAATAATACGATTTTAAAAACTTCTGGTTTCAAATAAAAACAACTACTAACTCTGTATTTTTTTGAAAATAACAAAATTGATGTACGGCTGTTCAAATTTTTTAGATCCTAAATACGTTAAACAATTTTTACAAATACTATTCTTTAATATATTTCTTACTATATGTAAATTCAGTGCAGTTATACAATGTATTCTGTTTTTTTTTAATAAAATATTTTTTTTGTTCAAATTCTAATTTGGGGATAAATTTAAATTTTTTTATTGTTCTTTAGAGTTTTACACTATTTTAGATAATCTAAAATACAGTTAAATGGTGTTTGTTTATATTCTTGATAATTGGTGTTATTTGGTAAAAATAAGTATTGCAAAACAAATACGAGTTTTTAATCTTGTATAAATTGAATTGCATTAAGAACAGGATGTTTTGATCCTACTTGAAAAAATAAGTTTTTTAAACAATCTTGACGTGAATCTTGACGTAAGTGAAAACTGATACTTTTTGTTATTCAAATATCTGTTTTAAATATATAGAATAGATGTAATCGTTAACATTACTTTTGTTTGCTTGGGTTTCGATACAGCTGTTCATTCGTTTTTAGTGCAATTTTTAAATGCATGAATAGATTTAGAGTTTCTTTTAAAAACCGTATAACTTTCAGATGTTTACTGAATATTTATTGTGTTTTGCATCAAACGTCATGTCACAGAAAATATTTTAGATAATCACATTTAGAGTATTACACACTTTTATTTTACTAAAATGGCCAAAAATTAAAAATCGCTTTTTAATTTTAGTGCAAATTTTAAATCCAATTTACCCTCTGCGTTACAATATTTTTTAACATATTCAGCTTTTACTAAATTGTTTTAGAAGTTTTGTTTTTGCACCACCGAGTTTAGTAGTTTAATAATTTTATTGTTTACCAAATATTTTTTAATGTTTTTTAGCAAATGTAGAGCATTAGCTAGAAAATAAAAGGCTTTTTTTATTGATAAAAGTTGGGTAAATTTTTTTAGTTTTACGATATTTTTTAGCCGTTAACCAAATTTTTTCTTTATAATCCTATTTGCCGGTCCCATATCAGTTGTAGCAAAAAAAAATTTAATCTTATTAGTGTATTTTTTTTACAATTTTTAAAAGTATGTCAGCTATGACTTTACTATCACTGCTATCCCCGGTATAATAGTAAACAACAAATTGTTTCCAGTTAGAAGAAACACCTCCCAGCATAAATACTAATGCTTTGGTAACAATTCTACAATACTGCAGAAGATGTATATTTTCCAGAACACTGTTAGTTGCAACACAATAATTCTATCCACGTTTGATATGCATTTCATCGATAGTGATTGCACAATCTCTTTCAAAATTTGTATTAAAATTTACTACTTTTATTTTTTTAAAAAATCTAATTTTTTCTAAAATTTTCGATCAAAATAAAATAAAACTTTTATTGCTAAATAGAAGCTATTTTTAAAAAGCTTTTATTGCTAAAAATGGCAATCCATTTTTTTTATCATGTTTTAAAAACATTTAAAAAAAATTTCTTGCATTACCCAAAATTGATCTTTAGTAAAAATATTTTCTAAGTTTTTTTGTAAATTTTTGTTTTGCTGCTTTAAAACCTAAATTTTTTTAAAAGCCTTTCTTTAAGGACTCAATTTTATTAGATGCTTTACTAATTTTGCGTTTTCTTTCAAAATTGAAGAAACATTAACAAGTATTTTAATTTTTAAAGTTTCTATCACATTTATTTAAGAGTACGTTGCTGGTATTTTTATTTTTTTTATTTTCTAAAAAGTGATTAATCAAAAAAACATTGTATTAAACAATTGTCGGAATTACATTTTTTTAAAATTTTGTTTAATAAATTTCTAATTGATCCTTGGGAAAAAAGTATTTCCCGCACAATCTACCGTTTTCATGCGTTTTTATGCCCATATTTTTTATATAATCCTTGCGTTTTCGGAAACACCTTAAAAAAAATATTGTTTTTTAATTTGCTCTTGCAATCGTTAACACTACAACCTGTAAACCTCTGGCATTTATTTAATTTTAAAAATTTTAAAATTAGTGAATATTTTGACTGAGTGTCACAATGTCACATAGAAATTTGAAATTTTTATTAATACGTTTTTAGCAAGTCATGCAAAAATAGATCCAGCCAAGCAAAATAAATTCTGTTGTTTGCCCAATTCTAATCTAAATATTATAGAAGAACACTAATGTCATTGTTAGCCATGTTTTAAATCCGGTTAATGGTGGTTTTGTAAGTGTTTGTAAGTGCTTGTAAATTCTAAACAATTAGCAAACATAATTGTACAAGCACGTTATGCGTCCTATAAGTATCTTTGTAAAATATTTAAAGCAACACTTCTTTTCATTGTTTTTGGGTAAAAATTGTGATGGTAACAGTTTTTTTTGTCGTCTACAGTAAATCTTTCAAAGATTTTATTTTTTTTTTATATAAAATTCGTAAAAATGTTGACCGAAAACGTAATGTTTTTCAAAACTGGTTTGAGAGTGGTGCCCCAAAAAGCTACAGATGTGTACTTCGTATTGAGATAGTTTATTTAGAAAAGTATTTAACAGTTTAAATTGTAGTTTTTTTTTACTAGTGCTATGTCTACTTTTCAAATTTTGGAACATGTTAATTGTACTTTCCCTCAATGGCAAAAAAAGCCAGATATTAGGCGAGGAATTTCATATGACCGCTCTGTAAGCTTCCAGCGATCAATTTTATTTTTTTGGTTAATCCTTCAAATTTAAATTGATATCGAAAATCGTGTAGTGTTTTTGGTTCGCTCTTATCAAGTAGCTTTTTTTTAAAAAAAAGTAATATTATATTCCTAGATATCTTGTATTGCATTGTTTTTTTAATTTTTCAGCAGATTTCAATATTACAACTACTTACTACAATTCTTCCAACGATAACAACACATACTATAACAACATAACAACACGAACTATAAAATTGATAAAAACGGCGTCCCCACCACAAGTCAGATCTTGCATGTTTGAGGGTTGTAACTTAGAAAGTGTAAATAAAAATACTCTGGTTTGCTTAACAAATATATTAATAATAATATTTGACAAATGTTATGCATACGCAGAAATAAATTTAGGTAATTGTCTAATCTACAAAAACACAGATTCAATGCGTCAATGGACACCGTAAAACACATAAAGCGAATTTTTCACTTTTAAGTAAAGAGTACCTCCGTATTTTGTGACTACTAATTTTATTGTTTTAGGGTATATGTATTAACTAGCTCGCTCTAATAGTGGCCTTACGGCTATTTTTTACGCGAGTTAGTTTAATTGGGCTATTTTGGGCGCCACTGGCGCCGCTTTTGGTTGAAATCAAAAGCGATGTTTCTCTACAGACACCGCCTAGTGGTTGAAACAAAAGACAGTGTTGTTTATTAACTTGCTTTTTTTGTATGTTACTTTACTTTAGGTATTTGCAATACAACTGTCTGAATTTATAATTTAGAATAAAAAAATAAAGAAAAAAGTATAAAACAACAAGTGGATTCAGTGAGAACTAACCGATAATGTTGAAAATTTATTTCATTGTCAAGTGAAAATAATGCTTTATCTAAACATACTATTTTTTCTAATATTTCTTTATTATTTGTTAAATTAAACATTTTTTGCAAAAATCGGTTCTTGTAATGACTTTGTCTTTATTATTTGGTTGCTGATAATTTGTAAATTTGTATGCTTTGTAATTTATTTCTTTTAAAACTCTACGGATTAATGAACAAATAATATTAAAGTAGTCGCTTATCATTCTTAACGAAGACAGGAAATTTTCTTCTGCATAATATATGATGTCAAATTTGTTTTTTTTTTGTTATGACATAGCTAGATTTATTTTTTTGTTGTGTTTATACTTAACGCATTCGTTTAAATTGATTTTCAAAATAATGTTGCTATGGTTTTAATTGATGGAATTGGTCTATCAGAATAATAAAACGAAAGAGCGTTGCAAACCTTCTGATACATTGACATTATATAAGTTAATTTTTCAAATTTTGTTTTCAGTTGAATACAACATTAATATTGCATAACATTAACTTCAACTTATTAATTTTTTTGATTGTCTTAAAACTATTTTGACGTAAAATATTTACTTAATTTTTATTAATATTACATTTGACTGTTAATCAGCTTTATTTAAAATTGAACATAGGTACTATGTTCAGGGTTAAAAAAATGTCCCAGTAGAAAATTTTGTAATTTTACAATTAGAAAAATTATCCACAAAATTTACTTCGCGTAACTAATGCAAGACTAACCTAATTAGATTTAAATAACCTTAACATTTTTAAAATTATGTAGAGTTGTATTAAGAATATAATTTACCTCTGAGGTAGGTATATTTGCCACGTGTCACTACCACGGAATATGTGGAAGCTGTAGTTTTTTATAGCAGCTACTTACATAGAGACACCTTGCAAAGATTTTGCAAAGATCCTTAGCTGAAAAATAGTGTATTACGGTCAGAAATTAAAACACTAAAAACATAAATTTGTTAATAGTAAAATTAACACAATGTTATTTGTAATCGTTTTTTTTTTTTTTAAATTAAACCGTATTATTATCGCACTATCATTATTATCTTACTACTATTATTGTTGGCAGTTTTTTCAAAAGTGAAGTGACAATTGGTTGGAGGTGTACTTAACTAAAGTTGACAATCTATAACCAATAAAGAGGACGATCGGCTGATGAAGTTTAGTTCAAAAAAAATCCTAATTCAATTGGTAAAATATTTGTTATTTTTGACATTTTCTGCTTTTTATTTGTCTAACATTTTGATATCACCGATAGTATTGCATTAATCTGAAATCAACTATACGTTTGTAGACAAACGTAGGTTAAGTTTGATTTGATTCAAATACATTTAATTTGTATCATAATTTTTTATTTGAATCCAGCAGCTTCTAAACAAAATTTTTGTTTACCAATTGTGTTTTAACCAAACATTTAAGTTTTTGAAAAAACTGTACTTACCTGAAAAAAAGTTCAGCTATCGTAATCACTTTTCTCTTTATTTTATTAAACAAGACGGTCTCTAAAAACAAGCCGCACATCGAGGCTACACACCGCATCATTCTAGGGCTAGTTGTCTAAAGCGCCTGTCTCGACGTTTCGTAAAACATCTGGCTTAACTTGTACACCCAAAACAAAAACACTACTGTCATTGCAGTAAAATTAACACAACGATTATTTGCAAAACATATGTTCTTGTACTTATCGTGTTTTCTTATCGAGCGCTTTAAGCCGCTACTGGCGCGGCCTTTGGTTGACACTAAAGACGACATTACGTTACTAGCACCGCTTTCGCTTTAAACCAGAAGCGATGTTGCGCCACAGTCATTGCCTGTCGGTTAAAATAAAAAATGATGTTGTTTATTAACTTGCCCTCTTTTTGTATGTTACTTTACTTTGAGTATTTGCAATACAACTGTCTGAACTTATAATTTATATCAGATAAAGAAAACAAAAACAAAAGAAAAATGTGAAAAATAACAAGTAGATTCAGTAAAAAATAACCGATAATTTTGAAAATTTACTTTACCGTTAAATAAAAATAATGATTTATCTAAACATATTGTTTTTTCTAATATTTTTTATTGCAAAAATCTGCTTTTCTTATTTTGTTTTTATTACTTGGTTGCTGATAATTTGTAAATTTGTATGCTTTGTAATTAAATTCTTTTAAAACTCTTCGGATTAATTAACGAAAAATATTAAAGTAGTCGCTTGTCATTCTTAACAAAGGCAGAAAGTTTTCCTCTGCATAACGTAAGATGTCAAACTTGTTTTTTTTCTGTTAAGACATAGCTGGTTTTATTTATATTGTTGTGTTTATACTCAACGCATTCGTGTGAGTTAGATTTCAAAGTAATGTTGTTTATGTTGTTAATAAAATGAAAAAGCGTCGCAAACTTTTTTGATGCTTTGATTGGCATAATACAAGTTAATTATTCAAATTTTGTTTTCAGTTATATACAACATTATTATTACATAATATTATTTTTAACTTAATTGTTTTTTTAATTGTACAACTATTTTGATGTAGGATACCTACTTGATTTATATTAGTATTAGATTATACTGTAGATTTGTTTTTTTTTTAATATAACATAGACTATGTTCAAAGTTAAAAAATTAACTTGGTAGAAAATTCTGTAATTTTGCAGTTAGGAAAATTACCCAAAAAAAAATTTGTTTATGTTTTCAATATTGCAAAGTTGAAGCTAATTATTCTACGTAAATAACGCGTGACAAACCTTATTGGGTTTAAAAAACTTAAAATTTTTATGTGCCATTTTGTTAAAAATTTAATTCAACTCTAAGGCAGGTACAATTGTCACGTGTCACTACCACAAAGTATGTGGAAACTGTAGTTTTTTATAGCAGCTAATTATATAGAGACACCTTGCAAAAATCCTCTGTCTGAAAGCTAGTAAATTGTGACCAAAAACCAAAACTAAAAAAACCATAAATATAAATTATTGGTTAAAAGTTAAATTAACACAATATTCTTTGTAATATTTTTCTTTTAGAATTAGACTGTATTATTATTTCACTAACAACCGTTGACAGTTTTTTAGGAGTAAGCTGACAATTGATTGGAGATGTACTTAACTGAAATTAAAATCTATAACCAATGAAGAGAACGATCGGCTGATGGAATTTAGTTTAAAAAAATCTACATTAATCGGTAAAATTTTGTCATTTTTGACATTTCTTACTTTTTAATGTGTCTAACATTTTGAAATCACCAATAGTACATACATTAATCTGAAATCAACTGTACGTTTGTTGACAAACGTAGGTTAAATTTGATTTGATTCAAATACATTTATAATTTATATCAAAAATTTTTATTTGAATTTAGCAGTCTGTAAACAAAATTTTTGTTTACCAATTGTGTTTTAACCAAAAGTTGTAATTGTAAATTCTTGAAAAAATTGTACTATCCTAAAAAAAAAGTACAGTTAACGTAATCACTTTTCTCTCTCTCAAACAAGAGGGCCCCGGAAAACAAGAAGCAGATCGAGGTTACACACAGCTGATAAATTTTTCTTTTTTTTTATTAGGGAAAATGTCCTGTCAAAGTTGGTGGCATAAAACTTACCATATATTATTAAACAATAGCTAAAGGTTCGTATTGTCAACCTTTGACAGCATTGCTAACTAGGTTTTTGTAAGTTGATTTTAGTCAAAACTTCAGCTGCACTTACTATAGTAGAGTTTTCTTTATAGAACTTGTTTTAAGTTTTTATTTATAGTAAAAACTAGTTTTTATTTATAACTAAAAATAAATGTGCTTTTTTAACATTCTTTGTTAAAATAAATGTAACGCATTACTTACATCTTTGGTTGTGCCTTTGTATTTTCAAAACCTCTATTGTACATTTTCAATTTAATTTTACGTACTTCAACGTTTTTTAATATTTAGAAAATAGCACACATACGAGGGGTGATAAAAATTAATAATAATAAAAATAAAATACGGTGATTATAATTTAAAAAATAATTGACTTTAAATTTTTTGCTTCCAAGACGTTTCTTAAGCCAAGGAAACAGATAAAAGTTAACAGAAGCTAGATCTGACAAATTCAAGCAGTTCAAATTTTGCTTCTTTAATGAAAACCATCGCAACTGCAGTTTTGTGAGCCGGTGCGTTTATTTGTTGAAAAAACACACCAGCTTGCGGTTTGCAGCATCTTCCTTTCTTGTTATTGTTCGTGTTATTTGGTCAGCGTAGTAAGTAATAGTAGCTCCCTTCTCTAAATATTTGATCATAATTATTCCTTTCCTGTCTCAAAAAACTAACGCCATAACCTTGTCTGCCAAACTTGACACTGAATTTTTCGAAGTCGGTGAGGAAATTTGCTTCCAAGTCATCGATTGTTGTTTGGTTTTAAGTCTCATCCATAATTACAAAGCGTAATAAGATTTTTACGATATTTGCTTAAAACTCTTTGAGACTGGTTCTTGAATTGTCGACTCGTTTTTTTTTAATCGTCAGGTAACATTCTCGACACACTTAATGCGCGGAGACCTTTTTCATATGCAGTTTGTTTTCCCGTAATCTTAGCTACATGCTTGGTAGTTCATCTTTGATCTGTTAACAAAATATCTTCAATTTTTTTTGTTATTTTTTGTAAGATAAGCGTTTGTTGCTGTTAGAACTGCTATAAGAAGGTTTCTAATATTTTCTCTTCCTCGATCCACGTCAGAAACTTTTACCCACACAGTGTCTCTAACGGAACATCAAAAAAACTTTGAATTTCATAAAGTTTTTATTTTTTTGCTTGATTTTCTAAATATTTTTTTGCCTCTTGTTTGTTTGAGTCGATATTTTTTATACAAACAGAATGTACACTGTCCATTTATTGATGAACTTAGACCATCATATTTTGCATATTTAGTCATTCCAATGTTAACGTTTTCTATGTTATTATTACTAATATCTTGATAATTATTATTAACAATTTTTATATTGTCACCTCCGGTTATATTTTTTTGTTGATTATCAATTTTTAAGTCACTATCTTGCTAAGCTTGTTCTTGTGTAACAAGCTCGTTAATGTTTTTTCTAAGCTCTTTGGTTTGTAGATTTTGGATAACCTTTTTCGGAAAAGCTGATGTACCTAAACCAATTTTAATGTCATGACTAAACATAGCAGTATAATTTTTTTTATTTTATTGTAATATGCTGTGTACTTTAATAATTAGACAAATATTAGCTCTTCGTCTTATCGTTCATCCAAGTTATCAGCATATTTTGTATATCTTGATTTGCTTTTTCTACGCTACCCTGCTGTGACGTGGTTTACTGTAAACTATTTTAAGACCATTCATTCTAAATAGAACATAACTCTTTAATAACGCGGTTTGCAATTTTTTGCCTATTGTCTGACTGGAGTATCGATGGAGCGCCAAAAATACAAAATATGTCTATCAGATTTTTAACTACTTCTTTAGCTGTTTTTAATTGTAAAGTACTAATTTAAAAATATTTGGTAAAGTAAACTTAATACACTAGAATAAATTTGTAATTACCATCAAGATAAGATTGCATATCAATTAGGTATACTTGAGAGCAGCTGTTTATCTCTGAAAAATCATTGGTTTAACAACAGGTTTTTTTGCAGTTTTTAATTTTATTGACATTTTTTTCATAGTTTTAAATACAATTTAATAACATCTTGAGTTACATTCTTGTATTTTTTTGCATTTGTTATCCATTGGATGTTAACCACAATGGCCAATAGCCAAATTGGTATCGTGCAAAATATCAAACATTTTTTCGTTTGTAACATAAGTTTATACAAAATTTATGGAATACACGTGCAATAAGTTTTTTAACGCCGCTAATAAAACTTGTCAAAACTGTTAAAGAATTAAAAAAATTTCTAGAATTTAATCACACAGGTAGAGTTAAAAATAATAATAATACTTGACGAAATACGAGTCGTTTTCAGTCGTCGATATCGTAAAAATGTTTTGTTTTTGGCATTTCTTGCTGATTTAACTGACTGTAGAATTTTATGATGACGTTTTCATGACCTACGTTACACGGATCGAACTTGAGACCGTTATGATTCTTGCTTTTTAGTAATGATTTGCCTGATATTTTGCAAAATAGCAATAAGCTTCTATTTGCTAATAATGCTAAAACTTATTTAAAAGTTAAAGCAATTAAAGTCTGCTACTTGCTGCAGGATAATATGTATTAATTTGTTAGAAAATTGATATAATAAAAACAAATTGTTTTTAAACCACTGAGAGTGTAGCATCATGTCTACTACTAAAGAATCTCTTTTAACAAGCATATTAGAGTTATGACAACAAAAGCTATTAATGGCCTAATTACACTATTCAATTTCCTTTAAAGGTACTATCCAATTAATTAAACATAAATATTGAATAAAGAAGGGCGAGGTGCTAGCATCCAAGATATTGAATAAAACGTCAAAAAAGTTAATATGACGTTTTATTATTTAACCTCAAAAAGTTTTAGTATGCAACACGGGCAACTTAACAAAATAAAGAAAGTGGCGTTAATAAACTTAATAGCTATCAACATCATAGCACTACAAAACTTTAACTCGATGAAAACATACAAAAAACACAAGTCGCCTGTTGCCATCTTTTATTTTTCGTAGTTGTGCGCATGCTCCCATTAAATTATTTTATCCAAGTAACCTTCAAAGTAGCGCACGTCCCACTTTCATCAAATAAATATTTACATCCAATTAATTTGAAGAAATGTCAACCGAAATTTATCAATTTACATTACATAAACACATCAAAAAGGTGCATTCAAAAAATTCATACAATTACTTGTACGAATTTTTAATGAAAATTGGATAGTGTTATTAGGCCCTAAGTCATATGGTTTTATATAAATAAAAATTCTTGTAAATTTTTTAACGCCAAAGTCATCAAAATGTTATTTTTCTTTTTGGTTAGATCTAGACTTGAATATTGTGCTTTAATATGGTTTCCTATCTAAGATGTCTACATTTCTTAAGTCGAATATATACAAAACATATTTTTAAAATTTATGGCACTTTTATTAATGGTTGGTATCCAGGAAAAGGTTTTTGTTTTGCTTTAGTTTTAAAAATAATTAATTTTGCATTTTTATCTGTTATCGCATCTGTATTGATAATAAAAAATAAAAGAATAATAAAATATATTTCACAGAAAGTCTACTAAAAAATGTAAAATTTAAGTTATTCAACATGATTGCTAATTTAATCTTTGAGTATTCATAAATTAGAAATTATTTTTACATTGAAAATGTAATGTTTTGCAATAAAAATTTGGTTATCAACATTCGTCAATGCATAACACACTTATTTTACATCTCTTATTAAATCTTGAATTTTTTTATTCAATTTAAAACAATTAGATTGTACGTTCTAGTGATTTGATTTAAATGCTGTATGTATGTTTTTTTTCTCCCGAAAAAACCCTAGATGTTTTGAATGATGTAATTTAGGCGTAGATTGATTTGTTACAAAAGACTCTATTTCTAGCTGTTTTTATGTTTAAATTATGTCACTAATAAATAGTTTGCATATTTGTTTAAGCTTCTTTTTGTTTAAGCATTTAAATGAATAAAAATTTTGATTAAAACTTTAGTGGAAAAAAAACTCCAAAGACACAAACATATCGAAAATTTAAATAAAACAAAGTAAAGGTCAAGTTATTTTGTTCGGTTATTTGTATTTTGTACTGGATAAATTTTATATTCAAATTTTATACAATGGTTTACTTTTAAATATTAGTGAACTAGTGCCAAGCACACCGGCGCGCCCTCAGTCTTAATAAGAGATGTCTTATTATGCTGTGATACAGACAACATAAAAATAAGGATAAACCATAGCCGACTGAGATTTAGTCATCGCTGGGCTCCATTATGACCGTAACAATTCGCTATTTTGACAGATTTTCTCTAACCTAAAATTTGCTTCTTAACTAGCAACATCTATTTATAATCGTTGCAAAAATTATATAAAATTTTTATACTTACTCGACTAAATCTTGTATAGAAATATTTTTTTGAATAAGAATTTTATCTTAAAAACTATAAATTATGAAATTGATAATTACTTATTTTTGTTTTTTACAAGAAATTGTTCTCAAAAAATAATTTTTTGTCTATAATTATTTTTCGTATTAATCTCGTAAAGCATATTATTGGATAATTTATGTTTTCTAATTTATGTAGTTTAGCATGTTCTCAATCTAAAAGACTATAAAATTAATTTTTTGTTTGTTTTTATTATACTTACGTTTTTCTTATAATTTTCATCTACTATGATTTAAAAATAAATTTATTTATTTAGTTTTTTGATGATAAATTATAAATATTTACTGTTGTCGGATTTTTTTGCAAAGAAAGTAGTTTTGTTAATTTTAATTGTTTTATATAAAAATATTTATGTTTTAGTTTTGTTTCAATTTTGCTTACGTTTTTTTGAGGCTTTTTCTGTTGCTGCAAATTAATATTTTTTTAGTTTTTTTATATATAATACATGTATACCTACTTACGTTAATGACGTTGTCGATTTATAAATGTAAAAAAAATAAAAAAAAATATAAATATAAAAAATATATTGTTTTTAAGTAACAAGTAATAAATAACATTTTTATGAAAGTAATAAAGATAATATTTACGTTTGGTGCTTGTGCGTTTTCAGTTATAGTAGTAGTAGTAGGCGTCTGTAAAAACAGTATTTATTATAAGCTTCTTTTAGATTTCTATATGTTGAAATATAGTTACATTAATAAATAAAATGATTTCTAAGTTGTAAATTTATTTAAAAAAAGTTACTTTTTTTAGAGATTTTTGTGTAATTTTATAAACACGGACAACCGTTAACGAAAAAGAATTTTTTTATCACAAAAAATGTTGTGATAGAAAACAATGAATATGTTCAAAATAAAGCGTAATGATTAGATGTGTGATTAATTAATTTGAAATGTGTTTAATTGTTTTTTTTTATTAATTTTGAATCGACTCTTCGTACTTAGAATGTTTTCTGTTGACACTTTTTTACGGATGCGTTTTTTAGCCACACAAAATGGTTAAAATTATTTAACTAAATTTATTGTTAAAATAAAGTATTTGTTGTTGTTGTCTTAAAGTCGTATAAGTCACATTTATAGCCTCCCACATTTTTTTGTACTGTGTGCTATAAATGCGTTATAATAATATTGTAAAGTTCTTGGTTCTGTGTAACTAAAATATAACTGTCTAAATTTCTTTTTAATCTTAAATTGCATTTACAAGAGTGACAACAAAATAACAAAATTTTCTTACCTATTTAAAATTTTTGATTGTTGGCATACAGATATTCCGCTGTATTTTTCCCTTCCTTAACAATTTTTTGATAAAGCAAATAACGTTTTAAAAAATTAATAACGAAAACAAAGAAAAATTTTAGTTCTTGCAAAAGTAACGTGTAACAACAAATGTAGATAGATTTCTTGCGCTTTGTAAGTGAAATTTTTGAGCATGCATTCAAAAAAACATTTTTAGTAACTAACTCAAAGTTACAATCTTTGCAACGATATGCTTCCAATTTTGTGTTTTCACAAAGTGCATCTCTAAAGAACGGTGCAAAACAAACAGTTTTTTCTCCTTCATATTCTATATATGCTCAATGAGATTTAAATCCGGTGAACGAGGTAGCCACATAAACGCCAAATTTTTTAATGAAAGTCTATAGTTTGATAAGCAATATGTGGATGAGCGTCGTTTTCTTGGAAGGCAAAAAAATAGTTTGTAGAACGTTATTAACATAACGCATAGCTGTAATACTGTCTTAAACAATTACTTCAACAGTTTTTACAGATTATCATCTAGGCAGAATCGCAGTTCGTCGTTGAATATCATATTATGCCATTTTGCTTTCTAAACTTGTCGTTCTTGCAAACCGTTGGTCACCAAATCGGTCTCAAATTATCTCCTTACAATGCTAACTCAAAAAAACTTCTAAGAAAGAAGTTTTTATATCATCTGCTTTGAAATTTGTGATCAGTTAATTTTGAAAAAAAAACCACTTACGCAACATCAAATACCAAAATTTAAATACATTTGTAAACCTTTTCATTGCGAATTATTTTGATTATTTGTGAGTACGTGTTTACAAGATTCCAAGTCATTTTAATTTCTTGTCTCATACTGTTTCTTTTTTTTTGTGTTTAGTTTTGTTCGTTCTAAGTTTTAGTTTTGTTTGTTATTGGGTCTAGTTAATTGATATTTTGTCTTGATAACTAATTACACTTTAGAGCATCAGAAGTTTTTAGTCGAAAGGTACATTTAAAGTGGTAGAATGGTTAAAGGCAAGTCGATCTGTACGATAAAACACAACACATGGTAATTGAAAAAAAGTCAGTGACTTTGTTTACACTTTGAAATCGTCAAATATTACACTGGGAATGTTTTCCCATACAAGTTAATAGATAATTATTTACAAAAAGCTTTAGAGATTAATATTATAAAATATTTCGTTAAATAGATTTCAGGTCATTAATCTGACATAATGTGACAATTCCCACAATTCTGACAACTATTACTGACAGTACGGTAACCGAATTTAACTAAAAAAATTTTCAAAATGTTTTTGTTTTGTCGTGACACTCTTGACAACTTTTTCAAACAAACACTTGTTACTAATAGAGTATAAAAGTAAATTAAACAAGATTTCTCTTATTTATTTCTAGGCCTAATATTATATTGGTTTTTTAAACAAAACTTAACCCTTTTTTTGAATTTTGGACACCTTCTTCCTTCGGATCATCACTACTAACATATTTTTGTGCTTGTTCTTTTTAAATAAACATAATTTTTAAACAAAAAATTACACCAGAAATAATTTAAATACTCGAATCAAGTTTTGTCTAATTTTTTGCTTGTGTCTAATGCGATCCTACCCGTTTAATTAAGGTTTTTCTAGTGCCATATATAGGTAGCCCTTTAGATTTTAAGATGGTTCTTAATACTGTTTTCTATAAAAAAAAAACGTATCGTTGATAATGACAAAAATGTGAAAAAAACAATTCAAGTAAACTATAACAATTTGAACATTATTTAGTAACTATTAATGCAGTTTTTAAATATTTGTTTACTCACTATAAATGATGTTAAATCTATTTCGCAAATTGCTACCGATGAAGCCATTTTTATGGAGTCCAATGTGTTTCTCGGTTAATAATGACAGTTAGACATTGTAATCAAAATAATCAAAAACTGCCGATTCATAATTATGTATTAAAATCATTCGAAAAACTTTTTTTGAAATCGGTAAAACCTCCTTATTATTGAATCGAGAAATATTAAATAAAAATAAAGTTATCGTATTGTGTTCGTAATATTTCTTTTGATTTAAAACTGCCGTTTAGGCGTACATACACCTATTTAAAAAATAATTGTTTTGTAAATCGACTTACAAGTACATTTTAATTTAACAAAACTTAAATGTATAAATTTACAAGTCATTTTACAATGTTGGGCACTTTGACATCTCAAATCTCCTCGTTGGAAATGGTAATGTAAAGTCTTGGATATTGGTTCTTGCAGTGATTAAAATAAAGTCACATTCTAAAAATTGCAGTTTTTGTATATAGAAAGTCTTTTATTATTTTTACAGTTGAAGAAAAACTTGTAAAACAAAAAAAAATAGTAATGCAAAATGAGATTATTTTCAGTGTCTTTATGGTGACGTCTTATATAATCAGAAACAACAACTTTTTATCGTGTAGCCAAAATTTCAACATTTAGTTTGTTAAAATAAATTTTTTCATGTTGACTTTTCATCCTACTAGCAGCCGGCTGCTGCATTAGTAGTTTTTAATGTCGTCAAGAGCTACACAAAGCTCAGGTGCTTTTAGAACTGTGGTTTGTAGTGCAGTTAAAAAATTTTTAACATTTATGAAATTTGGTGACGCAGTTTTTGAAGAATTTGGCTTTGAAATATTTAGTTTAACCAATTTGGAACTGGTGCCATTGACAAAATAGAGACTAAAGTCTTATAGAAACTTATTTTTACAGAAAAGTACACCGGTTTACCCGAAGTTTACATCATTCTTACTAGTGGAAAACTATTTGCTATTTAGTTTTCTATTAGGAGTTATTAATTAAAAAGTTTTTGTTATTTTTGATTGTTTTAATTTATGTGCTGCTTTTATGTTTATGACGATTATTAGCGTAGTGCGGAAACTTCGTGGATTTCATTTTAATTTCTGAAAACCAAAAAATGATTTTGCAATAGTAAACGGTGTATCGAATTTCGATGCTAATTTGAATGCAAAGAGCGTTGTCAAACTCGGTCTCCTACATACACTAAGCCAGTTATAGCTTTGTGTAATATTGTCTTAAGATTATTCTGATAAGTTCAGGTGGCATAAACATTAGTATCTATTAACCTAAACGCAATAAACAAAATTTGTTGTATTTCGTCTAATAGTTCTAAAATTTACAGGCTTTTTAAAAAGCGTTAATCTAACCGTATCTCTAGTTTGCACCAAATTTCAATAACACTAAAAATAATTTAACCCTCCGTCTGCAACGTACTGCGGAAATACATTTCCTGCAACATCGGTCTATAAGACCGACTTAAAAAAAATTATGTTTTTTGTGTTGATTAACTTATAATTTAATTACTAACATAATCTTTTATATTTTATTATAAACCAAATAACAATTAACACAATTTATAAAAGACAAAATTATTTTAAAAACAAGTAATAATCCTAAATGCTCAACATTATATGATTTAGATCGAATATATTCGATAGTCTAAAAAACAGTTTTTTACTAAAATACTGTTTGTGAAAAAGTATTCCCAAATTTTACTTAGTATTTTTTTTAAATCTAATTTGTCTTTTTGGGCCTGGTAAATAAGGTACTATGTTTATTAAATGAATTTTTACATTTCATGTTTTCTGTATCGTCGGTTTCCGAGACCGAAACAATTATTTACAGAAAAAACAACTGAACAAAAACACCTTACCGGTCAGTATGCATCTTGAGGCATACCTAGGCGGACAAGCTAGTGCACACTTGGTTTTTGTTATACTATGCAAAAATCAGGTGACTCGGTCTGAGAGACCGGATGTTGCAGACGAAGGGTTAACTGGATTGCTATCAACTAATTTGTACTTAATTTCTTCATAAACTTTGTATAGTAGGAAATTGTTAAAAGTACATTAATTTTATCTCTCTGTTAATAACTTTGATGCGTTTGCTTACCTTTGTTTATTTCTTCAAGTAGTAATAACATTGTTAATAAAAAAAGTGTCTACAACTTATGTGAAAATATTATTTTTGACCTAGAACTGTTTAACACAGCAGGTGTAGATAGATTCTCTAGTAAACTTAAAACATTTATTGTTAATATAGCTTATGTATTTATATTATTAATAAGTAAATTTATTAAAAATGCTGTGTTTCCGGACATAATATATATCTCTTTCATAGAAAGCTTGATGCTCCTTTAAATTAAAAAATCTACCAAGAGATATCTGTTTAAAGTGTCATTTTTAAGGTACTAGAAAAAATTAGCTTAAAAAAGTCTAAAATTTAAGAAAAACTTGCTGAAATTAGTCAAATTTCAACAAGAAGAAAAGCATTTTTAACAATTTTGGATATTAATAAATATTTTTGATAATAACATGCTTTAACATAATCACGTAAGAATAACGTTTTTAAAATTGACATTTATTTGACAGATTATTTTGTGTTGATCTTAAATTTAGCATTTGCAACATTTTTTAAACTAGTTAATAAATAGTTGTTTACAGAAAGCTTTAAAGGCCACTGATTTTATAGAATATTTCGTGAAGTAGATTTCAGGTCACTAATCTGACATAATAAGGCAATTCCGACAATTCTGGTAACTATCACTAACAGTACGGCAACCGAATTTAATTAAAAAATACTTCAAAATATCTTGGTTATGTTATAGCACTTTTGACAACTTTTTTAAATAAACACTCATTGCTGATAGAAAATAGGTAAATTATACAAGATTTTTAAAAAAAGTAACTTTATTTATTTCTAAGCCTTAAATTATATCGGGCTTATGGATAGTCTCTTGCTTAGAATTGTATACATCATTTATCACAGATTCTGCCAGTTGTAAATGTGCGTCTATTAATAATTATGTATTAAAATTATTCAAATATTTTTTTTCTGAAAATCGTTAAAACTTTTCTATTATTAAATCCAGAAAATCAAATAAAAATAAAATTACCGTGTTGTGTTCGTAAAGTTTTTTTTGTTTGAGGCTGCCGTTTAGACGTACACGCACTTATAAAAAAATAATCGTTTCCTAAATTGGCTGGCATTTCAATTTAACAAAAACCCAATTAGATAAATTTACAAGTCGCTTTACAATGTTGGGCACTTTAACATTTCAATTTTCCTCGTTGGAAATGGTGATGTGAAGTTTTGAATGTCGGCTTGCAGAGTGCTTATTATAAAGTCATTCTAAGAATTGCAGTTTTTGTATATAAAAAATTCTTCTTTATTTTTACAGCTAAAGAAAAACTTGTAAAACAAAAAAATTGTAATGCAAGTTGAGATTATTTTCAGTCTCTTTATGATGACGCCTTATATGGTCAGAGATGGAAATCTTTTATCGGTTAGCCGGAATTTCACACTTTAGTTAAAATAAACATTTTTATGTTGACTAGCAACCGGTTGCTGCATTAGTTTTTTGGATGTCGTCAAGAGCTACACACATTTCTGGTGTTTTTAGAACTGCAGGTTGTAGTGCAGTTAAAGAAATCTTAACCTTTATAGATTTTGGTGATGCAGATTTCTAATAATTTAGCGTCGAATTATTTAGTTCTATCCGTTTAGCTCAGACAAGTTTTACTCGCAGCTTTCTCAGTGTGTCTCAAGGTGGGAGTTGCCTCTTTTTCGGCGACAGCATCAGTAGAGACAACAGTGTTGCTATATCCGACACGTTTTTTCTTGGCGACGGCGGTGGCATTCGTAGTGAATACAGTTCTTCTATATTTTACCCGGGCGTTGAAAGTCGCCTATCTGGTGCTGGTAACAGTTGACAAAATAAAAACTAAAGTCTTATAAAAACTTATTTTTATAGAAATCTACTAGTAAAAAAACTTTTGCTACTCAGTCTCTTTTTAGGAGGCATTAATAATATTTTTTTGTCATTTTTGGTTGTTTTTAATTCATGTGCTGTTTTTATATTTTTGACGTTTCCTAGGGTAGTTTTAATTTCAGAGAACCGAAAACAAAAATTTTGCATTAATAACAGATATATAAAATTTCGTTGCTAATTTGGATGCAAAGAGCTTTGCCAAACTTGGTCTCCTACATACGGTTGCCAGTACGACGGTCACCAGAGGTGTGGATGTTGACTAAATACTGCGAGAAACGCGTTATAGTCTATTTTGTCTCTGGTAGATGTCTTGCCAGTCACTAAATACCAACATGATTTTAGTAATCTTTGGTAACAGTGTTGGCAACTTAATTATTTCAGCGTTTTATATTGAGAAACAGCATTGCCACGTTAGGCAATAAAGCTCAAATTTAGCGACGTTTATATATAGACAAATGTGTAATTTTTTCTGAATGTAATAAGTTTGTTAGTAAAAATTGGTGTGCAAATTGTGCTATTAAGAGTGGCGAAATAAGTAGGAAATAGAATTAATTAAACTGCATTAATTGCAAAATAATTGGTTATTTGAACAGAGTTTAAATACTTCAAACAATACCTATAGTATTAATAAAACACGCAAAGAAAGCAATACAAAATATTTTATAAACTAAAATTTATTAAAATCATTGAGTTAATATTAAAACTGGAATGAGGGTAGGCAAAGAAATATGGTGACAACATATTGGTAAACAAAACATTAAAAGTGATGTGTTTACCGTGCTAAAAGTGGTATTTGCATTTAAACAAATGTTAAAATTACTAAAATTTGTATATTTCTAAACAATTTTGTTTATAAGAAGCGTTTGAAACAATTTTAGATAATATAATTTCAGATAAATTAAATATTAATTTGTAAAGTATAAGTGTTGCATGCAGGCATAATAAAGGTCTAGCGCTCATATGTTTACTAAATTAAAATAAAAATTTATTTTTTTGCCTTATTATACCTGAATATTCAAAAAATCAACTTTTTTGCCTACCAGCAAGTGATTTGCTCTCTCACACACATTTAATCTGTGTAGTATACTATCTCTCTCTCTCTTATACCATGTTGTCACTGCAGCTCGCTTCGGCAACATATACGCGAGGCTCGTTACAGTCTTATTATTAGATCTATAATTAAAATGTATTAATAAAAAAAAAAAAAAAATATAAATAACACAAAATTTAATTAAAAATAAACGAAAATAAAAAATAAAAAGAAATTATAGTTGTACAAAAAAGACGGTTCCTTTTTGCATATAAAAAATGTGCGTGAGTCTGTCGCCATAGCCGCCCTGGCCGCCCTGGCCGCCTTGACCGCTCTGACTGCCCCAGCCGCTCTCACCGCTCGAGCCACCCCGGCTGTTCTGGCCGCTCCGGCCGCTCTTATTGTGGGTCGTGCCCTACGGTCCTGGCGGTGCAACAAATACGGCTAATACCATTGCCCTCATCTAGAAAAACATAATAGTTACTTAAAAAGTTTGATGTTTTGTGCCATATTTCATTTACTGTTCGTTCCGTGGCAGTAGGGTTGAGAATGGAGAGAATGTTTCCTGTTTAAAAAAAAACAATAAGTCAAAATGTATAAACTATAGTGTAATAGCTATAAAAACATTGTTACTCATACTTTGTCCTGGTGGCATTGTGGTGGATGTTGGAGGTGTTGGTAAGGTAGGGGTTAAGTCGTCTTCGACCACAATCGCGGCTTAGGCGTTTTTCTGCATTTTTTGCGTTCGTCAGACACAATAGATAAATTATCGTTATGTTAATAATATTATAAAAAAAGAATGTAATGTAAAAACGCTTACAGAACTTGAATTCTATGTAATCCATGTAGTTTTTGTATTAGTAAAAAAGGTATCTAAATTTTACTTTTAAAGATTACTTTTCTAATCCTGAATAGACAATACATTTAAACGTTGTTTTTAATTGCTATGACAGCTAATAACTAAAAGTCACATGCCTTTTTCACTAATACCAAAACTACCCGATAAAAGTTTCTTAGGGGTTTTTACATTACCTGTTCAAGTAAAATACAACAACTGGATAATCGTTATAAAGATAATTTTGTGCTCTATAATGTGTCACTTGACCCCACTTCCTATTTAAAATTCTAGGGTTGTGGTTCACTCCCGTCAGGGGGTTAAAGATATGATTTGTAAAATATTCATAAAATGTGTCCCCCTTCGTAGACCGCAAGTAAATATGCCATTCTCGTAGTTAGTGCAAGCTTCGTGCCACCAAGATTTAAAAATTGTACACTCCATCCACACTTCAGCTATGTCTCCGTATTTATTTCTACATAACAAATTCATTCACATATTCTTGCGCTAAACATTTATCTTTCTTATTCTTATTATAGTATTTTTCTTCTTTGACTTGGTTTTGGATTCCATGTTTAACTTTGGTTTTTTATTTTCTTAGAGTCGATTTTTTTTTGTTTCTTTTCTAACATATTTTTAAACGGACTATCAGTGATTATTACCGACGTAAATTTTTTCGGCTTGCTGACCTTTTTTCGTCGTTGCTGAGTCTGAGTGGTTTTTAGCAATGACAATTGATTAAGGAAATAAGAGACTTCTGAGTATTTAAAATGTTACCGAAAATAGAAGACGACGGTAGAATTTGTTGTTCCTGAAATTCTCCTATCTTGTCTATTAGATCTGAAAGTGCGTGTGATTGTTCATTGGTTTTGGTTACATCAGTTTCGATGTTATGTTTTGTAATTAGTAGAGAACTTGGTGGGTGATGCACTTCAACAAAACTCAGAATGTTAAGAATTTCAAATTGTGTTTCTAGTAATTCGCCCGACACAGAAACAACAAATTCATGTGCAACAGGTCCAACAGATACAGTTTGACAGCTTTGAGCCTTTTGACTTTCTACTGCATCTTGATCAAGATCAAAAGAACTTAAAGTAAACGGATTTTGAACGGCAGTATTAAAAAGTGGACAAAACATATTCGTAACTAAAGATAGTGCAAAATCTGCTTTTGTAAAGAGGTTGTTGTCGAAGGGATATAATTCAGTGACCCTAAATGCTGAAGCTGCGTTACCTACAAAAAACTTTCTTAAATGCTTTATCAAAAATTAAAGTAACTTGGTATTGATTTATAAATCTACCAAAATGCTGTGCCATCTATTTATCAGCTTCAATTGCGTATTGGTTTTTTAGAGAACTGTAAATAGCCCTATCCAAAGGTTGTAATTTGTGACTGCTGTGCGGTGGCAAAGTAAGTACGACAATGTTATTTTGTCTGCAATACAAGGTAGTTTGCAACCTAGTTTGGCTTAAATGTTTGTTAATAATTAGTAAAAAAAAACACCAACCCCAGGAAGGTATTTATTAGGTAACAATGGCGCGCCAAATTGGGGCATTTACAGCAGTTAGTTTAAACAGTATATGGGGATGGTAGTACAAATATAATAAATTATAGGTGATGATGGTAAGTAGATCTATATGTAAATTACTTCTGTTATGTTCTATACTTCTAAAAAGAGTAATAAGTTATAAGTTCTAATTAAAAAAACAAAATTTAAGTTAGATGAAATTATAATATAGATTGACAGCATTATTATGTGAAAAGCCATATAGGTAAATATAATTATAATTAAATGGACAGATGAAGTAATAAATGGTTGGATCAATTTTATAAATTGTAGAGAACCAAATTGGAATTACAAATGTAAATTTATACAAATTGTTGCAAAGTAATCAATTAAAATGAAAGAAGCAAAATAGGTGAGTAGATCACTAATATTTGTTATTTAGTGATATAGAATGTTCTTGGTTGTTAACAGAGAAAATTATGAGCACAGTTGAACGCAATGACAAGCCATGACACTCCCGCACTATTATGAAGTACTTTCAAAGATAAATTAGGAGTTAACATAAAGTCGCAAATAAGATTAACAAAATACCATAGCACTCTTGCGCATTGGGAACAGCAAAAGCAACAAGAACAGCAAAAACAGCAAGAACAACTGAAACTGGAATATCAGGAACAACAGGAAGAACAAGGACAGCAAAAACAAAAGAAACAAACAGGAGTATATAGGAGCAGACAGGATTATGTAACAGCAAAAAACGGAGTACAAAAAATTGCAGTATAGGTTGTAGTCATAATGAAATATTGTTGGTGATTGAAGTAGGATGGTAAGTATTATTCGGGTTGTTTGGCAAAAAGGGTAAATATTTCAGAAGGTATTGGAGGTAATTTGGTTAAATCAATGTATTGTTGAGACATGAAGTTTAATAGCCTGTTTCGTTGTTGTAGGTACAGAGGGCAGTCAAAAATACGCTGAATAGGACTATAAATTTCTTGACAATTTTGACAATGTGGCGAGTTAGATATACCAATCCGGTAAAGGTGTTGCATGAATTTCCCATGGCTAGAGAGGACTTGATATACTTTAAAAGTTAAATGTAGGTTCTGTCCAACCTTTATAAAAGACAAAAATCTGAAGGTTACTCAGCCCTTTGTAGAGATATTTCATCTTTGCTGTCAATAATGTTCTAGCAAAGTTGTCATGTGTTTTTTGATCTAATTTTTGGATATAAAGTCCTCAATGTTAATGATATTATTTAAGTCGGTGCAAGTATTATATTTTTTTAGAATTTTAAAACAGTTTAGATTGAGAATTTCAAGATCAAGTGTGGGTACTCCAGCAATCACAATTGCAGCGTCTTACAAAACAGAAAAATAACAACCAGCAATACAACGTAATGCTGTACCAGATATAGATATTAGTAGGATAAAAACAACGCTGACGTCACAACTTCCGTCTAGGTTGATGTAAGCGTTCGCTTACTAGATAGGTGACTCCTCCTGGTGGTTGTTAGTCGAAGTGAGTAGTATCGGTAAAGAATGTTTCTGTAATAGTGGTAGGAAAAACCAAAATGTCGAAAATAAAAAAAGGGATCGTTGTAATAAATAAAAATGTTTGATTTAAAAATAATAAAAAAGCGCGAGTAATTAAAAAAAATAAAAAATATGTGGCATTCTAACCTCAAAACGTGGCCCTCCGCTTCTCTGAGTTGGGAATCAGCCCCCAGAGCCCCCCAACAGAAGTAAACCCCCAGAGCCTCCAGCAGAAGTAGGCCCCCAAAAGCCCCAAGCAGGAGCAGCTTTTACAATTCTTTTTAATAAAGTTAGATATGGCTATGTGTAAAAGAAAATAAAAAAAATTAATAATTTTTTATTAAGTACAATATCTACAAAGATTTTATTAACAAACAAAAATATGTAAAAAAAATATAGGTTTTAAATTTGATGAAAATGATATATCAAAGTTTGTTTCATGTATTTCTTCTTCTTTTCCTTCTTCTTCTAATAAAATAAAATAATGCCCTCAGCGTAACGTATTAATTTCATTTTCTAATATATATCGTTTATTATCGTGTGCATTTAGACCTAATTTATTTATGGAAAAGGAGTTTATGACTTACTGAACGAATCGTATTAAATTAAACCATTAGTGAGACATCAATAAGTAAACAATTGTAAAAATTTTGAAAAGTAATCGTTTTCGTGGCACTTCTCCCCACGCCTTTAACTTTTGGAACGAACGGTTAATAATTTTTTTATCGTAAAGTACCAAATCATACTCTGAGAGCGATAAATCTATTTAGAATTTTTGATTTTAGTTCAACTTTAAAAACGCTGGAAACTTTTTTATTTACTAAAGGAATTTTCTAAACGTTATCAGCCGGGTAGTCGCTGGTATCAAAACGAGTTAAAGCATAGAGCATAGTCACAAATCATATCGTAAGGTAAATATTCTGGATTTTTACAAATCATATTTAAAATGAAACAATCGGTGTCCATGTATAAAAGTTCGATTTTAAAATAATTAGATAAATCTTTTTTGAGAAAATTATAATAAAATTCATACATAACATGTTTTGAAAGATCTAAAATACAAAATCCTACGTAAATAGGAGGTTTAGCTTCGATAACAGTCTTATCTAATTCTATTGTAATTAAGTGTTCGTTAATAATTTTTGAAGATTTAAATTCAGGTTTAGCAATGTACTTTCGAGCAAAATTCCAATTATTAACTAAGATAAATTTTTGTTTTTTCCTATCACTCTCAAGTGTTTTACCAAAATTTGCATTAATTAACAGTTTAAAAAAGTCTTTTTCGAATGCACTTTTACTTTTCGTTAAGTTTTGTATTTAATTCTATGTAAGGTTTTAACCATGCTCTTTGTCTAAACGTAAGAATTCTATGGATTTTTTTCAAAATTAATCCGTGTTGTAAACATTGAATCAAATTGCGATAATGAATTACATAATAATTTTTATCATACAACGTACACATTAATTTATTGTTGCAATGTTCAGAACAAAACGAAAAATCGTTGTGATCGTTGTGTAGATGTTTATCATAAACTAAGGGCCGGTTTACAAAAAGTAACATTAACTTTAGTTGCGATTAAATAGTTAATTCGCGATTAAATGCCGATTTTGACCAATCAAACCCGAGAAAAGCCGATTTAATCGCGAATTAAAAGTTAGTCGCAATTAAATATTTAATTCACTTTCTGTAAACCAACCCGGTTTACAGAAAGAGTGCATGCTCATAATCTGAATCGGAAATGTGTTCGTTTTCTAACTTACTGAAAAAATGACTTTTATCGGGTAAACTCGTTTCGAGAAATACATTATGTGTAGTGACCATTGATAACACGACATTCGGTAAACAAGCTCATGAAGATGGTGGTGGTTGCTACATTCCACTTCCTATCTCTATCAAACGTAAAGGTGGTATATCAAGTATTTTAAATATTTTTTCACCTCCAAATACTTGCTTTTTATATTGTATTTCGGCTCATCTTTTTCCAGTTAACGATAATAATAATCGCGTAGAACGTAGTGAATCAGTGAATTGTACCGTAATGATTTTGATTCGTTTTTAAATTTAAAAAGTATTTCATTACCGGTATCAATAAAAAACATTTCAAAATTTGAAAAACAAAATCCAACAATTTCCATCAATGTTTTTAATTATAATTACGACTCTGATTAAATTGACGGATCTTTGTATCATACTAAAAACGTAAAAGAAAATCACATTAATTTATTATTGTTAACACATAAAAACAATCCTACTAAAGAACATTATTGTTTAATTAAAAATTTAAGTCGTGTTTGTAGAAGTAATTTTACAAAGACAAATGCTCTTATTCGATTTGTGATCGTTGTGATATGACTTCTCCTTCTTTTGACAAAAATCGATTTATTCAGTTTTCCCAGTTTTCTGCCACTCTAAAATTACCGTTTTGTATTTATGCTAATTTCAAATGTTTAACTCAACCTATCATGTCATGTGAACCGTTGGATACAAAATCATTTACTTTACCTTTTCAAAAACATGTAGCATACTGCGTTGCTTATACAGTTGTTTGTTCTTTCGATTTAAATTTAAATGTGTTTCAACTTTATCGCGGCGAGAATCCGGAACGTTGGTTTGTAAACAAATTAAAAGAAGAATCGGCTCGATTGAGTCAATTAATGAAAGTTCATAGTAACAAACCTCTGTTACCCCTTACGGATGAAGAACTTCGAATTGTTTCGAAAACCAAAAACTGTTCAACCTGTAATATTAATTTTTCATCTAATAAAAACATAAAACAAGTTTGACATCATGATCATTATACAGGTAAATTTATTAATGTTCTCTGTGCTAATTGTAACTCACAAGTAAAAATAATATCCGATGTGCCTGTAATTATGCATAACATGTCAAGATATGATGCACATTTATTTCTTACAAAACTATCTCGTGCTTACGATAATATTTTTATTATTTCGTTAAATCATGAAACTTTTGTAGGTTTTTCATGTCGAACTAAAGATAAAATTAATTTTAAATTTTTGGAATCTTTGCGTTTTTTAAATTCATCTTTAGATAAATTTGTTTCCACCTTACAAAATGAAGATTTTGAACTTTTAAAAGCGCATTACGGTCATCATCATAACTTGGAACAGATAAATTTATTAATGAGAAAAGATATTGTTCGATACTTTCCAAAGCTTTTTCCATCTTCCAAATTCTTCCATCTAAATAAAAAATAAAATAAATAAATTTTAACAAAATTTTGTTAAAAAACTTACTTCAGATAGAATATATTAAAAAGCTTTATTTAAATATGATAAAATATGATCAATACGTAAAATTGTATAATTCGGAGTGTTAAAACTGCAAAAAACTTCAGATAGGTCTTTTTCTTCAATATCTGTTTCATGTCTTAACTCGTAAATGCAAGTTAAAATAAAATTTACTTTAAAATAGTCTAATTCTTAAAGTAATTGAAATAATTTTGCTTGTAGAAAAACACGTATGGCTTTTAAAAAAAATTTAGGATTAATAAATAATAAATTTATTATACAATACGTTTTGATTCTATTCTGAAAAGCAAAATTTATCTAAAAAAAAAATTTAATTAAATATACAGTGTGTCAATTTTAAAAGTTGCAATCGGCAATATCTCTGGAATTAAAAAAGTTATTGAGAATCACTTAAAACTGTTTTGGTGGTTGCTAGAGGGAATCAAAATAACATGGTAAGTAACGCACCCCCACCCACTTTTTAAGTCACAGCCACCCCAACTTGAAAATTGTAAATGGCACTACTCTACTCGTGATACACAGTTAAAAAGCTCATAACAAGCGCTTTTTAAAAATGTTATGCAAAAGCCTATTTAACAAAGTCATTTTCCAAATATTCGACAAGTAAAACTTTAAATTTTCATTTTTGTTATGCGATGTCCTAAAAGAAAAATTGACGTTGTTTACAAAATACACATTCAAAAAGATGTTTTAAACTCTAAAGACTACGTTTCATGTTTTGTGTGTGATTTTTTTTGTGTTTTGAATTTTATCAAAATGGCAATACATTATGGTTTTTGCACCCCTATGTTTATTGGGATTAGACTATAATGTATCTGCTTTTGTAGTCTCATAAATTTCATTTAATAATTGTACCTGTTAACGATATTGTAAATTATCAAAAATTAACAATGGTTTATAATACGGCATAGCGTGTTGAATTGATATTTATTTACAGTTCTGAAAATCGTTGTACTCTTCGAACAGCGGCAGTGTTTAATAACAATTATCCAGAAAAACATGTCAGTCATGCGTACGTTCAGAAGTTAGTCGCCAAATTTGAGGAAACAGGATCTGTTAAAAATAAAGAAGAAATCAACCAAGAGTACTCTGTGAGAAAACCCAAATTGAAGTACTTGGACAATATGCTATAAATCCAACAATGTCAATTCGTCACGCAGCTAGAAAAACTGTTACTGAAACATGCATTACCAAACCATTATTCATAAAAAACATTTGATTTTCGAATAAATGTTCGTTTTATTTAAATGGAAATGTAAATAAACAAAACTGCAGGTATTGGAGTAATGTAAACCCTCACATATTTAGAGAGAGACATACGCAGTATCTACAAGAACTAAATGTTTGGGCTGGGATACTAGAAGAAGCCATTATTAGACCTCTGTTTATTGATACCAATTTGAACGGCAAACAATACACTAACATGTTGAAGACAACCATTGAGCCTCTTGTAGTTCAAGAATTTAAAAATCAATTAAAAAAATTGAAAAATCCTGGATTAAATAAACATCTACTGCATTTTCAACAAGATGGAGCACCTCCACACTATGTACTTCTAATTAGGCAATGGTAGAATAACCACTACCCAGATCAATAGATCGGGAGAAAAGAACCTATTGAATGGCCCCCTAGGTCACCAGATCTTACACTACTGGATTATTTTATGGAGTCATTTAAAGTCTGTGGTTTATAAAACAAAAGTAGACTCACTGAAACAATTGAGACAAAGAATCATTCAAGAGTGTCGAGCTATTTGCAGAGAAACTTTTCAAAAAGCGCGTAGAGAATTTTAAAACAGGCCCTATTTTTGTTTAGCAAACAACGGAAATCATTTTCAACATCTATTATAGCATTTAAAAAATATTAATCACTTAAGCAATGTTCTATTTTAGTTTAAATTAGAGTTCATTTAGTACAGCAAACAACAAAATTTAAAGTATTTTTTGTCGACTATTTGAAAAACGACTTTTCCAAATAAGCTTTTGCATAACATGTTTGAAAAGCGCTTGTTATGAGCTTTTCAACGATGTATCACAAGTAGAATAGTGTCATTTAAGATATTTAAGTTGGGGTGGCTGTGGCTTAAAGGGTGGGTGGAGGTGCGTCACTTACCATGTCATTTTAATTTCCCCTAGCAACCACCAAAACAGTTTTAAATGATTTTCAATAACTTTTTCAATTCTAAAGATATTGCCGATTGCAATTTTTAAAATTGACACACTGTATATATAAGTACCTGAAATAATTTGAAATGTTCTCCATCAACTACTCTTGCTGTTTCGGAAACATTATCATTATTATCATCATCTTCATCTTGTTGTTGTTTGGGAGAAAGACCTTGTCCAGTATGTAATACCTAATGGTGTCTTATTTAGGTTTA
This sequence comes from Tribolium confusum, assembly GCA_029207805.1. Classification (NCBI taxonomy): domain Eukaryota; kingdom Metazoa; phylum Arthropoda; class Insecta; order Coleoptera; family Tenebrionidae; genus Tribolium; species Tribolium confusum. The sequence goes on along the minus strand of JALGAY010000008.1, from coordinate 20,503,760 downwards.
TAAATATAGTTGATACTTTTGAAAAAAAATTTTCAAATTTTCTCTTTACATAAAATGAACAAGAAGTATCTCTTAATTTATGAGTGTAAAGATTAAGATTATTTTGAAGAAACTGTTTGAATTGTTGTTGTTGTTTAAATAAATGTGATGTAGAAAGATAATATTGCAAAATTTTTGTAGTAGACTTAGAAACAAGAAAGCATTTGTAAAAAATTGTTTAAAGATAAATTTATAATATTGTGATGATTAGCTGTACCATCCACATTTATACTTAATAAAAAATAAAACAAATTATACAGCAGTGAAGCAAATACTAATAAAAATTATTAAATATTTTAATTTTAGAAAAAAAAATAAGAATTAATCAGTAAGCATTTTTTTAAAGTAAATAATGTGATAATAAATAACAAAAAAAAAAAAAACAAAAAAATTAGTTTTTATCAGTAGACATTTTAAAATATATAAAACAATGTGCTTCGTTAGTGTAACCGGTTTTATTACGACCTAAGTATTGACGGCCGACTCCTTCGGGTAATGATAATATTAACTGAATTTGAGCTGAAGTAAGTTCCTCAGCTATTCTTTTTGGCAAAAATAGTTGTCCAACATTTTCTATCGTGCAAAGAATGCTATATCCGTACTTAGCGTTAATTTTTTCCAAATTGCTGATTTTATAAACTTTGTTAATGGTTAAATCACTCGGTGTAATTTTGTTTAATGCAAAATTACAAGAAGAAGTACTATTTATATTTTAAAAAGTAAATCTAAACTTGCTTTATTCTCAATTGATGATGCATCATCATTTAAAGACGTTGAAGGTGTTGCAGCTTCGTTACTGGAAGACATTTTTTTCTGATAAAAATTACAAAACAAAATTTTAAAAAAAATCAAAATTTTTAAAAAAATGGTACTTACAATTTATAAATGATTTTTTAAAAAGAAAACTTTTGAAAACAAAATAAAAAACTACTAAGTAAATCAAATCACGTTTTGATGTGAACGTTACCACGACTGTTTGTACAACTAAAATTTTCCAAAAAATGAAAATTGATTTTATACATTTTTTATGTGTAAAATAGCGTTACAAAAACAGGATGTTGGTGTTTTTATTAAATATGTAGGAAGTGATGTAATTCGTGCTTTTGAAGTAAACGGTACGGTATCAGTATTCAATTAGTTTGTATCAAAAGCTCAACAGAAAAAGTTGAGACGTGTTAAGTACATATCATTCAAATTTAAAAGTTCATATTTTTTAAAAAATGTATAAGTTTAATGTAAGTGAAAACCCGGAGGGAAATCCTAAATTAAAAATTAATATAAACCAAGAATGGACTGCTAATGACGGTAAAAATAATAGTGTAATTAATTATTAAAAATTATTAATATATTAATTTTGTTTTAGAATTAATTACCAATTTAATTCGAGAAACACTACCATCAAAATTGTTAAAAAAAAACCATGATTTTAATGAGAGAAAACAACAACGACGACGCGGAAACTCCATGTTTCCCAACAGACTTCACAATAAAATCATTTAATACTTACGACATCGGATATAAAGTAGAGAAGGATGATTCTGCACAGTCCGATGTTGTAGTAGTATGGGTTATAAAAAAAAAACAAAAAAATTAGTAGTAGTTAGTAGTAGTAGTAGTAGTAAGTAGCAGTGGCGTCTTGTGCTATGGTGCGCTGGTGCAGTGCACCACATAAACTTTTATAAAAAAATTTACCATATTTATTATATTTTGTATTATTGTATTTTCAGAATATTTGGTAATTAAGTTAAAAAAAATGTTAAATTTATATTTATGACTAATCTGTAATCGATTTTTTTTTTCAAGTGTTTTAAGTGGTGCACTTCCCAAATGCGCATCCAAATTCACAGTAATTTTAAATACCCCGCTGTGAGATCAGCACTCTGATTGGTCCGTTTAGGCAAATTTGGTGCACTGGTTAAATGCGAACCTTATGCGCATTAGCACTGTGCAAGCAATGTTAGTTCTCAGCTCCGCCCGACAGGTGCCACACAGACGACTGGTCCAACTGATCTTGACAGTTAGTTCTGTGAACTTGAATAAGATTATTAATTATTTAATCTGAAAAATGAATCAAGTCAAATATTTGTTAAAAAGACCATTTTCGCAACTTAGTTACGAAGAAAAACTTGCTATCAAACGGCTCGGGAGACCAGTGCCTAATTTAAATATAACGAAAGTTGTGCAATCGAAAAATTGACAATTTACCCGCAGATTTCACTCAAATCTTAATAACAAACATGACTGGTTATGTGGATGTCCAAAAACTAGTGCCTTATTTTGTTTCCCATGTTTACTATTCGGTAGTGAAATATCTTAGACCGAAACAGCTATGAAGGATTTAAATCATGTTAGTACTAGAATTTCAAAACATGAAAAAAGTTCCAACCATTTAAAAAATTCACTAAATTTGGCATTACTAGGAACATCAAATATTGCTACTTTGGTCGATTCTGCATATAGGAGATCTATTGAAGAACACAATGAGAATGTTTCAAAAAATCTTTATATTTTAAATTTATTGATCAATTGCATCCGCTTCTGTGGAAATTTTGAGTTAGCATTACGAGGTCTTGACAAAACGGATGAATCTCTTAATCCTGGGGTATATCGTGGTTTTATAAACTTTTCTGCAAGTTTAGATAAAACTTTAAAAGAGCATTTAGAAAAGGCCACCGTTTTTAAAGGTACGTCAGCGACGATTCTAAACGATTTACTGCAATGTATGCTTGATGTATGCTACGACGAAATTAGATCAAAAATTAAAAAAGCTGATTATTTAGCTGAAATAGCGGATGAGACAACAGACGTCTCAGCTTTGTTGCAAATGGTTGTAATTTATAGATACATGGTTAACTGCAAACCCGTTGAAAGATTCTGGACTTTTTTGAACCCTTCTAAACATGACGCAGAATCTTTATCTGCTTGTATTAAAGAACTATTAGATGATCAGCTTCAAGTCAATTCGGCAAAATTAATCGCACAGACTTACGATGGGGCTTCTGTAATGAGCGGATTATCATATGGAGTTCAAAACAAAATCAGAAATTTCTATCCAAATGCTCACTATATTCACTGTTACGCTCATCAATTGAATTTAGTCCTGTCTAATGCCTGTTTGTCTAATCGTGATGTGAAGATATTTTTCTCAAGTTTAGGGAGATTCTGTTCACTTTTTTCTAATTCGTCTCAAAGAACAGCGATTTTGGATAAAGTTGTGAAAAAAAGATTACCAAGATCAGTTCCAACGAGGTGGAACTTCAATTCAAGAGCTGTTAACACCGTGTTTGAACATAGAGAGGCACTCGTAGAATGCATGAGTGTCATAGAAAACAGAGGAGATATTAAAAATCAATCGACGATCTTGCAAGCATCTAGATTAAAGAAAACTTTGCAGGATGATAAATTTATTTTTTGGTTAAAGTTTTTTCGTAAAGTAATGATTCATGTAGACGTGCTATACAATCAACTACAAAAACGAGAAACAGATCCAGCTTTTGTACATTCTTGCATCGAAAATTTTGTTAAAAAGATAAATAAAATAAGAAACAACGTTGATGATACAAGATTGCTCAATGAGTTATCATCTAAAAGAATACGTTTGAATAATACCCTTCAAATCGGCCAACTTAAAGAGGTTTGTGACATTATTATTTGCCAAGCAAAAGAACGCTTTGAATTTGTGGGACATCTTGTAGCTGCAAATTTGCTTTTGCCACAAAATTTTTTGGATTACTCTGCGAAATTTCCTGAAGAGTATTTTAAAATGACGATTGACATATATCCATATTTTGATGTGAAAAAATTTCACACCGAATTAGAACTTTTATATTCTAGAACAGAGTTTAGAAACATGACTGGAGCTATTGCGTTGTATTTATTTTTAAAAGCAAACAATCTTAAAACCACCTTTAGTGAATGTATTAAACTTCTGAAAATTATTATTACCATTCCAATGACAACATCGAAAGCAGAAAGAAGCTTTTCTACTCTCAAATGTGTTAAAACATTTCTGCGTAATACAATGTCTGAAGGAAGACTTTCTGCTTTGGCAATGCTATGCTTAGAAAATAATTTTATCACAAATATTCCCGACTTTAAAAACAAAGTTATAGAAAAATTTGTTCACAATAAACACCGAAGAATGGAATTTATTTATCGGCGCTTGTAATATGGGCAGAGTCAATGTCATTATGTAAATTGAGTGTAATATTAAGGGTGTACATTTTGTAGTGATTATAAACAAACGTGATATACAAACTTTACTCGTGTTAACTTTTGTTAAGTTAGTTGGTTAGTTCTCAACTTCACACACTCATCCACCTACTAAAGGTAAAATTTAAATTTATTTATTTTTTGTTATTGAGTGCACTTAGAATCGGCATATGTTTTAGGGGATGATAAAATTGTTTTTTAATAGGAAAGACCAAGGAACCTTGAGTAAAAAAAACAATTCGAGTGATAAAAAGTGCCTGCCGTCTAAAGTCGGTTCTGAGTGCACCACCTAACTAATAACTCACGAGACGCCACTGGTAAGTAGTATATAGTATTAGCAAATGTAAAAAAATAAGAAAAATAAAAAATAAATGGATGAATTTTGATTTTATTATTTATTTTTTGATATAATCCTATATACATATAAAAATTTACATAAAATAGTTAAAAACTATAATATAAAAAAAATACAAAAATAATAATTAAATTACAAATCAAAAATACAAAAATTACTTTTTTAAAAAATTGAGTTCATCTGAGGAAGCAGAAGGTGAAGTATCATATTCAGCGTATCGTACAAATTGACGATGAGCATTTCTACAACAATCTTTATAAGTCTGTACTTAGTATTAATTTTTTTCAAATTTATGATTTTATAAATTTTGTTGATGGTTAAATCACTCGGTGTAATTTTGTTTAATGCAAAATTACAAGAAGAAGTACTATTTATATTTTAAAAAGTAAATCTAAACTCGCTTTATTCTCAATTGATGATGCATCATCATGTAAAGACGTTGAAGGTGTTGCAGCTTCGTTACTGGAGGACATTTTTTGCTGATAAAAATTACAAAATAGAATTTTTAAAAAAATCTAAATTTTAAAAAAAAATGGTACTTACAATTTATAAATGATTTTTTGAAAAAGAAAACTTTTGAAAACAAAATAAAAAACTACTAGGTAAATCAAATCACTTTTTGATGTGAACGTTACCACGACTGTTTGTACAACTAAAATTTTCTAAAAAATGAAAATTGATTTTATACATTTTTTATGTGTAAAATAGTGGTACAAAAACAGGATGTTGGTGTTTTTATTAAATATGTAGAAAGTGATGTAATTCGTGGTTTTGAAGTAAACGGTACGGTATCAGTATTCAATTAGTTTGTATCAAAAGCTCAACAGAAAAAGTTGAGACGTGTTAAGTACATATCATTCAAATTTAAAAGTTTATATTTTTTAAAAAATGTATAGGTTTAATGTAAGTGAAAACTCGGAGAGAAATCCTAAATTAAAAATTAATAGAAACCAAGAATGGACTGCTAATGACGGTAAAGATGATAGTGTAATTAATTATTAAAAATTATTAATATATTAATTTTGTTTTAGAATTAATTACCAATTTAATTCGAGAAACACTACCATCAAAATTGTTAAAAGAAAAAACCATGATTTTAATGAGAGAAAACAACAACGACGACGCGGAAACTCCATGTTTCCCAACAGACTTCACAATAAAATCATTTAATACCTACGACATCGGATATAAGGTAGAGAAGGATGATTCTGCACAGTCCGATGTTGTAGTAGTATGGGTTATAAAAAAAAACAAAAAAATTAGTAGTAGTTAGTAGTAGTAGTAGTAGTAGTAGTAGTAGTAAGTAGTATATAGTATTAGCAAATGTAAAAAAAAATAGGAAAAATAAAAAATAAATAGATGAATTTTGATTTTATTATTTATTTTTAGATATAATTCTATATACATATAAAAATTTACATAAAATAGTTAAAAACTATGATATAAAAAAAATACAAAAAATAATAATTAAATTTCAAATCAAAAATACAAAAATTACTTTTTTTAAAAATTGAGTTCATCTGAGGAAGCAGAAGGTAAAGTATCATATTCAGCGTATCGTACAAATTGACGATGAGCATTTCTACAACAATCTTTATAAGTCTGTACTTAGTATTAATTTTTTTCAAATTTATGATTTTATAAACTTTGTTGATGGTTAAATCACTCGGTGTAATTTTGTTTAATGCAAAATTACAAGAAGAAGTATTATTTATATTTTCAAAAAGTAAATCTAAACTCGCTTTATTCTTAATTGATGATGCATCATCATTTAAAGACGTTGAAGGTGTTGCAGCTTCGTTACTGGAAGACATTGTTTGCTGATAAAAATTACAAAATAGAATTTTTAAAAAAATCAAAATTTTTAAAAAATGGTACTTACAATTTATAAATGATTTTTTGAAAAAGAAAACTTTTGAAAACAAAATAAAAACTACTAGGTAAGTCAAATCATTTTGATGTGAACGTTACCACGACTGCTTGTACAACTAAAGTTTTCCAAAAAATGAAAATTGATTTTATACATATTTTATGTGTAAAATGGTGGTACAAAACAGGATGTTGGCGTTTTTGATAAATATGTAGAAAGTGAGGTTTGGAGTAAGCGATTTCAGTATTCAATTAGTTTGTATTAAAAGCTCGACACAAACAGTCGAGTCGTGTCAAGTACATAACGTGTTAAGTTCATATTTAAAAATAAACAAAATGTATAAGTACAATGTTAGTGAAAACCCCAAAAAAAATCTTGAAATTAAACTTAAAAGAAGCTATGAATGGACTGCTAACGACGGTAAAAATGATACTGTAATTAATTATAAAAAATTATTAATATATTAATTTTGTTTTTGAATATTAATCCGTGAAGCCCTACCAACAAATTTATTAAAGAAAAAAACTATAACTTGAATAGGAGAAGACGGCACGGAAAACTCAGATTGTTTCCCATCAGACTTTACTATCAAGTCATTTAACACATACAACATCGGTTATAAGGTAACCAAGGATAATTCAGGAGAGTCCGACGTTGTGAAAGTATGGGCCCTCAAAAAATAACAAAAAAAATGTGGTATTAGTGGTTGTAGTAGTAAATAATAAATAGTATTAGCAATGTAAAAAAATTAAAAAAATAAAAAAAATAAAAAAAAATTAAAAATAAATAGATAAATTTTGGTTTTATTATTTATTTTTTGATATAATCCTATATACATATCTGTAATTTTAGTTATTTATTATAAACCAGTATCAAATGTAATAATTATTATAATAAAAAATTTAGTTTATGTAATTAGTTCACAAGATTTAACATTATTAAACGGTTATCCAAAAACTGTACAGCAAGAGTTTGGTTTAAATCAATCTATAAGTCTTGGATTTTCAATATATCTCGGTACAATGTATTTTTTCCTTAAAGATAACACTTATGTTTCGTTTACTAAGAATTGTAATAAAAATTTTAAAGAAGTAGGTATTATAAACGAAAAATTTATCGCGCTTTCAAGCGGAAAAAAGCTTCAAGGTGCGCTGCGTTTTATTAATGGGAAAATTTACTTTTTCAATAAAAAATCATTTTTCAAATATGATGAATTTTCTAATTTATTAGTACGAGCAGGAAATAAAGACCTATCGGTATTCGAAATAACATGCCCGAAACAAGCAATTATAGATCAATTAAGACATTTATTATCAAATTGGTTTCGATTTATGTGAACACACAAAATTTACAAACGGAAGACGATAACAAAGAGGATGACCATAACTTGCGATAAATAATGAGATATATTCCATCTTGTGATAAAGTCTTAGTGATAATTTATTAATTTTTTTTTTTAACCAAATTTTATTGGAAGTAGAAAACCTTTTTTTGATAAATTGTATTAAAATGATAAAAATGATGCAATAAAGTAACATAATAAATCAGTTTATTTTGAGTGTTTTTTTTTTACTTTTTATACCTACCATACGTACAGTCTTACATACATTTGAAACAATAAAGTTCAATCCGCTATCGTTATATTGCATGTGTTTGGAAATGATTTGTGATAATCTAAACACCAATCAGTTATTACAAAAATTGAATAAACCACAATTATTATTACCAAAAAAAATATCTATTGAAATATTGGAAAACTTTCGATGAATGAAATGGAGACCAATTTGGGAGCAAATCAACAACATAGAAATTTTCAACAAATCTTGTAACCATACAAATATTAAGTTGGAATTGCTTTTTTCCATGAGTAGTTACATTGCATGTAATGAGTGTTTTTTTACGTGCTCTGGGAAAATGATTGTATGCTCTTCTAGAGACCCGCCATGTGTGTGTTCGTTGCAATCATTGGGTCACGAAAAATCATTCTTTAATAGTGTTTTAATGTGTTTTATTGATTTAAAGTGTTTCTTTACGGACTACAGCCAACAATTTAAAAAATTTTAATTTCATGAACGGATTCATGCACATAATTTATCCGATAATGTTAGATACAAAAACAGCTGGTGCGGAATGTGTCTAAGAGCGCCGTTATTTTTTCCAAATACTTATAAAGATTGTTGTAGAAATGCTCATCGTCGATTTGTACGTTACGCTGAATTCGATACATCATCTTCTGCTTCCTCAGATGAACTCAATTTTTAAAAAAGTAATTTTCTATTTTTTTGTTTTTTTTTATATCATAGTTTTTAACTATTTTATGTAAATTTAAAAAAAAAATTAAGTGGAAAAGTTAACCAATCCCGTATTAACATTGGATTAGTATAAACGTAAACATTATTTACAGCTTTATCTAACCGAATCAACAAAACCCATTGTTTATAAAAAATATAAAAATGAGTTTTTATAATGAGAAATTGTGAAATCAAATGCTTAATGACACAAAGATCTGGAAACAAAAATGTTACTACCGGTGTTGAAAGTGTTGTTGTCGTTTTTATCGAAGAATTCGTTATTCTGTCTATAATATCATGATATTGTGTAGTGCTAGTAGTATGTAAGACCGTTGATGTCTTTGGAATACTCATGCTAGTAATGAAGAGTTTTTATTGGTTTATAATATTTTGTGTTGTTATTATTACGACCAGTTTTTTTTTTCTTTCATATAAATTTTGTATAGCATAAATGTCATCTATGTCTAATGACAATGGGCCAAATTCTTTTCTGTATATTAGCGCTAATAACATTCTTTAAAATTTTTAAATAGCGTCATTAAATTTCACCTATTCTTTACTCTTGATTAAGAATTTAGTGACTTCAATTAAGGATCACATTTAGTGGATATTTTAAAGAACGCCAATCGTTGTTTAAAATGTCTATTAACTTGACAGTTATAAAAATATCTGTTTTCTTTGAAAATGACGGTGAACGGTGTACGACTTATTGGAAAACATTGAATTACTTAATTAAAAATAATTTTGATAAATCAGAGAAGTAGACAGAATACCGAGAAATCCAAGAATATATGTATCGAGCGGTGTGACCGTGTTTCACCACGAATGCGGAAGGTGCCCAGAGCACGTATTTCACCACCACTCCGTGGTGCGGATTAACTTAAATCCTTAGTGTAGCGGCAAGGGTTAAGTTAGATTTTACTACCAATTAGATTTTGTACAAACGGACTGTTTATTTTCGATTCAACTTTTACCGATTTTTCTTTATTTTTTGAGGTTTTTGTCTATATTGGCATAATTTGGCGATTTATTGCAAGTTTTTAATAAAATTATAAAAACGCCTAAATATAACAAAAATTATAACGAAAACCTACATAAAAATGATAGTGAAATAAGGAAATATTTAAAAAAAATGTTTGGTATGCAGTTCTTAGACTCCTTAGATGTTGAAAAGTTTTTTAAAACGGAAATGTTTTATTTAATGCCTAAAAACACTATAAAAATATTTTGAAATTACTTTGTAAGAGCTGGGCCAGGGGTAGGATATAAATATACCCCTAAAATTAACGAAATCAGTATGTTGTGTATTTCTCGAAGGACCAAAATAACACACAGTTTCTAGCAATAACAACGTTTATTCTTGTGTCTGTTACAGTTGTTCAGTTGCTCTTATTCTTCTCTCTACTCTACTACTTGTAGGGCCCTGTCGGGACCACCAACCCCCACCCTAGTATCAGTTAAAGTAGGGTGGAAATTCCTAACACAGTACAGTACATTCGTAAAATGGCTTTGGTTCGGGCTGAGCAAGTGCAGGGTGAGTTATTTTATTATATTTGTCTATTTTTTGCTAAATATTTATTTTAATGTAGAAATTGAAATGGCCCTAGCGTGGGCTAACATTGGGGAGGAGGTGGAAATACCCGCAGAATTCAAAGAAGAGATCCCTCGTATTGATGGTAAGTTCTTTATACTGAAACTTTATTATAATTAAATAATAATTGTGTACTTCCAGATCCTACATGTTACTTCGTGTTTCTGATCACGGTAGCAGCTATCATGTACCACGACGAGGGAGTGTTAGACCACCCGGTTGTTGACGAGTATGTGGGGACGGAAATACCATTTATCAAAGTAATATGCGAGTCGTGCGCTGAAAACTGGAACGACTACCCGATCCATATGTCCCACACACATTAGCAGCCGGGTACATCTTTTATATGCACGCTGTGCCAAGCAGAGATAGGGCCCTACGTAACAGACCAAGTCTACGGAAGTCTCTACCGACCGCGACAATACCCCCGCGGGACATTCATTTTACCAAATTGGGGGTCGATGCAGCGCCCGGTCATAGCGGAAAAGGTAGGGCTCAATGACAGCGGTATCATAGAAGATGTCATCCTCGCCCCCGAAGAAGGAGACGAAGTGTGGGATTAGCGTGTAAGAAAAGATGCCTAGAGATGATCTATTTATCTTCGCTAATTTTTTATTTTTAGAAATTGAAATGGTCCTAGCGTGGGCTAACATAGGGGAGGGGGTGAAAATGCCGGCAGAATTCGAGGAAGAGATCCCTCGTATTGATGGTAAGTTCTTTATACTGAAACTTTATTATAATTAAATAATAATTGTGTACTTCCAGATCCTACATGTTACTTCGTGTTTCTAATTACGGTAGCAGGTGTCATGTACCACCCGGTTGTTGCCTAAGTTTTTAGCGTGTTTAATTATAGGTCATTATGTACATATTTATGTTTAATTTGTAAATTTTATTTTAAAATTAGTTTAATAAATTTTTATTTAAAAAATGATTGATCTAATTCTTTAAATGAATCCATAAAATCAAATCAAAAATAATAAACTGCTTTATATTTTATGGTTTTAACCAACTATTGGCGTATTGCAAATTTCATTGTGAGCTCCAATTTAATTGATACAGGTGAGTGTATAGTAATTTTTTTAAACGCGCCCCTCTGAAATCAAACCCGTTGCTTGCTTTTAAGAGGTGTAAGAGTGGGGCAGGTAAGTATTTGGAGAATGCAGGTAAAATTCTGAAAGGGTCAAAACAGTGTTAGTGGTGAACCCTTTTCAAAAGTAGTCTGTATTGGAATCATCCAAAAATGTATGAACTTCCATCGTTTTTGAATGATCAAAATATTAAAAGTATTTTATACTTTTACCAATCGGAGTCCTTTAAAACACGTGATATGTTACAAAATGTGCTTTTAACAAAATTAATTTTAAAATTGTTTCGAAGAACGAGTGTTTGATCCATAAGAGTTATTAATCCATAAATTAATGTATGATAAGCTTGTTAATACAGGTGAGCAAGAATACGATTCATTTATAGTTATGTATAATTAACTTACGTTTATTAAGACCCACTTTATTAGCTGATTAAGTAGTTTTATTATTTTTCCAAAAAAATTTATTTTTTAAAATTATTTACTAATGTTTTATTGTTACCAGATTCCAGCTATCTGGGTGACTTCCCCACTTCCTCCACTCGTCACTCCTCTGCTTTTACGGTATATTAAGTTATTACAATGTTTAAGGTGTGGTAGTGTTAATTTAACCACTATGAGACCAATAGCGTCATTCATTCTGTTCTTAAAATTTTTGTTTTTAGTAAACAGTACTAGTTTTAATGAGAATGATATTATGAAATATCTGCAACTATTTGGCTATTTAAACTCTTCAATTACTAATCAGTCATTAGTAGACGTAAGCGATGCAATATCAACTTTTGAAGACTATTATAACTTGGAGGGTAATAGAAGTATATCAAAAACGCTTACCGACTTTATTACAAGACCACATTGTGCTGCTTCTGACTCTCAAGAATTTAGAATTGTTAATAAATATAAAAAAAGTGAACTTACTTGGTTTTTTTCTGGAAGTACAATGACTACAAAAAGAATTGCTGAGAAGACTTTTAAAACATGGCAAAAAGTTACAAACTTAGATTTTCAATATTCAATAGCTAAGCCGGATATTATTATTTCTTGGAGTGAATTCAAACATAAAAAATTACGAAGATGTAGCAATACCACACAAAATTGTGAGCAATCTTAGAAAAGAGGTTATTTTAGCTCATGCTTTTTACCCTAATAATGATGCATGCAGAGAAATACATTTAGATCGTAGCGAAAACTGGGATTAAAGTTTAAACAATTCGGATATTTCAAAAACAAGTCTATTATCAGTATTGATATATGAAATAGGTCATGCTTTTGGCTTAGAACATTCATCTGATCCGAATTCTACAATATACAAAATCTTTCCGAAGATGATATAGCTGGTATTCAATATTTATATGGATACCCAGCAAAATCAACACTGCAATCACCACCACCATCATCATCGCCATCACCACCACCATCATCGCCATCACTACCATCGTCACCGCCAGCACCACAACTACCAACCTCAACAAGTCCCACAAGAAAATCTCCAAATTCGAATAAGTTAACAGATAAAAAAAAATAGTTGATTTATGGCAAATAAAATCACTTGATAATATATTACTTACAAACAATAATCATTTGTATGTATTTTATAAAAAATTAGTAGGGATTATAAGATTAAATGAAGGTGGAGATACTCGACAATTTACAAAACCAATGAAAATTAAAGATTATTTACCTAATATAAAATTTTCGCATATATATCAAAGAACAACTGGGGAAATTGTAATAATTCATAATAATAATTTTACTATCTTTAATTTTCCTAGTTTTCAACCAATAAGCGATTGAACGAATATTCCTATATTTCTCATAAATATATTCTTTCATCAAAAACTAAAATTAATGCTATTTTTACTACATATACGAGTCTGCTAACATTTATTTTCTATAATAAATGATTTTATCGAAAAATAAATAAATGTAATTATAATGTAATAAATCAAGGATTAATAACTGTGCGATTTCCAGGAATACCGTTAGATGTGACATAAATGTTTAAAAAAATGTGACTATCATGATAAATTTATGTTTGAAAAAGTTTACTAACATTATGCTGTTTATAAAGAACAGTTACAGAATTATAGCAGAAATCCTGTAAGTTGGTGTAGTTGGTGCTTGCATCAATGTCTATTTCAAGTGAGTTTTATCCTAATTTTTAAAAAAGTTTCTAAGTAGATAAGCAATGCGGGTTCGGGACCAAAATCCCATGTATTTTCTTATGGAGGTTAAAGTTACGGTTTCAAGGTCGGTGTCGCTACGGGACCACAGTGTCGCTACGGGACCATAGTCGCTACGGGACCACAGCGGATGTTAGACCGGACACAGATAATAACACATAGATAAGAATGATGTCGCTACGGGACCAAAGATGTCGGATGGCCCTTGTGGCTTATGGTTTAAAGGGTGTATTATTATAAATAAAGGGATGCGGGGTGTATTATTATAAATTAAGGGATGTAGGGGTGTTGCAAATTATGAAAGGGTGTATTATTATAAATTAAGGGATGTAGGGGTGTTGCGAATTATGAAAGGGTGTATTATTACTAGTTAAGGGATGTAGGGGTGTATTAATATTAATTAAGGGATGTAGGGGTGTATTATTATTAATTAAGAGATGTGGGGGTGTATTATTACTAATTAAGGGATGTAGGGGTGTATTGTTATTAATTAAGGGATGTAATGGTGTTGCGAATTATTAAATGGGTGTATTAAATAAGAATAATAATAATAATAATTAAGTCGTATGGTCCTTGTGGCTCATGGCTTGCTGCTGAAGACATCTCTCGCGGCCATTTTGTTAAGAATAAAAGGTGCATTATTATTAATTAAGGGATGTAGGGGGGTTGCATAATATTTGTTGATGATAGTGTTACTGAGGGTGTAATATTTTTGGTGGTTTCGTGTGGTTGTCTTAAAAAGGTGTATCTATTACCTGTAATTAGAGTTAGGTAAAAAAACTTCATGAATAATAATTATTGATTTAAAAAACAATTTTATTTGATACAACGTGATAAGGATGATGACTACTACGAAACCGCAAAAGAGGATATGGAACGGAAATGTCGCACACTTGTGTGTGTGTAGATAAGAGCTAAATATAAAAGCGATAAGTCTTGTTTATTATCAAAATAAATTTAGTAAGCTTTAAACTCTTTCAAGAAGAAGAAGGCAACGAGCAAAAATAAACAAAGTAAGTTAAAATTTTTGTATGATTTTTTGTTTTTCTTTTTAAACAAATATTTTTTGTTTTAATCAGTAAAATGGATCTTAATCAAATCAATTTGGCAGGAGCCGCTACTTCCATCAGTAAAAAGGCAGTTCATCTAGAAGTTTTAATTCTTAGAGTACCATATCCAATCCTAAATGTGAAAGTGATTAAAGGGACCTTTGGAGAAAGCATTCTATTAGAACTGGACGAAGTAAGCGTGTGGCTGCTCAAAAGGAGTGTTCTTGTGTGGAAGCAAAACTTAAAAAATTTTGTGCCTCAAAATACAGTGTAACATATACTGGATCGAAAACTTTTGAAAATTCGAAGCTAAAACCATTGCAATTATTTGAGATCAAAGAAGCTTAAAAATTTTCCATAAAAAATGAGTATAAAATTAGAAGAAGTGGCTGAACTAAGTACCCAAATTGTTAATAATGTTAGAGATGCTTTTTAAATTTTGCAAAAAAACTTTTGTCATCAGAATGTTTCTGTTTGGTTAAAACATATTAAATCAAATATTAGACTTTTTAAAAAAGTTATAAACAATGTAAAATTAAGTGTTGGTGGTCAAAGAAAATTAATAACAAATTATAGTTATTTAAAACATATACAGATACTGCTTAAACGATTATGTGCAAATAGACAGATAACTATAGGTGAAGGCTTTAAACAAAAACGTCGTGATAGAGTTAAATGGGAAGATTTGCAGTCAGCTTTTAAAACTAGAGTTCGTACAGGTGTCATTTTTAATTTAACTCATATAGATATCTTACAATTTTTAAATGATGCTTTTTATTTATTTAAATTTCGTATTAACAATATTTTAAAAGAAATGCTAACTATTAAAGTTTATTCATGTTTTTGTGGTAAATTTATAAAAAGAAAAGGAAATAATGAAGAAATTATTGAAAAAAAATATTTTAATACAAAAACTGGTATAATAGGTAAAGGTACAAATATTAAAAAATGGTATAAAGATTATATTTTAGATAAAATATTAGCAAAGTTAGAAGAATTTCAACTTAATGAGTCTGGTTGGGCTTTATATAAAATACTTTCATATAGGTAAGAAATTACCTTGCGATGCTTTCAACGAAGCTGTTTGAACAACCCCCACTCCTTTTACTTAATAGATGACTCATCTATATTATTACATGTATAAATCTAGGATGTAGGAAAAATAAAAAATAAAAAAAAACAGTTTAATTTACAAAATATGTATAACTACATCCTAGATTTATACATGTAATAATATAGATGAGTCATCTATTAAGTAAAAGGAGTGGGGGTCGTTCAAAAAGCATCGCAAGGTAATTTCTTACCTATATGAAAATTATGGATGCTTAGTAATTGCTAAAGATTTCTCAATAAATTATGGGCGTTATCGTAAAAAGTTTGATAAATATATAAAAATATAGTTTTATTTTTTTATAATCAGTATTCAAAATGGATTCTATGGATCCGCATGTTACAAAAGCACTTTATAAATTATCGCAAGATATTAGAAAAAAGTATAAAGCTCTTAAATTAGGTAGAGCAGAAGAAGATATTGCATTAAATAAGTTTTTTAAGTCTATTATAGAACCGTTAACTAAAAATAGTAATTCATCATCATCATCAAGCAATTTAACAAAAACTACATCAAAAAAATCTGCAAAGCATAAAAAAGTGAAAAAATCTTCAACACCATCACCATTACATCTAAAAGATGATAATGATGGTGATTTTTCTAGTAAAGAAATTGATAACAAAAACAATCTTAGTTTTCTAACGTTTATTTCATCATCATCACCGCAAAAAGATATTGAAGAAGGGAATGTGTTTGAAGATGCTATGTCCGATACTTCTGAAATTTCAGAGCCTGCAAAATTGGTTGACGAATACACAAAAGGATACCTAAATAATTCGCATAAAGAAAAATACGATACAGAGTATGGTTTAAAATATAATCCTAAAAATAATCAATGGTTATTAGGTAATGCATCAATAAAATTTGATACAGATAGTGATGATTTTATTATTGATAGTACTGATACAAAAAGTTCTAGAGGTACCAAAGGAGTAACTAAAACTTTTAAAGGTACTAAAGGATTATATGAATTACTATTTAAAAAAGAACCTGACCCGCTTTCGTATACTAAAGATGATGAAAAAAATTATGATGAAATATTAAAATTAACAAATGTATATTAAAGAAATTTTGAGCCAACAGGTTATACAAAATACAGCAATTTATATAAATATCGAAATATAATAAGACCACTTGTTGTTAAAACTTCTAAAAAAAGACGTAGTAAGTCATTTGCTGGAAGTGGAATCAAGAATAGTATGTTAAAATATAATTCTAACGCTATAGATTATAGATATTGGGATGATCCAAATGAACTTGTTGATAGGTTAAAATTACTCATGGCATCAACACAAGCTGGTAATACCTCACTTACTAATGAAATGTTATCAATTATTGAAGAATTAATTGAAGCTGGTATTATTAAAGAAGCTAATTCCGGTATTACCTTTTAGTCTTAAAATGCCCCTCAACAAATTTGGTCAATCTATAGATAATTCTAATTATAACTCGATTTTACAAAAAGTGCAGTTTAGTTCTGGTGTTGGTTTAAAACATACTCAAACTGGAGATATTGATGTAGAAAATTTAAAAATATCAAACGTTAAAAAACCAACTTTAGATACCGATGCGACAAATGAAAAATATGTGGATACTTCTATAAAAGAATTATCAACTACTGTTTTAGAAACTATTACTAAAATATCAGAAAAATTAACTAAGTCTATAAACAATTAATATAAAATTATAGGGCAAAATACAAAAAATATTGAACATTTAGAAAATCAAGTAAAGACTCTTACTATAAAAGTGGCTGAAGATATAAAATCACTTGATACTACTATTTCAAACAAAATTGATGAAACATCAACATCACTACAACTTTTAAGAAATAATCATTTTCAACAACTCCAAGAACATGAAAAAAGTATTAAGAATTTGGTGCTTGAATTGAAAACGTTCAAAACAAAAACATTGCAAGATTTCCAGACACAAAAAAACCAAGAAAAAAATATTAATGAAGAAATTGATTCAATCAAGAAACAAATTAAGAATAATGATCTAACTAACGTGGACTATATGAACAAAAGTATTTAGATCGCTTACGATTTACAGATAGAATTAGTAGATGTCAAGACATCTTAGAAAAAGTATTAAATTCTAAGCATAGAGATCAGGTTTACAAAGAAAGATTTCAAGATTATGAATAAGCAACATTCTAAAGAAAAAGTTCAGCTTGTTAATGAGTTTCATAAACCTATTCGTAGAAATTTTAAAAGACGTTCAACAATAATTAAAGGTTTAGATGATTTATGGCAAGCTGATTTAGCACAAATGGATTTATATTCATCGTCTAATAAGAATCATAAATTTATATTAGTTGTTATTGATTGTTTTTCAAAGTATGCTTAGGCTAGAGCACTAAAAACTAAAACTTCTCATGAAGTAAGAGAAGCATTTCAATCAATTTTAGTAAAAGAAAAAAAACAACCTAAAAATTTGCAAACAGATCAAGGTAAAGAATTCTTTAATAATAAATTTGGTAACTTAATGAAAAAATATAATATAAATCATTACAACACTTATAGTATTAAAAAAGCTAGTATGGCAGAACGCTTTATTCGAACATTAAAAGAACGATTATTTAAATATTTTAGTTTAAATGGTTCTTATAAATGGATAGATATACTTCCTTCAATTGTATCTATATATAATAATACAGTACATAGCACTATACAAATAAAACCCATTAATGTTACTAAAACAAAAGAAAAACAACTTTTAGCATCTGCTTATAATCAAATAAAAATAGCAACCGATCCAAGAAAATTTGTTATTGGTGATATTGTTAGAATAAGTAAAGCTAAATATGTTTTTAGTAAAGGATATTCACCTAACTGGACAACAGAATTGTTTAAAATTGTTAAAATAAATATTACAGATCCTGTAACATATATTTTAGAAGATTTACAGGGAAACCCTATAATGGGTGCATTTTATAAAGAAGAATTACAGAAAACTGAAACTCCAGATGTATATCTTATCGAAAAAATTTTGAAACGACGTGGTAATAAAGTTTTTGTTAAATGGCTTGGTTTTGATAATACTCATAACAGTTGGATAAATAAAACAAATATTTTATGACATGTGTGACCTTAAAAAATTATTTGTTAAAAAGTGAAATTTATTGAAAAATTTTTAGTTCTATTTAAAATGTTCATGAACGCAGACCGTTATCTTAACCTTGTAAACAGTGAAAAAACAGAAAACTTAAAAAATATTCAATGTGATTCTAAATTAATAAGTGCATCTAATCGATATGAAGAAGAAGTAGAAGAAGCAATACAAAAAGAAAAATCAGAAAAAATAGAAAATATTCAATATGATTCTTCAGTAATAAGTGCATGTAATCAATATGAAGAAGCAATACAACACGAAAGAAAACTTATTCTCAATACCAAATATGACCTTGACCAGCTTTATTTTTGTATCTACTTTATTGAATGTGGTCTAAGCCCAGCAAGAAATTTTCAACCTGTTATACGAATTAATACTGGTTGTAATCAACATATTTCTTTCACTCTATATGAATGGACTGAATTTATTAGAACACTCATCAGCATTACCGAGGAAGAAGACAAAGAAAAAGAAATTACCACTAATTTTTGGGAAAATTTTACAATTAATGTTGTTCCAGTTGATGTTCTTATGGATCGTAAAATAAGAAGGATTACGTTAACTAAAAACTCCATAAATCTACTATTAATGGATGCAGATGTTTTGGAAATTTTACGAATGAATACAGTTTTGACTTCAAAACTTAATATGTTACATAAACTAAATTTTTTTGTGTATTATTACAATGTTTTAAAAAGTGTTAATGAAATAATGATAGAAAATAATTATAATGATTATAATAATTTGTCTGTAATTGATATTGCTAAAATTGTTTGTAATTCTAATAATAGTATTGAAAATTATTGTATGCAAGAATGTTTATTTTATTGTAGTGAACAAGTTTTAGTTGATTTTAATACTTATCAAATAAACTTTTAATTACTTTATTTATCGTGTGTATGTTTTTGTTTTTTTTTATGAGAGGGGAAAGATAAGCAGAAATATAAAACCATATCTACTATGCGTTTTACATTATTTTAATACTTACAATCTGTGTGTCTCTGAGTGTATGTATATATGTAAAAACATGGCTTTTTTAAAATTATCGTACATTGTGTTGGTTGCATTAGTGAATAATGTGCTTTATGTACAACGTCCAAAGAACGTTATTGAAAGTTTTGTTTGTTTTACTAAAGAAAATGACACTTGGCCCAATAAATGGTATCGATTAAATTTAAAATATATCGAAGACAACCAAATGGAGATGTTTCAAGCGGAAATACCACCATCAGTTTTAATGAGAAAAAATGATACAATCCATCAAAAAATGTTATGGTATAAGATAAAATTTGTGTTTTTTGATAAAACTGTAGGTGATACAGATTGGAAAGTACTTTTAACTTCTAGTAATGTTAATAATTTAGAAAATAATTATCCATTAGTTATAAATGATAATAATAATAATAAACTTAATAAAACATTTTTTGAAGCATGTTTTGATAATCCTTATGTAAAATTATTAATAGTAAGTAGTAATTTTACAACATTTTTGATACTTGCTGTTCTTTTCACCTGTTACATGTATTTATCACTTCTCTCAAAAGTAATTCAATAAAAAAATAAATGTATATATTTATTAAAAACAAGTGTTTTATTGTCCTTAAAACCACAATTTGTGATAAGAAAAAGTTAACGGAAATATGAGACAAAAGAATTCAAAGAAATGATAAGAAAAATAATGAATCACTTAATGACACATACTTATTTTAGTTGTTTTTTGAGAAGGGAGAAAGGTTTATTAATAAAATAAAAACAAAAAATGAAGCGTACATAATATTTTATTTTAGTTATCTTTCATTGTTTTATCTAAGTCCTAATCACTATCAGGAATCTCTTCCTTACAATACAGAAAAACCTTAATGTTCTTATCTGGTTTTGTTAGATGTAATTTTATTGAATGTTTACAAAAACAAAAAAATTTAGAACAGAAAAACAAAATAATGTACCATTTTGGTCTTCTGACGGTGATGATGATGATAAAAATGTTGTTGTTGCTGTTGTTGTTGTTGATGATGATGATAATAAATTGTGAAAGATAGCTAATTTTTCTTCTTCTTCTTTTTCTTATTTGTTATTCTCCATTATAATAAATATAAAATTAGTTTTTATAGTGGCCATGAGGATAGGTATTAAAAGAGTTGTTTATTAAAACTCTTTTGTCATCAAAATGAGTTAAACCAATTTTATGCTGTTTAATACTGTAAACTTTATGTGCAAATGATCTTATTGTATTTTGAGTAATTTCTTTAACTGCATGATTCTTTAAACAATCTACATAATCTTGAAAAGTAATTTGATTTTTAACTACAGATGATTTAATTCCCTTTGATTTCTTAATATATTTTCCTCCTTGAATTTTATATGAATACATTTTAGATCTTAAACCAACAAAATGAGTCATTAAATTACTGTTTAGTTCATCTTTCATTAAACCAGGTACTTTTTTATTAACCAAAAATATTTTCCATTGATTATCTAAAGGGTAGTCGCTTGTATCAAATTTATGAATATCAGCTTTAATCACATCTTGATATATGTCATCACACTGAATTTCATATATAAGACTATCTGTATCTGTGTACAACAATTTGCAATCATTTAAATTGAATTTGTTTAACATATATGAATAATGAAAATTATATACACAAAGTTTTGAAATATCTAATATTGCCATACCAATATACATTGGTTTGTTAAATATAAGTTGTTTTTTTGATAATTCGATTGCCATAAAAGTTTCATTAAAAATTGTACGATTTTAAAAAAGAGGACTTGCTAATAAATTTTTTGCACCATAACGACCTTCCCATTGTCGAACCAATTTTACTGTTCTATGTTTTCGTATATTTTCCATTGTTTTACCAAATACAGCATTGTTAGCTAATTTAAATTTATCTTTTTCAAAAGTTGTTTTTCTTGAGCACGCAATTTTGTATTTAACTCAATGTAGGGTCTTAACTATGGAGCTTGTTTAAAGCTTAATATTTTATAAATTTTCGTCAAAACTAAACCATTAAATAAAGCTTGTTTTAAATTACAATAATGAATAATATATTTACTTTTATTATGTAATGTTGTCATTAGTTTCGAAATTTTTGAATTTGGAGGTTTTCTATGTTCACAACAAAAGGGTAAATCTTTATGACAATCATGAATATTATATGGGTATTCCAAATCTACTTCTAAAATATAACCAATATCAGAAGTATCAGAAATAGGGGTGACATCAAACTCATTTATATTTTCAACCCATTGAAAATCATCATATGGTAAATATTCCATCATAGCCCAGCCATACAAATTGTTAACATCAAAATAAATTATAAATTTACTAGGCTCTAAAAGATTATAATTTTTTAAATATTTATTGTTTGCTTCAGAATAACGATTACAACATTGACTTATACCACCACGAATACCTCGCTCTATAAATAATAATTTATCAACATCTTTAATAATACAAAGTTTACATCCGGTATATTTCAACATACTATCCCATGAATAACCAGGTAATGTATAATACCAAGCTGGATCTAAACCATATGTTTCATGCATTACCTGACGAAAATTTTCAAAAACATTTGTTAAAAGCAAAATATCTGTTTTCATATATAAATCTGAATATTCACCTAAAGTTTGCAAATTAAATTTAGACCAAACATTTTGAGCATGTTGATAATTTTCTAAAGAAATGTAAGTATCGTTTAATTTGTTATCAAATTGTTCGAGAGATGGCAAACTTGTTTCTTCTAATTTATCAAAGCTAGTAATATAGTCATATAGAAAAATACCTTTGCGAGTTAATAATTTGAAACTATCATCGTCTAAATGTTTAAATTCTTGTTTTAAATTATTTAAATTTTCAACATTTAAAGAAAAAGATAGTTCATCTAAAGAAGCATTCATAAATCTAAGAGAATCAATAAATCTAAATTGTATATCAGTATCATCATCAATTAATGTAAAAGATATATACTTTTCTTAATTGATTGGTAATACACTTATTTTTCCAATCTTTGAAATATTTTCAATAAGAAAATGACTATCATATCCAGACAAATTATGAAAAACTATTGGTACAAAAAATTTCTTTTTATAATTTAAGTTACATTGTGCATGTACAAATCCTCTAAATGTTCCTGTAAAATAATCATGATTTTCTACAATGTTTTTAGTATTTAAATCATTAGGATTTAAAGATTTATTACATATATGACACATTCCTGCTAAATTACTATTGGAAGTATCATGTGTTTGCATTAAAATTCCTTCTTGTATTTTCCTATAAAGTAATTTTGCAATATCTTTAAGCTTCTCTGTAAACCATAATGTAGCATTATTTCCTCGAAATAAAGTGTAAAATGATAAACTATTATCGTATGAACATTTAAAATATAAACCTGCACTGTATGTTTCATGTTTTTGATATTTCATAGTTTTACCTAAAACATTATTGCCAATAGGTACTAGTATAGACTCAAAATCAGAATAAATAACAAATGGTACAGTTTGTTGATGAACATAATTTTTAAATTCAATAAAATCATATTTTGGAAAAATTTTACATTTATTTATTTGTTGACAATGTTCTATATGTTCTGTTAAAACAGCTTCATTCATAAAATAATTTAGACAGCGATCACACAAATGTACTTTTTTTTACATTTCTTAATTGTGCTAAAACTAAACGCGACATATTTTTAATCCAACAATAATAATATTTTATTTCTGTATTATCGTTATCAATAGTTGGTGCCTCATAATCATTTAAATTTACAAAATATGTATCTTGTATTTGCAATAAATTTACATGCTTATCAAGTTTTCGTTTTGTTAATCGAGCAGGAACTACATTAAAAAATGTATTAAAATTTTTTTCATTTTGAATTAATTCTAACATATACACATTAATAGAAATATTATTCATTTTTTCAAATTTTGAAATTTGATTTATACCAATAGGAAACTCAATATTATCAGTTTTCAATACTGTTTTCCAATGTGGATAGGATGATATTCTATCAGAATGTGTATCTGCAGGAAATAAACATGACATCACACTCCATGCAAAACATTCATTATTGTCATAATTTTTTTACATTAATACATGCTTGCTTTTTTGCAATACTTTCTGGTAGTTTAATATAAGATGAACCATTACCAATTTCAAATTTATTAATATTAATTTCTAATAAAAGTATTTTATATAAAGCCCAACCAGACTCATTAAGTTGAAATTCTTCTAACTTTGCTAATATTTTATCTAAAATATAATCTTTATACCATTTTTTAATATTTGTACCTTTATCTATTATACCAGTTTTTGTATTAAAATATTTTTTTTCAATAATTTCTTCATTATTTCCTTTTCTTTTTATAAATTTACCACAAAAACATGAATAAACTTTAATAGTTAGCATTTCTTTTAAAATATTGTTAATACGAAATTTAAATAAATAAAAAGCATCATTTAAAAATTGTAAGATATCTACATGAGTTAAATTAAAAATGACACCTGTACGAACTCTAGTTTTAAAAGCTGACTGCAAATCTTCCCATTTAACTCGATCACTACGTTTTTGTTTAAAGCCTTCACCTATAGTTATCTGTCTATTCGCACATAATCGTTTAAGCAGTATATGTATATGTTTTAAATAACTATAATTTGTTATTAATTTTCTTTGACCACCAACACTTAATTTTACATTGTTTATAGCTTTTTTAAAAAATCAAATATTTGATTTAATATGTTTTAACCAAACAGAAACATTCTGATGACAAAAGTTTTTTTGCAAAATTTGAAAAGCATCTCTAACATTATTAACAATTTGGGTACTTACTTTAGCCACTTCTTCTAATTTTATACTCATTTTTTATGGAGAATTTTTAAGCTTCTTTGATCTCAAATAATTGCAATGGTTTTAGCTTCAAATTTTCCAAAGTTTTTGATCCAGTATATGTTACACTGTATTTTTGAGGCACAAAATTTTTTAAGTTTTGCTTCCACACAAGAGCACTTCTTTTGGGCAACCACACGCTAACTTCATCCAGTTCTAATAGAATGCTTTCTACAAAGGTTCCTTTAATCACTTTTACATTTAGGATTGGATATGGTACTCCAAGAATTAAATCTTCTAGATGAACTGCCTTTTTACTAATGGAAGTAGCGGCTCCTGCCAAATTGATTTGATTAAGATCCATTTTACTGATTAAAACAAAACTTATTTGTTTAAAAAGAAAAACAAAAAATCATACAAAAATTTTAACTTACTTTGTTTATTTTTGCTCGTTACCTTCTTCTTCTTGTAAGAGTTTAAAGCTTACTAAATTTATTTTGCTAATAAACAAGACTTATTGCTTTTATATTTAGCTCTTATCTACACACACACACACACATACACACAAGTAGGCGTCATTTCCGTTCCATATCCTATTTTGCGGTTTCGTAGTAGTCATCATCATCCTTATCACGTTGTATCAAATAAATTGTTTTTTAAATCAATAATTATTATTCATGAAGTTTTTTTTTTACCTAACTCTAATTACAGGTAATAGATACACCTTCTTAAGACAACCAAAACTAAAATATTACACCCCCCAGTAACATATCATCATCATCGTAAAAAACACCCAACAAATATTATGCAACCCCCCTACATCCCTTAATTAATAATAATACACCCCTCTTTATTCTTAACAAAATGGCCGCGAGAGATGTCTTCAGCAGCAGCAGCAAGCCATGAGCCACAAGGGCCATACGACTTAATTATTATTATTATTCTTATTTAATACACCCATTTAATAATTCGCAACACCCCTACATCCCTTAATTTATAATAATACACCCTGCATCCCTTAATTTATAATAATACACCCTGCATCCCTTCATTTATAATAATACACCCCGCATCCCTTCATTTATAATAATACACCCCGCATCCCTTAATTTATAATAATACACCCCCGCATCCCTTCATTTATAATAATACACCCCCGCATCCCTTCATTTATAATAATACACCCCGCATCCCTTCATTTATAATAATGCACCCCTTTCATAATTCGCAACACACCTACATCCCTTAATTTATAATAATACACCCCGCATCCCTTCATCCGCATCCCTTCATTTAATACACCCCTCTTTATTCTTAACAAAATGGCCGCGAGAGATGTCTTCAGCATGCCATGAGCCACAAGGGCCATCCGACATCTTTGGTCTAGAATCCGCTGTGGTCCAGAAGCGATATAATACACCCCCGCATCCCTTCATCCGCATCCCTTCATTTATAATAATACACCCCTCTTTATTCTTAACAAAATGGCCGCGAGAGATGTCGTCAGCATGCCATGAGCCACAAGGGCCATCCGACATCTTTGGTCTAGAATCCGCTGTGGTCCAGAAGCGACTATTATATGTGTGGTCTAGAAACCGCGGTGGTCCAGAAGCGACATAATACACCCCGCATCCCTTCATCCTTCATCCGCATCCCTTCATTTATAATAATACACCCCTCTTTATTCTTAACAAAATGGCCGCGAGAGATGTCTTCAGGATGCCATGAGCCACAAGGGCCATCCGACATCTTTGGTCTAGAATCCGCTGTGGTCCAGAAGCGACTATTATATGTGTGGTCTAGAAACCGCGGTGGTCCAGAAGCGACACCGACCTTGAAACGCTAACTTTAACCTCCATAAGAAAATACATGGGATTTTGGCCCAGAACCCGCATTGCTTATCTACTATGCTTATACCAATATTTCTAATCCCTTCCTGCAGAAACCGATCACATTTCATGTTTCAGTAATTGATGTGGAAAACAAAATTTAAATAAATTTGTTGCGGGAATGTGCTTGACTGCAGTCAAGGAGTTGCCAAATTTGAATACCATTAATTTGAAATTCATGGTGGTCGGTCATAGCGAAATGAAGTGTGACTCTATGCATTCGGCCATAAGTAGAGAACAGAAAAGAGTCGGGAAAGTAAACTGGCCGACAGACTAGAAAATCATAGCCCAAAGTGGCCGAAGAAAGGGAGACAAGCCTTACATTGTACACAAAATGACCTACGATAGATTCATAGATTGGAAATCATATATACACAGCAGCATGACAATTCGGAAAGAAGATACAGTTGGCAGACCAGTGAGCTGGCAAAAAATGTGTTAGCTCAATTTTTCTAAAGAGCATAAATTTCTTATAAGATTTAAAGAGAACTTTCAAGAAGAGTTTCGGAGCCTTGACTGTACGAAGAAAACAAGAAACAAGGAAAGTTCTTTATTAGCAGAAAAGAAAAGTCTATATTTATCAACCTTACCCATATCGAAAGAGAAGTATAACGATTTAAATTCCCTATTTAAGACAAATCCACCAGCAATTGGCTTAGAATACAAGCCATTTTACGAAAATCTTTCACACACGGAAAACTTGAAGAATAAAAATTCTCAGATAAATCGTGCATCTTAGTCTAAAAGTGATTGATGTATTTTTATTATTAGGTATTGTTTTGTTGCATGGTTTTGCGTGCAAGCACAATAATTATGATTTTAAAGGTTTTGATTATGTTTTGGTATTTCTTTTTTTAATATAGATTTTATTCATGTTTTGATGCATATTTGATGAATAAATAATATCAACAAACTTATGCTTTGTAATTCACAACTAGGCAATTCATCAAAATCTCAATTTAAGTACCAATGCAACAAATAGATAACTTGTTTTTTTTTAACAAAATCTGCTAAAGTGACTTTCAATTTCAAAAAACTGTCCTACTATTGCTTATTACCCAAATAAAATTTTCCTCGATAAGTAAAAGAAATACTAGCATTCAGAATTATCTGAAATTATTTCACAATTGTAAACTGATTTATCCATAAAAGCTACTTTTCAAGATACCTAGTTGTAGTTCTAAGCCCACGATATGTATCAAGCGGTGTGAACGAGTTTCATCACAAATGCGGAAGGTCTCTAATCCCAAGGCCGTGTTTCACCACTACTCCGTGGTGCGGATTAACTTAAATCCTTAGTGCAGCGGCAAGGGTTAAGTTAGATTTTATTACCAATTAGATTTAGTACAAACTGACTGTTTATTTTCGATTCAACTTTTACCGATTTTTCTTTATCTTTTGAGGTTTTGGTCTCTATTGACATAATTTGTCGATTTATTACAAGTTTTTAATAAAATTATGAAAACGTCTAAATATAACAAAAATTATAACGAAAACCTACATAAAAATTGATAGTAAAATAGGTAAATATTTAAAAAAAAAATTTGGTATGCAGTTCTTAGACTCCTTAGATGTTGAAAAGTTTTTTGAAACGGAAATGTTTTATTTAATGTCTAAAAACAGCAAAATTGAGTCATAAATATTGTATTTGCGCAATACTTATGTAAGCAGCCAAGCACTTTTTCTTCCTACAATATAGGCCTCAAAAAGTGAACAACTTTATAGGAGTACCAACTGTTGTGAAAGTTTTCATTCTAAATTTAAACAGTATTTTTACCACCTTTATCCAAATTTAATTGAATTTTCTTATGTGCTTTTTTATCAAATACAAATTGATGTGTACTCAAAGATTGTAAGCGCAAAAAAAGATAAAAATATTTTTAGAAAAGAAACAAGAAAACGACAAGAATTTTTAGAAAACAAAAAAAATGAGTATAATTAGGGCGTCATTTCCCAATTTTATTTTGCAAAAACTGTAAGTCATAATTATGTACTGCACTTATAATAATTTATTATTGATGTACCTACATATTTTTATATAAATATAAAAATATTTTCAAATTACTTTGTAAGAGCTGGGCCAGGGGTAGGATATAAATATACCCTTAAAATGAACAAAATCAGTACATTTGTAAAATAGCTTTGGTTCGAGCTGAGCAAGTGCAGGGTGAGTTATTTTATTATATTTGTCTATTTTTTGCTAAATATTTATTTTAATGTAAAAATTAAAATGGCCCTAGCGTGAGCTAACATGGGGGAGGGCGTGGAAATGCCGGCAGAATTCGAAGAAGAGATCCATCGTATTGATGGTAAGTTCTTTATACTGAAATTTTATTAAATTAAATAATAATTGTGTACTTCCAGATCCTACATGTTACTTCGTGTTTCTGATCACGGTAGCAGGTATCATGTACCACGACGAGGGGGTGTTATACCACCCGGTTGTTGACGAGTATGTAGAGACGGAAATACCATTTTTCAAAGTAATATGTGCGTCGTGCGCTGAAAACTGGAACGACTACCCGATCCATATGTCCCACACACATCAGCAGCCGGGTACATCTTTTATATGCACGCTGTGCCAAGCAGAGATAGGGCCCTACGTAACAGACCAAGTTTACGGAAGTCTCCACCGACCGCGACAATACCCCCGCGGGACATTCATTTTACTAAATTGGAGGTCAGTAGAGCGCCTGGTCTTAGTGGAAGAGGTAGGGCTCAATGACAGCGGTATCATAGAAGTTGTCATCCTCGCCCCCGAAAAAGGAGACAAAGTGTGGGATTAGCGTGTAAGAAAAGATGCCTAGAGATGGTCTATTTATCTTCGCTAATTTTTTATTTTTAGAAATTTAAATGGTCTTAGCGTGAGCTAACATGGGGGAGGGCGTGGAAATGCCGGCAGAATTCGAGGAAGAGATCTTTCGTATTGATGGTGAGTTCTTTATACTAAAACTTTATTATAATTAAATAATAATTGTGTATTTCCAGATCCTACATGTTACTTCGTGTTTCTGATCACGGTAGCAGGTATCATGTACCACGACAAGGGGGTGTTGGACCACCAGGTTGTTGACGAGTATGTAAGGACGAAAATACCATTTTTCAAAGTAATATGTGCGTCGTGCGCTGAAAACTGGAACGACTACCCGATCCATATGTCCCACACACTTCAGCCGGGTACATCTTTTATATGCACGCTGTGCCAAGCAGAGATATTGCCCTACGTAACAGACCAAGTCTACGGAAGTCTCCACCGACTGCGACAATACCCCCGCGGGACATTCATTTTACCAAATTAGGAGTCGGTGGAGCGCCCGGTCATAGTGGAAGAGGTAGGGATCAATAACAGCGGTATCATAGAAGTTGTCATCCTCGCCCTCGAGGAACGAGACGAAGTGTGGGATTAGCGTGTAAGAAAAGATGTCTAGAGATGATCTATTTATCTTCGCTAATTTTTTATTTTTAGAAATTGAAATGGCCCTAGCGTGGGCTAACATGGAAGAGGGCGTGGAAATGCCGGCAGAATTCGAAGAAGAGATTCCTCGTATTGATGGTAAGTTCTTTATACTGAAACTTTATTATAATTAAATAATAATTGTGTACTTCCAGATCCTACATGTTACTTTGTGTTTCTGATCACGGTAGCAGGTATCATGTACCACAACGAGGGGGTGTTGGACCACCCGGTTGTTAACAAGTATGTGGGGACGAAAATAACATTTTTCAAAGAAATATGCGCGTCGTGCGCTGAAAACTGGAACGACTACCCGATCCATATGTCTCACACATATCAGGAGCCGGATACATCTTTTATATGCACGCTGTGCCAAGCAGAGATAGGGCCCTATGTAACAGACCAAGTCTACGAAAGTCTCCACCGACAGCAATAGTACCTCCCCTTAACATTCATTTTACCAAATTGGGAGTCGGTGGAGAGCCCGGTCATAGTAAAAGAGGTAGGGCTCAATGACAGCGATATCATAGAAGATGTCATTCTCGCCCCCGAAGAAGGAGACGAAGTGTGGGTTTAGCGTGTAAAAAAAGATGTCTAAAGATGGTCTATTTATCTTCGCTAATTTTTTATTTTTAGAAATTGAAATGGCCCTAGCGTGGGCTAACATGGGGGAGGGCGTGAAAGTACCGGCAGAATCCGAGGAAGAGATCCCTTGTATTGATGGTAAGTTTTTTATACTGAAACTTTATGATAATTAAATAATAATTGTGTACTTCCAGATCCTACATGTTACTTCGTGTTTCTGATCACGGTAGCAGGTATCATGTACCACGACAAGGGGGTGTTGGACCACCCGGTTGTTGACGAGTATGTAAGGACGAAAATACCATTTTTCAAAGTAATATGTGCGTCGTGCGCTGAAAACTGGAACGACTACCCGATCCATATGTCTCACACACATTAGCAGCCGGATACATCTTTTATATGCACGCTGTGCCAAGCAGAGATAGGGCCCTACGTAACAGACCAAGTCTACGGAAGTCTTCACCGACCGCGACAATACCCATTTTACCAAATTGGGGGTCGGTGGAGCGCCCGGTCATAGTGGAAGAGGTAGGGCTAAATGACAGCGGTATCATAGAAGATGTCATCCTCGCCCCCAAAGACGGAGACGAAGTGTGGGATTAGCGTGTAAGAAAAGATGCCTAGAGATAGTCTATTTATCTTCGCTAGTTTTTTATTTTTAGAAATTGAAATGGTCCTAGCGTGGGCTAACATAGGGGAGGGGGTGGAAATGCCGGCAAAATTCGAGGAAAAGATTCCTCGTATTGATGGTAAGTTCTTTATACTGAAACTTTATTAAAATTAAATAATAATTGTGTACTTCCAGATCCTACATGTTACTTCGTGTTTCTAATAACGGTAGCAGGTGTCATGTACCACCCGGTTGTTGCCTAAGTTTTTAGCGTGTTTAATTATAGGTCATTATGTATATATTTATGTTTAATTTGTAAGTTTTATTTTAAAATTAGTTTAATAAATTTTTATTTAAAATAAGATTGAGTTAATTCTTTAAATGTATTTTTAAAATCAAATCAAACTAAAATAATAATAATAAAAAACTGCTTTATATTTTATGGTTTTAACCAACTATTGGCGTATTGCAAATTTTATTGTGAGCTCCAATTAAATTGATACAGGTGCGTGTATAGTAATTTTTTTAAACGCACCCTTCTGAAATCAAACCCGTTGCTTACTTTAACAGGTGTAAGAGTGGGGTAGGTAAGTATTTGGGAGGGGGGTGCAGGTAAAATTCTGAAAAGGTCAAGACAGTGTTAGTGGTGAATTCTTTTTAAAAGTAGTCTGTCAGACTAAGAATCTGACAAAAATGTATGAATTTCCATCGTTTTTGAATGATCAAAATATTAAAAGTATTTTATACTTATATCAATCGGGGTTCTTTAAAACACGTGATATGTTACAATGTGCTTTTAACGAAATTAATTTTAAAATTGTTTCGAAGAACGAGTGTTTGGAAACTACGGAAAGAGCCATCCATAAATTAATGTATGATGAGCTTGTTAATACAGGTGAGCAAGAATACGATGCATTTATAGTTATGTATAATTAACTAACGTTTATTAAGGGGATTAACGTATCGAACAAACAACACCTACTATAAACAATCGTTCTTGTAAGTATTTTATGAGTAAATTATTGCAAAAAAAGAAAAGAATATCTTTTATTTTTAGCACTATTTGATTTTTCAAATAATGAAACTAATACCTCGACGTTGTGTGCTAATTTAATCAACAATGTACAACTTGTAGCTACTCCATTCCAACCCCCCGTCGAGAACAACATACACATAGATGATTTAGATTTATTTTCGGCAATTTTTAAGTATTACTTAATGAATCATTGGAAGTCACTCAATGGATTTTTATTTTATTGTAGTGCAACAACCAAATGATCAAGCAGATGCTTTATCATCAAAAGCACCGGAAGCAGGTAAAAAAAATAAGTTTTTTACTAAAAATTGAATCACGCAATATTTGATTGCAGAAAATATTACCCTAGTCGATTTTCCAAATGACGGTGATAGTGATAACTCATGGTTCGCTGATCTTTTTAATTTAAACGACGAATTACTATCTGATATCTATATGTATATAAATTATATTAAAAATATTATAATATTTATTTTATTAGCCAATGTGATGCACACTGACCCTGGCTCTAATGTGTCTACAAATAGTTTTATTCCATATTCCGCAATGGGTAAGTTTCACGTAATATTACTATAAAGCTGAAATTAAAAGCGGTGTTTTATGAAGGTGTAGTATCGTTACCTGACGATGGGCTACAACCTTTAACATCAATGGCATTCAACTCAGGTAAAAATTAAATTTTCGGTAAAGAATAACTAATTAATGCTTGATCCTTTTGTAGTAAGTTCTTTAAAAAGACAATGCCCTAATTTTGACGACAACACTGATGACGACATCATCTCTGAATATTTAGGTAAGTTAAATTTAATTTAAGTTCACAAACTTAATACTGAATAATTAACTATATTAAATTTTGATTTGTAGATATAAATCAAGTCGGCTATGGTCAAGATGCCTTACATAAAAATTCCGGTAAGCCCAAACTAATAAATAAGAAATTATACCATTTTAACATTTTGTTTTTAATTAAAGGTTTTAACTACATTATTAAAAAGGATGAAAGCGAAGCACATATAAAAAAATTCAATACTGTAGGTAGACGTATGAGGTTTTGTTTTAATGAAAATATTGTATCCGACAATCTACTTGAGTGGTTACATGTAAGTGTTACATTTCTATGTTAAAAAAAAGTCTACTAATTATAAATTTTATAACAGAACGCAATTGAAGAATTACTGATTCACATGTTCAAAGGATTTTCACAAGAGGATTACGTCGGAATAGTTTTGAAAATGAAGAATTTCCTGAAAGACCTGTATATATTTCGTTTCGAAAGTTATCTCAATACAACGTGCCGATGGTAATGGATGTTATTGCAAATGTTTTACAAAGTAATCGTGCCTTTTTCTTAAATGACCGTTTAACAATACGTGTCGACCGTGTGATGCTACCTGTTGGAAAAGGTTGTAGCGTTGACGAAAAATCTGTAAGTTTTAATGAATTTTGTGTGAGTAAGAATAGTATATTTGTAATAGAAAATGAAGATAACAAATGTTTAGCTGCTGCATTAGTAGTTGCAAAAGAGTACTGTGACAGTAATTATGATCGACGTGTATTAGGGAAATTTAAAGTAGATGTGGTAAAAATCATTTACACCGTTTAAGTAATCGTTTGTGTAGAGAGACAGGTGTTGATTTAACGAATGGTGGAAGTTGCACGCATGTCGATAGTTTTCAAAATTATCGTTCAAATTACACAATTGTTGGGTATGCCGATAGAAAAGGTAAAACCAGGTTTTATAAAGGTCAAAGATCAGAAGAAAAACCCGTCCTAAATTTGATATTCAAAGAAAATCATTTTAATGTAATTCTAAGCTTAACCGGCGCATTTGGAACAGCGTATTTTTGTAAACTTTAGTGTAGGGTATTCAAACTGGTTTTTTGAAGACTTTTATAACTTAGAGGGTAATAGAAGTATATCAAAAACGCTAACAGACTTTATTACAAGACCACATTGTGCTGCTTCTGACTCTCAAGAATTTAGAATTTTTAATAAATAGAAAAAAAGTGAACGTACTTGTTTTTTTTTTTTGAAAGTACAATGGCTACAAAAAGAATTGCTGATAAAGCTTTTAAAACATGGCAAAAAGTTACAAACTTAGATATTCAATATTCAGTAGCTAAGCCGGATATTGTTATTGCTTGGGGTGAATTTGAGCATAAAAAATTAGAAAGATGTAGCAATACTACACAAAATTGTGAGCAATTTTTGATAGAAAGGGAGTTATTGTAGCTCATGCTTTTTACCCTAATAATGATGCATGCAGAAAAATACATTTAGGTTGTAGCGAAAACTGGGATTTAAGTTTAAACAATTCAGATACTTAAAAAATAAGTCTTTTATTAGTACTGATGCATGAAATGGGCCATGTTTTCGGCTTAGAACATTCATCTGATTCAAATTCGATTATGTATGCATTTCTTTCAAAAAATAGACAAAGTCTTTCCAAAGATGAAATAGCAGGTATTCGATATACAATATATATGGATATCCATTAAAATTAACGCCGCAACCACTATCAAATACATGACATCACCATCGTTACCATCGCCACCACCATCATCGCAATTACCACCCTCAACAAGTCCCACAAGAAAATCTCCAAATTCAAATAAGTTAACAGATAAAGAAATAGTTGATTTATACCAAATAAAATCACCAGATCATATATTACTTACAAACAATAATCATTTGGATGTATTTTACAAAAAATCAGTATGGATTATAAGATTAAATGAAAGTGGAGATACTCGACAATTTACATAACCAATGAAAATTGAAGATTATTTACCTACTATAAAATTTTCGCATATATATCAAAGAACAACTGGGGAAGTAGTAATAATTCATAATAATAGTTTTACTATGTTAAGTTTTCCTAGTTTTCAACCAATAAGTGGTTGGACGAATAATCCTGTTTCTCATAAAAATAATCCCATCAAAAACTAAAATTAATGCTGTTTTTAATACATGTAGTACAAGCTAAACATTTATTTTTTGTAATGATCGATTTTATCGAGAAATAAATAAAATAAATAAAATGTAATTATAATGTAATAAATAGGATTAATAACTGAGCGATTTCCAAGAATACCCCGTTAGATGTAACAAATGCTTTTAGATATAATAATAGAAATTTATATTTATAGAGGAGTAATACGATTTATGAATTTAATGAGTTTTCTAGAAAAATTATAAGAACAGGACTATTTAACTGCATCACAATTTTCCATAAAGATAAGCTTTAATCATAAGAATTAAATCAGTCTTTTTTTTGCTTATTCAGAATATCTTAATCATACTTCTAAAAAAATAATCGTAGAAAAGTTTTATCTATATATACCCTGTAAAAGTTTTCAAAAAGCTAACATTTGTAAAAGATGAACAGATAAATACAAGGTGAGTAATTTTATTATATTGTCATATTTATCTTCGATAATTTTTTATATTTTAAAACTTAAATTGCTGATCCGATAAGCTCGTGCAGGTAGTAAGCGGGTTCCTCGCCTAGAAAAAGAGGAGATTCCTCACATCGATGATAAGTACTTTGTATTGGTTTAATTTAATATTAATAATTAATTACTTATTTTTTGTTACTTTATATTTTTGATAGCTACCATGGGTTACTTTTTGATAAACGAAGGGACACCCAAACACATGGTAAAAAAGTTTTTTTTTAATGAATCGCCCTATCCTTCCAGGTGATATGCTGTTTTTGTGCTGAGATCTGGATCCCGTACCCCATATACATGGCACATACCCATCGCCCTGAAGAAATGCACTCCACATGCATATTATGCCGCAGTTTTATTGGACCATATGTGACCGATCCGGTGTACGAAAGCCTCCATAAACCCCGTCTATATCCACGCGGCGTTTTCGGTTTAAAAGATGGGATTCGGTGAAAAAGCCCATGGTAGCCAATGACCGCCTAATCTGGATGGAATAGAAATCCCGGCGGAAGACTCGTGAGATTAGCGATGACTTAGCGATTAGAAATAACTAGAGATAATAATCCCTGTAAAGGTTTTTTCAAAAACCTATTTTTCACCATTTTGGCACCTCTTTTTCTTTTTATCAGTTATTCCCATATGTAATTGAATAAAAATATAAGTATATTATTTATTATCCAAGTGTTTTTCTCCTATGAAACCACAATTTATGATGAAGAAAAGTCATCGAAAATATGGACCCAAAGAATTCGAAGAAATAATAAAAAAAAATGAATCAGTTAATTATGGCGCATACTTGTTGATAACAAAAAGTGATCAGAAATAAGAAACAAAAAAATCGTAAAAAGTCATTTTTGTTTTTTTTTTTCCTTTATAAAGAGGGTACTTTTTTCCCTTATACAGCAACTATCGTTGTTTTCTCCCTCATAAAAGTACCCTTTTGCTATTAGCAATGACCTCATCATCATCAGTGGTGCATACAGAAGTTACTTTTCTTCACATACCGCCGCCATCTTGTTTTGTCTCTTATAAAAAACTACCATTTTTTAAATTTCCCGCCACCCTAGGCAACACAACATACATCCCTCATTTTTAACCAATCAAAACGCTGGAAATCCACAAATGCCCTTAAAACCGTATTTTGAACCTCCATAAGAAATTACATGGGATTTTGGCCTAGAACCCCCATACTTATTCTACTGTTGGCGATTTCAACAAGACAACAACCCGAGGCATACTTTGCGGTTAGTAAAAAATTGGTTTTTATAGAACTCAATTAAAGTTTTAGAATGACCCGCGGTCATCGGATCTCAACCCCATAATAACATCACTGCAAATATTTAAAATGACAAATTCGTAAACACAACATCACTACTGAAGCAAAGCTATGAAAAATGCTGCAAAAAATTTTTTTGTTGGTATCTGTCACAATTTGGTTGACTCATTGCCACAGGCGATGTCAAGAAGTTATCAAAGCTAAGAATTGAGCTACTAAATATTTAAAATTGTTTTTAATTTACATAAAATTTTTATTGATATTGATATATTTATTGATTGATATTGATTTATTTGAAATATTACAAAAAATATACAGTTGGTTTTAAAATATTTTTATACTTCTGTCTACCACGATAATATAAATAATAATATAAATCAAATAATATAAAGAGTTGATACACCGGTGTAGATATTATTAACTCGTAGTTGTACCTAACCAAGTAGACGTTTAATTGTAACATACACTTAACTCAAGTTTTAGATTGACTACTACTTTCAGGTGTTCCAAACGTGCATTATTACTTCCTTACATTAGATGAAAAAAAATACTTGAAGCAGTATCAACAGTTAAAAAAAAATCTATCATATTTCTAACAACAATATGAGTTTTATTATCAATGATATTTAAAAAAATATTATTTTTTCCTTTAATAACCGATACGACAAAAGCGTCAAAAAAAGTATTATTTAAAAAAAAAACAACAATTGGTTGTATTCAAAATATTTTGTAAATTTGCCAAACTTGGAAAACTTAGCAACTGACTTCTTAGCACGCTATTTACTTCTTTTAGGAAATGCGGAAAACCGTGTGTTTCTTATTAAGATTTATAAAAAACAAACAAAGAAATACTGTGCGACTTAATAAATATAAATTTAAACACATCTACAATGCCTTCCTTTAGGAATTACGTTCACCAGAAGAAAGAACAGAAGCAAAATAGAGAGAAGTATTAAGGCTTGCTGTTGGTGAAAAAAAACCCTATACCTACATAATTGAATCTCATAGATGACGTAAGCTAGAAAAAAATGTTAATAAATTTAAAACATTAAATATTTTAAACTCATAAATAATTTAACAAAAGAATAAAATTGTTTTATTTTTTCATTGTATTATAAAATACTAGAAATCAAACAGACTTGTTATCCACCATTTTGAGCAACAGAATATACAATTGCAAAAATCTAAATTTTCGAGAATTGAGTAACCACACTACATTGAAGATTTTAGTTATATGTTCGGCGTATAAGAATAAATTGAGCTATTTACTTTTATACAGTAAACAGAGCTGTGACGGTTCATCTAGTCACAGCCAGTACAAATTTTTCCAGAACAGTCAAAACTAGTTTCTGATGCAATTTTATTACTTTTTTTGAGTATCAAATTAATCAACAACCTAACAGATGATGTCGTCTGAAAAAATCCAGTGCCTTCGTCTGTCCGTTTCTGTTGGTCTATATTAACAGAATTTTAGAAAAAACGCATTCTGCAATATCTAAGAAAGCAGATGACACATTCAAAATCAAGTAGCTGGTAAAACGACTCTTGAAATTTTTCATCTTTTTATGAACGATGAAGTACTCCACTTTATCAAAATATGCGCAAGATAACAACTATTTAGATTTCCAGCTTTGAAAAGACGATTTTTTAAATTTTATGGACATATTATTATTTTCGGGTTATCACACGTTACCAAAAACTTCCATGTATTAATCTAAAAAAAATGCATAACTAGAAATAGGTTTTAGACAGCTTTTAGATAGCTTAGATAAAAATGACAAATTTTCTAAAGGGAGATCATTCTTACATGTTATAAAAAAAAAAATACAGTGGGGTATTTTTGCATTCAATCTCTCTATAGATGAGCAAATAGTTTCATATTACGGCAGACATTCCTGCAAAATGTTTATCAAAGAGAAGCCAGTAAGGTTTGGCTTTAAACTTTGCTGTCTTTGTTTATCAGATGGCTAAAAAAAGTGTTACAAATTTTATGTCAGAATTAACCCTCATTAATTTAATTTGAAACAAATTTAAAAAATTTAGACAAAAGATTATGGGATTTTGTTTAGAAATTAGTGCACCAAAAAATCCCCAATAGGAGGCATTAAGATTTCAATAGAGAATGATACACCAGTGGACAGAGTTAAAACTATTCCATGCATTATATGTCTTTGCAGAATTGGAATACAAAAGCTATTTCCACAACAAATTGTTTTCACATTAAATATGCAAATCAATACAAAGAAAATGCACCATACCTAGCATTATTCTGAGAAAAACTTCCAGAAAAAGATACAGTTAATATCAAAGACTTAGCGTAGTCTGCATTCTCATACAACAAAAAATTATCTAAAACTTGGGATAATTTTGGTAAATTGATAAATAAAATTATTAGTACTGACAGGGAATTCAAATTTTATTTTTTCGATGCCTGGGATTTAATGAGTTAATCGGACCCCCGCTACGTTGTGTGCGTCTATCAGACAGAAATAAAAAACAAATCAAAATAAAAAATAAAAAAAAAATACGCAAAGACCACCAAAAGTACGATGTGATCTACGACACAGTAAAAAAGGTCGAAATAAAAAATGTTAAATAGTTGAAAGATAGCCCCAAATTCAAGAAGCAACTGTTGTCGTGTTTTTTTTTATTTCAAAAAATTTGTTAGATGTAGTACGACCAATTGTCTAAAAATATATAATTAGCTTAATAAAAAATTAATAAAGCTTGTATGTTGTTTTAATTGTTTAAGTGTCAAAGTGTCTCTACTCTTAAATGGGTTGTATTTAAGTTGTTACAGAACGTATACGGTGTGCTAGTGTTAAATTAGTTAAAAGCAGCGGCATTAATTATGTTTTTAAAAATTTTGTTTTCAGTAAACATTTTTAACGCTAATAATAATTTTATTAAAATATTCGGGCATTTGAACTTTTCAATTGCTGATTAGTCATTAGTAAATGTAAGCAATGCGATAACAACTTTTAAAGATTTTTATATTTTAGAGGGTAACGAAAGAATAACAAAAACAATTACAGACTTGTGTTACTAGACTTTATTGTGCTGCTTCTGATCCTCAGGAGTATAGAGTTTTTGACAAGTAAAAAAAAACTTACTTGGTTTTGTTTCTAGAAGTACAATGACTACAACAAGACTTAAAATATAGAAAAAAGTTACCATTCTTAATTAAAACAAAACAAAAATTACGTGAGAGAATTAAACACCATTAAAATAATATTAACAACAAGGAAAATAAGGAAAGATTAGTGGCACTTGTTACCTATAGGAAATAGACACCAACCAAATAAAAAAATTTTTAAAAAGAACATACACGGCAACCCAACATAAATATGTTGGTCATTTGCACCACAGAGAACCTAATAAAAGTGAATCTGGTATGTAATTTTAGCCCCTAAAGAGGATTTTAATATAAAAATCAGACCTAGTCAGGCAAGCATAAAAGACAAATAAGTAGCACATTATTGACTTATAGCCCGACAATTCATCCTACCACAACCAAATAATAAAAAACGACAAATAAAAAAATATTAATAACTTAAAAGTGTTGAAAAACAAATAAATAAAATAGAGGCCAAAACAAAAAAAGTTTTTACTTAATTTCCTGTCAGAATGAACGATACTTGTTAAGGAAGTGGCAATGAGATATTTATGTGGTGTTACGATATGAGTATAATCATACGGAAACGGATTTCCTTTAAAAACACATTATCAAACAAAAGATAGGCAAAAGCAACTAACAATCAACTAGACTTTAAACTAATCCATCTCCGGGTCCTTTAAATTCAGACAGCACCGATGCAGCCATCCATCATGTATCTCAAACCAATCAACTAAGACCATTATCAACAACAAAACTACCAAAAAACCAACAATAAATTTTACGATTTTTGTCGTACCAACTCACTATAAAAAAATAACCATTGTCTGTTTTTTATCAGGGAGAGATTAGTAAGCATTAAGATTTAAAATACCTATTTAAAATTTTCAACGCTTAGCAATCTCATTCTGTCAAAAAAACTGATTATAAAAATTTAAAAAGATGGTATACAGCATTTCAAAATAATTGACATCTCGTGCGTCAATTTAAGTTGGCAATTCAGTATCCGAATTTAATAATATTATTTTTAGTGGCAAAAGAAGGTGTTATTATAAATTCTGTTTTCGTGCAGTTTTTTTTTCTTTTCTAATCCTTTTTTGTGGTTATCCACTTAATAATAGCAATAATCAGTTTTTGTTATTATAATCTAATATTTTATGTTGTGTAATATTATTGTAATATGTTATAACCTCAATATTTTTTTTCGATACCAACAAATTAGTCTGGTTACTTTTTTAACATTGCTTTTACAAGACTGTATCTTTTACACCGTTGTGACTTACTTAATGAGATATATATATAATAATTCTAAAACGTTCTATAAAAAGAAAAACGTGATAAACAAAACAGGCTGTCAAGTTTTCTTACTAATGTTGAGTATTGTCGTTATCGCCTTTAACAATGTATAACTACTATGACAAATACAAAATCTTTAAAAAAAATTCAAAATAACAAAATTTATTAATCCTCTGAGAACGAGAACTGTTGAGAAATGCGGACATTAAAGTTTTCTTAACAACTTAAATGTTTTAAGAGTTTTACTAATGACTTACAGATACGTGGACCCCAAACAAACCCTGTACAAAAAGAAGCCAAATTAAAGACAATACCGACTGCTCTGACATAAAATCAACGTTCCAATAGACCAGTTTCTCGTTTTTCTTAAAAAAGTTCTTACATAAAGGTGATTTAGAAGACATTTAAAGCACAACATATGTATATATAAAAAATATTTTTCAAGTTAAAAAAGTAATTGATGAGATAGAAGATGGTATCTGGTTAATACCCATTATAATAATAATACATACTATATGTATGTTAAAAGAAAAGCACAGACAAGCTCTGATATCAGCTGATTAAAAATACCAACTAAGAACTAATGTCAACTCATATTCTCACCAGATCGACTTTGTTATTTAAAAGATAAATGTAAAACCTTTTTATCGTAAATTTTTAAGCAAAAAAGAATTTAAATTGCTACAAAGCTCCAATATATGTATATTGCCGAAATTTTTATAGCAATTTACTTAAAAGTGCTTAACGATCGACCAACTTTATTAACACCCATGTATGCACTAGATAAACCACAAAAACAATTTCAAAAATATTCAAATTTAACCTTTGCTTGTGATGGAAGGGTAGATAGTATATAAAACACCAACTGAAAACAAACATGACGAATTTGCTTCACTATAAATGTTTGTGATGTAAAAGAGTATAATTAGAGTATTATTACATCCAAAAGCAATTAGAAAAAATAAACAATTAGATCAGATAACCTTAATTAACAAGATAATTTTCATCAAAAATTTTCACAGCAACGGAAACGATATGTTTGTGCAGATATCGTAAAAATACAAAAGTTGCAAAATTATTAATCAAACTCAAAAGACTTAAAAAATTTTTAAGAAGAAGACTAGCAAAACAAAATAAGTCAAAATGTTAAGATATTTTGTTTGTACTTTAAATAATTTTTTAATCAGTGAAATAAACTTTAGTTAAATTAATTTGGCAGAAACCGCTACTTCTATCAATAAAAAAGCGGTTCATCTAAAAAAAATTTCCTCTTGGAAAAACGCAGCTCATTCTAAATTTGAAGGTGGTTGAAAGAGCCTTTGGCAAAAGCATCCTCACCAAAAAAAAAAAATTCTGTGTGAAAACAAAATCTAAAAAAAAATGTGTCGCAAAAGTACTCCATAACATATACTAGTTTAAAAACTGCAAAAAATTCAAAGTTAAAACACATTTTTTTTTGTTTTTAACCAGTAAAATAGACATTAATCAAATCAATTTAGCAAAAACCGCTACTTCTATTAGTAAAAAAGCGGTTCATCTAGAAGGTTGACTTTTGGAGTACCGTAACTTATCCTAAATCTGAAAGTGTTTAATGAGACTTTTGGAAAAAACATTCTCGCAGAACTGGACTAAGTAAGCGTGTGGTTATCAAAAAAAATGTTTCTGTGTGGAAACAAAATCTAAAAAATTTTGTGCCTCGAAAGTACAGTGTAACATATACTGGGTTGAAAACTTTCGAAAATTCGAAGTTAAAACCACGGCAATTATTTGACATCAAAGAAGCTTAAAAATTCACTACAAAAATGAGTAGAAAATTAGAAGATGTAGCTAAAGTAAATACTCAAATTTTTAATAAAATTAGAGAAGCTTATCAGATTCTGTAAAAAGACATGAATAAAAATGCAGTCCATCTTCAAAAATTTGCCGTTTGGGCAACCTTATTTCATACTCAATCAGAAAGTGGTAAAGCTTTGACGAAAGCATCTTTGCAAAACTTAAAAAAATAAGATTGTAGTTGTAATAAGAAAAGTGTCTCTCTCTAGAAACACAATTTAAAAATGTTGTTCCACGCTTCGTTGTTATACGTTAACATATAGGATCAATAATACTCAATAATAAAAAAAATATATTTATCAAACGTAATTTATAAAAGCAGAGCTTCATTCTGTATTTCCTCCTCTACCTTAAATTTTACTGCGATTCAGTTTTGTATAAATTTTAATTTAGTGTATAATACTTAATCCGAGTACTACCATTTCTTAGAGAAAATTTGTCGGATACTTTAAAAACAAGTTTTTTAGCAGTACTCATACGTAAAATAGA
Source organism: Tribolium confusum (assembly GCA_029207805.1). Lineage (NCBI taxonomy): Eukaryota > Metazoa > Arthropoda > Insecta > Coleoptera > Tenebrionidae > Tribolium > Tribolium confusum. The sequence continues at coordinate 20,459,983 of JALGAY010000008.1, read as the reverse complement.
TATTATTCGCGGCTTAATAAAAAACATCTTTTTCCACTCAACTTGTATTTACGACAAAGCCTTTTTTTTCTTATTATTATAAGAACACTGATTAATTCAGGGCTTAGTCAAAGATGTTTTGTAAGGCAGTGTAGAAACAACTAACGACGACATTTCAAACATGAGTTTTATTTTTGCCTATTTTTGACCAACAGACTAGAAGGAATACTGTCCAAGTTTGAAGCAGAAAGGATTTGGACTATCTGATTAAAAACAATAATACGTTTCTTGCTTCTTCTAAAATTTTAATAAAATCTTTGGCCAATAAATAGGATTCTGTTGGCTTCAGTTGGTGGTGAATGCGTTTATGAAAATCTAAATATTTATCGGACCTGGTGTTCAAGTAAATGGTTATTTATTAGTATCATCATGGCACGTAATCAACCAAAATAATTATCCAAAAATTTAAGAAAGAAATGAAAATCTGAAGATATGGTTTTGAACAAAGTAAATATTAACGCATAGGTAAGCTTAAAAATTGACAGTAGATCTTTTAACTTCCAAAATCAACACTTTAAAAGTTTGTGAAAAGACAAAAACTAAATAACCTGACAACTGAAAAAGTAGTTAAAAACAATTAAAACAAAAAATAATTTTAAGAGAAGAAATAGAAAAAAATCTGGTTGTTTATATTTTAGATTAATAAAAAAAATGTTTGACGAATGGCATACACACTAACCATCAGAAATGGCAAAGTAAGTACATTCAAAAATAGAATTGCAGAGCGTAGTTGGCTTGATTCATTTTTCCGTCAGCATGCCAGTTTACTGTCTGTTCAAAAACAACAGGTAGGTAGCTCTTTCGCCTGAGCATTGGGGCATTACAGCCATACAATAAATATAGATGTCATGAAGTTGGCACTAAATAATCACATTTCCATCATTTTACTGCCTCTCCATAAACTGTCTCCACAAAAATTTCAGCCACTGGCTAAAACTTCCATGAGCAGCTTTAATGTTTATTACAGTAAAAAAACTGGCTTCAAACTAATACGTGCTATTACTCAGTTTGATTTAGCTGAAATTCTAAAGATAGCATTTCTAAAATCGCAGACTGATAAAATTGCTGCAAACAGTTTTAAAACTAGTGGTATTTTTTTATTCAACTTTTATATTTTTTCAGATGTCGATTTTATAACGGAAAAAATTGAAGCTAAAAAAAATTGTAACAACGATTTTTTAAAGTTAGAAAAAACACAAAAAGTAGTTTCAGTTTAAAAACTCAGCTAGAATGTTCTACGTGGGCAGACACAAATCAGCATTTATCACTTCTAGAAAATAAAAAACATTTTCAACTTTTCTTCATTCGTGCACTTCAAGCCAAAAGTCAATAAACAAAATTAAATATTCACAAGTCTTCAACAACAACAATAACATCAACAAATTCTATATATATTGTTATTTGAATTCTGAGTATATTGTTTTGAAGAAAGCATTGATTCGCGAGAGATAGCCATGCAAATCTCTAGTTATGACTACATCACGCTATAAAAAAGACTTAGAACAATCACTTTCTACTTCTAAAAGGTCATTTCCCAAAACAAAAAATGTTTTTAATACCAAAACCGACAAGGCAAGTGTCTAAGAAAGAGAAGAAAGACAATAATGCTAATATAACTTTTATTTAAAATGTTTCTATGTAAGTTTGTTTCTTGTAAACAAAGTTTATTTAGTTACTCTTTAGCTGTTTGTGTCATTTTTGATAAAGACCTATATTAACCTGTCTGTCGTCATATGTGAAATTGACAGGACTTCAGACTTTTCCTCAAATCACAGCAATTTTGTCTCCGGGAAACATGTTGCTTTTACAATTTATAAAAGAGTCTTCGGGCTACGTGCATGCCAATTTTTAGATTTTTATTCTAAACAATTCAAATTTATTAATTAAAAAGAATGTGGGGTCTCATATTCGGACCCTCTCCTCTAATATCAAAATTTTTGCAAAAATGGATAATTTTACAGAAGATGAATCAAACTTGCGCCTATAAATAACTGATATCTTCTAACACTGTGTATGCATAAAATATAAAGATATTTCTTTTATTACTAATGTAAAAAATAATAGTGTTCTACTATTAGTATAATTTATTAAATTATTTATAACTTTGGAAATAAATTTGTAATTCGCCGACTACAGCTATTAGAGTTACTGTAGGATGCATAAGCACCTGACTCGGTTTCAAAGTTTTAATAAATAATATCAATATATCTGGATGTAAAAACACTTTTTTCAATTAAAAATCTCCACCCATACGTTTTAAAGCCGATATGGTAACTAGAAAAATTTAAGTCTCGTTTACAACCGTCTTAAAAGTTGATCATTATTACTTAGATATGAAAAATAGCAGACGGTGTAAGCAACGAAAATTCTGCCTGTAAGCGGTTAAGAAATGTCCGTTATTAAACGCAATAAAGTGTATCAATTGTGATAGTTGCTTTCACGAGAGTTGTACAAAGTTGTACGCGAATGTGAAAAACTTGAACAATAGTGCATTTGTTTGTTGTGACATTTCAAATCCAAAGACGGAAGATAAGAACATCGACTGGGATAATTTAGACGATAACGGCAAAAAACCGTTTGACTCCCGAATATTTCAATACATTCTGCAACAAAAAGATGAAATTATTTCCGTGCTTTGAGAAAAAAATCAACTCCTACAGGAACAAATCGACTTATTAAAATCAATCAGTAACAGCAAAGGCAAAGTTGCTGATAAGATAACATCAAAAAAACTGAACGATGCACCTGCAAAAACAGCTGATGTTAAAACTGTTAATAAACACCCGAAAAATAAAAAGTCAAAGATCACCATTAATAATGGAAAAAAGGATGAAAATCCTAAAGCCGCCAATATTGTAAATAAAGTCAACTTTCAAGCAAGAATGCAACAGTCACTGTCAGAGCAAGAGAACCGAAGAATAGAAAAAGTGCCACCTAAAACCTGGATCAAGATGACACACAAAAAAGGCCAGAAAAAACCAACCAACAGGAGACTTGGAATGTTACAAGTGGGCATGCGGTAAGTGAATGTTGCCACTAGATTTGCCGTGTTGCAAAGTGTTATTAGTAGGCTTTTTTGCCGGCATGAAATGACTGGTACTGTAAGGCAAAGACGTGGTGCAAGTCGTCCTCGACAAATAACGGTAAACCAAGACCAACTTCTTACTTCAAATGCTCGATTAGGCGTTAGACATAACCATGTTGCAGCAAGAGTTTGTAAATGCTGCAAGAGTTGTCATCTCTGTTATAACTGTGCAAAATCGGTTGTTTAAGATAGGTCTAGTTTCTAGAAAACCTTTTAGAAAAGTTCTGTTAAGACCTCATCATATCTAGGCGAGAGAAGCATAGACTGCAAAAATACAAAATTAAAGAAATGAGTAAAACTTTGTTTTTTGGCAGATAATCCTTGTTTTGGTCACAACAGTAACTGCAAAAAAGTACGAGTTTGGTTACGCAACACACCGCGTCATCGAGGTTTTGTCCAGACGGTATACGCTTTTCGTAGAGATTCAATTATGGTTTGGGCTGGAGTAGCTTTAGGCTCTCGCACACGACTGTATGCCTGTGAGGAAAATATAAGGAAAAGAATATACCGAAACCGTATTATTTTAAACACAATCGTCTTTATATTTAATCATAAAAACCTACCACTGCAACTTTTAGATAATAATGCTCGCTCTCACAGAACTAGAACAGTGCTGCGTGCACTCCGAAGACAATGTATACCGTATATTACATTGCCAGCTCTTTCTCCTGATTTAAACGATATCGAACATGTGTGGAGTTTGTGCCAGAAAATGTTAGATCTCCGTCAACCTGCTCCTATGACAGTAGAGAATTTAAGGGTACTTTTACCACAATTGTAGAACGCTTTACCTCAAGAAGAGATTGATTATCTCATAAAACAAAATTGCGTAAACTTTGGAGGTCTGGGGCGAACACACACACCCATTCAATATTCAACTAATGCATAAATAGTTCACAATGTATGTACTAGTAACTTTTAGACTAACAAGAATAAAAAAGCAAAAATTTTGTTTGTTCCATATTTAGACAATTAAGTAAACCTTCAATGTAGATTATAATATTAGTTTTATACGATCTTTAAAAAGACAGTTGCAAATAATGTAGCATAGTAGCTACCCGCAACTGCTAAATATTAAAATGTTTATAACACAGAACATTAAATACAAGCACACTAAAAATTATAGATATACGTAAATAATAAATATCTACTATGGCCAAAAAAATTTACATTAGCAATACAACACACAACACATGTCTTAGGACAATAAAAATCAAAGGTTTTCTGTGGCCTTTCGTTGGAGGATTGCTCAAAGGCACAATCTCTATTGTGAGTTACCTCTCAACTCTGAATAGTATTCAGTCAGATTCGAACCTACATCGGTTTAGCTGTAGTGGTTCAGGGTGTGCAGCCGCTACCACTAAGCTGCTGCCAACCTTAGAGGGTGTTAAAATACCAATTAGCAAAAATTTTTAAGTAAAAGTGTCATTTTCAGACTATTTAAAAACCTTTCTTAATAAAATTAGTTTAGCAAAACATAATTTATTTTATGAGTGGTGTTACCATTTCTTTATAATTTTTTTCCGGAAATCTTTGGAAGTATGAGTGACAAACATGGCGAGCGACTTCATCAAGATCTGAAAGTATTTGCAAAGAATATCAAAGTTTTTGTGTTCAGAACATGCTAGGCTATTGAATAACTTAAATAATTTTATTTTTTAAATAATTTCAGAAAAAGTATACCCCAGAAAAAATGACATTTTGCGAACAACAAAACTATTGAAAGTTAACATTTTTTTGGCAATAACTTTTAAAGCGCGTTTTTTAAACCAAAAACCCTTACAGCAAGTTAAAAACCATAAAATTCTGCACCCAATACCTATCTCACACTTAAAATTGGTCTAAAAGTATAGTCGTCATCGTCACTCAAATAATGACATTTCATATAAAAAAGTGAAAAATAAAACGTTTTTTCTGAGAAATGTGACGTGCTAGAGAAAAACAAAAAAATATGTATTAGCTACCCTTAGTAGCTTATGCAAAAAATAAATATATTTCATTCGAAGGACAAAACTAAAGTTTAATTTTGTAGACTAATGTAATTAGAGCTACGTAAAAACTTTACGAAGAATAATTGACTTAAAAACGTAATTAGTATTACTTTATTTTTTCTATTCATTTATTAATAATTTTATACAATCATGATGACTAAGAAATCGCACAACAGATAAATACATGAAAATCAGTGGCGGCTGGTGATTTTTTAAAACTCTGTATTTTGAAAATGGAGCATGGGATCCAAATTCTGTTATGGAGGATTACTATTGAGACCAAACTGAAGGCTACTGCTAAGAAAAAAAAATTGATCGAAATTTGCGAAATTTGATTTTTAAAAATGGTGTGCCCCACCTGGTTATTTCCGGAACGGCTTATATTAGAGCGGTGGCGATTTTTTTTCAGCATTATGAAATAAATTAATAACTAGTCTTATTTTGGTTTTTTCCAAAATTTTAATTATAGAAAAAGTTATGAGCATTTGAAATTTTAATGAAAGAATATTTTTCGAAAATTAAATTTCAAATGCTCATAACTTTTTCTATAATTAAAATTTTGGAAAAAACCAAAATAAGACTAGTTATTAATTTATTTCATAATGCTGAAAAAAAATCGCCACCGCTCTAATATAAGCCGTTCCGGAAATAACCAGGTGGGGCACACAATTTTTAAAAATCAAATTTCGCAAATTTCGATCAATTTTTTTTTTTAGCAGTAGCCTTCAGTTTGATCTCAATAGTAATCCTCCATATCAGAATTTGGATCCCATGCTCCATTTTTAAAATACAAAGTTTTAAAAAATCACCAGCCGCCACTGATGAAAATGTGATTAATAAATCATAAAGTTTTAGAACGGAAAGGTCAGACACTTGTGTAGATAACAGCTAAATATAAATAAATATAAATGTAATGAATCATCAAAATAAATTTATTAATATTAAAAATATTTCAAAAAGAAAACAAAAAAATCATATAAAAATTTCAACTTACTTTGTTTTTTGCTCGTTTTCTTCTTGTTTACACCTCATTACTGCCTGTTTTAATTTCGCATTTATTAAATTACGCTTTTTGTCGAACTTTTGTACAACTATTTGACAGGTATTATAAGAAAAAAAAATTATATCCTTTCCTATAACAAATAATTAACATGTTTGATAACAAACACTTGATAAAATCGAAATTTTTCAAACACAAATAGCCATTTTATCTAATGAACACGTTCTCTGTGTTATAATAAGTACAGAATCACAAAAACTTTGTTTTTTCACTCTAGCTTTAATCACATATAAACTAATAAATAATATGTAAAATAACAATATGTATTAAAAATTTTAAAATCTAACTGATTTATTTATGACTAATGTCATTTTTAGAAGTAGAGCTACACTTTTTATCAATAATATATTTTTATTGACGTTTGTTGATTCATTTAGTAGCTTTTTTAACAATATAAGTACACACAAAAAAATTAGATCAACTGATTACGTCATTTAAGTAGATAAGACTGAATTTACTAATCACAAAATTATGTTTTATTGACAGTTTGCCAGCGGTTAAAGTAACAATTAAAATTAATTATGGCATACAATAAAAAAAATTCTAGTAACTCCATAAATAATAAATTGATTAAAAGTATCTGCAATCCGAATAAAGTAACTATATTAATTAGAAATAACAGTAAAAACTTACCAACAAAATGTAACCAGCTTTACGAGATAAAAGTGTCTTCCGTTTTTCCAACTTCAGATTTACACAATGCGGAAATAAAAACTTGAAAAAATTAAAGTTTATGTAAGTACTTCTCACTACCGAATTATTGATAAATATTTTAAATTAATATTTTTGTATTTTATTTTAAAATGACTAACAACCCGTCTCTGAAACACGACTGACTCTACTAGTGCTTCTAAATGGAATGGCAAACAGGAAATTGAATAACTGATATTTGAACGTTGCGTCGAGGTCGTTGAGCGTAGCGATGCGATAAGAAAAGACTCTCCTACCACCACAAACTTCAGAAACTAAACTACAGTGTGGTGCTAAAGTAAGGAACAAAATTCATAATTTTTTTATTGAATGTTTTTGAGCAAAACACTCGGACAGGTCAATTTTATTTTTTAATTTGCCACTTTATGACATAAAAATTTGACTTATGACGTCATGTATTATTGCGCAATGACGTCATCATTAATTTTTTTAAATGACAATCCCATTTTTTTAGTGTTTTTTGTCGGAGGTGCAACTACTTAAGTGATGGTGTAAAAAAATTGGTACCTTAAATAACAATTTTTTTGAGAAAATAACCCATTTATGTTGGCTACCTAAATTTACAAAAACTAATTTTTATACTCAAATTTGACACGCAATTACTGTTTACACTTATATTTACAAAAATTGTCAAAATGACAGTAAAAATTAAGATTTAGTGCTGAGACTTTTTTAATTTTCAGAAGCAACGACTTTATTTCGAGATTGAATTATTATATGAAAATTAAAAGTCTTAGCACAGTATCCTAATTTTTACTTTCATTTCATTTTGACAATTTTTGTAAATAAAAGTGTAAACAGTAATTGCGTGTCAAATTTGAGTGTTAAAAATTAGTTTTTGTAAATTTAGGTAGCCAACATAAATGGGTTATTTTCTCAAAAAAATTGTTATCTAAGGTACCAATTTTTTTACATCATCATTTAAGTAGTTGCACCTCCTACAAACAACACCAAAAAAAAATGGGGTTGTTATTTAAAAAAAAGTAATGATGACGTTATTGCGCAATAATACATGACGTCATAAATCAAATTTTTATGTCATAAAGTGGTAAATTAAAAAATAAAATTGAACTGTTCAAGTGTTTTGCTCAAAAACATTCAAAAAAAGAATTATGAATTTTGTTCCTTACTTTAGCACCACACTGTATAGTGCTCATCTACGGTGTAAGATATTGGATCGTAATAAACTAATTAGTATTTAATTTCGAATGTAGAGGCCGGTTTATTTTCGATGGTTTTAGCTGATTTTTCATATATCCGATCATCACACAAGGAAACAAGAGACAATACGATTACGTGCTACTTTTTTGAGAAAAATTTAATCAGTTTTGTCTTTAAGTTATTACCTTTTGTTTATGAGATACAGGGCGTTTTGATTTTCTGTCGATTTCTTTAAATTTCAGTAATGTTTTTATTTTTTAATCAATTTAAAAAATTAAAATTTATGCAATTACAGATTTTTATGTAAAATCGAACAATGTACTCAATTTTTTTATATCTTTTAGTTTTTGAGATATAAACCAAAGTTACTTTTTTAAAAAATAGAAATAATAGTTGGTTGTGATCCTAAAAAATTGCTATTTTTTCCTGTTGTCAAAAATATATAATTTGATTTGTTTTTTTTTTATCCAGAATTCAATATTTAAGTGTTTCCAATAAAATTTTTACTTCTACTAGACACAACACTTATTATTTTTTGCTAATTAATAACAAGCTTATATTATTAAATAAATCTACTGATGCAATTAGTTTAATTAGATTAATTGATCTAAAAAATCTACAAAAAACAACTCTATGTTACTTCATAAATAAAAAAATTCCGGCCAAATTATTGCTGTTTTACACGCAGTGAGAGCTATGTATCTCTCAGCTTAAAGCCGTTAAAGACCTTTAAGGGTCTTCTAAAGCGGTGTTTTTTTGCGGATAGTTCTCTTATAGTTAATTGTGTTACCTATAATTATACATCAAATAAAAGCTTTTTTAATTGTCAGCAGGTGCCATAAAGTTTTTTTAAAAGAATTGTTTATATCAAAAAACATAATTTTTATACTTTTTTTTATTTTTCTCTAATTAAAACTTAAACAAAAAATCTATTTTTTTATTATGTTATGTACATTACATTTTTAAAGACAGGTTGTCAAATTACATAAAATAGTATATTGTTTTTTTGTTATAATAAATTTTCGTTAAATGACTTTTTTTTAGACAAATGGACTGTACCTTCAGGACTTACCTATGTTAGTTCATAAACAATTATACAATTAATTCTATAAGTTATAAAAAATTATTTCAAAATAGTATTTGATTGATAAATATCAAAAGTGCACTCAATTGTAATAAAAACAATATCTAATATTTATAAATAAATAAACAAATTTATATAAATAAATAAAATATAAACAATTATTAAATCCATTTTTTTGCTAAAGGTCATGGTTGCTAAAGAACGTCATTTTTCGTCTAAAGCCGAAAAATATTTTTCGACGGCAAAAATGGAAATGCTAATGGTTGGTTAATTATTTACTAAATGTTTGTTGAAAATAAATTTAACAATAAATTAACTACTTGCTATCAATATTAAACGTACAATTGGTGCAATTTTGGAATATAATGAGATGAGTTAAACTGTTCACACCTATGGCAGAATTATTAATATTTTCTGTCCCTGTAATGTTTCTGTCACATGCCGCCTGTAATAAACTTCACTGCCACAACTTATTAAAGTCTGTTTGTGTTTCTGTTTAATATAGTTACTTGTTCTCTCTCTTGTTCTATTTCTTCAAAATCGAGAATTTTACGAGCAGTGTCTAGTTTATTCTTTAAAGAATCATCCACGCATCCCTCGGCAACATTAGATAACCGTCACCTTCCATGACGTTTTAAAGAAGTTAAATTTTCTTTAGCATCTCGGAGGTCCATTAAAAACAGTGTCCTGTGAATTCTTTAGGACTGGGAAGATTTAAATATGTCGCAATTTCTTGTGGTATAGAACCAAATTTATGTATGCCAGCAACCTGCTTGACACATTTTTCGTTTTGATATAGTAAAAAAAAATGCCTATCACTTATATCTCTTGAACAAAAACATGCATATTTTCTATATTATTCTAAGTATTTTCCTGTTACAGTAACAGTAAATGATCGGGATTTATTATATTGGTTTTGTTACTTATAATATTTATCAATTACGCAAAGTCTAAATTTTTTGTGTCGTTCACTGTCATGTGAGCCAATTCCTTACGCCGACATGCACCCGCAATTCCAAAAATGGTTGCAACCTGTTATAAAATAATCACTCTTAATTGAAATTTGGAAATTAATTATTTTCCAGTGACATACCCTACACAGTAAATACTTGGCATCTGGGGCATCAATAAGAAACTTGTGAAAATCTTGCTAAGATAGAACCCTAAATTTCTTAGGTAAATAGTCGTTATGTTTACTTTTAAAAATGCGTGCAGTTTTATATATTTTGATCTATCCACGTTATGTTTTAAATTCAACATAGCTCTTACCATAGAATAATGAGACCATACAGTAGAAGACTTCATTTGTTAAGATAAATTTGAGAAATATGCTAGTAAAACATTTTTGGAGAGAATTCGAATATTTTTTCCCTGACGGTAAGTTTCAAACCTTTGATATGCTCTCTCATAAATTTCTTTAGATTTTTGCGGGAGCAACTCTATAGAAGCTTAGTTTGCCGTCTCTCGTACCTCAGGAGGAATACACATTAACTCATCTTCACCCGACATTTTAATGGTTTATTTATTTTTTCGTTGTTGACTGAATGTCACATTGACAACGAAATAAAAATTTCATGGCCATTTGATTAATAGTGTAAGTATTTTTTATTCAGTTTTCTCAACAGAATTCTTTACGTAATTTCGTAAAAGTTTTGTAGTCGAATAAAAAATTATGTATGATATATGCCAGAAAAATTTTGTTTTTCGTCTTTATAACATAAATAACAATTTTGTTAATTAACATGTACTGTTAATTATACATCTTTATGTTATCTATCACTTATCTTATAACATTAGTACAATTAGTCAATAAAACAGCAAAACCAGACCGCAGTTATGGTTTGGTTAAAGACAACTTTTCGGATATAAATAAATCTACATTAAAAAAAAAGAATTTTTAACAAATTTAAAAAAGAATATTAAAGAAATTAAAAAAACAACAAAATGTCAGTTTTTTAAACAAGATGATTAAGAGAAAACTACGTCTAACAGCATTCAGTTTTGATCTTATAAGTTTATTTAAAAAATGACAACAAAAATTTTTAGAATATTTATTATATTGTAGTAAATGTTTTTGGGAATGTTGCCACTAAGCATAGTTATAAAAATAAAAACATTGTTGCTACACGCTTTAAAAAAAACACTAAATAAAAGTAAAAAATCGAGACTAATTATTGTTTCCACAAATATCCTTTTCTGAAAGCTTTTCCTGACAAAATTTTAGAGAATAATTCTGCATTAAAGTTACTGACATAGGGACAATGTTATTTTACCTATATCAGTGCCATTTTTTCACCAGCATGACAAAAATGTAATTTTGCAACAACACAATATTAATATTATTTAGCTATCTATTTACTAGATTTCTAATTTAATTTTTTAAAATTAATAATATTTTTAATTTTGATTTATTTGAATAATTAGCGATTTCTTTTATTTCGAAAAGTTTAACGAAATTTTTTATTACTATTTTGTTTTGTAAAAGTTTTCCAACTCGTAAATTTCAAATTTTTTATTATTATTATAATATTTTTTTTTGTTTTGTTTATGAATTTCGACTGGACAGGGCAGAGCACAGGACCCACAGTCACAGCACCCACCCACTCCCATAAGAAGAAGAAACGCCAATAAAAAATTACCACAAAAATGATAATCGAAATACTGCACGCCGAGTGAAACATGAGTGGTGTGGAAAGGGGGGCGACAGAAATAAAAAATTACCACAAAAATGATAATCGAAATACTGCTCGCCAAGTGAAACATGAGTGGTGTGGAAAGGGGGCGGAAACACCACCCCCCTTTGATATCAAGACTTATCGCTTTTTGTACCTATATTTAGCTCTTATCTACACACAAATGTGCAACATTTCCGTTCCATATTCTCTTTTGCGGTTTCTTAGTCATCATCATTACTCATCATGTTGTTGTATCAAATTATTTAATAAAATAATAAGAAAAAAAAATAATTATTACATTTTTAAAAAAAAAATATTAAAACTACTTAGGTCCGGTTTCTGGAAACGAATTTAACTGGCCCGTTAGTTTAACCGTGGTTTAAAGCAAGAAATGGGTTTCTGAAAACTCGGTTTAAATTTAACTCTGCAAATTTGCACAGTTAAACTAACGCGCCACTTGGGCGAGTTAAATTAAACTGTCAACAATAAAATCTGAGAAGTGTGGTTATGTCTTTGTATTTTCCGTGCTTTCTTGGCTATGGAGGCTATCTTTTGAAGTCTTATCTTTTTGTTAATGGGGGGGCCGCTTTAGGCCTTCGCCCTCGTGAATTGGAGTCCCATCTTAAAGCCTTGGTTTTTTGACTATAGAGGCCCCATTTAGGGCTTTGGCTCTTTCGCAATAGCTCATCGCGGCATCGCACGGACGTAGCTGCATCCCTCACTTAAAATATGCTCAAATTGCAATCGGTAATAATGAGCAACCACTTGTACCATACCAAATGAACAAGAAGGCAAAGCTCTAAAAGAGAGCCCCTATGGTCAAGAGGGCAAAAGTCTAAATCGGAGCCCTCATGCTGAAAGGGACGAAGCCTTAAAAGCGAGTCTCTAATATCAATTGTTACAATAAACAGTTAATTTAATTGTAAACAATTAAAAATTTATTTGCAAAATATTAGTATTGCAATTAATACTTTAATCAATTAATCTGTAAAGTAAAAAATTAACTGATTATTGCTCAACACAGACCAAGGGTTATTCGGGACATTCGGGTGTTTAGAGAACGAGCGAATTCTTTTAAAAAATACTCAGATCCCGAATTTCGTGTTCGATAATTTTTTTTTAGTCAACGTAGCGGCATCGGTTTCTTTGTTCTCAATGATACTAATGATAGATTTATATCTTGTGGTCAACACAAAATGTGTTACACGTTCTATTTTTTATCACTTTGTTGAGACATTTTAAGTCCTGTCACTACGATAAATACAAATTTTGACACATCGGAGGTGGCGCCATCTTATAGTATTTTAGTAAAGTCACTATATCTCTTCCACAGCCTCCTAAATTATTGTATAAGAGTGGTGATATCCGGCCTATCACATTTGTAGTTCCAGGCCTTTTTTTTGTTTCTTAGAGGGAGCTACAGTACTCCTAACCTATAAATTGAATTGCGACAAATTAGTGTCAGTGTCACATGTGTCAAACTGTCGTGATTAAAAATTGGAACCACAATTTGAGTTGAGTTTGGGGTATCCCAACGTATACTAAGTATTGAAGTATTCAAAATACTATAAAGGTAGCAAAATGCGGCAAATTTCAAGTTTGATTTTGTCGCGTCGCTGACATGTAACGTTTCTAATGCTTGTTTTGCATTTTCGAAGAAAAACAGTCTTATGGCAAAATTTGTGTGGATATATCGGTTAAAACAAAAATCACAATAATGAAAGTACCGATACAGCTAAGGAAGATTTGTTTTCACGAGTAGATCACTGTTGCTATTTGTAAAGTTTTAACGCGACGGCGACGTGGTTGAAGCAGCTTGGTGACTGTCAGCGGGAATTTTACTCCGTTTTTTTTTTGTAAAAAGTTCTAGAAAGGGACGTTATAAACATTTAACAACATTGGCTGGCTTGCGACTTAACCCGTTACGAAGATCTTAGGCAAGGTGGAAAGGTAACAGCATGTTATGAGGATAATATTACATAATAATATTTCTGGATAGAGAAGAGACTAGAAGAACGTTTATACCTATGTAAAAACCAATAAATTGCATAGAAAAGTGTGTGTTTTTGGGGAAGAAACGCATAAAATGAAACGTAAGACACTAAGAACAAAATGGCCAAAGTCTAGAGACATCGTGCATCCTCATCCTCCTAGACTACAAACAGCTGATTTTTAATTTATGGCTAAATTGAACTAATACAGAAAGAAGGAACAACATTTAACATGAGAGAAAGCTGGAATATTTTTTGTAGTATCTATCTACTGGAAATAAAACAAAAGGTGAAGAAGTTAATTTAATTTAAGAAGTTTTCGTTATTTTGTATAAATTGGAAAGAAAATTTGAAGAACTTTATTGTCGCAAAAATCTAATTTTTCTTAATCAGCAGACTATAAATAAATAAGTATTACATTCATAAATTTAAATATTATATTTATTTCTAAAAGGGAATAATTCAGTAATCTGAAAATTTGTACATGACTATAATAAACTACTTTGTTCAAGTTCATGCAGTACTAAATTACACTACATATTTTTAAGTGTAGATACCTTAAATATGGTAGGCAAAGCTCCAGCAATTAATATCTTGCGCTTGTCAGTATACAAAAAATGTCTTTTGTAAAGTGTTTACTACAAACTAACGCATGCTCAGATAGACTTGAAACATCTAATTAAAAAAAACAATTTAATAAAAAAGTTTATTATATTCAAAACCGTACCAGTATGTGTTTCTAAAATATTTTTTCACTTTAAGTTTAATTCAAATGTTGCAGGAAAATTATGGTAAATAATATTGTCCTCAAGATGGCAATCAGTAACACAACACTTTCTTTTAAAAGGCATTTTAATAAACGTAATTAACACAAACAAGACAAAAAAACAACAACAATAAAAACAGCAAAGACAAACTGAAAAATACAACAACACGATACCAAAAGCACGAAATAATTCAATTTGAAATAATTTGAAGTTTTGAAGAAAATCAACAATAATTATTGCCTAGGATAATTATTAAAATAATTTAAATTTCCCGCAGAACGGCAAACGTTTCGTTAATCGGTGTGTAGATGTCGCTACAGTACTCCCGCTTGTCAGAAACAGTTTTTCTTTAAATGTGACTAGCCGGTTACGTTCAAACTTCCACTTCAAATCTAGGAAGCTGTGATCTCTTCAAAGTAACGCAATTCGGCCGCCATTTTGATTCCAAAATTAAGCGGTAAATTTGAAATGTTAAACTAATAATGTAATATTTTCAAAAAATTACATTCACAACCAAAACTTTTTGTATTCATCTGTGTGTAATTTGTAAAGTTTGAGGAAGCGGCAGGTAAAAATAAAGTTGTAAATTAAAGGAAAATTAGAAATGACAACGTTATTTATTTATTTTTTTCTTCCCTATCTGGGGTGTCAATGTTATTTCTAATAATACACGATTTCTTCCAGATATTTCATTTATTTAAAGGTGGTATCACCTTTCTTCAGTTCCACCTACAAATCTTACTTTCAATATCTAATCTGTAATAAAATTTTACTTATGACAAAATTTTCTACATATATAGAATTAATTAATTTATACATATTTAATATAAATTTAATTAAAAAATATAATTTAAACTAAAAATAATACTTAATTAAAAAATAATAAAAAAATTATGAAATATACAATTTAATACAAATTTATACGTAGTTATTTATTATGATTGGGAAAATTGTGATTATTATTATTTAATTATTTATTATTATTATTATTTAACTGCGGCTTTCATGGCCACGCTACGACTGTCCTGTTTGGTTGTAATCCTTTTTTGTTGTTCCCTAAGTGTAAAGTAAACTCTACTTTTAACAAAAATATAAATTAAATTTTTCAATAGACCATGACAATTGGGGATGGGTGGTATATTCTCCACTTCTGTTAAAATGTCCACTAGTTGATTCACGTTGATTTTGTTATTAAGAATTTGCTTTTCGTAAAATCTAAATTTTACTTCACACTCGTATAAAAAATTGAATAACTGCTGGCTTGCGTAACACAGATTTTGTTTTTCTTCTTTGTATTCTCTCAATTTTGTGAAATGCCCTACCGAGATGTTATCACCGTGTTTCAAAAGGAGAGAAGAATAGCACGTGTGGCAATTTTTAAAGTTCATTTTAACCTTTAATAACAAAGCTCCAATGAAGTTGTATAAAGCTTCTTTGACATTTTCACTTAATTTACAATTCGCAAAATGTGCCATTAGTCCATAGTGAATTGTTTCATCTTCATCATTGAATTGCGTCCTTGGTTTTAGAGTTGTTATCGAGGCACAATAGTGAACCAAGTGATGGGCATCAGCAATTTTGTAATTTCCGTGGTGTATTTTCCCCTCAAATTGTGACAGACACACCATTCTGAGAGCAAATTTAAATTCTCTGGCATCAGGTACGGACCGTCTTCTACGAATAGAAGAAAATAAATTTTCTAACGCATCCTGAGTTAAACGCCCCAACATAAAATAATCAAATTTTTCGCGATTCAAATATATTTCTTGCAAATCCAGGTCCGTTTTTGTAGCTAAGAGGAGTCCTGTTTGAAAAGGTTTCCAAACCTTGTCACCTAGAGTGATATTTCTAATTATATTCATAAAAGAATAGAAGAATCGTAATGTATTTTCATATTCCTCTTCATTGGCATATGCAAAAGCTAGCCTTTGGCATCTACTACTCATTAATTTGAACCATTTATGCATAATAATAATAAACCATGTCGTCGTTTGATGTTTTGCTTCTATCTTATTACTACCCACATAATAAAGAATTGCTGCTGCAACGTCGTGGTTTAATAAAGCAACACTTAAGGCAGTGTTCATTTTTTCAAAATGGTTTGGATTAATCACATTTTCTTTCAGACGGGGACATAACTTAATTACATCATTTTTGTCCATTTGCATAACTTTTTTAATCGGATCCAACGAAATTTCTTTTGACGGTAACTGAAATTCTTCACGAAGTTTTTCAGTCAGGAAAAACTTGTGTCCATTCGTCAACGCCCCGGCAACGTTCTTAAAAATATGTACCGGGTCAGGCATTATAAATAATTTTTCTTCAGAATTACAAGGGTGTAATGTAAAATTCTTAATTTCGCTGTGTTTACCAGCCACTACGTTTAGTAGTCTCCAAAACCCTCTATTTTGTGGACCGATATCAGAAATTACGACACGAATTGAAAGTCCAATTTCATGTGCTTTTGTGATTATTGTCATGATTTTTGATAATAAATCTTGAGAAGATATGGAATTTCCTGTGAATTCATAAGCCACTGTTTGTTTCCACCTACTGGTTACACCTGCCAACATGAATACTAATCCATGCGTGGCCAAATCATCACGTTTTCCTGCAGAGCCATTGATTGAGGCCCGACCCAAAGTTGTGGAGATTGAACTGTCATAGACAAGGCCTGGTTTATTTGCCATTTCATCAATAAGTAAGCAGGCATGCTTCTCATGGGGCTGGAATGATGCTACCTGAAAGTAAAAGAAATCTGAAGTGAGAACTTAGAAAAAATTTCGAACACCATAAATTAGTTTAAAAAACAAATTAATTTTTAAATGACTCAAGGTATGTTACCAACGGAGTTGTTCTACGTACTTTTAGTTTCATTAAATTAAACATATCTTCAAGAATACCTTCCTGAAATTTCAAGTTCTGAAGACGATGCTGTATTGTACGAATACTTGGATATGGGAGATTTTGTTTTCGCAATTCCGTATATCCTTTTTCACCACAGACTAAGTATAATTTTATGGCTTTTGTTACAGTTTCTTCGCTCCATTTCGTTCCTCGATGTGAACCTGTTTTTAGAAATTGTAACTGATCGGGGTTGAATACTTTTTCCAGTCGTTCCTCTTTCTGCTCATATTTTCGTTTATACATGCTACATTTTTTCCCAATTTTTTTTAGAGCGCGTTTTAACTCGTCAATGTAATTTAGAGATGGCTGATGAAGGTTGCTATTTGAAAGCAATTGTGATATTTCTGTCTCTATATCGTCATGAGATAAATCACCCTCATCTTCATCACCTTGTAACTCACTATTATCTAAAATTAAGATAATTGCACACATATTTAGATCTTATTTATATTCTAATAGAAATTTCTTACCATTATTCATATGTTCTGACAATGATTCATCTGTAAGACTAGATTCATTAATCTCTTTATACTTTCTCTTTTTTGTGTTAATTTCAGAGGAACATCCTGGCTTTTCTACATCATTATAAAGATAAATACTATTTTGAAAGGCACTCATTTTCAAATTAGGAACTGCATCATGACGTAATAATCTTCGATTGTCACTTCTGTTTCTTTCAAATTGTTGTTCTGAAAAGTGAACCTGCAATAATTCACTTTTGTCATAACTATACATAACGAATAATAATATACTTACTTCACAAATCATAGACATAGGTTTTAGATCAGATCTTCCAATACTTTTCACCCAATATGCTCTTCTATTAACGTCATTTTGACCTTAAAATAATGAAAACGTAATACGTAAACATTTAATATGAATACAATAAATTGTTAATGTTTACCTTGTGGCAATCTAAATAACCGAAAGCCTTTTTCGGATCTGTTTTTGCAGTACGGTACACAGCATCCAGGCATGTTTACTGTTTTGTAAGCCCTTCAAAGTTTATTCAACACCACAAACGACGACACACTGTATACAAAAAACCAGTACACATTTATACCAATCAAAGGTGGAATTAAATTATTCACGTGCAATCCTGAATATTTTCGAAACGCGATAAAAACCTAAACTTCCACTGGTAACAACATGCAATTGACAAGTCTGGAAACTGTCAGTCCGCCATTTTGATTCCAAATAGTGTTTTCTCTGTCTAACACATTGTCCTTACCAATTGCGCTACTTTGAAGAGATATAGTGACTTTAGTATTTTAGCAAACTGTTAGATAAAACAACAACCACGTTTTAACGGAGAGTTAGCTAACTGAGAGTTAAATTAATTGACGTATGTATCGAGAAACTCGACACTGTTTTAACTCTCCGTTAGTTTAAACTCCCGTCAGCTAACTGCCGGTTTAAATTTTCTTTCAGAAACCGGACCTTAATCAGCTAATGAAGTGGGTCTTAATAAACGTAAGTTAATTATACATAACTATAAATGAATTGTATTAGTTGGATTCATATTAATGATATAACATAAAATCGAAAAAACTTTTTTATGTTAGTTATAGAAAACCAAATTTCATCTATACAAAAACTGCGCTTAATGTCTATAAGGTGACCTTTGGCAAGCGGTTAAATATGTGGTAGGTATGAAATAAAAACATTATATTTGTAAATAACTAAAAAATTCTATTTTATTACAGATTGCACTTTTTTACCGAAAAAACACAGGGGTTTTAAATAAATAGATGTTATAAATAAAAAATAAAATCAAAATTCAGCCAGATTTTTTTTCCTTCCAACACCCTTGTTTTACATCGTTGTTGTTATTGTTGTTTTTGAATGCTTTGAGCTTTAAACACTTACTAACTGAAACCATCTCTCAGATGAACCCAATTTTTAAAAAAGTAATGTTTGTATTTTGGTTTATAATTTAATTGTTATTTTTTGTATTTTTATACTGCGGTTGAATTAGTCTTTAGCTTTAAGTGTTTAATTACTAACTTCTGAATTTAATTTTTTACTCTAAATTTGTTTGTTGTTTTATTCTAATTTTTTTATTTGCAACTACTTTATCTTGCCTATAACGTTCTTTATTACGTTTAAATTTTTTTGGTGTTTTAAGACCACTCAATAAATGTTTTTTGAAAATGAAAAAGGAACTACTGATTTCTGGATCTTTGATGGCTGGTAAATTTGATGGCTGCTGCTATAAAATAACAATTGCTGTTAGAATTCAAAATGTATGAAAAAAATGATAGTATAAAATTATAAAAAATTTTTGCTAAAATTTACGATGAAATAGAATAGTCTTTGTTTTTATGAACCAGTTACTCCACGCTTCTATTTACTATACACATCACAATCGTATCTTATTGCAACTCGTACGACTTTTTGTTACAAGAGTGCATTAATTTCGAGTTAAATTTGGCTGCTTAATTTTATGTAATTTAACAACGCACTTGAGATTTCTTTCCCTTCCAACACCCTTGTTTTTCATCGTTGTTGTTGTTTTTGGATGCTTTAAGCTTTAAACACTTACTAACTGAAACCATCTCTCAGATGAACACAATTTTTTAAAAAGTAATTTTTGCATTTTGATTTATAATTTTAATTATTATTTTTATATGTTATATAGGATTATATCTAAAAAATAAATAATAAAATTAAAATTCGTCCATTTATTTTTTTATTACCCACTTTTTTACAATGTTAATACTGCTTTACTACTTACTACTACTACAATTTTTGTTTTTTTTGAAAACCCAAACTACTACAACGTCGGACTGCGCTGTATCATCCTTCTCTACATTATATCCAATGCTATAGGAATTAGATGACTTCACTGTAAAGTTAGGTGAAAAACGTGGGTTTTCCACTCCATCGTTGTCGTTTTCCATCTTCACAATCATGGTTTTTTCAACAAATCTGATGGAAGGGTTTCACGAATTAAATTAGTAATTAATTCTAAAACAAAATTAATATATTAATAATTTAAAATAATTAATTACACTATCATTTTTACCATCGTTAGCAGTCCATTCATAGTTTCTTTTAACCTTTAATTTTGAATTTTCTTCCTGGTTTTCGCTTATATTGTATTTATACATTTTTTTTTTAAAAATGAATTTTTAAATATGCATGATATAAACTTAACACGAATCAACTGCAACTGTTTGTGTTGAGCTTAAAATACAAACCAATACAAACTAATGCATATTATTCATTATTCAAGTGTTTTTATTCCCTATGAAACCACAATTTATGATAAGAAAGAAGCAGACCATCAGAAATTTATTTACGATAAGTAAAAAACAAAAATAGTGATAAGAATTATTATAAATATATGACATATTAAATTAGATAACTAGCATCCTGAAAAATTAAAGTCGTGCATAACAATGTCGTTCAATCCACCATCGTTATATCGTATGTGCTTAAATGCTGTGTGTAGTAATGTATTTACTAATAATAATAGTAATAATCAGTTAGTTCAAAGATTGCGGGAAGCCCCATTACCAAATAAAATTTGTATCGATATTTTGGAAAATTATCGATGGGTACAATGGGTTCCAATTCGGAGTTTTATCAATGAGTTGAATGGAACTTATAATCGAAATTGCAATCATTCATATGCTGAAGATTTGGAGTGGTTTTTTTCTGCGAATAGATACATTACTTGTGAAGATTGTTATTGGTATGTGCTCTCTGAAAATAACTGAAACTCCATTATAACAAACCGTCAAGCGTGTGTTCGATACACTTATTGGGGTATAGAAAACCATTCGTTAATCGTATGTGATCTATGTTTAAATGAGTTACGAACCAATTTACCTAATTACGCGGCACAATTTAAAAAATTTGAATTTCATGAGCCGCTATTCACTGATAATATATCATAAAGTATTAGAGAAGAAAACAGCCGTTGTGGAATATGTTTAAGAGCTCCATTATTTTATTTAAGTTCATATCGTTATTGCATTAGAGAAGTTCATAATCGACTTGTGCGTTATTCTGATTTCAACCCATTCTATTCTTCTTCTGATTCCTCAGATGATTGAAATTTGTAACAAAAGCCTTTCATATATTACCAAAATACAAGGTGAGTAATTTTATTGTATTGTTGCATTTATCATTCCTTTTTTATTTTTTAGAACTTCAATTGCTGGTTCAATGAACCATCGCTACCGCTTTGCAATTTCATTCTTATCATCATTGTATTTTTTTTTTTGGGGTTTTCTTACCCATCATTTATAAAAAAAAATATTAAAATAATAATAATAAAATAGTCCATATCAAGACTTATCGCTTTTTTGTACCTATATTTAGCTCTTATCTACACACACGTGTGAGGCATTTCCGTTCCATATTCTCTTTTGCGGGTTTCTTAGTCATCATTATCACGCATCCTGTTGTTGTTGTTGTTGTTTCAATCTCTTTTATTCAAAAATATGTGATATGACTCAAGAAGTGGGGAGACAAATTTTAAAGTTAATATGTAATTTTTAGTTAGTGTGATAGTGTATTAGTTACAGCGCAGTGGTAAACATCAGTTTAATGAACAAAGCTACACAACTTATACTATACGAAAAAACAATGGTGTGGTACCGATTTATCTATAATGCAGTAATAATTGTAAAAGAAATAATTTTTTGTCCTCCCGTATTGTAAAGTAGGCTATCATAGTTGTGCATCCACCAATAGTAAGTCGGACTTTTGGAAACTGTGCGGTAAAAATGAGAAAAACACCGGGTCTCACATTGTACGGTTAGAACTACCACAGGAGATGCTTGAGGAAAAAACTAATCTTGCAGTAATATAGTTTATGTATCAAAGTGTACGTACCTAAAATATTGCTACAAATAAAGCTATATTTAATAGAAAAATAATATATTGAAAAAATCGCTGAAACGTCACAGGTCTTACGTCAAACGTTGTGTGAGACCTTAGACAACGCACAGCGTAGTTCAAGTGTGGATCCCCATTACTAACAACAATACGAAATTATAGGTATAAAAGTATATTTTGGAAAAAGTTGCAGTTAATAAATTTTAAAAATGACAACGTGTGTATTTAAGATAATTTTAAAAATAATATGCAATTTTATATAGAACAGAATGTTAAAAATAAACCGCTACAGCGCCATCTATTCAGAACCTGTGTGTTCCTGTCTAGTTAATAAATGTCATTATTCTATGGATCCGTGGCCATTATTGTTGAATGTTGAATCTCTCAGTAATTATCAATTTAGAATTAAAAAGTGTGAATAAAAGTACTGGAAAGACCATTGAACATGTTTTAAAGAAAATTATGCAAGCAGTGACAGAGTATTTAAGCCGCATTTGGGTACGTTTTAATGGTTTTTAGAATTTATTTGTACCTAACCTAACTTTTGAAATGGCGCAAAAAAAAACAGAATTTGACTCTTTCGGACAAAAAAAATTATACAAATCTTATGCGGTAGTTAATTTTACAGGCTCCAACTAATCAGGCCCTCGCTTTCAGCTCGGGCCTGAAACAAAGCTGTCGCCTGTAAAATTAAGCCTACCACATACGAATGTAAATAGCTATAAATAGCTATATCGTAATCAACTTGGTAATATGAGTTTTGATGGATGTGAAAATAGAAGAATATTTCGTCGAGTATTAGTGTGTAAAGAATGTTTTAAAAAAGAACAAGAAATAATAATAATTGGTGAACAAAGCTATAATGTAGTTAGTGCTAATTCTAAAAGTCAAAATAGAAGTGATGTGAACGCTGATAGTGATGATTCAAGTGTAAAAAGTTATTGGCCTAATAGTAATTTTAAAATAGATATAATATGTGATTCTCAATCTGAACTTCATCAAATAATACAAATTTATGTAAGAGAGGAATGTAATACATGCAGAAAAGAGTGTTGGAGAGTTGAAGAAGTGGATCCAGCTGCTGCTCAATATAGATGTTTTAATTATGTATAGCAAGTAATAAAAAAAATCTCTAACACTCTTTTTTCACATAAGTTCAAAAAAACATTTATTAGTAATAATTTTTTACCCTTATAAAAAATATGTTTTTATATTATAATAATTAAGTAAAAAGATTTTATATATGTATGTATATCTTCTTATATTATAATAATAATAATTAAAAAGATTTTAATTCTAACAAAATGTTTTTATTTTTATTTTATATTATTAAACAACCATCTTTGCTTTTTCCCCTCATAAAAGACTACCAGCTTTTAAATTTCCCGCCGCCACCTTAGGCAACACAACATACACCACACATGGCGTCATCAGTGGTGCATAAAAGAGGGTATGCAGCCGCCATCTTGTTTTTTCCCTCATAAAAGACTACCAGCTTTTAAATATCCTACCGCCACCTTAGGCAACACAACATACACCACGCATTTCTAACCAATCAAAACGCTGGAAATCCACAAATGATCTTGAAACCGTATCTTGAACCTCCATAAGAAAATACATAGGATTTTGATCCCGTTCTCTCATAGCTATTCTACTAACGTCATCAATACAGTCGATCCATCAACTAATTTACCAATTAGTTCATTAACCTTAACTCTTTACCCTCCTGCATTAGTTAAAAGGGTGCAACGACTTTTTCCATCTCTCCAACAAAATTTGATTGTTTCTAAATTAATTTAAATAGTAACCGTTTAAATAAATTTGCATTTAATAGTTAATTATTTAAATATTATTTTTATTTAAAATTTTATTATTAAAATTTTTCGGTTTTTTTTAATCGTTAATTTTGAATTTTCGTAAGCTAATTTATCATTATTTAACATAAAAATTTCATTAGTTATTTTTTTTTAAGATTTCAATCTGTTGTGAAAACTTAACACTTTCTTCTTTGGATGACTTGTGTTACCACCATCGTAATCTGATTTTTATTTAATTAGGTTTTCACAAATTCTCTGTTTTGCCTGAATTAACAAACTTTATCAAATCGGTAATATTAAAATTGAACAGAATTCCACAACATTCCATCGCTAAAAGTCGCCTTCTTTGCTAATTTTCATGCAAGGTCACCCCTCGACCGAATGCTTCGTTCCTCAAAATTCTACCTGCCAGCCGTCAAACAAAAGAAAGCAAAAAAATCTCAGCTCACGCGTTTACCTATACAGGTATCCACGCATAAAACCACACTTCGAAAAACTTTTTTTAATCCGAGTCTTTTCGTATAAATTTTATCCCGTAATTCCTACAGCAACTCTATCAAAAACCGCAATTAATTAACCAATTAACTCATCTCACGCATTTCTTGATAATTAGAACCGCAACATGCTTAATCTCGCTCTCATTTCGTCAGATAAACTTTTCGCGACCTACCTCGCATTGCGGAGCCCTCTCGCATGTTGCGGACTAATTATTAAACCATTAATTGTGTTAATTCAGCTTCTTTTGTTCATATCTCATAAACGGGTTGTCGTAAAATTATGATTCAAACACTGTTCAACTCCTTTTTCAGTTCCGCTCCTCCTACGCTTTATCTCATTCTCGCAATTCAATTATCTCGCAATCTTGATTCGCGCAGACAAACCATCTAAACCCCTCCATCTTTGCCGAATCTTTCAAAGGTGGCAAAAATTTCGGTTTTAACCACCGTCTCGGCTCTTCGGGAGTCAGTCGTAAATCGGCAGTCGATTGCAAGTTTATAAAGACAAAGCTTGTTTTCATCCGTGCTTTTTTCACTCTTTCACCTCGCTCTCTTTCTCTCTCTGCTTGTTCGCGCGCGCCACCTTGCGGAGTAACAGCGCGTTACTCACTCGCATCACAGCGCCATCTCTTTCTCAACTCATTCAACCCTTTTACTTCTTTTGTAACTCGCTCGCCTGACAGTGCCGTTTTAAATTTAATACCTGTGTTTTATTTTCTTCGTTTTAACAATTTAATTATTATTCTTTTAATTAAATTTAATTTCTCTTACCTAAATTTTTAATTAAATTACCACTTCCATTCATTATTCACCACATTCCCAATTCCCAATCAAAACAAAATTGCACCAATAGAAAGACCGGTGACACTTGTTCTTCCTGTATTTAAATTTCAAACGTATAAACTGATTTTAAAACCAAGTTCTGGGTTGATTAGTTTTAAAATTGTTTATTTGTTAAACACAAATTTTTGTTTCGTTTTTTGTTAATAAATTTAATTGTAGTGTAAATTGATTTATACTTCACTAATCCTTCTATTTGTCTTGCAATTCGGACTCACAATACGACTGAGTTTGATTTGATTTTATTTTACAGCCGTAATTTTTTTTTTTCCTTTTTTGGTTCCCCTTAAAAACAAAACACAACGTAGACTTATCAAAAAATTTAAGTTGAAAACCATCATTTAGATCAATCATATAAGCAGTAGAACAAATCTTTACAATATTGTATTTTTGTAGCGTCAAAAGCGTATTCTTGCTTTACGCCAAAGTGCGCCAAAATGTGGTTAATAGTAAATTTATTTTTAAACCCTGTGTC
Organism: Tribolium confusum; assembly: GCA_029207805.1. Classification (NCBI taxonomy): domain Eukaryota; kingdom Metazoa; phylum Arthropoda; class Insecta; order Coleoptera; family Tenebrionidae; genus Tribolium; species Tribolium confusum. The sequence goes on along the minus strand of JALGAY010000008.1, from coordinate 20,434,032 downwards.
ACATACCTGCGTTAATCTTGCGTTAAAGTTTTTATATACTTATTTTAACTGTTCTTACAGTGAGTTAATGCAACTAGTTCTGCACAAAAATATAACGTAGAAAAATGCATTGCAATCATAAGATCTAATAATCCGCTGCTCAGTTACCTATATGCCCAGTACCTTTATATTCCATTTTCGTAGAAGATGACAAAAAACAAGTCGAAATAAAAAAAACTTTTTGTTCAAAGTACAAAGATTGGCTTGTACGCACTTGTTCTATCATACTTAAAAAAAAATAAAAATTGAACCTTGTAATTCTACACAAGGTAGTCGTCAAAAAAAATTGTTTGAAAAATGTTCTGAGCGAACCAAACAACAAGATTAAACAACTTTGTGACAATGTAACACACGAATTTTTAATTGCTGCCTTGAAAAAATGTTAAAATTCAACAGTTTCATACGGATCTGAAAAAGCTGTGGACGTATCTACTACTAGATACCTTCTTGTCAGAATATGATTACATAATATACTGTAATAATACAATAATCTAAAAGTATGCAAAGCATTATTTTTTCTACGTATATAAGACCAAGTTTTAGAACAGAAAAAACTGTGCTACTCTGCCAATGATTAAATTTTCGATACTTGTGCTTCTGTAAAATTGCAAGCGTTGCTTAACCATATTACTCAACAATTTTCTTTTTAAAAATCTAAAAGTATATTAAAATTAATTAACAAACTTTTTGTATTTCTCTCCAAATAGGGTTGTGACGGATTCTTAGGACACAGCGAATATAAGCAAAGTTTTAAAAATGATAAGGCGACCGATGCAAATATGTTCTTTTCATCTCTTGTACCCCTACGTTTGATAAGTACAAATTCGCTTTTTTTGGAAAAATCCGAAACCGTTATTGACAGTATTCTGCGGGCCAATCATATTTACGTTCGTTAAAAAAACACCTGATGTCATAAGAGAAGAAGTAAATAAAATCCAAAATAAATTTTCTAATTTAAAGAACACAGTATTTAATTTTAATGCTAAATTATTACAGTAACTCATTGTCTATTCCTCTTAATAATCGATGGTAAAATGGCACAAGCTTTTATGTCAGTTTGTTCTATCTCAAAGTTTCATCAAAGTAAACCCGTTTAAGAACAAGCAATCAAACTTGGCCTCTCACCACTTTATGTACGCATTAAATTCATAGAGTTCGTACTTCATATAAAAAAGCAGAGAAGCAACAAAAAAACAAAAAAAGTGAAAGAAAATGCAAAGAATCAAATCCACGAAAAATTCAAACAAATTTTGAAACTGAACACCGATGTGATGAAACAAGGAATAAGTACCACCAATGATAGAAACACCTCACGTAGATTTTTCCAGAATCCTTCTTTTTCTTCTAAAATTACTTGTGTAAAACAAGATTTAATCCATAGATCTAAAATCATCTTAGACACGACAAGAAGTGAAACTTTTGGAAATTTTGTGTTATGAAAGTACCTTCATTTCTGCGGCTATGTTGCCCATAGTTATGTTGACGAAAAAAGCACAAAAGGCAAGAAATAAAGACAATTGGTTTTATCGACGAGAACACTTTCATAAAAGTAATAGAATACACACAAATAAAAATTAAAAAAAATATTATTATGGAGAAGTGGACAAGGCAGATAAACTATTTTATAAAACCGACGTTTCGAATCTTTATTAGATTTTTTATCAAGGCTTATAAGTAATGTCAAACTTCGTTAGTCATGGTACCAACTTGTTTCGGTCAGTGGTCGCCGTAAAAATTGGTACCATGCCCAACGAATTTTGAGATTACTTATAAGTAAGGCTTGGAAAATATGCAGTAAAAAAAGGGCCAAATAAGCATGCAAATAAGCACTAAAGACTTATAAAATAAGCAAGTATTTATGGCAAGTATATCGATTATATGCGTTTTACATATGAATTTATGCATTTTTGAATTGTTAATTGCTTAGCAAATAATAATGTTAATAACTAAATGTTACATTTATATCTAGGAATAAAACACCATTTTATTGAAAATAATATTTTTATTAATATTCTACATAATCATATTAAATTATCTTAAAAATTAAATTAAATGAGTCAAATGACTAATGAAATGATAACAATTACAAAATTTATTTAACTTTTATTGTGGCAACAATATGTTATTAAACATTTTTCTAATGTGTCTAGTTGTAAACTATGCCTTTTATCTGTCAACACTGATTTATAGGCAGAAAACGACCGTTCAACATCACATGATGTAATGGGCGCGAATGTAAAGCAATGAATATTTACATCACTGCTAATTTCTTCAATTTGAGATTTTTTGCCCTCGATTATATCATTAATGTTTTTTAAAATTAGATATCCTGTATTTTTACTAAGTACTTTCGAAAATTTTTCTTTGATTGTAGTAGCTTTTTTATTACCTATACTATCAACTTCCATTTTTAAATTATTTACAATACTAAGACTCTCATTTAACGAGAGGCCTTGGGTTTCTAATTTTGTAATTGCGTCTGCGATTTTTGTATAATTAGTCTTAATAAAAATTAGATCGTTCTTGACATTTGGTTTAGCAAACGTTTCTACACAAATTTTTACGGCATTAGATGACTCAATGTCAAAATCGCGTACAACAGCTTTTATTTTGTAAAAATTTTCTGCCAGAAAATTTGCACATTTTAACCATGTTCCCCATCTTGTTAAAATTGGTTCAGGTGGTAAAGGCGTATCAGCTAATTTTTCTTTATACACTTGAACTCTAAGTGGGGCTTTTATAAAAACCTTTTTCACGTTAGATATTAGAGTATTGACAAGAGGAAATTTATTTCTAACCTCTTCTGCTACGCGATTTAATCCATGTGCTAAGCATGTTATATGTATAAAATTTGGATAAAATATTTTCAAGTTTTGTGCAGCTTTTGTCATGTATGGAGCAGCATCGCTAACCATTAATAGTATATTTTCTTTTGGTACTAAATCAGGCTGATAGAAGCGAGTTAAAGTTTCATCTACATATCTGGCAATTGTTAAACTGTTGGTTTTGTCTAAAGCTTTTACGTTAATTAAATGTCCTTTTGTAGAATGACTTTCTATTAAGCTACCTATTACAAAATTTGCAATATATCTTCCTTTTGCATCGGTAGTTTCATCGACAGAAAACCATACAGGATGATTTTTAATGGATGTTTTGATTGAATCTAATACAGATGTATAACTTACGTCTACATATTTCTTACGTAGAGTTGAGCTGCTTGGTACATTTACGTCTTGTATGATTTTTCAAGAAGTTTTGAAACATGGGCATTTCAAGTTTATAAATAGGAATATTGCAGCCAATAAAAAGATCACATAGGGCTTTGTTATAGCTTTCTTGTCGAGACATGTTGTTTGTTGCGGTAATTAGTTGAACCAATTGTTGTCTGGGCTGACTTAGTTGCGATTGGGATCTGGATTTATGAGCTGCTGTGGCTAAGTGTTGGTCAATTTGATATTTCTTTTCACAAGTAATCTGCAAAAAAAAAACCGTAACCTGTCAAACACCCGTTTTACAAAAACCGTAATTTCAAAAATAAACTTAAAAATATTTAAAATTTTTGCTTACTTACATTTTTATTGCAGACATTGCAGTAGACATGGTTTGAATCAATAATCTTGAAACAATTTGTTTTACCAATCCACTTTTTCAAGAGATCTAAAGGGTCACTTGCGTACTTTGGCATTTTTAAAAAGACTTTTCTGCACCGAAGTGATCAAACTCAGGTCAACGTTTAAAATGAGACAACTTGAAAAATATCATTTGCTTAAATAACCGCTTACTTGAAAAATATTTTAATTCCTACTTTCTAAACAGAATTTGCATAGATAAATTTATTATCCCCGGCACAATTGAGAAAGCGGCTTAACTCAAAGGTCCGTCATAAAGATTTGAGTTTTACCCAGGTACCGAGAGAACAATATAATTTGTAAAGAAATTGTAAATCAACCAAATTATGCTTGAAAACACTGCAAATGTGCGAAAATAGGCAATAACTTATTTTGCATATGCATTTATCAATTTCGTATAAAATAAGCTCGTATGCACTTAATATGCATAATGCATATAATCCAAGCCTTACTTATAAGCCTTGATAAAAAATCCAATAAAGATTCAAAACGTCGGCTTTATGAAATAGTTTATCTGCCTTGTTCACTTCCCCGTAATAATAATTTTTTAACTATATAAATAATAGACGTAAAACACCAATACAAATAAAAATGTTTATAATTTTCTCATAGTTTTGTCAGATTAATATGCTTATAAATATATTTTGTACCGAACCAAGAACAAAAGACAAATTAGAGCTTCATATTGACTCTAAAATCTTTTATATTAGGATAATATTTTTTTCAGTAAATAAATATGTTTAGTTACAAGTTTAATGGTATTAAATAAAGCTGAATGTTTTGGTTAACTTCAAATAGCTATATTCACAATCGACTCAGGGGGACATTCACAAAGCTCGATAAGCGATTGTAAGTTACAATATTCGATAAAGTAATTCACGGACAAATTGCAAATGCGTATCCATGGTGTCCGTAAACATTATGTTCTGTCATGCAAACTGAATTCTCTAAAAATTGCATGTAGTTGCAAATTGTCGGTAAGCGTTTGTAATTTGCGGATGATTGGCACCTCCCGCAAGTGTATTTTAGTTAGTTCTTGTTTAATTTCGCGATCTACAATGGCTTTTAATGCAGCGGTAGCAGCCGAAATATTAAGTAGTGGTAGTGAAAGTGATGAAGAGTATCAGACAAGAATCCATAACTTTAACATCAATAGTGTTTCTGACTTAAATTTCTACCGAAGTACAAGAGTAACCAGACCAACATTTGCCCATATAAAAGAATTACTATATAATAATCTAACAAGAAGAACGAAACGATCGAATGCTGTTAGTGTTGATTTACAACTTTATGTAACTCTGCAATTTTTGGCTAGCGGAGGATTTCAGTGGTTAGTGGGAAACACCACGAACACCTTACAAGCTAGTGCAAGCAGAATTATTCGAGACGTTGTGGGCAGTATTGTGGACATTGCATACCAGTTTATCAAATTTCCGGAAATGGAAGCATATGCCCATATTAAAGAAAACTTTCACATGATTGGCCAATCAGGAAGACTTTGTCATGGTTTTCCGAATGTATTAGATGTAATCGACTGTACACACGTACGCCTGCAAAAACCATCTCAAAACCCGAATCAGTACGTTGATAGATTTTTTCATCACAGTATTAACGTACAACTAGTATGTGGACCTGATTTAACAATTTTTAACATTTTTGCTGCATATCCTGGTGGAAATCATGATTCTTATATATGGCGAAACAGTGCTTTACAGACAGCATTTCCAGAAAGACATATATTCCCTGAAGGGTGGCTCATAGGTCTTGGACTAAAGGTATTATTGGGAAAAAAATTATCTATAAAATTATTTTATAGGTGACTCCGGCTATTCGCAGAAAAACTGGTTAATGACGCCAGTAGCAAACCCTAGATCAGTTGCTGAAGAATTGTACAACGCCGTCTATATAGCAACACGCAATCCAATCGAGAGATGCAATGGTGCTTTGAAATCTCGTTTTCGATGTCTAGCAATGACTGGTGATGCCCTTGCATATTTTCCGGAAAAAGTGTGCAAGATTATTATTGCGTGTTGTGTACTGCACAACATTTGCGTTCAGCAAGGAGAACGGATGGACATCGAAAAAAATGTACGTCATTTACTTGTGCAAGAATACGACGTACAACCACATCATCACGGTGATATTAATGATGATGTACGCACTAGGTTGATTAGAAATAGGTTTACGGTTTAAAATTATATAAATATAAAGAAAATAGATGTAAAAAACTTTATTTAAAAAAATAATGAACTCTTGTTAAAGCACCTCAACCTAAATTATTTTGAAACTAAATTTTTGTCTTTTTTAATTGAAGAAGTTTGTCTTCAATTTCTAGTTTCTTTTTCATGGTTTTATTAAACGTTTTCAGTTCCTCAAAAATGTTCTTCAAACCAACATTTGTCTCTTGTGCTACCTCCAATACTTTACTCTTTAGCGTCTTTTTTTGTTTAGGTGTAGTACCCGTTTTTGCCTTAAATGTAGAAGCGACAGAGGGTTCAAGAATCGTTTCTGTGTTTGTATATGCTTTTTCCGTAAGGAACGGTGATGGAGGTGTAATGGTGATAGTTTTATAACTATGGTCTCCTTCAGGGTTTTCATTTACTACCAGCTCAATATCACCTTCTCCGATATCTGTGCAAAAATATTTATACCATACGTCTGAAACGTTAGAATCGTGAAATGGTTACCTTCAATATCTTTTGGTCTTGTAGATAACGGAGGAGTAAAACTAATCAGGGTTTTAAAACTACAGCCTTCCTCAGGGCTTTGACAAACTGGCATCGGCAGCCCAATATCACCCCCTCCTCGGATACCTATAAACCAAAATTTTTTTACTCAGAAATTTGTTACATCTAATAGCAAAAATCGTTACCTTCAATGCTTTCCTTTCCTATAAAGGCACATAAGAATTTTTCATTTTCGGTTAGAGCTTCCGCTGCATTCTGCCCACCGCCAGTTTTCTTGGCTTCTCGGAAAATTTTGTTGGCTTTCTGTTTTGTGCGAGTCTTCAAGTCCGCAAATTTATTTTTTAGGTCTTGCACTGACCTCACTGCTGGCGAAACTGCATTAATTTTTTCTAACACAGCACACCAAGCGCGATCCCTATGTGCTTGGGTTAGATGCGGACCTTTTAGTTCACCATAAAGCAAGTGCTTTCTTGCTTCTACCTCACGAGTTAGCACTGTCACTTTCTCAGCCGTGAAATTAGCACTTCTTTTTCTTTTTTGTCCATCGGACTTAACTCCTTTACCCATTGCAAGCAAAAAATTTTGAAAGATGCCACAAACGCGTCAGCAACGTGACAGCCAAATTTGCAAAAATTATTGAATTTTCATGACGTCACACGTATTCGATACGCACCGATAAGTTGCCGATAGCTTATAAAAAGTTTGTGAATGAGGTTGCAGTTTCATCGTTAAGCATTTGTATAGTATTTGCAACTTGCAGAACTGATAACGATTTGCAAACCGCTTTCGTGAATGACCCCCTCAGAAGACTTAAAATCTTACAAATATTTTTTAGATATTTACCTAAAAAAAATTTTTTAAATTTTTTGCCGTTTCTTGTCTGTTTCGACCACTGTGCGGCAGTTTGTTTGTAGAGACTTAAATGTAAAAAAACGATTTTTTGAGACAGGATAAGACGGTTCGTCTTAGTACTATTATTTAAAATGTGGTAAAATTCTTGAAAAAAAGTATTCTTGAACTTTGGGTTGCTGCTTATTAAAAAAAACATCCTTAAAATTACAACGACGTTTAGAAAACCCACAACCGTTGTCTGCAGACACAAACCACTAAAATTAAAACCAAAATTTTGAGCGAGAAACTACATCAGAGTGCATTAGAGTTATGTGTAAATTTTCAGGCAAAAAAATACTTAATAAAGTGCAACGTAAGAACAAAAACAAAAAAAAAGTGGCGTATGTGGCTCAAGAAGTAGATTAGTCGGCGGTGTATTTTGGGTGCTTCTACAAAACAAAATTCTAACAGAACTCACAAAAAAAGATCTTTGAATACTTTTACAATCTACGGACGCAATTGCCAAAAAAAAAATACAATTTGATGTTCTACTAGATTGTACAAATGTATGTTTAGATATGCAAGCGATATGCAATTTTATTTTGTTGGCGCATAGATCACTACTGGCGTAGGTAAATTTCAAAAGAGTGCAGACTTTTTAAAACTAGGCATGCATAACTTAATATAACATAACCATAACATAAACCATGCTTGCTCACTCCTTAAAACAATTACCATCTCGTACTTATAATCTCATTTGATTTAACAAAAAAAAATTTTTTTCAATAGGCTCAAACAGCAACTGTCAGAATTTCAATAAAACCGATTTTAATAAACTTTATAATTTAATGTCAGAAGTAAATTAGTCTTTTTTAAACCATTTAGAAGATGTGAACCAAATATGCCAAGCTTTATGATAAGATTTATACACTTTTTGATATCTGTGTACATTTCGTAGGTTAATTAAAAATAAAATTAAAAAGTCTCGAACTAAGTAAATTTTTTTAAAAATCCAAGACAAAATTAATATTGATTTAATAAGCTTTTAGTTATACATAAACGATAAAACCCGTAATAAATCAATTCATGTAAATGTTTCTTGACATTGCTAATCTACTACAGTCCACAGGTATAGCAAACGCTTTTGCAACATTTTTTGAAAGCAATTGCTTATCACAAGTAACGTTTGACGATTTTAAAAATAACTGCCTTAACAATCTTGAGACATTAATTTTAAATAGTTTTTATCAAGAAAGCGTTCATATGTGCTTGAAAAGATTAAGCACCTAAAAAAGTTCTGATCCAGATAGAATACTTGCGTACATAACTCTGCTTAGGACCAAATGCACCATTATTACATACTTAATCTTAATTACCTAAGGGAGTTTAAAAAGCTAAGTAGTATATGCACCGTGGTTTTAAAAAATCGAATTATGGTTAATCTTAATTAACTAATATTTATCAACTTTTTTATTTGAAACCATAACTGTTGGCAAGTGGCTGAGGTTATTTTGAATTTTGAGATTGGGCACATATTTAATTTTTTTCGTCGATTTAGTAAAGAAGAAGGCGAAAGCGCCAAGTCTCAAACCTCAAAAAAAGACCCACGTTGTCAATATAATCAGCAAAAAATATGCAAAAATATTAGAAGGTAAAAAAATAAACCATTCAAGAAAAATATAGAAAAGCTTTTAACGCCTCTTCACCCATTAAATACTAAAGAGATGAAGCAAACAGGAAAAAAAATAAGAAAATAAAAGCTTAAAAAAAGACAAAAATTTATAAAAACCGGAGGTAAAACTTTGTCTTCTGCAAAAATAGATTTTGTAGATAAGCTGTTGCTATCATTTATGAATAAAAAAACAGTAAAAGCATTACCCAGTAATGTATATTGTAATGCTAATTGCAATATGTTGTTACAATCTATTTTACTTTAACAAAACCAATACCGAACACGTTACTTCAAATTTTTAGCGGAGTAAAACATTAAAGTTTAAAATATTTTTTTTTATGAAACCTATTATTTTGTTAATAAAAAGCTGTCATTTTATTAGACAATGTTAAAAATAAAAATTTTGAATTCATTGCAGTGGAAGAAAAGAAAATTTTACAATACAAGTAAAACAAATATTAATTTTTGTCTTTATGTGTATTTTATCTTTAAGAACTGAACACTAAATTTAGAACTAGTTGCGACATCCTCTAACAACCCAATTGGGAAGAAATAACTATTTCTCCTAGAAATTTCTAGTTATTTTTTCTAGAGGTAACGTAGGTAACACAATATAAATTAGGTAACATATATACGTAGGTAATATATATAAATTTATAGTTATTTTTTCCAAAAATAACGTAGGTAACATAATATAAAAAACTGTAATAAATTAACTTCTAACAGAAAGCTATTTGTGGTACAAAATCAAGACAAAGATCTCTACACACAGTGCGTAGATTTTAAAAATAGTCCGTATCATGTATTTGGAATTCACACAAACTGCAAGTCTTACTTTTGTACCAAAATAAGTTGTAACCTAAATAATTTTACTCCAAAGGAAAGTATAGAAGCCACAACAAAGTACGTACAACAATGTCTTAAACCGCTAGTACATAAAAAAAGCGCATCAGCTAGTCACAAATAAAACTAGCAATTTAGCTGAAAACTTTATGTTTTTGATTGCAAAATTTTCGGGTGCAAGTAGGTGAACAAGACAAAAATAAGATACTATTTGTTTCGAACACAAGAAACAGACTTGTGTTATCAGTATGAACCAAGATGGCAATATTATTCTATAAAAAAATTTACTGGAAAGAGTTTTAAGGTTTTAAAAAAACATACAGAGCGTAAGCTCAAACAGTATTAAAGCGTCAAATGTTGCCTCTTCAAGACAAAAAAATAAAAAATGAATAAATGTTGCAGAAAGACAAGCGGATTACGGTAAAAATTGTAAAAAGTCTGGCTTAGATTCAGAAGATTTGAGAAAGAAAATAAGATTTTATGACTAGTTTAAAAGTCACCCCAAAAAAAAAAACTTTATAGAAAAAGTTACAAAAGATCAAAAGGAAAATGACACTTGGTTCAAAAAAAAAATATAGACTTACTGCATCAACAGTGGAAAAAGTGGCTAAAAGAAAAAAAAATATTTGTTGTTTTTTTACTAATTTGTTCTTTTTTGTATCAAAAAGATTTTATTCCTACCGTCACACAATATAAAATAGTCTCTGAATCCATTGCTAAAAAACACTATAGTACTAAAACTGGAAATCAGGTTAAATATGAAGATTTTTGTGTGAGTTTAGACTATGAGTTTATAGAAGCAACTTCAGATGGTCTTATTCGAGAAGATGGAGTTTTAGAGATAAAATGCCGCTTATCTGAAAGGAATAAATCTACTAGAAAGGCGATAAAAAATTTTCCAAACTTTTGTTTTGACAAAAACAATAATTTGAAAAAAAGACATGATTATTTTTATCAAGTACAAACACAACTCCAGATTACTAGAAACAAGTTTTGTGATTTTGTGGTATAAACAGAGAAGAATATGTCAATTAATGGAATATATCCCAATAATAATTTTTGGGAATCCATATTTAAAAAAGTCAAAATGTAGTTCATGTTATTGCAACAGTTTTAACAAAAACCGTTTATATTTTTATTTTTTTGTACATAAACAAACTACAGATTTGCGCGTTTACATTAAAATCCCTATATGTACTAGAGAAATTGGTCTATATGATTACAAATTATAATAGTTTTAAGAGAGTCCTGTCTGACAATGAGCAACGCGAGTTTTGATATTGTTACAAATCAAATGTAAAAAAATTGAGTTTTATCTTATGATAAATTTGAAATGAAATTTTACATACCTTTGTTACCTGTTAAAAAAAAATTCAATCACAAAATAAAGCGTTGTTTCTGAAAATTAAAAGTCTCAGCACAGCAGAATCTTAATTTTTACTGTCATTTTGACAATTTCTGTAAAAAAAGTGTAAACAGTATTGCGTGTCAGATTTGAGTGTAAAAAATTAGTTTTTGTAAATTTAGATAGACAACATAAATGGGTTATTTTTTCAAGAAAATTGTTATCTAAGATACCAATTTTTTTAAGTAGTTAAACCGCCTACAAAACGCTAAAAATATGAGGTTGTCATTTAAAAAACTAATGATGACGTTATTGCGCAATAATACATGGCGTTATAAGTTAAATTTTTATGTCATAAAGTGGCAAATTAAAAAATAAAAATAACCTGTCGGAGTGTTTTGCTCAAAAACATTCAATAAGAGAATTATGAATTTTGTTCTTTACTTTATCACCACACTGTATAGTAGAATCTGTTTATCCAGCAGCGGCTTTTACACAGAGAGCCACCATAGATTATTAAAAGCACCACAAATGTCAAAAAAGTCCGTGGAGATGTAGTTTGGAACTAGACCTGTATAAATTTGGCGTAAGATTGCAATGCATCTATTGTGCTCCGACCAGGCTAAAAGCCGTATTGCTCACTTGATAAAAAAATTTCTATTACTAGTCTGCTTTTAATTATCTTGCTGCTAGTCTTTAAAGACTTTTCCATATAAAGAAAAATGTGTAATAAAAGTCTGTATTTCTTAGGCAATGAGTGGTCTTTGTTTGGATTTTTTATCAGTATTTTTAAGATTCCTTTCTTCCAAGCTTTTAGAAAATAAGCTGCACGCGTAATAATAAATTGATCATTATTGATAATAATTGCAGATAAGATTTTGGTATTAAAGCTTAATATTATTTTTAGGAAGCTAAATGCTAGAATTTTATACTGATTTTTGTAAAGATGAGAGTAGGGTTCTTGCACAAGAGAAATAAAAATGTTACTATTTTGTACAAACTGCAGGTAGTTTAAAGTTGCGACTTTAGACTTTTGCAAATTAATTTAAGTAATTTTTAAAGTTAGAAACCATAATCGATATTACTGACCTACTCATTATATCTGTTCAAGTACATCAAGCATTAAAAGTAATTTGTACTATGTCTGGTTTCCGTAGGTTTCGCTCTTTGGCAGTCTATACATTTATAATTATTAAAAATTTCGAAACTTCGACAAAAACAGGAGCAGTCTTGCTAGATGTGGCAAAGGCTTTCGACAAGGTATGCCACATCAAACTCATATAAAAATTGATAAAAATTGGACTCCCATATTTTTTGACTAAACTAATTAAAACATCCCTAATGGATAAAAAATTCACAATCAAAATCAATGATGAAAAATCCGATATGACAGAAATTAGAGCTGGAGTAATTTTTTTGCGTCTATACCAGAAAATAATGTCAGATTTGACCCAACCAATAATTTTCTAATTTCTGGAACTAAAGAAAAGTGCAGAAAATGCACCAAAAGCCAAACAACACTATGATCACAAAAATATAACATAAAACTATGTTTCATCCCTAAAAAAAAACTGCTTTTTTTATTTTCATCAGATGTAAGGGTATTATAATTTTTTAAATTTAAATGTTTAATTTATTAGTTGTTTTTTAAGAAGTTAATTTTCTTTGTTTTTGTTATTTTGTTTTTGTTTTACAGAATAAAACGTTATTTTTTTTGTGTATCCTGCAATTAAATTATTATAAATTATTATAGTTCTAGTAATTTTTCAAATAAATATAATAAAATATAACAAAGTTACCTCTCACTTTGCTTGAAGTTTATAGAAAACTTCCAAAAATAAGATGAAATCAAAAAGTAACTTAATCGAAGCAGGCTGTGCCAGTGTAATTGTAATGATGTGCCTAATGTTAATACCCACTTCCACGGCTTGCTCTGATTCAGTTACTTTTTGATCTCACATTACGTTTTTCCTACAGCAGGGCAAAAAAAAAATTAAAAAACCCAAAAAAATTCTTGGAGTCTAAAATCTATAGTCTGGGTAATACAAGCCGTTTTAACTAAAAAATAAAATAGCTAGCCACATCAAAGCAATTTGATAGAGTACCAAAAACAACTTTACAAAAAGAGTAATAAATAAGAACAAAATTGTCAAGAGCAGCAATATATAACTTAAGTTCAATTGAACAATATAAAAACATATTTTCTGTAAAAGCTGAAAAAAAAACCTGTAAAACACAGCGCTTTTCAAAAAACCCAAACTCGTATCAAAACGAAAATTCATATTTATCAATGACACCCTTTAAAACCTTAGCTCAAATCTTAGATAATAAAGAATCTAAATCTATCAGTAGTAAACATTAGGTAAATTATTAGGTTTTCTTTAAAACCTAATAATTTAAATATTTAAAAGACGAAACAAATAACACATCCATCACGACAAAAAAATGTTTTTGCTAAGTTGAGCATTAAAAAATCTAATTTTTTATGTTTAATCTTATCAGAAAACAAGCCAAAAACTTTTCTGAAAAAATTATTAATTGCCGTTTTTATAGCAGCAATTTAAGATGTAATTAGTAATTGCTATAACAACCAACGCAAAAGTTATTAATTAAATATTTTATTTTAGGCTAGTGGTCAACTTGGGCGTGATAATTATCTTAAAACTAAGCAAGAACTTGAGAGTGAAAATAAATTAACAAAAAAATTTGCAAAAATCTTATGATAATTAAATGTTGTCATCTTAAAGTCAACCTATTAATAAGATAAAAATTGGAAATAAACTTGTCGTAAAAAACTCAAACCCGTATACAAACGAAAATCCATACGTGATAATGACGCCACTTAAAACGTTGTTTCAAATGTTAGATATTAAAAAATCCAAATCCACCAGTGTTAAACCTAATCAAACTCCGCAGTTGAATAAAACATTTTCTAATAATTTAAATATTAGAAGAACGAAACAAACAGCACACCTAGCACCACAAAAAACTGTTTCTGCTAAGTTGAACATTAAAAAAACTAATTTTATAGTTTCAGTTTTATTAGAAAACAAGCTGAAAACTGTTCTGAGCGTATTATTAATTGCTGTTTTTATAGCAACATTTCAAATTTTAAAGATCTGATTGGTAGTTGCCGTAACAACCAATGCAAAGATTATTTATTAAAGAATTTATTTTAGAATGTCAGACAAAGTAATTGGTCCGTCATCTTAAAGCATGTATACTTAATAATATAATTATTATATGTAATTATATTAGTATTTATTTTATTTTGTAATAGAAATTTAATTTTTTTAATACTTCTTTTTTGTATCTAACCCATTTGTACGGGTAAAATATATTAACAATTTTTTTCTTCCATTATTTTATTGTAGTGCTTACTCAGCTTTTTTATGTTAACTTAATATGTTAACTTGCGATAGGAAAAGAACCCACTCTATGTCTTACCGTGCATAGTAAAAGGAATAAATAATAAACTTTTTAAAATGTATTTTTTGCAAACTTGATTTATTTTATGTCAGAAATTTGAGAATACAAGCAAAAAAAAACGCGGCCACCGATCAGTGAGTAAACTTTTATTAAAAAAATAATAATAACTATAAATTTGAGAAAATCGACAAAAAAGTTGATTTCTGACATCAAACTGTTAACCATTCTAAAGAGGAAAATAAGACAGATGCAAATAAATATAAAGATTTACAACAGGCAATAAAAATGTATCCGTTGAAGTAAGAAACTGTATGAGTTTTGTCTGGTTTTTATAAGCCAGTAAGCGTAAAAATTTATAATCGGTTGTTTTCAAAAATTAACTAATTAAAAATAAGTACCTACTTATTTCAAATTTGTATTGCTTACTTGGGTTTCTCATGTAATAAAAAACAAGATACTGTCTAAATTTTAACATATTACATAATTTTCCGTCAACCTATTTTTTTTTAAAACCTCACATAGAAATATAGAGATACCTACATGTAAAAATGTATTTTTTTTTATCAATTTAACTCTATTTGAAATACCTATTACATATTGTTACAAACGTTTTGAAACAAGAATAGTAGAAAAAGTTTCGAGTAAATAATTCAAGAAAAAACCAAAAAGATATCAGCCCGAGCCCTACACCGTAATAAAAATATTCCACGAAATCATTAATAAACAGGCTTATGGACTGACAGTGTTAATTAAGTTATTGCTTTACCTGAATAGAAAAAGATCGCAAAACTTCGAGACACATTTTTGAAAGACGTACGTTTATATAAAGAGCGGAGACATTGACCGAGCAGTTAGTCAGTTAGTGAAAACCAGACAAGCGACTGAACTAAGCGATATTCTC
Organism: Tribolium confusum; assembly: GCA_029207805.1. NCBI lineage: Eukaryota > Metazoa > Arthropoda > Insecta > Coleoptera > Tenebrionidae > Tribolium > Tribolium confusum. Next base: position 20,418,656 of record JALGAY010000008.1, on the reverse strand, counting down.
AAAAAGCAAAGTGATTGAATTAAATCGTAGCACAGTGGAACCAAGTGGTGGTAAATGCGGCCAAAAATCAAAATTTTTAGGTTTATATAATCATTCAAGATACTATTTATAATTTTAAAAAAATGTCCATTGCACCCACAAATACAAAAGGTTTTAATTACAAAGGATAAAAAAGGGTTTAAACTGTTAGTCACATTCAGGGTTGCTCTCAGTTTTTCTTAAGATTTTAAGCAAGTCGGAGAAAGCGTTTATTAAAAAACATTTTTCAAGCAAAAATTCAGTGTTTCTCAGAAAAGTTTGATATTGCCTAGCTTAAACAAGGCAAGAATAAAAACGTATATGTTTTTAAAATTAAATTAAATAAATAGAAAAACTTATAGCGCAAAAAATTTCAGCAAAAAAAATAATTTTATTTAAGAAATTGTTTCTTTGTGTTGAGTTATAAAATTACTTAAACTAGCTTATGCTCTACTTCTTTTTTTGTAAAAAGGATACATCTATAAACTTATTGTTTTCATAACATTTTATTGCCTTTATTTGCCCATTCTGTAATTAATGACAAATAAGTACAGAGTGATCTCACGAAATCGAATCATACATGTTTTTGGATATTTAACATAATATTTCAAAGTTGCTTGGACAAGTTGATTTTGTTTAGTAAGAGAAAAATTTCTAGAATAATATCAACACTAATAGTACTTTACTTCATTAGCGAAGGTTGCAACCATATTTAGAAATTTATACGTCTAGTGGTATTAAGTGACATATTATTAGAAAGGCAATTAAATTTTCTATATAACGGTGTTTTTTTTTTAAATCGGTTAAGTAATTTTAGAACTATTAGAAATTAAATTTTTTAAACGTGTCTCCATCCACAGAAAATAATTTAATTTCTTTTAAAATTTGATTTAAAAAATTAGATTTTTTGAGATTTATTTAAAATTTGGCAGCAACAAAAAGAAAAATGTTTCAGTAAAAAATGCAAACATTTGCAAGATTTTATAACAAGAAGCTTAAAACTAAATCCTCAAACTTTAAAAATTGCGAAACAAAAAATTTATCTTTTACATTCAGCATTTTCTACACGTTAGAAAAAAAGTAGCCGAACAGAAAAAGTATTTTTGCAAAAATTTTTTACTTGGTTATGGGATAAATTTATTTTATTGCAAAAAGTAGAAAAAATTGATAAAGAAAACAAAACACTATCAACTTTTTCAGGTTTCGGTAGACCATTATTTTTAAAAATAAGTCAAATGTTACCCCCATCGCAATTCGATTTTCATTTAATTAGGTTTTCATAAATTCTCTGTGTTTCCTGAATTAAGAAAACTTCATCAAATCGGTAATTTTAAAAACTTGAGCAGCATTCCACAGAATTCCATTTCAAAAAGTCGCTTTCTTCAACTGCAAGGTCACTCCTCGACCAACGTTTTCATCCCTCAAGTTTCTACCTGTCAGACGTCAAACAAAAGAAAGCGGAAAATCTCGACTCACGCCTTTATTTGCACAGGTATCCACGTAACAAACAACACGTCAAAAAGCTCTCTTCAATCGAGTCTTTTCGTATAAATTTTATCCCGTAATTCCTACGGCCACCCTATCAAAAACCGCATTTAATTAACCAATTAACTCATCTTACGCATTTTTTGATAATTAAAACCGCGACATGCTCAATCTCGCTCTCATTTTGTCAGGTAGGCTTCTCGCGACATACCTCGCATCACGCAGCCCTCTCGCATGTTGCGGACTAATTATTAAACCGTTAATTGTGTTAATTAAGCTTCTTTCATTCATATCTCATGAACGGGTTGTCGTAAAATTATGATTCAAACGCTGTTCAACTCCTTTTTTAATTCCGCTTTTCTCACGCTTTGTCTCATTTTTGCGATTCAATTATCTCGCGATCTTAATTCGCGCAGACAAATCATTTGAACCCCTCGATCTTTGCCGAACCTTTCAAAGGTGACAAACCATCGGCTCTTCAGGAGTCAGTCGTCAGCACAAAACACAAACCCTTTAGAAGCGCAGGCTCCTTATAAAATGATGGAAACAAAACGATTTAAGCGCCGCTTTAGTTCGTCAGGCAAATTACAAGATTTTTGCGGGACTTTTGAACAAAGTGGATAAAGGATTGTATGTTGTGTAATTTTTTTTTCTACAACAAGAAAGCAATTAGCATTAATTTTCAAATTTAGTTGAATAGGTCTGTAAAATGTTTTAATTTGAAGATACTGAAAAATAAAAATTTTCTTATAATATGTAGTGTTTTCTCTTTGCAGAAAAATTCTTGTAATTCGCTAAAAAATAAAACACCAGGTAATGCATAATTAAACTTTTAATAGAAACAATCACAATAAAATGATCTTGACAAATAAAATAATTTTTAGAGTTTTCATGTTCTCTTATGTTACAAACATCTTTCCATTTTTTATGTAATTCTGGATTTGTTGGAAAACGGTGAAAAATTTTATTTTTATAATCTTGACTTACAATTCCCGTAAAATACTTGTTTTTACAGTTAGGATACCTACAGGAATACCGCAATCTTCCAACAGGTTCTGATATTTTTACAATATTCAAGTGAGTAGATACTGTTGTTAGAACTAAAAACACCAATTGTAATTCATCTCAAACACACTTTGGTACATTTTTCTCGAACGAACTAGCTGAGGAACCCGTTGAATAATAATCTGGACTTACAATTCCGGTAAAATACTGGTTTTCACAGTTAGGATACCTACAGGAATACCGCAATCTTCAAACAGATTCTGCCATTTTCACAATATTCCAGTGAGTAGATACTGTTGTTAGAACTGAAAACACTAATTGTAATTCATCTCAAAAATACTTTGGTACATTTCTCTCGAACAAACTAGCTGAGGATCCCGTTGAATAATAATCTGGACTTACAATTCTCGTAAAATACTTGTTTTCATAGTTAGGATACCTACAGGAATATCGCAATCTTTCAACAGGTTCTGCCATTTTCACAATATCCAAGTGAGTAGGTACTGTTGTTAGAAATGAAAACACTAATTGTAATTGTAATTCATCTCAAAACTACTGTGGTACATTTTTCTCGAACGAACTAGCAGAGGACCCCCTTGAAACCGTCAAGAAACAAGTTATGATTTATAAAGTAACACTTTATAATTCAATATGATTCAATATAAACAATTAACTTACCTCTTTCACATTCTTTTCACATCAACAAAGAGATAAGGAAAAGTAATGCCGAGAGCCCTACACGTGAACCATACTTTTAACTCATTGTTAAGGTTAATCAGAGAACTGTCAATTCTCAAATTTGTTGGAAGTGAAAATTACCAATTGTAGACAAGGCGCGTAAAAGTCTGTATCTTATTGGACGATAATTTAAAAGTAGTACGTCTCTTACGTCCCCAACTTTGTCAGGCCCACAAACTTTTGTGATTCAAGGTCGCCTATCCAACCTGTATACCCATGGTCGTCAGTCGGGATCGGAAATCTGCAGTCGATTGCAAGTTTATGAAGACATCGCGCGCCTTCATACTCGCACCTCGCTTTCTCTCTCTCTGCTCGTTCGCGCTTCACCTTGCGAAGTAACAGCGCGTTACTCACTCGCATCACAGCGTCATCTCTCTCCCAACCCATTCAATCTTTTACCCTTTTTGTAACTTGTTTTAATTAAATTTAATTTTCCTTTCTTAAATTTTAAATTTTTATTACCACTTTCATTCATTATTTACCACATTTACAATTCCTAATGAAACAAAATTGCACCGATAGCCGGTGACACAAAATGCAGAAAAATAAAAAATATGTGCCTGAATTATTTTTCCAAATAACTAATCTTTGCAGCTCAGTCAAGCTTGCGAACATTAGGAAAAACCAAAGCTGCAAAATTAATAGATGAAGCATTAAATACCACATCACAAAAAGCTGCACAAATAAGAAATGCTTGGCTTTCAAGAGATCAAAGTGTTGTTGTGCTTTAGTCTCTTGAAGAAGATTTAAGACTGTTTATTGATATAAACTTGACAAAGAATCATTATCAAAAATTAAAAATTTAGGCTAAATTAAAAAATGCAGATATCTACCCTAGTTATAAAAAAGTTAGACGTGCTAAAGAAAAGTGCTATTCAGCGTAAAAACTTACAGTATCTGAAACAGTTGTAGAAATATACTTTCAACTCTTCTAGATCACACAGTAAAACATAATTGAAGCATAATTGAAGCACAACATAACATTTTTGAAATGGTGCTATAAACATTCCAAACAAACTAACTCTAATTTTGAATGGAGATGTTACTATGAATTTAAGCAAAAACTTATAAAAGCTAAAGCCGATAAATCTTCATTACATCTCTTGTGCCACTGCAGTTACTCGATACAGAAGCAACAGGTAAAATAATTGTTTTATAAATTCAAGACTTTTGTCTGTTAGATACTGTCACCAGTACGACTTTACTTTAAAAAAGAAACTGCCAAACTAGCCAAAACAAAAGTAGAGTTTGTTGAAAATATAATTTTAAATTTAAAACAAACAAAAATATTTACTTTAAACGAAATTTTTCTAGTTTCTAACAAATGAGAATTTTTACATAGCAAATTTTGCATAGTAAAGTTAAATAAGATATATGTATTTCTGGCCGCGTATCTATATCATTGGTCCCCACTCTGCGTAGCCATTATTAGTGTGTTATTATTTTATCAATTATTATTATTGTGTTTACAGTAGAAATAAATTATTTGTTATTAATCCAACTTTTTGAATCAAAAAAACCCGAATTGAAACAGTGGATAAATTATAATAGTAGAATCACAAGAATTGAAGACTCAGCTAGCAACCAGGATTAATAACATAACTTTGTGACGTCACTCACATTTAAGGTAAAAAATGTGATAGATTTTGTCGCTACCAAAACATTGTCAAGATTACGAAAAAAGTTGAAACCCACATTTAACAACAAACAAACATTAAAACCGCAACTGCGACATACAAAAATAATACACAATCTACTGTAAAATTCTTTAAACCCTTCAATTCTTCTTTTAAGTTCAAAAACGCAAGAAAAGCGCAAAACATCAAAGTAGAATTCGAAGCTAAGGAACAACGTAGTTCAAAAAACTATCGTATTTTGCAAAAAAATAAGCAATTAAACGAAGATAATAACACATACGAGCTGCAACAAAGTAAAAAAAACAAAAATGACATCATGTACTTTATATTCTTGTACAGCAAATCAGGTTTACTTTTTTCAAACTCTGGTCAAATAGTTTAGCCTTATCAGCTTTAAAAAGACACAGTTCCTGTTTTTAAATGTGATACCAAGTGTAACCAGTGATAAAACCACTTACCATATCCGTTAAGCAGATCAAACCATCAAGAACGAACTTAAGGTCGTATCTGTTTTTTGTTTTCTCAATTGTAAAGGTTTAACTTCTTCTCTTGCAAGATACTTTTGTTTTATGTAATTACTACAAGCATTGGGGTTTTTCTGTAAACCCATTAAAAACAAAAAATACCTGTTTTTAAATGCCAAATTCTTAAAAAGTCAACACATTTCATTAAATAAAATTCTACTTCAGAACAAATTGTATTTGATCTACCTTTGTGTCATTCTTGACTGTTCTCTTACCTACAAGTTCTACATAAAAAAAATAAGACAAAACTAAAGAAAATAACGTTTTATTAAAGTTCCTTGGTTTGATTTGGGGCATTAATTCAAAAAAATTTTGTATCTCATTTCATGCGTTAGTTTCTTTAACTACAGAATATTACAATGCTGTTTGCGTAAACAGTTTACATAAAAGCAAAATAGATGCACAACTAAATCCTGCCATGCGTGTTATAACCAGCAATTTAATGTCAATTCCCACTAAATAGTTTCCAGTAGGTACTTTTCAACAGCGCTTCTTCTAACTTAAAAAAAGTTTTTAATAAAACAACTAAAGATAAAACAAAGTATACATCCAGATATTATTCAGTGTAGTCTTATTGCCATCTAGACACAAAACATAAAGAAATCAGTAAATAACTCGCGTTTGAGAAGTAACGTATTATCAACTCAAAAACATATAATACCGAGTGTATCAAATAATATTGAATGTATATAAACAAACATAACCTTATTTTAGCAGATTTAATAAAGAATACACAAAAAACACGACGTGGGCATTTAACACTTATGCGAAAACGTTATGTAACTCTCCAGTTTTATGTTACAAGAACATTTCAATGGCTCATGGGCAGTAGTGATAGAATTTCTTAATCTGCGGTTTTTTGTGCGATCAGGAAAGTAACCAATGCACTTGTCAACATTTTGCATCAGATTATACAGTAAAACGACAGTTCTACGAAATTAATATGACACGAAATTATTTCGAATTTTTAAACGTTTTGGGTGCAATTGACTGCAACGATGTTGGAATTCAAGCCTCTACCGAACATCCTGAACATTACCTAGGTAGGTTTCTCCAGTACTCAATTAACGTCTAATTAATTGTAGAGCCAGATTTGAAAATCTATAACGTTTTTGCCGAATACCCCAGATTAAATCACGATGCATACATATGGAGAAGTTCTACTGTTCGCAATAAACTTTGAAAGAAGCATTTCCAGAAGGTTAACTAGTTAGTTTAGGTATCTTTTAAAACCTTGGTTTATGACCCCTGTAATGAATGTGACAACTCTTGTAAAACTCCTGAAATTGTGCAGATTACTACTAGAAATATTAATGACTAATGAGAGAGTCAATGAATTTTCGACGTAGTTCTATTCATATCACACTGCCATTAATTTGTATTACTGTTATTATTAATACCTGTATTATTTAACGACAGGTAAAATATGAATAAATTTTTATATTACAGAAAAATTTCAAACATGCTAGCATTTTAATAAAAAAATAAAGTAGAAAGCTATTAATATTAAACATAATTTGTAACCTCTTTTGTGATTTACAGCCTGCTTGAATTTTAGTTAACTTTTAGAGATTTTTCCAAAATATTTTGGTCAATATTACAAAAACTGCTGAATAGTTTTAAAAAAATTTGGTATTTTTAGAGTATCAAAAAAAAAGTTATTTTAAAATGTCAAGTGAGCCACTATTGTTCCATTTGAAAAAAATGAGTTGAACCAGAAAAACTAATTTACTCTAATTTAAACTCGTGTATTTTCTAAATTAGATTATTTATAGAACTGTTTTTATTTTTCAATGGTTGCCTACATTGTTTAAAAAAATTTTTTGCTATCACCGCTCTCTAGATAGAAAACAAAAAAAAACAAAAAAAAATTTTTTATTCACAAAAAGTTATAAAAAGTAGTAACTTAGACTCAAAATTTAATGTAGATTCCAAAAATATAATAATATACATAGTGTTTTATTTAAAAATCCAAAGTTATAGTCATTTTCGGTAAAACCGAAAGTGATAGAAAGTTTATTTTTTACTTAGTTAATAGGAATTTTCTAATATAATAAGCTTTCCAAGTTTCATTTTTTTAATTTAAAAAATATTATTTAAAAAAGGGTTTCGTTTGTTTGGTAATAAACAAATAATTGAAATTATGAGGTAAACAGTTGGCGACGTACTGATGACAATGAAAAGATTTTACACCATATTCTGACGCTACTTTTCTATTACTTTGTCATTATTTTGTTACAGTTGTAAATTTACCGGCTTGTTCAAGTATTAAATCCAGCTTCAAAAATAAATAACAAAAAAAATAAAAATAGCGACCGTAAAGTAGAATACTACATAAAATAGATAATTATTTTCCATTAAAAAAAAATAACGAAAAGACTACAAAATTTATCTCTAGGAGTTCTAGTAAAAAGAAAAACAAAAGTTAGTCAGAAGTCAATTTTACAACTTGTAAAATTATACAATTTATCAATTATACAACTGACGACCAGCCCACATCTAAAAAATTATAGTGTTGTAAAAGTTTAGATGATAAAAACAGATTCAAGGCAAATGTCATAAATATAAAGACGGGTCTACAGAGATCTTTCAAGCTAAAAAGATAATAAAATCAAAATTTAACTCAGACCAACTTACGTATCTTATGAAATAGAAAAGAACTAATAAAATTAGTTTAGTATCCGCAAAAAAAGCCAATGTCAAATGTCCACAAATTGTAACAAACTTTTATAGAAGGCGTCTGCAATACGAATACCGCAGCAAACTATAATTGTAACGTATGTAAGTTTATTAATTCCAAATCATATTTATATCAATTATGCTAGATGTGCAACATAACAGTACATTCCAAAAATAATTCAATGCTTAAAATGCATTAGATATGGTCACTTGTTAACACAATGCAAAAGTAAAAAGCATTGTAAAGTATGCATAAAGAAACATGAAAATAAAGAAAAGTGCGCAAACAATGCAAATCAATTTTGTATATATTGTTGAACAAGCAACCATGTTGCAGTTTCAAAAAAATGTCTGTATTATATTAACCAAAAATTAACAAAGAAAATTATGTTTAAAAAAAAATTGCTTTTTTACAAAATTAGACAAATTGCTGAAAGTTCTTCTTTTGTTAATGCAGTTAAAATTAAATTTAAAAAAAACTGTAAAATAATCAGTTTATCCATTTATCCAATTTTAGAATTGAAATAGACTCACGTACTTTATTTATATTTTTAAAATCTAAAAGTACATATAACTTTAGAAGTTATAGTCAGCCAAGCAAGACTGTTCCACACTGTCACCCAGCACATCCAAATAAAAAACCCAGAGTTGACAATAACGAGGAATTTTTAAGTAGACTTTTCCTCAACGCAAATTCTATTAACACTTTAGTATACAGAGTGGTCTAATAAAAAGTATGCACCTAACGTTATCTTTTTTTGTAAAATTTAAAGCAAAAATTCTTGGACTCGTTGATTTTTTTTTCAAGAGAAACACATTTTAAAAGTATTTTGCAACCCACATAATTTCCTCATAACTAAGGTAAATTACACCCTTAAAGTATCCTTATAATGATACCCCATACGTTGTATTTTAATAATAAAAACTTCAATCATGTAGTTTTCCTATTAGTATTGGGTGTTATAGAACGACAATACTTTTAGAGTAGCACTAAGTGGTTCTTGAGATAAAAAAACAGAAATTAAAGTTAATACGTCTTTTGGATCGGACTTAACTAAAAAAAAAATAATAAAATAAGACAATTTAATTTGTGTTAGCCAAGCGGGTCCCGTCCCGCCTACCATAATAGATAGATTCTTAAGAAGTTGCACAGGACTTATTTAAAAAACATTTTATGGTCAATTTTTATAGTCAAGCGTAATTGAATATGGTTTCTTTGTGCTTTTCTGGTTCTACTCACTGTTTAACACAAATATCACCCTAATCCGCGGTTTCAGAGAAATCAGCTAATTTTTTTTATTAAACGAGTTGAGTAGTTAAGTTGATCATTATTTACAGTAAGCATAATGCACAAAAACCACGCAATACAGTTCAATCTACTTTTCTTCTACCTACTTCTTTCCTACCCCAATCAATTAATATATTATGACACGCCAGTCATAAAATACATAGTTTTTCAAAGAAGCGTAAGTGTCGCCACGAGTAACGCATCACTTAGTACTTGCTTGACCTGAGCAACACCCAATCAGAAACCAGCATCTCTTCCATTTCCAGAACCGGCGCACTTTATATTCCCATCGGCTATAAAAGGCGTGTACCGACGCTCCCACAGCAGAGTAAAGCTCACTCCAATAGCTTCCAGGCATCTGAGACCATAGGACAAACAGACGTCTAGCAAACTTATTTCTACTTCGGATAACATTGTAATACGTAAGATTTTCCATGCTACTACAGAAAATTGCTGCTACCTGGTGGCAAGAAATAACAGCGTCGACAACGACATAGAATATGATGATTACAAAACTAAAAACAACATACAAAACAAATAAGACAAACGACCAACTATATTTAAAACTCTTTGGATCTAGGCAGGGAGATGAATTTCTCACCAGCCGCTTTATTTTTAAAAAAGAGCAGTTCTCGCACAATTTTTACTAAAACACGACGAAGCCATGCAACTTGAGATGATTTACGCCTTGTTAAATTACAAAATCAAAAACTTCAAAAACCTAATTAAAAAAGCCCGGACAGTGAAACAAACATTGGCTAAAGTGTTCAAAAAAAAACGAGAAAAAAAAACCACGATGCGCCTACTGCAACATCAAGGAACAAAAAGTCGCTGAGGGTAAAAAAAAAGAAAGAGAGACAAAACAAACATCAAAACCTGTAGCAAAGAATCCGGTCAAAGTAAATAAGATTCGTTGTTACAACTGCAATAAACCCAAAATACCTAAATAGAAAAAACTGTCCGTACTGTAACCAAACCATCGATATTCCCAAGAAAATTAGTTTTTGTGCTTTTAACACGGAATTACGTGTCAGAAAACAAGTGTCCATAAACAATCACATAAAGACAGCATTTCTAAATACAGAAGCCAAAATAAGCATTGGTAACTACAAGTTACAAAGTCTCTAAAAAAAGCTAGAAACGGTAGAAACTTCGATCATCTTAGCTGATAGGAAGACATCGCACCAACAAGTCAAAACAACCACTGTTTACGTAGTCTTTTAAACAAAAATTATACCAACAACCCTTGTATTCCTCCTATACACAACAACCACAACAACCTTGTTAGGGGTCGACCTTATCGAAGACTCCCAGATGGTAATCAACATGGCAGAAAAAAACTAGTTTTTTACCCAAGATACAAAAAAAAAATAATTTCTTGTCAAAGATGTTGGGCTGGAGAGCACGCCTACTCTCCGTATACCTAACCATCATCACCAACGACCGAAAAAAATCTTACAAATTATGACAGACTATCGGCCCTCAGATACAGTTTCTCCATTACCGGCGACACCGACACGTAACGATATCTCCGCAATGGTAACCGAGCACCGACCTCCAATTCCATTGACCCCATTTTCATCAACCCCACCCAGTTGAAAACTCTAAAAAAATTCTTTTATCTTGAAATTAACACTAACGAATTTAATGGAATTTGCCATATAAAAAGATACTTAATCTCCAAAATTGAAGACGTCTGGCAAACTCGTTGGGAAAACTTTACAAAAGGGCGTGTTACTTTTCAATATTTTTCTACTGTTTCTTGCATTTCTAGATCTAATTGTTCATAGTTGTCTTCACAATTTTTTACTGGCCATGGTAATTTTATGTCTCATTTCTTTCGAATTGGAAAATCTGAAGATGATTTGTGTCCTAAATGCCATAGAACCTATAATCTTTGTTGAACCTATAAATCTACTGCAAAATGATTATTATTAACTTTGATAATTATCATTACTTTAAATTTTCTAAATTTAACGAACTAATATAAACTACGCCCAGTTATTGTAAAGAACTAGGGTTTCACCTAATCCTATTATAAATAATGTAAACAAACATTTTATAATTTATTACCCAATAAAAGACAAATCCGGTAAACCCTATTAAAGTTATCATTATGTTATGATACCCATTTAAATAACAGATGGGTGTGTTTATGTATATTATATGTTTTGGAGTTTCATTAATTCTATATATTGCTTAATGTCTCTATGTATTTTATGTTTAGCTGTATAATAATGATATAATTGTAATATGTAACTTACAATGCCCAATTTGGCATAATGTACAAATTTTGCAATATATGTGCCCATGTGGAACTTTTTTTTTGATACCGGTACCGGTACATTAGAGTCCGAGAAGAGTTGATAACGCAGCACTGGCCCTACGTTATCACCAGGTCAACTTTTACTAAAAGTGAACAAATAAAGCACGACCAATAAATAGCATAGTTATAATTTCTCCAAAAAAATTAAATTTTGATATAAAAATTATTTTTTTTTGACATTAAAATAAAACCAGATGAAAAAAACTATTTGAATCAAACCAAACAAGAGCGCTTTAAGTCGCTTCTAATAGCAAACAATAATTTTCTTCAGAAATGTAAAGCACCGACACAGTTAAACATCGCCCTATTTCTATAGCTTCATATCGGCTATTTGCATTCCAAAAAAATCTACTTCAAACAAGGATTAATAAAATGTTGGAAACAGAAGCAATTATAGAATGTGACAGCACCTGGCCAGCTTCCGTCGTCTTAGTCACAAAACCTACCAGAGATATGCGTGTCTGCATAAACTACAGAGAGTTGAAAGCAATTACCAAGCCCGACAAATACCCACTACCTAGGGTAGATAATCTATTATATGCGGCAAAACAGTCTATGTATTTGACGACGCTCAATCTTTGTGCTGGTAATGGCAAATCAGTGTACGAGAAGCAGACCAAGACAAAACATATTTTGTGTCAACATTTAAAATGATTCGTTTTCTGGAGATACCGTTTAGCCTGCGAAACACTCCAGCCACATTTCGAAAGTTGATGGATTTCTTTAATAATGGGCTAAGCCACCTTTATCTGTTGGTAAGAGCACCTAAAAGAAGTTGAAGAAATATTTGAACGACTACAACTCTTAGGACTTTAAATCAAGCAACCGTAATGCCAATTTTGTTGCGCTGAGGTTAATTACCTAAAGTTAATTACATTAAGTTAATTACATAAAGACACATAATAACAAAAAGAAGGTTAAAACCAAATCTCAATAAAATAGTAAGCATAATAAAAATGACAAAGCCAAGAAATGTTGCTAACACATTTAATCATTTCTCCAGATTTGCTCTTGGTATTGACAATTTACACCAAAGTTTTCCAATGTAGCCTATTCTCTGGACACATTAACAAAAAAAAAACGCTGCATGAAAATAAACAGCGCTTCAAAACAAAGTCTTTAGACAGTAAAAAAAAAAGTTAACTACTGCTCCAATAATCCGGCAAGCAGACGAAACAAAACTACGCAATAGGAGCAGTCTTAGTTCAGGGAAAGGGCGAAAATTAATTCCCGGTCAAATAGGCAAGTCGACTACTAACAGCTGCCGAAAGAATATACGCAACAACCAAGCGGGAAATTCTTGCACTGATATGGGCCGTAAATAAATTTTGAGAATAAATTTAAAAAAATACTATGGTCGCAATAACAGACCATCAGCCATTCCAATGGTGATGTCTATCGAATCACCCACCGGACGACTCGCAAGATGGTCACTGCAGTTACAACCGTACAACATCAAAATCAAACACAGTCTAAGAAAAACCAACGTGGTGGCTTACACTTACAAAAGTCCAGCCAAAATTAGAAAAGATCATCTTTAAGAACCAGACATTAAAAAAAGTATGGACTGCTTCTCGAATCCAGAAAGACAAGACGACTGCATACGATAGTCCGCTCGAGGCTGCCTGCTGTCCGATGGACGCCTATACAGATATTCTCACAATGACAAAAATAACAACGCTCAACTCGTTATTCCGAAACAAGAGCGTGAAAAAATCGTATAGAAATATCACGACGATCCAACAGCTGGTCGCTTCAAAAACTTATCAGAAAATTTACCGTCTGTTTTATTGAACGGAAATGCACAAATACATTGAGATTTACATAAAAAACTGTGTTGCTTGCTATAGATACAAAGCCCTAAATAGGAAACCTATGGAATTGCTACCGACACCGGTAATGTTTTTGTGTTGATTTGTTTGGCCAACTACATACCTCAAAAGAAGATGACAATTAGATATTCATTGTCTAAAACACAGTCTCACAATGAGTTGAACTATGTGCTCTAAAAAGAGCATCAATCACGGCTTGTGCTGATAAACTTTTAAAGAAAATTAGCCGGGTAATCCGCAACAACGACACTAAATTCATAAGTGCGGTAATGCAGAAGGTAATGTTTTACTTGGGATTACACAAACCTTTATCCTATGCCACCGCCCAGAAACCAACCCAGTCGAAAGAAAAAACAGGAACTTAGAACTACAGCTTTTTTACAATTGAAAAATCAACACGACGAGTCTATAGAGACGATATGTAGAATCAAAGACAAAAAAATGTAGAAAAAAAAAGAATCATTATTTAAGTTACATTATCTTTATATTAAATTAATTAAACATATTACAATAATAATTGCAAATAAATAGTTATTTGCATATTTTTTTCTGTCAATCTAAGAAAAAATCCTGTGCATTTCATTTTTGGCTTCATCTGCACAAAGTCATTATTTGTAGTTACGGTGCTGTAGATATAAATGTACGATATGTAGAAAGCCTTGAAAGCCTCCTTTCAAAAAAAATTATTGCAAATCAGTAGGCAAATCATGTAAGTTAACAGGAAATAAATAAATAAATAAAAAATAGTAATGCTAAGAATTTTGTACCATACCATGTTGACATCTTTTTATATTTTACCGGTTTTTTTTGCTGAAAAATTGTTTTCTTGTACTAACCATAAATAGACACATAAAAACATTAGTTTTAGTACTTTTTTACTAACCATAATATAAAAACTAGTCAATGTTGACAACGTGCATTTGTATGATTGTGGTGACTTCACAGGTCTACAGAGGTTTTTTTTCCCTTTATGCCACCGAATCATATAAGAAACGTATTGGTGCAACATTGTTGAAATCGCCTAACAAACAATGACCAACCTCAACGAAAATATTAGCTTTAGCGACAATTGCTCTGAGATATATTTAGTTTTCATCAAAAGAGCAGAAATTTATAGAAAATTTTGCATTCCTCAGAGTGACTGGTGGTATCGATGGAACGCATGTAGTTTTATTACAACCAATTGTGTTAGTAATTCTGAGAGACTAACAATTCTAAAATAATCGATAATTTTTGCATTTGTTGGGCTCATAATTTCCGCTTTCTTAAGCAAACTTACCATACATAAATTATGTTTGCTTAGTCTTTGCGTAAATAACATAAAAGTAAAAATACTCATTGTTACGTTATAAACAAAAACGGTCTTTGTCACCGACCGTAGTAACCGCGTTACAATTTTCAAGTTGTATTATTTTACAGTTTGTTGTTTTTTATTATACCCGGTTGCTAAAAATGTCTCGAGTCAATTATAAAAAAAGAGACAAGACTTATATAATTGTGAAAAAAATTAGATGATAAAAATGATATCATAATTGAAGACGATCCTGAAAGCTTGTAAGATGGTTTATTAAAAACGACAGACAAAAAAACTGATTCTAAACAAGACTTTTCTGAAAACAATAAACATCTAAGCAAAAAATTGCAAACAAAGTGACTACACATAGATTTAAAACTTGTTTTCAAAATCTCGTAACGCAATTACAAAGCGTTTAAGAATTGCATAGGAAAAAAATATTTAGATCTTATTTTTTACAGAAAATATGTTGAATATAATTGTTCGTATCATATTAAACAAAAAATCTTTTAAGAACCTGTTGCACGATCTATCCGATTCAAGTTAGCAGAAATACTAGGTAAAAAAAAAGAAAATCAAATAAATAGATACTTCTTATCAAAGATGTTTTTACTTCTCAAGAAAAAAAAACAGAGAAAACAATACATGTGTTACCAGTGTCCCAAATTTATGTGCGTAGAGCATTTACCATCAATATGCCTTGCAAATGTGCATAAAATCTGGTATCGTAACAAAATATTTTCTATTCAATACATTTCTTTGTACTTTTTTAAAAAAAATGCTTGATTTAAAAAAAACATTTTATAAATTTTATATTATTTTATATTTGGCGTTGCACTGTTATACTAATAAGTGCATATTTTCTAATTTTTTATAAGTAATAATAATTTAATATTTTTGTCATAAACTGTACAATTTTTATTTTATTTAAAAACATTGCGCAATAAATCAATTGACTAGTTTAATACTAAAATAACAATTTTCAAAATATCGGTTTTACAGACCGACCTTAGTAACAACGGTGACGTGTCATCCGACCGCTTTAGTAACGGAGGTTTAAAGAGGTACCATCCACATATATTTTAACCGTACAGGTTTTCATTCTGAAAAAGTACAAATTATATGTGATAAATATTTATTAAATTTAAACGGTAATATTAATTTTAAACGCGATGCTTATAACGCATATATTTAGCGCAATTTAGCAATGCATTGTTACAAGATGCATATGCACAGCAAGATAATCCAAGATCTTTGCTTATTGGTGGTTCAATCATGGCTTATAACACCCATTACAAGTATCATAGAAAGAACTCCAGAAAAGCGATACAATAATTAAGTGTGTTAAGCTTGAAATATTAAAACAAAAAGATGGCTTTGTCGGGTACGTTAACATGACCACTGACCCAGCGACTCGTTTCAGAGTTGAAGCCAAAGAGAAAAGAATTACAATTAAACTATCCTTTTTTCGAGAAGGATTTCACCTCCTAATACAAAACTTGGTAGACCTGGATGATAGAAGAGTAAGACTACAAATGTCGGATAGAAACTAGATCAAATTCGAGTTTGATTGATTTGATGACAGAGAGCAGTTTAAAACTGTTTTAGAAAATCTAAGTTTGTCATCATCAAATGAAAGCAACTTTGTAGAAAAATATATTAATAAATTAAATTTTGCTTTGTTTATTGTAATAATAAAATTAACAATGTATTAAAGACTACACGAAATTGTGTTAAAACATTGTTCAGGTCGGTAACTATAATTGTCATACACCATGGTAAAGTAATGTAAATTCCTACACTAAGTGTCCTCAAAAATCAATGGCGTTGTTTATTATAGTCAAATTGGCGTAATAAGAGGCTCTATAAATTAAAATTTTTGGTTATAGCCTTGTGTTTATAGAGATTTTATTTAGGGCCGGTTGCATAAAAGCTGATCACATCTAAAATTACTTAACCATTATCAAAAATTTAATCATCATAAACTTTTATTGGGTTGCTAAAACAATAATCAAGTTGTTGTTAGCTGATTATAATTAAATCGCAATCAACAATTGTGCACAAGTTGGCAGTGCCGCTATAAACACCCGAAACAGCCCAAAATCATCCCGACACCAAATTTGCAGCTTATGTCAATGCTTCAAATAATAGTAACCCGGCCATAAGGAGATGCATCACTGGATGCTTCCCTTCCAAGCAAAACTACTTCAACAAATTTGCTTAATACACTATTTTTTGATGTAGATTGCAAATGCGCAAATAAATAAAAAAAAAGCTATCAAGCAAATTAAATTAGAGATAAAAAAAACTTAACTTTTAAGTTGTATTAACATTTTCATTATTAAATTTTTTTTGCAAACATGGTGTTTACAAGAGTAGTTCTTATTGCAAAATTTCCTTTCAAGAATTCAGAAGCATTATTGATTGTTTTTTTGTCTTATTGATTGTCTTTAAAACTAATTCTAAATTATGCAGAATTGCACAACTAACAATAACCGACATGCTGCTTTCCATCTTAAGCCGTAGTTCCATAGATAAACATAAAAATCGCCGTTTCAAAACCTCAAAACATCGTACGATAGTGTTTCTGGTCGCTTTGTGTGTGTATTATAAGCCTCCTCAGCGCTGATACTAGGGTTTATGAATGGCGTAAGAAGATATCTCCTACACGCATAACTCTTATCTCCAAGATGATATTCAGTACCATACATTCCTTGTTGAAATTCAGCAATTTACAAGCATTTATTAAAAATAGTTAAATCGTGTACAGCTCCCGGCCAGCAAGCTATAATGTGTCAAATCTTAAGCTCTGCATCACAAATTGCCTCAGTATTAAAAGAAAAGAATGCTTTTCTTTCCGTATCCAAAAAAATAAGTGAAAACTTTATAAAGAAACTAAATAGAAAATGAACACATGGGTCGTACTTAGTACTGCAAATACTGACAATCAACTTAGACCTACTAATTTCACGATCAACTCGTATCAAAATACAAAGTGTAACTAACAGCCTAATGGCTGACATTAAGCTGAAACAACAGCTTAAATACTCAGCGAGTATTTAGGCTGTTCAATTCAAGTCGTTTTGAGTACTTTTTTACAAAACGTAAATGTACCTTTTTACGATATAAGTAAAACACCTCCACACATAATGTTGAAAAATATAGTAAATCAGTATTTTTTTGTGTAATGGTTTTTGTAAGACGTTAGTAAATAAAAAAAATAAAGTAGAAAAAAGTGTATAAATTATAATCGCAGGATCACAAAAATTAAAGATACTGCTAGCGACCAGGACTAATAACATAGCTTTGTGACATCTCTCACATTCAAGATAAAAAATGTAATAGATTTTGCCGCTACCAAGGTATTGTCAACATTACGTGTAAAATTGAAACCCAAATTCAACAACAAAAAAAAAACAGTAAAACTGCAACTGCGACATACAAAAGTAATAAACAATCTACAGTAGAATCTTTCAAAGCTTTCAATTCTTTTTTTAAAGTTAACCATAAAAAAAACGCAAAACATTTAAACAAAATTCTAAGCTCAGAAACAATGTAGTTCTAACAATTAGAGTATTTTGCAAAAGAAACAAAGATAACAGTAAATACAGACTTCCACAAAGTAGAAAAAATAAAAATGACATTATGTGCTTTATTTTCTTGTACAGCAAATCAGGTTTATTCCTTTCAAACCCTACTAAAATAGTTAAGTCTTATCAGTTTTATGACAACACAGTTCCAGTTTGCAAGTGTAATACCAAGTGTGACCAATGATAAAACCACTTAGCCGTTAAGCAGATCAAACCATCAAGAACAACTAATGATCGCATCTGTTTTTTGTTTTTTTAATTGTAAAAGTTTAACTTCTACCAGATTTTAACATTAGTTATTTAAACCTTAACAATAGTTTTTTTTCTGAATGCAGTTTTATCTCTATTTTTTTCTAATGTATATACGTGATACAATTTCCAAAAATTGGTATGTGTTGGCAATATTGCCTTGACTTTTCAACATAAAGAATTAGATCAGCTTAAAAAACAACTTTTGCAAGATGCTTTTGCTTTGTTTAATTACTACAAGCAATAGCGTTTTTATGTAAATTCATTAAAAACTGAAAATACCTGCTTTTATACCCGGATCACTGTTGTAATGTCAAACAACAGCGCATCAACCTAAAATTTTGACTTTGTGACCGCAAATTCAGGTTTTTAAAATGTAGGTCATGTTATATGACAATGTCAAGTTGACGTTGTCATATAACATAATTTACAAAGTCAAAATTTTAAGTTGATGCGCTGTTGTTTAATATTACAAAAGTGATCCGGGTTTATTTGCCAAATTCTCAAAAATACAAAAAAATAAACATTTTATTAAATAAAATTTTACTTAACTGTTCTCTTATCTATAAGTTTCACATAGAAAAAGAAGACAAAATCTGAAAACAAGAAATAACAATTTATTGAAATAAGTTGGTTCAATTTGAGGCACTAAGGCTAAGAATTTTTGTATCTCATTTCATGCGTTTGTTTTTTCAACTACAGAATATTAGAGTGCTGTTTAAATAAACAGTTTATGTACAAGCAAAATAAATAGACAATTAAACATTGCCATGTGGTTTATAACCGGCAATTTAATGTCAACTTCCACTAAATAATAGGTACTTTTTTACATTGCTTTTTCCATACCAAGAAAAAAATTTCTTATAAAACCAGTGTAAATCAAACGTAAAAAACATCCAAATATTATCCAATATAATCTTATTGCCATCTAAACACAAAAAACAGTAAGTATAAATTTACACACTTATAAGTATAACCATATACAGTATTTGTATACATACATAACGTTATTTCAACAGATTTAATTAAGAATTGACGTGGGCATTTAACACCTATGCAAAAACTGTATGTAGCTCTTTAGTTTTATGCTACAGAAACATTCCAATAACTCGTGGGCAGTAGTGGTCAAATTTCTTAACCTGTAGTTTGTTTGCGATCAGGGAAGTAACCGATGCACTTGTCAATCTTTCGCCCCGGATTATTTGTATTTCCAAAGCAGGAAAGTATTTGTATAATACAGTGAAACAACAATTCTACGAAATTGGTATGGCACACTACGGTTTTGGATTTCCAAACGTTTTAGGTGCAATTATCTGCACCGATGTTAGAATCCAAGTCTCCACCAAACATCCTGAACAATACTTAGATAAATTTTTTCAGTACTTAATTAACGTCCAGTTAATTGTAGGGCCAGATTTAAAAATCTATAACGTTCTTGCCGAATACACTGAGTCAAATCACGATGCGTACATATGGAGAAATTCTACTGTTCGCAATAGACTTTCTAAAAGAGAATTTCTAGAAGGTTAGCTAGTTAGTGACTTTGGGTATCTTTTAGAACCTTGTTTTATGACTCCTACAACTCCAGTAAAACACCTAAAATTGTGCCGATTTCTACTAAAAGTATTATTCTTAAGAAAGCAGAAAAAGAAAATTTACAATTTATATATTGCGACAAAACATAGCTTTTTCAGAACAAAAGCCAAATACGTCAATAGGTTCTGGAGACTGATAAAAAAGGCATTCCAAGCAAATTTAAGAGTGAAGAAAAAAAAAACAATTGTTTCTGTCAGATGGAAAAAAGATTTTTTACCGGAATGCGATTTAATTTTAGACATTGATAACAATGATGACTATCACAAATCTATAAACGGGGACTAATTTACTAAATGGGTAACTAATCAATTTATTCTTGCTTTACAAGTATTAAATAAAAAATGTGTTATTATTATAGACAATGCACAATACCACAGCATAAAAATTGAAAAGGTTCTCAGCTTGTCATCAAAAAAAAAACGTCTTGCAAGAATTATTAACTAAACGTAATATACTTTTTGTCCCTATTTGCAAAAAGAAGCAGCTTTTTAAACTTATAAAAGTTCAAACATTAGCTGAAGAATGTAGGTACAAAATTGATAAGCTAAGTGCACTGAAAGGTCAACAAGTTTCCAGATTTCTACCATATAACTGTCAGTGCAATCTAATAGAGTTGATAGAGGAAAACACAAACATATTGGCATGCAACTTTTTTCTCCTGATAGAGTTATGGCAAGATGCTCTTAACCAACGTACTGCTTAAAAGTGACAGAACTGTATTAGACACGCTAAAAT
Source organism: Tribolium confusum (assembly GCA_029207805.1). Classification (NCBI taxonomy): domain Eukaryota; kingdom Metazoa; phylum Arthropoda; class Insecta; order Coleoptera; family Tenebrionidae; genus Tribolium; species Tribolium confusum. Next base: position 20,397,660 of record JALGAY010000008.1, on the reverse strand, counting down.
GGAGATCTAGAAAATCTGGCAGAAATATATGGGTGTCAATAGTGTCGACGACGTTCCGCCATTTATTATAAATTTAGATTCAAGCTCTTTGATCTCAGAGTCGGATTTAGAACTTGGTTTTACAAATTCAAATAAGGAATAAAAAATATAAAATTACATTTGTGTTTCTTGCTTGTCTACCATTATTGTCTACAACACTACACAATTTGTAATTATTATAATGTTTAATAATTTTAAGACAGAACAACTCGACTGTCAGATTCATCACCAGCAAAAAAATCTGTAGGAAAAAAAAATATAAATTAATAGAAGAAAAAAGTATTTTAAACATAGACTTGCAAGATTCTGCAGGTCAGTAGGTATTAGAAAAAACTTTTGCAAATCGATTGAAAGCAGAAATTTATTCTTTAATACACGAAAATTTAGCGTTGAGTAAAGTTGCTAAAGACGAAACTGTTGAACAAGTTTATTTGTCTAATTTATAAGCAATAAATAAAAAACTTATTACAAGATTGCATGACGAGTTTTAAATACAAATATATATAAGAAAAAAAATTTTGAAAAAGCAAACTAACGGTTTTTTTTGCTGCAAGTAATAAAAGATTGAAAAGGTAGAAATTTCTAAGTATTGTGTTTAGAATTAAATGTTGAATATTTTAAAATGTTTACGTAACAGTTAAAATATTTTATAATAACTTTTTTCCATTTTAATTAAAAATTTTTAACTTTTGTCGTAAGAAAAAATGACATATGCCTCTTTCAAAACTTTTAGTTTCGTCACTACCAGTTGTTTGTAGTCTCGTAGAGTCTTGCTAGTATACACTCTTGCATAAAGTGTAAAAATTAATTTGTTGTTTTTTGGAACATTGGCTAAATGTATTTGAAGCTGATAGCATTAAAATAAAAAAACAGTGATATCAAATTTTTTTCAAAAAAAATCTACAACCGGTTAATAAGGTTAAAACAATTTCAAGGTGCAGGTAGCAAACTTGTTACAGCAGTGCACAAATTATTAAATAAAGTATAGTATCAACTACACTGAAATCTCTACTTAATCATATTGTATCAATCTTTTTTTGGCTTGTTTGAGATTTTCTTACAAATAATCGCATAAGTACTCAATACAATAGATTACAAAAAACAAAATACAAAACAAGATTTTTATATTATCTACCTAGCCATGACCAAAACAAACGACACACTCAAAGTCAAGTTGCTGTAATATTTTGACGGCTACTGGTCGAATCTGGTTCACATTCAAAAAGTTTTGTTGTTTCCGTATTGCTTTAACTGACAAGGAATGAGTGTAATTCACCAGGAGCATCGAATCGTAATCAAATCTTTGACGAAGGAAGGAAATGGACAAGAATATTTTCAAAATGACTAATGCGTGCGCTATCTTATTTTAAAATAAAATTTTGGTCTAAACGATTTCAATTGGGTAGAGAATTAATTCAAAATGACCCAAAATGCAGATTGAAGCAAAAACCAACGAAAACATCAAAAAAGTTAATTTTTTGGTTTTAGCAGATCGAAGAATAAAAGTTTTAATAATTGCTGCTGATGTAGTTTTAAGTTCTAATTGATTTAACAAAAATTTTAAAAAATAAAGAAAACTTTTAAGTCACAATTATAAATTGCATCCAACACCGCCATTGAAAAAATATTAAATAGTTTTAAAAAGTGGTACTTTTTGAATAGTCTTTAATGTTTTAATAAGTGTATTTTTCGTCATATTTCGCCATATAAAAAAAACCTTTTTTAAAGTCGAGTAAAATATGTTTTTTTTTATTTGAGAAAACTGTGCAAGATGCTTTTTTATATTAGAATAATATAGTAAAATCTCTTTTTAGTTCAATTTTATTTAAAATAATTAGTAACCATGCCACGTTGTTGTAATACAACAAAAATTTATGGCGTAACTACAAAAGAGTTTTTCAATAAGGATAGGTTGATGTTGACACCCTGTGGCGGCCATGTTTTTTTGGTAGTGTTTGTGTAATCTGGTGTTTAATGTTCAGTCACTAATGCCAAATTACCATGGCAAATTACACAATTGAGCAACACGTCTAAATAATAAAACTTTATTATCAAAATGACTGTTCGTCAGTTCAAACATTGCGCTTGTTACGCCCATTTTATGGAAGACACGGTAGTCTTTCAAAATCTACTCTGCAGCGTTTGCTGACCAAATTTGAAACAACGGGTTTAGTAAACAATCTGCCAACACCCCGTTGTCAAAGAAATGCTAGATCGGCCAAAAATATTGCTGCCGTACGTGAAAGTGTACAGCAAAACCCGAGGCAGTCAATTCCGCGTCGTGCACAAGAACTCGGCTTTTCGCAGACATCAGTTTAGCGAATTTTGCGACGGGATTTAAGATTACACTCGTACAAAATCGAATTGACTCTGGAACTTAAAGTTAATGACCATAGACAACGCCGTTTGTTCGCTGACTGTGCTTCGAACCGTTTAGAAGAAGACCTCACATTTGGTCGAAAAATCATCTTTAGTGACGAGGCGCATTTTTGGATAAATGGCTACGTTAACACTCAAAATTTGCAGTATATGGGACGACGCTAACCCACACGAAGTTCAGCAAGTTGCAATGCATCTACAAAAAGTTACTGTTTGGTGCGGGATTTGGGCCGGCCACGTCATTGGTCCATACTTTTTTGAAAACGACGTTGGTGAGGCCATCGCCGTCAACGGCAAGCGCTACAGAACGATGCTAACAAATTTCTTTTGCCCTAAATTAAACGATATGGAGGTAGACGACATGTGGTTCCAGCAGGACGGGGCTACGTGCCATGCAGCAAACGCCACGCTAGACGTTCTGCATGAAAGATTTGAGGGCAGAGTTATTTCTCGCAAAGGTGACGTAAATTGGCCACCAAGATCGTGCGATTTGACCCCGCTAGATTTTTTTGTGGGGTTTTCTCAAGTCGCAGATCTATACCAATCATCCGCAATCGACCGATGCTCTTAAAGTCAATATCACCAATGCCATCGATCAAATTCCGCCAGATCTATGCGAGCGAGTTATTCAGAATTGGTCCACTCGGATCCATGCCACAGTAAAAAGTCGCGGCGGACATTTAAACGATGTTATATTCCATAAATAAAGACATGCATGGACCTTTCATATAAAAAAAGATTTTTTTAAATACCTCACACACAGCTTGTTTTATTCCATTTAAACATCGACCCATCCTTATTGAAAAACCCTTTATAATCTTAACCAAGAATCTAAAAGCGCATAACATTCTAAATTAAATTGAAACAAACTGTCGTGTCATAGTGTTTTAAAGAAAAACGAATATTTTTCTTACTTTGTTAAATTACGAAAGATGTTTAAACCTGTAATTAACTAGGCACGTAGCGGTGTTACGACAAAAGCAATTACATTTATTTTTGAGGTAGATTCAACCCTTGCAGATTGATAATCGGAGTACAATTAATAATTAAAAACAAGTAACAGTCAAATAATACCAGTATTTTTTCTTAAATACAAATTAGTTAAAAAGTAAATATTAAGACGATTCCCTAGCGTGCTTAGGTCGCTTTCAAAATTTAGCCGCTTGCCTGTTTTTTACGTATTTTGTGGTAGCTAGGTACAGCCATAGATAAAAAAAAATACAGCTTTCATAGAGGCTTCAACAAAAACTTCCTGTTCCAATTTTCACTTGGTGGCGGTGGCACTTTAGAGTAATTTTTTTATAAACTGAACTTCTCTTGCCATTTGTTTGTTATGCAAATATCTATATATTTGCAGCTAGAGAAAGAAATTTGCTCGCAGTTCTATTTTTCGATAAAAATTTTTTGTTAAATTTAGAAATTAAAAATTGACCGTATAGCGTTAAAGAGTTATGTAATGTAAACACTTTTGCCAAAAATTAAAACTGTACCTACAATGACAACAAAATGCTACAAAAAGTTTTAAAATGTTTGCTAATAAACCCTCTTAACATACAATATTGTTTAAAAAACATATATCCAAAATTATACTTTATAGATCGAGTAATTATTCACAGATAGTTTTTATAAATTTTCCATAATTTAATTATAACTAAATAATTAAAAAAACAATATAGTGCCGAAAACACCTTGATTATAAGTCAATTAAATAAAAATAATTGAGTAAGAACATTACCAAAGTTAAAGAATTATTGTAGTATCTAATCTATTAAAATAAACGTTTTCGTTCCCCAACCAAAAACTAACTTATAACAAACGACACAGGACTCCCTTGAAACTCATTCATCGAATTTACCCTAATCGACCAAAACAAAATATTATTGTTTTAACAAAATAAGAAAAAAAAGGGGGTGAACGTTAAGCCAAATCGTAAATCTGAACTGAAAATATTTCAGTAATTGCTTTTCATTCGACTCGACTTATCATTAAGCTCTAATTTTTTAAGTTTTAATACCATTAAACAACAAAAAATATATGATTTACTTACTGTAAAAATTTTAGTAAAACAATTTAAGCAAGAACGAGCAAAAACAATTTGTCAAGGTATTTGATTTCTATACCGGGCTACATAATATTATAACATTAAAAAAAAAACAGTTTAACCAATTATTTGAATCGTAAATTAAAATGATTATCAATACATAAAATGTCATTTTTAACGAAACTGTCCGATAAACACTTACAGTTTTGTTATCTTTCTTTGGATCTCAGTAGGGACAGAAAACTACAACAAAAAAAGATTCTTGTCTCGAAAAGACTTGAGTCTGAAAGGCTACTCAATTTTTTGACTAGGTCTTTACTAAGCTAAACGTACTCTTTCTTTTCGTGTGACATTTGGCAAATATGTAACCTATTCTCTATTTCACTTTGACGCACGAAGCGTCGGAATTCCATATATGGTAATATATTTAACTTTATTTTTCTATTCAGTGTTTATTGGTTTGTCTGGAATTGACTGCTTTGCAATTGGCAAAACAGCATATTATCAAGCTTACCTGTGTATTTTAACCGGTTGTTCACTAACATATTTAAATTCTTCTATAATTCGACAATTCTAATTTTGTATAGCACTTTGGTGTTTCGGCTTTTATGTTTTTATTTATTACTTTGTTTGTTTCGCTTGAGCGGAGCTTTGACATAAGTGATTTGAAATAAGTTGCACGCCTTACACGTGCTGGCATATTTCGTGATGTTCGAGAGCTTAGAAAAATGTATCAAAGTTTTAGCTAACCCAATTCGGCAACACGGCAACTATAAATATTAATTGATAACAATTCTGACTATCACAGAACTGGGGTACCAACCAAACTAAAATCACCAAGGATTCAAAAACTGAGACGAAACATTTGTTTAAAAATAGAGCTTCATCATCATTTCCCATTATCCTCTGAAACGAAATTCTAACTGTAAAAAATTGAAAACATACTCGTAAGTAAATAATAAACTTATAAGGTTTATTTTAAATGTTTTTTTTTTAAGTCAAGCTTTAAATCTCTTAAAACTTCGAAAAACTAGTCGATCAAAAAAAAACGTTTTTCAAAAAATTTTAGGTTAAAAGCGAATGTAAAAGTTACTACTCTTACAAGTTTATCTTGATCACTAGTTCCACCATTAATTTTCAAAATATTACCAGCAAAACCACCTAAAATTTGTGTAAAATTTAATATTTGAGTATTTGATACACGATTTAATACAAACAAGACAGCCAACCATAACTTTGTTTTTATGCTATTATTTTATTATTTTACAGCCAACACTATGTTAGCAAACAATTTAAAGTTTAAAAAAGTAATAACCCAACTACTGGATGTAGAACTTTATGTTGTTGGCAATGTTGTGTTACCACCATCGTAATCCGATTTTTATTTAATTAGGTTATTACAAATTCAATGTGTTGCCTGAATTAACAAACGTCATCAAATCGGTAATTTTAAAAACTTGAACAGAATTCCACAACATTCCAACGTTAAAAGTCGCCTTCTTTGCTAACTTTAGCTGCAAGGTCATCCCTCGACCGACGCTTTCTACCCTCAAATTTCTACCTGACTTAGAAATCTCGGCTCCTGTGCTCACCTGCACAGGTATCCACATATAGAGACACACACCGAAAAGCTCTTTTTAATCCGAGTCTTTTCGTATAAGTTTCATTCCGTAATTCCTACGGCAACCCTATCAAAAACCGCAATTAATTAACCAATTAACTCATCTCGCGCGTTTCTCGATAATTAGAACCGCGACATGCTCAATCTCGCTCTCATTTCGTCAGGTAGGCTTCTCGCGACCTACCTCGCAGCACACAGCCCTCTCGCATTTTGCGGACTAATTATTAAAACGTTAATTGTGTTAATTAAGCTTCTTTCATTCATATCCACATACTTAGAATATAAATATACTGCTTGTGGGACGTCTGCGCATCTTGTTGGAGTGGAAAATAAAAGGAGATAGAAGATCCGCCATTTGTACGCGCCGTTGGCGTCTGCGCTCTCTGGTAATTTGTTGTCTATGTAGTTAGTGACGTTAGTGTGATAAAGTGAGGTTAGATTGGTTAGAATGGCATGTTTTGTAAAAGACTGTAAAAACCTGAGAAGGTTGCTATCACCTTCATCTAGAGTGTCGTTTTTCCGGTAAGTATATAAAAGTGAAATAAAAACCTTTTATTAATAATTTATTCCAGTTTTTCTCGTGACAAAATACGCTTCAAACAATGGCTAGGTATTATTGGGCGCGATAACGAAAACATTTCGTGGTCACGATCAATGTATCTGTGCTCTGACCATTTTAACGAAGATGATTTTAAACGATGGAAAACACGTTGTGTTTTAAATCCAAGTGCTGTGCCGTTTGTAAAAAATTTACTATCCGTAACAACAATTGATAGAGTTGAAGGACCTGAAGATTCAATTAACCAGCAAAAATCTTCTGGTTATCAACCTCAACATAATTCTGATCAACTTAGAACTTCAAATGATCAGCTCGGGACTTCACGTACTCCGTCACCTGCCAAAAATCAACTTTTTCTGTCGCCGACAAGTTCTCCACCAGTTTGGAAAAGAAAAAGAGATTTATCAACATCAACTGAGACAACGCCTACTGAATCTGAAGTTGAAAGTTATCTAGAAGGAATCAAAAAAATAAAAGGGCAGGCTCCTGCTGGAAGTGTTTCTAATTCTTCAGAAGAAAGAAAAATAAGGCATGCACATTTTTAATCTACAATGTGGTTATTTATTTAAGATTTATATTGTTTAGGACATTACCCAAAGTTGAGAGAAATCCCGCTGTTGTAAAGACAAAAAGTACACAGAGAACATTGACATCATCTGCAAGTGATTCCAGTACCATCAGAAGGAGAAAAGTGTGTCACGACCATCCATATAGGTAATGAGTATTTTTATAATTTGTATTTCGTTTATTAAGGTGCATTTTTAGACAATTGACATCATCCGAAAGTGATTCCAGCACCACAAAAAGGAGAAAAGTTTGTCACGATCATCCATACAAGTAACGAGTATTTTTATAATTTGTATTTTGTTTAATGAAGTGCATTTTTAGCACTAGTCCAAGAACGACAAAAAGAAAAAGTGATGAAATAATAAAAAAGTATACTTTACAAAGCAAAAAGTTATACAAAGCAAATAAATCAATTAAATCGTTAAAAAGGCGCATTGTACATCTAAATGAAGTGGTTGAAGATTTAAAGAAAAACTCAGATATGTCAACCAATGCTTTAGAGCATCTGCAACAAACTTTTGGTGATATACCAGGAACTTTATTACAAAGAATGTTAAAATCTGGAAAAGGCACGGTACCTCGCAACAAATATCCCGAGGAGCTGAGAAAATTTGCTTTTACCCTTAATTTTTACTCGGCAAAAGCTTACGATTATGTGAGACAAACTTTTAATTTAGCTCTACCTCATCCTAGTGTAATAAGAAAGTGGAGCAGCGTCATAGAACCTGGCTTTTCCAATACTTGCCTAAAAGCTGTAGAAGTAAAGGTTACAGAAGCAAAGAAACTTGAAAACGGAAACAGAAAATTGGTATGTTGTCTTATTATAGACGAAATGTCAATTAAAAAACAAATAGATTTTGATGGAAGAAGGCACTGGGGCCATGTAGACATCGGCATGGACTTACAGAATTCCGAAGTTCTCCCAGCATCTGAGGCTCTGGTTTTTCTACTTAACGCGGTAAATGCTTCATGGAAACTACCAATAGGCTACTTTTTGATTAAATCTATGACTGGTGCAGAAAAGGCAAATATGGTTCGAGAAGCTTTGATTCGACTTCATGAAATCGGAGTTGAAATAACCTCCGTCACTTGTGATGGTCTAACAGCACATTTTGCTATGTTTCGCGAACTTGGATGTGATTTGACTATTGGTACTATGCAGACATATTTTACTAATCCTTCTGATGATTTTAAAAAAGTTTTTGCTATTTTTGACACGTGCCATATGCTAAAATTGATGAGGAATTGTTTTGCGGATCTACAAGTTTTTGTCGATATTGAAGGGAAAGAAATTAAGTGGCAATTTATTAAAGATCTGCACAATGTACAGGAAGAAGAAACTCTTCATCTGACAAATAAGCTGAGAAAAAATCACATGCAGTGGACACGACAAAAAATGAGGGTTAGAAAATAGGTTTTTTTTGCGATAAAAACCATTTTTTTATGTTTAGGTAAAATTGGCTGCCCAGACATTAAGCAATAGTGTTGCAGAGGCAATACTATTCTTGAATAAAGAACTGCAACATCCGAAATTTTTAAATTGTGAGGGAACTGTTAGATTTTTAAAGACGATAGATAAGTTATTTGATTTGTTCAATTCTCGATTACCATGGGCGAAAGGATTTAAAGGACCTTTGCAGACAAAAAATGAACAAGAATGGAGACCTTTCTTATTAAATTGTGCAGAATATTTAGTAAATTTAAAGGATGTTGGAGGACGATTTTTGTGGACAACTCCACGAAAAACTCCAATCATTGGTTTTGTTGTCACAATATATTCAACAATAGGAATTTTTGATGAATTTGTCAAAAAGAATTTGTTACAATATTTTTTAACATATAAAATAAGCCAGGATCATTTAGAATTATTTTTTTGTGCTGTGAGGTAATTTTTCAAATTTCTATTAACATCTGTAAGCTTACAGTTTTTTACTTTTCAAGGTCGAGAAATGGGTGGAATAATAATCCATCAGCATTACAATTTATGAGAACGTACAGAAAGTTACTTTTACATGCAGATGTTAGTGGACATGGAGGCAATTGTAGAGTTTTGGACACAACGTCTGTTCTCACAATTTCATCTGGGACCAAGAAGGATTGTTTCTTAAAAACCATTGATATTTTGTCAATAAGAAAATTAGATTTTGATACAGGAATAATTGTCAATAGTAACGACAATTACGACATTATTCCAGATGAAATCAGCCTCACAGCCTACTGTGAAAATGTCGTTACATATATTGCAGGATATGTATTAAAGATGCTGCCTCGAAACATCCACTGTGTAGAATGTTTCGATATTTTAATATCTGAAGATGTTCGCGATAAAAACTATGCTTTTTTAAAACGTAGAAACTTGGGTAGGAATTTTTATTTATCATATTTTTTTAATAAGAAAATACTTAACTTTCAGGTGGTCTGTTGTATCCATCCCATACATTAGTTAAAATCTGTTACGAAACGGAAAAATTTATTAGACACTTAATGCATCTAACTGAAAACAGTCTGCCACCACATGAATTAATTGTTGATATCATATTTGCTGTTTCCAGAAAATTTGTAGATAATTTACATATGCTCTTTCCTAAACATGAAGAACATAGTTTTATGCTGTTAAAAACTATTATATTTTGTTACTGCAAAATCAGACTTCACAACTTAGCAAAACGCTATACAGAAAAACTACAAGGCGATTTGGTTAGAAAAAAATTAAGTAAATTAATTCTTTTTAACCACCAATAAAGAATTTGTTCTGTTAAATATGCTTTATGTGTTAACCTTAGAATCCCGATCTGTTGGTGCTAAATTTTTTAAACCAAAATAATACTTATAAGCCCAATTTACATTTTTTAACATTAATAATTATTAATAACAAATTAACATTAATAATATTTTGGTTTTTTATTTTGGAAACATTTTTTTAAATTTCCCACAAAATTGTGGTGTTTTTAAGTTTTACTCTAGGATTTCGTCCTGTATTTAGGCATCGAAGCATACAAATGGCGGCGCCCGTGTTTGGCAGTGTCGGACGCACTCTTTCCGCAGTATATTTATATTTTAAGTATATGTTCATATCTCATGAACGGGTTGTCGTAAAATTATGATTCAAATGCTGTTCAACTCCTTTTTCAATTCCGCTCCTCCCAAGCATTATCTCATTCTCGCGATTCAATTATCTCGCAATTTATATCAAACCATCGGAACCCCTCGATCTTTGCCGAACCTTTCAAAGGTGGCAAAAATCTCGCTTTAACTGCCGATTCGGCTCTTCGGGAGTGAGTCGTGACTAGTCAGTCGTAACCGTGAGTCGTGAAACCGCAGTCGATTGTAAGTTCATGAAGCTTGTCTTCATCCGTGCTTTTTTTACTCTCTCACCACGCTCTCTTTCTCTCTCTGCTCGTTTGCGCGCCACTTTGCGGAGTAACAGCGCGTTACTCACTCGCATCAGCGTCATCTCTCGCTCAACTCATTCAACCCTTTTTACCCTTTTCTTTGTGACTCGTTTGCCTGACAGTGCCGTCTCCAAAACTTAAACCTGTGTTTTATTTTCTTCGCTTTAACAATTTAATTATTCCCCTTTTAATTAAATTTAATTCACCACATTCCCAATCCACACTCAAACAAAATTGCACCGATAGCCGGATCGGTGACAGTTGACACTGTTTGTATCACAGGAAAACAAATTTTGCAGCCCTGAATTAGGTTTGTGTCAATGTCTATCCTGGCCAAAGTTATTACTTCCATGTAAATAAACAACAAATTGTAAAAAACACCAGAAATAAACACCACCATAATTTAATTTAAACCTTACAAATTTGTTAATTTTAAATACATAGAAAATATCACCAAAAATTTTCACCAACAAAAATCTTTCAAAGCTCTGCCGAATCCTAAAAAAGACTATTTTAGTTTTGCAGATTCTTATATATATAAAAATAAAAGTAAAGGTTGCTGCTGCCCAATATACAAGCAGTTCTGTAGCAAGTACCAAATGTGTAAGTAACATTTATACTTTTACAAATTTACTACCTTTACAAATCAGTTTTACTGCCTAAATCAAGAAAAAAAATAGTCATTTTTTCTCGTAACAGCTCAGATGTGCGATATCTCAGTGCTCTTTTTATTTTAAATTTTGGTTAAACTTGGTGCATTTTTGTAAGAAAACTGACCTAGATTGAAAATAAACATAACAAATAGTATTACTTAGGGTAATCCTAACTATTATGACGAGTTTATAACGAACCGCCCGCTAGAAGAGGTTTGACCATTTTAGCGGTCCGCAATAAACTCATCACAATAAATCACAATGGTTAAAATAACCTTAAGTAACACTATTGTTATGTTTATTTACAATCCAATAGGGTAATTTCAAAATAAGATAAAACCGGAAGTATCTTAGTTTCTAGACAAAATTAAAATAATTCGAGGCTGTGGTTTAAAAAAGTATTAAAATTTGCGCTACTACTGATAATATCTCAACTTGAAATTACCCATAAGTCAGTTTTTTTACAGAAATGCACCAAGTTTAAAACAAATGCTCACGTTACCACTCAATATACGCTTTTAAAGGTTGGTAAATGACAATCAAAGCAGTTATTTTTATTTTTGTTTAAAACCGCCTCAAAAGTATAGATGACTTTAATTATCTGAATTGTAAAGGATTAGAGCAAAATCCAGTAAAAAATCTGGTTTTAAACCTTTAAGAACATAAAAGTAAGTGATAGTTCTAAGCCAACATAAGTGAAAATTCGGTCTACCAGAGGTTTGCCGCCCTCCATTTTTTAATTCAAATTTGTATCTAAACAGATTAAATATTTGTAAATTTATTTCTTAAAATTAATTTGGTGTATACAAAAAAAAGTTTTAATAGTTACTGTTTTTGCTTTTTTTATAAAAAGTAAAGTAATGGGTGATTTTAAAAAAGAACATGCATGGTTTACTGCAAATGATAGAAAAAGTTTTTTTTGATGTAGAAGCTAAAGATAAAGCAGATAAGATAACGTCAAATTTTCCAAAAAAAAAATTATACGATAGCAACACAGAGCAGGAATTAGAAAAAACAGATAATTTAGAATTTTCTCAAAAGCACAGTTTTTTGAGAAAAAATAACTAAGACAACAAAGTGGTCAAAACATCGACTTAGACAGTATAAATAACATCTCAAAATATTGGAAATCACGTACCAGATGTTAGAAGTCCGTTTCAGAATTTTAAATCTGTTTTGGAATTTAAAAAATTTGTTTTCCCGAATTCTGTAATTGATAAAATCGTTTAAAATACGAACATATATATCAAATTAGAAAAAAAATTGCAAATGAAAAATTACAAATCAAATATGTTAAAAGACAGATAGAGACAAATGTTAGCCCTAATTGGTCAGCTGTATTTCTTAAGAATGTAAAAGTCTGACCACCAAAATTCTAAAAACCTTTAGAAAACTAATAGTTTACCAAAACTTTAGTGAAATTATACAGTTTAACGTTGTCATTACTTATTTAAATTTAAATTTTTACTTGAGCATATTGTATTTGACAAAAAGATTCAAAATTTGAGATTTGTTTAAAAAAATTCGTTTCACAATGCAGAAAAGTTTATACTATTTCTAAATATGCAACAACAAATAAAGAATTAGAGGTTTTCACTGGTCGTTTTGGCTTCAAGACATATATCCCAAGCAAACCAAACCGTAACAACATCAAAATATTTGTGTAAGTAAATTCTAAATTTTATTACTGCAGTAATTTGTAAGTATATGTTGGTAGAGGTCTTGCCAGCTCTCTTGATCGATGACGCAGAAACCAAAACTTATATTGAAGCGGCGGTACTGATCATACTAAAAACATCGGTACCGCTTGGCATCATTTAATTATTGTGTTGTTGTCAGTTCTTAGTAACTGATCTTTGCTCGCTATGTTTCGTTTCCGTTTTTGATTTCCGTTCTATCGTTGCTTCTAAGAGTTTACAAACAGTCTTTTTCAAAACTCCATTAATTTGCATAATTGCAACTGTAAGTATAACACACTTAATTGTAGTTTAATGCGTAATATTTATTTTTATTACGTACAGACTCGGCTAGTGTTATTCATTGAAATGTGTAATAACAAAAAGGTGGTTCACGGTCAGGAACAAGAAATAATTTTTAGTGTATATAAATTTATGAAATATTAAAGTGATTGTAGAAAAGTATCAGTTTCACTTAATCGCTTGCAAGAAAGGGTTGCAAAAACCATTAACGTTAGAATCTACACTGTAAGGAGGATAATTAAAAACACAGAAAACAAACCAGAAAGATCTATATTTACTTCTCCAAAAAAAAAATGATAATAATAAAACGCAGCCCAAACAATCTGTAAACCAGTGTGAAGAAATAGATATTTGAACACTATTTATAAATATGCAAACATTCACAAAAAAGACCAACAATAAAGGATGTGTTTGAAGAGGTAAAAAATGACGAAAACGTTAATTTCACTGAAAAAATTAGACTATTTAGGCGTCTAATGCTTCAAATAGGTTTGATAAAAAAACTCAAAATAACAGAAAATCGTTAATTGAAAAATTTGACATTAGAGCTAAACGGGTAAAATTGTATTTAGGAAAACTAAAGATATACAAATAAGAGTACCAAAGACATGATATAATGTTTACAATAATGGTTTAAAGGCCCCAATGTTAAAAAAACCAAATCTAATTATTTTGCTCGCAAAAAGATCAACAGAATTTGTGCTCAATGCACTAAGAATTTTTAAATCTGGAACAAAAACTGATTATTATCATCACGAAATAAATAACAAAAAGTTTACAAAGTTTGTGACCAAAAAATTTATGAAAAATGTGGGTCGTAAGTCTGTGCTGGTTGTAGATAATATTTTCTCCCACAATGTACCACAATACAAACAAGTCCAACGTCTCTATGAAAAAAAACCGACATGCAAAAGTGACTGATAAACAAAGAAATTTTTTTAAGCATAATGTACTAATCCGAAACTATATTTAATTGTAAAAATCTATTTTCAAAATAGATCAAATATTGTCAAAGCCAGTTGTATAGTTTTTATTTAAAGAGGTTAGAAAATCGTTTAAGAGCAGTCATGAAACAACTTTCTGCTCTCCCTCCAGAAGATAGACTATACATCAGATTTCTACAGGATAAGAAACAGACAGCTCTACTAAATCGAAAACTTTTTGATAATGCAGCAACAATTGCGATTGCGATTACGCAATTCAGCGGTATCAAAATGAAGATGCTGCTCACTCTAGATTACATGCCGCTGTAACGGAATACTTGCAAAAAGTAATCTGCTTGGCCTCAGTATAGAAGAAAAAAACAGCAAAACCTTAACACAGTTGGAAGAAAAACTCTTTATGAAAAAGATTATGTCCAACTTAGATAAGAAAGAAGAATTGAAACAGCTAGTAAACAACAGTAGCATAGTATCATTCTTCCTTTTTTAGATAACTAGATACAACATTTATTTCTAATTTTAGCCTCAGTTAATCATTTTTTATCGTTTAAGAAACTATATAACTATTTTAAGCACTAATATACCAGTACTAAGATTGCCACCATACCATCCTGAACTAAACCCCATAGAAAAAATATGGGCGTTAGTAAAAATTATGCGGCAGCATGTAACACTCAAGTTATATTCTGTCTAGAAATCGGCAGAAACAAAGTTAGCAGCAATTTCTGTAGAACAATGGCAGAATATTTGTTCACATGTAGAAAAAACTGAAGTGAAATATGTAAAACAAAAATAGATGTATAATGGATGACGTTGAAGAGATATTCAGTTAATTTCAGTTAATAGTACGATTCTGACTATTTTCTGTCATCAGATGAAAATGAAAAACATGCAGTTGTAGTCTGAATCTATTTGATTTAGTTTGTGAGTTGTTGCATTAAATAAAAACAAAGTTTTAAGAAAGTGTTTTTTTTCCCTTTACATATTACAGCTAAAAGAAAAAAATAAAGTCAAAGACGAAACTAAATTTGATTCAAAATTAATTTCACATTTGTAGTAAAAATAAAAAAACATATTTACTTTGTAGATAATGTCAAGCATTCGAATTCAAACCGTCGAATAGTGTAAAACAGCCAATGTTTTTAATATTGTCATCAATCATGTGAGATCTCTACCCAGCTTGACAGACGTTATAAATTGAATAACAGCATAAAATCAATTGTTAAAAAATTAGTAGCTTCTATAGGTAAGTAGCACTGAACAAAAAGTAACAATCAACAGATGGTTTACGTTAGACGGGTTAGCTGGTAATCTTCTCAGTAACTATAGACAATCTGACTTTAAGGCAAAATCTAGCCCCGTGGGAGCAATTATGTTTAGATTTCAAACAAATTGTTCAATAGTTTTTGTACAAAAAAACACAAAAACTATTCGTTAATCTCGCCATTTTATAACAATGATCAAATACTTAAAAAAAAATAGAAAACCTGAAATAATAATGTGTTACAACGCCACGAAAAGTGACGTTGATGTGCTCGATAACTTTGTACTGTACAATTGTGCTTGTGCCTATAATTGTTGGCCAATGATTACTTTTTACAGCTTTTTAAACATAATAAGTGCTTATAATGCTTTAGTAAACTTTAGGCAAATCATTATAACCGTCAATAAGACGGCGTTATTTTATAAAAATAACTAGCTTTAGAATTTATAGCTATTATATAAAGTCGCATGCATTCTCTCCTTACATTCCGCGACCCTTAAAAATAAGAGTAAAAACAATATAAAATTTAGAAGAAGTATTAATACAGGATTACCTAGAAACCTACTACAAGCCGTTATAGCTAATATAGTTTATAGAAAAATAGAAAAATTGAATAATATTGTAAAATATACAAAAAAAATTTGTTTAGAACATATAGTAAGTATCAATATGTTACAACAACAGTCTAGAAAACTAAATAATTTTAGTAAATTAAGAAGCATATTGGGACTGTATTTTTCAAAACACGGTAGTTTTATACAAATCAGTTTAAGATTACTTGAATTACGTAGTAATTGTTCTATAGAAAATGTATCAATTTGTTACTTATTCTGTGGCTTTATAGTATAGTGATTAAACTTTAGGCACCAAAACAGGTTATCAGGTATTATTTTATAAATGTACCTTAGAGTTAAAATAATTATAAAAACTTTTAGATGTGTTCTTGGGTAATTTTTTGTAAACATTTTTGTAGACAAAACATGAATATATCAAAATAGTTCTCACGTTCGTTAGTAGATACATTAAACAAAAATATTAGTAATAATAATTTTGAATGAGTTAAACTTTAACGACTTTACCCCAGTTTGGGTGGTAGAGGTCACTCAATCCCACGTTACAAAAAGAAAAAAGTTCACTCGCATTATATTCTTTTGGGGGCGACGGGTGCTTTTGCCACCTATTCGTATTTCCTATTGCTCTAGGAAACTGTCGCTTTTAATTTTCCAAAAACTTTTTTACAATTTTAAATGTTTTATTTTGATTGATTTTTGATCAGTCATCACAACAGATACAGAAAACCTACAAAAAAGTAATCTCAAGTGCAAATCGGAAGTAAAGACATCCCTCGCCGGAAAAAAAAGGTGGTGCACTCGACACCAGCTACCAACGAGAAAAGGCTATAATCCGCGCTGAAAAAGCTTCCCCTAAACATAATACCCAGCGCTAAGAAGATAAACATCTCAAAAAACAGCGGCACCATCATTTATTTCAAAACTCCAAGACCCAGGCGTAACTGGCTTTCAACATGTTTGCCATCATCGGGCACAGGGTAAACACGCAGATCACGAAGCTGCTGCTAAAAATTCTATGTCAGTTAGAGTCCAAAGAGTTCAAACACTTAGGTAGTAATGCCTCAAAATCGAGTCGTTTCGGCGATAAAAGAGGATGTGCCTAATCTAGTTGAAAACTTTAAAAAACGTCGAAAGCAAAAGTAGCAAAAAACAAAAACAAGAAAAAGTCCAAAGCAAACTAAGCAAATTTATGTTAAAGTGTTGGAATTATTTGCTTATATTTTTATAGCGTCTAAGACACATTTTATTGTGTTTGATAAGAGTTGTGATTACTGCCACTGTATTATTTTTTTTAAGAATAACAATATGATTATATCACTATTAAGTATATTAAATGCCAATGAAAACACAACACACAAGTTCAAATTTTCACAATATATTTTTCTTAGATAAAAAAAGTAAGATAAAAAATTGATTTTAATTTTAAAAAAAACTTTAACCCTTTGGGGTCTGTCGAGACACATTTGTCCCACTCATGCATCGCTAATGTCTATTGGGTTGTATGCGTAACGTTTTCACAGCAAACAGCAACATATCAGACAGACAGCGCTCCTGTCGCAAATTTGTTTACATGTGCCAAAATAATCTCTCGCTTTGTTGGTGAAGTTGCTCCAAAACACATGTGCTACGGATAGATGTATATTTTTACGTATTTGCAAGTGCAGAGTGCACTAGACTGTAACGAAAAAACTTATCAAGGTCAGTAGTAAGCATTGTATTTGATTTCAAGTATAGCATGCACACAAAAATATAGTAATTTTATTAAGTACCACAGTACACACGTGTCCCAGCAGGCATTTTCAATGGGACATATTTGTTCTGGTGGCTTTATAAAACAATGAGCCGTTGATTGTTAAGTCAAAATAAAATCAAAAAAAAAGCTAATAGAAATACGGAAGATAATTGGAGTGACGATGATGATGATCGATTTTATTGTAATAATTCATCAGATTAGGAGTTTTCACCCTCAGACAGCGAAACCGATTCTGATGAATCTGACCAAGCTCTATCCGATGATAATAATCAAATAGTCATAAATGAAATGCAGGATAGTAAAGAAACCGTTGAAAATTGAAATCTAGTAACTCCTTCAGATGGCGTGGTATTTTGGAGTAGCAATAGTCAGCAGTTCACTCCAAGAGTTTTTATTCCTGATAAAGCTGTATCTACTTCTAATCTACCCAGACAATATACAGACGTCGACATATTCTTGAAGATTTTTTCAAATCAAAAAAATTTACTTATGAGCATTGCCAAGTGCGCTAACGCCAGGTTAAAATTATTTGAAAAAAATACAAAGAAAAATGATCTGAAACAGATTATCACGAAATTATGGTTATACTAAAAATTTCTTTTGTAATGATTTTGAATGAATTTCTTCAACGATTCAAAAAAAACAATAATTCAGAAAAGCTCTGCTACATAGAAAAAGCTGCATAAAATACACATTCGCTAAATATTGCTCAGACGCTACTTTACAGAGTATTAAAAAATTAGTGACTAAGTTCAAAGGCAGATCTTCCCTCAAACAATACCTACTACTAATGCCAATCAAACGTGGTATAAAAATTTAGGTACGCCCAAATTCAAACACATAATGTAAATATTTACGCAGTTAAAAAAACTGGTGCATCTGAAGGCACACTTGGCAAGAGACTTGTTCTCAAATTAGCAAACACCATCAAATGTGCTAATGTGATATTGACATTTGATAGGTTCTTTGCTTCTGTTCACTTACTCGACAATATCAAGTTTCCTGCTGGTGAAACTTTGAGGAAAATTCGCAATAACGTTCCGAAGGTTTTCGGCAACTCAAAAAAAGAAGATAGTTTTAATTCGACGGAAATAGAACAATAGTGTGCAGATGAAAAAATACAAAAAAGGTGCTAGCAATCAATAACTGTTTTGCCAACAAAACTACTTTAATCAAACAAACCATAAAAAATGACAGCAAAAAAAAATTTTCAGTTCAACAATGCTAAAGTTCTATAATAATCACATGAGAGGAGTGAAACATGAGAGGAGTGAATCTAAAAAAACAAATTGTTGACTTGTACGACTTTGATAAAAAATCCAACAAATGGTGAAAAAAAGTGATTTACAAATTACTTATGATGGCTGTTAGAAATGCTCACATCCTTCAGGATAATGCAAAAAGTAAGAAAACTTATTTCTTGATATTCCTCCAAACACAATAACAAAAAATTTCATTGCGTTCATAGGAAGTGGAGTAAATGTAAAAAAAAGATGTACAAAATCACTCGAAGTCCTCCTCAGAAGAAGCGTAAACTACATAACGTTGGTAATCATTTACCTACTGAGGGTTCCACCAGACGACGTTGCTCAAAATGTGCTCACCAAAAAAAAAAAAACAGAACTAAATCTGTTTATCAAATGTGTAATATACTACTATGTAAAACTTGCTACACTCTATACCATCTACACTGAGAAGAGTTAAGAGTTTCCCTATTTTAATTTCATTTTTAGTGCAATTTTTTATTTAAGAATTGTGTTTTGTCAGAAAGAATCTGCGCCTAATGATAAAAGTGCTTATTTTTTTTTAAATTTGTATCCGAATTTCAAAAAAAGAAGAAAATTGTTGTTTAAAATTTTTGACCACTGTATTTTAGAAAAACTATATAATGATCAGTTTATTCATCGATCAGTTTATATTAGATAACGTCCGGTGCCAAATTCGTGTCTATCTTATTTGAGCAACAGAAGGTCTAGATCATTGAGCATTAATTAGTGCCGAATCCATGCACATTTTAGATTCTAAGTTATGTTTAAAAGTTTAAAAAACTATTACTGATTCTTTACCTTTATTAAATTATGCGGATTGACATAACAAAAAAGTTAGATTAAAACGCAGGCACATTTTGCTCAAGTTGAACTTGTTATGTTATGTTTATTCTAAATGTTTCTTTATGTGTTTATGTAATTTATAAAAATTTTGACATAAGTATTGTTAAAACCGCGATATCTAAGACAAAAATGAAAGATCAATTTTTTAACTCTCAAAATGCTTCAATAAGGTTGTTTATGATATGGTTATCTTAAAATTACTAAAAGAGCAAATAGTATCTATTTTAAATAAACTTGTAATTAAAAAAACGTTTAGAAAGTGTTTTTGGCGTTTGTATTGTGACATTAAAAAAATAGCAAAACATTATAAAAGAACATAAAGAAAATCGAAATTTTTCTGGCAGAAGCTGAAAAAATATTCTTGATAGTTCGAAGGTCACACCTAGACGCAAGCATTCAAATAACAGATCTACGAAAATAGCATCGCTTTTATTACAAACAGTACTGAGAAAGTAGTAGAATTGGCTCCGCTCGTAAGTAAGACTTACCGACTAATGTAAAAAAAAAACAGTCGAGTAAAATGATAAAAGACTAATCAGTTTCGGTTTTTTGCACCCCTGCGATAAAAGTTGATATCCAAGCATATTCAAAAAAAATATGTCTAGATGCCGTAGAGAAGCTCTTAAATGTAAATGATCTAGTACAATTAATTTTAATAAAAGATGGTAATAGAGAAAGTTAACTGCTATGTGTGGGAATATTAGTATCTAAAGACAAAAAAATTCTTTTACAATTTTTTAATAATTTTATTATAGTATATAAATAAGTTAATTTTGGATGCAAAAATAGTTTAAATATTATGACTAACGCAAATTACAATGATGTTCTTAAAAAATGCTTTTCTCAAGCAACACTACTAATACTCATTTTTCATATTTTCAAAATATGTCAGAAGAAAATACCTACAGCTACTGCAGAAAATAGCTTTTAGATGGCTATATACCATCTCCTCCCAATGCGCTAAATCTTTGACGTTTACTGACACAAAGCTGTCAAAAAAATAAAATGATTCTATTCTCTCAGTGTTTTGTTGTTTTTTTTTTAGATTTTAAGTAAAAGTGTTAATATTATCACAACTTGTCTTATTGGCAATTCGAATTTTATGTATTTCATACTTATTTTGAGTTTTATTACAACTTTCAACAATTGAAAGCGTAACTCTTGTTAAGAGATCATGACTCGTATTATTATCACAAAAAAATGTTATTAGATCAGAGAAATTTTTTAAACATCTTACAAAATAGAAAGCAATTTTGCATTTTCTTATTTGATGCAAAGTATTGTAAAAACAAGAAATTGTTATTAACACAACAGTAAATAAGCTTCTGAAAAAAAACTTTTTAAATAATAATATGTAGATTTAACATACAAAAAAACGTAGCATTCGAAGAAAGACCAGAAAATTTAAACGAAATCTCGGTATCAAATAGGCTAATAATTTGGCTGACTGATTTATTGCATTAAGTAATATCACTTTCTGGCAAGTGACACACAAAACTTCAAACTTTTGTATTAAAATAATTGGCAGTGGTGTCCTAATCTTCAAAGTACTTGCCAAGATTTTTAGCACTCCGGCCTTTCAAAAAAAATAAATAAATTTTAAGTAAAAATCATAATTATAAATGTTAGTGAAAATTTGTTTTAAATAAAGCCTCAGATAAGATCAGGTGAAGTTTTTATAATACTCGGCATTAAACAATCGTTGGTCAATTTTTTCAGTTTTTGTTTTATAATATCAAAATTTTTGAACTTTGTGGATTTGTTTTTATCATCATAAATCTGATCTTTTTTACAATCTCCTAATTTAAAAAAACTTATTAAAATTTAAAAAAAAATACAAGATTAGAGTAAAAGGCATTTATATGGTTAACATCCCATTCCTGGTAACCCAGAGGCAGTTCTGTCTTTTCCTCATTGTAAAATTCTGGAAACTTGTTAGAATAAGAATTTATTAAGCGAGATGTCGGAGAATGGATCCAAGATTGCTCTCGACTGTCTATTTTACAATTATATTTTAGATATAAGCTTGAGAAAAACCCTGCTGGAATCCTTGCTGGGTGTTTTGAGAAAGGTGGCAACATTCGGATTGTTCAGACCCCGCTGGCTAAAGTGTAAAGAATATTAAACAATAATTTTGTTATAGAAACTATTAAATTACCATTGTGGAAAAAAACGTTTTCACTGCAAAAAAGCAATTGTTATTAGTACATTATTTAACTCAGACAACTTAACTCATGCATTATAGCCATAGCGCAAAAAGTCATCTAAAGGTATTAGATTACAATTATGCAGAAGCAAATAAGAAAATATATAACAATAAATAAATAATGGCTACAAAATTTTTAAAAACAATACAATGATAGGTTATCTCTTCTTTTAAAACTATAAGCTAGAGGCTTAACTCGTGCTCACAATTTACCAGAAAAAGTACGGCGGCCGTATTTGATATTAATAAACGTATTTTAGAACGGCACTAACTTAAAGTCAGTGACATAATTACAAAATTGTGACGCAACGAAAATCACGATAAGACATCGAATTAAATCTATATTAGATAAATAAAGAGTTAAAGGTCAGAAGTTAAAATATCATTAAAAACATCCTTTGCACACATTTATACAGGATGTGTCGTAAGTAGCAGATCAACGCTTTAGAGAACAATTCTCCATCATCAGCTAAAACTGTTTTAAACTTTTATTTCTCTTAAATACTTTTAATTAAACTTTTACAATTCTTTAGAGATTTTTACTAAACGTTATTTTAGTTTAATAGCTGATATACTCAGTACCTTAAAATTATTTATAAAAAATTGTAATTTTAATAAATAAAAGCAGTACTTTATTCTCTTTTTCAAAAAAGTTGCGCTGTTCTTTTAATTCAGTCTTAAAATTTAAGATAAAAAAGCACAGCAAAATCTGGCAACATTTAATAGTTGCTACTGTAACGGGTACTGTTGCACATTGTTTTAATCAAAACACTTATTAAAAACATTAAAATTAAAACAGTTGTAGAAATTATTTAAACTGTAAACTTTATTGTCGCTGAGCACTGTGACATGCATCTAGCGTTAGGAGAAGCAGAGGAAAATGCTTCTTTAGCAGCGAGAATTTATGAAACAGATTATCCCAATCGTCGGTAGTTAAGTGTAAATGTAATTAGACTTTTCGATGCCAAATTACGATACAACTGTTTTTCAGTACCGTCTTTAAAAAAATTGGTTTCTGGTAGACCTCAAACTAGAAGAAGGTTGGTCTTACAAAAAAAATTACTTTAACTGGTTGGAAAATAGTGTTTGTCAAATAGTTTAATTGCTAGTTTTATTTAAAACAATAAACTGCATTATTCGTAAATATTTACATCAGTATTTCAGCAAAATACTTTTGCTTCTGTTATGCGACTTTGATCTAACCCTATTTTTTTGAAAATCATAGAACCACATGATGAATGATGACTTTCTAAGCAAGATTCTTTAAACATATAAGACAATTTATACTCAAAATAAAGTTTTTAATTAACATAATTAACATCACTATCTCTGAAAGAATCCCCATATAGTTTATGGTCACGTTCATCAGTATCATTTTTGTTTAAATGTATAGACTAAAATTTTAGAAAATTATTTAATTTGGTCCCACCAAATAAATAATCTTTTGGCGGTTTATTAGAAGATGTTTCACTAAACACTATTAAAAATACGAGTATGTAGATCTACATAAATGAAACTACATTACATTACGCCGCGCCGGTAAGGATATGGCTAAATAGAGAATACAGAAACAGATGGATAAAACGTGGTAGTTCAAAACCTTTGGTTATTTTAAAGAAAGAGTTTATCAGCAGTCACCAGAAAACATCTATGAATTAAAAAAAATTGGGAATGCTTAAGAAGACATGCTAAACCATGCTTATTCAGAAAACGTGGCTTATTCGAGCATTTGTAATAAAATTTAAATATTAAACAAATTTTTAGTGTTTTATTAATTTATTATTTAAAATAAACTTTTCAAAGCACCTCGGAAAATATCTCAGATAATATTTATGATGTTACAGTCGATTTACGCTTCTGATATATTCCCAAAAATAATAAATAAGTAAGTATACAGTATATTATATCGTGTGTTTTTTTAAAAACAAACTCTAGAGTGTTTTGAAACTAAAAAACAATTGTTTTGTATGTCTGTGATTAATGTTTTACACACTTGTCAAACTGACAGATCTTATAACCTCACTTTTCGACAATTTAAACAAAATTACATTTTTATAAAAATATTCATTTATTACCTACAAAAACTGTTTATACAAACACCTACTTTTTGTAAATGGAGAAGTCCTTCTACAATTTGATGAGGATGTTCTGTTGCCCAAATTCTCATGTTTTGTGAATTCATGTAGCCGGACAGGTAAAACCACGTTTCATCCGTAAAGAAAGTTTTTTGGAGAAGTTCATTATTATTTGCAATGTTATTGAAAAACCACTGAGAATACTGCAATCTTCTAGGGAAATCTACGGGTCGTAAATCTTGAACGGTTTGGAGACGATAAGGAACATATGTAAATCTTTTTGTAGGAATTTATGACATGTACTAACAGAAAGTTCAACTTGCTGAGACAGATGTCTAATCAACGTGGTCATGCCATAAAACAATGTAATAAAAACCAAAAAGAACAAAAATATGTTACAAATATAAAAGCAAAGATTACATAAAAAAGATTGTCAAAATGAGAATTATTGCTATATCTGCAAGACAAATAATCATAGAGCTGACAGCATAAACTGTCCAACTTACCTATCGTAATTTAGTAAATGGTATTAGAAAGAAAGAAAAAAGAACTAACTCTCAAATAAAAAAATAGAAAAACTAACAGAAAGTAAACTAAATAATAAATGAACTAATAATTAAAAAAAAAATGCCGCAAGAGCACATATATTGCACAATTTATATACAGAATACCAAATTGGGCATGTTAGGTTATAATTATTACAGTATTGTTTCTTTAACTTAAAGTTTATCATAAACATATAAGTTGGACATTGAGCAATATATAAATTACATAAAACTCCTAAACTTAAAGTACTATAAACACACCCATCAGTGATTATAATAGGTGCAAGATTTGATATAACAATATAGATAGGGCTCACCATATAAAGTCTTTAGGTTAATAAAAGAATAAAGTCTATTTAGGTTATATTATATGGGTGATGCCCTAACTTATATATGCAATTGAGCATAATTTATTTTATTAAAGTGTCTAATTTAAAAAAAATAAAATAAGTAAGTTATCAGAGTTAGTCTATAGACACTTTTAAAAGATTATACTGTTTAGTTTTAGAAAGATATATATCTGGAAAAAAAATAAAAAGTCTCGGAGTTATAGTAATGGTGAATTCTGTAGGAAAGTTAAAACTTTACATTTCACAGTCACTAACTGTAACAGGCCATAACCGAACACGAAAATTTTGCGAACTATTTCACAATTTATGCGAGTACACAGGCCTTTCGCGAATTTACAATTTCACTCACAGATCACTACATCATGTCTTCAGAAGAGACAAAAATGAACTAATGGATAGCATCGAAATTATCTAATCAAACATGTGTAAATGACAATGAAAAATTGATAAAGACTATTAAAGTAATTCAAATAAATCTAAACAGATATTATCAAGCACATGATCTTTTACAACAAGATGCAACAGATGAAAAAAAACTTGATTCTAGTAATATATAATAATTTTATGAGTCATAAAAATGGAACAAAATTTACAACACACTGAAAGCAAATTATCTTACATAACTAATTTTAAGTAAATGCGTAGTAATATTTAAAAAAATACTGCACCAGTACTTTAATTAGGAATGTGAAAAGCTGGATACATATTCTAAACTAAGAACAAAGTACAAAACGAGTGACACAAATTCAAAAGTGTTCAGTAAAGTCCTAAAAAATTATTATCACAAAAATGAGATTGAAAACAGTTTATAGGTCCAGTTTTAAGACCAATAAAAATTTTGACACTTGAAGTTGAAACTTTCTTGACAGACAAAGAAACAAACAATTACTAGACAAAGATACACATACAAAAAATGCTTGCAATAAATAAATTAAAAAAATTACATTCAGCTGGTGTAAATATGGAACAAACAAAAATTGGACCTCCGCACTTACTGTTTTACTTTTAGCACTCTCTGTCAATTTCTTTACATTGATTTCCAATTCCTCGTTTTTCTCAACCTCGTCAACTTCATCAGTGCTTTCAGAAGCATCAACAAATTCACTCTCTTTCTTACCATTTTCAACACAGTTAGCAAAAACACTCTTATTTTTTTTCTCTTTAGTTTTTGCTTTACATTCAATTTTTTCCTTATCGTTTTCAACAGAAGTTTCAGCTGAAGCTTTGACCTCTTTTACAGGTTTTATAGCAGACTCCTCCACAGGTCGTGCCTCTTCAAGTTTCTTGACTTTACTAGTCCTTGGCATCTGCTGTCTTTATCTTTATCTCAAGATTGAAGTGAGGAATATTTATTAAAAAAGAAGAAATAACTCAAACCGGCAAAAGTAGTTCTAGTTTTGAAAAGACCTCCGAACAAGATATTATACTGGCCATGATTCGAAAAGAAGTAAAGCCATTAAAAAATGGTTGTAACTATGCGGCAGAATATTTCAGTAATATTAACGCTTAAATGTTAATAAATATAAACAAAAATAATTTTTAGTTTTTTTTATCCTAATATATGGTATCAAAATTTTTAAGTTGTACGAAGCCCAAACCTAAACTTACTCGCTCTAAAATTGCTATTCCCTTTCCTCAGATTTACTTTCCATAACTACCACACTTACTTCTACACTGTGAAGACACCCCCTCATGTGGAGTTAGATCTCGAAAAACTCCAAAAAAATTATCCTACTGAGTAATTGACAATTAAACTTGTCTCTATTTGTTGTGCTGTTTTGCTATTTTGCAATTCTAATCACACAAAAAGACTATTTTTAAGACCAATATTACTATTTTAACCACATTCTGTAACAAGTAAAAGTTCAATTTACAAAAAAAATTGTACCAACCTAAACTTATAACACTATTTAAAAATTAACGTTCTTTTAGGGAACAACATAAATAGTCTACTCCGTTAAACAAAACACATTCATTGTAATTCTTGAAATTACTCAATTGTGGCATGCAAAAAGAAGTTTCTCGCAAATCATTTCTTGATAAAAATTTTCAAGAAGCAAATCTCGCAACGCACATAACACGAATCGTTGTTAACATTTGTCAAAAAGTGCTTAAAAAAAGCTGTCCATGCATCTATATAAGATAACCGTCGTTGAGCAACTTTTTCTGAAGACTATGCAAATCGTATTGAGTATTGTCATTGATTTCTGAATAATTTAAATGATAACAGACTACTTGTTCAAACTTTTTTTAGTGATGAAACATAGAGCAGCATCTTTTAGGATACGTCAGTTTACAAACCTTTAGTATTTGGAGAGCAGGGAATCCTCGTGTCTTTAGAGTGTATCCAGATGAAGATTCAGTGAATCCATTTCTTTACGACAATGCCGATTAGTATCGTAGTCAAAGATTAAAAATATTTCAAGACCAATTAACCAACGACGAACTGCAAAATGGTTATTTCCAGCAAGATGGAACAACAGCGCACACTGTGAGAGTAACTTTAAATGTTTTACGAAAAACTTTTGGCAATTAAATTTTTAGTAGGAAAACAGAAATCAATTAGTCCGCTCGATCACCTGATCTTACACCTTTAGATTTTTTAATATTTGGGTATTTAAAAAATAACGTTTTTGCTCAACAGCTTGAGACATGGGAGATACAGAAATCATTCGTAAAGCATTACTGTTAAAGCATTGGTTAACAAATGCTCTAAAACACTGCACATTGCAGCATCGCACTAATATAGCACTCTCTTTGCTCGTGCTGCAAACAAAGTGCTCATGCAAAAAATTTATCTTCCCAAATACGTTAGATAAATAACTAATTTAGTATAAGTGAAAAAAGTGCGCAAGCATTTATAGGCAACTCTGGCTAAATGTTGTCATGTGTCCAACTAAATGTGTACTTTACTGACCAAAGTAAATGTAAACATATTCTATACCGGATAAAAATAAAAAAATAATTAAACAAATTATAATTATTTGAAAACTAATTTATAAATTATTTCTGTAATTTTTACAGACGATTTTATTTGGCAGTATAAACCTATTGTCAAACAAAACGTTACGTATATAATTAGCAAATAATAATGCTAAAAATAAGTGAAGGTAAAACAGATGTAATGTAAAAGACAAATCTCTTTACTTCATGTCAACCATAACTATAAATCATCGGTCAGGTTTCCGTTTTTTCGTTGTGTTTAGTATAGTCATAGTCGTATTTAAAAAATATAAACAGTATATAATAATATTATGAAACAGAAATAACAAGATTTAAAAATACAAATTTCAGTATAACTTCCCAAACTGAAAATTATAAATGAAACTAACCTGCCGATTTTAAATTAAATTATGTATGCGTAGTTTAAATTTGTAGGAAATTTACTGGTAAAATTTATATCTTTCTATCTGCATAAATAACAGAAATAAATTTGAAAATAAAAATTTCAGTGAGACTCCCAAAACTGAAAATTAAAAATAAAAATTAAAAAAGTTGTTGAGAAAAAAATCCGATTCAATGACAAGTTTTTCATAATTTAACACTTTATTGTTAAAAAAAAACTTGTTAAATTTTGAAACAATTCCTGTACTTAGTTTTCGAGAAAAAGAAAATTTCAGTTATTATGCTTAACTTATGTGACATAAAATTTTTATGACAAACCAGAAAAAACACTGATTTGAACGTTTTTATTTCGATAACCAAAAATAAAAGTTGTTAGGTAGTAAGTGATCAAGGTATTTATCAAATTCTTATAAATAATTGTACCAAGTTTTAACGAAATTTTTTGAAAGAGGTTCCCATATTGTTGTCTTACACTAACATATTGTAAACTATATATAGGTTTCATCAGCTTTCATAAGAAAACTGTTAAAATCGTAAACAACATTGGCAAATTTTCTACCTTTAACTATCATGACGTTACCAAACTTGTATGTTTGCCTAAAACATGTTAAAAAAATTAATGAATAGGTACAATTTATAAAGTTTATATTAATCATATCCAAGAAGAGGCAATCATCTCTTGTTTTTTGAAACATTCAAAATCAATAGATTTTAAAATAATGTAAATTATTTTGTATCAAATTTTATAAGAAATTACAATAAATGGTTTGTTAAACCACCCTTTCTATAGTATAACTAAACTTATGTCTTACAAATTTGTGCATTCTTAGTATTACCTATTCTTTCCTTTTTGATGTGTGTAAAAAATTGTATTTTAGACATCAATAACATTTACTTTAGTTTAGATTTTGCTCGCACCAAACGACCAGTAGCGTTGTCTTCCTTGTCATCTCATTTATTTTGGGCTCTATTAAGTCTATCGACGTTACTGAAAACCTATTGTAGGTTTTGTAATGAAAGAAATCACATTCTATCAATTAACAGTTTTAATAAAAGTAGCACTTTTAGCAAATACAATCTCAAGTCGCCTTTATCAACATCTAGACAACAAAATAAATAGACTCTGTAATAGATTTTTGATAATTAAATAAACAACATTTTTTTAATGTAACATTATTTCAATTAATTCTTTCTAGACCGAAAATCTCTGTTTCAGTTTTAAGAATCATCTCGTGATTCCTAAATTATATGATTTATATTGCTTATCACGCCGGTAACCAGGCCGGATAGCACCAAAAGTGTCCAAGTACTCCATACAATCTATTATGTAAACGTTCTGTGATACTTTTCCTGTTCAAAGTTTTATTTGCATCATTTACATTTATCCTTTAATTGTTGGATATACCTAGAGTTTCACGCGCTGGACATATAGCACTGACAGCTGGCCGAATAGCCCTGGCCAAAAAAAAGACATTTTAATGCTACCCACCTAATCAGTAGTTATTAATTACGCTAAATGCAAATTATATTTTTATTTTAATTGCTTTTACTATAAACAAATAAAAAGTTTCAACAGTTATGGTTTCACAATTTATCGAAATGCACTATAAATTATTACAACAAAAAATAAATAATTTTTTTATGGTAATTTGTAAATCATTACAGTTGTCGTTTTTTTTTGCTAAAAAAATAGTTTTGTCAATTTTAATTGTTTTATTACTTTTTGTTATAATTTAAAAATAAATATTTTTTATGATGCATTATTTTATTTAAAAATTATTATTAGTTGATAACTATTCTATACAATTATAAAAAAATTTAAAAAAAATTAAAGACACTCGACAGTACTTACAGCGCCAAAAATACGACATTTAGCAAAATAGAAGTGAAGCGGTTTTGCAGTTGATACATATCGCGCCGCAAACGCGAACGTTTTATCAAAAGCCAAACATCTATAGCGCCTCAGGCGAGAACTATCGGCAAGACGTAGAACCCAAAAGCCGGGACAAAACTAAAAACAAACAGAAAAAAATACGCTAAAGGCACAACACTTATTAAAAGAGAGGTCAAACGCACTTGTCGCAATGTCGTCTTCGGTGTTAACCAAAGGCGGCGCCCTTGGCGCAATATCGTCTTCAAGTTATATAATAAAGTTAACCTTTATACATTTAACCGGTGCCGTCATCTGACGTTTAGCTAGCTGGTTTTAAAAATAATAGTTATGCTTTAGTATCGCTAGCTACCGTAAATTGCGCTAAAACACAAATATGGCTACATAAACATAACCTCAAACCAAAAGTAACTTCTTGTAATAAAACAATATTAAAAAAATGTCAAGTCAGCAAAGTTTAAAACAACTAAAAAAAACAACAAACCACTCAATCTCTAAAACCCAACCAACTTCTCGTGTGTCTTAAGTGTAAAACGAATAAGTTTCAGTGTAAGCAAACATCAAAAGTGATGTGAAAAAACGAAAAAATAATCTCAAATCTGAGCAACAAAAAGAAAGTGAGATATCTGCCTCAAAAAGATTAACAAAGCAAAAAATATTGTCAGATCCAAACAACCTTTTACCCTGAATAGGATTACTGCTGCTAAGGTGCATCTTAGTCTTTACAGTAGAGACATAAAATGCGCACCCTTCGAATTATACAGCTAGCGGCCAGAGATAAGTGTAGTGTTACGGAACCAATTGTTACAATGTTCTTCCTAATAGTTTTTTATTTAAAATATAACTAAATTTAGTAAAAATAGTTAATAATTATTTTAGAAGTTCTTAAAGTATTATTCATCAAATAAAACTTTTAGTACTAGAATTTTCCTTAATTTATTTAATTTTTTATCATAATAGAAAACTAGTTAATTTGTTTTGACATGCATTTGGCATCTTTCGCGTATTTTTTAATACTTTTTTCCAGATGTTTTAACTTTCTAAAATATTTCTTGGTTTTCAAATAAAAAAATTTATCTTACCAGAACAAAACTTTATATTGGGCCTAAACGATAACAACTGTTTGATCATTGCTGAATTGACAAAAGAATGAAGGTTTTTGAAAAAACCGTCAGATGCCCCTGAATCAACAGTTTGTGAAGACTTTTTAAATAAGAAATTAAATTCTTCTGCTTCATTTAAAGGTTTTTAAAATGTTGCAAAAGCTTAATTTTTAAAAACAAAAAAACGTTAATAAAATAAGTTATATCATCGTTTTAAAAAAAACAATTTACAATAATCTTATTTTTTAAAAGTCGCTAACTGGTTGTCCAGTTTGCCGTAGAAACGTTCTACTCGGCAGGGAAAAAAATTCAGATAGACAATAGTTTACTTTACAATTAATAAATTAATTAATAACTCGACCGTTAGTAGTCTACTGAAACATTATTCGGTGCATGTAAGATTGAACGTGTTAAACTATATTTTCCAAAATACAGATGTTGTTGCACTTTATGAATTTTTAAAGGTCACACTGACTAAACCCAAATTGGTTTCTAATTTACGCAAAACAATCTCAACAGTATAGATACCGTCGTGACGCCAAGTCGGCAGCTCCAAAACTTTAAGAAAAACACTCTGGCAACCTACACAGTCGTAACTTCAGATGCAATCATTGTCATCGGTACAGTTGAAATAAATTACTTTAGCATGACAGTAGGTAAGCGACGGAAGCTGTAGAAAAAAAAACAAAGTTTTTAAAATCAGAACCAAAATTTAGAAAAAAGCCGACTCAAACATAACATTTAAATTCTCGACAGATACGCACATAACGCCGCCGCCAGCTTTTGATCAACAATATTTTAAACACAAATTGTTGCAACAATAGCTCAAATTTAAAACTCAAATGTAACGTTTGACAGTAAATTACTTTTCAAGAGAGAAAACAGTTAGCAGAAAAATACCGCATAAATCGGAATAAACTAGTCCTAAGGCTCCCAAAGTTGTTGCGCAACCAAGCTGTTCTATGGTGCAAAAAAATAATAAAGACAAAATTAATTTTTGGAACCAATTTGTTAGGTAGTTTAAATTTTTTTTATATAAACAAGATAAAAAAACTTGAAAAAAAGAAACCTTACGAAAATAGTCGCGACTACATAGTACATCTACAGACACTAATTCAGAGACACGGAGAACGTGCAGCCGCACAAAAACTTGACGTGTTTACAGACTTGCTCTAGGAGAACAGCCAATGCGTTAGCCGAAATGATGTAAACAGTCTCATGGATTTAATAATCAAGACCATAAGCATGAGGCACAAGAGCTGTACAAGACTAAAACTGAGACCAAAAGTTCAATAGCCATTAATTCAACTCTAATATATTAGCAATTGCAGAAACCCGCCGGAATACTACCATTTAACAAAAAACCACCAAAAAAGAGTGAAAACAAAAAACTGTATAGTAGCGATGCTATCAGATGGGGCACAACCGTTATAAATGCCAGCCATTAGCTGTTTATTCTGTTCTAAAAAGTGATTGACAGTAAAATCAGTCTGCTACATTGTAACTGTTACTTATCCGCAAGGAAAAGTTTAGAACAGTGACTAATTTTTTAAAGTAGCAGTTGCTTTAGCAGCATTAAAGCTAATCACTTCAGTGCAGTCTGGAGCAGTGCATGAAAAACAGTTCCTCCAGTAGCAACATAGGTTGAGTGGCTCAGGCTTTGATCACTGCTCCCATTACAGTGGTCGTGAGCTTAACAAAGCAGCTTTGCATTTGAAGTAATTTGAGTTTGATTCCCGGTCCAACCGACCTAGAGTTTTTTTATGTTTTTCCCACTCCTCACTGTTCTTTCTCTAGTAAGAAACATGTCGAATATGATTTGAAAAAATCACTTTTTTCCATTATTGTGATGGAGAATGTGTAAAATTACTAGAAAAAAATTAAAATTTTTTTAATAAACTGTAAACAATACTATTCTAAACAGTCCTAAAATAAAGTCTAAAAACAAAATGTAGGTATCCAGTAAGAAACATAGAACCCCGTGTCAATAAATATAGCTGGATAACTTGTAAAATATTCCATAGTAGTAAAAATTTTATGACGCTGATATATACCGGATTTGTGCTCTCATACGTTAACGAATAGCCGGCCAATTACGTTTTTTATCAAGCGACAAAAATGCTTATATTAGATCAAATAAACTATTGCACTCCAACTAGGTACTTTGAGTCTAAAATAAGCAAGCGCGTCTTCTTTGTCAAGCGCAGACAACGTACAGTCACGTTCAACTCACAGGGCCGTTTCCGACAGCAAAAATTAAATTTTCTACTGCCCTAATATTGTTTTAACAACAAATTTGTAATACCAGATCAAATATGAGTTGTCTCAGAACATATCATTAGTTAATTGGAAAAAGACAAACTAAATATGTAAAAATATTTTGTCGGTAAGACGGTAAAAGCGATTCCTACAACGAAAAAGTTTTGTTAATGTTTGTTTAACAGTTGAGGACTGCAAAAACAATTTTAATTAAAAAACTTTTTCATTTTTTTCATCACTTTTAAAACATCAACCATGGTTCTAAAAAGAACAAAAGAGGAAGCAATGTATAGAAAAAAGCTTTATTTCTACAAGTGTATCAAAATAAAAAATCATCCACTTTTCAAACAAGAAGTCAACTTAAACAAGACTGAAAAACGCTTTTTGAAAGCTTAGAGACCAATATACGAATAACGTCACGTAAGTGTTATACATTCATTGCATTTCATTGCATTCAGTAACACATGTAGCGCAAAACCTTATTTTTTATTATTTTTGATTACAGCAATTAAGAACAAAACGTCGTTTCCTACTTACTATAAAGAAACGAAACTCCGACAAATTTGTAAGTTAATTTTTAAAAATAGTCTGCACATTTCGAACATTTTATAAAATGATAAGCTGATTTAATAATGTCTACTTATAATGTAATAAATCTTCCCAAATTTTTTTATCTTGTTTTCGCCTACATTTTTAGGATTTTCAAAAAATCTAAAAAAAATTTGACAGATTAGATTACACATTCGATGCCTTTTCAACTCTTCATTTTTATTACCAAAAAGTTTTCGAAATTAAGACCTACAATATTTAAACAACTTCTCAACTTATTTAGAACAAAAAATTTTCTTTGTTTTTGCTTATTGTTCTTTAATATTTAATAAAAATTTTATTAAAGTACAAGATTTATCCTCTCGGATCACCGTCAAAACAAACATCTCCTATCACATTAAATTTACTAAACACAGCACTGACTTTAATTAATTTATTTATTTATGAGCACCATAATATAATTAATAAACACAAAACTACTTATACGATATAAGAAAATTTTGTTATTTATCATACTAAATGCAATTTAAAATCGAAAAAACTCCAATAAAGCACACAACAGGGTACAATTTGAGGTAAAATCTCTATATAACTTACAACATTAAAAACAAAGTATAAAAATATATTAACAAGGTACATTTATTTGGACCATGCAGATTAAACAATAAAACATCCTGGAGTGGTTTCAATTGGTGAAAATAAATCAAACATTCTGATAGAGTGGTCACATTTGTCAAATATAATTATATTCGACATGTATAATATCATTATAATTTTTTTTTATATAATAACATATAAAAAAAATTAAATTTTAAACAGACAAAACAATTCGTCAATTTAAATAAAGAATTGATCATAGCAAAATAATAATCATAGAAGCGTCAAATGTCGGTATTTATAAATTATTTAGATATAGTAAAACAAACCTATGTAATGCATGCGACCACGAAAAATCAACGATAATATTTTTCTCACACACCAGAAATAAATGACGTTAATTTTTAGTACTTTAACGAACAATTACTAAAATGTTAGAAAAACTCTCTACACTAGTACCTGATAATAGCAAATTATCTCTCTATTTTAGCTGAAATATCAAAAAATATTAGCTGAACGAAACATACATATACAACAATGGCTACAAACACGGGATATTCCTTTTGAAAAACAATAAAGTAGAACTGCAATTACTAGTTCTACACACAAAGTAAATTTCAAAAGATTGGTGGCAAAAAACCATAGTTATTACGTATACATTATTTTTTATAAAAAAATAAAATTCTGTTAAAATTTGAACTATTAAGAAATAACAAAAAAGAAAGACACCATTGTTAAAAAGCATGAATCACTAATGTGTCAAGTGCGACCATCTCCCAGATTTGAGGTAAAATATTTTAAGTTTTGTGTAACCGTTTGCAAAATTTGATTTCGCAGCTACTTCTACCTACAGAGGCTATAGCTAAACACAGAGGCGACACACGAGTGTATCACTTTTCATTGGTTGGCATGGTCACCAATCACCATGCGCCGTCCGTGGGCTAAATACATGAGTTTGATTATGATTGCTCCGTGTGTCGGGTGTGTCGCCTCAGTCACCAATCACAATGCGCCGTCCGTGAGCTAAACTAATGCGTTTGATCCGTGTGTCGCCTCTGTCTTGTTATAGTCTCTGTACTTCTACCAAGAGCAACCTTAAAATAAAATAAAAATTCCGTTAATACAAAAAACGTTAACAATTTTTCAGATGTTTCTCATCCAAGTTAGATTTTTTCAACATTTTTTTTTTGTATATATTAGTGTTTTTTACGAATATGCATTGCTTGTAAACTATTTTACAAAAACTTTGTGTACATTTTTTTTATCGTCCACGTTAAAGGGAAGACAGATTAACTGATCAATTCGACAACCTTATATTCTCTAGTTTTTAAGATCAATTTTACAGGTCAGAAATAAAATATTTGTTTTTGTGCAACCGCCTGCGAAATTCGATTTTGTTGGCGTTGCCACTAGAAGCAGACACAAAGTAAAAAATTTCAGTTGCAAAAAAAAAGTTGTGTAAACCAGGCCTTTAAAATTCTCTAACGTTCTTAAAATTTTTCAGAAATTTTTTTTAACACTTTAAAGTCCTGCGGAGAACGAACATAAAATTTTAAATAAATGTACTCGCAGGTCG
This sequence comes from Tribolium confusum, assembly GCA_029207805.1. Classification (NCBI taxonomy): domain Eukaryota; kingdom Metazoa; phylum Arthropoda; class Insecta; order Coleoptera; family Tenebrionidae; genus Tribolium; species Tribolium confusum. Next base: position 20,361,293 of record JALGAY010000008.1, on the reverse strand, counting down.
AGTTTTCTCACCATTCTTTTTTTTACTCTTACAGCTCTTTTATATTTTATCTTGTTTTGTACCGTACTTATAGGTACCTGGTTCAATAAATTAAAAATAAATTTGTTTCTTAGCGTCAGTAAATTAGACTTTGCATCGTTTGATAGTAAATATTTGTCAAAACTACCAACTGTACATTAATGTTTTTTTTATAAAAATTTTTTTTTAGACAATTAGCACTTATCAATTTTGTTCATGTTTGTTGCAGTCTATAGCACAATTGTTACAGTTTTCACTACATGTACATTTTTCATAATAATTTTAGTAAATTTTATTGGGAAAAATAAGAAAAATATTCCTTTTTACAAAAATAAATTTAAAAGTTATTTTCGAAGTTATCACAGATAATGCCAAAGCAATTCCAGTTAAAATTTGAAAAAGCTGTCCGCAATAGTAAAGACCAAAATGCAATTACGTTAACTGAATTTTTTTTAGACCGGTGCGGTTTTTTCAAAAGGTTAAAATTCTTGGATGGATTTTTGGCATGTTAGTGGCAAGCACTTGTTGTCTCATGCCTTGCACATGTTTTACAAACTGGAGAGAAAACGTAAATTCACACAACGAGAATTAGAAAAATTGGCTAATAATTGGTCTGATAGTGACAAAAATGTTGAGAAAACAAATACTTATAGCAATTCTAAATATGATAAAAGTGAATCAAGTGATACTCCAGAAAATGTTGTAAACAATTTAGGTAAATAAATAAGTAATAGTTTTAAAAACATTGCTCACTAGTCGATTTTTTAAAAAATTTATCGAATTATGATAAAGTGACTAATGACAACGTTTCTCAAGAAAATCGGTTTCAATGAGCTCACAGTTCTAATTTTGTTCTTAATAAATATAATGTTCATTGCACAAATTCTGGTATTCAACCTGCTTTTTATTTACCAGAAAATGCTCGTAAAACTAAAACCTTTTATACTAACTAGAAAATATATTTATTTTTTGCTTATTTTATTTGGTTTCTATTTATTTATTAATAATAATTTTGCAAAACGTCTTTTTATTAATTACCAAAATAATAATTAGATATTATAATTTCTATAACATTATAGGTAGTCATACAATTTGTCCCAACTCCGGCTGGCAAGAGCGTCGAGCGTTTCCCGCGTCCGTCGCGAACAGGTTAAAAATGTAAAAGTTGGCGGAAATAAAAAAAAACAGTATGGCCCTCACCATTTTTTTTTCTGCATGTAGAAATCGCTTGCACTAATTAAAAACCATTATATACAATACAAGTATTAAATTAAATTATTAAATTAATTTCAAAATTTAATTATCGTATTTTTGCTTTGAAATAAACGTATAACAAAGCTTCATTAAAATCGTTGTACAAGTTTAAGAATGTTTGTCAAATTCTAATACTTTGTGTTTGAATGTGTGCAATAATAAAAATTTAGTTATATAGGCGTTTTATTTTAACAAAGTTACAATTTTTTTTCTCGAAATGTTTTCCATAAAAATGTTGACGTTGACTTGTCACAAATTATAAAAATAAGTGTCATATCTTCAACGCTAATTTTCTTGTCTTCGTTTTATCTTATATTCAAGCAAGAAGTTTAAAAGAATTATTATCAGTGACAAAATGGATCAAAATCAAGATAACTTGTTTAAAGAATTTGAGGGTAGGTTAGTTTAGAATGGTATATTTATTTTTGCCAAATATTTATTTGTTTATCCTAAGCGTTTAACCAGAAAGAAAAACTTTAAGGAGGTGACAAAGATCACACCCGAGTAAAAAGTTGGTTTTTTTGTATTGGTTTATTATTATAGGTATTTAAATATTTGTTTTTTTTTTTAAATTCAACGTGTTTTATGCTAAATTTTAAAATTTTAGAAAGAGTTGTCTAATCTCGTCAAAAAAATGACAGAAAAAAAATTATCAGGTTTTCCAAATTCTTTGTAACGACTGTGTCCTCCAGTGTACCGGCCTTACACAAACTGCTCATATACATAAAACTAAAAGCCAATATAAATGTGAAGACTGCAGTAAAAGTATTAAACCATACGACAACAATATGCACCCGAATATGGACCGTAATAATAAACTCTGAAACAATAAGGAATTTCAAGACTACTCTTTTCTGAAATGGAATGTTAAACCAACAGTATTTAAATAGCAAAATAAAGAAGAGAGTCAAATGAAAGTGTGCAATAAAACGGAAAAAGTAGAGTCAAGTGAAAATGTGCAGTAATACAAAGTCAAAGGAGACAGTAAGTGGCAGACAAAGCAGAAATCAATAGAAAATAACGCCTCTTAATGAAGTGAGTTTTTAAATACATTTAATATATTATAAACATTAATTTGTAGACAATTCTTAGTTGTCACTAAATGTCTGACACTAACGTCAGCAAGACAAAAAGAAAAGTTACCAACAGCAGTCATCACAACAAAGAAAGTCGAAATTATTATGCAGAAACAACAGCGTATGCTAGAATTATTAAGAAGAAAATTAAAAGCTACAAAATGTAAAGAAAGACAATTATTAATAAAACAACTTGAAACTCAAGGATCAATTGACTTAAATATTGTACACCCTGTTTTTAATTACAATCAACTTCAAAACTTGAAATTATTTAAAAAAAAAGAGATAAAAGTTCATAAATAGTCAAAAAATAGACTATATTTTTTGGCAAATGTTTCGCATGTATTAAAGAATATGTATTATAAAAATATTTTTCAAAAATATATTTATAAAAAAGCTTATTAAGCAATAGGATCTTTTACCTACCAAAGTTACCTATAAATGTTACAAAATTACCTACAAGTCACCTAAAAATGTATAATAGTACTTGCAGACTATTATATTGACCTTATCCAAAGCTAAGAAGATTTAAAACTATTACTAACCCCAAAACTCTAAACAGCGAACATTCGGCCCGTAAATCATTTTGCGAAAATGCGAGTGGTTTGTGCAAATTATTTGCTTAGTACAGATATGACTGCCGCTTTAGAATTGCTGGCTGAATTTACCATTACATGTACTTCAATCTTTTGCCAAAAAACCTAATTACTTCACTATTATGGCTGATCAAGATTTCCTTAGGCTTACCATTGTTAATTAGATAAACCAATTTTCACATCTCATCCATACTATTTTGTACCTAGTACCTAGCTACAGAATTTTTCATCGAAACTATAGCAAGATGGTTTTGGCTGATGACATCACGAGATCCAAAAACAGCACAGAAAAGGCAAAATGTAGAAACTTTTAACCAAAAAGTTGCATTTTTAGAAAACGGAATACAGATTTTTTAGTATTTAAAAATAGAAAACCAGGGAACTTTTAACCTATACATCGAGGAGTATAGGTTAAATATCTGGTCTACTCTAGACATAACACATCATTTTAAACAACTATCTCTAAAGTTGACCATTATTGCGACTTCTTGCCAACTGAAAAGTTAAATTTTTCAGCTAGTTGTTAATAATTTTTTCTATTGTTGACTTAGGTTAATAAAAGACAAATTCAAATGTTTTGAAAATCTAGGAATAGTTGTTCAAAAAAAACTTGTGCAACATGATTTTGTATACCTAGGAGACTGTCTTTAACGTATTTGCAAATGTATTTAATTTAATTTACGACAAAATTATTTAAATAAAAATGCCATTAGTTTAAAATTAACCATTGATCAATAATGACATCTGTGAATGTCAGAAAACTATCTAAACAACAGAACTTTATTTAGACAAGTACAATAAATACAAATCATCTATTATCAGTAAAAATTGATTTTAGTTATTGTTTCCCAAAGTTATAATTGATTGTGCAATTGTGGCAAGTCGAAAGCCCTTAGAGCATATCTCCGAATGCCCTTTTGAGTACCAATAATTCTTCAATGTAACTTTCTGCTACCGTTGCAGATTTCCAATCCCCATGTTGTTTTAGTTGCAGTGTGTTACCCCCACTAGCCGCTTAAATAGTAGCTGAAGTTCTTCGAAAACTGTGACCAGTGAAGGAACCAAAAGAACCAGGGTCTGCCAAATTTAAGAAAATTGCAATGTAAAGGGCGTTAGCCGCAGTTGTTTGTCGTTTATTTTTCTGCAGTTTCTCGCATTTCAGGAGTTGTGCAATTAATTTCTAACTTACGCATATTCAAAAAAACACACAAACACGATAATTACAAACGTTTAAAAATAAGTTTTATTAGTAGATATGTCAGTCTGCATCAGCCTACTTAATTTTTGTTTTAATAGTAAAATGACGAATTTGCATTCCTGTGCAATTGATTTTTAGATGAAAATATTCTATTTTTAATTTTTGTCTTATATTTGGCTAGTAGTGGAAAAAATACTATATACACCAAGGAGGTGAAGACATTTATAAGCCCCGCACCTTATTCCGCTCAGGGCAAAGCCCCTCGCTAAATAATCTTAGTGCTCGGTTAATAATAACATTCTTCACCTCCTTGGTGTATAATACACTATTCGTCAAATAAAAAAAAAAATTAAATTAGTTACGCCTGGCCCTTTTACACAAGATTGTATTAAAAATCTGTTTTTCATAATGCAATGTAAACATGTGATTCCTAACACATTACAATTTAAAAACAACATTAAACTTACTGCTGTATCACAGTACATGCGCGTGATACCAACACCTAATTATTAGTTTGATAGTACTGGTAGCACAGCGGACGATACTTATTTTTTAAGAGTTTTCAAAAATAAATCGAAAAATACAACAAAGATCAAAGTTTGTAAAAACGATTTAAAAGTTAAAATTTACAAAAATATAAACATGTTGCTAGTGGATACAATAAATAATATAAAACTTAAATTCTTGTACAATGTTGCTAGATATGTCATTGCAAACACAAATAAGAAATACCGAAGTGTATGTCCCAAAATTGTTTGAAATCAATTGCTTCATGTCTGGGTCAGAAAAATGACCGAAAATTTTTATTTGTTACGTTTGCTACACTAGCACACGTAGTAAATGTAACAAATGCAGTAAAATGTAGCAAACTGTTCTGATTGGTTGCCTTATAAAATTAGAGCTATTAGCTATTATTACTGTCAAAGTACATACCATTTTATACAAAAAAACAGAGTAAACCGTCAAACATTCAAAATACAAGCTCAAACGGGGCGAAAACCTCACGTGCAGTATGACTATCAGATCATATTACACTATTATATTACAGGTTGTTAACTAACAAAAAATCAAAACCGTCTATGTCTCTGCGTAGTGGATAGTTTTTCCGAAATATGACGCGTTATTTAAAAATAGCTAAATATAAATAGTTATATAATAAATTATCTTCGTAAATTACCTCTGAGTTTTTAATTACTGATTAATTTAAAATGGTAAAAAAGGTAATTTACTGCGGTAAATTACCAAAATTATACATTACCGTAAATTTACATCGTACAATTTTACAGCTATTCATCAAAATAGAGCCAAACTTTCAAAAAAATGTGTCATAGTTGAAATTTTCGCCGGCAGGGTGCGCTTTAGTTTCGCGCTCATGTGTATATTTTTTTATGAATTATGCTAACATTGGTAGCGCCCATTATAATTAATACGTCAAAAAGTAAATAAGTTTAGCAAAACATGGTTTTAATTGCAGATAATTGTAGTAGTAATTCAGATTGCAGTTACTCTGATAATGACGACTATTACTATTACGTAAATTTCTTGTTTTTCTACAATAACAAAACCATTACGAAACAAATAAGAGCAAAATGGAAAAAAACAATCCATATTAACGATTAACGCAAAAGGAAAAAAAACAGGCGATCTCTGGAGACATTCGTTATAGAAACGAAGATGCAGTGTTAGAAGAGTTAGAGAAAGCTGAATAACAATGTTATGTGTTTATTCAAAGCTAAAGTAAAAAGACTATTTTACACAAAATTATAAAATAGGTAAAACCGCATCGTTTTTAGTTTAAGGTAAACTTGGCAATCGTGCCCCACCATTCGAAGAGTTGAAATAAAAAACGGTATTATTTAGAACATGTTTATTAAAGTACTTAGTCTTACCATCTGACTCAATGTGTATATATCAGTCTTATGTGCCTCAGTAAAGCTTCTCAATTTTTAGTCTCTTTCTTTTTCTTTTGACTTTATTATTGCTACCGCACTTGTATTTTTCAAAAAAAAAGTGCAATCTTCATGTAACTAGCCAGAACATTGCAAACACTAAATCCAGTCACTTTTTTTTTGTGTGGTAGTAAGACTCGAGACATTCTACACAAGTGTTGCCGTTTTTATCGGAACATTCTTGACTAGATTTGCTAAGCTGTAACTCTTTTTTACTTTCCGGTGATAAAAAAAACGCTTTTAGAAAATTCTTTTTACGTTTTGATAGCACAGTAATCAACATCTTCTCTTGCGTCTTTTTTTTTTTTTTTCAAACAGATTACGAGTTGTTAAATGACTTTCTGATGTCAAAACCTTAACGTTTTGTTTTTTTTACTCAATTTATAATGTATGATAGACAATAGACCAACTATCTGTAAAAACTTAGTTGGTATTTTTTTAGCTGAATTAACAGAAGCATATAATGCAGGCGCCTAAACATTTTGATTTATTAAAAATGTAGAGATACTGGGCGAAAAAAGGTCATTTATATTCTGAATCAACCGCAAATTATCGATTATTAGTTTTGGATAATCTTCACTGTTTCTAACTGATGCAACAAAAATTTTAAAAAAGTATTTAAAAGTAGCATTTAGATCAAAGAGATAAATCACTGTTGCTTTAAATCCCGAAACGCCAATTCTTGTATTGCCGACTTGTACTAGGCATCACCAATTATTTTTTAAACGTGGTAATGACTTAAAAGCCTTTTTTTTGTTACTAAACCAAGTGGTAACTTTTTTGGACAGTTAACTTTTAAATGGCTTAAAAAAACTTCTGTCCAATGGTTGGAAAGCCTAACTAGTGTGGCTAGGTAGACAACGGAAAATAACGTATTTTTTGTTAGCCAACTATATCATTTTATAAGAATTGGAATAAAAGGAATGCCCATCTATAGGAAAATATAGGAAATATAGGAAAATATATAAAAATATATATTTTTATATTTTATATAAAAATATAAAAAAATTAGAAAAACTTTTCCTTCTGGCTTTCGTAGAATAAAATAATTCCTCATTTACTTTAAAAATAGTTTAGGGTTAATGTAAAATAATTTTTGATTCATAAACACATCTAGGCCAGGCGGTAAACTCTTAGAAAATTCAGGTTTTTTGTATTTCTTCATAAATATCAAAATAGGCAGAAGAAAAGTGCCCTCGGCATTGCAGCACGCAATCAAAAAAATATTTTTACTTTTTTCGGTTCTGGTTATAGTATTAATACATTTTGCACCCTTTCTGGCTAGTACGCGTCCAGTTTTATTGTTAACTTAAATACCGCTCTTATTTATGTTAAAACTTCTTTCCGGTTTACCTATCAAATCATCATCATTTACTACTTTCAATTCATACCATTATATCTCGCCAGCTACAAGCCTTCTACTTTTCTTTTACTTATGTCTGGGTGCCTCTTCATAAGCCCTTGAAACCAATTCCAGCCTGTTTGTCTTCTCTTATTATTGAATCGATGACGCAATTGTAGTTTTTCTGCAAAGTCGTAAGCAATAGTCTGCAGTCTCTATTGGCCCAGAGAAAATCCGATAAACTCGAGCCTTTTAATGTGAACCACAAATCTCAACTCATTGTCATGTTCTAATTTGGAAAATCTACCAATGTTCTGCTTGCTTTTCTTTTTTTAATTAACAAGTAGCAAACGTAGCTAACATAAGAGGTAGCAAGCTACGTTTGCTATGTAGTTTACTACTTATAGCAAACGTATCAATCTGTAGCTACCCAACCCTGGATTATGTAAACTTATTTTCTTTGCATACGAAAAATTGGTGCACTTGCGATGTTACCAGAACATTTTTTTTTTTCTAAATAAAAAAACTTTTTACTTTTTTTTTCAAATAGAATATATTATTTGTCATTATAAAGCTGCACTGAAAGATAAAGAACAGATTGCTCATCCGTACCAATTTTTATGTGAAAAATATGCTTTCATCAAAGAACAGCAAATTTTAAATTTGAAGAACAAATAAGTATCTAGTAAATGTCTAATGTTTAGATTAAAAATTTCATGTGAAAAAGTTAAGTACAAAAATATTTCATACGTCAGTAAAAGTATGGTAATGCATATATAAATAAAATAATAAAATCTTATAATTTCCTCTTTATTTCTCTAAGTCTTAATATAAAGTCGGTATATAAAAAAAAATTCAAAATGGCAAACTAAATTTTTACGAAAAAATGTATCGTTTATTTTTAATTAGCATTTTGATATTAAAGCAATTATTTTCTGATGAACTATAATCAGATTTTTTGTATTAACAGATTTTTATTAGGCTAGTGGCCGAAGCATATAGTAACCGACCAACAAGTTCCGTATTGTGTTAATAATTTTATATTACTCCGACTTAACAAGTCATAAATTAGAATAAAATTTTTGATAAATATATTAAATAAAATAAAATAACAGAACTACAAAATATAATGTGTGTCTATAACCACAATATTCAAAAACATTAATTTAACTAAGGTTATTAACTGCCTAGTAACGTGTATGTCCTACACGGAGGTAGATTACACTCTGTCATTGTCGAAACATAATTGTCCATGCAATACTTATAAAACACGCCTATTGATGATAAGTCGTAAAATGTAAAAGTCGTAAAAAAGTCGTTAAATATTTGATACAGTGAACCAGCTTTGTTGTCGATGTAACAAAGCCTAAAATAAGCGTAATATTGTCTAACTAGCCAATTACTGTCAACATTTTGTTATTAGTTGATTACAGAAATGCAGCTGTGCCCTTGAACAGGATTGGATTCAAGTTTAAACTTTAATTAACTTGTGCGTATGATACGGAGACGGTGAGGTGTTCTTTAGTGAAACTTAATTTTTGTGATTATTGTGTTTATTGGTGGTATGTAGTTGTATGTGCATTTTTATTGTTTTTTTTTGTGGTTCAGTACTCTAAAAAACTAACCATGCTTTTTATGTAAATGTTTTTAAAGCCAACCCTGCAAAATATCTGTGATGTATCAAAGACAGTACAGTAAACAAAGGATAATTCAAATATGGTAGAATCGGTTTGCATTCAAATATCGAGTTGGTCGTCTGTATTCTCAATCACTTTTCCTATGCCGTATATCTCTTTATACAACAATACTTCAAACCAAGGTTCTTATCAAATCTTGTAGTAGATTTTACCATTCTTTACTTTCCACCAAAGTTTTAGCCAAATGTTCTAAGCTAATAGGTGCCGCAGGAATGTCTCTAACACGTCTGTGAAGTATATTCCAAACGTGCTCAATAGTGTTAAAGTCTAATCTTATAGCAAGCTATTTTATTACCTAAATTTTATGCCTTTGAAAAAAGTTTCTTGTATATTGTTCACTCAATAACGGCTGACGAAAATTTAACCATCCGCTCAACACAGCAAGTTTAGAAAATACACGGTCTATCTCTTTCAAGAGTTCATCACTTCTACTTTTTTGACAAAACTCCAGTGTGCAAAACCTCTAACTTAATCTTGAGCCCGCTCTAGTGTCATACACTTGGCTTGAGTTGGTACTAATATGGTACTCGATGACAATTTGCACAGTAAACAAACTTTTATGCAGGAAAATAAAAGCAAATAAATAAAAGATTAAACAGTTGCAGCAAGAAATAACGGAAATAAACAAAAACAAATAAACCAAATAAGCTAATCTTTGCAAACGTTGGTAAATAAACAAAATGTAGCCCTCACAAAATTCAGCATGACAATTGTGTCATTGTGTCATTCAATATAAAAATAGTCACAAGACTCGCCTATTGGCAGCGGCACGGGTCATATCGGTTTGAGTGACGACGCTAATCTTTTCTCTGCCTTGTGCACGTGGTGGCTTAGAACTTCATCCCATAGTTTCATATCTCAACCATCACGACCTGTAGACGGGATTCGTTTATTTAGTTAGTTTTAAGTATCATCTAGATTAGGCAATGTCGAACGCGATAATTTTAGGTTTAGTGTATCTTATCGAATTCGTGGGGGCGTCTCAACCTGTCACGCCGGTTAGAGGCCGGATAACACCGAAAGTGTCAAGGCTCCTCTATAATTGTTAGTCATCAAATTTTTTGTGATTTTTGGATTTTATCTTTTTTACGTATTTTCTTTTTTACCGTATAATTGAGGTGTAAACTACCTCTTGGCTACATAGCTGTGAAGCTGAGGCCATACAATGAGAAGAAAAAGAAGAAGAATATTGCACGACGCAAATTTTTGATTGTTATATGTTATTTTTGCAAAAAAAAGTGTTATTATCGACTGAAACAAAATGGCTGAGAGTGAAGATAACTTGCCCAGAGAAGCTGAGCATAAGTTAGTTTAGAATAGTATATTTATTTTTGCCAAATATTTATTTGCTTACTTTTTTAGTGTTTAACCAGAAAGCAGAGCCTTCAAAAAGATAACAAAAATTGCCCCCAGGTAAAAGGTAGGTTTTTTGTATTGGTTTATTATTATATTTAAATTTTTGTTTTTTTTACTTTCAGATTCAGCGGGTTTTATGCTGAACTTCAAAGTTTTAGAAAGAGTTGTCTATCCCTGTCAAAAAGATGACAGCAAAGAAAAATTTTATCAGGTTTTTCAAAAGGATAGCCTACGTAATGTTAGGAGGTCATTTAAAAAACACGTTTGCTAATAAAAAAAACCGCTTGTATATACATCATTTTAATTAAAAATTTAAGAAAGTGCTTTTACACACCTTAGAAGGTAAATCACGGTTAAACACATGTGTATACTAGTTGCCGCTCCCACGTAACTACAGAGTAAGCATTGCACACTCCAGCTGAACACAACGCACAAAAGCAAGATGCACATACATTATATAATAAAGGTGAGTTTACTTGAAACGACAAGTCAGCAAAACACAATGACACTAATTGTAAGTATAATTTCAATATATTGTAAAAATTAGTTTCGTGCTTACTTATGCATACTTTTGTTTAAATTAGAAATTTAAAGTACACATTTTACACTCGTATGTATGTACATCTTTCAACGTAAAAAGCGTAAAAAAAACAAGTTTTATTCAAATTACACATTCAAAGAAGAGATAAGTTTATACATATCGCTACTTTGAGACTTTTTTTATAATAATATACCATATTTTCGTTTTAATTATAACTTAAGCAAACAATTGCAATTTTTTGAGTTATCCCGGTTTTCTTTCAAAGTAGCAATATATAACAAAAATTAAAAACAATTTTTAACAATAAACAATATCATTAACTATGCAAAAATAAATTAGAGTTTTACGCTAGATGTACAACTTTCAGAAAAAATATAAAAGGCATGAGCTACAAATATAAAAAGGTGGATACAAAAAAAAAATATTTGAGTCCCCTCATCAAAAATCCCAAAAAATCGGTGGTAAGAAAACCATAGTTATAATAGGTATACATTATTTTTTATAAAAAATAATTTTTATTCAAATTTGAACCATCAAGAAATGGTCAAGTGCGACCATCTTCCAGATTTGAAGTAAAATATTTTATGTTTTGTATAACCGTTTGCACAATTCGATTTTGCGACTGTTTTCAATAGGAGCGACCCTAAATTAAAATAAAAATTACTGATGCAGAGAATCGTTAACAATTTTTCAGAAGTTTATTTAAGCAGGCAAAAAAATTTTAAACTTTTTTTTATTTTTTCTCCTTGTTTTAAAAAATGTATTAGTGTCCTTTATGAGTTTGTATTGCTTGTAGACAATTTTACAGACATTTTGTATACATTATTTTTTATAGACAAATAGAGTCCACGTTGAAAGAAAAAGACACATTGACTAAACAGTTCGACGACTTTGAACTTTCTATTTTTTTAAATCAACTGTACAAGTCAGAAAATAAAAATAAAATATTTGTTTTTGTGAAACCTTCCAAAAATTGGATTTTGTTGCCGTTGCCACTAGAAGCGGTCACAAAGTAAAAAATTCTAGTTGCAAAAAAAATGTTGTGTATATTAGACCTGGGGGTCAATTCTTGACGGTATGAGAATTAGTTCGTACACGAAATTATTCGTATTTGAAATTTCGAAGGCGAAATGCAAACTCTATTCTTGAGTCACATACGAAAAAATTGTAATCGGATACTTTTAGCGTTCGCATGTAAATTTGACAACACTGTACGTTTAATAAGTTTACCATAAAATCAAGATGCCTTGAATAAATTTTTCTATTAAGTTTGTCAGATGTCTGTCACAGTGCATCATTTTACGGTAGTTTTGTCGGTTTTATAAAAAACTACTCGTAATTACAAAATGCAGAGAGAACAAAACTTAAGTGAAGCCTGTAACAAAAAAGCCGCGTTTCGGTTCGGTATCACATGACCAAAAATCTGTGATAATTGAATTCTTAAAGTTGCACCTCGCATTAAATCGTGGAAAATATTGAAACACTTTTACGCACAAAGATGCACAAAAATTATGGAGCGAACTGACCGATTACCTTAACTCGATGGCAGGAGCAAAGAAAACGTGGGTACAATAAAGAAAAGTAATATGTAATAGTTATTGAGTATCAAAATTATTTTAACTTTTATGTTTATTAATAGACATAACATGATTTACGATATAACACATTTAAAAACAATCATTTTTAACGATTCTTGCTATAGTAAACAATTACCTCCTGATTTACTCGTCCACGTCTTTCTTCATTTTCCTCTATATAGGCTTCGTCGTTAAATAATCCAAAGTCAAAATTGTTCTGTTTAAACTCTTCCATTTCCTCTGGTTCGGGCACGTTATGCACAATGCACATATTGTGCAAGACAACACATGCATTTATAATTTTTGATGCTTGTACAGGGGCACAGTGCAAGACTCGATGCTTTAGCAAACAGCGGAAACGCGTTTTCAACAATCCATTGCATCGTTCTATAGTACTTCTTACTCTTTTAAATACTTTGTTGTATGCGTGTTCGGGTGTATTTGGTTCCGGATTGTGCAACGGTATTTGCAACCAACGCCGTAAAGGGTAACATGAATCTCCTAGCAAAAAGTAATTCGGGTGGGTGTTGCTAATACGTCGCACTAGTTCTTCTACTCGAGAATTGTGCCAAATGTAGGCATCATGAGTACTGCCAGGAAAGCGCGCATTCACGTTTGTAATTCGTAAGTTAGAATTACAAATTAGCTGAACATTAATAGAATGATAGCCTTTTCGGTTGATATAAATATGCTCAGAGTGGATATTATGATTGCTAGGTGGTGGAACGATGGCCACGTAAGTGCAATCAATTACTCCAATTACTCCAGGCATTTGATGTTTGGTATAAAATTCTTGTCGTACTTTGTCCAACTCATGAATTGTACTGGGAAACTTTACCCACGTACTAAAAACTCGTGGTTGATTGAAAGCAGTTACTACTTCTGAAACTGACCTGCTTACACTTGGCTGACTGACAGCATAAAATAAATTGTATCCATTATTAGTCTGATAAGAGCCTGTGGCAAAAAAATGTAATGCCACTAATACCTTTATTTCTTTAGAGAGAGCCGATCGCCTTGTAGGAGCTGCTAAATATTCATCAATTATTTCTAAAAGCTCTCTTGTTAAATTTTTTGTCAAGCAAAACATTTTTATAAACATTCTATCAGACAATATCTCAAAAACGTTCTGTTTCTAAAAAACTCGCTGGGGAGCTCTTTCGTGTAATAATTCTTCTGCTAAGAGTATTTCTTCCATTAGGTGCACACTTTAACACCAAATACAGTTCCAAATTAAATAAGTAATATAATGACGTTTGTCACATTTGCATACAAATTTTTGATTATATGTCATATAAGCAGACGAAGTACAATTCGTATACGAAACGTAAACGCATGCGAATTTTGTGAGTCAAGAATACAATTTGTCAGTTCGCATACGAAATTTGAAATTTGCGTATACGAATTGGTTTCAAGAATTGACCCCCTGCAACATTCTTTAACACCCTCAAAATTTTTCTGAAGTAACATAAAAAAAATAATCATTATTTAACAGTTTAACCCCTGCGGTAAACAGACCTAAAACTTAATAAAAGTACTCGTAGATCGAAATCTCGCACCATTTTTTTTTACCTATACTTGGTACAATAAATTGAACTTGAACTTAATTCCCAGCGTCAGTAAATCAGACTTTAGATCGTTTCATAGTAAAAAAAATATAAATTTGTAAAACACCAACAATATTTCTAAAAAATACCAACTAAACGTTAGCGTTTTTTTTACAAAAGAAAATTTTTCTAGACAATTGTCACTTATCAATTGTGTTCATGTTTAGTGCAGTTTGTCACAGTTAATTGTAATTGCCACAGTTTTCACCATATGTACACTTTTCATAATCATCTTAGACAATTTTATTGACAAGAATATAGAAAAATATTTTCCAAAAATAAATATAGAAGTCGTTTTTGAAGTTATTACAGGTGTTGCCCGAAAAGTTCCATGTTAATTTCGACGAACGCTATCTGCAACGGTAAAGAAAAAATGCGATTACGCTAACTGAATTTTTTCAGACCGGTGCAGTTTTTTGAAGGGGTTATAATTTTTGGTTAAAGCTTAATAAATAAAAATAAAATTGTGAAAAAGCGCAGAAAAAAAAACCCGTAAAAATTAAAGTCGTCGCTGCGGACCAGTTCATAACTGACACAGTAAATCACTGTTAGTTACATTTTCAGCCAGTCAATACTCTAGAAACAGTCCTTTTCTTAGTCATTTTGTTGTTTATATACATACAAGTATATAGTAAAATGTAAATGCATCTGCATTTCTGGGGTAGTACCAACGAGGATACAAAAATTTTCGTTTAACAGCCTGATAAAAAATGTATATTATGTACACTACATTGTATATTATGTAAAGATTGGCGGAACTGAAAAAAGCAGTGTGGCCCCCACCAACTTTTAGTGTACATGTAAAAACCGCCTGCACTTATTAATGACTATTAAATACAATACAAGTATTTTATTTTTCTTCATTTACAAAATATATAAGAGAAGAATCTGGCTAAGAACCTAAAACGTAGGTGAGAGGCATATACAGGGTGCCCCACCGAAAAGGGCATACCCCCTGTAACTTTTTTATTTATAAGTCGATCTAAATAAAATTTAGAACATAAGCATTAATATGTACGGTCTACATTTTGCTGTTAAAATATTTTTTTTATGATGTACTAATTTTGCACTCGAAAGAATAAAATTATGAAATGGCACAAAATTTCTTCAAAATGCATATTATTATAATGCTATAACTCAAAATACTGTAATGACAAATTTTGTTTTAACACAAATCATTTAGAATTTCTCTAATTGGTTCTTAAAGAACACGGAAAAAATTCGTTTTTTTGTGAGAAATATTGTCATCCATGAAACGGTGTTGTCAGATTGTAAATTGAGAGTTACCTGAAAAAAATATGTGAATTTGTCATTTTGACAATTATTGAAAAAATCGAAAAATGTCTAATCGCGAAAGACGTGAAATAATTTTAGTGTACGGTGAATGCCGCAGAAACCTATTAGCAACCAACAGAATTCTACAAGAGCGCTTTCCGGAAGTAGGCTACACATTGAAAAAAATTCGTAAAGTTGTTCGGTTATTTGAGGACACCAGCTCAGTAGTAAAACCCAAACGTGTCTACTTTCCCGTTAGACATAATCAAGCATTGGTGTAAGTTGTAAAAGATGCCGTACAGGAAGATCCTAACATTAGCACTAGAACTATAGCACGAAGACACAATATGAGCAAAAGCTCTGTGCAAAGAATTTTAAAGTGTAATAAATTCCACCCATATAAAATTGCTCTGCATCAAGAATTGCGTGTCAAACCAGCAAGTCAAACTTTAAGTCGTTTGATATTAAAAAAATAAAAATTTGTAAAACACCAAATATATTTCTAAAAAAAAATTATTTTTGTAGACAATTGTTACATTAATTGTGTTAATTTTAGGTGCAGTTTGTAGTGTAATTGTCACAGTTTTTACTACATGTAGATAATCATCCAAGACTGTTTTGTCGAAAGAAATATTAAAATTCTTTTTTTTCTAAAAAATAAATTCTGAACGCGTTTTTGGAGTAACTATAGCTAATGCCAGACCAGTTCTTGATAAAGTTTTACAAACGCAGCTTACAACGGTGAGGAAAAAAAAGCGATTACGTTAGTTAAACTTTATTTTAAGCTGGTGCAGTTTTTGCAAAAGTTTATAACTTCTGGTTTAGGCTCAATAAAAATTTTTTTAAATAAGCACTAGATAACTCGTAAGAAACTAAAGTAGTTGCTGAAAATGAGCTTATGAGTTATACCGCAAATCACTGTTACAGCAAGAAGTTTTATAGAAATTTTGAGAGTTATTGACTCTCATTAGCTAAATGATCAATAGATAGTTGCTACCTCTTTTTTTCAATTTACTGACAAAACAGTACTGCTCCTCTTCAGTTAATTGACAAAGACCTGTTGATTAAATGTCTCAAGATTATACGCCCTACAGTGTCCGACAAAGAACACAAAACAAAATTATTTTTCCTTATAACTAATAGAGCTTTACCTTTACGTAAAAATAATGTCAGAAAAATATACAACGTCCCAAAAAAAGAGTTTCATCTAGTTACCTTTGAAATTATTTTACATGTTAATTTTTTTGTGCCGCTCTACTCTTTAAGTTTGAACTAATTTATTTTGTCACCTATCAATCAAATGTCAATTTAGATTTGAAGTTTGGCAAGGAGACTTTGACCTTCCTAATGAACATCCAAAGCAGGAAAACTTTTTCTTTAAAAATTGCCGCTTGTAGAGAGACCGAATATATGGGGTTTTTCATTTTTCTTGTTACAACCTTAGTGACATTACTAGGTTTAATCGTTACCCCTATTTGCTAAAGCGGCATTTTTTATTTTACATGGGAAATTCACAGGCGACTAGATGAAAATCTTTTTTTGGGGTCCTGTATTTGTATTAAATAAATTTCTAACAAACTTTGGAAATACAAATAAAAATAAAATAAAATTTAATTAGGTCAAATATTTAAAACACAAAATTGTCTGTAACAAAGTGGAAAAAAAGTATAAAATTAGTAAGCTGTAAAACGTTTTGCAACAAAGCGCTCAGAAACAAAAAAGAAGAATCTTAAATCTTTGTTTAAAAAAATAATGAGATATAATTCTGCCAATTATCTAAAAAAAAATTAATATATAGTTCATTTGGTATTAATTACATAGTACTTTAATAATTTTGATCTTCTAGTTTTTTGTTTTTACAAAATTTGTTTCGTCTTCTTTTAGGCATTATTTGTTTTATTTTTTTTGTGTATAGTATATATTTTTAAATATTGTATATATTTTTCTTTGTCTTTCGTTGTTTATGTGTATAATAAAGTGTAAATGTGTAAATCGACACTTCTAGGGTAGTATAAACAGGAATACCAAAATTATGGCTCAACTGCCTTGATCGCGTGATTAAGGCACCATTATAAAAACTTTCCAAATCTTAAAGTAATGTGCGCGCCGAAAAAATGCATAGTTCTCTAGTGTGTATGTTTGGCCACTATCATCAACAAACCTGAGACCCCTTTGTATGTAGGTATATGGTGCTAAGCACATAGTGACTTTTATTTCCCGCTACTTGTGGGACCCACATAAATAATAACGACCCATTTTAAAACAAACAAAAATCTACAGGATTAGTTGCTAGAAAAATGTAAAAAATCTTCAAAAAGAAAATCCGCAGCGGAGACGAACGGAGAAGAACTCGCGATGCTTTTTGTTGCTCTAACCTCGTCTCAGTGACCTAGCACCGAAAAGACTGCAAAAATAAAATGTAACTAATAGGCATGTATATAATAGACTGTAATAAAGCGTTTTTTAATATCGTATTAAAAAGTTTCTTGTATTAGAAATTCGCTGCAAAAAAATAAGACAGTATGCTCGCGTTTTTAACCAAATTTTTTTTATTTTTGCGTTTTTCATATCAACAATTAACGATATATAAGTCGGTCTAATCGCCAATATTAGCCAACAATTAAATTCCACTCTAAAACTCTATCCGGTATCTGGAAGTAACGTTCTCCCACACATGTTCCCTCGCCCCAGATTTTTGTTCTACTTTTCAAAGAAAAAACAAAAATTGCTTCAACTTTTTCTTCGCCAGCTTTAAGAAAAATTTAATAATTGCAACTTTTACACACTCCTCCATACCAACAACTCACTAATACGCTATTTTTAAATAATTAATCTCTATTTACGTTTTTTTTCCTTCCCGTCTTCTCAAACAAACTCTAGTAGAAAGCCGCCACCGCTTTAGAAGAAAAACAGGTTCAGGACTACATCACCAAACCGTCACACGTAGAACACAAAAAAAGTCGAATCTCTCCTCACATACACTCACAACATGCAAACGCAACACTCCAGATTTGTCTAGAGCAATTCAAACCTACCTAAAACACTTTTTGTATATGTTGTAAATTTATGTATTGTGTAATATTTGCTATAAGCCTTTGCAAATATTTTATGAATATACTTATTTTTGACTTTTGACTTGACGGACACTTTTTAACGGACGTTCTTGTTCGTTAGGTGTCTTTGTACATTAAATTTTGAAATTATCTCAATCGAACTTGTATTAAAAGACTTATAAAACCTAACCCTATTTTTCAACTAGAAAAGGTTTTGTTGTAAACTTATTTAATTTATTATTTGTATAGATTTTTTCTTTTTTAATTCCTATGCAATTCCTAATTTTCTTTCAAAAGACTAAGTGTTGGGCATATTTTTATAAATAAAAGATTATACAATTTAAGATATAGTATTTATACAAATGACCATTTTTTGGAGTTTTTGTAATTGGAGAACCATAGAGCTCCGTCGACCCAATTGGTGGGTGAGGTAACAAATTGTGTGCACCAGGACCGCACTCAGATTTATAACTCAGCATAGACTTTAAGACAAGCATAAAATAAACGAAATATACAGGGTGTAACATTGAAAACTTCTACCTCTAATAATTTTAATAGATAAAGATGAAAAAATCAGGAAAGGTCGTTTCGACAGTATCAAAAGAAAAGTAGGATGGGTATGTTATTTGGTCTGTAAGTATTGAAAGTATTAACACCCCAAACTCTAAAAACATAAATTGAACTATACTATTTGTAATACATCAAATAGAAGGTAAGGACCAAGAGAATGCGACACAAAAAATTCAACAAAATATTTTCATTATTAACAGAGGTACGAAGTAAAATAATTGATAAATGGATGTTTTGCTATAATATTTATTGACTTAAATTAACTCTAAAATCTGGTAATCTGGCCAGTTATTTGATGCTACTTCTTCGACTTATCCATTTGTTTAAATACCTGTTGTTTAAATACTCCTTCAAAAATCTAAAATAATGAGATAGTGCGCTATCCCGCTGAACGAATACTTTATTATATTAGCTGTTTCTATTTATAACGCTTCCAGCGTACCACTTGGCAAAAACGACGCTAGAAAAATTGTAACCTTATGTAGCCCCCCTGTTATTTAGGGAACAACTGCGTGAAATCACAGAGTCAAATATTTTGAGGTAATTTTAGACTTTGAATTAAAGACCACACGTAAAAAACAACATGCAAAAGCCTACGAACAAGCTCTGAGAGTGTAGACTTACTGTTAGCAAAACTTTTGGTTTTAGTTACACGCCGCGTTATGCTTTGGTTCTACAACTTTGTTGTAAAAACAATAATTACGTATGGCTTCCTTGATTAGTAGACCATAGCGGTTACGTTTAGGGTCATAAAAAGTTTAGCTTGGGTTCAACTTTTAGCCTGTTTAGATAGATTAAGAGTATTTTTGGATGTTTAAGTTGTTTTATTTTTAAATTACCAGCTATTGGAAAAACTGATTCATTTATTATTATTGTACTCTTAAAACAACAATCTTTTTTAAGAGTCTTGCAAGCGTTTTATGTTCGACTTAAGAGAAGTTATATTTTTTGAATATATTAAGAGCGTTTTTGGATGTTTAAGTGGTTTTTTCTGTTAATTACGAGTTACTGTAGAACTGAGTCAATAGTTATTATTGTGCTTTCAAAAACTAAAACAAAAACACATTAAACGCTATATTGTATTGCTGCAAAAGCATGATTTTCTTCAGAAAATGATTTTTAAAGTACCAACATCAACACTTTTAAAGAAAAACACTGTAAGATTAGTAGAATTTGCGGTTTTAGCATAATTTAAAAAAAACTTATTAAAAGTTACAAAAGTCAGTGCAAAATTAAATTTAAAAAAATTAAAATTAAAAAAAACTTAAACATGTAAATAGCAAAGCTTTTTTGCAAATCTCCGAATTGAAAAAAAGTTATTAGAATTTCGTGAAAAACACGTTAAGTAATTTTGTTAGATATGGTAATACCCTTTAAAACACAAGTGATGAAAACCAAGCAGCAACAATGCACAAAAGTTTTAGCAAAGTCCCAAGAAAAGAATATCAAACGCAAATTTTGTAAATTAATTCTAGAAAAAGAAAAAAAAACGTCGCGTCTAAGATGGTAACCAAAATTGAGAAAAAAGTTGATTCAAACCTAACATTTAGATAGGCATTTCTTAATCAACAATACTTTAAATACCGATTGTTACACCAACAAGGAGACAACACAGAATACAATCCGTTCCTGAATAACATCGAAATTTGATAGATAAAATTCGAAAATAGAATGTAACTTTTAATAATTAATTATTTTTAAGAAAGAGAATTTTAGAACAGATAGTAGAAAAATAAGACGTGAACTGGGATTAACCGGTTTGAGTGCTCAAGAAGAGTTTTTAAGTTTTAGACAAGTTTAGAAAACACATTTTCATTTTTTGCAAGCTCGTCAGCTGTGCCAGATGTCAAAATAACAAAAATGTCAAACATGGGAAGCGCATCTGTCAAAAAAAAATTAAAATAACAAACAGAGATCTGCGTTTAACACTAAATATAAATAATAATAAAAATATTTTCTTTTAATATGAGACAATTGTGTTAGTCTTTTATCTTTGCATCAGTATATTAAAGTAACTTTATTTCAGTGGTAAAATAAACTAAATTTATTCTACATGTGGATGAAATGTTTGCAATACGGTTAGTAAGAGTAAACCAAAGTCTAATTATAAGCCGACTTCAAAACAATAGTTTGTAAGTATACATTATTTTTTATAGAAAATCAAATTTCTATTAAAATTTGGAACATTAAGAAAAGACAAAAAAGAAGGACACCATTGTTAAAAAGCATAAAACACTAATGTGAGAAGAGCGATTATCTTCTAGGTTTGAGATAAAATATTTAAATTTTTATAAAACCATTTGCAAAATTTGATTTTGCGGTTGTTGCCACTAGAAGCAACCCAATAATAAAATAAAACATTTTAGTTACACAGAAAACAACAATTTTTCAGAAGTTTTTTTACCAAGTTAAATTTTTTTAACCCTTTTTTTTGTATATATTAGTGTTTTTTTGTAAACAATTTTACAGACACGTTGTATACATAATTTTTTTTATAGAGAAATTGAGTCTGCGTTGAAAGAAAAAAACAATTTGGCTAAACAGTTGAAAAATCTTAGACTTTTCAGTTTTAAAGACCAATCTTACAGCTCTGCAAAATTCGACTTTGTTGCCGTTGCCACTTTAAACGGTCACAAAGTAAGAAATTACAGTTGCATAAAAATGTTGTGTAGACCATGTTTACAAAAACTTTTAACGTACTTAAGTATTTTAATAATTTTGATATTCTAGTACTCTGTTTTTACAATTTTTTTTCCCGTTTTCTTTTAGTCATAATTTGTTTTAATTTTTTTGTGTCTATTGCATTTTTTTTGTCATTTGATTGTTTATATGTACCTACAGTAAAGTGTAAATGCATCGACACATCTAAGGTAGTATGGACAGAAATACAAAAATTTTGGCTTAACTGTCTTGATCACGTGATTAAAGCACCACTATAAAAACCTTTCATATTTAATACTAAGCTACGTGTAGTTTGCAAAATAAATTATTTCAGAAAATGTTTATACCCTCTGTTGGATTGAAAAACGCACACGAAAAAATCAACACGCAAAAGACTTGAACAAGCTCTGGGCGTGTAGTCTTACAGTTAGTAGAACCTTGTGTCTTACATGCCGCGTCATGCTTTTGGCTCTACAACTATGTTGTTAAAACAATAATTACGTATGGCTTCTTTGTTTAGTAGACAACAGCAGTAACGTCTAGAGTCAAAAAAACTTTGGATTAAGTTTAGCTTTTAGCCTATCTGGCAATTACAGAAGCTTTTAGAATCACACTGATCGCAGCTACAGAGCTCCTTGTAGGAATTCAACCTTCCACTTGTAACAAAAGCTTTTGCAACAAGTTGCTTACTGCTTTGTGGTATAAATCGGTACAGAATATCAATCAAAAAAGATTATCAGTCAATATCTTTACAGATGTTAAAGTTGAACTTATTTTTTAAATGTTTGCTAAGTGAAGGCTTTACAATCGTGCAGGCACTTATCGAAGCTTGCCTGGAAATGTTATACCAGGCAACAGGTACTGGCCAAGTGTAACAAAAAGGCTGTATTTTGCTATATTTACCAGGACACTGTGGTCTAGAGAGTAACAAGAAGAATAACCGTCGGACAAATTAGCTTTATTTTTGGCGTTACTAAAAGATGGCAGAAAAACACATTTAGATGAAAGTGGATAAAATTTCGCTATTTGGCAAATGGCGAATAATTTAAGACGACATGCGGCAATCTAACATTTTTATAATAGATCTAGATAAATGAAGACCTAATGTGTTTAAACCGTAGAGACCCTCAGCTACTAGCAGGTATGTACACAGAAAACTGCCTATTAAGAAGATAGCTGCACATCAACGGTATTAATAAAAATGACATTTGCAGGAATTGTGCCAAAGATAAGTAAACTTCTCTTAAACTCCTCTGTTTGCAGATAACAATGATTTACACGTGAGCTCCCGATATCTAGAGTGCTATCGAAAAGACTTTTGCAGACAAGATACTGGGCTTTATTGAAAGCGCAGAGTAGCTACAGTTCTATTTTAAGACACAATGGTCAAGATATCGGTGTGCGGCTTGTTTTCCAGATTCCTCTTGTTTAATAAAAAGATGAGAAAACAAAAAGCAATTACGTTAGCTGCACTTTTTTTAAGTCGTTAAAGTTTTTCCAAAGGCATGCAATTTTTGGCTTGGACTTAATTAGTAAAAAATAAATTGTAAATTGTAAATAGTAAAATTGCAAATTGTGTCGAATAAACTTAATTATCCGATCGTCTTTGTTGATTATAGTTTCATAAATTTTCAACCTCAGTTGAATACATCTCTAACCTGTTGTCACTTCACTTTTAAGAAAACTACCTACGATACTTGGTAAAACATTAATACGGTCTACTTTCAAATAAAAGAAATTACAATTATTATTGTGTTTTTTATAATAATAATTAATTGTAGCTACTTTTTTAAACTATTTTTACTACCGTATTTTACTACCTTTTAGTCAAAGAATCGTTGCAAAGTGTCTCTATGTAATTAGCTGCTATAAAGAACTACAGCTTCCACACATTCCGTGGTAGTGACACGTTGCAATAGTTATGTATTTCACTCGGAGTTAAATTGTATTTTGTACAAAAAGAGTTTTGTAGAGATGTAGAGACATAATTTTAAAAATGTTAAGACCATTTAAACTCAATACGGTTAATTATGTGTTATTCATGTAAAATACTAAGCTTTAAATTTAAAAAAGACAACAAAAAATATTATTTTTGATTTCATTTTCTAAAATAATTATTTTACGTATTAAAAACAGGTTATAAAAATTTCACTAATACATTTTTCTAGGTTTTCTTAAGTACGGATGCACAATTTAAATTTAAATCGGCAGGTAAATTTTGTTTTTAATTTTAAGTTTGAGGAATTTCACTAAAACGTAGCAAATAATTTTTATTAATTACACAAAATTATTAAGTAAGAGATTTTACTAACGTGTTTTCTATTAAATTTTTACGAAAAATCAATTTTTTTAAAAATATTTGCAGTACAAAAAAATAACTAATACAAATTTGGTGTTTTTGGATAAAACGTGGTTATACCAAAGCAGTAGTCTTGTCAGAACGTAGATTCACAAGACAAATCTTAAAGAACAGCCCTTAAAAATCAAGCCTAAAGAATATAGGTTTACTGTTTTACATACTGGCTGTTTTTTTAAATTTTTAATGACTTGTGTTTTGGGTTGGGTGAATGACCGAAAAATTTTATTTGTTACGATTGCTACGCTATTAAACGTAGTAAATGTAGTAAACGCAGTAAAATGTAGCAAACTCTTCTGATTGATTGTCTTATGACATTAGAACTATTAGCAATCATTACTGTCAAAGTACATACTATCTTATACACCAAAAACACAGCAAACCGTCAAACATTCAAAATGCAAGCTCAAACGGGGCGAAAACCTGAGGTGCAGTACGACGATCAGAAAATATAATAAAGGGTTTTTCAATAAGGATGGGTTGATGTTGGTACCCTGTGACGGCCATGTTTTTTTGGGAGTGTCTGTGTAATCTGGTGTTTATTGTTCAGTCACTGATGCCAATTTACACAATTGAGCAACACGTCTAAATGATAAAACTTTATTTTCAAAATAACTGTTCGTCAGTTCAAACATTGCGCTTGTTACGCTTATTTTATGGAAGACACGGTGGTCCTTCAAAATCGACTCTGCAGCGTTTGCTGACCAAATTTGAAACAACGGGTTTGGTAAACAATCAGCCAACACTCCGTCGGCGTCGTCAAAGAAATGCTAGATCGGCCAAAAATATTGCTGCCGTACGTGAAAGTGTACAGCAAAATCCGAGGCAGTCAATTCCGCGTCGTGCACAAGAACTCGGCCTTTCGCAGACATCAGTTTGGCGAATTTTGCGACGGGATTTGAGATTACACTCGTACAAAATCCAATTGACTCAGGAGCTTAAAGTTAATAGTTATAGACAACGCCGTTTGTTCGCTGAGTGGGCTTCAAACCGTTTAGAAGAAGACCCCACATTTGGTCAAAAAATCAATCATTAGTGACGAGGCGCATTTTTGAATGAATGGCTACGCTAACACTTAAAATTGCCGTATATGGGACGACGCTAACTCACACGAGGTTCAGCAAGTTGCAATGCATCCATAAAAAGTTACTGTTTGGTGCGGATTTTGGGCCGGCGGCGTCATTGGCTTATACTTTTTTGAAAATGACGTTGGTGAGGCCATCAGCGTCAACGGAGAACGCTACAGAATGATGCTAACAGATTTTTTTTGCCTTAAATTAAACGATATGGAGGTAGACGACATGTGGTTTCAGCAGGACGGGGCTACGTGCTATACAGCTGACGCCACGCTGGACGTTCTGCATGAAATATTTGAAGGCAGAGTTAATTCTCGCAAAGGTGACGTGAATTGGCCACCAAGATTGTGCGATTTGACCCCGCTAGATTTTTTTGTGAGGTGTTCTTAAGTCGCAGGTCTATACCAATCAGCCGCAATCGACCGATGCCCTTAAGATCAATATCACCAATGCCATCGGTCAAATTCAGCCAGATCTATGCGAACGAGTCATTCAAAATTGGTTCACTCGAATCCATGCCACAGTTACAAGTCGCGGCGGACATTTGAACAATGTTATATTTCATAAATAAAAGCATGCATGGACTTTTTATATAAAAATTTTTTTTTTAAATACCTCACACACAGCTTGTTTTATTCCATTTTAACATCGACCCATCCTTATTGAAAAACCCTTTACTATTATACTACAGGTTGTTAACTAACAAAAAATCAAAACCGTCTACGCCCCTGCGTAGTAGATACTTTTTTCAAATTATGTAACGCGTTATTTAAAAATAGCTAAATATAAATACTTATATAATAAATTATCTTCGTAAATTACCACAAAATTTTTAATTACTGATTAATTTAAAATGGTAAAAAAAAGGTAATTTACTGGGGTAAATTACCAAAATTTTACATTACCGTAAATTTACATCACACAATTTTACAGCTAATTGTCAAAATAAAGCCAAACTTTCAAAAAAATGTGTTATAGTTGAAATATTCGCGGGCAGTTCCACGCTCATCTGTATATTTTTTTATGAATTATGGTGACATTGGTAGCGTCCATTTTGATTAATACGTCAAAAAGTAAATAAGTTTACCAAAACATGGATTTAATTAGATGATTATAGTGATTCAGATTGCAATTAGTCAGACGATAACGACTATAACAATTTTATGGTAAATTTCTTGTTTTTCTACAATAACAAAACATTACAAATTTCTAAAAACGAATGAGAGCCAAAAGGAGAAAAACTGTCCATATTAAAAAAGAAGCAAAAAATGAACAGACAATTATTATAAGAATGAGAATACAGTGTTAGAAGAGTTGGAGAAAAGAAAATAAAAATGTTATGTGCTTATTCAAAGCTAAAGTAAATTGACTATTTTACCCAAAATCGTAAAATAGGTAAAACCTATTGTTACAACGACCCAAATATTGTTTTTAATAATACATTTTCGACTAGATTCGCCAAGTTGTAACTCTTCTTTACTTTTCAATAAAGAAGAAAACGCTTATAAAAATTTTTTTTTACGTTTTGATGGTACAGTTTTTTTGCAAAAACTTCTTTTTTTGCAATTTCTTTATTTTTTCAAACAGTTTACAAGCTGTTAAATGACTTTCTGTTGATAAAACCTTTTTAACCTTTTGTTTTCTTTTACTTAATTTATGATGTATGATAGACAATAGACTTACTGTTTGTAAGGTCTTAGTTAGTGTTTTCACATTTCTTTAGATGAAACAACAAAAACATGTGATGTAGGCATTTGGACATTTTGATTTGTTAAAAATGTGGAGGTACTCGGCGAAGAAAAGTCATTTATATTCTGAATTGACTGCGGATTATTATTTATTAGTTTTAGATTATCTTCACTGTTTCTAACTAATGCATCAGAAATTCTGAAAAAATATTCAGGAATAGCATTTAGATCAAAAAAATAAATTTCTGTTGCTTTAAATACTAAAACGACCATTGCTGGTATTGCCGACTTGTACCAGGCATTATCAATTATTTTTAAAATGTGGTATTGACTTAAAGGCTTTTCTATGTTGTTAATAAACCAAGTGGTAACTTTTTTAAATTTTAAACCTTTTAAATGGCCTAAAAAAAATTTGTCTAATAGTTGGAGAGTTTGAGTAGTGTGGCTGAGTACACAACGGAGAATAACGTTATTTTTGTTAGCCAACTGTAACATTTTATATAAATTGGAATAAGAGGAATGCCCATCTAAAATCAGAAAAACTTTTCCTTCTAGCTTTCGTAAAATAAAATTATTTTTTATCCAGTTTAAGAATAGTTTAGCGTTAATGTAAAATGATTTTTGATTTATAAACACCTCTGAGCCAGGCGGTAGACCCTCAGAAAATTCAGGTTTTTTGTATTTTTCTTTAAATATTAAAACAGGCGGGATAAAATGCTCTCGCCATTACAGCACGCAATCAAAAAAATTTTTTTACTTTTTTTGGTTTTGGTTACAGTATTAACACATTTTGCACCCTTGCTGGCTTGTACGCGGCCAGTTTTATTGTTAACTTAAATACCGCTCTTATTTATGTTGAAGATTCTTTCCGGTTTACCAATCAAATCATTATCAGTTAGTACTGTCAATTCATACCATTATATCCTGTCAGCTACAAGCCTTTCATTTTTTTTTTACTTATGTCTTGGTGCCTTTTTATATGCTTTTGAAACCAATTCCAGCCTGCTTGTCTTCTCTCATTATTGAATCGATGTCACAATCACAGTTTTTCTGCAAAGTCGTAAACAATAGACTACAGTCTCGATTGATCCAGAAGAAAACCGATAAATTTGAGCCATTTAATGTAAACCACACATCTCAACTCATTGTCATGTCTTAATTCGGAAGATCTACTAATGTTCTGCTTGCTTTTTTTTAGTTAACGAGTGGCAAACGTAGCTAACATAAAAGGTAGCAAAAGACGTTTGTTACGTAGCTTGCTACTCATAGCAAACGTATCAAATTGTAGTTACCTAACCATGTTTGTGACCTATTACTGAACATCCACATGACAAAGACTACCACAACACAATGTTGTCAGGTCTTATATTTCTAAATTGGGTCATAAATTAATTAATTATAGCACTACAAAAATTCCACAACATTTTACTAGAATTAGTTATTATTATAGACAACATCCTATATCACTCAATAAATGCTAAAAAAATCATAAACATCAACAGTAAAAAAAATGCGATTGTTAACGATTATGTTTTTATTAGAGTTGCTACTACAAAACCAGTATTGTGGAAATTAATTAAGCCTTTGGTTAAAGCCCCTACTAGAAGATATGTTGTAGATAAATACCTTTAGTTTTAATGAGCTAGAATTATTGTCTAATCTTTGCTGGTATAACCTCATAGACATAGAGCTTACGTAGGTTTTTGTAAAATCTATAACAATAAGCATAACACAAGCCTTACTAGTAAAGATAAAACAACCACACTGTAGCAGCAAACACTTGGAAAATGCGTTAGCAACAGCTTGCGAAAATCAAATTCCTATGGTAACAATTTTTTTTACAATGATTGGACTTTGCTAATGAAAAATCTTTTTGTTGATAATTTTTTAACACCAACACACCTAAAACAAGACAAACTGTGATTCAGTTAAAGCATGTTAAGCAAGTTAATGTATATCAATTTTGTATGTCTGTTTAGAATTATTGTCACCAATATCCAAAACCGTGCATTTATTTACATTTATCGAAACAAGCCACAGTCGAGACCATTTGCGTACTAATTGCAAATCATGGGTTAAATCAGCGCAGTTAAAGCTGTTACTTTATATTTTATTATCATTGCTATACATTGCGCATCTGGACTCAGTTGATGTAGAATATCAGCAGTGTAAACAACAAACAATAGAAACCTAAAAACAGAGCTCTAGGTACACCACTTAAGACTTTTTTTGAATTACAATGTGAATTGACCACCTTGACTCTAAACGTGCTAACTAAATCACCAAAAAAACGTCAATCTATTTCAGCAAATTGTCATGTAAACCACAATGCTTAAATTTAGAAATGAGTTTGGGCACTCGGTCAAAAATTTTTGAAAAGTCTAAGTAAGCAACGTCCACAAAATCACCAGCATCAACTTTCTTAGTCATTGTGGACCTAGATGGTACAAAACCATGCTGACTTAATCGTATAACTCAATGAGTATTATGAATTTATGTTATTTGTTTATAAATTATAGCCTCCGTCAATTTAATGGCTAAAGAGGTTAAACTTATAAGCCTTATTAGACTCATCAAATTTGTTCTCTTTTTTGTGTATTGGTTTTACGATTGCAATCCTCCAATTACGAGGCAAAACGCCGCCGCCGGTATCAACGGAATGGTTTGTTAAAGCAACGAGAGGTTTGAATAAATGACAAGCACAGTTTTTTAGAATATTGGCCGCAATATTGCTAATTCTAGATGATTTATTAACACCCAGCTAAACGCTTTACTTTTTATTTTTACAGATTTATTAAAAACTGGGTGTCACAAACTTTTAATAACTGCAGCGTCGCGTCGTAAATACGATTTTAGGAAAAACACAAAACGACAGATTTAAACTACTAATGACACTAAAATTACATAAGTTTCTAAAAAATACTTTTAATTTGTTGTCTCAAGTGATAAAATTGAAAGTTTTTCTCGACCTTATGACTATCGACTCTAAAAGATGATAAAGTCAAAATAATATTAAAAATTACCTTCTTAAATTAGTTTCAAGTCTTTGAATATTTTTTTTAATACAAAAGTTACTTAATATTTTAAAATATAAAAAAAACATAACACTATTTTGATAATGCCATTATACTTTCATTAATTACCCTAAAAAAGAAAAAATAGCAACTTACTCATATCAAGCTTTTAGTCCTTATGTTTATGTGTCTGTAGAGGTTAGAATTAAATTTGTTAAAAAATGGAGGATTTGCTACTAGGATTAACAAAGTCATTAAAAGTCAAGTTCACACCAAACTAGGTTATCTGTATAACGCCAAATTCTAAGAAAAATAAATAGGTGGTAGAAAAGCAGCTGTAAATTTTAGTTTATACAAGTAAAAACCGAGCAAAAATGCAAGACTGGCGTTAAATGTAAAATAATAGTCAAAAATATTTAAAAAACTGCTGCTAAATTTATTTATAAAATAAAAAATTATGATTAATGGTAAAACAGCAAACCATTTTCTGAAAAAAAAAACTTTGATTTTTCTATATCTCATGATTTATTAGGATCTAATTTTAAGTCCAGGTCATAACTAAGCGGAGTAGTATAATGTTACACCGCCAATTTACTCCGACACTACTTTGCATTACGTTTTTCTATACCGCTATTTGAAGTCAAAAAATTGCCTCGGCGTGGTAACAACGTAAATAAAATCTTAACGATAGTCTATTGAAAAAAAAAATAAAAAATAAAACGCCGTTTGTAATAAAGTGAGTTTATGGTAAAAAACTGTAAAGTGTAAAGAAGTATTATTAAGTATGAATCTGTATAACGTTGGGTTATTCACAGATAGATACCGCTCCAAGCCGTTTAATATACGTTACTTTTGGAGTATTGATTTCTTTTTCTTTATACCTCTTTCACATATTATATAATCACCGTAGTTAACTTGCTGTGTTAAGTCGAAGCTAGCGCTTTTTCCGGACAACACTTCTTAAAAAACCGCTCGCCAAAAAAATCAAATCTAACGTTTTTCTTAGACAAGACTGATTCAAAAAAAAGTTCCCCAGAGAAGTTGCGTCTGGCGCATTTCCCAGACAAGACTGGTCGGACATACCCTAACTCCCCAGTTAGGTAGTGTCTGGCGCTTTTTTCGGACAAAGCTTCTGAGACTCTGACTTCGTCCCACAGGCACCTGGCGCATCTCCTAGGTACCTAAACTGTTTATATTTTTCAGAAATCTGGCAAACTTCCTAAGTACCTAAACCCGCTTCCGTTCTCCAGGTACTTGGCGCATCTCCCAAGTACCTAAAACCGTTTAAGTTCCCAAAGCACTTGGCGCAATTTTTTAAACGCCGAAACGCTCACCGGAAACCTTTAACCAAAACCGGAAGATAATTGAACTTGTATTGTTTTTGTTTTAAACTTCTAGAGTTATTATTATATTTAAATTATTGTATTGTTTTTGCTTTAAAAACATGGAGTTATTAATCCGTGTTGTTTTTGTTTTAAAAACCTAAAATTATTTATTAATTTGTTTGTGTTTATTTTTGTTTTATCGAATTGATTATTATTTCACCTTAAATAACCATTTAAAATTTTTTTAATTTTAATTACAACAAACCCAAGTTTCGAAAGCTGACCTAGACAACAAAGAAAATAAACACACGTTAACTTAAATTTTCTGTAAATTTATTTAATTTTTAAAATAAATAATAGAAAATGTAACGTTTGTAGATCGATAATTTCTAAAACTGCAATACAAGTATGTTATGTTTTCAGTTCAAAAAAACAATTAAGAAATTTTATTTAAAGTTCTTGTTGAAGAAACGGTAAATTAGAAAAAATGTGTTGTTTGGGCTTCTTCAAGGTTTTAATCAATTTTATAGAGACATTGCTTAAAAAAAAGTGGCAAATGTAGTTGCATCAGTCCGAAAACAAGGTAATTATTCTAATAATAATGCTGGGTTTACACATGAATACATTTCATAGAAATAAACTGTGTAAAATTGCATGCATGTTAAAGTTTACACATGCAATTTTATTTTACTGGCGCGCCAGTTTTAACTGACGCTATAAAATTTATGGATATATACACGCTTCTTACCACTCAACAATATTAACCTGATTAAAG
Source organism: Tribolium confusum (assembly GCA_029207805.1). Lineage (NCBI taxonomy): Eukaryota > Metazoa > Arthropoda > Insecta > Coleoptera > Tenebrionidae > Tribolium > Tribolium confusum. Next base: position 20,329,289 of record JALGAY010000008.1, on the reverse strand, counting down.
TTACAAGTTTCCAAAGTTTAAGTCGTTTAGAAAATACTTTTCATAATTTTGAATTAGAACAACATAAAATTGACTAATTAGAAAAGCCTGCCGTAAAATAAAAAACATGAGAAATCACATTGTTTACACAAAGAAGTGAGAAAATGACTTCAATTATCAACTTGCAGAAACACGAACTACAGTAACTTCAGCTATTAAAAAACAATCATTGTTGTTAGTTTTGAGTTTAATATACTGTTTATCTTTGTTTTGTATAATTATTTCAAGTTGGTGGTATTAGCGCAAATTTATGTATTTTGTATTTACTATTCAGATAAGACCATAAGATAATACTGACTTAAGACCGATTTTAAGTCTTAACTAAGTGGTAACTTAGCGCATGCGTATACATATGTTAACAAATGTTAGAATCCAATTTTTTAAACCTCACAAAAAAATCGGTATTATTGGGTACTGAAATTGGACTTGAAATTAGAATATTACCAAAATACAACCGTCGCAATTAGAAAGTCGCAAAATTTATGAACAGTAGTAACTTGGTATTAACTACTAAACTTGAAATCGGTCACAACAAAAAAATAAAAAATTTGCGAAACTCTCGATACGTAGTGAGTCTACTTGAAATCGGGACATAAAAAAAAGCTTTAAAAAGTTGTTAAAATATATCATATAAAAACAAATTGCATACAAAATGAACAAAAATTTTAAGACAAATATAACTTATTTGCTGTCAACAGCAAATAGAACAGCTTTCGCAAAATTTAGTTTGGTGTGATAAACACAGTTCTACCTCTAGGAATAGTGCCAAATATTGAGTCTATTTTGAGGTAATTGATAAACGTTTGTTCCAAATGACAAAAGTATGTTTATCGGCAACTTGCAACAGTAGGATGCGGTTACTGCTAAATAACCAAAGTGGTAAAGCTTAGCATCATCTCCAACACCAGCTCATTTTCTAAAGATTTTTTCGTTTACAGTGAAAAAGTGTTATTTCGCAGGTATTAAATATTTGTCATGTGTTAAAATTTTATAATTAGCAAGATAAAATTATCAACAAATTAAAACTAATTTAGTAAAATTTATTAGTTATTTTAAAAATTAAATTTTATTTTTGCTGCGACAAACTGGTGTCAACAAATGAATGTTTTTAAAATCTTGAAATTTTAGTACAGGGAATCTAATCAATGGTCAGGTAAGTATAACTCTTGATATAACGCATACACAATTTATAACAAATAAAACAACATATAGAGACTTATATTAGAGAAAGTGATAATGAAACTGAGTAGTAGCAATTACCGGTGCAGTCGGAAAGCCAGAGCCGAAAAAAAAAATCTATTGTAAATATAAATATCCTTATCACCCACCAACCTATCTATACGTTTCGACTTCCGTGCAATCCTAATACCTCACTAATCCTCAATTTTCTTATCTTCCTCAAGCTTTGTCTCAAATCCAACATCATTTTTTTTAAACTATTACATCTTCGGCCTTTTCAATCACTCCGTATAACTTACTTCTTGTCCAATCTTTTTTCAATTTACCGTTTTGGCCTAAGTTTACCGTTTCTCCTTATACCTTACCCACTCTCCCCTATCCGAAAAAATGTCACTTTGTCGCGGTAGAGAAGCTTGTCGATAAATCAAAGCAATTACTAAGAGCATATCTAAAAAAAGATAGAAGAGCTTCATGAAGCACGAGAAAATCTTTGGTTAAAGAGTTAATTATAGTATGTCGAAAATCTCGGTCACAATTTGCTGCAAACTTAAATGTAATTGCAGCTGAGACTGACAAAACTCTAATCACTTCCGAATAAATGTTTCTAAGCTCTTAAGACTTTAGTCTGGCAACCTAATCAGTGGTCATATAATTATCAGTCATTATATCAAAAATACATAGTTTATAACAAATTAAACGTGAACACATTAGTGTGTAAATGTGTCAACCGAATACAATAAATATATCAACATTCAAGTAATATTTTTTAAAAGATGATTATATGAGAGAAGGTAATGCCATGGTTATAGCAATTACCGGTGCAGTCAGAGAGCCAGAGCTGAGAAAAACAATACAGATATAAATATCTTAATCTCCCACCTAATCTATCTATACGCTTCGACTTCGACCCAATCCCAATATTTCACCAACCTTTAATTTCAACACCATTGGTGTTTTTTCTTAGAAAAACGATGTCCATTTTAAAATGTTGGAATTTGTGATTGGTGATGAGACTGCCCAAAAAAGTTAGATTTTGTCTCAAAGAAAATTTATTTAGTGTACCTATACTCTGTGACCGTCTGATGACTACAAATAAATGTTCTTAAATTCTTGAATTTTTAGTATAGGCAACTTAATCAGTGGTAAGATAAATATCAACCCTGATATCAAGCGTACATAGTTTACAACAAACAAAACGTTAGCACATTATTATAACAGTGTAATTTCGTCTTTTTTTTGTTTTGTTTTAAATTGTAAAAACAATTGAAAAACTTTAAAATTAAATTTATTATTTGATTTAAAACTTAAAATTTATGTTCTCTGTGACAAACTGATGTCTACAAATAAATGTTCTCAAACTCTTGAAACCTTAATATACGCAACCCATTCAGTGACTAGGTAAATATCACTCATGATATCACGCATACATAATTTATTACACATAAAGCGTAAGCACATTAGTATAAAAATGTTCAATATTGCTTTTTGCTTCCGTTTTTAAGTTGTAAATAAATTTGGAAGAACTTTAAAGCGTCCCACTAATTTCACAAGCCCAGACCCGACCCGCAACACGGACCCGACTCGCGACAAATTCACGTTTTTCCACACATTACACGAATTCTATTTGCCTACTAAAAAAAACCTCATTCGTATATTATACGTAGTGAGCCCTGTACGGTGAGACTGTCAAAATACCATTATGGTTCCCGTTTTGTCTAAAAAGACAAAAGTTGCATTCGGCGTGAGTTCAATTCTTCTAATAGATAAAAAAAACGTGTTTGGGTCAAAAAATGGTTCCCAAAATCTTTTGTTATCTTCAAAAAACATTTTGGACACAAGTAAAGAAAATTAAGCTGTCATTTTAGCATTGCCTAGATAGTACAAAAATCCTTCTGAGATCACATTCAAAACGGATTAGTCGGAGTCGGGTCGGGGTTGGGTCAGTGTTCGTTTATCAAATTTAGGCGAACTCCCAACCCGACTCGGACCCATTCGCCACGTGTCCATTCATTAGCGGATGGGTCGGCGGACAAGTCAGGACGAACCGATCCGCCGGACCAAAGTTTATTAATTAAAAACAAAGTTTATTAGTTATTTTGAAACTTGAACTTTAGTTTCCCTGTGACAAACTATAAGACTCCCTACAAATAAATGTTTTTAAACTATTGAAACTGTAATATAGGCAGACTAATCAGTGGTCAGATAAATATCAATTATGATATCAAAAATACATAGTTTATAACAAACCAAACGTCAGCACATTAGTGTGTCAACGTGTCAATCTAATACAATAAATATATCAACATTCAAGTAATATTTTTTAGAAGAGACTTATATTAGAGAAAGTAATGCCATGGTCATAGCAATTATCGATGTAGTCGGAGAACCAGAGCCAAAAAAAATATAATACAGATATAAATACCCTAATCTCACACCAACCTATCTATAGCTTCGACTCTGAGCCAATCCCAATGCCTCACCTATATCCTCAATTCCCGCACTTTTCTCAAGCTTTGTCTTAAATCCAACCCTATTTTTTTTTTAAACATTTTGCCTTTGTCAATTTCAACCGCTCTGAATAACTTACTTTTTGTCCAATTTTTTTTTGTCTTTGTTTTGACCTAATTTACCTTTTCTCCTAATTTCATACCCACTCTGCCTCTCTCCGAAATAATGCTACTATGCTGCTGTAGAGGAGATTGTCAACCAATTACTTAGAGCATACCCAAAAAGAATGGAAGAGTTTAGAGAAGCAAGAGATAAACCTCTGTTAAAAAATTATTGTGGTATGTCGAAAATATCTGTGACAAATTGTAGCAAACTTAAATATAATTCCAGCTGAGACTGACAAAGTTCCACTTACTTCCAAATTAGAGCAATTTCGAAATCCGACTTTTTCCTTACACTAAAGGTAACATTATGTCTATCTACTGCAAAAAAATATAGAAGCATAAAAATAACAAAATCTATTTTCCACACTTGTACCGTCAAAAATAGTAAAAATAACGGATGCTGTAATTCTACTGGGCGACCAGAAATTAATGTCTCATCTTGTGTGCGGTAAATTGTCCAAACAACTTGCCGCATTTCAAAAATACAATAAATATAACAACATTTATGTAATATTTTTTAGAAAAGACTTATATTAGAGAAAGTGATACTATGGTCATAGCAATTACCGGTGCAGTCAGAGAACCAGAGCCGAAAAAAACAATACAGATATAAATATCTTAATCTTCCACCTAACGTATCTATACGCTTCGACTCCGAGCTAATTCCAATACCTCATCGACCATTAATTTTAGCAAATTCTCAACCTTTGATTCAAATCCAACCCCATTTTTTTTAAACAATTTACTTTTGTGTTTACCAACCGCTCCAAATAACTTCCTTCTTATTAAATTATTTTCTCGTTCTTCGTCTTGGTTTGAACCCACCGTTCCTTTTTAAAACTTACCCACTTTGCTTCTCTCCGAAAAAATGCCACTTTGACGCGGTAAAGAATCGTGTCAGTAAACCAAAGCAATCACTAAGAGTATAAACAAAAAAAATGGAGGAGTTTAAAGAAGCAAGAAAAGAACCTCTGTTAAAGAGTTTATTAAGTATGTCAAAAATCTTAGTAGAAATTGTAGCGAACTTGAATGTAATTTCAGTTAAAACTAACAAAAATCTAGTTGTTTTTAAATTAGAGCCATTTTGAAATCCGACTTTTGACCTACATTAAAGGTAACATTATATATGTCTACTGCAAAAATATGTAGAAGCGTAAATAACAAAGTTTATTCTCTACACCTGTACCACTAAAAATAGTAAGAAAAACAGATGCTGTAATTATACTGAATAACCAAAAATTAAAGTTCTATCTAGTGCGCTATGAATTCTTGAAACAATTTGCCGCATCTTTAAAAATTAACAGCAATTTACTCACACAGGCAGAACATTAAAATCTACTGTACTTTTATATAAAAAATCAAAAAACTAAATGAAAGCACTTAGTAGACAAAATAGAAAAAGATCAATAAAAGCGAAAGTACTACATTGCCATCAAAAAAATAACTACACTCGTTACAAATCACTTCGAGTGAAGAGTTTTAAATAAAATAATGTGTGTAGTACAAAAGCTTAAACAGGTAAAGTGCCATGTTTCAACAACATGCTAGTAAACGTTTTTAAAGAAATAGCTTACAAAAAAGAGAAGATGTCATGCCAAACATATATTATTTTGATATATACATATATAATTAATATAAATTTAAAAAAATTAAATACACAAGTAATATTGCTCAAAACACAACAAAATAAAAAAATCCGAAAGACTGTCGACCCATGTTGCCTCCTAAACCTACTGGCAAAGCTATACAAGCAGCTGATTTTTACAAACCTCAAAATCACGTCTAAAAGACAAACAAAAACTTGAGCGCAGAGCAGTATGATCTTCAAAAAAACAAGTTTACGCTAGATAGTTGAAAAAGTAATAAAAAAAACAGCACAATTAGAAAATATAACTGATAAAAATTTCTATCAATAGATGTGTATATCACTCTCCCATGTAATGCGGATAATGTTACCCATAAAGATTTTGATGAAAACAATTGTAAGACTGCTAACTCTTTTAACAAAATGCCAAAACAAAGCCTTATATAAATAATTTATCGGCACACTTTATAGACAATAATAAAAATATATAAAAAACTAGTGTAATTTTTCCCAAATGGAGACTTGAAAGCGTTTTTACAACCAGAATAGACCAAAGTTTTTTGTCATTAGCTGAATTTAAATAGATAAAAAATTTTATTAGCAAAAAATATTAAAAAACATACTGTAAAACCCAGTAACTAGTATACAGCAGCAAAAAAAATCTAGCTATAGGTATCAACTGTAAAAATAAATACTTTTCTGAGAATTTTATACCTGATCGGATATATTTTACTTCTTAGACGTCGAATGTACTACAATGTTTCCAACGATTTATTGTTTTAGTTACAAATTCGATCCAAAAAAAAATTTAAAAACATATAAAAACAATACACAAATCCATAAATAGATTAACGAACATACTTTATTCTAACCGCCATAATGCCTCGGTGGAGTTGCGATTACTTTTAAGAAAGCTCAAAATTTGCGAAAAACTGGATATTAAAATTAAACATCTTTAAGTGGTAACAAAGCAAGCCTATAGATTAAATCAACTATCTAAAAATGTTGAAGAATTTGTTAGAATACCTATTTTTATTCCATATTTAGAGTCTATTATTTCTTCTCTGAAAAATCGATTTTTTTCAACACACAAAAAAGCATGTTTCTTTATACAACTTCACTCAAAAATATGAAAAATTTAGGCAAATATTCTTTTTTAGCTGTAGCAGAAAATATACAGATTCTCTAAGAAGGTTTTCTAAACTATTTTTGACTGAGGCAACAACTTTAGGAAATGATAAAGACCGATAAAGCGAGTAATGCAGGCGTGGTTGATTACGCAAATTTGGTTGCTTAAGCCACTCTGTTTTAGGACGCGACAAAACCTGGAATTGTTTAACAATGGGACACGGAAGAGTAAGCGACTTGTGCATGTTCAGTGTGCACAGTGTTTCTTCTGCTTTCTGTTGTAAAAAGGCTCTGAATTTTTGCCTTTTGGTGCAATTCTGGCACTTTCTTCAAAAAAATTGGCGTTTTACAGTTTACAGAGTCCCTGTTACAAGTGACCGGTCTGTCTCCAAATTCCAAAATGGCGCAATTTTTTACCTTTCTGACAGTTTGCCGTAACACCTATTATCCTACACGTGTTCTTATAATTCGGTGATCTACATGTAAAGCATATGAACAGTAAGTTGTCAATTACTACTAATTAATTATTAATGATAAATTACAGTTACAATATTGCCGAAATGCCAAAATATATAAAAAAATGAGAACTATTAGGAGAGAATAAAGAGAATCAACCATGATCTCACTGTATATCTTAAAATTAATAGAAGGCGCAATATCTTATTTATTACTTTCAGATTGGCTGACTTATAGTAAATCAACAACAAAAAAAAACTTAAATAAAGCATATTGTAAAGTATGCCAAATTTTTTGGGACGTAAAAAGGCACCCAAGGTCTAAATCTCATAATACTAAAATGACAATTGTAAATAGCAATGCTAAATCTACAATCGCAAATTATGTAACAGTGTCACATTCTACTAAAGAAAAAACTCGCGATTTGAATATTGCCATTTATGTTGCCATGCATTCAGCTATAAAAAGTATGGACCGTTTGTGTAACTTATTAAATGATTTAAGTATAAAGAAAGACTCCACTTTCAAAAACTTAAGACTGCATTGAACAAAATTAAGTCTGTGATAGCACCTGCATTAAAAAAAGTTTTAATCGAAGATCTAAGAAACTGAGTATTTTTTAATTCTAGATAAATTGACTGATATAAGTGTGGAAAAATATTTATGTGTTTGCGTACGATATTACAGTGATAGCACACAAATAGTTATAACAGATTTTCTGGGACTTATTACAGTGGAAAGTACTACTGCAAATGATTTATACAATTACTTAACAAAAATTTTGGGTGGATATAGTTTTCATTTAGAATATTTAATTAGTATTGGAACAGACGAAGAAAGCAATTTGTGTAAAAAAACCATACTTTATATACTCTCCTAAAGCAGAAAAATAAAAAATTACAATTGGTCCGTTGCATATGCAATTCTATTAATTTGGCTAGTTCAAATTCTGCACGTGAATTGCCAGCTAATATTAGTTTCCTTTGCAAAAAATTTTTTAATAATTGGTTTAAAGTTAGTCTCAAGAGAAAGTATGATTATAAGAACTTATTTGAAACTTTGCATAAAAAGGAGATACATTGCACAAATTTGTTCAGCTATAGATCACTAGATGGCTAGCTCATTATGATGCTGTCAAAACCATTTTGAAACATTGGTCACACCTAGAAACTTATTTTAGTTTGGTTGTAAACAAAAAAAGTCATACTAGACGTTTATTAAATGAGATGTTGAGAATGATTCTAACTTTTTATTACTTATTATAATAAAACCAGTTTTGTTTGAAGTAAACAAAATTGATTTGTTGTTTCAAAAAACGAACGTTGATATTGGTTACTCGTTGGCAAAATTTTGCTGTAAATTTTGAGGACACTTATTAATTTTGGGTCTTTATGCGTAATTTTAAGGACGCTAGAGGAGACTTTGGTTTCATAGCTCTGGAAGAGTTTGTTTTGACAGTACTTTTATTGCCTATGTCAAATGATACTGTAGAACGTGCATTTAGCATCATGAATGCAGTCAAAACAAAAACAAGAAATAAATTAAATCTTAAAATGCTAAATGCGATACTTTAAATTAGAAGTACTTGTTATATCAAAAATAAATGCTGCGACAATTTTATGCGTACCTACTCCAAACATGATTTTGAAGTTTAATAGTGAGATGTATGCCACCACTAGCACTGAAGATGATGAAAGTAATATAACAGTGTTAGAACTTCTTGGTGAAGACTTTGATATTTCTTGTGTGTCAATTACTATGTAGTTTTAATGTATTCTTTTGTTGTTTTTTTTTGTTAGTTGATAAGAATTTTTATTTTTGGTAATAAAAGACTAGTTTTTTTAAATACTTTATTTAAAATAAATTAAATGCTTCATGTCAAATATCTGACGCTTTCTGGCGCTTTTGCATGTAAAAGATGGCGCTGTGCCTTGGAAATTTTTTGCATCACAGAGTGTGCACAAGAAACGAGTAGAGGAGAATCCTGAATTTATTAATAAAGTGATTAATAAATTTAGTCAGCAGCTTAGTCTAATTTTTGGTTTATAGAGTATCTTTAAATACCTTAATATAATTTTTTTTATATTTTTTGCGTATTTCATAACAGGGGAATGCAAGTTGCCGGCGCTTATGTTATGTAAGCATAAACTTCTAATTTTCTATAGAAACGATTGAATATGTCCACCTCCATTTTGTAAACACAACCCAACTGTACGCCTCTTTATTTTTATTCAGCTATAACAATGTATCAAAAAATTAAAAAAGTTTAAATTTTGACAATTATTTGACGTATTAAGTACATAATGTAAAAGTATTATTAATCGTTTTCTTAAACGCGTTAAACCTAAAGATCAGTTACCCTAATTTAATCCACTCTAGCATGCCATTTTCCTTTCTGATTGCTTGTTGCCGTCAAAAACCGTATTTTAAATTTTTCAGTTTTTATATGTAGTATTTTTATTAAAATATTTTTTTATTTTAAACAAAATAATGTTAATAATTAAAATAATTAAATTATCAGAATTTTAAATTTTGATAATTTAAATATAGCGCCCGTGTAGCGCCACTGGAGGGGAGCGAAACAGGATACGAAACAACATGGCAGGTTTGAAGATCATCATGATAAACTTCCGTTTTACAGAATTTGCATTCTATGTTCATGTATTTAATTATTTGTAATTGTAATACTGTGTTATACCATCAGAATAAATCGTTTCGTTAATTGCTTTGAATACACAACAATAATATACTTACCTGCAAAGGCGGCAAGAGCGGCAAAAACGTCACATTCATGAGTCATCTCCATTTTTATAACTAATGTTTATTACACCACTATCACTTTATCGATAAAACTAACTTGTAATTACTGTTTTCTTGTGTTATTTTGTCACAATTAATTATTATCCACGTACATTTGCCATCCAAAAAGCCAAACAAACCACATCATGAATAGAAAAAATAACTGTCACTAACTCACTTGATTCCATAGCCGTACAAATCATAGACAAAGAAGAAATTGATACTACTCTTTTTCTTGCACATTAGAAACACGCGCTTCTTTCTCCATCTGTTGTAAAAGACACCAAGCAGCAAAAAAAAATTGAAAAAATTATTTTACAAATTTGGCGCTATGTTTAAAATATCGCACTATTTACGTTTTCAAATTTATTTTTGCTTTAAATTAAAACTTAGGACTTTATAGTAATTTGGACTATCAAAAATCAAGAGAAACCTTTTTAATTTTGCAGATTTTTCTGTGATAATAAAAGTGAAGGTTACTGCTGCTTAACTTAGCATGTCTGAGGCAAGTGTCATAGAAACATTTATTACTTTTACAAAACTGCTACCTTCTGAAGACATTTTTACGGCGAAATTTGAGAAAAAAATAGACACTTTGTTTGATGCTTTTAACAGCTTGAGTTTTCAATCTGTGTACCACAAACCCCTCAGATGTGCGATGTCTGAGGGCTCTCATCATTTAAAATTTTAGTCAAAAATATTGACAGAAATAGACCAATAGAAATTAATTGATCTGAAAACGAATGCTGATGTGACCAATCGGTATTCTTTTGTAAAAAGTTAGCAAACGACAATCACATCAGTTATTTTTCTTTAAAACTACCTCAAAGATGTAGATAAATTTAATTATGTGAATTGTCGAGGGTTGAATCAAGATCCAGTAAAAAATCTGTTTTCGAGTCTTCGTAAACATGGTGCGGCCAATACGAATTTACTGCTGTTTTAAAAGCTGTTGTAATTAACAAGTTAGTTTCAACAGGAGAGACTGTCAGTAGTGCTAGTAATTGTGAGACTGATTTGTGCGCGCCATTGAATGATCTTCTAGACCTGATGCGCTTTGCGGATGACCTGAAAAAAGTTGAAGAACCTTAATCTTTAAAAACCTTTTAATGTAGTATTTTAATACTACATAACTAGATGATTTTTCTTCAAAAGACCGTCAAAAGCTGGCTTATGTTGCAAGTTGAATATTAAAAACATTAATGTTCCTGAATGTGAAAAATATCAAAGCGTATTTTTTTCCAAAACAGTAACTTATCGACACTTATTCACGTCTTTCATAGAATATGATGACGTCTAACAGTTGACATAAGCAAGTAATTTTGTAATGTCTTTTTTGCAAAATTAGTCAATGGCAAAACATACATGACTGTGTGAATAAATCTTCAGGTAAAAATGCCTATCAAAAAAATTTGAAATGCTGTTTTACAAAAATTTTTAAACATTGTGTAAATTTTGAACAAAAGCAATAATAATGATGATAATATCCTTTATTTAAAAAGTCCTACATAACACAAAAAACAGGTTACATAAACATTCAAATATTTTGATTACAATATAAAATAATACTTACATACTAACATCAAGAAACTATACATTTTCTAGCCAATGAATCATACACATTAAAATAAAAGAATATATTTTTACATTTTAAAATATATATGATAACAGTTATATAATAAAATATTACAGCTTTTTAACCTAATATATCAGCAGTTTTTAAATTTATTTCATAAAATTCATACATATAAAAATAATTTTTTACCAAAAAATTTTTTAATTTAAATATTTTGAGATTGTCATCAAAAAAAGTTCTCATGGAAAAAAATTGTAAATTTTTATGATTTCTTTTTTTTACATTTTTTGAACCATTGCTAAGTACGTTTGTTTTGAGTTTAACTTATGCTAGTTTCCTGTTACATATATATGCAACTTTTGCTGTTCTATAAAAAAACTATAATTTTCTTTATGCATGTTGCACACTCTAAGATATAGAAAAATGTTACAGCGAGTATACAGGCAGTTTCATGAGTAATAATGAGCCTGCAAAACTAAAAATACAACTAGCAATACAATTTCAAAGTTAACGTAGTTATTTTTTTTTTGTTTACAAATACCTACATTAAACATAGTTACTAATTTTTTCATAAAGTACGGCTCTTCAATGTACTATGTCTTGTTAAGTTTGTTTAATTCTGTATTTTAGGTTCTTCTTTGTTTCTGGTGTCGTACTTGTGAAACTCGTTGTTTTTCTTGAAAATACTAATATTAAAGTAGACATATTTGAGACAAGCAGGTAAGTAGAAATACAAATAGTATAGTAAGTACTTTTCTCTCCTTAAACTTTTCTCTATAAGTTTTATTGTATTTTAGATCACACAGAATTTTCAAAACATTCTTCTGATGGATAAAATGTTTTTGAAAAATTTAAGGAGCAACTCCGTAATGTTATGCCGTACGTTGCAAAACTATAAAAATTTGCATAATATGTCATCTTCGCTTATTGCTACGTAGAAAATTTTTTTATTGTTTCTATTGCGTATAGTAATAAAGATATTTTTTGCATGTTTTTGCGACGTGTACTAATCAGTTTAAGTTATTATCAATGTGTATGCCCAAAAATTTAATTGATGTCCGTCTTCCTGGTGCATTAACCCAAGGATCCTCCTTTTTGATACCGCTACCCACGGTGCATCAACCCCTAGGAAAATTTTCCTTTCCGACACCGCTACCCACAGCGCATAAACCTGTAAGTGAATCCTACTTCCCCTCCATTACAAATGCGAGCCGCCGAAGCCGACACGTGGAAGACGAGGAGCCGAAGACGAGGAGCCGACGACATGAAGCCAAGAACGAGAAACTGTTGAGAACGAGACTGTGTATAAATTATTATAAGATTTGTTTTGGTTTAAGAATTATTATTTTATTTTCTTTACTTGTACATAGTGTTTATTTAAATTTTTTAAATAATTTAAATAAACCCCATCGAAAGCGCTCTTCTCTCTCTTTTCGTCACTCAGGACCTCCACACGAAAACAACCGTTACAAGACGTGAATAATTTTGTTGACATATTGACAACAACAGTTGAGGTAATTTTTTATTAGTATTGTTATGATTAGTATTTCTTAATAAAACTGAAACGTTCAAAAGAACGTTCTTTCATTTTTTTAATTTAAAAGAAGTCGTTAGGTAGTAATATTGTCACATTATTTACAAATGTTTAGTTTTTTTAAGTTTTGCAAAGAATTTTGATAATATTACTACAAATAAACAAACCCTTAAAATAAAAACAATTAAAATTCCTACTCCTAAACGTCAAATCGTCCTACATCCGGCCACCAGGGCGTGCTGTTAGCAATCTTTTGTTAATGTCACTATATCTCTTTAAAGTAGCATGATACTAAGACTAACAAGATATGATCACTTGCCGTACGAATTTTAGACTAGTTTGCGCATGACGTCATCGCGTGACAAAAATGTACGGCGGTATTAGAAAAAACATGCATTTAATAGTATTATTAACAAATTACTCGAAAAATTACTAAAACTTTTGTTGATTCTAGTGTTTCAGATGAATATTATTTAATAGTACTTAATAAAAAAACATTTTAGAACCTTATTGAGATCTGTTACTAAGTCCTCGCACCCTACCGGAAAAAAATCGAAACACGATCACGTGACCGAGAATAGGGATACATATTTGTGTTCCTATATGGTTTCTATTCTGTTGGATGCGTTTGATGTGATTGTGTAAAGTGAAAGTGAACAATTTATGTGGAATAGTTTTACATAATTCATTTAATGATCCCGTAAAAATGCAGAGCGTTTTGATATCCGTGCATTTACGCCGAGTTAGCAGCAAATCTTATGTGAATTGTTGTGTATACAATTGCAATGCTGTTACTAAAAAAAATCCCGAGTTATTGTTTCACAAATTTCCGCCACCAGAACAAAGTTGTGAACATTGATCAACGTGGCTTAAAGACTGTGTGCAGCAGAAGGAAAATGTGGGAAATTAACTTAAAAATGGAAAAACCAGTGACAAAAACAATGCATGTTTGTTCCTTACATTTCAGAGAAACCGATTTTATTACTTCAAATAAAGGTAAGTGTAAGAAAAAATAAATTACACAATTAAATACAGATTTATTTTAGACTGCTATTAAAAAAGATTTAAAAAAAAACTGCAATCCCCACTCAAAATTTGCCAGAACGAAAAATTTATAACTCACAATCATCAATTTTAAAAGAGAGCAGGTTGAATCGAGTTGACAACAGAAGCAAAATGTAAATTAAAAATGACTTCAAACATTCTAATTATAATTTTTAAATTGTTTTTAGAGAACTGATTAATAGCAATTTAATGAGCAAGAAGTAAACAATGAATATGAAAAAAAAAAGAATTTGCTGAAATTTTACTCTCCTTAATTAAATAGTTTTCAACACTCATCAAAAAAAAAAAAATAATAAAAAACACAAATGAATTGTATGGTAAAAATTTATTTTTGGGTTATATCTTTTAAAACATTTGATTCACAAATATAATGTAACATATGGTTAATGTACTTGTTTATACAAGATGTTATTAATTCCCTGACAAAGTTCTCCTTAATACTCCTCTAATACTTGTTTGCAACACATTTTTAAGTCATAGCCTCGGTAACTCTAATTGTTCTAAAAATGACGAGTGTGCATTTTTATAAATGGTTGTTATATAATCTGGAACGCTGTTCTTGATTATCACATTTGGTTGACAATTTTGTCTACGCCCTTTCCTATAAGAGAATTGCAACTACAATTATTGCGTTAAGAACTTCAAACCTAACTTATTACAGATGCAAGACCTTCCTGAATAAACTTTTTCTTTCTTCGTTATTAACTTCAATATGACTATATAACCACAAATTTTAAATATCAAAACTCACTGCAAAAACACCACAAAAACACTTATTAAAACATAAAATATAATGATGTAAACACGCCAACCAATCCCTATTCTGTCAAAACGAAACTACATTTTGACAGAAATTGGTGGGGATGTCACGTGATGTAAAATCTCAATTAGGTTTACTTTTACAGTTCAAAATAGGGCGGGTTATTTAAAAATATTTTTTTTATTAATGGGTAATTCGTAATGTGGAATTGTGGGTAAAGTGGTGCAAATCACAAAAAAAGAGTTTTGTTTAAGCATAGGGTTTTCCTGCAAGCGGAAATCTAGGATGAAATATTCTTTTGGAGTAAAAGGTTGCAGTCTGAAATCCCTAAAATTAATTTCGAAAGTAAAATCAGTTTTAAAATTAAATTAACACGTATATTAATTAAATATAAATTGATATAAGATAATAAAATATGTGATTAAATATAAAACTCTTAAAAGTTAATAAACAAATTAAAATTTACTTGCATGTAAATTTTAAATAATCATAAGTTTACTAAAGCGCTATATAACACTTTTTAAATGTAAGCGGTTACATAGAAAAAACTATAAGTTTGAAAGTTGCCAAAAAAACGATTAATCAATTCTGCATTTAATCTAACAAATATTGAATAATAAAATCAAAAAAAATAGTTATACTAAAATATTTCTATCTTAAATTATTCATTCTATTATTACAATTGATTACTAAACTATTTTAACAATTAAAAAAATATATACTTAAGTGAAGGGGAAGATAATGTATTTTAAGTGTATGGCAATCACATAACTTCAATACACAAATTTAAAAAGCAAAAAGTCACTATAACATCTTTTAACTTTTTCCCAGCAACAAATAACACAACTCGCTCTTTAAATTAATGATTAATAAATTAGAACATACTTAGGTCAAAATATTAATAAATTAGAACATAAATTAGTTCGAAACTGCTGGCAATGAATAAGCTCTTCTTCTAGTAAACGGTAAGACCTGGGCCCACCAGCATACAAAGATATTGCAGAAGTAATATTTTGAATAGACTACTGAATTTGTTTTTAAGTTTTTAGTTTACAAAGCTGTCTTATAGTAAATATCTTATCAATTTGAGTTTTCTCTTCTTTTTTTTTCCAAAAGTATTTTTAAACGTAAGTTTTCTGCTTGGAGATTTTTCATTTTCTTACACATTTCTGATTCTTCTTGTAAGCTAACAAAATATAAATATTCAATAAAAAAATATCCCAAATAAAATTAATGTACTTACATAGATTGTATGTTTATAACAATTTCTCTCTTTTTTATTCTTTCCTCACGATTTTTCTAGACAGATGTTTGCACTTTTAGTGATTTTTGTAAATTAAGTGAAGGCACGCGTCTTGTTTTAACTTTCACTTATTTTTGGACACAGGCAATAGATTTTCTTTAACACAAAAATCATTATGAGAAAAATGTTTTAAACATATTCCAGCGTTTTTTATATTAAAACCATGTTTTTGAAAGCATTTCTTGCTCCCATAAATTACAAAGTTTGGTATTGGTCAAAAAACTAAAGTATCAACAATCGGACGGACAGTTCTTGCTTTTCTTATTATTATTGCTGGTACAACCTATCACTGCACAATAAACCATCGTTCACAAAATCAAACAAACAATATTCAATTACAAAAACCAGTAAATCACTCAAAACAGAGAGAATTTAGACGCTAATAGCCACACTAATAACGCCACGTTTGACACCAGATTTCAAATTTGTCACACAATGACGTCAGAGTCAAAAGAGAGTGAGGGAGAAAACCTGCGCGTGATCATATCTTGTTTAGTCTTAGTATCATGACTTAGGCCCGATTGTACATTGCGCGCTTAAACTTACGTTCAACTTGAACCTGCACTAAACTCAAAAACTCGCCCTTATCTGATTGTATAAACGACGCTTAGCAACGTGAGTTTAAGTTTTAGATTAGGGGTTTTAGTTCAAATCCAAAATAAATAGTTTGAGCGGTGGCATTTGTCAGTTTAATCGTTAGTCAAGTGAATTTATTTTATTAATTTAGTTTGGCTTTTAAAAGATGAAAGAATTGCTGGGATGACGAAGATATATATTAAGGGAACACTTTATTGAACCGCAACTTTTGTGAACCAAAACTTAAGCGCGCATTGTACAATCGGCCCTTATTAGAACTATTTGCTAGTCGCCTTGCAAGTAATTTTTTTGCGTTTAGTTTTCTTACTGTTATTTTGCTAATTGCTACACTTCTTACTTCTTCTAAAGAATTACAAGCAGCAACAGCTCTTTACCATTTCTCAACACTTGCAGTGTAAAAAAACAATCATTTTAAGCTGTGGTAAAAAACTCTCTTATTGTAGCCGCAGTTTCTCAAAACCGTTCTACAGCTCTTTGCACACTGCATTTTAAAACCCTAAGAACTTAACTTGCATAGTATTGTGATCTCAATTGTGATTGTTTATTTCATTTATTTTGAACTAAAACAATTGCTCTAGCTGCGTTCTGTCAGATTTAGAATCCGCTGTCAAATTTTTGTTTAACAGTCCCTTTAGCGGCAAAAATATTGTTTTTGCTTCTCTTCAACTTTTATGTTGGTTCGTTGCGGGTTAATGTCTACAAATAACACATTAGATAATTGATATAAATTTGTTTCTAATATGTAAGCTAGAGACTAATACTTTTTTCTTACTTATTTATATTATGTCCTGTCCGTAGACGAACACTGGTTGACGCTAGTATAAACATTAACGAGGTAACACTTTTTAAATTTTATCCTTGTTGTGGAGTGTTTTATATGTAGAAGAGCACCTACCTAATTGGTATAAATAGTGTACCCCCATGACTGTACTTACTTCACGTGTGCGATAAGTGTGAAACTAAAGTTATCTTGTGAGTAGTTTTTGATGTGACTGTTGACTGTTGTAAAAAATTCCAATTTTCTAAATTTTTTTGTTTAAAAATAGACATAAATTGTGACTATTTGTAATTGTTTTTTAGTACATACATTTAACAGAAATTCTAGAACCGGTAAGTAATTTTAATTTATTTGTCCATATTTTAACAAAATATTCATTTTGCTCCCTGTTTATGTAAAAACCACATTTTATAAAATTGCGTTTTTTATAACAAAACTACTCCCGATTGCACAAACGTCAATCAAAATTAACAAACCATTTGCAAAAAAAAGTATAATTTTAGTTTTTATTAAGTAAAAAGCTTATCAGAACTGATAAATAGAAGTATTTGCAGTTGTTGTGTCTCTGATTATTCGTTTTAAGGATAACAAAATGCCTTCAGTCTAAAGGCATCAACGATATCACCATCTAAACAATTTTAACAAAAGTAGAATTGTGGTCCTTTAAGAAGTTGGTTTGTTGTATTGCAAAATTGCTTGCCATGTTGATTCTACTACACTGACAATAATGCGTGTGTTTCGGGTGTAGATAGAAGAAGGTAGAGGAACATGAAATAAACCAACAAGTCAATCAAGGCATACTACAAAGCGTCATAACAGGAGCTTCAGACAACTAGTTTGTCGAAGTCGTTTTGCTACTACGCGACAACTTGGTGACTAATGGTTTAGTGAAGAAGGTTGCCTTGTTAGTATGCGAATGTTATGTCGCCGCATTTAAGCTTCTGAACTTTTTTTCCTTACCGTCTACTGTTTGTACGTCCTTTAACTGCGAAAGACCGTCGTCAACGTTTGACCTGGCTCAGAAATATGATAATATTATTTTTCTTTAAAATTTGGACTTAGTTTTTTTCGTATCTTTTAAAAATAATTTTTTTTAGCGGACTTTATTGAAAAATACTATTGACAGCAGATGACAAATCTAATAAGTTAGTACAACTGCAACTTTACTAATTCGAACTGTGTTTATGCTACAATGTTGACTTTATAATAAAGAATTTATTTAATTTAATGTTAGGAAACTGTAGAAAAAAGTGCTACAAAGTTGTTATCAAAAAATTCAAGCAAAAATACCCGGAAGTTACTATTACAACTTCCGGTGCAGAAAACTTTGTGACCAAATTTTTTAAAACAAACTTGGTTTTAAACATTAGAAAGTCAAAAAAGTTGTTTAATAAAAACGATGCTGCTTCAGTTCTTGCCGCTTGATCTGCAAAAAAAGCTTTAAAGTTGTTTATAAGAAGAAGGCCAATACAAAGTCGAATAAGCAAATTTTATTTACAAAAAATCTTCAAAAAAAACAAAATTTTACCATTAAATTGCAATTTAAACAAACTTTATAAAATGGTAATAAAACTAAACGTCTAAATTTTTGTTTAAAAATGGTCTACAAAGCTTTCGAAAAATTCAAATTTTTATAAATAAATTATGTTTTACGATGAATCAATCCTTTCAACTAACGGAATCGTTTCATCTCAACATTGCCGGTACTGGAGTGAGACGAATCTAAACTTCAGGATTTTATGTCGCAAGCAATACTTTAAAAAAGTTAACGTGAGATGTACGGTTTCGTACTATGACATATTTTTTTGATCAAAATTTAAACCGTAATTCATATTTTGAAATGTTGCACAATTGTTTAGCTATAAAACTAAATAAATTGCCGTTAAACTACCAAATAAAAATGTTTTACGAGCATGACGGGTGCTCTGCTAAATTGCTTAATACAGAAGTCTGTAATAACTAAATAGGGAGAGATGGTAGTAGCATCTTATGGCCATCAAAAAGTTTTGATCTTATAATGATGGACTTTCATCTGTGAGGACGTTTAAAATATAATAAATTGTGTACAGTGAGCATAGATATAGAAATTTAATACTTCTATGACAGTGAGCTACTAGACAATAATGTAAAACAATTAAAAAATAGGTTACAAAATCCAGTCCAGTTTTTATCAATCTTAGAAATAAGACGCAGTTTTAATAAATTTAAAGCTCGCATTGAAATCTGTACAAAAAAAAAGCATGATTTAAATAGAAAATTAATACAATAGTTTAGCTTATTGAAAATTTTATTTTATTTTACCATTTGTTAAATTTTTTAAATAACACTTGAACACAATTTGAATCTTTTTTAGCAACGATATGGTATTAAGTTAAAAACCGTTCAACTTAAATAGAAAATAGTTTGTATTTTAGAAGTTTGAAAATATGCAGAGCATATCAATGAAAGTAAAATTTTCTGAAAAATTAAAAATAAATCAGCGGACATACATTATAATTATTTTACGGAATTAAGGTTATTTTTAAATGTTGTTTCATTTTATAAATATAGAGTTATATACCGAAAAATCTTTTTTATTAACAGTTGTTTATTGCCCCTTTGTAAACAATATTAAAAATTTATTTCTAATTAAAATAGTTATTTACAGTAAGAGTGAGGAAGGTGAAGCTTTGCTTCGTGGACGAACACGCAATTCGCGTGAACAAAAGCGATCTTACTCTCTAGTGCTGTATTTGGTTTTGTTTGATACCTTTTTAGGAATTGAATCTATAACTTTCAAAAAAAGTTTTAAATTATTATTTGCGAAAAAATTGTTATTCTTATTATAAATACCTACAAATCTAGGTTGAAGAAATTCGTTGTCAAGAAAACAAACAACAAACAAATTAAACAAATTCTACAATTTCATTAAATTGATTGTAACTGTAAGTAACTTTTGTGCTATTATTTTATTGAAAATAGATAATAAAGATGAATTACTTGTCCCTGAAAACGTCCTGGAACAAGCTAATGCGGCTAAATATCAATTTCTTTTAGCGAAATGGAAATTCGATTATGCGTGTATGAAGACGAGTGAGCAAAAATTAGCCGTGAACGAAAGTTATACCTTCACATGTTTTTGATTATGGCTACAGACCTACTATCTGAGAAAGTATCGAACAAAAATTTTTTGGATAACTGATCTTATAGTACGATACACGAGACGACTAAAACGCATTAAAAAATAATTCTGTAAAAATTTCACGACTTAAAGTTAATTTTTTTCAGAAATGATAGCTTATGCCGTAAATATATTGTATGCAAAGTTATCCAAAAATTGTTTTGTGCAAAAAAACACAATCCAAATTTATTTAGATATATATACACTGTAATTCTTTAAAATAGAGATTTTCTTTTAATAAAAGTTTAATTCAATTTTTGTAGCCGTTTTGTCATAAAAATTATAAATATAAAATATAACTTAAATATATTTAGAAAAGCATTAGCTTTTATAAGCATTTGCAACTTCAAAGGTAAATATCTTTGTTCAAAATCCTAAAAAAATTAATTAATGTTACGATTTTTTGCCGCTTTTTAACGATTATCTCAAAAATTAAGTCTTAACTTAAAAAATATGTCTCTTAAAAAATTTTTGTTTTATTATACGTAATTAGAATGGTACTACAGTTATATTTTTTCTTATGTTGCTTTTTCAAAAATAATATAATAATAAATAAATTCTGCATTAATCATTTAATTGTAACACTCCATCATTTCTCTCAAGATGTCGATCCTCCACTCTTGCTTTTGTATTCTCCTAACTTCTAAGCTACAGGTTTACAAAGCTAACTGCCCCTAAACCTGTGCTCCTAACTAATAATCAGTGATTATCGTCTTTGGTTTGGAATAAAATCTGTTAAAAAAGTATCTAATATTTTATAAACTCTTAAGATAAATTTAGAGTAAAATTTGATTATGACGTATTTAAAAATATAGAAGATTTTGTTTTTTACTGTTGTACTCTGATAACACTAGTTTACAACATTTTTGTTTATAAAATAAGGTCTATATATTTTTGTTATATAAAGCCTCCTCAACTTAAAAAAAAATGTTTAAAAAAAATCAGCACGTCAAACTTTTAAGATATTTAATAAGAAAAGTATTACAAAAAAACATTGAATGAAAAATTACAAATAAAGAATTTTAGTTTGTTTCTTAAAACTAAATACTTGCATCTGTGTTTCTCACAGCAGCTTAAAAATAATCGCCAAAAATGTTCTGATCTCAAAAATCTTGATAATGTTTTTCAAATACTGTTAGACCTTGGTGGAATCGCTCGCTTTGTTCGTCACTCATACTTTTAAAGATTTTCGAAAAAAAATATAATTTTTTTTAATGCCACTCATAAAATAAATAACCCTTTTTTTAAATAATTATAAAAGTATCACTAGAAAACCTCTTACAGCAATTTGAGAACCATTGAATTTTGCGACTAATGTCTATTTTATATTTAAAATTGATCTACTGATAATGTCATTGTCAGTCAAATAATAACTTTTTATATAAAAAATTAAAAAAAAAACGTTTTTACTGAGAATTGTGACGTGCTAGCAGAAAACAAAAAAATAAGTATTAACTATTCTTAGTAGCTTATGCAAAAAATACATTTTATTCAATGAACAAATATAAAGTTTAATTATTTTGGTGAATTACGTCCATTTTTTTAATTCGAAATTTGGTGTTACGGGGAAGTGGACGACAAGGCAGAGAAAAAAAAACTGTTTTATAAGGCCTTTTTTTTACCGTTTCGAATCCTTTATTGATTCTTCTTCAAGGCTGGAATTGGTTTAATTTAGGGTTACTTAATATACATAGGTTATTTACCTTCTAATAAATGTCAGATTTGTTTGGCATGGTACCAATTTGTCTCGGCCAGTGGTCGCTGGAAGAATCAAAAAGACAAGACATATGAAGTTGGTGTTAACGTACCACTGATCCCGCCAATTTAAAACCCTTATAAAACAGTTTTTTTTTCTCTGCCTTGTCGTCCACTTCCCCGTAACACCAAATTTCGAAATAAAGTTTAATTTTGTAAGCTAGGGTAATAAAAATATAAAATCTATAAACCACCTTCGTGGAATTTAAGTTGCTTTCAAAACCAAAACCATTAATAAATTATTACCAACTGGAGACAGCTCTTATCAACATCGCTTACGTGCACACTACTAGTATATGATTTGGCTTAATGCTTTACATTATATTCAAACCTCACCTAACTGATTAAAATATAGATAGCAAAAATGCGTTTCTAAATTAGTTCCAGTTTTTCAAAGTTCCCACCTTTTCTATATGTGTCATTTTTGACTTCATGTAAATGTAAAAAGGTAAAGTTTAACCCATTTTACAAGCACATCTAAAACTTTTAAGTCGATTAAAAAGAACTGAATTAAAACTAACGTTTGACACAATTTTTAATATACATTTTTATTGATTAATGTTTTAATTCGTTTTGACAAAAGATTGGCATTGAAGATAGTACTTTATCAGCTTCTGAAAGCGCTTTGCTACTATTTTATTAGAATTTTAATTAAATTTGTAGAATTGACATTAATTTTTATCGTCATTAATTATATAAAAATTATCCCACTTTGAGAAAAGATGTTTTTATCAATTTTTGTTATACAGACTGGTCCAATAAAAAGTTTGTACCTAGCGTTACCTTTGTTTGTGAAATTTAATGCAGAAATGCTCGGACAGGTCGATTTTTTTTTGAAGGGGGACACATTTTAAAAATATTTTGCAACCCATATTTTTTTTAACCTCCTGACGGAGGTGAATCACAATCCTAAAATTTTAAATAGAAAGTGGGGTCGAGTGACACATCGTTTTTAAGAGCACAAAATTATCTTTGTAATGGTACCTCATTTGTTGTGTTTTTACTTAAACAGGTTATGTAAAAACGCTTTAAGAAATTTTAATTACCAAGTTTTGGTATTAGTGAAAAAGGCATAAAACTTTTAGTTATCACGAGTGGGTGTAACTAAAAACAACGTTTAAATGTATTGTTTATTCAGGATTACAAAAGTAATCTTTAAAAGTAATTATTATACGTATTTATGAGTAAGTTATCATTATTTTTGATTAATGTTTTTTAACTTTTAAGGTCCTGTTTCTAGAAGCATGTCGTCTAATGACTATGGCGCCCAAGGCCCATCTAGTGGTAAAACAAAAAATTTTTTTTGATATACTTTTTGTTTTTTTTTTTGCAGGAATGGGAAGTTTTATGCAACATAATTTTGGTAAATATAAATATTGTATAAATAAAAATATATTTTAGTGTGTAGATTTAGATAAAAAAAACCTTTTGCAATGTGAGGATTTATATCGTACAAATCTCTATTTTTTTTCAAAAAATGTTTGTGTGTTTTTTCTACTTTATTTTAGAATCGTAAATTGTAACCTATTTTATACCCCCGCAAATCAGGGCCTAATCTCTATTTTTATAGCACTATTTTTTTTAAAAATGCTACACATCTATAACAAATAAATAACTAAACATTTGCCTAGCTGTCGAATAAACGTCTTTAATTTGGTAAATGTCACTTTTCACATAATTTTACTTTTTAAAATAAAATAAAACGTTGTATAAATCAGAGGTGTAATCGTCACTAATGACCCTCGGAAAATTAAAAGTCCTCCTACGTCAGGCTTTAAACATTCTCTAGTGTCATAATCTTCTTAATTACGCTCTTATTACATAAATAACTTTTACATTTAATTCTTTAATAGTTATTTTATTTTAAACCGTTCAATTTTTTAAATTAAAAGAATAATATTCAAAATCGCATGCAGACTCAGCATTGTTTGACCCCCCAAATTCTTCATCGCTTTGATGCGTTAAACTTTTCCAGCTGTGCTTGTGGAGCTTTTAGCAATTTGTCTCACATTCTACTTGAATGTCAACTGTTTTCTCATACGCCTGCTTCTGCTAAATATTTTCAATTAAATTTAAAATTTAACAGCAATCCTCTGGCAGTTGTTCCTATGCTGAATAACCCTCTCAACCCTGCTTGGTCCAAAATTATGGATCACCTGCATCGGCATAATATCTCTCTATAGCTACCTATTACTATCTCTATTACTACCCTGGTAGCTAACGGTATCTGCAACATCGCTCACATCCAAGGCATCCTCTTGTTTTCCTTTGTGATCAGCTATGCTACTGCCTCACAGCGAAAAGAGTTTACTTTCTTTTCTACCTCTGTTTTTAACCAATGTTTTTTGTGTATTTTATAACATTAGTGCTACCATCAATTAGTCAATAAATCTATGGAAGAAAAGATATGAGTTCGCCCCAGACGCGTCAATGGCGCATCTCTTCTCTACTTTCCCCGATCTGCAAAAAGACGCCATGAGGTGCAAACCTGGCCGTATATATTCCCTGGTAAATATAAGCCACTTTTCCGGAAAGGAAAAAAAGAAGAAAAAGAATATTTAAAATTTCGGTATTTTTTTAAAACTGTAAAAAAATTTTAGATTAATTAGTTGCCTAGTTTGTCGTTGCTTAGGTACGGTATGTTGTTATTTTCTGCTTTGCGATGTTTCAAAATAGAATCTGTTAAAAATCTTGTGTAAAAACATGTATTCTAGAAAAATGTTATAACAGCTTAGAGTCCAAAATTTAAGAAAAAGTTGTGTCACGCTCCGGAATTTTGTAAGGTCTAGCAGTTTTTGAAATAAATAATGATTTTTCATAATAATTTTTATTTAATGTAAAAATTGACGTTTACAAAATTGAAGACGTTTATTTGACAATTAGACGAATGCACAGCTATTTATTTGTAACTGTTTCGTAGCAACTTAAAAAATTTAGTGCTATAAAAATGAAGATTACGCCCTAATTTGCGGGTATATAAAATAACATCTGTTTATTTAAAAAAGTTGTCAAGTGTGCTATAAAATTTTAATAAAAGAAAATGTAGCGAAGAAGGGATGTTGGAACTTGATACAGGGCTTTACAGTGCGCGCGCAGTCGTGATTTGTCATGATAACTGACAGTACGGCAGCAGAATTAACCTAAGACTGTAACGGTTGTTTTCGTGTCGGGTTCTGGGTATCGTAGAGAGAGAGAAGAGCGGTTTCGATGGGGTTTATTTAAAATAATAACTATGTACAAATAATAAAAATAAAATAATAATTCTCAAATTAAACCAAATCTTCTAATAATATATACACGGCCTCGTCCTCAGCGGTCCCTCGGCCTCGGCTCCTCGTCGTCGGTTTCTCGTCCTCGGCTCCTAGTCCTTGACGTGTCGGCCTCGGTGGCTCGCACTTGTAATGGAGGGGAGATTGGATTCACCCACAGGTTGATGCTCCGTGGGTAGCGGTTTCGGAGAGGATTCTACCAACGGGTTAATGCTCCGTGGGTAGCGGTATCGGAAAGGAAACACCTAGGTTAATGCTCCAGGGGTGGACGGGTCTGGGAGTAGCTACTTGCAAGGTTAATGCTCCTGCAAGTATGAAAATATCGGTGGCGGTAGACGCAATATATAGCCTTCGTTTGTAGGCGAGGGGAATGAGAGGAGTATCGTAGCGAAGCGTTGGTGGTGGTTTACGGTGTGGTGGGAATTATACCACCACTACTGTCCAAAAGTGGCCAAAAGTCGTGATCGTCGTCTAGTGGAAAGGATCCTTACGTTGTGTTTAACAAAATGGCGGCAAAGTTCTTTGAGATGTGACTGTATGATGGTTCAGTTGGGAGAGTACAGTAAAACTACCACTTGGAAGAAGGCATTTATTAGTTAGTTTCTTGCAGTAAATAGCTTATAAAGTAGTGAATTAAATAAAAAAAAAACACGATCAATCGTAAATAACACAAACAAATCACTAAACAAATTATTAACATAAAAGCAATTCATAATAATAAATTATAAAATTCAAAGAAAAAAGGTTTACTGCAAGACGGACCGGATAAAACCTTCCCAAACCGTGTCCATAAACGATGCCTGTGTATCTTTTCTGACTTCATGATGACAAATCAATCTATAACAATTTAAATGGCCTACAATAATTTTATTTTGCATAAAAAAAACATTTAAATGTGGAGAGAATCTTGTTTTATTATTGAATTTAACATAAGCAAAAACGAATAAACCCAATGACATGAAATAAATGTGAGGGGATCGGCCACTAAATACTCATTGTTTTGATACCTATTCGAATCCGAAAGCTACATAAAAAAAACAACAAATAAAAAAAAATTACTGGTTGTGGTGAGAATACTTAGACCAAGGCAGGTTAAGCATGAGGAGAGTTCCAATTGTTGCTACTTAACGTCCCCATCCAGATCCTCGTCCCCCCAAACATTCACTAAGAAACGCAATAGTAGAAAGCTACTTACTACTTGTACATCTATCAGAAATACCTTCCCTCCACTAATATCGACTACTTTGAAATAATTGTGACGCTGCGGTAACACACAAAATAAATGAATAAATATAAAATTAATAACAACGCGACCGTTAAATTAAATTCTTAAATTGCGAGAAACATGGCGGAAATTTCCACGAATATCTAGGCAACCGACGCCCCCACATAAAATAATTTAGGAAACCTTTTTTTGAATAATCAGAAATACTAGAATCAAATAAAAATTCACATTACAAAACGTTAAAATACGAATAAAAACACACTGAAATGGTTTTGACCCTGAAAATATTCTGCTGACGCAATGTCTGGGAACCACATGGTAGACAAAATATGAATTATCTTTGAAAATCCGTGTTTTCGCAAGTCATCCACATTTAAATAGTACAAAAATAAGTTCTAAACTGATTTTACAATACCTGGTTGCTAACAGTAGGTAAAAACTCTAAAAAAACTAAAGAAATGCACCTGACACAAAAACAACATGCACTCGGTACTACGTTAGTCTATCGACTCCAGAAGCACAAAAACCGTATTTTAAGCAAATAATAAGTAAATGACATTTTTAAACAACATTTAATAATAATGAAAAAGTTCAGATTACCTGTAGAACAGATTAAATTACATGGAAGTCCATTTATCGACACAAATCATGGTTTTTTAAAGCCATCCAAGTAAAACTTTATCAGCGATTGTCTTCTTAATAGTTTCGCAGTATTTTCACGTGGTTATTTCGTTAAAATACTAACAAAACAGCCTTTGTAAATTTTAAACATGAAAATGACGTCGGAACTACCAGAGGTGTGACTGGGAACTACTCTCGTGGCCGACTCACTGGTGTCATGGCCGCGCATCTCTCTCGCTTCTCCAACCTTTGATTATATATATTGTATATATAAGTAGCTTTCCTTTTAGACTCAAATTTATCAGATCACTTCGTTATGTGAAATGAAATTTTCACTTCATGAAAGCAGGCAATCGTATCGCAAAAGGAACGATTTCCCCCACTTTATGCGTCAAAGTAATATTTATTTTAACATAACCTCAACAAATATACACTAATCTAACGTCTACACTTCCCCCTCTACCAATTGATAAAAACACTTCAGTTTTGCGCTACCACGGAAGGTAGTGCTGCATCGGTAAGGGGGGAAGAAGAAAAATTCAGTTCTAATCACTTCACTTAAATGTCATTCTGTAAAAGGAACAATTCGTAAAGTGAAGTGATGTGAAACCATCTGCAAAAACTTGTAAATGGAAAGCGCCTATAATCAAAGTCTTCAACTTCCCTCCAGCAACGCTGCCAACCTGCCAACCTTAAATGTACTAGCGAGAAAACCCGGAATATTCAAATTTGAAGTAGGATATTACAGCACACTTGACAACTTTTTTAAATGAACACTTTTTAGATTGCGGTTCCAAAATAAAATAAAAATTATTACGTTGTCATAGGCTGTAAACAGAATGACTTTTATTTAAACAATAATAATTTTTTGATAAATAAACAGATTATATAATAGGTACTACTTATCTGTAAAATAAGTTTTAAGACTAGTCAAATTTAATTTTTTGATGCGGCTTAAAAGATTTTAAAAAAACGATCAATTTACATGATTGCACCAACTACTATCTTTATTAATAAGTTTTAGTTCCTTTTAATTTATTTTTATTTTTTAGTTTATAAAAATGTCTCTTTAGAATTATGTTAAAGTTAACCTGCTGGCAACCCTTAAATGCAAATGCCAACAAAGTTGCTTCGTTATTTGCAAAAGTTCAATTTATTAGAGCACCAAACAGTAAATTTACATTTATTATTTTATAAAATTTTAAATGTGTTTGTGACTTTATTTGTAAAGCTAGCAATTGTTTTAAATGATTTTTTTTAAAGTTTTTTATTTGATTAGTTTGATAAACTAAGAAATGAAAAAAAGAAAGAAAAATAGAAAGAAAAGAATACTCTTTTCTGTTTTTTATACTAAGTTAAATTTTACATAAATAATATTGTTTATTAAATTTGTTAAGTACGTTTTAAAAAGCTTTTTTAAATAAAAACTAAAGCATTATCTTAAATTGACATGGGTATTCTTAAATGAATAATTGTCGACTTAATTTTTTTACAAATACTACAGCAATACCAAAGTATTGTTTCTAATAAATATATCTGCAGGAACAAATTTATTTGGTCAACAAGCACAACCTTCTACTAATGGTATATTTGGTAGCACAAATCAAAATAGAACTTTTGGGTTTGATTGTTCACCAAGCCAAAGTGGATTGTTTGGCCAACAACCACAGCAACAAACCGAATCTCTGCTTTTACAATCCAACAATGTAATGTTTGAAAACAATTCTTTTGGAAGTCAGACATCAGGCACTGTTATTAAATTTAATCCAATCACAGGCACTGATATTAGACAAAAAAGTGGAATGACACAATTAATAAATACTAGACACCATGCATTAACGTTTATGAAAGAATACAAAAATAAGTCATTTGAAGAGCTAAGACTTGAAGATTATTCAGCTAATCGTAAGGGTCCTCAACAAACAAGTTACGGAAATACTCTATTTGGAGCTTTACTAACAACAGCTCCCTCTACTTTTAATCAAACTGATAATAAACCACTTTTTGGACAACTTCAAGCTTTGGGCCAAACACCAACTTTTGGACAGACAACACAAGCATTCGGAACTTCTAATTTCACAAGTTCTCCAAATGTCTTTAATAAACCGAACACTTTAGGTGCTCCTTCTAGTATTCCGGGTTTTGGTTTTAATTCTACTCCTGCGTCTAATCTTTTCAACTCTAGTCAAACTCAAAAACCTTTATCTCACTCTTTATTTGGAACTGCAACAACACAAACTCAGTCTACTTTTTGTACTAGAGTATACAGCCAACTTGACACACAGGTACTTAAACCATTTATTTAAATTTCAGGCTTAGTGTTACAAAAAATGTTTTAGAATACAAAGCCCAATTTGTTTCTAAAACCTGCACAACCCACCACTGAATTCAAAACAAGCCTGTCAAGTTATTCTTTTAATCAAAAACCTGAAACTACACAAAGTTCAAACTTATTTCATATTTTAAAACCTAATACTGGCTATGGCATATTTGGACAAACTAGCATAGGAACAACCGAATTTGGTCAAACAAGTCACCCTGCATTTGCACCCAATTTTGACAAAGTCACAACAAGTAGTTTTGCTCAACCTACACAAGCACTTTTTAGTACTAATTCATCTTGTATGATGTTGCATCAACAAAAACCACTTTTTGGTGTTACAGCAACAAAACCCTCAAGCTTGCTAGAAAGTACAGCAAGCGGTAGTTATCCTTTATCAGCTAATGTTTTGCAACAAACTCCGCCTTCTTTCTCTCTAAACTTTAATCAGCAACCACAAGTGTAAGTAAAAGTTTTGATTATTTTTCTTGTGTTTAATT
Organism: Tribolium confusum; assembly: GCA_029207805.1. NCBI lineage: Eukaryota > Metazoa > Arthropoda > Insecta > Coleoptera > Tenebrionidae > Tribolium > Tribolium confusum. Next base: position 20,299,028 of record JALGAY010000008.1, on the reverse strand, counting down.
CTATTGTTTTTTATTTAAATTTTGTTTTATTGTTGTGGGGTTTCTACAGCTTTTTTTCGCCGCATCCCACATTTCATTCGCCTGCCTACTACGGCCTCAGATAGATGATAATAATAATAAATTAACTACTAGAATTTTTTTTTCTATTTTGTCGTTTTTACAAAATAGTAATACTTAATAGTAAATTTACTTTTAGTCAATTTCCGCCAGAACCATTCGATGAACGTAAAAATATATTGCTGCTTGCAACCGATAGTTTTCCTGATTTGCCAGTCTTCTATGGTTTAGAACCAAAGCTTAATGACTCTGGCAGCATAACTACTAATCCACAAGACATTAAGGCACTTTTAGATGTTTCTACTAAACATCAAGATAAAAACTTAAAAGCGGCATCTAAAATTAAAGTTAATTCACCAAGACCAAAAAGGGTAAGTCTTATTATTTTTTTAAATCATTTTATTTTAATATTTTAATAGGGTACGAATTACCAAAAAGAATTTTTTGAAATAAATCAAGCACTTAAGCGTTCTCCTAAATATTTGGTAATTAATAAATCTACCAAAAGTAACTCTCCCAGATACTGCAAATACAACAATGAACTTATTGAAGAAGCAGAAAAATGTTTAAATTCTTCAAGCGATACACATATTTTTTTAAGTTCTCGCAGTCTAGCTGAAACTGAGAATCTTGACTTGAGTGAAACATTTGGAGATAGAGACTTTGTTAATAAAGACAAAAAATTAAACCTGAATTTTGATTCAAGTATAGCTGACGATACAAGATCAAGCAACTCAAATCTTACATTTGATGAAAGTCCACACACTCTAAATAGTTTAAGTAAATTAAGTTTAGGTGATCCTAAATCATCAATTTCTTTGCCACATCTTAAAAGCGATATAGATTTAATCAATGATGAAGAAACAACAGATGCAAATTTTAAAGCAAATACTATGACTAGTTCTACAGAAAGTACAGAAAATCCAGCAAATGTTGTATTAACACGACCAGAATATTACATGTATCCGCCTTTGAAGGATTTGCATAAATACATGAATGAAAATGGCGAATGTATTGTTCAAGGACTGACTATAGGGCGTCGAGGATACGGAAATGTTTATTTTAATGATCCTATAGATATCTATAATATGAATTTTGACGAAATTGTTTATTTTCGTTACCGTGAAATAATTGTTTACCCTGACGATGATAATAAACCGCCATTTGGTGAGGGCTTAAATCGGACAGCACAAGTCACTTTGGATAAAGTCTATCCGCGTGCAAAAGGAACTAGAAGTTATGTAACTGATGTAGATGCGATAATCGAATCAGATTTTGTCGACAATTTGATAAAAGTGACCCAGAAGCATAACTGCCAGTTCGTCGATTATAACCCCAAAACTGGATCATGGGTTTTCAGAGTAAAACATTTTTCGGAATATGCTTTCACTAATGACGACCAAAAAGCGTGTAAAATTTCTACTAAAAAAATAATTAGATAGAAAACACCAGACATTTTTAAAAAACATGACGTAAGTGTTATTTTAATTTTGTTTTAGTGTTGTAAAAAATTTATGTTTTAAAGATAACCGAAGATCAATTTGGAATAAGTGTAGGTGAAACTGCTGAGAAAAACAATACGCCACTTTTTCAAGAACCGGAAAGTTTTGCTACTAAACTAAATTTACTCGATTTCTATTTAAAAAAAACTGTTACATATTTCTCAAATAAAATCACAAATTAAATATTTTTTTAGTGAGCGATTTTATGAATTTAGTAAACGACTTTTTTTTGATAGTTTGCATTTCTACCGCGTAGTGGCGTTTATTCTATCTCAGTCTCCTGTTAATTATAAATCCGAGAAGAAAGCGCAATTTATTATGTGCAAGATTAAAACAAGCAGTACTGAGGTGTAAACAAAATTTATTAACTTGAAGCCAAATATCTCAAAACAAGAACTGCTAAGTCGGCTTTGCAGCACATTTAATGTAGCATTTCAAAAAAGTTTTTATTAATAATTTTAAAATACAACTTCATTTTTTAAATACTTATTTACAAGATATATCGCAATAAAAAAAATTTTTAAAACGCTTAGACCAAAAGAAAAAAACGAAGAAAATCGATTAATAATTTTTATTTAAGAAAAGAAATCTAGGCCCACATTTTTTTTTAAACAAAAAAACATTTTGAAATAAATGAATTGTTGGATTTTGCAAAAACGAAACTTCAATTTACTGATTTGCAGTTTATTATATGCAATAGTTTGAGATATGAGTTTTACGCTCAAAGAAATCAGTTAGTACCTAACAGCAAAAATTAAATTTTTAAGACGCTACTTTTAATTGAGATATTTCAGGAAAAAAGTTAATTTTATATTTTTGGATAAAGCTTGGATCTACAAAAACGGTTCTAATCTTAGGTAGGTAAAGATACTAAATAAAGATAACAAAAAAATTAGAAATTGAAAAATAAAAAGTAAAGACACAGAGATGGCTTTTTAAAAAATTGTAATTAATTTTTTATTAGTAAGATCAGTGATAAAAGTTATGACAAAACCATTAACTCTAAAGTCTTTCAAAATTAGGTCGATCACAATTAAGTTCCGGCAGTTGAAAATTACCAGGCAAAAGTGTCGTTATTATAAATACCGTCTCTAATCATTTCTCTCTAAAAAAACGTCATCAGAGAAAATTGAATTGCAACGCTATTTGACGAAACAAAATGTTGAATTTTGCGAAAATGAAACAAAAACTTTACTTTGGTAGAAACTTGAGTTACTTGTAGAACGTCGTAAAAAATTATGTCGTTAAAGGTTTTCTGCCTCAAAACAATATTGAAGTATTGCGACTTGCTTTATACCATTGTCATTATAATGCGATTAAAATGATTTGAGCTTATTGCGTGTTCTATTATAATAAATGTATTAACGATTCAACCGTTTTTTTCGAAGACTAAAGCTGTGTTAGAAACGTGTGAAAAACTGCTTTATCAAACTGTACGTCAGAAATATAGGCTCATTGTGTTAACCATGTTGAGACGTTAATTGAAGAAGACTGGCGCATTAATATGGGCAACATTTCATTTTAAAATATTCTTTCATTTATAATAAATCTTAAAGAATCAGATCTTAAAAACGACGTGTGTTATAAAAGCTATGACGATTTAGACTAAAATACCTTAATTTTGTCAAGATAATAAAATGGTCTTTCTTTCTCAAAATTGTATTTTATTAACAGCTACATGTTTTGACTCACAATCGTAGTCATCTTCAGGTTAATTAAATAGTTACACCATGTTTAAATTCACTATTTTGCAAAATTTTTATTTTTTATTTAATTAAAATTTGTTAGCAACTTGTTTTTAGTAAGAATGATGAGAAGCAGAGGTCACGTGAGCTGCCTCACAATTAAAGTATTATGAAACGTTATAAACTATTTGATTTTAGACTATCTATAAAAATCTGGAGAAATTATTTGACGACTATAAGCACAAACGAAATTACCATCTATTTCGCACTTTCCATGATAATATATTTTTTTAAATGTGTTTTAGATTGTTAATTACTTAATCTCAACAATTTAGTGATTAAAAAAGTTTTTAAAAATTAAGCAACAACATAAACTATTTAGAGAATTTAAATATTACCAACAAAATCCCTAAAATTTTTAAATTGACAAGTATTATAGAAAAAACATACTTTATTTACCAGTCACAACAACGTAGAATAGCGGGTTTAAATTTTATTTTATAGGTACAGTCTGTTTTTTTTTAATATGACCAAATTTTAGGTAAATTTATTTCCAAAATTTGCAGCATTGCTTTAGCATTTGGGTGTTTGAGACATTAATTTTGGTGCAGTTGGCATAACGGTCAACACTATGACAAAAAATAACAAATAAAAAAATGTAAAAAACAGAAAAAATTACCGAAATAAATGAGAAAATGCAGAATATAATAGATATTGTAAAAACGCTGGCAGACATTTTTCTCTTAAATATTGTTTTGTAGTTATTTAATTACCTATAATAATTTTTTAATTAAGTGTCTAAAAGCGAAGTAGCGAAAAGCCACAACGCAAGACAATAATAGAAAAAACAAGGAATCTTGGAGCTACCAATTTAAAAAAAATTAAAAATAAAATTGAGATTATAATGCTAAACACGAATACTTCAATTTAAAAAATTTATTAACTTATGCTAAACAAGAACTAGAATTTAAAGGGTTTTAGTCAACTTTGTATAAAATTTTGAAAAATATAGAATATAAGTACAAAATTGTCAAGTACAAAATATTAGAAGCACAAAAAAAAAAAATTATGCAAACAAAAACATGTGACAGTAGTCAGAATTAAATTTTTGAAAATATTTTCCTTAAAAATTTTTAATTTCGGACATTATAAAATTTTCAATAATTTTATATACACTCGAGATATTATTAGTGAAAATATCTTCAATATTCAAATTCAGAAAATTTAAATTTTATTGTTTTTTTTTTGACGAGACGTGGATTTGTCAGAATGGTAGTGTCCATTTAAGGCAGTGGACACATAACACTGACATAAAAAACAATTCAAAAAAAGTTAAGAAGAAAGGAACAAGGTTTACTATTTTATGTGAAGAATTATCTTCAAGATTTTTGCCAGGGTAGGCGTTATTACTAAACTCGAACAACGACAAAGACTACTATAAAACAATAGATAGACAACGGTTTTTACAATAAACGCAGTCAGCTACTTTTTGCATTAAACGCATTTTTAATAAATTGTAGACAATGCTCCATACCACTTTATGCTTTTGGATAAGTTACAAACACTGCTTCAAAAAAAAAAGTAAACTGCAGGAGTGGTTGATTTACTATGACCTAACATTAGATAAAACAATAATAAAAAAGCAACTAAAAGGTATTCATTTAAAAAAATTGTTAAGAGTGCTATAAGGTTTTGAAAAAAAATATATAGCGAAAAATGAATGTTGAAACTTGATCACTGTAACTACGAAAAACATTACAAAAAAATAAATAAATTATTTTAATTGTTTTTGAGTGCGTGTTTATAGATTTAGAGTCATTTTCATTGCTAATAGTTTTGTTGTTGTAGTTTTTAGTTTTATTTTGTATTTTCTTTTTTTTGTGTTCAGTTTTGGATCGTTCTTTACATAATGCGACAATTCTGACAACAACCACTAACAGTCCAGCAACTAAATTTAACTAAAAAATTCAGTCACTCTTGAAGACTTTTTTAAATAAACTGTTGATATTTTATGTAATAAAACCATTCCTACAAGACAAAAAATACGTGGTTGACACTCTACTAAAGAGACATAGATATAGACAAAAGTTTTGAAACTACCTCCGTATTACCACAAAACAATAGAGAAGCGTCGTAAACCCCAATATGCAAACACAAATTTTACCGATCTTTACGTGTCTAACGATTTTTTTTTGTGGCGCTAAATTCAAAAGTATTGCAAACTGATTTGAAAAATTTTAAACCACTTAAACCTAATAGTATAAAATAATGTTTACTATCATTGATTCATATTCAATGTAAGTTTATTACTTTATTATATAATTTATTAAAAACGGTTATTTTAAATAAATTTTATTGACTGTTTTTTTATATCTTGTTTAGCATTTTATTCTTATTTAAACTATTATAAAAAAAATTCTAACATCGTAAGTTTATTTATTAAAGATTATATCTATCTACTAAAGGTTTTTTCATTACAGAGGGAATAATAATTAAAATACAATACACCAAATTCTGCTCTGAAAATAGTAATGTTAAATTATTACGATAACAACTGTTTTTTGGTAGTACTGTCAATACAATCCAATTGAATTAGTATGTGAGCAGCCTAAGAATTATTATAATAAACATAAATTTTATACCCTGCTCAAAAACAATAGTGCAGGATTTGTGGATTAAAACACTGAAAGTATGTTAAGCAGAAATTTGAAAAAAAAACATTAATTATTGTAATAAATTAATAGAAGAAAACTGAACTAAACTATGGGTGCGACTAGTGTGGATTACTACCTTCTATTATTCTTTTATTAGCCAAAGATTTTGATACAAAATTTGATTGTTCAGATTATTGAGTACCAAGTGACGTAAACACAATAATATTAAAAAAACTGAGTAAAAGTAAGAATGAGAGTAAAACAATAGTTTTACAAATTGAATAAATACGAGAATGAAAGAAGAAGTAAAATCCTGAAACTGAGGATTAAAATTAATAGTGTGTTCTTCACTTTGTTACCTACTTATAATAAATGCATAATAATTTTAAAAACGGTGTTAATTTTATTAGACGAAATCTTTCAATTATATTCTGCGTTTAACAGATAGTATATCTTTTTTTGTCGAAACAATGTCTATTATTTCCTTTTTCAGTTTATTAAATTGAAATTGTTTTGTTTACATTGTCCTTTTTTTTTCACATAACTTTAAATTTAAAATCTATATTATAAAATTAAACGTTATTAATTACATTATAACCTCAAACACACATCTCGTATTATACGATTTAAATTAATAAAATGTCAAATTTTATCGATCATACTAAAAAAAATCAGACTATACTTACTTTTGTGTAATTCTCTATACTTCTTATGTTATCTATGGTTTTTACGTTTGCGCATCCATTTGGCGCATGAAAAAAAACGCGCTGACTTGGAGATGAAGAAGCAGACATTATAGGTAACCCAATACTACAAATTTAAAAAAATAAAAATACCCAAATTTATAAAAAAAGAAAAACGAGAAAACAAAACGTTTTTAATATTAAATAATGTTTTATTTTTGTTGTTTTAAAGCTTATACAGTATGTCGCTGGATTGGCTTTAAAATTTGAAATTTTATGAGAAATTAAAAATAAGAATGTTTTTTCTGTTTTAATGTCGATCCGGGGACATACTGTACAAGAGTACATATATTTATATTAGGTTTATTTTGCCAAATAAATTTCACTTATTATAAGTTTGAATTGTTAATATTTTAATTTAAAACTTTTATTATTTACTTGTAACAAGAGTATAACGTTTAATAAATTTTAATAGAATTAAAGGATCAATAAATATTTATAATTTATTTTTATAAAAAGCTTTTTATTTTAAATCTACCTAAAATAAGGAAAGAATGTTTTTGTGTTGATTGTATATTATGATGAAAACTGTATCCTTATCACTAAGCTGTAAAACAGTTATTTATAATTTAAATGCTCAAATCAAAAATTTGGAAGGGAGGCGAGAGGCTGTAGGTTTTTTTTAAGACCGTTAGGTCACAAAAAAAATACAGTCGAAAACTCAAAAAACCAGCTTAAAAATGCAGTTAACACAAATTTGGTTCTGATTTTTGAATTCATTAATTTTAAAATTCCCTCTCCGCGTCAAAAAATTTTCTCCCAGTCCGTAAGGCGGCGCTGTTGTTCCTGTTTCATCGTAAGTATACGGTAGTTGGCGTTCTACGTAGTATTATATTATCTATGGCAGACCAGGGGTTTAGAACTGGAATAAAATCTGCTAGAAACGTGTTATAGTCCATTAACCACTTGGTAGATGCCGCCACAGTTGCTAAATACCAACATGATTTTATAAAGTCTGGTAACTTTTTATCAGTGTTGGCAACGCTGTCACAGATAAAGAAGAACACTGTATTGACACGTCTTTTTTTTGACATGTCATTTTTCCTGAATGAATTTCTGCTATTGAATTGTGCTATTATTTACTAGAAGATGAGACGTTGTAATATTTTTGGATGTAATGACACGTCTAGTCGCAGGTAAGTCGCAAGAAGAAATGTTAAATTGCAAATAAAAATATAATTATAACCACACCCAAATCTCACATGGCTTGGCATGACTATGAACACTATAAAACAGAGTTTTCTTTCACATCTAATGTAGTGTGTCCCTACAGGTATAAGTTTCTAACAGATTTACGGACTAGACGTCTTTGGATTGAAAGAACGGTTGATGAATCCCTAGCCAAACTGATTGATAAAGAGAGAGTGGGGTGGGTTTCTGCTATACACTTTGAGAAAAGATGTCTGAATCCAAATGGAAAGCTGATACGGTTTGCGGTCCCCACATTACATTTATTAGGTACAAATTTATTAGGTTATTTTATGTGTCTATATTTTGGTTGTTTGAAGATTTTCACCAGCCAGCTGCAGCAGACAACTGCTTCAGTTACCCTCTACAAGAGTATGGTGGTTACGAACCATCAAAAAAAATAAAATGTATGTCTGCTGATACTACGAGTTTTACTTTATTGAAGAGAAATTACAGAAAATCTTCAGTGGACTGGCATGTTATCCGCAGAAGCTCCAGAAGAACTAGTAATGAAGCTACCCGACAAAGTTTATGCGGCAAAAAAGAGCAAACAAAATTTAGTTGCTGGTGGGCTTGGGAAGACGAGTAACAATGTACTGATTGATGAGCAACCATCTACTTCAGTTCTGTTTTAACATTCTGTTTTAAGCCTGTACTTTCTAATGTGCCAAATTTACCATCTGCTTCTCAGCCTATTACAGGTACGTTTAGATAGTATTCTGAGTTAAAATTTTGCTGTATACTTGTGAATCGTGAATATACTTTTCGCAATAAAACGTTTTAAATATATTGGGTGTTTCATTTATTTATACAACTTGATATTTTTTTATACACAAGTGCATAATGGTAAATACTTATATATAAAATACAGCATTTAAACTAAAACTTAGCACTCTTAGTGATCGAGTTTAAAACTTGGTCACTATAGAGTGCTAAGTTTTAGTTTAAAACGAAAATAAATTCGAAAACATAAATAACGTAATATTTTAAACGTGGCGCCAAATTTTCTAGAATTTTAAATAAGATTTCTTTTAATTTTTTTTTCAAAACTTGCTATACCAGACGCTAGATGGAGCAGAAAATCGTGTTTCCAATGAGGAAGCGAGAGAGTGGTATCTATTTCCTTCTTTATCTATGTGGCAGACATCTTGCTTTTTCTAATCTGTGAATTCGTCTTGTTCTGTAAAGACCAGTGAGATTTTTATATTTATAGTGAAGTTATTTCGAATTAAGTATTTACAGTTTTGTATTAACTTTAAAGTAGAATTTGTTGATTTCGTAGAAATAATTGTGATGGAAATTTATGAATTAGGTTATAAAATCAACAAGAAACTTGTACAACTTTTTGCAGCGAAGTGATTAAAGTAAAGTGGAAGATGGCGTTTACTAAACAACAGTTACAAAATAATAGACAAGTTCTACTCTGATTTAGGATTAGAAGTGTTTCAGGTAAAAGAAAGCAAAACAAAAAACTCAAAGAAAAGTATAGTGTGAAAAGACCTACGGTAGGAGCATATCTTCAAGCAGTAGGTAAGTCCTTTTAAAATTGTTACTGATTTATTTATTATCCGTAATTTTAAAACTTTACGGAGCGTTTCAGTTTACAAAAAAGCAAAAAAACAGGCTTGACCGGTAAAGTATTGCCATGAAAACAAAAAAAATTGGAACAAAAATTCATCAAATTTATAAAATAATATGTGTTTTATAATTGTTCTGGTCGTGGTTTGCTGTCGTTTTTTTTTATTGGAAATTGTCTTCAAATGTTAGATGATTGATATTGACCAATCATAATTTGCTTTATTTACGTAAATAATCCAGTCTGATTATAGTAAAAATTTCCTTAGGGAACACGTAAAATTTTTAAATGTGCGATACAAAAATAAATAATCAATACAATAAACAGTTAATTTAATTATAAACATTGAACGTACAATTTTTATAGATACTTTTTTGTTAGATACTTGTTCCTTACTTTAAGTATCTTAAGGAATTATTAGACAACTACTGTTTACGGATTGAAGATTTTTGAAGACATTTTGGTGGTGTTTAGTATCAAGTTTTAAATATAATTTATCAGAAAATGTGTTTAGATGTCCAGTTATTTTAGAAACTACCTAGTCCTGTATTTCCAACTGGCTAGGTAAAAAATCGTTGTAGATGTGACTGTAGTTAGTGATCTTCGTTTTACGTGTATCAATACCAATTTGTTTTGTAGCAGTTTTAGTCAATTTTGGCTTTGACATTGTATTTTTTCCTATGGAATAATAATTAATAAATTTATTTTATTCTGTATCAAATTTACTATGTTTACCTTAATAATTTTAATTTTGGAAATAGAGCTTTACGGTACAAATAAAATAAATCAATAATCAAACTATTTATTACTATAAAGATACAATATTAATAAACACAATAATTAAAAACAAACTAAACTTTGACATTAACATTAATGGTAAAATCTGTATTCTTAATTATTTTGAGTCTCGGTATGACATCATGAAAAGTGGAACTCGAGGAAGCATTTGTATAGCAATAATCTTTTTAGATTTTTCGGTTAAAACTTGCACAAAACTTTTTCCTCCCTGGAGGAAAGTGAAACTTCTATATATTTTTCTGCCACAGAGAAACTCTTCTATTCTCCATGATTTTTAAAAACAGAAAGTTTTTCTCCTGTGTTTGCTAATTAAGTCGCCGACATGCGGCGAAAACTATGACCGGTGTACTATTCTGGATTTGCTAATCCTAGAAATTGCGCCATGTTTTTAGGGACTTCACCAACTGTATAAATTCCAACGCGCGGGGAAATGCATTTTTGTAGCATCGCTATGACCATTGAATACTTTGACCACATTGAAGAACTAGACATTCTCTTCGACTATAAAAAGACCAATAATAATTTCATAAAAGGAATATTAAAAGTCACTTACCAAATCAAACAAATATGCCAACATTATTTCCTTATTGATTTCACTGATTTCGTTTTTCCTTTTCCGTTCACAAAACTGTTTATATTCTTTGCCGTATCGTTCTGACGATTTTGTTGAAATGAAGAAGCTGCTAGCTTTATTATATTTACGCAAAACATTATCCGGAATATTACAATTTGCTGTCATTTCGTCTCGACAAATTCAGCGAAGAAAAATAAATATACAAAAGCAGTAACCTTAGAAACTTGATTTTCATAGATGATGATATTTGCAATTAAAAAATTTCCATTTTTTTTTTGTAGTTTTAAGTAAATTATTGCAGGATGAAATAAAACGCATTACAACATACGTCCGGTATACTTTTACAATAATTCGTCTTAAAATACCAGACTCCGCTAGTTCGTCGCCTCATCCGTTAACATTTTCGACTCATTATTGTAAACATGAGTTTACCGGACTTACAACGTAAATAACTATAAAGTAAAGTAGTACTTGTTTTTAGTTTCTATTTTTGTAAGGAACACCCTGTCAGTGGAAATATTTTTTTCCTTGTGTTAAAAAAAATTCTTATACAATCTAAAAAAATACATTAATTTGATCATATCAACCATTTTTTCAATGCTGTCTTTGATGAAAAAGGTGTTAATGGTTTATTGATTAGCACCGAATGATATGGTGCATTATCCATAACCACCACAAATTTATCACCTATCTAGTTTATTGCATTTTGCTATTTATTGACTTATGGTAGTCTCTGTTATTGTTTTTGGAATCCAACAAAGAACAACACTTAGGCAAAAAAAATTTTTAATTTAATTTTATTTGGATTACTTTTTAAATCAGAATCTTGAACCCAGCGACATATTACTCTGATAAATGTATGTTTTATTTAGATAGACAAACGCGTAAGATAAATAAGTTTAGGGATACGAAAAACTCTTTTTTATAAACTTTTATTACAAGAATATTATTAAATGACTACAAGAATACTACTGACTTACTAACTCTAACGGGATTATATATAAATTTATTTATGCACACTCAGCACATCACATGTGATAAGCACGATGCATTTATCTGGCGACGTAATTCCTCCCCTGGAAGATTCGACTACGCAGTGGAACGAGGAAGGCGAACATTTGGAAGTTCAGTGGTGGGTGGTTGAGTTTCTTTTCTTTCTTGATAGAATTTCGAAAATAACACATAGGTTATTACTATGACGATTCCTATGTATAAAATGTATATTGTCCAGGCACTTGGAATATATGGTAGTCGGTCAATGGCAATTTGAGGTTCATTCTTCAAAATTTGATTTTTAATGCCTTGGAGTTCATCTAATTTTATGTTCTCAATTTGGATGGAAATTTCGGTGTATACTTGATGATTTTCAGGGTGATTTAATTCGGGAAACAACATTGGTGGATTTTCAGTGATAATTTTGTTATTGATTTGCCCAAAAGATGAAGTTATTTGACACCCGGTTGGAATTTCAAATAGGTACGACCCCATCAACCTTGTAGTTTCTTGTTGATTGCTACACTTCAGACTAACAATTTTATCAGTCGGAAAGGTCCAAATCTATCGACCCGAGTTGGCGATTTGTGTAAAAATAGGTTTCGTTATTTTCAATTCAGTAAGGTGGCAATTCGAAATTATCCTAACCTAAAAATGTCTTTTCTTTCCGTCAAAGCGAGCTTGGTCTTGGTGTGTTTTTGTGTGGTTGCCTTCGTGGTGTTTTAGTTTTTCAAACATTTTTTATTTTATTTATCAGTATTTTTAAATACTAAATTTTGTGTTTTCCTTGATTTGTAATCATGGTGTACACCAGTAAACAAAAGACTTTTTTGTTGGAAAGTTATTTCCGAAATGGAGAGAAAGTTAACTGTGTTTGGAAATATTCAATTCAGCTGTGCCTGGAAGAGTTTTGAGAATCTTTTTCTGACGTTGTTGTTGTTTATGAAAAGTTTAAAAACACTCTCCACCGAAGTGTGAATCTGTTCCGTGAAATTGGGTACATGTCATAAACTCCTACGAGAGGATTTACATATGTACCCTTATCGTCTCCAAGCCGTTCAAGAGTTACGACCCGTAGATTTTCCTAGAAGATTGCAGTATTGTCAGTGGTTTTTAAATAACATTGCAAATAATAATGAACTCCTTCAGAAATTTTTCTTTACAAATGAAGCGTGGTTTTACCTGTCCGGCTACATGAATTCACAAAACATGAGAATTTGGGTAACAAAACATTCTCATAAAATTGTAGAAGAACCTCTCCATTCACAAAAAGTAGGTGTTTGGGCAGCTATTAGCAAAAAAAGAATTATCGGTCCAATTTTCTTTCAAGGTAGTGTTATTTAGCAACATTAGGACTAACACTAAAATTTGATGTACTTTTCAGGAACATTAAATGCAGTACGTTATCGCGAAGAAATCCTTACACCTTTTATCGAAAAACTTTACGATGATAAATTACAAAAAGGTTTCTTTCAACAAGATGGGGCCACGGCGCATTGCACAGCAAAAACTTTAGTTTTTTTGAAAAACTTTTTTGATGACAGATTAATTAGCAGAAATACAGAAAATGATTATCCTCCGAGATCATGTGATTTAACACCTTGTAATTTTTTTCTTTGGTCACACATTAAAAATTTAATTTTTGTTACACCTATTCCAAACACAATTGAATTAAGACGTCGAATTAAAGAGAAAATTGATGAAATTAATGAAAATCCGGTTGAACTGAATAATGTGATAAATAATGTTTGAAGACGATAATATAAAGCATATGTGTTCAGCATCAAGGAAGACATTTTCAACAGTTTTTGTAGATAATAAATGAATATATTTATAAAAATGTATTTTTGTTCTAATTGTCAAAAAGTAAGGTTATGAGATCTGTCAGTTTGAAAGTGTGTAAACGATTAATCACAGACATACAAAACAATTGTTTTCTAGTTTCAAAGCACTCTAGAGTTTGTTTTTAAAAAAACACACATATTTTTGCATAGATATTTTTCGGGGATAATTTTAGTACAAATTTTGGTTTGAAAAGTGTAGAACAATTCATGATTTAGCAAAAATTTATGAGCCGAAATAATCGCTTAAAATTGGCTCTTATGAGGTATCGGAATAGGATCTAATTGAAAATAATCGAAAACATAAGGGGTTACAATAGGTATTTGGAGTAAATATGTGACTTTAATATTAATAATGTAGCTTTCAATTTGGATTAATTTTTCAATTTTTAATGTGTTTTCAAATGTAATTTTTAGAAGTAAGCTATTTTTTTCCAAAGAATTTTATTCGTTTTAGTTGATGAAATAGGTCTGAAGTTTTAATTATACTAGGATGCATAATGTTTAATTTTAAAAATGATATCGAATTTTCAATGTCCTGTAAGATGAAATTGATTAATTCATACATACTCAAAATTTGGACAAAAAGATCTTAAACGAATATAACATCAACCCAAGTTTCCAGAATTTTACTAATTTGCGAAATTTTTGCATCTAATAATAATTCGTTATGAGAAAGTTGCTGGACTGTAGTATTAAATTTTTTAATGATTTCTAAGAAATGAAATTTTGTTTTCGAATGTTTTGGGCTAAATTTTGTTAATTATTTTGTAATTGTTTTATTAGATATTTGTACCGTTCTCCATCTGAAGCATCTAAATTTCCTGTGTTATACAATTCTTTTGAAATCCAATTTTGTTGTGGTTGATTGTATTTGTTGTAATTATTTTGTGGTCTAAATTGGTTTGATTGTCTAGTTGAAACGCTCATTGGAGTCGGTTTCGTAAAGGGTTTATTTTGATTTGGTTTAAAAACATTTTGGTTTTGACATGGTTGCTTAAAGACTTTTAAATTTGTTGAAAATCTTTGTGGTGGTGGATTAGGGTTTCTCTGTAAATTAATTGGTTGAGAGGGAAAATTATTTTGGTTATGTAATTGATAGAAATTATTATATTTTGGATATGGTTGATAATTAGGATTAAAATTTTGGGTTTGTTTAATATAATTTTGATTTCTATTTGTATTTTTTGAATTTGTAGGTTTAGGATTACTTTTTTGAAAAAAAATTTAAAAATAGCGAATGTTTTCTTTTTCAATAATTAATTGTAATGCTTCGTGTAACGTATTCGGATGCATGCATCTAATTGTTGTACCCAAAGGTTCTCGCAATCCAGATAAAATGGTTTTCAAAGCTAACTTATTGTAAAGATCGCGTTTTAATATTCTTGCCGCGTTTGTGGCTTTATTTAAATCAACAAAAGAACAAATGAGATTTAATATTTGTAAGCAACGGTCAAAAAATTGTTGAGGCTTTTCGTTCGGATATTGTCTTAGCATAACTAGATCTCTATTTAAACATGCTTCGTCTCGCCTATCTGCAAAATCTTAATATTATACTAATTCATGTACAGTCTTATTCACTCTAAAAAATTGATAAAAGTGCGCCCTTATACAAAAATTTTTAACATACTTTTTTATTATTTCAATATTTTCTTTTTTTTATTTCATCTTTTTTTTATGTCGTAGAAAGGTTTTTATTTACTAATTATAACGATATACTAATGAAATTTATTTTTAAAGATTTGATGTTTTTCATTGTTTTTAGCAAAAATTTCAAAGAAAGAGATACAAAATCAATTATTTATTTAAATTCTTTTATTTGATTGGCTCATTTTAAATTCATTTTATTTGATTGGTTGATTTAAAATTGCCTGATATTTCACAAGTGACATATGACATAATAGTAAAAAAAATTGTATTAATCATCAATTAAAAGTGATTTGATTAAACGTAACAATTATTTTTTATTAATAGGAGCGATTTAGTAAGTACTTAACTCAAAATCATCCTCTTTGTTGATTACCTAACCTAAAAATTTTACGAAACTTTTACTTTCAGTGAGTGCCTAAATAAAAACTACTTTAAACGTTTAAATTCTAATAATAACAATAAAAAAGCCTCTTTAGAATCTTTAGGCTATGTATACATTACAACATTAAGAAAATTACAGTTTCTCCAAAAGGGTTAACCACGAAGGAAATCGCTCCCATGAACCATAAAAAAATCAACGTAACATTTAGCATAATGGCAGGATAAATATAGGACATTTTTTAGCAAAATGAGAGGAAAAACACTAAAATTTATTCAAAATTACATTTATTTCTGCCCAAGGGGGCCCCTGTTATTTTTTATTACATAAAGACTGAAAACAAGTACGTACATTTTGAAAGAAATATTATAATTTATTAATAATAATTAAAAATTTATTCTTTGCATTTGATTGGCTATTTTATGACATATGACAGATGTAAACATAACTTCAAATTTTTGTTGTCGAATAAAAGTGATTTTAAATTTAATTAAACGTGATTTAAAATGTTATTTCTGTTTCACATAGGATTGTTTATAATAAGATCAAAATAATTTCAACAAACAGGGTCGGCCCAAGAACTTACTTCACTATGGGGGCTCTTTGTTGCCCCCCCGAGGCCCAAGAACGATAAAATAACAGAAACAGGTGTCTGTGTTATTTATTGGCCGTGTCGACTAAAAAGAACACTAAGTTTTCGTTGTGACCCAATATAATCCCTTTTGGTTATCACCAAAACGAAAAAAATCATCACTTTAATTTCCTAACCTAAAAAAATTCTAACAGTAAACACCCTCTAAAATCCTTCGACTTTTTCCAAGAAGGTGATTCAGGGAGAAATGATTAGCCTCCATAAATAAAAAAGTCCTACATTTTAATGACAAATAAAAGTGACCTTTTAGAAAAAACAAAAATGGAACGCTGAATATGGGACATTTTTTAACAAAAACAGAGAAAAATTGACAGAAAATTGGTCGAAATTCTATTTATTCCTGATCAAGGGGGCCCTTTTTTATAATGTAAAGACTGAAAACCAGTACGTGCATTTTGAAAGAAATTATAATTTGTTAATCAATAAAAATTTATTCTTTGCATTTCATAAAAACATAACCTCAAATTTTAGTCAATTAAAAGTGACTTGAAATAATTAAATTAAATTTAATTAAACGTGATTTAAAATGTTATTTTTGCTTCACAGTGAGTTTTTGATAACAACAAACAGGGTCGGCCTAAGAACTAATTTAACTATGGGGCCCCTTTGTTGCTCCCACAATTAAATAACAGATGTGTGTGTGTGTGTGTGTTTTCAATTACCCGTGTCTACTAAAAACTACACCGAGTTTTTGTTTTGACCTAATATAATCGCTTTGTTTTTTGACTCAATATAATCGCTTTGTTGCTATCACAAAAAAAAAGTGCAATAAGTAATAACTACCTAATCTGAAAGTTACAACAGTAAGAAGACTCTAAAACCCTTCGACTTTCTTGGAGTAATTCAAGAAGGAATGAGCCCCAATAACTAAAAAAAGTCTTCCATTTTGATGTTGTTGAAAAATAACATTTAGCAAAAAATGGAACGCTGAATACAAGATATTTTGTAGCAAAATTAAGGAAAAATCACAAAATCATTAAATATTCAATTTATTCCTGACTGAAAGGACTCTTTTCAACATTATTTAAAGTTTATAAAATTTCTTCTCTATAAAATTTTTTAGCAATACCTACGATATGGAGATTTGAATGAATAGAGACGATTTAGTAAGTATTTTACCTAAAATATCCATTTCTTGCCACCACAACAACAACAAAAAAAAAAAATGTGCGAAAAATAAAAAAATTATCTAACTAGAATTTTTTTTATCAGTAGCAAGGTAAATACCAGTTAGAGGCCAAAGTTGTTTAATTAATAACTATCTTACAGTTGATAAGTAATTGTTTTTTGCAAAATAATAAAATTTTAATTAAAACACGCAATTAAAAATTAATTAAAGAAAAATAAATAAGGTAGGCAACCAAGAATACGCTTTTTTTTAAATTGTATAAAATAAAGTTTCTAATATGATATATTACTTTATACACGTTAGAATAATTTTATAGGATAAGTGTCCCATAAATGAAGAAATATATGCATACTAAGTGTTTCAGTAAAATTCTTATACATTATAAATGTGTAACAATAGAAATAGAATATTTTGAGCTTATTAGGGTGTTTAAAGTATATAAAATTGAATAAAATTTTTTTTTTAATATAATCTCAATCACAAACATAAAAGTCGACATATCTATTGTTTCCAAATTTGATGCTATTGTTAATAATCGTTTTATTTCTTTTAATGTTTTAAACTTACAAAAATATTCAAGGACTTTTAATAATAAAAATTTTACTATTAACTAAGTTATTAAGTAATACTATTTAAAGCAATAATTATTGTTCGGATGTACCCACACTCGCACGCCTAGAATTTTTTTTTGTAAATAATAAAACAAAAATGTATAGTAAATTTTCACCAATCTATAATTTTTTTATGATTTTATAATATTAATATATTTTGATAAACTTTCTGTTGTAAAACAAATTTTGGTCAGATACACATTCTTTCGCAGGCGTTTTGCACGCAATATAGTGTCATAAACGTCATATAATTTAAAAACGTGATTACAAATATCATATGTTATTTAATAAATAAAAAATTATTAAATATAATAAATATATAAATTAAATATAACAGTGGTTCATCTACATTACATATTGCTTAAATAGGAAAATAAAAAAAATATTATTTGAAAATGTAATAATTTGTTTTTAAAGTAAATTTCATTATTGTTTTTTTATTAAATGAGTTAGGGTCACAATAAATTATGTTAGGTGACTACAAACAATTGCTAAATAGCTAAAGAAGATCAATTTTTTAACCAAAGGCCGAATATCTATTGCGCCCCAGGCGTGAACGCCTGTCCAAGACTGAATATCCACCGCGTCGAAAGCGCAAATGTCCAATCTAAAGGTGAATCAAAAGTCGAATATCTATCTAACGTTAAGACGAAAGCCGAGTATCACCGAGAACGTCTGGCCAAAAGCCAAATATTTATTGCGCTGCAGGCGCGAACGCCTGCTCAAGGCTAAATTTTATCGCGCCGCAGGCGAGAATGTCCGGCCGAAAGATGAGTATTTATCGCGCCACAGGCGCGATCGTCTGACCAAAAGCTGAACATTTATCGCGCCGCAAGCGCGAACGTCTCGCCAAAACACGAAAATCTCCCGCGCCGCAGGCGCGCACATCTGCCCGTAAGCCGAGTACCAACCGCGCCGCAGGCGCGATCGTTTGAACAAAGGCCGAATATTTATTAATATCTGACCTAAGGGTGAATACCTATCGCGCCGCAGGCGCGAACGTTTGACCAAACACCAAATATCTATCGCGCAGCAGGTGGGAACATCTGGCCCAAAGCCAGTATTCAACCAGATATTCAAGTTATACAAACAAACAAAAATTTTTATACTTCAATCTAAGGCGGCGTTTGCGCCGCCACACATCGCTTTCGGTTTTAACCGAAAGCGGCGCCAGTAGCGCAATATCGCCTTCGGTGTCAACCGAAGGCGGGCGCCAGTAGCGCAATATCGCCTTCGGTGTCAACCGAAGGCGGGCGCCATTAGCGCCCTGGCGCTTGCGCCTTTCGCCCGGAGGGCGAAAAAGCGGGCCCGCGTAAAGGGTGACCGTAAGGCCACCGTTTTAAGCGGGCTCGTTTCTTTGTAAAGTTTGTTTTAATTTATTCTATGTATCGACATTTTGAATACTGACAATTATTTTTGCATTTCCCGACAACTTTGCAATAATAGAATTTATAATAAACAAATTTTGGAAATTATTTGGGTGATCATTATCATAAAAATTGGTTATTATACTTTCGCAACTTGATATAAATCTGTTTAATTCATTTGGGTCTCCGTCAAAGTGCGGAATGCAATTTAAATATTCCGGTTTAAACGCCATTTCTACTACAGTATTATTTTCTATATTATTTATTTCTATATTATTTTCTATATTTATATGATTTGGGGATTGATTATTAGGAGTCGAGCCAACTGAAGATAATTTAAAAATAAATTTCCTAGTTCTAAACTTAAATTGATATTTGAATTCATAAAATGTACTTACATTAAACCGAAAAGGAATAGTCGTCTCATCTCGTTTAAGGTTCAATTCTTGTGGCGTTGAATTCTCCTTGATGATTTGCAATAAACCACAACACTCCAACCCTCACAATTCACTATCCAGTTAATTCGTTGATACGAAATGTTGCAAGTTTGATACTTCCAACCTTGGGGTATCCTACTGACTGCGCCAAATAAGTTTAGGGATACGAAAGACTCCTTTTTTTAAAACTTTTAGTACAAGAATATTATTAAATGACTACAAAAATACTATTGACTTACTGACTCTAACGGGATTATATATAAATTTATTTATGCACACTCAGCACATCACATGTGATAAGCACGATGCATTTATCTGGCGACGTAATTAGATGTTTGTTTTTTCCCCAGTTTTTTTTTTTGTTTTAAAATATTAAAAACCGTTGTTCGTAATACCAAATATATGTATAATAATTGATAAAATAAATGTTGTTGTGTAAGGTAATCTCAGATGGTTTTATACTGCAGCTGTGCACTTCAGTATTGTTGTCAAATGCCTTTAAAATTAACACTGATGGGCGTTGAACATTAAGCGAGTGTCACAAGTTTTCTTATTACTTTAACCAAAAACGATATCTGAGAAATTATACTTACAGTAAAATGTACAAAACTTCAAAAAACTTAAATTTGTCACAAAATCTAAAAAATTGAGAAACTTCAAAACTGACGCTATTGTGTTACCGACAAAATATTTTTTAATTTAGTAGAATTTATGTTTTTACTAACAAAATTTAAACCTGTTGGTGGTAGTTTGTTAAATTTTGCTGCCATTATACAATTTGTTAGATACTTGTTACTTAAGTAATTTAAGTATGTTAAGGAATTAAGCAATTACTGTTCACAGATCAAAAAATTTTTACGATTTTTTGTGGTGTTCAGTATCAAGTTTCAAATATGATTTTACCAAAAATGTATTTAGTGAGTGAATTAAGTTTTTTCCAGTTGGCAAATGTTGTCAAATTTTTTTCTACAATACGTGGTCAATCAAGCCAATTTTTCTCCTCTACGTCAAGACATCTCATGTGCTACAATTTGGTAAAATATGTAGTTTTTCATATTTTTTTTAATGAATGCAACAAAACAGTACTTTTTAAAATGCGGATTTATTTGTTACGATTTTCTCATAGAATTTCTGATATTGTATTATAATATATCTTTAATATATTATAATTATATGTTTTATAATAAACATCTTTGCTACCATCTCTACCAGTTTTGTAAAAAATATCAGAAAATTGATCAATCTTTGTTTAGTTCATACTTGAACTTAAAAATTTAATTCAAATGTTTAATTTTTTTAGTGGATTTTTTTCTAAATACACCTTGGAATAGCTATATTGCCCAAAAAATTTTATTTTAATCTATGTCTTTGCGTAATTTTTGAGCAATAAACACTCAAATTATATTAAATATAATTAAACCATTATATTTAATTATTAATGTTCAAATTGATTGTACAATTGGTATTACCCTAAACAGTTACTAGAGAATAATTCATATTTAACGAAATGGTGTTAGGTCAATTACTTTTATCAGTACCATTTTTATAATGCTGCTGGAAAATTTCGACAAAAGTTTCTTATTTGAGTATCATTCTGGAAATTTTGCTTTTGCTCTTTAAAATTTTTTTTATGTATTTTTCAGCTACAGACAATTTTTTTTTACTTTTGTGTTTGTTTAGTACTGTTAAATCAGCACCAGCATTAGCAAAAAACATTGCAAAATTTTTCTCCAAACGAATGGCCAGTATAACTGTTAGCATCTGAAAGACTCCAAAACAGTGCAAGTTGTTTTGGCAGGCCTCTAAGTGTGTGTATATTTAATCTTTGGAGTGTTACATTTTGATTTGCTATATCCCAAAAATAACATTTTATTAAAAAAATTTTGGCGTTAAAGAAAATATGAGATGCAAAAATTTGTAAACTGTTAACACCAGTAAACAAGCTTTTTTACATTTATTTTGTGCTTTATTATACAACCTATTTTCTAAGCACTGGAACTTATTTTCATCTAAAACAACTTCTAAACCAATAATTTTGAAGAGTCTCGCAGACGCAATAAATTGCCTGAGATCTTCTTCTGGAAAAACACAATGTCTCGCATACATGTATTTAATTAATGCTTTGATAACGATAAAATATAAGTTATGAACTAAATTTGTTCTGTTTCCATGTTCAGCACTTTTCTATGATAAAAAGTTTTTAAAAGTTTATAATGATTTCTTGTTGTAACTTACTTTATAGTAACTGCTATTTGCAGCTAGATACTCTCACATTTATGTGTGCACACTGTATAAATTCCGCAAACAACAGCAATGTTAACTAAACATTGGCTTTTCATCATCACACACAAAGCTTTACAAACTTGTCTCAAATAACTTTTCGCTTGTAAAACAAAGTTTTTACCTCTTTTAATAAAATAAACACTTAACTAACAATTCCTCACAATTTTGGTGCAAATGTATAAACTTAGATTACACTAAAAATAATCTTCAATCCGTCGTTTGGCTTCTCATTTCAGGCAAGTCGTCTTATCTGTGTCTCGTGTTTATTGTACATTTAACTCTAATTTTTGAAGACGGGAAAGTTACTGGCACGAGCTAATTATGATACTCGAAATTACGATAAATGTCTTAAGCAAAATCTTTAAAATACTTTGTTTTATCTTTATATGTAATAATTAAACGAAATGTTTCCCAATTATTTAAATAATAATTTAGAAAAATAAATTAAAAGCGTGACTTATTTCTTTTGGTCGGCAAAGTCGAATTTACTCAATAATTTTGTAAGTTACATTTTAAACTGTTAATGATTTTCGAAATTTTAACGAAAATCATAAACAAAAATAACAAACAGAAAAATTAGAGCCATTTTAAACGAACAAGATAAGGCCAATCTTAATACTCACAGCAAGATATCTCAAAGTTCAGATTCGGAACTTGGTAAAAAGTTGGGTTTGGAATTTAAAAATATTTCTCCAGAAGCTCAGTTGACATTTAACTACACTTTTTAGGTGTTTTTAAACAATTCAAAAACTATTACTTTTTTTATAAACTCTTTTTTGTTGCACTAGTTGGTTTTATAACTTTTCACCCACCATTTTGGTTAAATTATTATTAATGTAATATTTTGTTGTTATAAAACTTTTAGGACAAGATAATTAATTGTTTCGTTTGTTCTAGTAAAATACCTAATTATCTTGCAATAATTTAAGAGAACAAGTGTCCGAAATTACTTTCTGATAATGTATAATAAATGAAATTTTGATGAATGAGCTGGTTTGATTTAGGTAATTTAAAGTAAATATTTTAAAACTATAAATGTTATATTGGACAAAATTTATGTAATAACTCAAATAGCTTGGCGTGCTTTGTTTTTTTATTGATGCAGCTTAAAAATGTTATTTAGCAATGATTCTTTCTTATCACGTGCTTTAGGTTAATTATTGTAGTTTATAAAATTATTAGTTGTTTTTGTAGCAATTTGTTTTTTTTTAATAATAGAATGGTTCTTTTTTTTAATTTTTATTATTAGCATGCTACATGTTTTGACACACTAAATAGCAACATTTTACCCTTTAACATTAAGCTTTTTACGCGTTTGTGCATGTCCAATTCGCGTACAACGATTTAGGCTCATTAGACCAGGTTCACAAATTTGTTCTTGTTTTTCCTCTTGTTAATTTACATCTTTTTGGTTTAAACGCTTAATTTTTAATGAAATTACAGAGCATTTAATGATGAATGAAATATGCGCATTTGAATTCTAAATAACACTGAAAAAAAAACCGTATGCGACGTAAATCTAAAACATACAGATGAGTCATTTTACCCTATCGGTGAGGCAAAATGATATATCTTATGTCATAAGATATAACGTTACAATATAAACATAAAGCGTCGTCGTCATCTTCGAAATAAGTGCCATCTTCTTCGTTCTCTTTATTTAGATAATTTTCTGTTTTTTTTTAATTTCTCTAGTAAACTAAAACCTCTCCTAAAAAATACCCGCTTAGTTTTTCTTTCTTCTTTAGCCTTGACTTTTTTTTCAGCCTTATGTTTCAAGTCAATGACATTTGGTGAGCACGTAAGTACAGAAAATTTATTAGAAATAACCCTTCTTTTTTTCGTTGGTGCAGAATTTTTAGGCAAAAGTGAAAATTTTTTAAAAGTTACTCTCTGTGACTTATCGTCAGATGCAATTAGTATTTCTATTTTTTCTTCTCTTTTAGTTAAATTTTTATCCACATTTTCCTTGTTCTCATCGTCATTAGCGTAATTTTTTTCTATAGTAAAGTTTTTGTTAAGGGTTGAGTAAAGCACAAGACAACTCTTCGATCAATACTAACTTTATTAAAACAAAAACATAACAATATAAACCTAACCTACAGTGAATATAAAACAAAAATAGAACTTATATTAAATTGATACTCTGTACATTTAAATGATATAATAAATTACATTTTGTCGGTCGCTGGAAAACCGTGCAACTGTCATAGTACTTTGCCCCCGGTAAAGTAAGCAAAACTGTGCTACACACATTTTGTTTAAATTGTTTCAACATGCGGAAATATTTGTTGCAATTTCCTTGAGCCATAGGTCCCATTTAATGACCAATTGCATCTTGACATACATTTGTGTTTTACAGAAAAAAAAATACTCTGTTTAACGATGGTTAAACATATTGGCGCCTCAACAAGATTGGCTTCTGTTTTCGGTGGTTTTTTCAGCGGCGGCACCAGCGTCGTAGATGTGTCTCACTGGTATCAGCGATTTGGTTGTGACCTCCTAAAACAATTTGCTGACACCAGTAATTTGTTCATCGTTTGCGTGTGGTAGGTCAGGTGATTTATAAACATAAATAAACAAAGAAACCTGACCTACAATCTGACATAGCTAATTTTATAGTATCAATTAGGCAACAGCAAAAATAACAAATATAAATCTTCTTTGATTCCCAATTGATATTTACAACTCCCATAATCCCAAAAACTTAGTACAAAAAAAAATGTAAACTAACTTGCGGCTTGTATGAGTCACTCGATGTTGAAGCTGCTAGCCTCTTCAAGAATGCAATTTAGTGGCGTCAATTCGATGCTCCGTTCTGTCTCTTGTGCTGCTAGACGTTGTCTTTTCTGTGATTTGGGCTTTTAGCGTTGCAGTATCCACTTCACTACCATTCCAACCAATACTATTACGGCAATGTTTATGATTGTCGTTATTCCACTTGTTAGTGTGGATTGATGTGTAATGTGCCTCCATTGGGTCACATCTAGTTTTTCTTGTAGCGTTTCTTCTTGTAGTTTCAAAACTTTTAAATCGTCAAAGAGTTCGATTTCCACTACATCTCGGATGTTTTCGCGCGGCGAAGACTTCTCTGACATTGTCAAGTTTACCGCCACCGGTCTTGCGTAACCTGCCATTACTGGTAGGCTCTGAAATCTTTTTGGAGTAAGTATTGTTCTTTTTGTAGATATCACACAATTTTGTGATATCACAATAATGCCTGTTGTATTGACTGTCGTTTTTTCGAGTACTCCGTTGCATGTTATCGCAATTTTTGTTTTCTTTTGGGCGATAAACTTCCATGCGTTGTTTGTGTATAGTTTCTTTTAGATAAGTCCCGTCATTTTGTTTGCAACTACTGGAAAAGATGTATTTTCTGATCGGTGGTAGAGTTCATCAATTACGCAGTTCTGGTTGTTTTCCACACTTCTTAAAACAGTTGGAGAACAACTCGAACTGCGTAATTGATAAACTCTACCACCGATCAGAAAATACAGCTTGTCCAGTAGTTGCAAACAAAATGACGGGACTTATCCGGCTCGAAAGACCATGTTAAGGAGTGAGTAAAGAACAAGACAACTCTTCGATCAATACTAACTTTATTAAAACAAAAACATAACAATATAAACCTAACATACAGTGAATATAAAACAAAAATAGAACTTATATTAAATTGATACTCTGTACATTTAAATGATATAATAAATTACATTTTGTCGGTCGCTGGAAAACCGTGCAACTGTCATAGTACTTTGCCTCCGCTGAAGTAAGCAAAACTGTGCTACACACATTTTGTTTAAATTGTTTCAACATGCGGAAATATTTGTTGCAATTTCCTTGAGCCATAGGTCCTACTTAATAACCTATTGCATCTTGACATACATTTGTGTTTTACAGAAAAAAAAAAGGAAATACTCTGTTTAACGATGGTTAAACAGTTTTTGTGAGGGTTTTCGTCATTTGCTAAATTTTCTCCTTTATTACTTAATAAGATATTTTTTCCACAAATTTGTATTTAACCTTATTTGCAGTTATTTCTACTTGAACAATGTCAGTTGTATCTGCTTGTTGAAAAATATTAGGAAAAATATTTTCATGAATAATATTTTTGTTTTAGCAAATTTAGTATTAGCGTTTTTTACTGTAGTTTTTTACTATCTGTCAAAGCGAACAACGCTTCAATTTAATAAATATCGATAGATCTCTCATCATAATATTTTATTTGGATTGAACTTGGTTGTAATATGTCTTAAGGGTTGCATGGGGTGTGTACAATGCTCTAGAAAGCACATCATAATAATACCATTAGCTCTTGTATATGTCACGGCTTCTAAAGATTTATGGCTACTGTGTTCATCTAATAGTAACAACACTTTGTTGTCTTGAGACAATTTTACAAAACTACAAAAATGCATTATAAAAATGCATTTCACAATAACATGTGTACTAATCCATCCAGATTCATGGTAAATATCTAAAGCTAAAAACCCTGTAGGTGCTTTGTCAGTGCGCTTATCTTTTCTGTTCTTTCGAGAAAAGATTAATGACGGCAAAATAAAGTTTCTGACAGCATCCATGCAACAAATGACAGTAACATGTTGCCTTTTTTTTGCACTGGTCAGAGACCCCACCTGTTTTTTTACTAGTAGCTGCCAAAATCTTGAGAGGTGTTTAAACGGTGAATAAACCACTTTTGTTCATATTATAAATTTTGTCTAGTGTTATTGAATTTTCTCTAATTACCGTTTTTAAAGTTTCAAAAAACTTAGAAACTTGAAATTTATTGAACCCCATAGCTCTAGTTATAGAAGTTGGTTTTGGTTGCTTTAAAGTAATATCTGTATTTCTTTCGCAAAAATCTCGAGGCCACATTAACTTAACAATTTTTTTTTGTTAAATTTGTGAGAGATACTATATTTATTAGCAAAGGAATATGCAAGTTTCTTTGCTTCTGTGGCCGTAAGACGAAAAAGCCTAGATTCAAGTACTTTAATATGATCTACCAGTTTTCTTCTGAGTTTTTATTAAAAGTACAATTAAATCTACCCAACACTTTTAAAACTTTTTTGACTTTTTTGTTTGTATTTTTCGCACGCCGCTTTAATGTTGCTTGTGGAACCCCGTAAAACTTCAAAATTTTGAGCCAATCCATTTTTTTTTCTAAAACAGCTTAGATGGCATCTCCGATAGGTTGCTTGCTGCAAGATTGATGATTCTGCTATATACACAATCTACTTCGAGCTTAAAAAAGTGTAAGTTAAAATTTATACCTTAAAGGAATAAAATGACATAGTACCTATGTCGTATTAACTGCAGTGTTTAAGTTTTACATCACACCATGGGCTTTGTACAAAGAATAGTATTCTAACACTGGCAGTAATACTTATGAACAAAACACTAAATACTCTTTTGTTAGATATGTATAGAGTTTGGCAATTTTTTTTAAATTACTTTAAACTATTCAAAATAAACAACAAAAATTTTTTACCCATCGAATACAGTTTTTTAGGATTATAAAATAAATTAGCATTTTTTAGTTGGTAAAAGCCGCCGGCGACATTGAAAAAGCCTATAATTGAAAGTTATGCTATTGTGCAGTAGATGGTGCAGTTAATATGCAAAAAATAAGAGTATGCCATTTTAACTTTTACGTTATTTTGATTCCAAAGCTTTGAACAAGTCAATTTAGGTGATTGCAAAAAGTTATATTAGTCTTCTCAAAACAAAAATTTATTTTCAGAGAACAATACTTTTAGATCAGACTAAATCGTATAAATATCAGAATTCATAACAGGCTCAGTAACGAAAACTTTTTGCTTAAAATCGCGTTATTTTATACGTCTTGTCTTTAGACTTTTACTTTTTTTAGTGTTTCTGTTTGGTTCAATAACAATACTAGTTTTTTTTTAGTTTACACAACTCAACACAAAACTTAAAAAACAGTTTATAGGCTATTTAAAATCAAACTTTTTTATCTTTGCTGGCAATGTAATAATCTCCGCTGCACGACTTGCTTCTGTCTGAAGAAACGTAATGGTGAGACTTTTTTGAGAACTTCTTTGAGACTTATGGATGAGTCTCGCCGGCAATGACTTTGATCTTTTTGCTGGATCTTCTTGGTGTGTTTTTTGGTTTAATGAACTTTGACTTCGATAAAGTGTATAAAAACTTTAACAACCAATTCAAAACTTTACCCACAGGACTTGCTTCAGACCTCAATAAATTATGCTCTTTTTTTAATCAATTTGTTTTTTTCAACATTTGGTAGAGCGTTTTTGTAAACAATTTGATTTTTGTTTTCTTTTTGTTTTCTTTTTGTTTTCTTTTTGTTGTTAGCGGCAATTTCTAAATTTTTTTTAACTTAAGTAAAAAGTATCTTAATAATTGCAGCATTAACTGTCGGCTTTTTTCTGCTTTTTTCTGTACCCATTTATGCAGATTTTTTTTTTTTGGGAAATTTGTAGTTTGCTTAAGATTATTTAAGTTGTTGTTGAATAAATTTTTACCTTAACGCTTACGTTTGATTTGCGTTTAGAAGTAGTTTTGATCTGAAGTGCTCAAGGAACGGTTACTTGCCAAACGTTTATTCGATCTGAAAGTAATGGCTTTTGATGGTGAACTATCTATTATTGTTATCGATTTCAATTTCAAATTCTTTGGTGTTATCACCTTAAACAAATTTATTATTAGATAATGCTACAAATACAAATTTACTATCTTCAAGAAAGTTTTTAAGAACTTTTATGTCTATTCATAAACAGGCAACAGCAAACTTCACAACAGGGTGTAACACTTAAGAAAAATTAAACAAAAGGTATTTTTTTACTATTAGTCTCAGAAGACATCATTATTTAGTTTGTCGAGAGGGTGTAAAGTTGTTTTTCTCTCCTAGTAGTCAATAATGATTATAAACCAAGGGAGATAAAGTGCTAGAGCTGAGTGGATACCGACATTTACCAGTGTTGCCTGATACGAATATATTTGCAATTTTTATGAACGATAGATATAAGTGTTGACGGAAAAAATAATGTCCGAAATTAGGTGCACTAGAAATACCTAATAAACAGTTTATTTAATATTTGTGATTTCAAGGCAAGTTTGTTTAACACCGCACATCAAATTTACTACAAATTTCATCAAATTTACTTTTCGACAATAAATAAAGACACGTTATGTTTAGCTTGGATGTGTGCTCGTTAAATAAGGTTATATTTTTATTTGACATATAATAAATTAATGTGCTAGTAGTAACAAAAATTATATATAAACTACGGTAGAGAAAACTATTATAACCTCGCATCTTGAGCACTAAACCCGCTCGGCTATAAAAAGTGTTTTTTCTACCTTGGTGTATAATGTACTATTATTTCCTATTTATTTATATATTTAAATTCTATACGAAGTATAAGAAGTGTATAATAATAAATTGGGCCTACAATAATAGCGGTTTTTAACTTAAAGTGCAATGTTATTTTTATTTATCTTCTGTTTGCTCATTGACAAAGTTTTAAAATATCTATAAATTGCTGCATTTATTAAAAACTTTTCGCATTAACAGACAGTAACAGTGGCGGGCCTCTATTTCGTTCTCTTCATTTAAAAATAAGCAGTTTTTTATAATTTTTATCTATAGATTATGTATATAAAGACAGCTGATGACACATATAGTTTTAACGCCACTATTTAAGTTTTATAGTTTTAAGTTCTAGAAGACATTCAATAAAGAATTAAGTAAAACAAAAGCATGAAATAGCCAAGTTTGTCAATTTTAGAGAAAAACTGTTTATGCTGGTATCGTTCTAGAGATACAGTAATAAAAACGCCAAAAATGCTTAAAGTAATAGTTTTTCACCTAACGTATTCGGGAAGATAAATTTCTCGCATGAGCACATTGTTTGCAGCTCGAACAAAGAAAGTGCTGCATTAGTGCAAATGTTAATGGAGTTGGCGATTTTATTGACAAACACAGTGTGTCATTTAAGATTACTGAAAGGTAGCGAGTGTTGGCATAATTGCTGAAGGGCAAATATCTCAAAACCGGTATACAGCTTCTTGACGTTGTTGTTCAATTGGAACAGCTTACGCTGTAACTAATTAAAACAGTCTTAAAAAACAAAACACATATTCTTAAAATAAAGTTATATAAATAAATAAACTTTACTGACTTAAAAATATTTATTTGTTTTATAACAAAACATACTTACAAGGTAGCGTAACTTTTGTTGTTGGTCTTGAAAATGGTGCAGTTATGGTATGATTAACTGTCACAGTAGAATTGTGTTTTGCGGCTACTAAAATTTTTAACAAACGTTAAGTAAATATGTTTTGCTAAAACTTGATGCAACAACTTTTTAGAGAAAGATTATAAAAGCAGGACCTCAAAAAGTAGTAAATGTTTAAAATATAATACATATGATGAAAATAAATGAATGATTATTTTTTTTGCCTTTATTGGCTTTTTCCGCTGAGTATTTACAGCTCTTTTATCGTAACTTCTGTTGTGTTTCAGTTATCTTGAACACAATTTAGATTGTGTCTCAATCTTTAAAAGTGTTTTTTTGATTGTATTCTGTGTTTATTCCTTACACATTTCAAGTACCTTAGACGTAGAGCTGCTGCTAGTCTCTCGGTTGTTTAAGATTTTTTTTCTATAAACGCATTTGCGCAGCCATACAAAATTGCGGCAAAACAATTTTGCAATTTGCTTGTTTTTGTTCAAAAGTTGCAAGTCTTTCCTTTTCTTATACAGCAACAGCATCTTCATCTATTTGATTTTGAAAACCAGCTTTTTTCTCTTCTTGGCGGGTAAAATAAACTATTCAATTTAGATAAATAACACACATTATTACCTAGTATATTATTAACTGATTCTGTTGCAGTACGCACTACTACAAATTTTGATTTTTGAACCCGAAATGCAACAATAAAATAAACCACATTTAATTTTTGGTTACATGACACGAACTAACTGTTTAAATTAGCATTATTTTATACTTTTTTAATAGATTCTTTATAACGTATTTTAGCCCAATAGAAAGGTTTTACAATGTTTTTTCAGAGCACCGCGACGTCGCTGGTTGTTTAAAGATCGAAAATCAGAGTACCTAAAATACCTCAGAAATTATTGTTTATTTAGTTTTTTATTTACAATGCATTTTTTTTGTTTTTAATCATTGGTTCTAACCTGAGAAGGAGTTGAACAGCGTTTTTTTATCTCAGGTTATTTAAAATTGTTTTATCTTACGGTGGAGAGATTATGAAGTATGGGTAACATTTGAGTATTTTACACCAATTCCCCCCTGCTGGTTCTGGACAAACTTCGTAGGTAATGTGTAAGTTCATATTTTTTTATGTTTGGTTTTTTAAAATTGAGCGCCTCGAAGCAGTTTCAACGCTAATAATTGTTGTCCATTCTTGGGATTGTCACGACTGTTTTTTTTTCTTTTTTTAATTTCATTGTTTTTAAGACCTTAAAATTAGTCAATATAGTGTCTGTCAACTTTACGTAAGTTTTCACTTACCTCTATTTATTTTTGTCAAAACTTTATATACGAAACATTTTATAAACAATTTGCGAAAATGTAAACATGACTTTTTGATTGCTGCGGTACTACTTGTTAAAATAACAACAAAAGTGCATGTTCTAATTAGGAAATGAGTATTTTTGACTTACAGTCTTTAAATTTACACAGTAACAAAAGGTGAATTAACTATTATAAGGTGTTAGCGAAGCTCGTTGATTGACTACAACGGTGCTTGTAATGCTTTCTCCATTATGTCTCTCTTTCTAATTATCTACCACTTAAAAATTACACCCGTTTAAAAAATTGCATATAGTGTAGACGTAGATAATCATAAGTTAAGAATGTTATCAGAGTTTTTTGCCATCAAACCGTAATAAGAGCTAATAATTGTAAGAAATCAGTATTAATTTATATTTATGCTGTTTCGTTAAATTCTATTTATAAGGCCACTCTATAACGAAAATTCAGAAACTCACTCTAAATTGAAAAATACTTTATATTAAGTAAAAAATTGTTAAGTATTTTTTTTTTAGAATTATTTATTAAGTCTTAAAGTTTTAGGTGTATCTTACATTTAATTAGTGATATGTAATTGCCTAATCTCCTAAGTTTAGCTAACCACAAGATTTTTCCTAAAAACTGTTAAATTTGTCTTAATTTATGTGACTTGTTTACATTAAAAATAAAATAACAATAATTTTTATAATGAAATAATCTGCAGCCTAGAAATGTTTACCGAAAACAGTACTTGATTTTGAAATCACTTTACTTTCCATTCTACACGATTTAATCTACAGGTCTTCTATTATTGATCTGTTTTAGATTTTGTAGTAAGTAACTGACGCTGTCGCTAAGTTTGGTTTCGGTTTTGTAAATATATTATACAATTATCAATGGGACAATAAGGGTCAGTCATGAATTTGAACCATTTTTCCATTTGAGTTAAGAACGATGCTGTTGTCTGATAATCTAAATTTATCTTATTTTTCATATTATAGTACGATATGGCTGCTGCCACGTCATGGCTTATTAATGCCACACTTGAACTAACGTTCATATTATCAAAATGAAAAGAGTTAAAAACACTTTCTCTTAATAATAAGCATAACCTTATCACATCATTTTTTTTAATCTTAAATATATGTTTGGTCGGTTCACAACTCACAAGGTTGGAAAGTAGACCATCTATCTTTTATATCTTTCTTATTTTTCATATCACATATTTTTCTACAATCGCATTATATAAAAAAATTTTTATAATTTTTTGTAAAACCGCCAGCTTTATTTTTGTAAACGTCTATAGGTTCCGGTGTAAAAAATAATTCATTATTAGGTACACAGGAATGCTAAATACAGTTTTTGATTTCAGTGAGTTTTCTAGCAGCCAAACCTAATTTTTTTCATAAACACTGATTTTAGAGACCTATGTCGTTACTGCTGTAATTGTAATATTTATTTATCTGTACTCATCAAGTTTCCAGAAATTTTGTTTTCATCTTTATGATACTCCTGCTAACGTAAAGGCTAATCCGTGTATGGCCAGCTGATTTGATAAATCCTTGCTATTAGATGTGCCAATTGTAGGTCTGCCGACCTACTATTGATAAAAAATTAATATACAGCAGTCTACTTTTAATGACCATTTTGTCAAATATTAATACTGCGTGTTTTTCTTTGGGTTTAAAATTTTCCATCTGCAAGAAATGTTGGATAAAAATGAGTCAAAATATTGTGTACATGATTTACATTTAGTATTTGTTTATAAAAAAAGTAAAATACTTAAACTACTGACTAGCCACTAAGAATTTCATATGACCAATAAACAACAAATAAACAGAGATTAGGTTTAACAACTTGCTACCACTAAGTACTACTTCTTAGCTTTAAAATTTGTAGTACATCCAGGATACCTAATTTAAATTTCAAATTCCACAAGAGATGTTGAAGCGTCTTGATGCTGGGATAAGACAGCTTATGATTTAGAAGTTTTTAGTACCCTTCAGTTCCACAAGCCGAATATAATTTCAACCTTTTAATTATTGTGTCAACTGTGTTTCTTTACGTTTGTCCATTTTTAAAAACTCTAGTTGATTCAAATTAAAATTTTTTTCGAGGTTAATAGGTTTTTTTGGTTTGAGTTTTTTTTAATAGCGGCATTTTCAGAATAATAATTTCATGATTTTTCTCAAAGAAGCCACCAGATTTTTGTTATTTTTAAAAGACGTTAATAGTTTATTATCTAATTCGTCATAGTCATTTAATTCCGCATTTGTAGGAATTTAAGGTAGCCTACGATCTTTTGCGACATTGTTTTTACACAAAGTAACACAGCAATTATGCGGCATTTTTTGCTTTTACTACAACTTGATCGAATTAACAACACTGGTCTAGGTTCTTACAAAAACGCAAAAAAAAACAGAAAGAGGTCAATGAAAAATTCAATAGAATTTAAAACGCGGCTACGCCAAACAAAATACAAAACAAGTCAGAGCTGCTGTTCTGTTAGTAGCATAGAGTACTCGGGAGGAAATATAAGTACCTACATAAGATGAGTAAGTTTTGATTTTGTTTGACTAATATTTTTAATATTAAATTTATAATTAGAAGAGTTTAAGACGGCAGAGAACGGATTAATTGCTTAACAGAACCCTAAATAACTTAGAGAATCTCATAGAAAAATTTTAAGTCAATATTATTTAGTGAAAGATTTAGAGTTGTTTTCTATGAATTCATAATATATTGTAAAAAGGTAATTATAGTCGAATGTATTTTATAAATTGTTAAGATGTTTATTAGCTAAGAATGGACAACTGAATCATATGCTTTTTTATAATCTATGAAAACTGAATAAATATTCCTATTACATCTACGAGCTTATTCCATGACTACACTATCTATTACAAGTTGTTCTTTGCATCCAAATGATCCTTTTATACATCTTTTTTGTTCCTCATTTATTATGTTATTTTGTAAACAGTACTCATAAATAAAATTAATTATGAAAGAAGTCAAAATTTTATATAATGTTGGAAGACAAGTTATTGGTCTATATTTTGATGGATTTTGGGTAACATTATCTTTAGGTTTGAGAAAAGTGACCCCATAAGTTAAAAACTAAGGAAAAGTGTTAGGGTTTTTAATAAAATTGTTAAAGGATCACAGAAGTTTGTAATAAATATAAGTGAATTTTTTTAGCCAAAATTATGAATTTTATCAATTTTAGGGTGTTTCCAGTTATGAGATTTGTTGATCGTATCGAGTAAGTTTTAATATAAAATTTCTCAAAGTTGGTCATGATATTTTGATTTACAGTTTTTGTTTTAATAAATTCTATCCAAGGGGCAGATGTGTTAAAATCTCTATCCTCAGACCAATGTGTTGCCAAAATGATGTAAGTTCTTTTAGGTCTAGAGGTCCATTATTAGATTTTTGTAAACGATTTAAATTTCTATAAAAAATTTTTTCGTTGTTATAAAACTGTAAACTGTGATACTTCCTAAGATTGTTTTTTTTATATCGTTTCAATCTTTTTGAGTATAAAGATTGTTTCCGTACTAAAGTGTTTTTAATTTCTAAAAGAGTAGAATTACATTCTTCTTGTTGGATCTTCCTGGTGAGTTTAAATGAAAATTGGAAATGAATTACCCACTAACACCAAACTTCATCAACTAAAATAACCACTAGTGAAAATAGTGAATATTTTTAACAAATAAATATTACACTTTTTGTTAAACTTTTTAGGTAGTAACAAAAATTTGTTTGCTGGTTGCGTAGAAATCATGTGTAACTCAATTTTGAGGATCTGTATTTTTAATATAAATTGGTTCATTGAATAGTCTTCCAAAAACAACTCGAATTAAAGTTGAGTAGAATATTTTTTCGGTGGTATCACTTATGGTCATTTCACATAGAAAAATTTTAAGGAAATGATCATTCTTGATACCACCACAAAAATATTCGACATAATTTTGACTACTCGTGATATTATAACTGACAATTTCTGGGTTCTAAATATTAAGTGGTATTTTTGTTATATTCTTATCACAATTTAGGTTACTTATATTAAATATTGACTTAGTTTTGAGAGATAAGAGACAACTACTTTTATCTAAATTGTTGGAAACTAAAGGAAATTCAGTTTTGAGAGATAAGAGACAACTACTTTTATCTAAATTGTTGGAAACTAAAGGAAATTCTAACTCAAGTTTAATTTGTTCTAGATCTCTTCAGGTATGTAATTGTTTTTGACTATTGCTCGTCTTTAGTCTGCAACATTTTGAACAGTCACTTGGAAGTTGGGGTACTCACTCTTAAATGTTTTATAAAGAGGTGTACCTAGGCTTATAGACGAGGAAAATTAAAGCGGTGAGAGGCAAGGGAATGAAGCGATGTAGCATATGCAATCTGCTAGGTGCATCCAGCTTCTTAACCAGAAACATGAGGATAAACATTATTATTATGTATAATTTAAATCTCAACAAAGTTAACAATTGATGCACGAGAATAAATAAAGGAGACAACACACAACTGAAAAATATATAACATTTTTTTCTATCTTTATGAAAATTTTGCGTATGTTTACAAAGTATTCAGTTACAATAATAATAATTATATTAATTTATAATTCATATTAACTTATGAACTGCATCAAAATTAAACAAATTTTTTGATATCATAAAAAAAACGTTCAATTAAGTTAAAGGAATTTAAAAGTACAGCCTATTTAGAAAAAATTTAGTTTACAAATTTAAGATTAGTTTCGTATGTATTTTACTTTCCACAGCAGTGTACAGTAATGTCTTTTACAAAAATATGCTTCTTGAATCAATTGAGTTATCGACACTAAAATAAAAAAGTGGGCTATAAGAAACCTTATTAATTTCCACTAAACATAATAGCTTTAGTAACCAATTGCCGCTTTGAACTTGGTTTATCTATTACCTTTTTACAAATGTATAAATATATTTTTTGGCAATTGTTCTTAATAGCATAATTAAATGATTATTTAGTAGAAACTAATTTTAGTAAACACGTGAAGTTAAATATTCACTGATAAATTTGTTTTTCATATAATCACCAACGCTTTCGAATAATGCTTGCCTAATACATTTTTTGCCAATTTCACATACTTGCAAAACATTATATGATGGGTACATCAATTCTCACCTGCCTTTTGTTGCAGTTAATAAACAAATACTTTTATTGGAATAGTCAATTAAAGAATTTACAAAATTTGCTCTATAGCAAATAAGGTGTTTTGTAATTATCTTCTTCTAAACGATAACTATGAGTGGTGAAATTTATTCTTTGTTTAGAAGACAGCGTTTTACAATGTAAAACAGAAATTTTTTCTAACGGTATGTAACTACTTTTATGATGTGCCTTAATTTGCAAATGAAGTAAATTATTCTATAAGCGGAAATATACTGTTTTGCGGTCGGATTGTAATTGTTACATCCATAAGTCCTTAAAATTCCAAAAAACAGTATAATATGGTTCTGACTAAATTTGTGCGTTGAGATATAATCTAATACTTTTTTTATGTTTTTGGCAAATTTTACCAAATATTATTTCTCACCTTTTAATACATATTAAAAAGCCTAAAAAAACAGTTTTTCGCCTACTATTTATCATCAATTGACTATCTCTACTCGTTTTTAAATTAGAGATATAATTAAAACAAGTGTTTAAGTAGTGAAAAATTTTTCTATAATTATCTACGGTAATAGTTTTATTAAAATTTAGTTGCAATAAGTTTTTTGGGTTAAAGATATTGAACAAATCATCTATAAATTTGATAAAATGAATTGTAAGCTCACAACCTTAAAACTCCAGCAATTTAAATTTATTTATTAAATAAATTAATGCATCTGTTAGGGCTAAGCGATTTTTATTTTGAATAATTGATAATCGATTGTTTTGATTATCGATTATTCAAGTTCTCGATTATCAATATTTTAAATAATTGAATATGTATTACTTTAATTAATTTTTGTTGATTAATTGATGATCTTGATATTATTTGCTTTTTCTATCATTCAATAAGCCTTTTATTTTATTAAGCTATTTAGTGAAATATCTCTGCTAAAGTTATTTCCAAGAAAAACTGAAAAAATTGATAGAACGGCATCTTTTTTAAGCTTTTTAACATTGACAACTCCGGTGGAAACAATTTTTTGTAAAATGAATCGAGCAAAGTAAAGTTCTGTCTTTGGGTTAGTTGTTACCGCTTACAGCCTTTATCCTATTTTCTTGCAATTCCTTGTTTTTGGGAAACCTAAATTTTATTTATTCGGTTTTTGCTAGTATCTACAGGTAGCATCTGCCAGTAAAATAAGAACTCAACGATAAAAGGATATTTTTGGAATAGTTCTGTTTCTCTACTTTTAATGCTTAAACGCCACAAAACACCATATAAACACGAAAAACAACAGAATCAATCTTGCTTTCTATATTTCAGGTTGCGTGTACCAACATGGCGATAAGCTGCGCATGCGCAGTACAACGGCTTTACAAAAATGTCCTCTAACCAGTCCTCCATGGTTATTACTTATTAGTGACAATTGCTTGCTACTGGTAATAATCACGTGACAAATCGCAACTGACAAGTGAAGTTAAATCGAAAATGTCATTTATGAAAAGAAAACCTAGGGAAGAATAAAAAGTAACTAGTTGCGTGGCCATATTTGTAGTAAAAATCATTGTCTCTCACTCTCTTACACACACACTCAGTAAAATATAACCATGCGGTACTGTGTTCTGTATTTAGTAACTGTGTTTTTGACATATTTCTGGTTATCTCGTTTTCAGTCATTTTTGTTACCGGTGCCGTGACTGAAAGCAATGGTTTCATCGTTTCTCTATCGTTAAGTGTTAATTTATTAAAATCTATAATCGTAGTCAAAAGAACGAAATAAATTCAATTTCTACCGTTTATTGATAATTAAGGAAGTTTTAAATATCATGGTACAAAGTTATTTGAAGTAATTTTAACAACTTTGATAATTTTGCATAACGTGCTTGGCAAATAGTGTTCCCTTGTTCTAAAGCGGCATATTACCCTCACCGAGGTATAATAAAAAGTTTAACTTACGTCTACTAATTTTAATTTATTATATTAAACTTTTTTATGATTGTTTTGTATGACTGGGTATCGGGTATCTATTTTATGACTATCTCTTTTACCACTGTCTATGCTTATGTTATACCGTTAAGTCCACATTGTGACTTTTTTTGGCTTCGGAATTACGTAACTTATACTTAATTAGGCAACACTACCAGCAGAAGATACTTGCTATTTCACAGAGCACTCAGGAAAATTTCTTACGTCTTTGCTCCGAAACCTGAAATCTCAAGGTTAAATTTTTAATCTTAAAAATTGTTTATTTAAGTATATTTTTCTTTATTATTAGTCAGTAATAATTTTTTTAAGATATATTTTTACATCTTTTTAAATATTTAATTTTTATCATTGTGATTTTTTAAAAATTTACGTGTTCGAATTTTTATTTTATACCTTTTTTAATTTTTTTTGAAAATTTTTCTGATACAATAAACAAAAAATGTAAAAAAAACATTTATTTTAAATTAAGTGTCTTACATTAAGAAAATACATATCTATTTTTTGTAACACATAATAAAATAAATACTAAATTTATATCTTCAAAATAAATTTATAACTCAAAACAATAATATTTAATTTATTATTAGTAATATTTATAACTGTACTTTCTGTTGTTCCAATTTTGCAATAGGCTACCAATTAAAGCAAATAATATTATTTAACAAAAGTAAGTTTTTTAGAATGAAGTATGGCATTACATGTTTCTACATGTAACCTATTGCGTGTTTTAGATTTAATAAAACTTAATGCTTAAGCATTTTGTGAGGCTTTATTTATAAAAATTTCTGACATTATTCCATGTGTTTAATCTTTGTGAAACTATTTGAAAAATGATTAAATTATTCTTAACAAAACTTTGCAATTTATTTTGAATTTTATTTTGCCGCTGTTAAAAGACACAAATGGATGAAGTGACAAGTACAACCAATAAAAAATAATTCTAAAATTTTTTGAGTTTGTATACTAGATTTACAACCCATCATTACAGAGATGTTGTTTGCCGCATATTCTAACATTTGGTGGAGGTCTAAATCTTTTTTTTTTGAACAAGTTTATTACACTATTGTATATATACATATTCTGTGTCTGCTGCCAAGACTTCTATAAAACAAAAAAAATAATCTTTTACTTTACTGTTATAAAAAAAATATATTTTTTGATAGAAGTATCTATAGTTTGGTCAATTTTTTTTAATTGAACATGTCATTTACTTTACTCTATTTTTTTGCACTTTTTTGCAAGACACTGTGTTGTAATAACTATAGCCTTTGCTCTGCACTGCATATCTTTTGCAATATTTGAGTCTAAACAAATCGATTTAACTAAAGATATTAAATGGTCCATAAGCAACAACAATAAATTATGTTTATGTAAAAATACTACTGCTTTAAATTTAGAGGCGTATGCGTATATAATTTTCTGATTATTATAAATTTTTATTTTATCTTGGAGGATATATTTCTCTATTTTCTTGGAAGTTTTTCTAATAATATTCATTTTTTATATGATATTCTAATTACGACGCCGTTTTACATGTGTAACGCTTGCTTCAATTGACTTGCAAAAAATTTAGCAATGTGGTTAATTATTTTCATTAATTAACTAAAAACTAAACTTATTGAGCTACTCTTGTTTAAATTTTGGTTTATAACACTTTGGTTGTTTTTTTGGTCTACGAATCTTGGTTTCTGGTTTGTTATTATTGTTATTTTTTATGTGCAGCAAGTCAAAATCTGTGGCAATCACAGGTGTTACAATTTCTACAGAAATTACAAAATGTGGATAATAAATATTGGTTAAATTTGCCGGTTTACTCAATTTAATTAAATACCTAAAAACATCGATTTTATTATATACAGAGATATAATTTAGAAACTTACCTAATTATATTCACTAAATTAAAATTTTTGCATTAAACAACAAAAGTTGCTAAAATTTTGTCTTAAAATGTGATAACCTAAAGTGGTTACATCATACTAAAGTGTAACGTAAAACGGTTTTGATTTGTCTGAATTTTAACTTTAAATTATTGTTTTTGTTGGTTAATCCAATGAATGTTTTTATATTGCAGTTTTTGCATTTGCTATTAGTCAATGGTTAACGGTTAACCGTTTTTTTCTCTTCAGTACTAATACTAACCGATAAAATATTACTAACATTGATGCTGCCACTTGTCAAAAACAAAAATTTTAAGAAAGTGAGTAAAACATTTTTTTGTTTTGTTTTTAAAAAGACGAGGTTGTTTGTTAACAAAGTTTTAGTATTTGTATTGTTTACTGTTTTTTAAGCATTTGTTGACAGTTGGCTTTTTAGGGAGTTGTTACTTTAACTAAGCATTCCTAGTCTGCTTGCACTCTGTATCGACCGAGGATTTCCTGGTTTACTTGTTTTGTTTCAATTTCTTATTTTTTTGTTATGTATTTTGGTTTCTACAATAACTTCAATGCTGTTTTGCATTGTTTTCTTATTTTTGTAGCTATTTAGCAAAATTTTTTTGATGTTGCGATTAGTCCTCCTCTCTACAAATAATTCTTGTCTAGGGCGGATAGTCTCGTATCTTTGGAAGGGAAAAAATGCGTGCTTTGCTGTTTTTTCCTTTGCTGCAATATACACATCTGTTGTCATCTGCTTGATGAATTTTATGCAGATATCATCGAAAATTGTTATGACCCGAAAGTATTTGGATTAGGTAATAATTTATCTATCCTGCATACTTTTTTTTTCTTGATCACATAAAGCTTGCCATTTTATGATAGACTGTTTACACCCTTGTGTGTTGTGTGTTCTATCTCTTACTTTTCTTGTTTCTTAAATCCTGAAATTTTTTATGACCTGAGCGGAGCGGAGCGAAATATGCAAAGCATACTCGAAAAACTGCCTTTTTTAAACATTTATCAGCCTTTGCTTAGATTTTTTTGTTGACAGTGTTGTCGTATCACAAATAATTGCCGCATTCATAGTCACTAATGTAGAGACTCATTGACCGATGGGGTGTGGTAAATAAAAGATATTAAACGTAATACATATTATATTGAAATAATTGTCAGGAGCATAATAGCAGCGGATATCTTATATAAGTTCTAACTGCGACTGTGTGGCGAAAAAAACCAGCAGCAAAAGCACGTCGGAGAGATCTGACGTCATCTGGCGCAAAATTTAATTTAAAATAGAAACTGAATACATTTATTTTGCTATTTTTGACAGAGGTCTTTTTTTTGAAGGCAATGGTTTTTTTACGTTTGACCTTAGTCTTCTAAGCATTGCCACAATTTTATTTAAATATGCTGATACTTTTATCAGGTGTGACGTAAAAAACATTCTCTAGTCCCTGTGAAATTTTCGGTATTTAACCTCTTTTTTGAGGTCTTGGTTGAACATTTTCTAATGTGAAGATAATAATCACATTCTTCATTTTTTTTGTTAATAAAACAGTTTTTATTTTTTTGTAGCTAGTTTTTTTTACCTTTTGTGCAATAATACTGGACGTCATTATAATAGTGCTCACCAAGTCTTGTACACGCTTTTCTACCCCTACTACTGCTAAGTCATCTTTATATTGATGCGGTTAAGGTAGAACGGTATAAGTGCTAAAGAAGTTAAAATAGACATATCTGTATTATTTGAAAGCTAATAATTTTGAAGCAAATTTAGTGCAATTTTTATAACGGATCAAAAATTTTACATAATTTTTTTTTCAAAAATCTACCTGCATAAGTGACTTTGGCGCTAAATTTAATAAGCTGGTTAGGTTTTTTATTATATTTTTACGTATTCAGACGTACGTCAATTTAGAACTAAACTTATATTTTAATTTAATTTAATGCAATAAAATTTAAAAAAATTACTTGTTGATTATGCCATATAAGCTAAATTAAAAAATATAAAAAATATAGAAACCGAGCTGCCATAAGTAAATTTTTTTTATTTTTAATTAATTAGCAATTGGTAAATTAATTTTTAAATAAAATATACATTTAAAAATATCTGATAAAAAGTAATTTTTATTTTTACTTTTTTACAGAATTACATTTAAAACACAAACATAACTAGATAGTTTTTAATACTCATGTAAAATAAGTCAAACGGCGCTTATAGAGTTCTAAATTATGTTTGTTGATGTGCCATTAGCAAAACCTTTTTTGAAACCTTTAGAGGTAGAATTTCGTCATATAAGATGTTCCATAAGTTTGGTCCTAGAATGACTCGTCTATTTTTTATGTCTATACTCTTATCAAATAAGTAACTGCTTACTATTTTCCTTAAGTATTTAAAAATGCTCTTTTTTTAGAGCTTTTATTATACATACATATATTCCCAATTTGTTAAGTTGTAAGTATTTCGCATGTCACAAGTGAAAGAAGCACACAATTTCCTTACTTGTTATCTGCAATAATAAGCTCACTTTACCAATTTTATAACTTTCTCTTCGGCATCTAGCGTAAACTTGGTTACTTAAAAATTATTTGTTTTGCGCTCATGCTTCTATTTTTCTTTAACTTTTTTTAAGTTTTGTTAAAATTAGTTGTTCGTAAAGCTTTTCTAGTACATTTAAAAGACAGACGAAATAATAGTCTTTTAGTTGTTTTCTTTTTTTTTTGAGCAATACTACTTAAGCTTTTTGTTATTTCTAAGAAAAATTTTCAATGGTATGTTTGGTTTAGAATTTGGCTCTGCTCCAATATTTGAGTGCTAGCAAGTTTGGTTTTTTTTGTCTAAAAAAAATAAAACATTTTTCGTTTTTTCGTATTGTTTTCTAGGCTTTTTATTTTAATAGTACTAGTATTTAAATTATCTAGCACCATCTTAAATAAAATACCACTATTATTTTTTATTTTCATATTTCTCACAAATTTAAGTTTATTATTAAAATAGTCCTAACCAAAAAACTTTTCTAGATATGGAAATCTAAATTCTTCTACATTGTTTGTGAATGACACTTAATATCTTGCTTGTTTTTTATATTTTTATGTATCTTTTTACACTAAATTATTATTATACGTAATTAACATTTTGTATATAAAAAACACTTTACTGGACGTTCACCGAAGTAATGCTGGGTAATTATTTTTTAATAGGTTTAGCCTCAGTATTCATTTTGTTTTTGTTTTTAAAGCGTGAGCTTTATTCGGCTACCACCTTATAAATAATCTTTTATCTACTTGAAAACCTAATCAAAGACTTTAATTTAGCGCCGCCTTCGGTTGACACCAAAGACAAAATTGCGTCACAGGAGCCGCCTTTGATTAACACCAAAGACGATATTGCGCCAAAAACGCTTTCCTTCTTTTTTACTAAATGTCGTGTTTTTGGCGCTCTCCTCCGTCAAGTACCGACAATCTTGTCCTAGTTTTTGCGCTCCACATCATGCCGATAAATTGTTCCATGCTAGATTACGTAAAATTTTCGATGTAAGGACAGCAAAGAAGTTATTTGTGAAATAATGGCAAATAATCCGTTAAAAACAAATAACATAGAGTTAACAATTATTTGAAAGTATATCTAAAACTATAAACCAAGCAAAGTTAAGCAGTCGTTTAAAAATTTTATCAATAAAATATTTTTTGTATTTTACATTCTAACGTTAAGAGTTTGCACCGGTGTATTATGTGGTGTCTACATTAAATTTTAAAATTAATATTTACAAAATTTTGCGCTGTAATGACGTCATGGCTTTTGGAGTTTATTGTTACACATTATCATTAGCATCCTATTTGTCAGTGTATAATGGTTAGTCGCCGCTTAGCTTAAATGGCACTTGCGTC
Organism: Tribolium confusum; assembly: GCA_029207805.1. Lineage (NCBI taxonomy): Eukaryota > Metazoa > Arthropoda > Insecta > Coleoptera > Tenebrionidae > Tribolium > Tribolium confusum. The sequence continues at coordinate 20,254,500 of JALGAY010000008.1, read as the reverse complement.
TACTGTGCTCTCTATTCACCGTGGATATAACAACCTCTTTCTGGAAAGGGTTTATAGGCGACAAAACTGCAAAATGTCGGCGCAAATAAAAAAAAGCAAGTGAGGTTAAATACGCTGAAATTAAGAGATAATAAACTACGAGAATGAGCGCGCTAACTAGTTTACCAGGTTGTGAGTGAGCAAAAAATCTAAATGTTTATAGCTGTAGCTCAAAATCTCTACATACGCCATACGACACAAAATTAACAAAAGTATAGACAAAATGGATGTGATAGATCTTAATATAATTATCATGTCAAACAGGATTTCTTGGATTATAATTGCTAGGCGGTGCTTTACATTGATTATAAAAAAACCTGCTTGTTCCAAAAGTAGCTTGCAATTACTTTTTTGCTTGCGTTGTTTAGTCGCCTTATTGGGCAAATTAGGGCACTACTAGCGATGTCTTCGGTTACCACAAAAGTAAAAATTGCGCCATGGGCGCCACCTTCGGTTGACACCAAAAGCGAAATTGCGCCACTGGTGTTAGTAGTAGAGAGTACTATTATTTCTCCGCTTTATAAAGTCAAAACTTGTTATTACTCGTCAAGTAGCCAGATTTTTATCTTATTCTGGCAAACCATTACTCTTCAGCTGGCAGTCGGTTGCTGAACTAGATAATGGTTTTTAGGTGGAAGGCTGTAATGCACAAATTATTTATCTATAGCGACAGTTGTGATTTAGTATTTCAAATGTTCGAATTAGGAAATTCGCACTCTATCTGCTTCTAAGAAAAACCTTTTTCGGAACATTTTCTGTTAGAGTTTTTTTTTAAGAAAGTGTTAGTGAAAATATCCAAAACGTCATCTGTCAATAAACGTTAAAAAATTAATGTTATCTCACAACACTTTTAAACGGTTAAGTATTGTTACATTATATATTTTTAAATCACCCACCATGTGCTATCTTTATACCATAATACAATAATTACTAAGATCGCTACAAATAAGGTGTTCTAAACACGTTGTACTCATTGCCGTCACTCAGAAACGTACGACGTGGTAGTAGAAAGACAAAAAATGGTAACTGACGCTTTATTAATGCAAATGCAAATATGTAACAAAAAAAGCCAATATTTCAAGGTAAAATATAAATGCAAAAGTGCATTTCTGTTTTATTATCACATCTGAATAGTGTAACAAAATTTTAGAGAAATTTAGATTAAGTCTGTTAATGCCAAAACACCTTTTTTTACAAAAATTTAATTGTATCGATTGCAGTTTTATTTTACGTTTCTATCATTCTCTACAAAATTATAGATTTTGAACAAAGAAATAAATTTATGTAATTATGTAACATTAATATAACTTTCTAATTAATTTTTCGTATAAAAAACAATTTACTGAGTGTTCACCGAATTGGTGCATGGTAATTGATATTGCCATTTAAATGTAACCTCAGTATAATTTTTTTAAGTGTAAGCTTTATGTGGTCACTATCTCAAAATTAATCTTCTATCTACCTAGGAACCTGATTAAAAACATTCTACAACACTCACAAGAAAAACTCAGGAAAACTTACTGTTTGTCTAAGAGTTTGTCTGTACTAATGATTTTGGAACATTTAGTTGAGGACCACTTTTACACACAAAAGTAACAAGGATACCTTAGACTAAAAGTTTAGATTTCTAAACTGTTTTTTTTTACAAAAAAAAGCCGTAAAGTTAGCCACACACCGAGGCCTACACCCATTGGGTGCAATTTTTGTAAGTAGCACTATTGCCCTGTGCTTTTAATAAAGTTTAGTACCTTGTCTGCAAGAGCCTTTTTGATAGAACTAGGCTTCAGATGTTAGGAGCACAGATGCAGATCTCTGAAGTCTGCAAATGCAGGGCAGTAACAGAGAATATAAAAAAAAGTTTTTTATCTTTAACACAACCTCTACAAACGTCGTCTTTACTAAGACTAATAATGTGCAAGTCTTTTTTTAGTTAACAGTGTTCTGTGTACATGCCTACCAATAGCTGAAGGTCTCTAGGGTTAAAACACATCAGATCATTAATGCTTGTTTTGTCCTGCTTTTTAATAAAAAACCTAGATTACCGCATGTCTTCTTAAAACTGCCATTCAAAAAAATGGTAAGTTTTTATCTATTTTTATGGTGTATTTTAGTTGTCGTTTTTTGGGTAATGCCAAGAGCTGGTTTCGTCCTAATAAAATTTATTTGTAAACCTTCTCGAGCTAGAAAGTTAGCCCTTTCGTTAGTCTTTAGACCACAGTGTTCTAATACTCAGCAAAGTACAACCATTTTGTTGTTCTCGGCCTGTTCCTGTAATCTGGTGTGACATTTCCAGACAAACTTCGATAAGTACTTGTATAATTGCAAAGCCTGTAGCAAAATCTGTCTGTTGTTAAAAATGCAGATTTGCCTGTTTGACAAAGTTTTCTGCACGCACTCAGTCACACAAACAAATAAAATTATTGCTTGGAATACGTCAACATACTTGCCTAAATATATTGTTTGTATGCCACTGGGCTCACATGCAGATATTCTTAAACTCGCTTTATTGAAGTGGATGCATGTGCAACGTTTTTTTTTTGCAATTTTGTAGCATGTGTTTTGAGGGACACCAGACTGTAAAGCTAACCGTGATACAGATGTTTGAGGATGTTCTTTAAGTCTTTCTCTCAAATCATTTACTACATCATCAGAAACTTGCGGTTATCCTAACAATTTTCTTTTATTTACATTCCCAGTTCTCAAAAATCTTTCAATTACACGGTGAATATGCTATATTAATGATGACTCTTGAACTTCGAAGTTTGGGTATGCAGCAATATACTCATTTTTACATGCCTCAACTAAATATGTCTATTCTCCATCAACTAATGTTTCATTGCGATAATAAGACATGACAATGAACGTATTTTGTTTCAAGGAATAAACCATTGCTAAAACAAGAAAATCAGTAAGCGAAAAAGTTTTACATACCTTGATTTACTACTTACTTTACAAATTATGTAATCCTGTGGATAAGTTTTGAAAAAACTGATTTGTTGATGTTATTTAACGATTTGAAAAACGAAAAAAGGCAAGTAACACGAAAAGCAACGAAAAACTCTAAAGAACCAGAGATCTGTCCGACGTCAAGGTCAGACTGTCAGACTTACAATCTTACAAACACTCGTGTTCACAGTGATCACTGTAAAACTTGCATTACCTGACAGAACTAAGTGTCGCTGTCACTATTAGGAGGAGACACCCAAAACCAAAAACGCGTGTCTCAAAAAAATCCAATTTCATATTTATTTTGCCTTAACCTCAATTTCTGACACTTGTGTCAGTTACGACTACAAATGTTTATTATTAACAGAAAGCGGCAAATCCTGGCTAATTGATTGTTGATTTTATTTCTCAGAAACTCACTTGATGGGACAATCATTTATAGATTCTCTCTATAACTTTAATGCTTGGATCTAGTGTAAAAAAAAGTCGATTATGTATCTTTACGTTTTATTTTAAGAACGTCTTACAAACATACTAATACCTAACAATTTTAAATTGATGCATATTGTTTATGTAAATGATCGTCTCTAGCAATCTTGCAGTAAAGAAATCTTCTCCTTTAAAGTTTTTTTTAAAGATCCAATCATTTTAAAATTCATTTATTACACCATTGTACTAATACACAACTGGCAAGTTAACCATTTACACGGTGTAATAAAATTTTGGTCATAATTAACAGCGTTGCTGTCGTAGTTACGTAGAGGCTGATCTAGGGCTAGGCGAAATACAAAGGTTGATCTAGGGCTAGGCGAAATGCAATAAAATTTGAAGTATTTGAAAAATTAAATTAATCAACTAAACAATAATTTCAGTTTTGCTAGTGTTATCTATTTTTGGTATATAGCTACCAGATATTTGTAACGGGTTTTTTGAAAGGTTAGTAGGTGTATAGGAACTACAGCACTGCTTCTGTGAGTTGTTATAATGGCAGATTCTAGTAATTTTAATTTTTATTACTAATTGTTGCTATTATTAGTTGTGGTAGTCTGGTTTGAGGTTGACCAATTAGCTGATAGCCTATTTCTCGTTGCTGGTTATGGTGGTATCTAATAAAGAATTTTCTGGAAAATATTTTTTTAATCACTACAGGTTTTGATGTAGACAAATAACCTAAGTTTATAAAATTATTTTCCTAGACTATCCTCTTTGATAATAAACTTAGGTTTGAAAATTTAAAAATTAGTTATTAATAAACTATCGTAGAGGCGTATCATTTTATTTGTTTTTTGTGAGTGATTATTTTTATGATTTCTAAGAAAAATGTTATTTTTGGGCGCTTTTTTTTATAAGCCATAAAAAAATGGTGGTGAGAGTAGAGGGTACTACTTTTTTTATCTTGAAAAACTTGTGAAAAAGTCAAATACAACCAACAAAATTTTTTTTTATCTTTTCCGATTTTTAAAGCAAAAACCTACTACTACCCGTCAAGTAGTCAGACTTTTACTATTTTATTTTGGCAAACTATTGCTCTTCAGCTAACAATCAGCTGCTAAATTGGATGGTGGTTCTAAAATTAAAGACGGCAGTGCACAAATTATATCTTTTTAACGACTGTCTTGGTTTAGTTCTTGAAATGATCCGATTAGGAATATCGCACTTTATCCGTTTGTTACAAAAATGTTTTTTTTTGGAACGTTTTTTATTATATTTTTTGTTAGAAGTTTTTTCTTAAAAAAAAGCATTAGTGTGAATATCCAGGACGTTATTCGTCAATAAACGTTAAAAAGTTTATGACATCTCACAAAGTCTTTGGAGGACTAAGTACTGTTACATCTTATATTATGCCATCTATTATGTGCTATCTATATACCATAATACAATAATTACTAAAATATCTACAAATATGCTGCTCAAATTTCCCATGTTGTTTGCAGTGACGTCACGCAGAAAGACAAAAAATGATAATTTATCCTTGATTGGTGCGAATGCATAAAGGTTTATTCCGAATTAGTTACATAAAAAAAATCTAAAGAAAACAGCCAACATTTTAAAATAAAATATGAGCGCAAAATATACATTTTTATATTTTTATTTCATTGTCACATCTGAATAGTGTAACAAAATTTTAAAGAATTTTAGCGTTGAGTCTGTTAATGCCACGCCAAAATTTTTTTTGAAAAAATTTAACTATAAAAAACACTTTATTGGACCTTCACCGAAGTGGTGCTGGGTAATTATTGTTACATAGGTTTAGCCCCAGTATCAATTTTGTTTTTGTTTTTAAAGTGTGAGCTTTATTCGGCTACCACCTTATAATTGATCTTTTATCTACCTAAAAGCCTAATCAAAGACTTCAAATTAGCGCCGCCTTCGGTTAATACCAAAGACGAAATTGCGCCACAAGGGCCGCCTTTGGTTAACAGCAAAGACGATATTGCGCCAAAAGCGCTTTCCTTCTCTTTTGCTAAATGGCGCGTTTTCGGCGCTCTCTTCCGTCAAGTACCGACAATCTTGTCCCAGCTTTTGCGCTCTACGTCTTGCCGATAAATTGTTGCATGCTAGATTAAGTAAAATTTTCGGTGTGAGTACAGCAAAGAAGCTGTTTTTGTTTATTAATTTTGTCTTTATTAAACTAAGTACCAAAATTTTTTTGTAAAAAAGCAATTAAACTTTATAAAAATATGTAGGTTAGTTGGCATTTTTTTTTATCTTGGGGCAGCAAAGAAAATATTTTAATTAAAAATACTTTACAAAACAGTTTTTGTTTATTGATATTGTAATTTTTCTGTAAAAAAGAAATTTAACACTAAATAAAGCTCGATAGGTAAAACCTTTTTAGCGTCAACAAATTAAGCAAAAAGCTGTTTTGGTTAAACATATTTACAAAACTGTTTTTGTTTATTGATGTTGTTTGTATCAAACTACTAAAAGTCTTTTGTAAAAAAAATAAACTTTAAATAAAGTTTAATATATAAAACTTTTTTAATGTAAATAAGTTAAAAAAATGGCTATTTTAGTTAAACATATTTACAAAATTGTTTTTGGTTATTAATATCGTTTTCACCAAACTAGAAAAACACTACGATTGACACCCAAAGCGAGATTGCGCCAGCGGCGCTGCCTTTGGTTAACATTAAAAGCATTATTGTGTCATGGGAGCTTTACCTTTTTTTTGCTAATCGTTTTTTCTGTCAAGTACCAACAGTTTTTTATGTAATAAATATTAAAAAAATTAATTGTATTTTGTGCATTATGGCTAGGTGTTCTATCCTGTTAAAAATATAAACTTTGAAGATATATTGGAATTAGTAGCAACACATTACTATTACATTAAGTTTACTTTCGACATTTTTTTTTGATAGTTTTTGGCACGTCTCCAAAGAACCGAATTCTTTCAAATTCTATCAATCGGTTAAATATTTTCTGACTTGACTGTCGTTGTTTCAAGTATTGTTTGACGTAACTTTGACTTGCTAGTAAATTATTTTTGTTTGTTTAAATATAAAATTCTAACATGTCATGGAAATCATCTCAGAACAATATAGAAACAATAAAAAAACATTCTTTTTTGGCAAGATGACAACAATTTACTTTGATTACTTTAATTTTAAATGATTTTTTTTATTTCAAACACATCTTTCATTTTGAATCACAATGTACAAACAACAATCTAATTTAAACTAAATTATTATTTGTAAGGTAAAAGTTGCTTCATTTGATTATAAATGTCAATAAGTTATTTAAAAACGGCTGTGGAGATTTAGTATTAATACTGCTCACTTAAAGATCTCCTAACCAATCATATTCGATACGAAAACTTATAAAATTTATAACATGATTTTTGTCTACCTAAATTGGTGTTTTTGCCTACTGTGCAATGATTTTATTATTATTTCCTACAAAATTTACATAAGGGTAGTATTTGGCTTTGTACAAGATTGTATTCTATAATTTGCAAAATTTTTGCAATAACTGTATAAAACCCGCTTTTTTAATAATTTAATTATAAGTTCTTATTTAAAAAAAAAATAGCAGTGAATATTTTGTCAGCTATAAGTCAGGTAAATCTAATAAGTACTTTTTTTTAAACACGTAAAGAATATTATATTAATTATAAAAATTTTGTTAATAATTCTTTATTACAAGCACAAGCAATTATAAATTTTTGCGTAGTTTTTTTTGTTTCTATTAAAAGGATATTTTTTCGTTAATATATCGCAGCCAAAACCAACACATCCTTCTTGTCAAGTTTTGCAAAATTAGTCATCATGCATGAGGACGCCTAAAAAAAATTATGTTATACCTGTAAATGACGACAACTTTTTGTGGAATTATTGAAGAAGTTTCTTGTTAAAATAAGGTAAAAAAGTTTTGATAAACAATTTTTTTTACCTTGCACATTTGAGACTTTTAAATACAAAATCAATTACAAAGCAAACAACTTTTTTAAAAGCTACGTTTGCAACTTCTCTTGTATTATGCCATGAGAATTTGGCTCGTTCGTTTATAGAGACATTTTTTTATTGTTGTTTTTTTTTACAAATTTTATGGTACCGCATGGTTTTTTTAAGTGTTGAGAAAGAATCTACTCTATTAATCAAATCAGTGTCACCGGTTTCTACTGCACTTGTTTTGATAGCATCAATAGCTTTTTTTTGTGTCTGTTTTTAAGACTTCCGCCCGCCGGTCTAACCAGTGTTACTTTCTTCGGAAACCACTTTGCTATACATAAAATGTACATAATTTAAGATATAATAAATCCTAAATATAAATATAATATAATTATAAATAATGATCTTATAAAACGAGTATTTAATAGGAAACGATAAAATAACTTATGAGTCTTTTAAGTAGAAAAAACTTTATAATAATTAAATCACTAAGTTAATCCTTTAAACTTTTAATAACATTTAGTTAATAATCTTGACACTAACTAATTAAAAAAAGATTATAACAAGAAGTATGGGATTTTTTTAAATATCCATATATAAGAAAAGTTTAAATAATTTACATTAGCCAAATTTTTTATAAATAACATGAAACACGTTTTCATCTATATAACTTAACATAAAAGTTTACAAATAGCAAATGAATTTAATTATTTTTAATTTGTCTTGATAATAGTGTCGTAGTTATATTAGCACCAATTTCTACAAATTTACTGCAATAAAACTACAAAGTATTTATTTATATAATTGTTAATATACTTACCATGAGTATGTTTTAGCTTGTTTTTACAGTCATTAGCTTAACAAAATATCCAACAACCCAAACGTGTCTGAGGGAATTTTTTTTTCTTAGCTTTTTTTGATTGGATAATTTTCACTGGTGCAGTCTAACACTATCTATTGATAGACACCTTAAAACTCATATTATTTATTTTTTATTAAATATTGTAACTAAATATTTCATTATTAATTATTTGATTTAAAAATACTGTACTTAACAAATATATAATTCTGCTAGACTCTGTTTACTCAAGCAGTTAAATTATTTTTTTTTCTCTTAAGTAATGGATTTTTCTCTTGAGATTTTTCTTGATAACATCTGTTATTATTTTAATTTAACATCTGTTTATATTTCAATAAATCAATAGTAGTTTTAAGTTTCAGAAAAAAGGCGCTAAGTAAGGGTAAGGGTAAGACATTACCCTAATAAAGGTATAAAAATAATCCTGCTAGTGTTACATGATTTTTAAATGGTTCAAATACTTTATCCGATTGAGTTAAAAATATGTAAGTTTTTTAATCCGGGCAATATTTCTGACAATATTTCTCTACAGTAAAATATTTGAGTGCAGCGTTCCTTTGCATATTTTGCTTCTTTTCTTGAGCCTATATTTGTACTTACCTAGGAAATACTGAATACTAAAAGCAAAAATTTTAATAATAGTAGAAGGCGAATTTACACAACTAGGTAGAAAATAAACCAAATAAACTATACACTAATTTTAATATCTAAAGCAAACATTATGTTCTAGACATTCTAATTTATAATTATTAATAAGCGAAATATTATTATCATTACAGATTAATCGCTGCTAAACTACTTAAGCATAAAAAGCACAATAATCAGTAAGGTGATTTGTAAAAATTGCTCTTGAAAATGTCGCACAAGAATTAGCATATGACACTGCTTGCAAACTCGGTGAAATTTATTGGTGCTAAATAATTAACGTTTTTTAAATTTAAGAGCGTAAATTTTTTCCACTTTTAAATTTTAGAGTAGTGTTTATAACATTTCTTGACGTGCAAAAAATATTTTGAGAACTAATAAATGTAATTTTCTAAAAACCTGCAAATGAATGTAAGTTACCCAAATCGTAATAAAGTTTTATAATTGTTTTTTAAGTGTATTTAAACATAAAATAAACATTTATTTTGCATAAATTAATTTGGCATAAATCACATTAAATTGATCTGCTCAATAAGGATATTTTTCCCACTAGAGATCGCGCTTGATTAAATTGCCGATAACGACTTATCCATTCACTACAGTGATCCAAGCGGCGAAAAAATCAATATTGAGCTTAATTGGCGATCGTCATTTGTTTGTGTCGCTACTTTACTACATCAACTGCCTCTGTTTATGTACTTGTAAAAAGTCGCGAACACTAACACAGTTTGTTGGTATAACTAATTTGTGCTAACAAGTTATAAAGTTAATGACAAGGAGACTCTCACAACCTCTTTTAACACTCTCCACATAAATGCAGTTGACACTGTTAAGTGATAAAGTAAAAGAATAACCGTACACCTGATTTTCTCAAAAGATCTCAACAATATATTTTTAAAAGTGTATGTCGGTGTTTTCTTTGATAGCATGATAACTGATAAGCTACACAAATGACAGTAAACAGAAGTTTATTTTTTCAATTTTGACAATAAAGCACGCATCAATACATTTAACTGCTGATCAATGCTTTATTAATACAACACTATTTTATTAAAGGTGACATAAGATTGTTTATAATGTACAAACAGTATGTACTTAATTTATAGTACCTAACAAAGATACTGGTGTTGTTTGTGATAAAAATTGTATGCCGTTTATTCTAAACGTGGGGACGTTTAAAGTTATTCCAACATTGTGTAAAACATATTGTATTTTAAAACCCTCTGTCGGCCAAAATGACGTTTCATACTTACAATACTCCTAATTCTAATTTCCTCCTAAGCAAGCAATTATAAAAACTGGCTGTTTTCCACAATTTCGTTGTCAGATGTGGATCCTGTAACAAACCTATTTATTGTATATATTACTAGATATTTCCCATATCTATTACCAGTGAATAATGGCGAAGAAAAAACCTCAGCCCCATTACGGTTTACCATAATTAACTCCTTTAATGTATTCGTCTCCTTGTAGTAAAAATAACATTGGGACTGTTTTAATAAAAATGAAGGTGTCAGCTAATCTCTGATACTCAAATTCCCGTTTTAATCTCATCAATGTGAGAAACATTTCATTTAAAAGTGTTAATCTGTGCAGTTTCTTCCACACGCCTTTTACTGCTGTTTGATGCACACCACCAGTAGCACCTTTTCCAATGTTAAGTACATATCTAAAAATGACTAAAAACATATGATAGGGTTCAAGGTCGAAATAATATTATTGTGCTTAAACTGACCTCAGTTCTTTTATTGAGAGTTACAGATCCGGGTTTGTGATCGAAATGTGATCGACTGAGGACTGACCCACCTCACAACCCCACTATCTCAGTAGCAGGGTAGCTTTTTAGGCCCAGTGGTTCCGTATGCACCTGGGATAAATGTTTGTGTCGTTTGTGGTATCATTAGTTTAGTATGATGGTTTTATTGAGCTTTAATCCACTGTTACAACATTAGTAATACTACCTTGGCATTAAAAATAACACACTAACCTCAAATTACAGTAACTATATGCATACAGTAACGCAACGTCCGCCATATTTGGAGTAAAAGTTCTGGCGGGAACTTTCAAATTTCTAAATGCTAATTTTACTCAGATTGGAATCCGGAATCGAACAAGTTGACACTATAAAAATACGCTCTACTGTGTTTTATGCAGTGTGATCCATTTGTATCGAATAACTTGGATATACAGGCTGTCCCAACATCGGCAGCCTTCTACTTTGAAATTTTTAATGGAAACCCCAATTTTTTTTAGCATATCTGAACTCTACGTATAATTTTGCGTATTTTTTATGTAGCACACACTATGTCGATTTTCAGTTTTTTTTAAGGCGTGATCTATTTGAAATAAATAAATTCTTTAAAAATTCAGAGATTTTTTAACCTCTAATTTATTGTCCAAGGTCAATAGTGAAAACTCATTATTGACCAAAGTAGAGAAAAACAACTTCACAACCTCTTAACAAACTAAATAATGGTACCTTTTATGACTAGTAGTGGAAAAAAATTATTAAAGTTTATATATTATATTTTTCAATTAACAAAACATACAATATACACTTGTATTTAATTGTGACCGCAATTATACATATTTTTTTTACAATATACCAAAAACTATTTTAAATTAATCCTCATTGCCATGCTCCGACTATCTTTTCCAGTTGATGTAGTGGGATCTATTCTAGATTTGAGATGAAAATATATGCGTGATCTTACATACAATTTTACAATTTTCTTTAATATTTCATGACAATTTGGAATAGTCGGCGCAGTGTGCATATTATATACATGAGATAAAAAGTTATCTAATGTTAGCCTATTGCTTATTATTTGATTTTCAAATATTCTATATTCTGTCTCAACCTTACAAATATAGTGGAATAAATCTAAAGTAGCGAAAACTAGCGCATTCTCCTTAAATTCTTTTAATTTTGTAAATAAATTTAAACTATTTATTTCCTTGGGATCCGTTTGTACTGATTTGTAGCAATGATCGCAGTGAGTAAAATTTTTCTTAATTTTTAATATAATTGAACCCAAAAGATAATAGATTGATGACTGGATATCAGATTTAGTTTCAGCTACAAAATTATTTTCATTTATAATTTTATCCATTTCATACATTATTTCGTCTTCAATCTGCTCATGAGGTTTACTTAAAAGATTATTTAAATCATTACAGTAACTTATTAAGTCATTGGATTCACTATCACTATAACTAGTTTTCTTCAATGATGATTGAAACTGTGATAAGCATACTAGTCTCAGTGACACTTTAAATAGTCGAGCATCTGGAATTGGTTGTCGCTTTCTAATCATCGAAAAAGAATTTTCAATCGGATCCTGGACTAATCTGCCGATCATGACATATTTGTAATTATATTCTTCCAAATAAGTTTTCTGAAAATCTAAAGCTGTTTGTGTGGCCATAATTACACCTGTTTGATATGGTTTCCAAGTGCCATTCACTGTAATGCAGTAAAACAATTCTTGTATAGATATTAAAAAATTTATCGCTTCCGTGTGTTTTTCTTCATTAGTCGGATCGAATGCGAAGGCGTGATACCTTCCCGTCATGAATTTGAACCATTTTTCCATTTGAGTTAAGAACCAGGCTGTTGTCTGATGTTCTGGATTTAACTTATTTCTGATTATATAATAGGATATAGCTGCTGCTACATCATGGCTTATTAATGCCACACTTAAACTAACGTTCATTTTATCAAAATGAGAGGGGTTAAGAACACTTTCTTTTAATCGTGGGCATAACTTTATTACATCACCCTTTTCAATCTCAAATATATGTTTGATTGGTTCAATACTCACAAGGTTGGAAGGTAAACCGTATCTTTCTACAATTGCATCATGTAAAATGAATTTATGACCTTTTGTGAGGGCACCAGCTATATTCTTAAATACATGTACTGAATCCGGTGTAAAAAATAATTTATCATTAGGTAAACACGGATGTTGGATGAAGTTCCTGATTTCAGTGAGTTTTCCAGCAGCCAAACCTAATTTCTTCCACAAACACCGATTTTGAGGACCCATGTCTGAAGTTACTGCTCTAATTGTAATATTTATTTCATGGCATTTTTGGATAATTGTAATTATAATACTATATAATTCATCAGCACTGATTGAGTTTCCAGAGAATTCATAGCCTATAATTTGTTTCCATCTTGATGATACTCCTGCTAACATAAAGACTAATCCATGTGTGGCCAGCTGATTCGATAAATCCTTGCTATCAGATGTGCCAATTGTAGGTCTGCCAACTACCATTGATAAAGAATTATCATACTGCAATCCACTTTTGATGGCCATTTCGTCGAATATTAATACTGCGTGTCTTTCTTCAGGTTTAAGATTTTCCATCTGCAAAAAATGTTGAAAATTGTGAACATGATTTACATTTAGTCTTTGCTTAAAGAAATTGAAATAGTTAAACTACTGACTAGCCACTAAGAATTTATATGACCAATAAACAAGAAATAAACAGATTAACTATAACAACTTGCCAACACCAAGAAAATACTAACTCTTAGCTTTAAAATTTGTAATACATCATCCAGGATACCTGGTTTGAATTTCAAATTCCTCAAACGATGTTGAAGCGTCCTGATGCTTGGATAAGGCAACTTCTGATTTAGAAGTTCCTTGTACCCTTCAGTTCCACAAGCCATATATAACTTCAACCCCCTAGTTATTGTGTCATCTGACCACATTGTTCCTCTACGTTTGTCCGTTTCTAAAAACTCTAGTTGATCCAAATTGAAAATTTTTTCAAGGTTAGTAGGTTCCCTCTGTTTTAACTTTTTTTCATAATAGCTGCATTTTCGGGATAATGATTTCACGATTTTTCTCAAAGAAGCCACCAGATCTTCGGTATTTTCCAACGACGTCGACGTTAATAGCTCATTATCTAATTCGTTATCATTCAAACAATTCAAAAGGGACTCTTCATGGCTCGCATTATTGTTAGAATATTCAGTATTTTCGTAAGACACATCAAAAGAAACATCTACGGAGACAAGTCATTTTTTAATAATTAGTAGTTTTTATAATGTAAGATTACCATTTGAAGAATCTTTTAAAGTTGAACTTTCTGCCGCAGCCCCTTCATTCTCGTTTGTCCTTACTAGTTTCGCACACATGACAACTTTCTCGCATTTTCTCTTGATCCCGGAACTTGTGCTATGTAACACATCAGCGACAGCAAAGGGCTTCAGCAATTTCTTGCCATCTAACCTTGCACTTTCAAATTGTTCCTCCGAAAAGTGCACCTATTATCATATCCATAATTATCTTAAATGCTTCCAACTCCAACTCTAATATACATACCTCATAAATTCGGGCTTCATTATGTAAATTTGGACGAGCAATTAAATCAAGCCAAATTTGTTTCCTTTCCGCATTGGTAGGAATCTTAAATAGTCTATAACCTTTTGCGACATTGTTTTTACACGAATTAACACAGCAATTATGCGGCATTTTCACTTTTATCACAATTTAATCAAATCAACAACACTGGTCGAAACTCTTACGAAGAGCACAAAAAAACAGGAACAGGCCCACGAAAATTTTACACGCGGCTACGCCAAACAAAACGCAAAACACGTGTTGCCTCCCGTGAAAAAGTCGTAACTAAAAAGTGAGGTTAATTCAAAATTGTCATTTTTGGGGAGAAAACTAGGGAAAAATAAAAAGTAACTAGTTAGGTCGCCATATTTGGAGTAAAAATCATTCTCTCTCTCTCTGACTCATTGGAACATAACCTTGCGATACTGTATTCTTTTAGTTACTGTACCTCAAACCACAACCACAACACAAGCAGCTCAGCTGTGTCATGGGGATTTTCACGTTCTTCCCAACCTGTTGAGGTGTTCCATTTTACACTAGATTTGAAAAAAGTGGGGTTGGCGCTATACCTGTCCGCGCATTATAAAACGTAAATTACCGATTAAAGAAATTCGTGGATTTATTAAAACAAAGTTGGTTATATGTATATTCTGCAATTGAAAGCCGAACACCTACAAAAAACAGTTATTTGTGCATAATATTGTAATAATATTGTAGAAAAATAAAAAAGATGTTTAAATAAACGACAATTTAAGGTTTATTAAACTAATACAACGTTTAACTAATAGTGAGTGTGTTTCCTGTGATGTTAAATACACTTTTTTACTCGGCGAAACATTTTATTAATTTAATTATTTACAAATGGCTAAAGTACAGCGTCTCATGCTTTTTGCACTGCAAAACGAAGTTGATTTAAAGCAGCTGTATGATGTGGTAAATCACGAATATAGCAACTCATCTAATCGCACACTTTTTCTACAGACGACAAATCATGAATCGCAGTGGTCAAAGTAATATCAAAACATGTTGGTTTTTTAAACATTTTCGTGAAGCAAGAGCAATGTGGGGGCGTGCGTTATCTTCTGGAAAATTATTTCTTTAATATTCTTACATGTGACACGACTGGTTTCAACACATTATTAAGGTAGCGTTTAGCTGTCATGTTGCCACAAATAATGAGTGAGTAAAACCTGCTATTAAATAGCACCACAAACTATGAGGCCAAGAGTGTGGTGTACATGGCGTTCTATAGCCAAGTATAGACAACACCGTTTACCACGTCGTCTGATACTTTGACGACAATTGTGGCTTTCTAAACAAACTTGCAGTTTGTTTGAAAAGGCAATATAATGGCATTTAACATCTCATTGTTGACGCTTGTTGCACCAATCTCGACGTTGACGACAATAAATTTTAAATGTTCCACTGTATGATGACGAAATTGAAAACGAACAAAATGATAACAATGATTATGATAATTATATTAATTACCAACGACTTGGGGACGAGAATTTTGATAATGATTTAGTATAAAATTGTCATATTCGTCAAATGTTTGAAAGAAATTATTTTAACAATAATGCTTATTGAATGTTTTCATGCTAATAGTACAATAAAATTACTATTTAGTTTTTAAGTATTTTTATTTATAAACTTTTCTAAAATAGACAACGTTTTATTTTTATTTTTGTGATATTGTACAAAGACATTTTAACGCAACATTAATTCTATTCTTAACTGCAACATTTTCTTTTAAAATCTCCAATTTTTCTCGTAATAACATTTTTTTATTTTTAATTTTTTTGTCGTAATTGATATTAAAGAGTTTGATGCATAAATAGGTGCACTTAAATTTTTTTTTTTATGGGTCTCTGGTTCTTTTTTTTTGTAGTTGTTGGTGAACAAACTCTAATATTTTTTCTATTTTTTTCGTTCTCTGCCCCTAAATGTAAATAATTTGTAGAAGTCGATTGCGTTTCTAATATTTTTTTATTGTTGTTACAGAACTTATTTTTGTCTTGGTTGGGAGAGTCAGTTATAAAAATTTCTGGTAAATCAATATTTATCCCAGCTTCAATATTCATCTCAGCTTCAGTTACTTTTATGTTTTCTGCGATTATTGTTTTTTCTCCAAATAACATAATAAACACAACATTTGTTTAACAAAATTATTGTACACAACATTGCATTGACCAACCTATGGCACTTAAAATCCTGTCTTCTACGAATTTAATTTCTTTATAACTCCTCCCCCAGTTGGTGCTGCTAATTTAATATTTATAGTCAGCTTTTTTTAGCTCTGCATTTAATGTCGCTCCAACACTGCATAATAATGATGAATAGTAAAACAATATTATCAAAATAAAAACTTATTTTACCTTCTTTCAGCATTTCTGTGATTTACTTACTCCAGGGGTTGAATTTAATTTTTCCGTTATTTCTATCTATTTAACTTTAATATCCTTGTCCGTATATTGGTTAGACATTTTTTGTTTCGCTATATTGATGGATTTTTTTCTATAAATTTTAATAACATTTTTTTTTGTAACACCGAATGATGTTCTTTCGTCGACATTTTGAACAGGGATGTGAAACTTAACTAAAAACTGCTGGAAACGCGTTGAAGTCCACTCCACTGTTGATAGATGCCTCTCGAGTCACTAAATAACACAGTTACTTTATAAATACCAACATGATTTTAGTTATCTTTGGTAACTTTTTATCAGTGTTGGCAACATAAATAGTTCATCGTTTTATATTGAGTAACAGCGTTGCCACTTTAGGCAATAAAGCATCAAATTTAGCGACATTTAAAATATCATAAAATATATAACTTTTTTTGAATGTGGAAAGTTTGTTAGTAAATATTGGTATGCCAATTGTGCTATTAATAGTGTCTAAATAAATAGAAAATAGTATTAATTAAGCTGCATTTAAATATGCAAAATAATGGATCATTTGAACAGACTTTAAATACTTTAAAAAATACCTATTGCATTGATAATAACATGCAAAAAAAGCAAAAAAACAATACAAAATATTTTTTAGAATATGTAATAATAATAATTAAAAAAATGATACAATAACAGATAATCAAAAATGAAAATTAGTGTTGTACATAGAGGGCGGCCCCCTTTAGCACATAATAAATGTGCATGCGTTGACCGCCCCTATTGGCGCCTTCGTTGGCGTGCCGGCCGCCACGACCGGCCTGGTTATTCTGGCCGCCCCTGCCGTCTTGGTTGTTCTGGCCGCCCCTGCCACCTTGGTTGTTCTGGTTGCCTCGGCCGCTTCTGGCACCCCGGCCACGATGGTTACCTTGACCGCCTCTCCTACCCCAGCCGCCCCGGCCACCACCCCAGCCGCCTCAGCTACCACCTCAGCCGCCCCGGCCGCCACGGCCCCTTCGACGCAACAAATACCGTTGGTACGACTGGCGTCGTCTAAAAAACATAATAGGTAGTTACTTAAAAAGTTATATATTTTGGGCCATATTTTACTTACTGTTCGTTCCTTGACAGCGGTGGTGAAGACGGATTGGGTGTTTCCTGTTTAAAAAAACAGTAAAAGTCAAAATGTAAAAAGTTAGATATAATAGCTATTAGAACTAGACAAACTAATAAAAAATCACATAATTTTCAATTAATCGATTAATCAGAATAATCAAAAATCGATTAATCAAAACAATGTATTAAATTGAATAATCAAATATCGATTAATAAAACTAATTATCCATTATTTAATATGAAAATCGACCAGCCCTCATAGCTATAAAAACATTGTTACTCACACTTTGCCTTGACGACATTGCGGCAGGGGTGGATGTTAAAGGAGATTTTTTTATTATATCTACTATATCAAAATCCAGATTTTCTGTAAATTTTCGAATGGATTCGAACAGGTCACGAAAAATAAAAAAATCTCCTTTTGCCTCAGGTAAAACGTTATATGCCTAAACACTCCAAATATAACAAAAACCCAAACAAAAACTAAATTTTTACTTACGAAACAAATACATTTACATTGCACACTTTGTTTTGGACAGGTAGTACGTGCCAGTTATATCTAAAAACCTCAAAAATGTGTCAGTTTTTAAATGCCATTACTGTAAAATTTTGAGTCAACTGTTTATTTATTTAAAACGTCTGCACAAAAAAAATTCATAATTTTTTCTCTAAAAATAAACTACAATAAAGATAAAGTAAAACGTGGAGCGTTAAAATAGATGTTATAGCATCTAAAATGCTTTAATATCATTTGTGGAGAAACCTTGGGTTATTAAGTTTTAAGACTGACATAAAAACTGTATAAATCAAACTAACATTAAAATTGAAAACGTAAATTAAAGAGTAACAACCAAACAGAAAAATATCCACTCTTGTATATTTTATTTCTAATATTTGGCACAGTTTATGAAAAACCAATTTTTGGTTTGGTTAAATGCAAATGAAACTTAAATATTTACTTTTAAAATGCATTTAATTTACATTGAACACATTATTTTGGGCAAGTGTGACGTGCCAGTTATGCCTAAAAACCCCAAATATAACAAAAACCTAAACTAAGTCGAAATTTTTACTTACAAAATATATTTATTCACATGCATAAACGTTAATTTCCAAGTTCTAATCTTAAATTGCACTGTTTAAAAAATTTTGGCAAGCGCAGGACTTGACAAGCACGTGACAAGTTTTTTCTTTTTATACACATTATTTTAAACAGAACCAGTACAGTGAGGTCCGGTACCACTTCCTCCCATTACTCTTATTCTTTAAACTTCTTTTTTATGTTTAACCAGCCTGTTTATTTGCTCACTTAGAGCATGAGCGATCTCCGCATGGCGTTGCTAACCATATAATTATAATATATTAAAATTTCTTATCTATTCTGCTAACTTCGCTATCAGTATTATTATTGGTTGTGACTTCTGGTGTAATATAGCAAAACTTATGATTAGTCTGTAATCTACCATGTTCATTTCTATGATTACAATACATTTTGCTCTTTATTGCGCATGCCGAATTGCCAATAACTGACGAAGCCTTCAAACGTCGTTACGGATTTTTCCGTTTCCGTTTTTTGTTGTTTGTTTTAACAACTTTATTTTGTGTCATTATATAATTTTTTGATGTTAAAAAGTTGATTAACTAAGTACTTTTGGTTTGTTGTGCGAATATGTCTTGTATTGCGAGTATCTTCATCGTACTGTAATAGAACAGTCTCAAATTTTTCTAAGAATGTTCCACGTGCTTGTTTTACTTTGTTTGAAATTTTGTGTTGGTTTATTTTGTAAATATTGACCAAAGACTGTTTATTGTGACTAGAAGACTGTAAGACTGATTTTTATTTATAAATAAAATTTTGAGTTTCATTAAAATTTAGTATAGAAAATTGATGTATTAGTCTCTGACCTTAATAGTGTCCCACTTAGCACCCGCGAATAAATGCACAATCTCAAGGAACCAAATTTTTCCACAAAAATTCAACTTTTTTGACAACTCGTGTATAAACAGACTTGCCTTACTTAAAACATACTTTTCTAACAACACACTTGCGAAATTCCTCTACGAGAAAGCTACTGTTTTGAACGTTTACACGAACCAAAAAAAATCTTTTTTTTTTCCACTGTCAACACTCCAGATTTTTTTCTTTCGTTGACGTTTCTGCGTATTTCTTTGTTAAAAATAGTTATTTATGTATCAAGGGAATTATAAGGATGTTAATTACCGAGGGCAACGACTGTCCAGAGTGCCGTTAGACATCTAATAATTTACGTGATTTATAAATAATTTTATTTCTGACTTAATTAACGTATTTTTTTTTGTAAATAAATAAAATTTTGTGGACAATTTACTTAGTTAACTGTGCACGATTGCTATGGAAAATATTTGTTGACAATTTTTTTTTCTGAATTTGTCGATTACAAAAATGAATAAAAATAGTAAAATTACAGAAGAAATACAAAAAAGCCAAAATTTAAGTCAAAAATTGTCATTTATTATCATTTCTTTTCTTCTTGTAACTTTAGAGCGCTATATTTGTAACTCTTTTTATATGCAAATTAGAGGGAATTAAGAATTTTTAACTCTCTTTTATAACTCTCTCGGAAGTTATGAATGTCATAATGGTTACCATAACTAAGGTATTATTTGGCTATATTGATGTAGTAAGAAATAAAATTATTTAATCCAAAGAAATCTTTTACCTTTTAAAAAGTTTTCTTTCTATAAATTTATTTTTATTTACAAGTTTATTTATAAAAACGGTTGCTGATATTTGTATTTTTAAGTAGCACCCTATGCTTATAAGATTATGTTTTTTAAAACAATCTGGATTCAAACTTATGAAAATACTAAAACCTTATAAATAACGAATTTAACGAGTCTGTTTTTTTTAATACAAAATAACAATTTGTAACATTTGTGACATGTGCGGTGTCACAAACCCTATTAGTTTCCAGTAATAAGTATTTACTGTTTTTTTATGTTGTGTTGTACGTTGTGCTAGAATATATTAATTATTAAGAAATGACTAAAAAAACTCTTAAAAAAAAGTCAGTTTTCAAAAATTATTTTATTTTTTGATATTTTACTTTTGAATAAACTATAAAGATTTGAAATATTAACAAACATTTTTTGAAAAATTCATTAAAAAAAAGAATACCAAAATATTCAAAAACTAAAAAGTAACTTGTTTGTGAAGAAAACACAATTTTTACAGTACATATGCGCATGTTCTAAGCATTACAAGCTTTATTTTAATCGTTGGTTGATAATAATTGTTCTCATTCTCTAGTTTTTTCCTTAATTTGTTCATTAGTTTATTTTAATATATAATTTATTATTTCTTTAAAGTTACAGAAAAGAAATCACTTTAATGTTTTTTTTTATATTTGGAGCCACTTCTTTGTCTCCAGGCAAATAAGAGACAATATTCTCACAACAGGTTCTCACATTTTGGTGTAATAAACTTTTCGCCATTTTTATCTAAATAGTAACTGTTGTGTTTTTCAATAATTTTAGACTTATCTAGATTATTGCACACAAATGTCACGTGACGTTTGTCATCCAGTAATATTTGTCGAATTTCAAAAAACAAACCAATGGTTATCTGGTCAGGCAATAAATGTCGTAAGACGTAGCTACTGATGTGTTATCGTTTTACAGGTTGTCCTTTTAACGCCTTTTTTATATTTTGTTGAAACCAAACTTGCACAAACGAACCAGAGGACACCTTTTTAAAGCATTGATATAAATAATGCAGTAACTGATATGGTGTCTAGCAAGTGATCCTGTGAACATAAAGTAAAGTTCCCCCATACAGCAACCTGATTGCTCTTTTCATCTACTACAATGAGGCAAGAAATTGTAAATCTCTACTAACATTCTTGTGTCTAACATTTTAACAACTTTATTTATATTTACAATAATTATTAAAAATACAGTTGTAATAATTTACGACTCGTCCATTACCTCTGATGGGATTATGCGATTCTCTTGTTTCTTTTGATTTACTTGTATGTTGAGCTGATAGCGCTGGCGCTGTAGAAGTAGTTGGTGTCAAACTTGTATCACCTCTCAAGTGCTGAATTAATGTGTGATAATGTTGTTTATCGAGTTGAAGGTAAGGCCTTATTAATGATGTGCTTAAGTGTCATGTAATTTTGATCAACTGTTTTACGCCTAAACCAGACTTACCCAACTGGGAGACTGTTGATGATCGTAGCAAGTGGTTGGTTTTTTTCTTCTTTTTAGAGTCAATGCCGATTTTTTCGGAATTACGTTTAACCCATTTCGCCATTTCATTTCTCATTGGGACATTTTTAAACCAGCTGGACGAATTATGTAGTTTCTACTTGGGATTTGGTGTTAAAAAAAGCCTCTCAGTTGTTATATTTTTTGTTCTTTTCTTCAACATTTTTTTAAATAGCCTGTAAATTCAACATCTTTTATAAAACAAGCATTTTGTATATACCAATTCTTACCTCACAGGACACATTTCAAGATCCATGTTAGTTGTTAACAATTTACTGCCTGTTAAACGTTGTTCACCTCCTTGCGCAGTTTTGCTAATTATAGGATTATACTCCACACGCTCTGTTAACGGTTCTTTGTTATCTGTTTTTTCCCTGAAGTATTTAGTAGATACACTAGCTTCTTCTTTTCCCCTCCATGCAAGTTTGTAGGCTGCTACATAAAAAAACTTCTTTTGAAGTTCAACTGGGGTATCTTCATCTATGGATTGAATTATTGTAAAACATTCTTCATGGCTCAATGGTGCCAAACTAAATTTTCTTATTTTCGGAATTAGCTGAAGCTGTTTTCTCTTTGCGTTTTTGGCGTCGCTTGCTGATTTGAACAGCGGATTATTAAATGGATCAAACTTTATCAAAAACGTTTTAAAATATAACTCCTGTAGTTGCTTAGCGGTTACATTCCAAATGGTTTTAACTACACATTTTTTTTATTCAGTTCCATCTTGTTTTCTCATGTTAAAAGCGTAATCTTTTAACATGTTGGATAGTTCTTCAATAAAGGTAGTTTCCTCCAGTTTGTAACTCCGCGCACTGCAAAACGTTTCAAAATGTCGCCAAATATATTTCCGAGACCTCTTGATATTCTGAGGAATGGCGTCTTCGGTTTTGAGTTTAATTTCAGTTGCCGAAACAGCACCAAACCGCTCACTTATTTTGTTATTTTTTTTTGTTAAAATGCAAATTGTTTACTCATCGTTACCAAGACAACGAAAACCAGCTAACTTTCTAAATGAACAATTTTATCATTTTTTGGTGTAATAACCTTCAAAATACATTTTGGGCATTTCATGTCTTCAGATAATTGTGCTTAATATTAATCTTTCATGCGTGTTAAGAAGAAAACCAAACTTGCTCAAACAAACCAGACGACACCTTTTTAAAGCAATGACATAAATAATGCAGTAACTGATATGGATACGCACTCGTGCAGTTTTCATACCTAACACGCATTCAAGATTAACCTAAGCAAAATTATCGATAACATAGAATGCATTCGTGGTATTACTAATAATAATATTATTTTTTGCTCTTTATCTTTAAAGTTTGCCTCTGCACCTATACCTTCCACTAGGTGGTTTTGTTTTTTAAAATCGTTTGTTATTTGTTTAATATTTCGGTAATCACATGCTCAAATTATCAACTTTACTTTTGTCATTTGCTTCCGATTGAATTACTTTATTGAATTACAAATGACGCATTACTTTTTTATTTATACTTTCCTATTGCAAAATTTAATAATATCAAAAGTTAGAAACAAAATATAAGATGATATATACATAATTACATAACTTCAAAATTTGAAGTTAAAACTGATAAACACTATAAAATAACTTACTTTGAGCAAAATACAATTAAGAAACACTAATCGACATCTGGGGTTTAATAAACCTCAGGCAAACCAAACGAGATACAAATAAAAAATGTAATATACCCTCATCAAATTAAGTAGTCACAAATATAAAAAAGCGACTATTACCAAAAGCTATCAAAAAGGGCAGTTACATACAGATGCGAATTTTAAAAACTTCGTATTTTAAAATCGTGTTGGGTTTGTCATACTCTTTTTTCATACTATGTAGAGGCTAATTTCAAGTTGAGGTAGCAAGTCGATGGTATTTTTCGTGGAAACAAAGATGACACCGGCATACGAGAAAATTAGCAACCAATATGCGTGCCTCACATTTTATGCTCCCCATAGTAGAATTTTTCAACAAAATGGCGTTGTAGTCAACTTTTCAATTTTGACAAGAAATTCTAAAAAATCTTGGTTTTAAATGACCAAATAATGCAAAAAACGATTGGGATAATGAAAGATAGACTAATTAGAGGTAATAAATAATTTTCTTTATAGATAAAAAAAACTGTAGCTTTTTTAAAGTTGCTTGAACGGTGCGGCTGTTCGCTTCGGTGACAATAGCGCACACTTCTTTTTGTAGCAACTCATATTAATTTTTTTAAAATATTATTTTTTATTATTATATTATTATATTTGAGTTACAGTTGAGTTTGTTTGTTATCCAGGTTTTTAGATATTTGTCGTTGTATTGTTCCACTCTGAAATATTAGTAATCACATTTGGTTTAAACATACAATCTAAAAAAATGTTTGGATTTAAAGAAAAAATACGGGTTTTTAAATAGCCTGTTTCTGCAACATGAGTTGTAAATTAAAATAAAAGCACTAATGCTCGACACTTTTAAGACAAAGCAAACTTTGGTCTTGAAAATTAATGAAGTATATTTATTAGTATAAATCAAAGTTATAAATATTTTTTTCAATTAAAGTGACATTTAGTAATTAAATTTTTTATATAAAATTTTTAATTACTATACTTTTTTTTATTAGTGGTAATGTTTTGGTATACTGATTGTTCTCTTTTAGCTGCTAGGATTTTACTGCCTTTGGGATTTAAAAGAAAAACAGTTTTATCTATTTTAAAAACGCGTAAAGGATTAATCAAAATGTAGTTGTGATTGTTATCTTGTAATTGTTAACTTTATGAAACTAACTTTTTATTTAAGATGTGGTTGTATATGCTCAAGAGGCAGTCAAACTTTGAGGCTGCTTTCTTACAACAAAATTCTCAGCACGTTTGCCATAAAAAAACTCTATGACTTTTTCAGGTTTTCCCTGACATAAAATTATAATATGCACGTAAACTTAAAAGTTAATGTTTATCGAAATAAAATTACCATGATTTATTATTAATATTATTTACTTTATAAAATGAAAAATATAACATTTGACCGAAAATAATATAAATTAACTATAAATAAATTTATGGAAACAGTTTTACAAGTTTTTAATAATTATTATTACATAGTTGCCCTTAGTCTTTTATTTCCACATCGAAATTTTTTGTGCACGTCGTCTTTATCCATTCTTTTTCTCTCAATTTTTAAATTACAAAGTCTTGATTTACATTTTTCTTCTCCTTCTTTGTCTTTCTCTATTTCAGCAACCATTTCATTCTTTTTTCTGGCATATTCTTTGTAATATGCATGCGAATTTCTAGCAAAGAAGGTCTCAGCAGGTTTAATAGCGTCGTATATAGTTCGCTGAGATAGAAGTCTTTTCTCATACAGGTTTTTCATCAATATACTTTTGTTGACTAAAAGCCACATTCTACAGATCCAATTCTATGTGATAATATCTAACAAAGTTTCAAAATCTTTCACAAATCTTTGAAATTTTTTTAACAGGAAAAAAAGTTAATAATAATAATTGTGTAAATATAAAATTAATAAAACATCAAGTATTTCATTTTTTAATTTTTGCAAAATCTATTTACATAAAAACTGTTTTAAATAGTGAATCTTGTTAAATAGTAAAAACTCGCCCTAATAAGGGTAAAAATCAAGATTGGCTTTTTGAATCAGGTATCGGTAAACTCTCTAATGATACATAACCATCAGGAAGCACTCTTAAATAATACTTGAACCCATCATCATTATTTTGGGCAAAAATTCTATCCTTGACTTAATCATGCACCTGCGAGTTATAGGGCCCAAAAACAAAAAAATGTTTATCTTCAACTGGAGGCTCATCATAAATCCTCTCTTGGCTAGTTTTAACAATTTTCCTGATTTTAGTTTGGAAACCTCTTGGTTGTTGACAAATACATCAGCGGCTTTTTTGTTGACTGAGTGGACAGAGTGACGTTGAGTTTGTAAAAAATCTGGTCGGTTTTGTTCCATGTGGAAAGGGCCTTTAAAAGATGAACTTTGTTAGTATCTGGGTGTGCGACAAGATGGAATATTTCCAACAAAAATACGACTTTAGGACGTTTACTATCTGGGAAATTTTCATCTAAAATTATATTAAAACCAAAATTTCGTCTTCGTAAAGAAAAAGGTATCAAGCCTATCTCTTGAAACGGCAACCAAAAATATTTCTGAAATAAAAGGTTTCGAGAACAAAATTTAGAATACAAAAGATAGAAAATACAATTGTACTTTTGTCATGATTTCGAAAAAATAATTTAGAAAAACATAATTTTGACAAAGCATAAAAAATAAAAGAAAAATATAGAAAATAATTTAACATTTAGCATTTCTTAGACATTTTGTTTATTCGTTTATATAATCTTTTGTATTGTAAATTTTGTTTTTGAAACCTTGTATTTCAAAAATATTTTTGTAAGGTGTTTGAAACGTCAAATGCCGTGTATCTTTGTTTAAAACTATTATTATCTATTAATTTATTAAATTGACTTTTAGCCTTCTGGGCAGTTTGATCATTAATTAAGGTTCTATCGTGCAGACACTATAACAATGGTTTCATATAATCGGTTGCATTGGTCTGACAGTCTTTAATAAATGACATTTTTCTGTTGCATTCTTTATTTCTTTTAAATATTTTTGTGTGACAAATCCAGCACCAATTTTTTTTAAAGACAAAAAATGTTTTTTTTAAGTTTAATTTTAATAATTTTGTTGTGTAGTTTTAAAAAACGTCTTCTTTAACATTTTTTTTTAATTTTTCTAACAATTTTATCAATGTTCTTGTAAAGAAATGGAAGTAACAAACTTTCTCCCTAATATTTAATAAGAAGTGGATGAAGTATTATTGCACCACAATAAAGAAAGGAATTTTTTGCTTTTATAAAGTGATCTTGAAAAGCTGACTTAACTGCTTAAACCGAAAGAATATTAGACAATTTTGTGTCTTTGTAATTTACATAAATCTTTAAATAATCTATAACTTCAAAGATTTTTTCACATGCCCAAACGTTTTAAACCCACCTAATTTGATAAAATTTTTGTAGAAAAATTTTTGAGTCTATAATTGTTGGTAAATTTCTTCTTCTTGTAGACGAATCATTAAAAATATAATAACCGCTCTACAACAATTCATTTACCTTTTACCCAGCTTTGTTGTGGCAAATTTGTAATGCACTATGTATCAAGTATGTGTAATGTAACTGTTGAAAAATGAATGCACATTTGGTTGGCAAAACTAGTAACTAGTTAGTCGCTTATAGACAGTTGCATATGGACAGAGTACATTGTGTTACTTTACTCTCGTTGTACTATAATTTATCTTTATTCAACAATAAACAGTTGATAGTCCACCACTTTCATTACCACCATCAGTATCTTTTTCATATTTAAGTTTAGACATAAACTTTCTTTTTACATTAGACCTATCTATAGAAACCTGTAACAATCAAATACAGAAATATCTTACACATTTTAAAAAAATTGTATATTTTTTATTTGAAATTTTTTTTAAAAAGCTGTTACCATTAAGTCCTTCCTTAAATTTGTTTAAAACATATTTTGCTTTTAAATTGTTTATAAAAACTGATGTTAAATATGTTGTTTTTATCATATTAAATTTCTTATCTCAAAATCGAATGAAAATATCTAATTGTTTACGTTGAGTTATTTTGTTTAGGAATTCAGTCAACAAGAAAATTTTTTGTCACACTTTTGAATATCTTCTTTCAAAACTTCATTAAAATATGAACTTAATTTAAGAGAAATGAGGTAGTAAGGCACTTTCGCTGGACTCAAATTCTGTTAACTTATTTGCGGAAATATACGAAATTGCGGCATGTACAATTTTCCAGGATTCTTGCCTTTGTTTTTATTTATGATTTACATGCCTTTTTTTTCTTGTGCAGCAACAGCATCTTTATGTTTTTTTTTATACACCAACCATTTTTCACTTCCAGCGAACAAAATAATTTTCTCAATTTGGGTAAACAATAAAGTACATTATTATCTGCTTTTATTGCTGTACGTATTGCTTTTAGATATTTGGACCTGAATTGCAACATCAAAATAAACCACATGTAATTTTTGGTTATATGACACAAACTAACTATTTAAATTAGCAACATTTTATGTTCTTTTACTAGATTTTTTTAAACTTAACCTAATAGAAGAGCTTTAATAGTACATTATACACCAAGGTAGAGAAAACACTTTTTATAGCCGAGCGGGTTTAGTGCCCAAGATGCGTAGCATCGAAGGCAATAATAGATGCGAGGCTATAATAGTTTTCTCTACCGTAGTTTATATATGATTTTTTTTACTACTAGCACATTAATTTATTATATGTCATATAAAAATATAACCTCATTTAGCGAGCACACATCCAGACTAAACATAACGTGTATTTATTTATTGTCTATTAACTATCCTTATAAAAACCCATTTTCATTATTTACAGCTTTAACAGCAGTTGTTTTTATTAATTCTGCATAAATTAAAAGTAAATTTTCTGTTCTTGTGTTTGACGTTATGTTATTTACAACTTTATTTACCTACCAATTTTCAAAGAATTTTCCATTTCGTCACACTACAAAGTGTTTTTTATAATAAGACAAGACCAAAATACATGTATAAAGCTGTAAAAAATTACAATATTTTTTTAATGCAATCAACGGATTTGATCACTGGTTGGTTGAAGCATGACTACCTACTTTTTTCAATTTTCTTGGATTAAAAATATTTCATTATTAAAACATCAACGTTTTAGTTATGCGTTTATTCTGCTTTTTAACGTTTGGCATACATTTTATCAAGATCATTATGATCTATCAGACACACACTTGACATTTGAGAAGATATTTCGCGCAAGCGCACCATTTTGTTTTAGCAGATTAGAGATGAGGTGCGGTGTTAAACAAACTTGCCTTGAAATCACAAATATTAAATAAACTGTTTATTAAGTATTTCTAGTGCACTTAATTTCGGACATTATTTTTTCCGTCAACACTTATATCAATTGTTCATAAAAATTGCAAATATATTTGTATCAGGCAACACAGTTAAATGTCGGTATCCACTCAACTCTAGCACTTTATCTTCCTTGGTTTATAATCATTATTGACTACTAGGAGAGAAAAACAACTTCACACCCTCTCGACAAACTAAATAATGTTGTCTTCTGAGACTAGTAGTAAAAAAAATAATTTTTAGGGCACTCTGACGACATTAGTTGTTCAAAGGTCGACCCTCAAACTATCTAAAATATTTGAGAAATTATGTAGTTTGTTTAGTTTTTTTTACTATACATTTTTTGTTTTTCTTTTAAAATTATTAGTTTTAGCTTGAGAAGAAGTTGAACAAGCGTGTTTTATCTTTAGTCATTTATAATTGTGTTACCTTACTGTAAAGAGGTTTTGAGGCATGGATAACATGTGAATATTTTATCCTGATTCTCTACAAGTTTTGGTAAAACTTTGTAGATAATATCAAAACTCACGTTTCTTTATGTTATAAATAAATGATAATAATTTTAAACATTATATATTTGTTAAAAATACATTATTTAAATTAATCAGAAATTTGCTTTTGTTTTGTAACAGTTAAATTAGAAACGTTGTTTAAAAAAAGGGTTTTCAAACGCATTTCTATTTCTAAAAACTTAGAATCATTCCTACGAGCTACAAAAATCTTTAAACTTCTTTGGTCTTCTGCATATGTGTTAATATTTACGTGTTCTAAAATGTTGTCAGCTTTATTATCGTCGTCAGGTGCTTCTGCGGTTTCTTTAAGACACTGGCTTTCATTAAACCAAAATCTTGCTTCACAGTAAGATTGCTATCACAGCTAACAAAATTTTCTAAATTTACTAAGTCTGCGTGCGCTTCCTTTAAAAGCCGCCCTATTGCACAAATTTCTGATAATAAAATATTATCTTCTAGTTTAAACTGACCATTTTTATTAAGAGGCACAGTATGTTCAAATTTACATTTACGAAAACAATTTTTTATTTTAAACTCATTTACCTATTGTCTATTTTTTTTTTATAAAACCACCAACATTGCATTTTCTCTCAAAAGAGATTTGGCAATCTAGCATTTATCTGACATGGGGTAAAATAAGGGTAATGACAGGGCGTGATCTGTGACAGACACGAAAACAAGTTATGTTGACAATGTGTCAAATTTAGGGGTTTCAACTCAATTCAAATGAAACGCCATAGACTTGTTTTTTCCTTGGGTTTCACCGTGCCCAACGACAGATGTCGGTGTTGGTAGTGGGGCTTCATGCAGTAGGTATGCAGTTTATTGTAAGAAAGTTGCGATTTTTCATTTGCGGTATGTTACTTGGTTTTTATTGATTATTGTTGCTAATTTTTAGAGCCAATGTTGTCTTTAATTGGAGAATCGACTGTAAAAAAGCTCTGTCCAGCAGCTTAAAAACTTCACCACGAAATTGTGCCATAGCTATTTGGAAAACTAGTCTGGTTTGCTACAGATATTTGCTTTCACATCACAAAACAGAGATCAAGAACATATTTTATTCAGAGCTTAACAAATTTAAAAAAAATAAAATAAAGTATTAAGTAAAAAACAAGTTAAGAAAGTTAGTTTTCTAAAGAAGAAGATTTTGCCTCAAAAACTTCTATTACATTGTAAGGAGTACTTTGATTACCACCATCATCACTGTCATCATCACTGCTGGAATCGTAAAAACTTTCATTTTCTGTGTCCGTGTCCGAGTCAGCCAAGTTAATTATTACAGGAGGAATATCATTTACACTAAAGTCCCCCATTTCTTTTCTCCAATCTTCTAAAATCAAATTTTCACAGTGTCTTATACTGTTAGACCACATATCTGTTGAAAAGTTGGCTAAAGCATCGTTCTAAATATATCTGACACAATCTTTGTCTTTCGATTTTTCGTTGATTTTTTTATTATATAACCGTTTACAGAATGCCCAAGCTAACTCAATGGGATTGTATTTGCAGTGGTAAGGTGGTAATCGAAGTACATCTACTCCATGACTCAAAAGGATTTCATCAATTTCATATTTGGTGTCTACATTTGCCAATGTAGGTTCTATCAATTTCCATAACAGCTGTTTTGTGTATTTTCTATTGTAAGGGACATGCATTTTTTCCAAAAAATCTTGCATGTCGGCCTTTTTTAACAAACGCGTTAGAGGTTTTTCAAGGAGCATTGAATGGTAGGGCGCATTATCCATAACAACAACCACTTTGGGCACTTTGCCATCGCACTGAAGAAGACCTATTGCGGGCAATAACTAATCTGTCACCCACTCTCTGAAGAGTTGTCCATTCATGGTTTTATGATAGTCTTTATCACTGTTGGTTGAAGAAAATAAAAGACTACATCCATCTAAAAAACCCGACGAACACCCTGCATGTAAAATAGTGTATCGCCGCCCTTCAGATGCGTTAACTTTAAAAAGGTGTAATACAGCGTCATCATTTACCCAAGTTCTTTGTTTGGATTTATACTGGTACAACCACGTTTCATCTAAGTAGATAAATTAAACGTTTGCAAAATTTTCTTTATATTGCAGGTATTTTTTCTGAAATCTGATTTTTTTTGCAACAATCATAGGTTTTTGTGTTAAAACTTTTCGGGTATCTTTAAATTTATATTTTTAGCCCAACGATTTGAGATACTTATAGAAAACACTTCTACTGCCTGTAAATTCAAGCTCTTCCTCGGCGTATTTATACAATGTGTCTACAGTGAAGTAAGTTCCATTTGTTTTCAGCCTGTAAATTTCTCGACTTAAATCTTCTTTTAAAAAGTGTCTTAATACTCAGAAACTTGAAATTTTTTTTTCCTGACTTTCCTTTTGAAGATGTAAGTGCTTTTCCTCTCTTGTCAATACTTAATAATTTGTGGATATGGGAGCGGGAGACCTATTGTTTGGAAAAAAGAAGGATGTGTGATTCAGACTGAATTGGAGATAGGATGGATTTTGCTCTACTTAAAAGGAAAAGTTGAGGATACTTACCGAAAAAATCTTTGCTAGTTTGTCTTCCAATTGACGACCACTTAGATGTGGTCCTAACTCTTTTATTTCGTGATAGCACCGTATTACCGATTGCTTTTCTTTAAAATCAAGCAAATTTCGCCGTTTTCGTGGCATTGTGTCAAATTGTTTAAAATAATCATCTGACATCTGACATAAATTAAGACAGATGTATTACAAACGCAACAAATAAAAATTACTATTGTAGGGAAATTAATTTTAATACCAACATAATGCAACAGGTGGTAGTTTTATAAATAAAAATAGTACTGTCACGACAAATGTATGTAATAAATTGCGTCTAAGATGTTTATGCTTTTTTATAGCTGGGTTGCAGATGCTGCAGTTTTCATACGATGTATGATATGTTTTAAAATGCAAATACGATGGTGCATCTTAATTTAAAAATTGTTTATTATGCATTAATTTAAGGCTTGCCATAGAGACTTCACATTTGAAAAGAAAAAACGAAACAGCTGATTTATTACTTTTCTTTGATCAGCTGTTTGATAGCGTCAATGGTGAGTCATTACAGTCTCAACCGGGAAAAGAATTACGCACAGTTGTGAAACCAAATTCACAACATGTTACTTATTGGAAACAGTCTCTCCCGGTATTAGCTTCAATGTATTTTACAGAAAATAATTTACACAAACCAATAAAGCCCCCTTGTTTAAAAAACTGGTTATTTTCAATACGAGCTATAATATATATTACACCAAATTTGTGGCAACTAAAACTTAATCATTTTGCACCTCGAGCATTTGACCAAGATCCCATAGAAAACTTTTTCTCTGCAATACGTAGTTATGGTCATCGCAATATTAATCCAACATGCTCAGTATTTATTTCTTAATGTAAGTTATTATTAGTAAATAATTATACTTTTTCACATTCTGCGGGTGCTAGTTGTGAAGATGATGAATCTACAGGTCCGTTGGACAATTTAACATTATTTATTGAACAACCTGTATCAGAAACAGTTACATCTTACGTACCACCTATCATGCGCAATTTTAGAACTTACCCTTCCGATGATCTTGTTGACAAATATTGTACTTCTTATGTTGTAGAATATGTTGGTCAAAAACTTATGCAAAGCATTTTCTGTGATACCTGCAAAGAACGTATGCGGAGCGACATTTTCTTGGAAAAAAATCGTTTAATTGTAGAAAGACAGTATAAAAATTGTCAGCTTTTCCAGCCAAACAGAAATTTTAACAGAGTTTTTCGTAAGATTACAAACCCTTTATTAACATACATACCAACAAAAATCTTATGTTTTAATTTAAGACGTGATTTACGACAACTGATTCTCAGTAAATATTCGTCTGATATTTTATTGCTTTTTTGTGACCAACATAAGCATGCTATTCATACATTTGTTAACATTTCAAGCCATGTAATAATATTTTCGTACATATCTAATATCAATAAAGTGCTAAATGGAAAAGATTTACGGTACAAAAATCAGGATGCTGTTTTTAGATTAGCTTATGACAAATTGAGAAAAACCAAGAAATCGTAAGTTGCTCAGTTATACCAATAATAATAATAATAATAAAGCACTGGCGTTGGTCCAGATGTTTAATATAAGCACCGCAGTTTATGGAGGTGTTCAATTACAATACACTATTAGCACCGAATTTGTTCTGGTGTTTAATATAAGCACTGCAGCTTATTGTGGTGTTCAAATACAACAACCTATTAGCACTGGATTATATGCTGGTGTTGCGCATGCCTTTACATACCCAAAATTTATAAAATATTAGCCTACGGATTGTTGTATTTTTAAAGTTGGTTTTACTATCTAATGTCATTAATTGTATTACAATTTTTCTAAATGTAGGTTTTTTGTAATAAAACGTTTTAAACATATTTGGTGTTTTATTAATTTATACAACTTCATATTTTTTTTATAAACGAGTGCAAACTAGCAAATCGTTATATATATAAAATACAGCATTTAAACTAAGACTTAGCACTCTTTCGTGATCGAGTATAAAACACTACAGATTGCTAAGTTTTAGTTTAAAGCAAAAATAATTTTAAAAACATAAGTGATATTTTAAATATGGCGCCAAATTTTTAAGAAAATTTTTTTCCTTTTTTTTCTTAGAACTTGAATCCACTGTTCAGAGATGAAGCAAGAAGCGCGCGTTTCCAATGAGGAAGCGAGAGAGTGGTATCTATTTCCTTCTCTATCTATGATTTTGAAAAATGACATTTTAAATATTTATTGCAACCACGGCAAAATTTAAATTTTGTACAAAATTGAATTGTGGTAAGCAACCCATTATACATTTGCACATAATCAGTAATGTTGCCAGCTTTTGCACATTGTTTTCAAAATAATGTGTCATCAAATTAACGTAAGGCATTACAGAATACCTAAACCCATTGCATGGCGGTTTGCTAAGCGCATTAAGATGCGCAGGACGTAAAGCATTTTCAAAACATTACGTTTTTAAATTAAAATTAAAGAATACGTCCCCTGGTCGTGGTTTGCTGTGCTTTTTTCTTTCTAGCATAAACGTAGGTTGACATCTAAATGTTGTCTTATTTTTGCATTTTAGGAGTTTTTGATAAAAATCACATTGCAAATCATGATAATTGTATGCTGACGTTCAAGAATTCATTCTGCAAGCGTTATCTCAGTTGAACGTGAGAATTTTTAGCCGCATTTTTGTATGTGGCCTGCACCTAATCTTTTTTCGTGCTTGTTTTATAACTCATAATAAACAAACACTAGTAGATAAATGAATAAATTTTATTATAAAAAATGTTAAACATGTTCACCTCCTACTTCAATGCACTTTGAATTTTTTTTTCTTATAGAATTGCCTACATTTTGAAACATTTAAGAATTGTTGTTTATCTAAATTGTTTTACGGAGTAGTAAACATAGAATTTTTTAGATGTGGTCACAAGAAAAAGTCGCATGGAGTTAGATCGCAAGATCTGGGAGGATAAAAAATGTCTGTATTTTTGTTTATAACCCGATTATTATAATATTTACAAACCAGCTCCAAAGACTCTTGTGTGCAATGCGATGTTGCTACATCTTGCTGGAAGTAACCTTGCCGAAGTTTGTCACCATGCAACTCTTGAAAAAATGATTGCAAAGTATCTTTTCGATAACGAAGTGCATTAATGTTTTCTTAAAAATTATTACACTTTGTTATGAGATTTAATAAAAATTTTAAACAAATTAGTTATCATTAAAAAATATGTGTCCAATTATTCCTATTGCACTAATTGATGCCCAGACACTTACTTTCTCAAGATGTCAAGGCGTTTCAATTATCTTATGGAGATGTTCTGCGCTTTATATTCTCATATTTTGGAAATTTATGTAACCAATTTTGGTAAACCATGATTCGTCAGTAAAAAACGTTAATTCGAGAAAATGTAGATTATTATACAGATCCGGGGGTTGCACTGCTGCCATCTTGTAAGCATAAAGGTAAAAGTCTTTTTTTAAAATAGTATGGCATGTCCCTGAGAATACTCCGACTTGTTGGAAAAGATGCCAAACTAATATTTTTTGTTAATTTTTTATCACCTCTCTAACTCGCTTAATGTTTTCTGGGGTTCAAGCTGATAATGGACGACCACTGCCCTTTTTAAGTGTCAGGCTTCCCGTTTTACGGAACAATTGCACTCATTTCTGAAGAGTGTTTTAATAATTTTTACGTTTTACAACTTCGTCGAGAAATTGCTACAGACAATCATTGAAAGCTGCTTGATTTAAGTAAGTTTATACCCCACCAACTTTTGAGCCATTTTTTAAATAGGTTTTTTTTATAAATTGTTTTTGTTTTGAAGTAAAAACTATTTAGGAGTTTACGTGAGAAGTCCAGAAAAAAAGAGCGGGCCCAAACCGGGCGAAAACAAAGTCGCCAACAAAAAAAAACGCACTTGGGGCAAAAACACAGCGAAAACACTTTGAAATTTTGAAAAGAACTGATTTTAACTTAGAGAAAAACAAAAACACTCGAAAAATATGCAAGTAGTTAAAAAGCAAAACACTGACAGCTGTCATGTGTCATTGTTTTGTAATGTTAACCGAAACATACATTTTTTGTGACAATTGCCACACATAGGCGATCTGACGAAAACAATTGTAGCACAACTGCGTTAAGTGTTCAGCGTTAGTAGATATCTTCTATTAGTGTTTTTTTCTTTTTTGTGTTTTAAGAAAATTATAAAGTAAATATTTTTTTGTGTTTAAGATCAACTTTTTTTAAATTGTATGAGTTCTTTCTTTTGTACCACTTTACTAAAATGTTATTTTTTTAATACAATCTCAAAAAGTAAGGTCTTAGAAACTCTAAATTTTTAGATATACAGGGTGTCAGTTATAGGCTACTTCTAAAATATTGTCAAAATGCAACTAAAAATAACAAGCGTCTAGAAATGAATGACGCGTAGTGTGCTGTAGACCTGCAAATGTAAGGCTAAACTTGGCGCAGACAGTGACATTTATTTTTTTATATTTTTTCAAATTAAACTAAAAATGTTTTGACAAATTTACAAAATATTTATGATTAGATCGCATTTCTATAATAAACAGAAAGTCCAAGGCAAATGGCAATATTTTATTCCACTGTTTAAAAAAATTTCGCCAAAAATGTTCATACCTAGCATTTTGACAATTGGCATTGATCACAATTCAGCCACTAATAATGTGTCCATAGAGAGTTTTCTTTGCAACCTCCGACAGAAAGTCTCAGCAAAATTGTTTGTTCTATCTCAACTATCGACAACTCTTTGGTAGAGCGGGCATACTTCTGGAAAAAATTAAAGAGCGCGCTTCTCATTTCTACAGTGATTTGGTCTTCCGATAAATTAATCTTTAAATCAGTCTAGAAGAAGTTAAAGTTTTTGAGACAATTCTTCTAAAAGTGCGTCTAGGGCGTTTTCAATTTCTCTGGAGGCACAAAAGCTAACGTCGGAATTAAACACGCACTTGGTACAAAGATAGCGTCATTTTGGTATCTAGAAATTAAATGCATTTTGCCTAGCAGCTTTTTGAAATTTTTCACTAAATAAAATAAGCAAATTTTTAACTGTGCATTTAGAAACTTTTCCAAATCAGTGTATTGATTGCTGCTAATTGAAAATCGCAGTATATAAATTTGGGACTGCAATTTTTTTCTAGGTTAATAATCATATCAATCATTTTGTTATACGTTTTTTTTTGTTTGTTTGGTAACAAAATATAGAGAATAGGATAGACAACTCCTAACTTTTCGGCCAAAATTACATAAACTTGATAAAAAAGAGGAGGATAAGTGCTATCCACATCTAGTTGTTTAGTTTCGCTTAATATCTGTGAAAATAATCTATAATAAACAAAACTTAATTTTGGCGGTTTTATGTGTACGTTCTTAATACTGACTATACAGAGTGTTTTAAAAATAACTACATTATATTTAACCAGTGGTAAAGCTTATCAAGAGCAACAACTTTTCTATGTAAAATTTTTTCAAACTGTTGTGTTCTTTTTCAATTTTAAATTTCCCATAAATTCACGAGTTTTTTTAACAAAGTTAGTATTACACTGTCTTTCAAAAAAAAAACGCACCTAAAACGCGTTGGAATATTTATTTAAAACTTTAACATTTTAACAACCTCTTTACATGAGAAGTAAACGATCACTATTTAGTGTAACAAAATAAGAAGGCTCCGACGCCATAGCTAATAATGCCTGTAATTGCCTTGAAAACGATGGCATTTTTCTACACGCCGTGGCATGCTGGATAAGTTATCGATTTGATCTTGGAGTAGTGTATCCTAGGCAACCTGAATATAGTGTCAGAGTTTTTCCAAATTAGCTGGTGGGTTCGCTAAATCATGCAGTCTTCTACCGATAATATCCTACACATGTTCTATGGGAAATAAATCTAAAAACGCCCAGGCTACAGCAAGATGTTGATGTTGTGTTGTTAGAGCAATGTTATGGTCATTACTGCCGTATGTGGACAAGCGTTGTCTTGCTGGAAAATGACATCATTAATTTTCTCAACATATGGCACAACAACAGGCTGCAACACCAGATCGATATATTGACGACCATTTAAACTGCCTGAGATAAACAATAAAGTCGCTCGGCTACTACAAAGAATACCACCCCACCATAACTCTAGGTGTTGGACTTGTGTGGCGACGCTGATTGGAGTCTAAATTTAGCTTTTGTCTTCTGAATTTTTTTACGCGCATCCGCCCATCCGATCTCTATTAACAAAAACAAAACTCGTCACTGAATACTGATTCTGTTGATTCAACCATTCTAACATTTGAGCGCACCATTCCATTCTAATAAGGTTGTGTTCTCGGGTTAGCGAAAGTCTAAAATATGGACGGTATGATTTCAGTCTAAACGAACTTATGCGACGGTAAATAGTACTTATCAATAATTTAATTAGACAGTAATCTTTAATTTGTTGCTATAAAAATGACAATTTTATATAAAAATTTTATATAAAAAAAATTCAGTGCACTTGCAATAATTCAATAAAATCTTTTAACTTTAATTTTATTTTACACATTTATTTATACATTAAATATACTCAAACAAGTAGCAGCGGAAGGGAGAGATATTTTTTTGTATTAAAGTATTAAAGTTTGGCTGTTTAGATGGATTTGGTAAGAATTGTGTTACAAACTGATTTGCAAAGTGTTTTGCTTTTTTTTTGTCTGTTATTATGTATCCTCCGTTGTTGTTACTAATTGGTGAAATTACTGTTTTTTTGTTTTTTATTTTTTTTTATTTTCTAGGGGTGGTCACTCTTATTTATGTTTTCGAGTTTTCTTATCCAATTTTTATTTTTATTAATTTTCAGTTTTTATTTTAAAGTTCGTGTAACTCAATTTACTTCTCGTTTCGTTAGTGGAGCCAATGTTTTTTGATTTGCTTAAAATCTACTTTTTTCTTTCAATAATTGGACGACTTTTTCTGGTATTTTAAAAACTCTGTTTTTTTTATATTGTATTTGGCTTTTTTAAGTCTAGAGTGAAATTTTTTTTACAAAACTCACCACTGCTTTGTCAATTTCGGTTGCCGATTTTATTTCAGTTTTTACCATTTTGTTCAGTTTGTTTCAAAAATTTTTTTATTTTATGTATGTTTTTAAAGCAAGCTTCATTAATTATTATTATGACTGGGTTGTAATCAAAACTCAAATTTGAAAATACAGTTGACGTTATGTTTCTGCCAACATTATATCAATTATGTCGGGTAGATCGTTATTTACCGGCATTATTGTTGGTTCATTTAGAGCATATGTTTCGCAGTTACGGTTTTCTACATATTGCTGCAATCTTTTGCCTTTTGTTGTGTCACCTTGATATTACAATTTTCAGTTTTTGTGATAAAATTGCCCAAAGCCAATGTAGGTTTATTTGAATTAAATATTTTGTTTAATTTGGGTTAGTCAATGTTTTTGTTGGGTGAGCTGTAACAAAATTGAATCTTATATCATCCACTTCTTGTTTCAACTAGTATAGTCGTTGTTTCTTAATTCAAAAGATAAGTGGGAGTATAGAGTGTGTTTTATTGACTTTTTTACTAACAACGCAACTCCACCTCTTCTAGTTTTTTGCCTATATTTTTTATATATAAAATAATTTGAAATACTTATTTTGTGAAAAGCTTTTAAATGTGTTT
Organism: Tribolium confusum; assembly: GCA_029207805.1. Lineage (NCBI taxonomy): Eukaryota > Metazoa > Arthropoda > Insecta > Coleoptera > Tenebrionidae > Tribolium > Tribolium confusum. The sequence goes on along the minus strand of JALGAY010000008.1, from coordinate 20,214,800 downwards.
CCGATATAGTTGCTATATCGATATTTTTTTCTTGCAGATAAATTGTTTATTCTTGTTTGTGGATTATTAGTCAATTTGCATTCCAATTTAACAAGATCTGAAGTTTTGATGTTGAGTTACTAGCTATTTGAAAGTCTATGTTATATATTAAACTACTTTATGTGTGTTCAGTAAACTGTATTTGTTCATCTCTTGTTGATTTTTTTTTTTTAAAGTCAATTAATATTTTTATTGGTTTGTGGGTTATTTATTTTGATGTTTGTTTGCATTTTTAGAGGTTGTTGCTTTTTGTAAAGATGATGGCTCTTAAGTTTTTTTTTCTGACCTTTGTTTCTTTATTATATCTTTTAAGTTTGTTGTTGCTAGATTAGTTACTTATTTCCATGTCCTTACAAGAAATTTTTCTGCTTTCTCATTACTTGGACGTTTAGGGCAACCTCTCGACGTTGAAACATGTTGTCCACCGCAATTTGTACATTTTGGAACTATGTTTCATCTTTTGAGCATTTATTTTTTTGGTGCTCTTGTGAACATTTCATGCACGCAAACTTTAGATTATAGTTCCTTTGATTATAGCCAAATTTCTGAAACTCATTGGAACTCATGGCACTGTGTATAAGATATTGTGGCGAGTTCTTTTCTAACAGGGTTACGTCGGTCGGAGAGTCGGGTCGCATCGTTCGGCCTCGGGGTGGGTGTGTCAAGCGCTGGTAAAAGTGGGAAAACGCTCGAGTGGTTGTCATCGGAGACTAGTGGCGCCATCAATAGGGTATTAGCGGCATGTTGAAGTACTAATTTTGTTACAAATAAAATAGCGGCTCAATTTTTTACATCTGAAGCTTCAAACTGAAGATAAAATCTCTTAATATGTGAAAGTTTATATGTATATTTTTTTGACCTATAACCGTTTGATTAGCGTTTTAATAGCACCTTTAATTGTTTGTATTTTAAAAATCAGTGTTATTCTAAATGGTGCTTATGTTGAAATGGCAATATGCCTAGGTTATAAACAATTAAGAGGATTTTAAAACGATCAAATTCTTGGTTTATAATTTATGTCAACGGAAATTGGTCTATCGTATATTTTTAACATTACTCGATAAAATTTAATATAAAATATTACTAGACACGTCTAAAATAAATTTTAAAACAATTGACATTGTTAATGCTACCATAACGTAAATTTAATATAGGTACGGTCTCTCCAGTTGGTAAAATTTGCACAACTTTTGTGCATTTCTATCCGATTACATGCCAGCCTACCACTAAAAAAAATTAACCGTATAAAAAATCTTTTCTTATAAATTATAATAATCTTTTTTTCGTAATTTTTACAAATTGTTTAAAAATATTAAAGCCTAGAGACTTTTGATTTATAATATGTAATTTATTTTTTGTTTTGTTGGTTACAATATCGAATATGAAAACGCTCCAATACAGAAAAAAAAAATGCGGTCTATATGAGTCATAACAGAGATATTACACTTAAAAAAAGACTTATTTTAATAATAATAAAACAAATGTCTATAGTTAGTGCATTTATGCAAAAAATTGTAATAAAACTTACACATAAAAATAATAATAACAGAATTTATTTAGTGTAAATAATAAGGTGCCTCACATGGAATTTCTGTTTGCTACGCACAGGGCCGGCGCTAGCTTATTATCAGCCTTATCAACTCATAGCTTTAGCACAAAACTTTATGCAAATTTTTTACTTCTGAGAATTTTTCATATAAATCTAGTACGCTTCTAGCTGCACCAAATTTAAAAAAATGGGTTTACATAACAATCTTTCAATCACAAGTAATTTTATTGTAATTTTTGGGTTTCAGCCTAGCTTATCTAACATTAGAGAACATAGTGTTTCTGTCGGAAAAAGACTTGGATGCAGTACAGAAGGTTCAAAGATGCAGATTGGCGACACGCTAGAATAATCTATTAAAAACCGAATATTTAGCTTACAGTATCCTCTTTTTCAAATAATTCTAAAACTTTTAAAAATGCAACATTCCCACTTCATAAAATCAAAATTTCTATGTTGGTTTAAAGCCGGTTGGGTTACGAAACCATTAGGTGGAAGCCTGCGACATAGTATGTGTTCTTGTGCGAGTCTATTTATAGCTGTAATAGCAATTATTCTAAAAGTTAACAAATGAATAAAAAAAGAGGTATAGTAACCCTTATCCTGTAAGGTTACAAAGTGTTAAAGTTAGATTCTGCTATTTAGAAAGTTTAGTGTTGTAATATAAATTGGGGTTGGTACCATCGAAAGTTACTAGATGCTGTCAACTACCGTCAAAAACGAGTCGTTCTGTTCAAGGTTACTTAATAGTAAGGTTTGCTGTTGTTCCGGATGTGACGTCATAAAGTTCTCAATTCTCTAGAGAATTATATTATCAGGTGTTGGTCAACGTGCATCACAGATTTCGAACTAAAACCGGTTGGCTGACATGACAGCATGGCAACTGCATCAACTGATCGCGCCATTGTCATTGCCATAAGTCACTGCTTTGTCTGCTGGTTTCGTATACGGTTCGTTTTTGCATTTAATTCATTTTGTGTTATCTAGTTTTGCTGTTAATTTTGAATTAAAGTTTTTTAATTTAGTAGATTTTTAATAATAAGTTTAGCGGTTAGCTAGTTTTGATTTATTTACATTAATTCTTTTTTCAATATAGTTAGGTTAAGTTTGGGAGTTTATTATTGTTATTTCTGTTATTTGTTTTATTTTGACCCATCAGACTTCCGCGTCTCGCGAAATTTTATCAAAACCAGTGGGCAATTTTGTGAAAATGGTTGGTCACACGTGTGCAGTTTCACTTTGTAAAAACAAATCAAGTGTGGAAAGTGCATACTCGTTCCATCTTTTTCCCAAAACCGCTACTATCAGAAAGTTATGGATTACTTTTTGTCAGCGAGGCGAAAATTGGGAACCAAAAAAGCACAACACTATTTGCTCTGAACATTTCAGAGCAGATGATTTTGAACTAAATTTTAAGAAAGAATTATTGAATTGCTCTACCAAACGAAAGTTAAAGCCTGATGGTATGTAATAAAGTATTATCGAAAGTTTCAAGTTAACATCACTGTTCAATTCTTTTATAGTTGTCCCAACAATTTCTACTAACGAAGATAAAAAAAATATCAACATTTTTGCAAGGAATCGTGACCAACACTATATTGAAAGTGTTTTAAAAACGTTTTCGATGGATATGGAAATTTCTCCACCATATGAAGAACTAAAAAAAAAATATGATGAGGCCATCAAATTAATCGACCAACTGAAGTTAAAAATAAATGACTTGGAAGGAGAGCTTGCTGATCTAAAAGAAGCATCAACCAAAAAAGAAGTACAATTGGATGCTGCTATAAAAAAAGCGTTGTCTGGTACATTTTCTCCAAATCAAATTGATCTGATAAGAAAAACAAAAAAACGAGTTGTTTGGACAAACCAAGAATTGGCTCAAGCGTTTACACTGAGGTAATTTTTGTTTCAACAACTCACTTTTATACCATCTCGTGTGTTTAAATAATTGTTCTCTTGTAGGTATTTCAGTAGCAGGGCTTATATATTTTTGCGAAATAATAAATTTCCTCTGCCCAATCTAAGCACACTCCGGAAGTATGCTGGAAAAATTACCTTACAAAATGGGATTCTAACAAGCTCATTGAATTTTATGAAAATCAAACGGCACTCGCTTATGAATAAAGAAAGTCTGGTTGTTCTTATGTTTGATGAGATGCGAGTGAGAAGTTTGTATGAATACAACAACAAAGAAGACGAAATAGTTGGTCCTCACAAATATCTTCAAGTGGTGTTGGCTCGTGGTTTGTGTGGCTCCTGGAAGCAACCTGTTTTTATGGGTTTTGACCAAAACATGAGTGTGGATATTTTGCACAGCATCATTCAAGCTCTGCACAACATTGAATACACTGTGGTGGCATGTGTTTCGGATTGTGGTTCGAGTAACCAAGCAGTGTGGAGGGATTTAGGAGTGACATTTGAACACCCCTACTTTGAGCACTCTGTGCTCAAATCTAATATTTACATCTTCCCAGATGTTCCACATCTTTTGAAATTAATTCGTAACTGGCTTTTGGATAAAGGTAAAATAAATATAGCCACTACTTAGTGTTATACATATTTTATGTAGGTTTTATATTAGAAGATGGAAGTGTAATATCTAAAAAACCTCTGGAAGAGTTAGTGAAACTGTCCAAAAATGCAGAAGTTTCTTCAATCTTTAAAATTAAAGACAAACACTTAACGTGCAGTGACAGTGAGCGTCAAAATGTTAAACTAGCAGCTCAGTTGTTATCACATACAACATCTGTTGCATTACAACGATATGTAAAAAATGACGAAGCCTATAAATTGGGCGAATTTATTGAATCAATAAATGTGTGGTTTGACATTTTCAACTCGAGAAACTTAAACGAAGCGGTTTTTTTTAAACAACCATACAAGGGGCATCCAGCGCAAGTTGATAAACTTGATGAAATTTATGGACAAATTTTAAATATAAGAAGTTGCGGCAAAAAATCACTGCAAGTTTTTCAAAAGGGAATACTAATGGCCATAACATCTTTAAAAAAAATGTATGAGGACTTGAAAGAAAACTATGAAATTTCATTTATTATGACAGCTAAACTAAACCAAGATGCTTTAGAAAATTTGTTTTCTCAAATCAGGACGAATGGAGGGTTAGATGATCATCCCACTCCTTTGAATGCTTTTTATCGTTTACGACAAATTATAGTTGGTAAGTTTATATATATATATATATATATATATATATATATAGTAGATGTATTAAGAATACCACTTGCAGGCAAATGTCCGGGGGCTGTGGCAAACAAAATGAATACGGTAGTAGGTGATGTCAAAGAAGAATATGTCATTTGTGATATATTGAAGCGTGCAAATGTTCAACCGACTGTACCAGAAATAGTGGAAGATTTCAGTGAAGGGGACTCTATTAGCAGTGTTTCTACAAAATCATCTCAAAATAAAACAGAACCCAATGTTGAGAATGATGGGTTAGAATACATTGCTGGATGGCTGGTCAAAAAATTTAAGAATTCATATCCATACCTTGGACAATACACATACATGCTGCAGCAAGAACACTCATATGCACTTCCACCATGGGTGCATCATGTGTCATATGGAGGTTTGACGGAACCAACTGAGAAATTAAAAACCGCTATAAAACTTTTAAACCATAAATTCAAAAAAACAAACAAAAACAATTTTTTTGTGAAGAAAAGAATTGTGGCCACTTTAACGAAAAAATATAAAAGTATTGTGGATATTCCTGAGGAAATTGTCCGCGGCTTTTTCAGACAAAGAGTATTCATCAAAATGAATTTTTTAAATAATAAACTCAAAGAGTGTAAAAAAAAAGTTGTACAAAATTCAAAAATTAAAAAAATTATTACGTAAATTGAAAATGTTAATAAAAAAATGATTGTATTTTTGTAATTTTCATTGTAAAGCATAATTTCCCCTTACTACAAAAGGTACTACCGTGACTGCACATAAATTTTAAATTTAGCGCGCTAGGAGTTGGCTGTGGAGAACTTTATGACGTAGTTCCGCCCGTGAGAACAGCAAACCTTACTATTAAGTAACCTTGCGTTCTGTTGTAATATCCAACGCAGTGTGCTATTACTTAAATTTTTTAATTTTCTGCTCAAAGTTTATTAATCCTAGCTTCCTAATCAACACATAGCGACGATCAATTAATTAATAATTACATATTAATAAATTTAAAAAAATTGTTGTCAACCCTTATATATACTATGAACACCAGCTCAGTTCGCTCACTCCCAACCCGGTAGATGGTCAAAATAAAATTTGTTGTAATTCGAACACGGTAGAGTTTAAAATATTTTTTTTTAAATTTGGTATTAGGTTGAAGAATAGAACTTATAGGATACGGCTGATTCGCCAGTTCTGGGACACCCAGTGTAATGTATCGAGCACAGCCAATTGTATCCCCTGTGCGAAGCACAGTTGATAGTAGCAAGGTAACAATTTGCCAACTTTTACTATCACACTTGCACCGTTAGTTGTTATTCCTATAACATCAATTTCAAAATCAAGACCAAAGTCCTTCAGACGTTTTTTGATCAAACTGATGCAACGTTTCGCAGTGACAGAAAAATGTATTCAAATCAATCCAAAATTAAAATAGCTTTCTTTATGGTAAACATTTACATTTAAATATCGGTGATTTTTTTGAGAAGTCCACTTATTAAAATTAAGTAAGAATAACTGCTCTTGTTTTTTTTAACTTTTTTAATTTGATTTCCATGTTATATTTTACGGCATTTCCATAACTGGTGATCATAGATCTTATTGTATTAGGAAAAGTTGGCAATTTAAATTCGCTTTTTAGAAACAATCTTCTTGATTATCAAAATAATGTACAAAATAAATTTAAACTTAAACCATCTTTACAAACCATTTTGAAACAATTTTTTTTATTTTTTTTTTTATTATATTGCTGTCAATAGTCCTGGACTTTTTTTGGTACTACCTCCTCGTCGGCTTATCTTGGTGTAGATAGAGAAGCCAAGTCTATATGAGAAATAGGATGGGGTTGTTCAGTCTTGTGAGTACTGAAGGTGATACAACGCTTCGTTTGCAAATGAATTTTTAGGCCTTTAATAGAGCGTTTACTAATTTTTAATAAATTAGAGCACAACAAGCATTTTGCTTTCTCACCTTTGTCAATTTTTTTGGAATAATCTCAAAAACTTTTCTTCTTAACTTTAACAGTTTTTTTTATATTCGGATTTAAAACAGACATTTAAAAGTATCTACAAATTTTACAATGTAGTAATCTAAGTTTTAAATATTACGTAAATGTACTTACAACAGAAGCAACGTTATATCTAAATAAACACAAATACTATGACTCTAAAAACTAAAAGGCTCGCTAGTTGCTAGACAATATACTGTGACTGGCGGAAAAGTACGGCAATATTACGCGCGTTTAAAAAATCCGTGCAAGCTAAGGCTGGTGCTTCTGTTAAACGTTCTTTTAATTCGCTGAATGCTTGTTCTTGTTCAAGTCCAAATTTTTATTTTTCTAAATATTTTTTTTAAATTTACGAAACCCGGACGCCATCCCTAGCAATCTACAAAGCTTTCGTTATGTTGTTGGTTACGACAAATTTGTGATGACGGTGATTTTTTTGGGGTCGGTAGAAATTCCTTTTTTGAAACTATGTGTCCTAAATATTCTAGCGTATACTGAAAAAACAACATTTCTTCTAGTTTAGAACTAATTTAACCTATTGTTAGTATTTGTTTTAAAAACAATGCTGATTCAGCAGAGCTTATGTTAATTGTCACACTGCAATTTTACGCCACAGGTTAGTTGTTACAAGTTGTTGCTAATTTTGCTGGTATTGACACAGCTACGACATGCAGAACTGTTTATAAAATAAGCAGGGTTATTGCTAGAATAGAAACCATTTTTATTAAATTGCCAAGTACAAATTAAAATATGCAAAGCAACAGCAAAAATTTTTATAATATTGCTCGATCTCCAAAGTGCATTGGTGCATTGCATGCACTCATATTGCAAGTTGTTGTCCAAGTAGAAATCAAGCTGAAATTTTTTGACTAATAATCTAATAGAGAGATGCTTTGGCATATGAAAGAAATGTTTTCCTGCTCTTTCGTTTGGATTCAGACTTCAAAGACATAAACTAGAAGCAGTTGTAGTATTTACCGCAGTGCTTTAAAACATAGCATGTTAGCTTAACGAAAAATTACCTATTTTATTCATTTTTTAGAAATAGAGGAATTGCTGGGATTTTTAACTGTTGACAAAGACATATTAGAATTATTCAACATTACTCATCGTCAAAGAGCTCGGAAAATTTTTTGGCTGCGAAATAATCATTTTTAAAAGTAGAATGACAAAGATAAATACAAAAGTAAGGTTTGTGTTAGATCTTTAATAAAATAAAAATACTAACCTAGAAAAAGAAGCTGCAATAGAATTTGTAAATGATGTTGGGATTGAAATTGTTAGAGAGAATAAAATTGAGGGAGGGAATACTTTAGTTCGACATCAATTAATTAATAAATATTTTAATAATCTATAAAAAAATAACATTTAAATAAATAATAAAAAAAACATTTTTTGTAAATTAAAAAATTTTATTTTAACCTTGTGTTTCTTTAAAAGTTTTATTCCTACTTCAACTTTTTTCCATTACACATATTTTTTTAAGATGTTTTTCTTTCATATTTTTTCTCTTGTAGTATTTTCATTTTAAATTCCTCTAATACAGATTTTGCATTGACTTACTGGCTCAAGTTACTATTTACATTTTCTTCGAAAACCTTTCTTTTTTCTATAATTTTTTATAAAATTAGTAACTAGAAAATTTAAATACGAATAATTCTACCCAAAAAACAAAAAAAAAATATTCAAAAAATTAAACGGTAGATAATAAGTTTATAATCACTTTTGTTACTTTGTACTTAAAAAACATCACTTTTTTTCTTTAATATTTTGGGACAATATGTTGACCGGTCAGTTCTAGCAACATCTAAAATTTTGTTATTTTTTTAGTGTATCTAATTTAAAACTTATTCTTTTGAAATAAAAATACTTACCACCATCACTAACGGTAGGTTCTGTAATTTTTAAGATAATTTTATTTAAAGAAAATAAAATTTCATTATTATTGTTACTACTGCTTACAGCTACCAAAAATATAGAATCAACTTTAAATTAAGCTTGCTCGATTACTTACGACTCGTTACTTCTTCTATCAGATCAACTTCTTGCGGTTGAGAGAGGGTACTTGAAATCACTGAGTGCCTTTTATTATCAATTACATTTAAGTTTAAAATATAACTGTTATATATTTTTGCACTCCGATTTATTTTTACCTCTAGAATCAGATTCAAATTCTGATAAAAATCCTTCACGTCGTGTTCCTAAATATGTATTCTTTAATTTCAGTTTCAGCCTCTGTGTATACAAAGTTTTTTGATGGGCCGCTTCCGATCCGTTTAAAAAAACATTTTTTATCAGCACATTTATTTTTACTGTTTTTTTATTTTATCATTTTTTAAAAAAATATTTTTGGTGTTGTAGGATTCTTCTGCCTATATATTAAATTTTTTAACCAATTTATTTCAATATCTTAATTTTTCGACATTTGTTTTGGCATCTGATAGCTTACATTCAATAATATTGCTATGTAATTGTCATTAGTTTTAGTTTTTGATTTTTTAATAACTGTTTTGTATTTCTGCTTATAGTTATTAACCAGATTTTTGAATTCTTAAGTTTGGTTTAAACTGTAAGCATCTTGTAAAAATTTATACGTATCACTCATTTTTTGAAGTTCTTGTGTGAATCAGTTATTACGACAAACTTTAAAATTGAGAGTTCATGAAAATAGTACAATACATTATTTAGAAACATTAAAAATTTATCACTGGAATTTATATTGGTATCAATAAAGTCTCAATTTACATTTAATATAAGATGATAAAATACAAATTTTTCTGCATTTGTTATTGGCCGAATTTTCTAATAGTTTTTTTTGTAAGGATGTTATCTGAAGATGTATTTATTCGCATATTAACTAATAGTTCTATGTAGTCCGATAGTGAGAAATAAGTTGAATTAACACCTATGTTTCTAATACCTATATTAGTAAAGACAATGTCGATTCTATCCAGTAGAAAAATTGACTAAAGGTTTGAAGTAGGTCACAAGTTAACATACAAATATTATTATTAGTATAAAAATGAATTTTTAAATCACCGCCTACAATTACATTAAACAATACAATTTTGACAAATTTTTATAAAATACGTCAAAATTACCAGAAGGCGAGCGGTAAATTGTAATTATGATCAAGTTAATAAAGATACCTAAAAATTCACATTTGAGTTCTATAGACCAGTTGGTGATTTAAGAAAGATTTATTTATTGTTATTATATTATTGTATTGTTATTCGTGACCATCTGCAAGACTCCTCTGTGTCTGTAGATACTTCTTTCAAAGAAGGAAGCCGTCTCAAAATTTGGTAGATAGAGGTTACTCGATTCCATGCTATTTAGCCAGTGTTCATCTAAGAACACAGAATTTATTTTTAAGTCTTGTATAGCTGCATCAAAAATTTTTTGTTTTTTTGAAAAACTGAAAAGACTCATGGCGATGTTGAGATCTTGTAATATAGGATGTTTTAAAAGTCATTTACATTAATATTGTCCGATTCACAGTTATCAGGCCAATGTTCACTGACACACGCAATAGATATTTGTTGTTTTAAGAGCACTTAAAGAGTATGTTTACTTTACTTCTAAGACATTGCTCATTTAAAAAACTATTTAAGTTTTAAAAGTATCTCATTGCTTTAAACTCTGGCGGCAGTCTGTAAGTTTTTCACTTCTAAAATTTTTTTTCTAGGAATGTCATAACTCCTAATAGCCAAAAATCATTTGAAAGAAATTTGTCTATAAAAGTAAATTCTACTCTTACTTTAAAAAAGTTTGCAACAAAATTATCCACAAATATTTCAGAATTTTTCGAAAGTTCCTTGGTTATGTAACATTAAACAGCTTTGTTCGTAGTACCCTTATTAACTTTGTCTACATAAAACCATCTTTTTTTAGTATACGAGAAAATAAATTTATTATCAGTCCCTGCATTTAATGATCCAATTATTATTTTTTTTATTGTTACGACAGCTATGATGTTTAATTTCAGTCCATGTATTTCAATCGTCAATTTGATAAGTATTAGTGATTTTCTAAACATTCAAAGTTTTGTATGGAGTTTTTTTCAACAGCTGTTGATTAGGGTTACAATGACTGATAGTTTTTTCTGATTATCAGTCGCCGAATATAATATGGGTGTTAAGAACGTTTGAGCCAGCAGGCTATGAAAGTGTAGTCATAGTGTTGTCAAGAATTGTTTTCGTTGTTAAATGCTTGTAATCTTGAGTTGAAAGAGAACATTAATGAGGCAACTAGTGCGGTAGAAAAACCTATTCAGACAATATCTTTGTCAAATACTAAAAAAGGCGGTATAGTTTTAATGCCAACGCAACGGCTAGAGTTAGAGTTAAAACTGTGAATGAAAATTGGATAACAATGCGAGCTTTGTTAGATTCTGCCTCCCAGTCAAATTTTATTACTTCTGAGGCGTGTAAAACATTGGGTGTTAAAAAATCAAATATTGATTTCGTGGTTACTGGTATTGGGCAAACCTCCACAAATATATCAGAAAAGTGTACTATTACGATACAGTCACATGTAAACAGTTTTAGTAAGTTAATTAAGCGTTTTGGGTTACCAAAAATTTGTGAGAAGGTTCCTGCCCAACAAGTGGACATTTCTACGTTTAATTTCCCGCTTAATATTATTTTATCGGATGCAAAGTTTTATAAACCCTCAAAAATTGATTTTCTCTTAGGTGCAGAATTGTTCTATCAATTGTTATCCGTGGGTCAATATAAAGTAGGTGATGTAGTTTTACAAAAAACTAAGTTAGGTTGGGTGGTCTCTGGTCGCACAAACATACTTAGTACAGCGGCACATTTTACAACGTGCAACGTAGTAACGAATTTAGAACTAATGCAGCATCTAACAAAATTTTGGGACGTTGAAGAAGTTGTGGCACCAAAACATAGGTCAGTAGAAGAAACAAAAGCAGAGGAATACAAGTTAAATACCGTGACTCAGGAGATGGCTGCGGCTCCTTTTTTAGCTATTAGGTGTTTATATTATTTGGCTGATGAATTCTCAAATGAGTTTGCTTTAGCAAGTCAAGCCATAAAAAGTGATTTCTACGTTGATGCTTTCATAAGTGGTGGTCGTTGTGTTGAGCAGGTACTTCAGTTAGCTAACCAAGTTCAGTATAATTTAAGTAGAGGATGTTTTACATTGACAAAATGGAAATCAAATCGTTCTGAAATAGTAAAGGCGCTTAATGGCGAAGATATAAAAAACGATAATGTAAATTTATATAATGTCAAACAGACAAAAACGTTAGGTTTAGTCTGGTGTTCTCAATCAGATGTATTAACGTATGAGGTAAATCAAGTAAAGAAATGTACTTCAATTACAGAGCGAACCATTTTGTCACAAATTGCTACAATATTCGATTTTCCCGAGTTATTAGGTTCATGCATTGTGACTGCAAAAACTATTCTACAAGAAATGTGGTTATTAAAGTTGTCGTGGGGTGAATCTGTTCCTATAGATTTGCATACCAAATAGACTAAACTTAGTTTCCAATTGCCGGAACTAAATGCTTGCCAAGTGCCAAGTCAAGTTATTTGTGATAATGTTCAAAGTATTCAATTGCATGCGTTTTGTACCGCATCTACTCAAGCATACGGAGTCTGTGTTTATCTAAAAAGTATGTCTGGTTTTGGAGAAGTACAGGTTAAACTACTGTGTTCAAAGTCGCGTGTAGCTCTTCTCAAATCTCTAACGGTTCCACGACTTGAATTGTGTAGTACGTTATTGCTTGTTAAGCTTGTTGAAAAAGTTATAAATTCGATTCGATTTTCAATTGTAGAAATCCATTTTTTATCAGATTCTACTGTTCCATTAAGTTGGATTGAAATTTCTCCCCATCAGCTACAATCCTTTGTTAGTCATCGTGTGGTGCAAATTAAAGGCAGAAAGGGTCGGGATTGTAAGATAACGAAATGTTACGTGTGCGTTTTTATTTGTTTTGCAACTAAAGCTATGCACTTAGAGTTAGTGTCAAATTTAACAACAGATGCGTTTTTGGCTTGTCTCAGAAGGTTTATTGCTAGGCGAGGTAAACTCGTGAAAATTCTATCAAACAATGCAACCAATTACGTTGGGGCTCGAAATCAGTTGATAGAGCTAAATAAATTCCTCAATACTAATGATAAAGTTTTTCAAGAAGAGCTAATAAAAGATAACATAACGTAGAGTTTCATTCCCCCTCACAGTCCGCATCTGGGTGGGTTGTGGGAAGCAGGGGTAAAATCGTGTAAAAGCCTTTTATTTAAAATTATGGAAAATAACGTATTTACGTTTGAAGAAACGTGCACAGCCTTAACTCAGATTGAGGCTATCTTAAATTCTCAACCTTTGGGTTCTCTCTCTAATGACCCAAATAATTTCGAACCATTGACACCGGCTCATTTCTTGATTAGACAACCTCTTACATCTTTACCAGAAGACGATGTCCAAGAAGTGCAAGTGAATTGATTAGAACGATTTAAATTAGTGCAAAGGATATTTTAACAGCTGTGGAGAAGATGGTCAAAAGAATACGTAACGGAACTTCAAGAAAGAACAAAGTGGAAGCAGTCCAGTGCAAACTTAAAAGCCGGTCAACTAGTTATTCTTCAAGATAAAAAACTTCTTTCGTTAAAATGGAAGTTGAGTCGAGTATTGAATTACACCCGGGAACTGATGGTGTGGTTAGGGTGGTATCAGTAAAAACGGCATCAGAGTGTACAAAACAAGCAGTAACAAAAATGTGTGTGTTTCCCGTCGAGTGACTTAATACGTGGTGTAAAAATAAGTAATAAAGACTCATAATTTAATGTTTTTTAATGTGAGCTATGTTCATTTATGTATTTGTGAGGCATTAGCCTTCCAAGGTGGGGGGTATGTTAAAAACGTTTGAGCCAGCAGGCTATGAAAGTGTAGTCATAGTGTTGTCAAGATTTGTTCTCGTTGTTAATAGATTTTTTGTTTACATCGTGTGGTAGAGAAAAATTGTGTTCTCCAGCAAAAATATAGAGAAATTAAAAGTAGAAGTTTTTTTAGAAGGTTTTTATTTAAAAATGGGTTTAAATAACGGCGTAGCTGAGAGATTTTTTGTTGGCAAATTTACTAGTAGTTTAATCATATCTATATTACTTGCCTTTAAGTCATAAACTTTTTGTTTAAATTTACTAATTTTTTTGTATAACGGAGCCGTAACAGCAAGCATTACATCATTAAGTATAGTGGAAAAACTGCTACTGTTTATAAAGTTAATGATTTCTGTTGTGAAGATTGAAACATTATTTAGATCATTTTCGTTATCTTTATTATCACCATCGATGACACTTTTATGTTTGAGGCATTTTATCTTATTGACGAATATTATTGTAAAATAAAAAAACAGTTTTTTTATTCATACTACAACACAGCTTTGATAATATATTACACTACAGATAGTAAACCTTATGGTCACTTGGGTTGCCGGTTTTTTGCATTTGTTACTCTTGCTTGCAGCAGCAATACACGATTCTTCCGCACTCATTGTCCGCGAGAAATTGTCCAAAAGTTTAGTTTCAAAACAAAAATTGTTAGTGTCATTAAGGTGAAGACTGACGTTATATCAAAATAGAAGAGACACGGTTATGTGTTAATTGATGAGTGAAAGATTACATTAAACAAAAACAAGATGCAGCTCTTTGGTTTTGTCAATGGAGGGCCTCATACACTAAAGAAAGACAAAAATGTGTCAGGTAATAATGCATCCGTTTTTATGTTTCTAATATTTGTAATATTTAACAGTTAAATTTAAGTTAAATTTTTGGATATTGTAAAATCCTCAAATTGTCCCTAGAATAAAAAGATAATAAAACTATTAACTGTTGAAGAAAATCTAATTATAAATCAGTTTTTTAGGATCGTCAAGAAATTATTGCCAACAAATATTAAATACACTCACCGGCTCAAAGTTTGATCTATCATTTATATTTAATTTTTCTTAAGTAAATTTTTTTTTTAAGCGGCCACAATTTTTTGTTTACGTTAAATTACACAATTTTAAATGAGTATAAACAAAAAAACAGTATAAATTAAACAATTTTTTTTATTTTCCAATAACAAAAATAGTTCTAAATTTTACAAAAAAAATTAAAGCCTAAATTAAAACCTAACGATCGGGCTGAGGAAGTACCTGTTTAGCCTGCGCCCATGATAAGATGTCAAAAATATGTAAACATTGTATTAGAGCCCAGTGTAAGCGTCGTACCTTGTTTTAAAAATGGCAACTTTAGCGGAAATAGGTGTTTAATCGGGGATCCGGCGTTTGTGAGAACTTGATAAATTGTAATCATGACACCTCTTATACGTCTATCTGTCAACTGAGGCAACTTCATAATTGGTAGACGCCGGGGATAATGAAGACGCAAGCGCCCAAAAGATGACCTTGTAGCACGACGTTGTACGTTTTCCAAGAGTGTTATATCCTTCTGGAAAGTGGGTACCCAGACGATGTTGGCAAACTCCAGAATTGGTCGAATATATGCCTTATAGAGTTTAACAAAAGTGCTAATCTTAGGTTTGCAAAACGTTCTTTGTAAAATATCCAAAGTCCTATTAGCTCTTTTAACGACGATGCTAATGTGTTTGGACCAAGTTAGAGATGACGTGATTAAAACACCTAGGTCACGACAAGATTGTGACTTAGACAATTTCTCCTCGTTTATATTGTAAGTTTGTTTAGGATTCTTGCCGCCAATATAAAGAATGGTGCATTTGTCAACGTTTAGTGGAAGCAGCCATTTACGGGACCACTCATAAATTGTTGATAGGTCATGTGCCAGGTCTAGATGATTGGTGCTAGTGTTATAAACCTTAATGTCGTCAGCATACATTACACACTTGGATCGCAGTTGACATGGAATGTCTGCCGTGTACAATATATACAACAACAGACCAAGTACGGATCCCTGTGGAACGCCACTCAACACTGATCTTGGAGTGCTTAAGGTATTTCCTACTCTGACTCTAAAACTGCGATCAGAGAGAAAAGACTCTATCCAGTAGAGAAGTTTACCTCGTATACCATAATGTTCTAATTTAGAAAGAAGGCGATGTTTGGGTACACGATCGAATGCCTTGGAAAAGTCTAAGTATGCGACATCCACAGGTAGACCAGAGTCAATATGCTGTGCCCAGTCCGCAAGACAACAAAGCAGGTTGGTAGTAATGAATTTCGAGGGTACAAAGCCATGTTGATTAGTTGGTAATACATGATGACGGTTGGAGAACTTAATCATTTGGTCATAAATTATCGATTCCATCAATTTAACTACAAGGGAGGTTAGACTTATGGGTCTGTAATTGGACGGAACAAATTTGTCGCCTTTCTTGTAAATAGGTTTAACTACTGCCGTTTTCCAGTTAAGGGGCAAAACCCCAGATAGAAAGGATTGCTCCATGATGGTACTAATAGGTTTAGCTAGATGAGTAGCACATTTTTTTAATAAAGTAGCGGTAATATTGTCTGGACCCGGTGATTTGTTAATCTTTAATTTTATTAGTTTATCTAAGACAGAGTTTTCAGAAAAAGAAATAGTATCTATGTATGCATTATTAGGTGCATGCTGAATTGTCGGAAGTTGTAGTGTTGATTCAATAGTATAATTAGCCGCAAAGAAATCAGCAAACATGTTTGCAACAGAATTATTGTCACTCTCAATACGTCCACCATTGTCGCGCAAACTAGGTGTTTTAACTGGTCCCGATAAATTACTTCGGATATATTTATAGAGGCACTTTGTATTTTTCTTTTCTATAATGCGCTTTTCGTATTTAGTCCTAGCATTTCTAATAATGGAAGAGAGTTTATTAGAATATGTTCTGTGCGCTTTATAATCACTTACATTCTCTGTGCGTTTGTAAGTTCGCCAAAGTGACCTCTCTTTTTTTACAAGTTTTAAGATATTAAAATCAATCCATGGTTTTGTTGACGATTTTTTAGTACAAATCATGCGAGAGCATTTCCTGAAGAATCGTTTTAAAATACGTCCAGATGTTCTCGGCTGAAGATTTTGATAGTGCACATTCCCAACTCACACATGAAAGACGTTGAATTACTTTGTCATAATCAATTATAACCTTCTCAGACATTAAAGTTTTAGTACGGAAAACAAAACCAATTTGCATCTCAACTTTTAATGTGATGTGATCAGATTTATCAATTAGATCGAGAAATTTGAGGTTCGAAAGTAAACTCTCATCTGACGTTAAGATTAGGTCAAGGACAGACGGTCTTTGAGTGGCTCTGTAGCGAGTGGGTTGACAGATGACTTGTGGGTGATAAATGGCTGTTAGTTAGTAGATCTATCAGTACCTGGGATGCATTGGATACAGTAGAAGAAAGATTTAGGAGCCAAGTGATGTCGGGCATATTGAAATCACCAAATATGAAGATCTTGTCATAATTGTCGGCAATTTGGAAATTGTATTAAAAAGTTTGATATCATCCCCAATTGGCAAACTGGGGAGTCTATATACACAAGCTAGTATAAACGAAAAATTTTTGCAGTAAACTTTCAAAAAAAGAGTGTCAATACCTCCAATATTAACGTAAACTTCCGTTAACTCGAATCTGGCTGTTATTTCATCTAACACTTAAATGCACACGCCACCACCCCTTTTACAAACACGATTTTTTCTAAACAATGTATAGCCATCCAGAGCCACAACAGAGTCCGAGATGTCAGAAGTCAACCATGTCTCAGTCAACAAGAGGAAAAAAGGTTTTTTCTACTTTACGTCGGTAACAGAGTCCGATTTGGGTGCGGTAATAGCCATATCCGCACCCAAATTGCGTGCGGTAACAACTAGTGCAATTTAGTGTTTTCGGATTGGTAACACCGTGTATAACACGCTATCGCTGAAACGAAACGTCACGGTCACGTTTCTGTCGACGATGATATTACAGTAATTATATTCGAATAAATTTTGTTGCACTTGATGACCAGCAGTATTCCTCAACAAAGTGTTTTTGTGTGTGCGTGTCGCAATTAATCTATAAAATATTCGAAAGTGGGGCGGAACAAGCGCCGGTGGACATGCGACAAACTTCAGCTTTTGAGGTTAGAACAGCGTTAAAGTGAAACTTAAAACTAAAATGGAGCTTTTGGACTTTATTTTGAGCATTTACAACCCCCATAACATTCGATAATTTACAAGTTATTTGCTAGATGAGTGTATAAATCTGCTTGACTGAATGCTTAACGATGAAATGAAAGGAGTTGCTGAGAACCGCAAATGGAGTGGGAATTTAGAGATAAAAGGAGATTTTCCTTACTGTGTTAATGCCAATTGGATTATTCAATCAATAACCGATACGGTAGGTAAAAATGAACCATTTGGGAGTTACTTACACAGAATTTTGGACAAATTTGAAAACATTTCAAAGTTCAATGACTTCATTGACACTTTAGTGACATTTTTATTACCAACTGTCTCGTATTAACGCAAAAGTCCCTAAAGATTAAATAATTAACTTTTTTACTTAAAAATTACGTAAAACACGTAAAGTAGAAAAAATAGCATAAAGACCTTGTTTTTCAAAGTCATTGTGGCACTCATTCTTTATAAAAACTTGCGCTCGCGCTTGTTTTATAAACTTGAATTCGTGCCACAAAGTTGACTTTTCAAAACGCGTTCTTTAATATACTATTTCAAAAGATGGCGTTCTTGGCATTCCCTCAGTAAAGTGTCTTTGGCCGATTTACTCTCAAATTTGAGTTACTGCTACATTTAGGTCTCTCAGACGTACTGGAACAGGAACTCCGCTTCAAATCTTTTTTTCCATTATATACCAAAGGTGTTCAATCGGATTTAGGTCTGGACTGCGCAATAGTCATATCATACGCTGAATACCAACAAGAAATAGTTCTTAGCACTTGCAGTGTGACAAATTAGGTTCCCATTTTAGAGAATAACCAAAAAATAAAATGAAGCATAATTTTTAAAAACAAAAAATTCCAAATAACTTTTAATATCTAATATTTTGCCAAACAACAATCAAAAAATTTTTTTTAAATAGATGTCAAATGTATTTCTAAATAAAAGCATTTTTTTCTTAAAATTATACGGTTTATTAGACAATTTTTTTGCTTTTTTATATAGTACAAGTCTGGCCTATGTTTGTATTAAACTATTTAAGATTAACTCAATAAAGTGCTTAAAACAAAAAAAATTTATCTTTTTTTTAATCAGTTAAAATGCTTGCGCACAAATATGAAATTTAGTAAATAACTACTTCACTGTGTTATGTTTAATATATAAAAAATTTAAAAACGTAATTTTTATATTTTGTACGTTATCTTGACCCAAATTTCACCGAAAACACCGATTTTTCAAAGAGCGCCACTTTAACAACACTATTTGAAACAATGGCTGAAACCGTACACGTCAAAAATACTTTAATATCTGTAGGTAATATTTATATACCACCCAACCGACGTTTTACGAAAGAAAAACTAACTGCGCTACTTTATCAAATTCCTAAACCTAGAATTACTTCAACTTTTACAACACCATGTGGGGATCCAAAACAACCAAGAGGAAAAATAATTAGAAAACTAATGGAATGGTGGAATCTTGTCCTAGCAAAAAACGAAGACTCTACAGGCTTTAACTCATATCAGAAAACTTTCTCAAGTCTTAATCTAAGCTTTTGTAGCCCAGCACTATTACCATATCTAAATTGAACCCGCTACTTAATCTTATATAACAGTGATCACTTCCCAAATATGATTTTTTATGAAACTATTTCTAAAAAAACTAGAAAAAGTCTTCCGCAAACATTAACCGATGAAACTTTACAAATGCTAAATGAGAGTTATTCTCAAGTAAAATAGAAAAAAGTATCTGAAAATTAAAAAATCAACTGACGTAAGAAATAATGTAACTATGTGACTAATGTAAGAAACTTGACTTTTTGAATCTTCTTCAAACTTCTTCAAATCTGCTGCTGGAAAGTATATATGTAAAATATCACTACGTCTTAACGAAAACCCTGTACCTTAATTGACTGACAAATATAAAAAAGCTATATCTGCTGGTAGACGGGTCTTCAACAAAGTTAAGCGCCACAATATACCAGAAAATCTTATTGAATTTAAGAAACTCGAAAGCCAAAACTTGGTTAATCACCAAACAACATAAAAAAAAAATTATGGCAACAATTTTCTTCAACCATTAAATTTTCAACTCCAATGCGACAAGTATGGAAAAAAATCAAAAAACTTAAAAGTATTAAAGTAAGTCACAAACATACGACTACAAAAAAACAGAAACCTTATAGACAAAAGAGAATTAGTAGCTGAGATTTTAGCGAATTTTTTCAAAACAAACTTTAGCGGCAACAACTACAACAATGATTTTTTTAATTACAAATAAACGCAGAAAAAACAACAAAACAACAAATTTAGAATTAACAACACGATAATGACTTAAACAAAACCATCACACAAAGAGAAATAGAAAATGCATTACAATCCTGCAACAACACTAGCCCGACCCTAAATGACATTCTTTATTTATACCTCCAATTAATCTCTTCTCCTTCTTTAAAATTTTTAGTGTTTATATCTAACCAAATCTGGAAATTAAACTAATTCCTAGCCACATGGTCAAAAGCTCACATACTTTCAATCTCAAAACGTAAAACACTTAAAGATGACCCTACGTTTTATCATTAAGACCTACTGATGATGTAATTTAATGCCGGTCGGGGCATTAGTCCGCGAAGTAGTTGTTTTTGGCTAATCATGGAAGTTGGTGGCCGAGCAAGAGCAAGGACGTTGTATGACCAGGAAGGAGGGTCGCCTATACTGCCAATGCTAAAATGTAAGACGTTCGCTCACTCTAAAGTAACCTTTTACGACTGTATTACTCTCTCTCTCTCCTATACAAGGCAGAGGCGTAGTATGGCGTGAACGTAAGGTATATCTAACGTACAATTTGGAAAACGATTCTGTTAGTTGCTTTAACTGATAAATTTAAGCAGCTGGGCTCAAAATAAAGTGTGTTTGAGTATAAATAAATATAAAATTAACATTTTAGATTAGAAGCTTCTCGTGGCGTGCACCAATTTATAAATCTAACGAGACGCTACTGGTTAGACATGCGTAGAATGGTCTACTTTAGTAACCTTTTATTGCTGAACGTGCATTGGCGCCGTTTTCACTTTTTTGAATTGACCCTCCGTCCTGATCATTCAACGTCCTTGAGCGAGAGCCGAAGAGATAACTTTGTTATCCGCCAACATTATTATACCAACTCTCGCACCTTCCAGCACTCTTCGTTAGATGGCACACTGTGTCTGTCTATGCGACTACTAGTTGTAAAGACGACTTGAAAAATGCCACCGTGCTATCGAAAAGAATTATACCCATGCATGTCACAGACGTAATTTATTATAACCTACTAAAACACGCTACTGATGAAGATTGTGCTCATGTGGAATTCGTTGTAGACCGAACAAAAGAATATAAAATAAAAGTGGTTATGCTGGATAATATGGAAAATGGTGTTTTAGTACCTATTGATGATGGGTCCTACATACTGATTATTCCAAAAGAAGAGGATGAAGACCTTGCGACGGTCGATATCAATATGAATCGTGATATCAACAATGGTTTAGACAGTAATAAAAATAGCTAATTGTAAAATATTAACAGGCCTTATAATATTTTATTTCAGTGGAAGCTTCTCTATAAGAAAAAAAAAACAAGAAGAATCTCATATTGATGAATTAAATCATTTCAAAAAACGGAGAGTCTTGGTTACTTATATTGAAAACGATCTAGTAAGCAACGGTTTTGCAATTAATGCATCATTGTGTCATAATAAAGAGAAAAATCTATTGCGCAGTTACAAAGTAGCGAAAGACAGTAAAACGAAAACTGGACGTGGACCGTCTAGTTTCTTTTTTTTTTTCTTGAAAAAATAGATGAGCTCTTGGGTGAAAAACCGAGTAACAGCTGTGCTCAATCTTTTAAATCTTCAAATCTGGATAAGAGGGCAGACAAATGCACGACAGCATTGGACATCAATTTTCGTAGATGAAACTCCAACGGAAGTAACAAGACGTTCCAAAAAATAAACTAAACCTAATAATGACCTCGTAAATTTGGTAACATTGCAAAACAAAGTATACCAGCGCAAACAGCAAAAGCATAATAAAAAAATTGATATTGCACAACAGAGGCTGAACATTGAAAAGAAGAAAGTGAATTTATTAAAGCAATTGTTCGATTTATCATAAGTTAAATTATTATTATTACTTTAGAATATTGTATTTTTTTACAACCTATGGTTTTGTTAAACTTTACTTTGTTATGAAAAATTTTGTTTGTTTTTGAATAATAATAAGTATTATTTTTAATATGTTTTTTATTCTACTCTTTTACTTAATCGTAGTGAAAACAGCAAACATAACAGATTTAATTTAATTGAAATGAAAACATCTTCTGAAGAACTTCTTCTCTCCTACTTTGACGTATTGTGTAATCAGCCCAAACTTTAAAAGTGTCATCAAGCTAATCTTGCACATTTACAAAATTTACATGTGTAGGATCATTTTGGAGCTAACAAATATTGTGTAATACACAACTACTTATTATAATTTTAACAGAAGTTGTTATATCCAAATTCATTAAATATTGAAGTCTTCGAAATCTATCTTTCAACGAGCCAAATGTATGTTCTACAACTATTCGTGTGCTTGTAGTTGAACAGTCTTTGATTTGGTGACAAAGCACTATTGTTTTTGAACAAGGAAACTATCCAATTGAGTGAGGAATAAGCAAAATCCCTAAGTAAAAATGTTTCACCAAAAAAATATACATTGTTACAGGCTTTGGAGTATAATGCGGACTTTCTTAGTAGGCGGGCCTTATGTATAGAACCTGGCTCTCCACAGTACACATCTATAAATAATTTACATCTACAAATATTTTCAATTCCTTGCTTTTTTTGAAAGCTTTTACTGATTTTTTTACATTGTTCTAAATTTGATCAATTAATTCTGTTTTTAAACTTAATATAAAATTCAAAACCTGAATCAGAACTCTGTGAGCTAAACTATAGGTAACATCAAACCTATCAGATATTTGTCTAAAGGTCTTAGTATTAGCTAAATACCATATAAGTAGTAAAACCGCCTTTTTTGCAGTTACTTTTTCTCTTCCATCTGCAAGCGATCCAACATATTAAAAGTAAATTCTTAGGTAATTTTATTATGTTAAAAATATTAACAACTTTACCTATCAGATTGTATATAACTCGACGCGACATTCTAAAATAACTCTAAAAAAAATTTCGGTATACTCTGGCACAGTGTATTCTATAAACTGATGAATTTTCGAAATCTTTTCAAGGTTTCTGGCTAATGCATATTCCAGTTCTAAGTCACTGTCCTCACTGCTGTCTGATGACGAAGACATCGTGTTTACCACTAATTTCTATGATAACAAAACTTTTCGGGGGCACAAAAATTCATACTTTTTATTTGAAAAAATGCTTACTAGAATAACTTTGTGCATCCTACTTGTTCGTATTTTTTTTCTAACCTTTCCTATTCGATTCATCACAACAGAATGACAGAACGATCATGGAAGTTATACAATTATACAATCAGTATAAAAGTAATTCTCAGTAATTCAGATCAGATGTGTTCTATTCGAGAAAAAATCCCTTCACCTCTAAGCTAATCACTTAGGATTAGCTAGGAGCTACTCTCATCTGATTTGATCAGAGTAGTAGGTGAGCTGAGTGGAAAACAGCGCAGAAATGGAGACCAACGTCCTTTTATAACACCTCCCTACGTAATATAATAACGCCACCTACTTTCAAAAATGATCTACTTCTGTATCTAAAAGAATCTAAATTTATGGGTCTATTCTCTAAACCACCGCTGTTACTCTATAATTTTTACATTCTGTTAGCAATAGAGCTCTGTTAAATAAAAGTTAACATAAACTTAACAGAGGTGTAGAAAATGCAATTCTCTAACGTGTTCTGCTAAAAACATGGTAACAGTGGTTCATTTATCCTAAAATGTAAATATTTTAAATTAATGACAATTCAAAGCTTACTATATATTTAAATTATTATTTGATGCTGTCACAAGTTTTGAGTTTTCTGGTGTTTGCTGCAAATCTACATATATGTTTTCAGCGCTTCAATGACTGGAAAAATTCAACCAGAGCAAAATATAGAAAATACGTAAAGCAGAGAGGATTAACGGGGGGTGGTAGATCGTCAGCGGCTGCTTTAACACCCACTAAAGAAAGGGAGATATCAGTTTGGGGGCGTGTGGCTGTGACTGGCACTCCACAAGTGCAAATTACAGGAGGAGGACTTTCGGAAGTTGAAGATGTAAACAGACTTGTGGAGGAACAAATTGAAGCGAAAGAAAATACACAAAATGTAAGTGATGCAACTGAAACAGGATATGAAGAAATGAAAAACTTATCAGAAAACGGTAGTCAGTAGAGCAAGACCCGCAGCAGTGACTTCGTTAGTAAGAAAACGCAAAAAATGCGAAAGAACTGTACGCACCATAGGTGAAGAATTATTAAATGCATATAAGAAAAATTCATCCATGGTTGAAATAAAAGAGATGGAACTGGAAGATAAGAAGTTATTGCTCGAAATTAAAGTTTGAAATTGCAAAATACAAATTTGAAAATCCGCTGTTTGTTTTTGATGAAAATTTTTAAATTGATTTTTTTGAAAGTTTTTAATTGATAAATTTTTCTACTTTTTAAAAGCAAACACAAATATAATAATAAAATACATCCTTTTTAAAACACTGCAACTTCACAGTAAATATGGAGACAAAACTCCTTAACGAAAGTTTTTATCAACAAATAATGCCCGAGCATTTCTTCCTAAGTTTAAGTAATAATTATCTAAAAAATTAGTATGCATAATGTGTTTCAAAATAAAACATTTACTTATTAAATCTAAATTGTTTTCTTCAAACACTCTGTTTTCGATCTCGTATTCAATTTCATTTTCATCCAACTGAAGATTAGCTTCAATGGCCATATTTTGTAATACGCAGGCTGCATATATAATGTAGGCAGCATTAGCAGGATGGAAATTTAATACTCGATGCTTAAGTAGTGCCCTAAAGCGTCCTTTCAAAATGCCATTGGTCCGTTCTATAACATTTCTTGCACTTTTTAAAAGAACGTTAAACCTATGTTGCGGACTGCCCTCATCTACAACTGGATAAGGTGTGAACAGCCACGGTTCTAAAGGATATCCACTGTCGCCTTAAAAAATACTCATTAACAAAAACAAAGCATTCCTTCAATTTTGCACCAATCAAACGGGTTGACTGATCTCCATTTTCATAATTTGTTAATAAATGTCGCCTGACATCTGATGTCCTATAAATCGCCGAATCGTGGACAGAGCCAGGATAACGACTATCACAACATAAGTTTTTATTATTTGCATCGCATATCTAAAATATAAATATAAAAAATAAAAGAGCTTAAGTAAGTCCATTTACCAGCATCACATTAATACTGTAATCGCCCTTTCTATTAATGTATAAGTGTGGAGAATGGTCTTCGTCAGTACTAGGTGGTGCTATTATATTTACGTGAGTTCCATCGATGGCTCCGATGACCCCTCGGAAGCCACAAATATTGAAAAATCTTGTTTAGAATTATTATAAATTGTTTTATGAAAAAAACGGCTTTATTATACTCACCCTTGTTTTATGGTATTTTTTTTCTTCGGCCGTGGATGAAAATTTTATCCAAACCGGCATTAAAATTTCAGCAATTCCTCTGCATATTAGTGAATCTGATCTACTAACTGAAGGTTGACTCAGGGCTAGAAAAGAAGAATTTCCAACACTTTTTTGATATAAGCCTTCAGCCAAATAATTCAAAGTAGTTAAAACCTAAAATAACTCTGTAATGAAGCAATGAGAAAAAATGAAATTCCTTGCTTTTAAATGCAGAGGCAGTCCACTAATTCTTTGCCTATTATTAAAATATGGTTCAACAGCTTCAATTATATTGTAAACTAAAATTTTGTTCAGCCGGAAAGTATTTTTAAAAATGTCATCTGGGATTTCAAACGGATTTTGATTGTCCCGTAAATGGATATTATGAAGCCTTAAATAATTTCTGAAACAAATCCAAAATATATAATTATTCTCTGGGCATAATAAGCAATTTCTAGATATTATAAAAATATGATGTATCACGTCTAAGTTTTAGTTTAAGTTTAAGTTCTGGTTCCCTCAATAAACGTTTTTGAACCGCCTTGTCTCGGATGCCTAGGACTAGTCTATCCCTAATTAAATTTTCGGTTAAGTCGTCTTGGTCTTGATCAAACTCACAAACCGAAGCCAACTTTTTTAACTCAGTTACGTATTTGTCTACAGGTTTTCCAATTTCCTGTGATCTTGAGAAGAATTTGTAACGGTCAAAGACAATGTTCTTTCGTGGTTTGCAGTATGCATCGAACTTTTTGATTACATCATCAAACACTTCCTTACTCTCACCTGGGTTCCAATTAAAAGTGTTATAAATATCGATCGCTTGGTCCCCCATTTGATTGAGTAGTAAAGCTATTTTCATTTTGTCCGGTTTTGTTTGTTTTTCACTGGCCTCCAAATATAAGGTGAACCGTTGTTTATATTTTTCCCATGTTGTTGGTACGTTCCCTTCGAACTGCATCGCTCCCGGCAAATTGAGACTATTTTCCATTTTTTTCTTGGTTCTTTATACCGCTGCCACCATGTATTATTGCCTTTATTGAGTATAAGTATTACACTCTTACAGCACAATATAACATACTGATATAATATATAATTATAGGATAAAGCATACAACGTTTTTTTGTTGTGCCCGCTCTCTTGGTAACTCTCTTAGCAACTCTCCTGGCAACTAACAGCTAGTGGAATGCTGCCAACTTATAAACTTAAATATCACTATGTGACATTTACCTTCTTTCATCATCTTCTAATAAATACAATACAAAAGCAGGTATTAAGTCCATATTTCAATGTAAAGGGCACAATTAAACAGAAAACAAACCTAACGGGTCGATTTGACGATTTTGATCTATTAATTTCGCACCGTGGCGTGGCGTGGACTTGAATTTGACAGATGTTGACGTTTTATAAAAGTCTAACAGAGACAATTTTCTGGCTGTAAAATTTTAAAAATTGTGCTAACTTAATGCTATATTTACAGCGTAACAGCGCATTCAAAATACCATTTTCATAATTAATGTTATTTCTACAGTATCCAATGGCAACAACAGCTTAACAGCAATGTTATGAATTAGAGAATAGACCAATAATTTCAAGATAGGAACATTTATAGATATAATGATTTATTGTACAGACCGTTCATTATTTATTTAGATCAACTCTTGCTATGAAATTTGTAACGTATGTTTAAAAAAGTGAGGTTAGGAAATTTTTTGGCGAAATTTTTCTAAACTAGCACAAGTGTTAAAGTTTCATTCTCTCTCAATTTTAAGCTCATTTCAAAAATACGATTCAAAAATAAATATTTTATGCTTGACGTCTTTGAACGTTCAATCAAATAAAGCGTTGGTACTATCAAAGACAATAAAAATTTGTCAAACCAAATTTTATAGCAAGAGTTGATCTAAATAAATAATGAACGGTCTGTACATAACACTATAGATATGCCGCTAATAACCTTAAAGTTGTGCGGATTTAAATTAATAAAAAAAAAATTGCATGTGATAGCATTTTTGCATTATCACAATTATTAATAAGTTGTGTTTTGTTGACCTAAAAGTCAAAAAATTTAGAAAAAATGTCATTAATTCCAATTAGCGTTAATCTTTAATCTATTTATTTTATTGAACTCAAAGTCAGAGTTGGTTTCCTCTGACGTATATTATGCTGTATAATGCTATGCTCAGCATCTTTTTGTATTATAAATGGGTATATATTTACAAACACTAATTAAAATTACAAATTCATTTTATTACCATGGCTCAATGTAAGTTTGTTTTATTTTATTAGTTTTTTTTATTGATTAATATTTTTTAGATACACAATGCCACTAAATTTTTTAAAATTTATATTTTCATGAAAAACATTGGAAAAAAGTTGTTCGTGACATTGACAATTATTGTGCGGAAGGAGATAATGAAGCTTATGAAAATATTGTGGAGGGAGCTCTTCCATGGTCCTTCACCAAATTAAATGATTTTGCGTGGGGTGGATTTTATGATGGAACTTTTCTTATTCACATTCTATGGATGACTGATTGGTGTAAATATCCTGATAGGCATTAATGCTTAAAATATGATTTTTTTTAAATTATTATAACAGAAATAAGTTTTTTTGCAAAAATTGTTATTTTAACAATATAAATGTTTTAAAAAATGTGACTATCATGTTAAATTTATGTTTAAAGAAGTTTACCAACATTATGCTGTTTATAAAGAACAGTTACAGAATTATAGCAAAAATCCTGTAGGTTGGTGTATTTGGTGCTTGCATCAATGTCTATTTCAAGTAAGTTTTATCATAATTTTTAGCATTTTTCTGATAATACTTTTTAGGTTGAGTACTACACAATTTGTATAATAAAAGCACACGCTATATTTTTTCGAAATAACAATTTCTCAAAATTTTACAAAAAAGAATTGTAAATTTTTTTAAATAAACATTTTATTTTTTTAAATTATTTACTAATGTTTTATGGTTACCGAATGCCAGTTACCTGTTTGACAGATGGCAGCTATCTGAATAACTCCCTACTCCCTCCACTTGTCACTCCTTTACCTTTACAGTATATTAAGTTATTACAATGTTTAGTGTGAGCTAATGTTAATTTAATCACTATGAGGCCAACAGCGTCATTCATTATGTTCTTAAAATTTTTGTTTTTAGTAAACATTTAATGATAATGATGTTATAAAATATCTGCAACTATTTGGCTATTTAAACTCTTCAATTACTAATCAGTCATTAATAGACGTAAACATTGCGATATCAACTTTTGAAGACTTTTATAACTTAGAGGGTGATGAAAGTATATCAAAAACGCTTACCGACTTTATTACAAAACCGCATTGTGCTGTTTCTGACTCTCAAGAATTTAAAATTTTTATTAAATGAAAAAAAGTGAACTTACTTGGTTTTTTTCTGGAAGTACAATGACTACAAAAAGAATTGCTGAGAAAGCTTTTAATAGATGGAAAAAAATTACAAACTTAGATTTTAAATATTCAATAGCTAAGCCGGATATTTGATATTGCTTGGGATGAATTGTGAGCAATCTTTTGATAAAAAAGAAGTTAATTTTAGCTTATGCTTTTTATCTTAATAATGGTGCATGCAGAGTAATACATTTAGATCGTAGCGAAAACTGGAATTTGCGTTTAAACAATTCAGATACTTAAAAAATAAGTCTTTTATCAATACTGATGCATGAAATAGGCTATGTTCTCAACTTAGAACATTCATCTGATTCAAATTCGATTATGTATGCATTTTTTTGGAAAATAGACAAAATCTTTCCGAAGATGATATAGCAGGTATTCGATATTTATATGAATATCCAGCAAAAGCAACACCGCAACCACTACTAAATCTATTGCCATCACCATCGCCACGACCACGATCTTTACCACCCTTATCGCAATTACCACCCTCAACAAGTTCCACAAGAAAATCTCCAAATTTATATAAGTTAATAGATAAAGAAATACTTGATTTGCCAATAAATTTATGCGAAATAAAATCACCAGATAATATATTACTTACAAACAATAATCATTTGTATGTATTTTATAAAAAATCAGTATGAATTACAAGGTTAAATGAAAGTAGAAATACTCGACAATTTACAAAACGAATAAAAATTGAAGATTATTTACCTAATATAAAATTTTTGCATATATATCAAAGAACAACTGGGGAAATTGTAATAATTCATAATAATAATTTTACTATGTTAAATTTTTCTAGTTTTCAACCAATAAGCGGTTGAACGAATATTCCTATATTTCTCATAAATATATTCTTTCATCAAAAACTAAAATTAATGCTATTTTTACTACATATACGAGTCTGCTAACATTTATTTTCTATAATAAATGATTTTATCGAAAAATAAATTAATGTGATTATAATGTAGTAATCAAAGATTAATAACTGTGCGATTTCCAGGAATACCATTAGATGTGACAAATGCTTTTAGATATAATAGTGGAAATATATATTTTTTGAGGGGTAATACGAATTATGAATTTAATGAGTTTTCTAGAAAAATTACAAAAGCAGGACTATTTAACTGGGACATACTTAAAATTTAATGTTCATCTACTGCCCTTTTAAATTGACTTAAAATATTACTAAAATTGTTATCATCATATTTAAAATAAATAAATAAATAATGCCCACCTTAAACACCTTATTAATATTAATTTTTATAAAATGTAAAAATCAACTGTAGTAAGCAGTGTTATCTACTACTTCTGTAAAAAATAATATCAAAAATGTATGTAGTTGTTGTTATTTTTTTTTTAAATATTTGATAATTCTATGAACAAACCCTTTTCCTTATTTCTAATCCCTCTTAAGAAAGATGTAGAACTACAATTTATTTAATCTGTGATTAGAGGTTTTAAAAATAAGACTGTTCTGATAAATATTTTTTCTTTCCATAACACAAATTTCAGAAAATAATTTCTAATTACAAATTATCTAATGAAGACATATGCGTTATTTAATAATTCTATAAATTATATTTTTTCTTATTCATAGTTCAAATTCATTAATCTGTGGTTTTTTCTGCATCGCAATTTCCGAGAGATAAGTTTTAGTCATAAAAATACATTCTATGAATCAACCCCTTTTTTGCTTATTCAGAATATCTTTTGGAAAATGGTTGAGAAGAGTTTTATATATACCCTGTAAAATTTCGAATAACCTATCATTTGTAAAAAATGAGTAGACAAATACAAACTGAGTGATTTTATTATATTGTCATATTTATCTTCGCTAATTTTTTATTTTTTAGAACTTGAATTGCTGATACGATGAGCTGGTGCAGGTAATGAACGGGTTCCTCGCCTAGAACAAAAGGAGACCCTTCACATCGATGGTGAGTACTTTGCATTTGTTTAATATTAATAATTATTTACTTTTTTTTACTTCCAGATCCTACGTGCTACTTTATATTTTTAATAGCTACCACGGGTTACATTTTTTTGAATAAAAAACACCCTATTTTATGGTAGAAGAGGTTTTTTTTTTAATAAATCACCCTATCCTTCCAGGTGATATGGTGTTTCTGCGCTGAGAACTGGGCCCCGTACCCGATATACGTGGCACATATCCATCGCCCTGAAGGAATGCACTTCACATGCATATTATGCCACAGGGCGATTAGACCATATGTGACCCATCCGGTGTACGGAAGCCTCCACAGACCCCGTCGATATCCACGCGGCGTTTTTGTGTTGGAAAGATGAAATTCGGTGAAGAGGCCCATGGTAGCCAATGACCAGCCTAATCCCCTGAAGGAATCAGACGATAAGTAAGGGATATGCATACTATGTCAGAGGACTATTGGACCATATGTGACCGATCCGGTGTACGGAAGCCTCCACTGACCCCGTCTATATGACCAGCCTAAACCCCTAGAAGAACCAAACGATGGGATAGAGAACCCGGCAGAAGACCCGTGGGATTAGCAATAACTTAGCGATTAGAGATGACTAGAGATGGTGGTTCCTATAAAGGTTTTTTCAAAAACCTATTTTTCATCATTTTGGCACCTCTTTTTCTTTTTATTAGTTATTCCCATATGTAATTGAATAAAAATATATGTATATTATTTATTATTCAAGTGTTTTTTTTTTTCCTATAAAACCACAATTTTTGATGAGAAAAAAATCATCGGAAATATGGAACCAAAGAATTAATTAATTAAAAATATTTAATAAATATTTATTTATTAAAAATACAACATGGGGTGTTGACACAAACGTTCTGTTAAAATAATACCAAAGTCTAATTCTTTCACGATTAAACTATAAATTTACAATTCTTGAATCATCCTACACGTCATATAAAAAAATTGCCAACACAATACAATTTACTGCACTACGTATTATACCAGTCGCCTACCAAACTAGCCCAACTGATAGTTTGGTTGCTTTATCAAATTATAAGTAAGAGGATTGTAAACGCAAAAGTTTTAACTGGAAGTGTAGAAGAGTCAAAGTCAGCAAAAGATGAACGCATAAAATGGTCAAATTTTCGGCAAAAGTAAGATTTAGAAACAACCAACAAAATTATTTACAATCTTTTGCAGCAAAAAAAACAAAGAGCAGCAGTATTTGATTATGCAATAAACCAAGAAATAAAAAAAGAGCAAAAGGTTTGGGGTGAAATATCACCCCACATTAGATCAAACAATCATACAATCTGCTAAAAACAGAAGAATTATACAATTTTTCCAACATTTTGCAAAAGAAATAAGATTTGGGAATAACTAAGACAATTATTTACAATTTTTTTAGCACCTTACAAACACAGAAAAAAAATATTTTTACAAAACAAGGAAATCCAAGACTCTAAAAGAGAAACATTGCAAAACGACTACCAAAAAGAGTACAATTATTAAAAATTTGTTGTATTTTTTTGTTATTATTTGATTTGTAGAACTTAAGGCATTATTTGACAAGAACGTTCAAGACAAAATGTATGGAAATATGGCACATACGAGGGCCGCCTAATAAATTCGCGGCCTAAGGTACTTAGCGATGACTCAGCATTTTGTCACTTGTAACACTGGTTGTGTGACTTTTTGTGAGCATATATAACACGCTTTTTTAGTATTTGTTCCACTAGGACTTTATTAGAAAAAAATTAGTACGCGTTGAGTACCGCGAATGCTCAACAAGCAGCGTCGATTAGGAGTTGTAGGGATTTTTTGAAGTTGTGTCAAAAAATTTCGATAAATTTTGTAATCAGATTGTGATCGTTGATAAAACCTGGGTTCGTCAGTATAATCTAGAGTCCAAACAAGAGTCAATGCAGTGAACAAAAAAGAGAGAAAAGTCGCTAAAGAAATTCAGTATGGAAAAGTCGACGTCAAAGATTATGGCTACCATTTTCTGGGACAGCGAGGGAATTTTACGAATTGGTTATTTGCCTGAAAGGACTCCAATGAATGGTCAATATTATGGTAATCTACTAGATCAGGCACGTAAGGCAGTCGTACAGAAAAGACGTGGCAAGTTGGCGCGCGAAGTGCTGTTTCTGCAAGACAACGCGCCCGTTCACACCGCTCGGGTTGCAAAGGATACCTTAAAAGCCACGGAATTCGCCGAACTTGACCACTTACCCTACAGTCCGGACCTGGCTCCCAGTGACTTTTTCCTTTTTTCAAATTTAGAAAAGGAGTTGCGGGAACGATGATTTTCGGATGAAAATGAAATGAAGGCGGCTGTAGAAAATTATATTACAAAAAAATCAAATAAATATTTTTTAGTGGTATAAAGGTTTTATATTTACAATGTAAAAATTGTATTGTTCTTGAAGGGAATTACATTAAAAAATAAAAAATATAAAACTTTACTTTTCATTCATTAAGTACCTTAGGCCGCGGATTTGTCAGCCTTCCCTCGTATGTAAGCCATGTAAAACAAAATTGCAGAAGCAAGAGATAATTTATTTTTGTGTGCGTAACTAAATTTTTATTATTTGTGCAAATTATATACAAGACTATCCAAGGTATACAAGATTATAGATCATGTAGAAAAACGACAATTAGCATGGTATGGACACGTAGTGAGATTGCCTAGAAATCCATGACAAAAAGACTGATAAAATACACGCTCCCAAACCGAAAAAGAAATAGTAGACCCACAATATCCTAGATACAAGGTATTAAAAAAAAATCTAAACGATCGAGCTCAAAATGAAGAAGATGTAACAGACAACAAAAAATGGCGAACGAAATGTGGGATGCGGCAAAGGTTGTAGAAACCCCACTACAAAAAAAATAATAAATTTTCGATTTTTTCCCTAGCTGCTTTTGAAGCCCAGACAGTGTACTGCTTCAATTCTTTGTCGTTTTCAAATTCTAGACATTACAATAAATGATGGTAGTCTAGTAATTATAACAAAGATTGCGACGAGCCACTACGAGCTACGAGTACTACATCAAAAAACAGGTATTTTATTGCAATTTATTTATTAAAAAAATGCAATTGTAATTAAAATATCGTACAAACAAACCACGGTGTAAATTTCATTACACCTCGCTCTCTATCTAACCTCGAAGCTTAGTTTTCAGTCACATATCCTGAACTCTTAGTGTAATTGAAATATATACTTTCCACCTTGATAGTAATAGTACTACTAATTAATAATAAATATTAATAATTGATAAATAGTACAATTTTGATTTTTTGCACTTTTAGTACTTAATTCATACCTTTCTTCGTCAGTAGTGCTATAGACTCAAGTGGTGACATGGTCAGACATGGCGTCAATTTTGAGTTAAAGTCAAAAATTAAATACATTTTTTTTAACTCCAAAAGATAAGAATATAAGTTTAGTCAATTTCTTATTCTACAAAATTGTATTTAAAATATTTTACGTATTACAATAATTTTTAAAAATAAAAAAAAACATTCCACCTGTATTTTACTTATAATTTATTTAAAGAATTTATGCAATTATTAGCAACAAATAAGTAAAAAAATATTGATTTGAATATTGTTTTTATTATCGAAAATACAGGTTGTTTTTAAAATTACTTTGCAAATTTTAACAGGTGATAGTTCTTGTTGAAAAGATACTAAATGCCCAAAATTGTTTCCATAAATATCAGTGACCTTTTTTAAATATTTGTTTTTCTACGACACACGATATATAACGACAAGTTTGTAGATATATGTACAGACATGAAGTTACTCTGATTAGAATATAATCTTCTTTTTGTTCTTAAGTATCTACTTTACCATTTCGTTATTTTTTTTATCGTTTTGTTTAGGTGCAAGAAACATAACTTATTTTAACTTTTAATTTTTATTATTTTTTTTAGTTGTCTGCTTTACATCAGTGAAATAGAGTTTTTTGAAATCAAAGCCGCTTTAAAAAGTTTGATATAAACAAAGATTATAAAAAAGTTAGAAAAATAAATCCTGTGGCTATTGATCTTAAACCATCATATAGTGAAAGCTTTACACAAGTGTGTATAGTATATAAACCAAGTACTGAACAAGAGGGTACACACTTGTGTACAGATTGTAGCAGTTTTTTCTGCTTGTGTACAAAGTCTGTAGACTTTCATCTAAATAAAGACCTAGTTTTTTTATTAACGTGTACTAAAACGCTTCCAGACAGTGAGTACATAAACTGTATATATAATTGTTACTTATTATTCATTTTAGTTAGCTATAGACCTGATAGACACACACCAATTTAACAAAATTCGATGCAAAAAGTTTTGCAATATACAGAACAATTAAAAGATGTCCTAAAGTTTGATATAAACTCCAAAACTTTAGTTCATTAAGACAAAGTCTAGAAGATTTGTCTCGTGGTGATGTTAGAAGAAAATTGGAAAAATCGAATATACCATTCAATCTTAAAGACGTCTGTTATGGAACTATATTAATGCAATGTTAGATAATAAATATGACAGCGACGAGACTATTGGCGAAGAAAAATGAATTTATTTATTTATTTTCAGTTCGTTCTAGTATAATCTTTACCATGTAGTGTTTGTTATTAATAAAAATATTTGTCTTATGAGATTTTTTTTATTATAGCTTTTTCTGAAAAAAGCTTAAATAAACTCTTATAATAAAAAATTTTGAAACAAATCTAGGCTACGCTAAGCTAAGCTTAGCTTAATTTAAAAAAAATGATAAATACCTCTAGGACTAAGTTAGGCTAAAAAAAATACAAAAATACTAGCATTCTTCAATTCTTGTTTGTATTATACTCCACTTTTAATAACACTTGCTCAAAAACAAACAATTTAGCCGAATTAGGTAAGTATACATTTTACAAACTGAAAGACAGGTTCAATTCCCGCGATGGCTGGTAATGCAAGTTTTTTTTTAATTTTAAAAAAAATTGAAAACGTCAATTTTGTTTGATAACAATAATGACCTAAGATCATGACCTAATAATAATAATTAATAATTGCCCTTTAAGAAACAAACATTAAAATGTCTATTTACAATATTAAAGAATATAAAAACATTTATAAAAATCAAAAAATTGAGAGGCATGCGAGTGCAGGTGTCATAATCTACCAGCGGGAAAAATATTTTCCAACTCTAATAAAATTGACTACTCAGCTTGAAGCAGTTGCAATGACAGTACATTTCAAAAATATGCAAGTCTCCATCTGTAATATATACATTTTCCCAAATCGTCAGTTTACCAAAGAAGAACTTATAAATCTTATAAATCAAATGTCGGCATCTAAAATAGTTATGAGCGATTTCGATTCTTATAATGTACTCTGAAAATCTACAACTATAAACGCCAGAGGTAAAATTGTGAAAAAGACAACAAACAACTGCAATTTAGTTCTCCTTAATTCAGGTGATCCTACCTGATCTAATGCGTTCAAGAGCACTTTTTCAACGTTCGATCTTACTTTTTGTAGCCCCGATCTTATGCCATTCATGCAATGGCAAACATTTGACTCCTTATATAGAAGCGATCACTATCCAATATAGATCACCAACCTACTAGAGGAACCTTACATACCGTCAAATAATACTAAACAGTGGAATCTTAAAACAGCCAAATAGATTTGACGACACTAATATTAGCAGTGGCTAAACAATATATTGAATACGTATCACCACCGAAAAATAAAACTCCGTTTCTTGGTGGAGCCAACAATGTAAAGAAGAAATAGCTGCTAGTAAGCAAACATTCAATAAACTAAAACGTTATAATTCACTTGACAATATTATTGAGTTTAAAAAGCTTTGAGCAAAAGCCAGATTTGTAGTCAAACAGCAAAAAAAAAAGTTTTGGCGCCACTTTATTTTGATTATAACTTGCTCAACGCCTATACAAGCAGAGTGAGAGAAAGTAAGAAGACTAAAAAGAAAATATTTTTCTCAAACCACCCGACTAATCTATAGAGATAAGACAATTACTGACAAACCAGAAGTGGCAGAAATCTTAGCCAATACATTTAAAAAAAACTTTAGTGATAAAAACTATACCAGAGATATCTTAAAATAACATGAGAAGAAAAACAGTCACCTAATTGCATTAGACACTCAACTCTATATACTCAACGAAACCATTACTTACGAAGAACTCGAAGAAGTCCTCCAAACATGCGAAAACTCTAGTCCTAGACCTGACAAGATACACACATTTGGATTTGAGTTGACTTGTAATTTCTGCTGTGTAAATGACGAATAGTAATAAACCAAAAACTCAGTCTTAAGACATTGCACTTAAGATGTGTTGTTAAGGGTTATAGGAATTACCAACTGTAACGGGCTATTTTTACGTAAAAACAAATGTCACTTGCCACCTGTGATAAATAACATAAATAAAGAATAACCCTAGTTTTAAAGTAGTAGGTGATGAAAAATTTTACCATTTTGAGAAAACTGTCCTCCATTTTTTCTCTTTTTCGGTTTTGGCTCGTACTAGAGAAAAGGTCTCTAGTTATTGTAAAATTGTCTGGCAATTTTAAGTATTTCTGAAGTTGAAATAAGAATAGCGTTTGGACCAGATAATTTGTGAGACCTACCCCGAGTATTTTTTCACTTGGCCGTGTCAAGCACATGGTAGAAATCCCCACATGCCATCTTAGCGTGAGTTTGAGTTGAAATAACAATGGGTTTGTTATTTTCCTTTTTTGTAGGGATTTATTTAGATTTAGATTTATTTGAGTTGGATTTCCTTTACGTGGATTTATTTCAAGTGGATTTATTGTGGGAGTGTTTGGGACTTGTATGGTACTTGTTCTTGTAGTCGGACACGTGGAATTTTGTCCGGATTTTGCTATTTGAGACACAGTGGCAGTGTTTCTGACCTTGGACTTAAGTTAAGGGTTGGCTTGAAGAAAAATCAAGATTTGGGGGTAACGTACCATCAACCTGTTCTAGAACCCCACATCACGTGTCGAGGAAAACCAGGCACTGGGCTGAGTTATTTTTCATTGTATTTCTTGTCACTCTAGCTGGTTGTCGCTTCACGGCACCACTAACTTTTATATTATCCGCGTGTTTGTGTCGTACCCTTTAGGTAATTCATCACGGTGCATTTTTGTTAGTGCACTTTTAATGTATTGTATTTTTTTTGTATAGATTTTTTAGAAATTAAGTTAATTATCGAGTTTATTTATAACTTGTTTAAATTGATTTAAAAAGTTAAACTAACTACGCGCACGTATAGTAGTATTGGGAACAAAAGTCACGAATACTAGTACTTCCAAGATAGCGCTATCTCGTTACGCCTTGTATTTTTGTAAATTTATTTTTTTGCTCTGTCTACGGCTGTAGTCAGGCGATCAAGTTTTGCTCATTAGTCAACTCGATAATAACCTAATTTGGGATTCTTTTTTGTTGTTATTTTGTTCTTGCTGGAGTATAATTAGATTTGTTTGGGACATCTTGTGGTTTCTTTTCTTTTATTTTGTGTTACTTTTTCACTAGAGCCTCTCGCAATTGAAGCTCAGCGTAATCGCCTAGGTGTATAACAATTGCGTGGCGCCCTGTTTTTACCATCTCTAAAAGAACCCCGCCGCCCACTGACAAGCCGGCAACACCAGGGCCTACGGCGGTATACTTTAAGTGCAAAGAGTAACCAGATAAAAAAAATAAGCGTCACACAACTTTGACCTTAGATGTTCGTTTGCTAAGAAAAGCATCAATCCATCAGAACAAATTATCCAGCAATTCGCAGTGCTTAAGTCTGGAGAGAAAGCGACCTTTACGTATACGGTCTAAGGTTTTTTAAAAATCTAGGCAAGTAACATCATCAAAATTATTGACGCCTATTTTTTAGTACAACTATTAAAGCAGTACAATAAGTTTGTGGCAGTCGACTTAAAATGCAAAAAGCTGTGCTATGTGGAGACTTTAGCAACTAAAGAAATAAAACTAATTGATCTGTAATTGGAATCATCAAATTTGTTGCTATTTTAATGTCGCCTATTAAAAAACAAACTGCCAAATCAAACGATTGTTTCATCAATGTGGTGGTAGGTCTAGCTAAATAAGTGGCATAGTTTTTAAAGTAGAAGAAGAAATATCTATTCCAAGTAATTAAGTTACAACTAACTTTAGTAGTTTTTGTAATACAACGTTTTCTGAAAATTGTACAATTTTCAGATTGAAGAAATTTGTAAGTATTTAAACTGGAGATTAAAATGATAAAAATTTGTAAATGTTTTGGAGACCTCAAAGTTGTCTATCAAGATGTTATCACAGTTACTTTTGTTACCAAGTCTTGTAACCAATTCACACAAATAATCGACATATTTCTTGTCTATCAGATGTATTTTGTTCATTGTTCTGACTTTCTTCATAGTAGAAGATAGAAGACTATTAGAGCAAGCTAGTCAGCTGTGCTTACACTTAGCTTGTATTTACGCCAAAGCCTTCTTTTTTTTCCTAATAATCCAATAATCTAAGAATTAGTCTTAGATATTTTGTAAAAAATAGTGTAGAAACAATTATCGACGATATTCTGAGCATAAAATTTATTTTTAGTTATTTTTGACAAATAGATATTGTGCGAGTTAAAAACAGAAATTTTTGTTTTACTTGATTAAAATAGATATTTTACATTAAATAGTAAGTTCTTGTTAGATCTTGAAACTAAGGGCAGGTGGGTGCTAATTGTTCCTGTAACAAGTAGGCTGAAAAACAATTGGTGTAAGATCTACACGAAATCTTTCACATAAACAATAAATAAAACATCATTACAATTATTTTTAAATATTTTTTAAATATTTTTTTTATATTTTAGTTGCAACTACGAGTATATTAAATATCGGTTTTTTGCCAAGTTTAGAAAATATTTTGCCATAGTTTTTATAAAAAAAAAGCCCCGCCAGTTTCTCATCAAATTCTATTATAGCAGAACAGTTTAGAATAGGTTATAAAAATCAAAATAAAATGTAAATAATACGATTCATTTAAAGGTCATTTTTCAGATTGTTGTTTTTAACAATGTTGCAAAACGTGTGGTTAAAAAAAACAAAGCAAATAATTAAAATATAAAAATGAAGATTACCCAATAAATAAACTTTTTTGTTAATATTTTACATTTCAGAGATGTAAAATGCAAAAATTCATCTAAAAAAAGACATGAAAAATTAGATGTCAACATGAAAACTAATTTCAGCTGCAAACAAGACTAGATATTTTTAAAATATCGCACATAAGCACAAACAACTTGGTTCTTAAGAGTTGTTTTATCTCATTTTTTAGTAAATTTTGATTAAACAAAAACTGCATCCTTTTCATATTCAGAAAGTCTAGTTGCTTCGGTCTAAACGTCTATCTAGGATGTGTTTATCAATAATTTCCTACTAAGTTTGAGGAAAATTCGAATTTGTCTAAAATTTTGACCATTGATGCAGCTCATTTGCACATAACTGCGCAGTACAAATAATGGACACATTCCATTTACTATTCGAGTAAAAACGTTGTATCCTCATAACGATGCCTTAACTTTCTGATCTGTGAAAATTACCCTGACAGTATTATTACTTCTAGTATTAAACATACTTCTTTTACTACTAGCTCAAAAAATAGCGGTAAATTTCATTGATTGATTTATAACTTTAAAAGTGGCTTTATAATTCACCGACTACAGCTATTAATGTTACTGTAGGATGTTTAAGCACCTGACTCGGTTTCCAACCTAAAAGTACTCCCTATCATAAGTTTTAGAGCCGATAAATATAGCAACTAGAAAAGTTCAAATTTTATTGTAAACAATTTCAAAAATTGTCATTTATTATTTTAATTATGTAAAGGTTTTTGAGAATAATATTTTTTTGGATCGTTTTGGTGTGTCGAATAAAACAAAAAAACCAACTAAATAACTCCGAAAACTAGAAAACAGGTTTGGTGCTACTATGAAGTATTAAACGAATTCAGTTCTGCAGTATGTAAAATTATGATGTGATAGCAATAAAATAGCTGCACTAAATTACAAGATATACGATCACGCAGCAACAGTGGCAACAACTATTGCAAAGTTTAAAAATAGCATCTTTAAATACTGTTATATAAATAAAGATAATAAGAGATAGATATCAGAACCTTTACACGTGCCAAGCGAATTGATCGGTTTTTGTACAAAAAAAGAAGATAGTAAAACCATGACAAAAAAAATGATATTACAATGTTATGAGAAAAAATCCTAATCTTTTGTTAGGAACTCTGGAATGCACCTCATTGGCGAGAGCAAAAGAATTCAATACGACAGATAAGTCTAGAATCTTTGGCTTGTTAGAATAAATATGGGACAAATACAAATTAGATGAAAATAGGATACAGTGCTTGCACGTTGAATTTTTTAACCGTTAAAAGTCAAAATCTAGATCTTGTTTTGTGACAATGTCAAAAAAATATTGAAAAAATAATATATCATTCACCCTTAAAAAACGGCTGTTATGAAACTATGTTGATGTAATGTCTGACAGTGAATATGACAGCGATGAAACCATTGCAGAAGAGGAATAACTTTATTTATTTACTTTATTTGTTCTTTGTAGTATAATGTATTAGCTACTGACGCAACTACAGTAGACGAGGGTGCTAAAAACACTTTATACCATTTTCGTCACCAAATTTAACACATTTGCTTTTAGAAAAACAAAGATCAGTTGCTGAGACATACCCTAGTCATCCATAAGTTTATGGAAGTCAATTTAGTCTCATTATTGATAAATTATATAATAAAAGTAACAGCAGCTAATATACCACATTATAGTTAAAAAACACAGCGGTTGGAATATGCTTGTTATTCTTGTTGATAAAACAAAGTTAGCCCTACTACAGTGCGTAATACGTGGCACCTCTTCATGTTTTCGATGATAACACTTAATGTGGCCAAAAAGTTTTAATGTGGTACATTTTTTTAAACGATTGACTACAAAAGTTATCAGACATGCTGCAAATTATGTGTCCACAAACTTATTCAAGAACTAGTCAAATATAAAATTTATAAGCCTTAAAAAAAATAATGTTCAAGACGGTGAAAGATTAACAAAAGATATACATAACTTTATTGACTTTTTTGGTTACTTTAGATCTAACTACTAGAAAGCAGGGATGGGCGATGTCAACAATTTGTGTCAACTTTGACATTGTTGACGCGTCGACAATTAGGTAAATGTCGATTTAAAAAACGATGTCAACAATGTCGACAAAGTCAACAATGTCGACTTTTAATATAACCTTAAGAGGTTATCTTTTTTTTAAGTTTGGCAAGGCTGCTACTGCTGTGTCTGACTCAACGACAATCAGAATGTTTAAATTAGCTCACTGTTGCGCACGCACCCAGGTTTTAAAGCCGTTTTAATGGTCTTTTGTTTGTTAATTTTTTCTTTACTTTTGTATAATAAAAACGTTTATCAAGATTAGGTTTTTTGTACGAATTTTTAATGTAAAATGTACCTAAATAACTGTTAATGTTAAAAATTATACATGCTAAAAGAAGTTAACACGTGAACAGTATACAACATAACCTTACATTTTAAATAATTGACATTTGTTGACATTTGTCGACATTGTCGACATTGTTTACGTTGTTGACGCTTTGTCGACATGTCGAGGTCGACAACTAAAGTCGACGCGTCGCCGCCCATCCCTGCTAGAAAGAAGATGTTGTTAAGGCAATACCCAAATCTACACAAGAGTCTACATTTGAGCAATATTCACACCCAATTTAATAAAGATATTAAAAGTTTTTATTATCAATAATATGAACCACACTGAGTGGAAAAATTTACAGCTGAGATCACTCATGTATCAGCTGCAAGTCATAGGTTAAATCTAAATAGTTGAAACTATTGTTGTAGAATCATAATGTCATTAATATGCATCACTCATTTGGATTTAAGTTGACTTAAAATTTCTGCTGTATAAATGACAAATAATGATAGACCAAAAACTGACAATGAGCCTTAATGTACTGCATTTAAGACGTGTTGTTAAATGTTATAAGAATTACCAACCTTGACCTTAAATGTTCGTTCGCTAAAAAAGGCATCAATCCATCAGAGCAATTATCCTGCAATTTGCAGTGCTCAAGTTTGGAGAGCAAGCGACGTTTAGGTAAACGGTCAAAGGCTTTTAAACAATTGAGATAAGTACCATCAACAAAATTACCAGCGTCAGTTTTTTAGTACAAGCAAATTAAGGCAGTACAATAAGTTTGTTATAATTAACTTAGAAAGCAAAAAGCTGTGCTAAGTGGAAACACAATAATCATTAAGAAATTCCATTATTTAATTAGGTATGTAATGTTATCTCTTTAGCAACTAAAGAGATCAAACTTATTGATTCGTAATTGGAAACATCAAATTTGTTGCTATTTTAGTGTCGCTAATTAAGAAGCAAAATGTCGAATCACACAATTGATTCATCATAGATCTAGCTGAAAGAGTAGCATAGTTTTTAAAGTAGCAGAAAAAATATTTATTTCAAGAAATTTAGTTTTACCTAGCTGCAGTAGTTTTTGTAATACAACGTTTGTTAAAAATTGGACAACTTTCAGATTGAACAAATTTGGAAGAATTTAAACTGGAAATAGGGGTGGTAAAAATTGTTTTGGCGATCACAAAGTGGTCTACCAAAATGTTAACACATTTACTTTTTTTACTAAAACTTTTAACCAGTTTCTATAAATTTGACACACATAAGAGAAATCGACATTTTCCTTGTCCATCAAAAGCTTTTCATTTTATTTCAGCTTTTTTGGTAGTAGAAGATAGAAGACTATTAGAGCAAGCTTTCTAAGAATTATACTCAGCTCTGCTTACACTCAGCTTGTATTTACACCAAAGCCACTTTTTCTTCCTAATCATAATAATCCCAAGAATTTGTCACAGATGTTTTGTAAGAAATAGTGTGGAAACAATCATTGACAACATTTTGAGCATAACATTTATTTTTAGTTATTTTTGACCGATAGACTAGAAAGGATATGGTGCGAGTTAAAAACAGAAATTTTTGGTTTAATTCATTAAATTAGATATTCTGCAATAAAAAGTAGGCTCTTTTCAAAGGCAAATGGTTGCTAATTGTTTCTGTAACAAGTAGACTAGAAACAATTTGTGTAAGATTTAAAACCCATTATCTTCAGATTCTTTCACATAAAAAATATAACATTTTTAAATTTAAAACATCATTATAATAAAAAAAAATATATATTTTAATTAAAACTATATAATAGTTATTATAGTTTTATGTCAGGTTTAAGAAATCTTTGCGATCTAATTCTTATGAGATAGAAAAAAAGCCCCACTAGTTTTTCATAGAATTTTCCATTTTAACAGAGCAGTTTAGGATGAGTGGTAAAAATCAAAATAGGTGGTCTATTCAAAGTAATTATTTTTCAGTTTGTTTTGTTTAACAATGTTGCAAAACATATGGTTAGAAAAAACAAAGCAACTA
This sequence comes from Tribolium confusum, assembly GCA_029207805.1. Classification (NCBI taxonomy): domain Eukaryota; kingdom Metazoa; phylum Arthropoda; class Insecta; order Coleoptera; family Tenebrionidae; genus Tribolium; species Tribolium confusum. The sequence goes on along the minus strand of JALGAY010000008.1, from coordinate 20,170,335 downwards.
TTTAATCTAGTATTTAAGTATCTAATAGATAGACTTGTTTGTTAATGTGTTACATCTCAGAAAATAAGATGTCAACGTAAAAAGCAACGTCAACTCTAAACCAGACTAGATATGTTTAAAAAAACGCAGATAAGTGCATACAACTTAGTTTTCTTATTCTACTTTCTGGTTAACTTTGTTAAGAAAAAATTGCATCCTTTAAATATAAATGTTTTTGTCAATAATTTCCCACTTAGTTTGAAGAAAATCAAAATTTGTTTAATATTTTAGCTATTGATGCAGATCATTGCATAAAACTGTTAGCGCAGTACATATAATAAACATATTCCATTTACTACTCCAGTAGGAACGTTGTACCTTTATAACGGTGCCCCAATTTTTTGATCTGTAAAAATCTTCCTAGCAGTATTACCATGTCACAGATATTTTACAAGTAGTAAGCATAAAAATAAAAGAAAATGTTACCAAAAAAGCAAACGACAATTAAAAGATTATCTCTATAACAAATTACTTTTGACAATTATTACAACTGTCTGTTTAATAATGTAGAATGTGAAGTACAACAAAATTTGATTAGAACCGAACAACATGAGATCTATAGCATTCGACAAGTTGAATTAACATTAAAAATCCCCATGATGACAAGCGTAGGTACCTATTGTAAATTATTTATATACAGACACTTGTCCATGGAGTTACTCCAATTAGAATTTTATCTTCTTTTTGTTCTACTTTAGCATTTTAATTTTTTTACTTTTTGTTTAGATCCAAGTAATATAATTTATTTTAACTTTTAATTTTTCATTACTTTTTTAGATGGATTTTTTACGTAAATAAAATTATTTATGGATCAAAACCGCTTTCAAAAGTTCAACAAAAACTAGAATTGTAAAAATAATAAAATAGATCTTATCGCTATAGACTTCAAATAATAAATAACCAAAGTTTTAAAGATAAATATAAAAGATTTTGTTTACCCTTAAGTAATAAACGAGGTGGTACACTCTTTTGTAGAAATTGTATCCGTTTTTTCTGTTTTTGTAAAAAGTCTGTGGACTTTCATTTAAATTCAGAAATTGTTTCATCATTAACATCATGTACTGAAACTCTTCCTTACAGTACATAAACTGTATACATCGTTACTTATTATTATTTTAGTTAGCTTTTGACCAACACGAAATGGTTAAAACAAATCTAAGCGAATTTGATATGATCTCAAAAATTTTAATTCAATAAGTCAAAATCCAGAACACCTCTCTTTTGAAGATGTCTGAAAAATTTTACAAAAATGAATCAAACTTCGCCTGCTATTATTTCAATCTTGCGTCCATAAATAATTAATCTGTCCTATAACATTATAGATGCAGAAAACATAAATATACTTCTTTTACTACTAATTCAAAAAATTGTAGTAAAGTTCATTGATTTATTTATTGCTTTAAAAGTGGTTTTATAATTTGCCGACAACAGCTATTAATGTTACTGTAGGATGCTTAAGCACCTGACTCATTTTCCAACTTAAAGGTACTCTCTATCATAGGTTTCATAGGCGATAGATATAGCAACTAGAAGAGTTCAAGTTTGTTCAAATAAATAGTTTCAAAAATTGTCCATTATTATTTAAACTTTTTAAAGTTAACTAATTTATTTATTTATTATTTCTCCATTATGTAGACGATTTTAAGACCAATCTTTTTGTTGGGTTGTTTTGGTATGTCAAATGAAACAAAAAAAAGAATCAATAAATAACTCCGAAAATTGAAAAACAGGCTTGGCGCTATTATAAGGCTATTTAGGGATTCAGTTCTGGAGTATGTACAATTATTATGCAACAACAAAAATATAGCCGCATTAAATCGCAAGATGTACGATTAAACAGCTATAATAGTAGCAACTATTACAAATTGTCTGTTATTAGAATAAAGATAGAGCAAGATAGATAACTATCAAAACATTTATACGTGCCAAACAAATTGATCGGTCTCGGTGCAAAAAAAGATAGTAAAACCATGACCAAAAAAAATTAATATAAATGGTATCCCAACTATATGAAAAGAAGTTTTGATATCTTGTTAAGAACTCTAAAATGCACACTATTGACGAAAGCAGAAGCAATAGGAAAACTGGGTCTAAATTTTCTAGATTTTTTGTTAGAAAAAATATGTGAAGAAAACAAATTAGATAAAACTCAAATATGTAACGTTGATAAAAGTGTAGTCCTACTCAAGTAGGAAATGCGAGATGTACACAACTGTAGTTTGTTGCTGCAGTGCTTTAAGTTTATATTCCCGATAAAAATTTTCAAGCGTTTGAAAATGATATCCGAATTAAAAACAACTGCCCCAGATGGTAGCCTTGTTAAAATCTCTGAAACAGGATATACTGATCCCTCATTGTTTGTTAAATGGTTAGAGTTCTTTACAGCGACTGTTCATTCTAGTGCAGAGAAAAAAGTCTTGTTATGTTTAAATAGTAACACTACGCACAATTAGAATTTAAAAACTTTAGAATTAGCCCAAAAGCTGATGTAATCATGCTTCAACTGCCAGGGCATATGACTCATAAGCTGCAGCTTTCGATCATTTTTTAATCTATTGAAAACGTTTTATATTCAAGAAATACAGAAATGGATGAGAATCAATCCTAACGTTCCAGTGTATATAGTGGTTTCAATTTTAGCACCAACTTACAATTATGCTGCAGCTATTGAAAACGATGCAAGTGGTTTTCGAAACACCGGTATGTCGCCTGTAGATAAAAATGTTGTTAATAACCTCGAGTTTGTAGCAGCAGTCAATCTTCTACTAACAAAACTTTGCGACTAAATAACACTAAAATCATTAAATACCAAAGTTTAGCACAAAGTAGGAAGTGATCATTCTCTCAGTTGGCTATAAACATTTTTTACTAAATTGTCATGTCTTCCAGACAATACTCAAAAATGCTTCGCTTTCAGAAAAAAGATTTGGCTGTCCCCATAGAGAATATTTTTCCAATTCCTGCACTTAAACCAGGTTCCGCCTTTAAAAAACCAAGAACTACAGTACAAAAAGCATGAGAATTAATTAGTAGTTCTTATAAAAATAAACTTGCTGCATAAATAAGCAAAGCAAAACCGAGACTTAAAAATTTATTTGGTAAAAGAAAAAAAAAGGAAACAGTCCTAAACTTTCGTAGAACCATGACATTTAACTTCATCACAAGAAGAAGAATCATGGTTGTTTTTTTTTTACAAAAAAAACCTAGACAACTAGACATAATTCAGTGTCTAGAGTGTCATAAGTAGATCTATGCAACTTGCGCAAAAGTTAGTCCTTTTCGAAAACAACCTTATTGTCCTACTTGCTTTGGGCTCGAAAATTTTATGTAAACAAATGCAGTTTATTATATTAATAATAAAACTTATATATTTTACATTTTTCTGTAATTTTAATTATTTATCAACACAAAAGTTCAATCGACGAGGCGGCTGATTCAATCCTGGCAACCAGTTACCTGAATTTGACCAGATCCAGAGATTTTGAATTTGTTTTTAATGGTGTAAAACTAACATCTTTGAAGTAGAAGAATACCTAGCAAAGTTGGAAATATGTCTAGAAATCTTAGACCATTCACAAAACCGCTTCGCTATGATGGACTGTTAATACGGTTTAGAAACGCACAAAAAAATCTAAAGGACAAAAGTATATCCTGGTCCTTTGCTGTGTCGGAACGATTTCAAGTTCTTGCTTTGTAACGTTGTCATATCATGTTTCAAAAATTGAATTTAGTGTAAAAAAAATATATAAGTCTGCAGAATAAAATAATTTGTATCAGCTTTAAAAATTTTGCAAATGTTACATAATGCTGCTATTTAAAATTGGCTGTTTGTTTTTTTTAATCCCCATCTTTGAAGCAAAATAAATTTGACAACTGCGTACACCGGCGCGCGGTGTTTAAAAGAACGGAGCAAAATATATATCTCTGTCACTTGCATGTTGGCGTCTAACTCACGCATATGAAAGTTAGGAGAATGGCAGTCTATTTATTACAGCGAAGCGGTTTCGTGAATGGTCTAAGGTAAAAACGCCTACTTGATTTTTGTACCGATGTTTGTAAGATGGAAGACAGCTTTAAATTTCTGCCACTATCTTAGCGGCTAGTGGAGCTAACACATTGCAACCAAAACAACATGGAGGTTGAAAATTTAAAACGGGAGCAAAGAGTTACATTGAGAAATCACTGGCACTCAACAGGTCTATTGCAGATATGCTTTTTCTACATTTTTAACTTCTGAGGCTTTATCAATCGAGTTACAGCCTTCACCCTTACCAGCTGCATTTTTATCAACCTTATTTTTAGAGCTTAGAGTTCTACCTAATAACATAAACAAAACCACTATTCTACATAATACGCTTATCAATTTACCAACCACAGCTCTAACAAACACATCGGGTGCAACAATCAATATAACTCGACACAATTGCACAATTAATTATAACTTTGAAAAACAATAATTAAACTTAATTTCCATCGATAATAGATTATTTGTGGTTATTGTATTAATACTAAGTTTTGTTGTTTAAATAGTTTTCTAACATAACCTAGCTCCGGCTCTGTCCAACTTCCGCATTTCGTCATGTTGTAGTTACTAGATTTCATCATTATCAGTCAAATTTACAAATTATTTAAGTAATTTTGTCGTAAATACAATAAATACATTCGCAAATACGTTAAAGACAAATTTCTGGGTATACAAAATCATGTTGCACAAGTTTTGTTTAAACAATTTTGCTTAAATTCTCCAAACATTTGATTTTCTCCATTATTAACCTAGGTTAATAATAGAAAAAATTACTAGCAGAAAAATTCAATTTTTCAGTTGGCTAGGAGACACAATAATAGTCAACTTTATAGCTAGTAGTAAAAAAAAATTTTTGTTTGTTTTGTCGATCAAAGTGATCTATTAACTTTTGTCAATGTATTGTAAAGTAATCTATCGATTGATTCCTTGCCGAAATACTTCCACCAGAAACCGGCAGATATTGTTTTTATAACTTCCATTAGTCTGTTTTAGTTTTTTCTTGATCTAAGTGGTATGCCATTAATGTTTTAGTTACACGTTGTTATTATTGCGCCATCGCCATTGATATTGTTGCATGACAGATTTAAACGACTTTTCTCTATTTATACAATAAATCAAAAAGATTTTTGTAATGTTTATGTATCTAAAAGAAAACTAGTGTAAAAAAAAATAAAACGAGTAAGTGGATAATTGTATAAAACGCAGCAGTCGTAAATAAAGAAAACAGCCAAACATCTACGACTAATTCAGTTAACAAGCGGTGTTTTTTGAATAATTCTACTCTATTTATTAACTTGACTACTGGTTAAATAAGTATTCTTTGCCTATATAAACTAAAAAGTAGTCTAAAATATCTGTTTACAAAAGTTTTTGCCTATCTGACATCTTTGTGTGCAGGTTACATGCAACTGCAAGTAATATTGTAAAAAAATCGCTTATATAAGGATACAGCTTATCGACTCTTTTTATAAACAAAGGCTCTATGACTAAGAAACATACCTTATAAATTTACTAAAAATATTACCCATCTAGAGACGTCGTAATAGTAACTATGGAAATTCAGATTTAAGCCATCGAAAGTGTTCGATGTCATTCACTCTCCCTGATAAAGAAGACACTTAAAACGTGTATGTAAAAACACATTTATAAAAATTTGTAAAAAAATTGTGAGACTTCAGTATTTTGAGATAAACGCGAAGATGCAAAAACATTCAAATTTACGGTGCCAGATAAAAAAAATTGTTAAGGCGCATATTAGCAGTTTTCCCCGAGAGGAAAAAAGAGTTAACTATAAGAAACAGTACCTGGATAAAATGATCTAAATGTAAATAGACTTTACAAAGCGTTTACCGAAAGATGTACCGACTCTACAGTAACATACAAATTCTATCAACAAGTTTTTCTACAAGATTTTGCCACGTTGTATTTTAAACAGCCTCATATTGATACTTACAAAACTAAATGACATTATGTTTGCTACAAGCCATCAACACTAGAAATTTAAAAACACAGAAAAAGAACTTCATAGTATGGAGCGTCAACCGTGACAGGCAATTGAAGAACCGCATGTCTTTATATCTGTACATTCTACTTGTTTCTAGTGGTCACTTTGATTGCATTGAACATAAGTTTATAATCTTTGGACATAGCTTTTCCTTATTTGATAAAGATTTTGTCTTAATAGAGAAAAGGGTTAAATGCTTCAAACTTCAGGTAATAGCTGATATAATCCAAAAAATCAAAGAAGCTCGTTTCTCCAAGCCCTCTAAAATACTTGGCATGAGTCGAAAACCATTTTTGAATATCGACAAAGCTATGTATATTGCTATGTAATCAGTATATTGCTATAACCAGCTATAACTATAACAAACCGACAACATCTAAAAAAATAAATAAATTGACTAAAATTCAAGTGACAATAGTAAGCTGAAAATTTGTGTGTTATTGAAGATTTAATTATGTCAGGTTGGAAGTTATGTGTAGGTTAAAAATAAGAGAGTGTGCTACACAAAACCGTTGCTATTTACTGTAACAAAGTTACTAGAGCCGCCATGTATATTATTCGATATTATAATGACTTATGAATCGTTACCCATGCAACCAGTAATTAATGCATTAAGATTCGTACTCGCCGATGTAAAGCGCCAATAAATTACAAACATTTCCGTTGTGTGGCGTCACAAACCAAATACCCAGTTCTTAGAGAGCAGGACTAATTTTCTTCATTATTACTCTCACTTAGTTTAAAGCGCAGCTAATTTTGCAAAATAACAAACATCTACCAGCTTATTTAAGCCTTTGCGTCACAAGCGGATCAGTCAGTTCCCAGCCAGTCTTCGTCCGGTGACAGTGACCAAAACAGTGACTAGTGGTGAGTACCTCAATTAGATATCCAAATAAAAGAAAAGACTTTTAGCAAATACCGGTAAGCGCTCTCCCATGCTTTTGCATGTCTGTTCTTTCTCTTCCATTTGCATGCCAGGCTCCTGCACCCTGTCTAGAAAGCAAGTTGCGGAACTCACTTTTTCTCTCTCTCTCTCTTTTTCCTTTTGTATGCCAGGCTACTGTACACACGGCGTCAATAGTTTTGACCGATGCCCGGCCAGAAGCAGTCTATCCAAACGTATCCGAATCGTTCGAAATCGTTGTGGTTTCTTTACAAACAAATACACAGTTCCAAAGTAAAAGTATATCTCCAAACTCAATGCATAAAGATTGTAAGAAATAAAAAATGATATCAAAGATAAACTAAATAAAGTTATTATTTAGTTATTAAATAAACTTAATAAAGTGATAATAGACACCACATAACATTTTTTTGTTAAAATTTAAAAAAATTTAAAAAATTATAACAACGTTTTAATTTTATTTTATAGTTTATGATTATAACGTGCCTTTTTAACCTAAAAAAGTAAAAATTAAAAATCCTTTTTATAAAAGTATAGAATAGAGATTAGGCTTAGCGTTTCCATTAGAGAATAATAACAAGATACAAAGAATCTCTCTCTATCTGTAAATGTTAGTTTTTGTTTTCGATATATAATCAGTAAATCCACATTTAATTACATTATTTGTTAGTAATAATCCTATTTGTTTGTAAACAAACCACAACAATTTTGAACGATTTGGATACGTTCGGATAGACTGCTTCTGGCAGGGCATCGGCCAAAACTATTGACGCCGTGTGTACCTTATCTGAAAGACAAGTTGCAAAATCTATCTATCTTTTTTTTCAGCTACCCCGAAAAAAGCGCACCTCTTCGCACGTTGTAGAGGCAAAGCTTAATAGGATCCGCTCCCAGCTTGTGGTGTAGAATTTGCTTAACAGTGATTTTTGAATGTGTAAACTCTGGTAAAGAAAGACGTCCGGTAGTGCTAATTTTTCCGGTGTTAGCTAACAGACTTGCTTTTGATTAGTTTCCCGCTTAACCGCTTTTGGTTTAAAAACTCGTAGTTTATTTAAACCTTATATTGTTCTGGAATGGTACGAGTAATTTAATTTGCATATTTAATTTGGTAAACTTACCATTTTGTATATAATAAACTCACTTAAAAGTACCAAAGTTTTACTTTCCTTTTTACACTCTTACCAAAAACACTTAGATATAGCGTTTTCACGGAATTATCCAGTCGACTAAAACAAAGAGGTGCACCTCCCTCAAATAATAAGGATAGAGCAGTTGGCCTCCCGCACCGTGAGCTTAGTAGCCAACTAACAAAAAGATGGTTACATTACTAAAAATGTAAATAAAAAATTATTAGTAAAAAGATTCAAAATTGGTCCAAGATAGGTATAGGCCAAAAATCTCAAAAGTAACATAAAATCCTTTTGTAGTTTATTTATTACAAAAAAAACTTCAGTGACTTAAAACAAAAATCTGCAGTATCTTAGGTTTGCTGTTCTTTCTACATTGCCCAAGAAAATACCTGTTGTTGTAAACAAAAAAAAATCTCAGACATGCTTGACTTCATAAATAACAAAAACAGACTATTTTTTAAAAATATTCTAAGAATTACGGAAATAGATCATATCTAGCTATCAGTATGATACTTAAATTAATTCTAAACATTTTTCATTTTTTAAAAGACAAAACCTACTTTTTCTCTAATTTTTTTATGTAACATTTTTATTGTAACTACCTTTAATTTGATATTTTTCTTAATAAATTTTAATAAAAATTGTATATTTCGTGCAAGTTTTTCTTTCATTTTTTAAAAATTTGATTTTTGGCACTAAGATCACTTCGCTCAGCCACTCTACAGTTATTTCTTTTGTAAGCCAGACATTGTCAAAAACAGGACGAAAATATAGCGCAAAAGAGTTGGAACACCTGGCGGTTGCCTTTCAGTAGAAAAATTTCGTCTTTTAGTGGAAGATACTCATATCAGTGTTATTACTAGGGCTCGGTGGAAATATGGAAACAAAAACGCTATGCAGTCGTCTAGCTAACTATTCGCATCCGCCACGCGATAAAACATTGATACTTGAATTGGTCGATAGCGGTATTAGTTCGATACTACTAACGACCAATTCAAGTATCAATGTTTTATCGCGTGGCGGATGCAAGTAGTTAGCTAGACGACTGCATAGCGTTTTTGTTCCCATATCTCTATCGAGCCCTAGTTATTTCAAACCACCACTTTTTGCTCTAGTTGCATCGTTTAAAAGATCCAATGGGACGTGTTGCGAGATGTCAGACTCCAGCAATTTGATTTTACGATAATTTATTGTAAAAACAAATATAATGTAGTTCTCGACGCACTTTTTAGAAATTTTATCGAAGTATCTGGGTGGTGATTCTCAAATTAAGCGACGTAACACCTTGCTATTTAATAACGTCACACAGCAGTTTAGCCTGGAAAGTGTTTCTATTTTTTTTTAGCGAGGTTAAAATCTCGCTAAACGACGCAACGTCGAATAGTTATCTATCAGTTCTTACCAAAAATGACAAAAAAATTAAATTCTGACGTCACCAATTATGGTCTGACGTCATCAATTTTTGAGAAATTGAAAATATTTTAGCTAAACAAAATCCAATCGAATCAAAATTAGTATAAAAAATGTGTAATAATTAGTATTGTAAAAAAATATCGAAGAATCTGTAGGTACAATAAAAATTTAATAATTTTGCAAATTTGGAACCATAATAAAAGAGTGTTATCCCGGCTAGAATTTATTTTGACGTCATTGTAGCAAGTGGTAATAGCAAATTTTTGTAGATATTTTTTTCAACTGCTCTCCAGTGATTGAAAAGATTTTACATATATTTTTTTAAAATTTCCACCTCATAAATTTATGCATAATAATGTATGTGCCAGATGCTGACACCCACGATAAAGATAGTCTTACTAATTTTATAAAAAATGCAAAAAAAGACTGGTATATAGATTCAGACAATTGGAGCTACTACGAACTACGATTAACTTGCGGTAAAGACAAAAAAGTGTCATTAGATCCACAAACACACAAAATTATCTGATGTCAAAGCAAGGCTTAGTTGAATTTCTAATTGACAAGTGTCTCGATAAAAAAAATATAAAATTTGATTTTGTGGGTAAGTCTAAGACGTTTATTTAAGCTGAATAAATTTTTCGATGTAGAAAGATTTACCAAAGTACCTTTACCTACATTATCTTTTAGAGAAAAATTTAAATTAGCATTTACTTTATGATAAACATATGATTTAGTCTCAACAAAAGTTATTGAAATTTAAAGTAAATTTATAAAGTTTTTTCTGTTGCGCTACTAAGAAAAAACAAATATTATATTTGTAAACTACTACCCGCAAACTGAATTTCTGTTTGATACATAATTTCGTTTGATGATTTTCTAACAATGATTTTGCAGCTTCGTTTTGAAAAATCCAAATTTTGAAGTTATGTACGGGTTTTTTTCAAAGTTTTGAGGAATCTTCTAATAAAGTGTTCTGTAACAAACTAGCGGTATATTTGTGCCTCAAAGAGTAGTGTTTTACGCTTGTTGTACTCCATAACTAAAACTATTTAAGAATATTAAACATTTTACGTTTACTTAAGTATAAGATTTGATTTTAAAACGTTTGAGTAAAAAAAAAACAGAGTATGTTTCAAAAACATGCAAGTGGTACATTTCATTGGCGTTATGACAGTTTATAATTAATAATTTCACACAATTCATAATTTAATTCCTCAATTTACAATAAAATCTTAATAAAGAAGAGTAATGCTCGAACAATGATAATTAATAAGTAAGTATTGGTCATTGTATGTTCTGCTTTATCACCCAGGGATATTTTTTAGGTAGCAGAGATAATAGTTTAAAAAGCACATCCTTCTTATAAAAGAGTTCATATTAACTTGTACTCAGAGATATTACCAATTTCTGTATCAATAGCTGAGAGATTTAACAGACAATATTTTACAAATGTTAGGGCTTAATGATAAGACTTAAAACTGCTCATGGTTTCACCACATATAGAAATTATTTTTTATCCTAGTTAGAATACTAATTTCAAAATTGAGTTTAACTATAATTTGATAAACACAGATAACCCTGTGCCCAGGTAATAACAAAAAGTCAATAGAAATTGTAAAGTTAAAACAAAAATGTATTGATGTAATAATAAATAATAATTTTAATTTTAAAATTAACTTCAAAATAATGTCAAATTCTTATCAAAATGCAAAATAATTACATCTTACGACAACACTAACTTGTAAAAAATTTGGCTACAGGCTAAACCGCTAGGTGACCTTATTAAATAGCGAGGTTTTACGTCGCTATATTTTAGAATTACCCTCCTAAACTCAACCATTTATAGTATATAATAGTGTTGTTAAATTTCATCACCAGCGTATTTAGGTAATACCTCTCAACAAGTAATGCCTACTTTTGTTGTTTTCATCAAAGTTATTTCTATAAATAATGAGGTAAGTAAGTACTATGTATTGACAATTTATAATGTAAAAAATACAAATTAATATTTGTATAAAATAGTGCTGTAAAAAAAAATCAAAAGTGAACAATAGGATATTTTTCTGCCCTGTATAGAAGCTCACCCTAATTTTGCCAAAGCAAGTTTTTGGAGGTGGAAGAAAAAGCATAAAGAAACAATTTAGAAAAAGAACTTGGGGAATGCTCAACAATGAAGAGCCAAAAAAATTCGTAGCTAAATAGCAGCGGGTAATTTATTTAGCAAATTACTAAAAATTACATTATTATAAATATTACAAAATGTTATAATTAACTAAAAAGTTTGGACGGACCTTAAAATAAAGATTTAAAAAAGTCATCAAAGGTCGCCACTCATTTCCGCAGAAAAACTTTGGGAGGACGGCCTACATCAAAAACTGTGGTTCTAACAGATTTTAAAATACCAGCACTAGCCCTTTTAGCAGAAGAAGTAGTGCGTGCCCTCTTCACCAGTATTCCAGACACCTCCAAAAATTCCGGCATTAACAGCTCTCCCACCACATTACCAGTAAGTATAAATTTGGAATAATACTCAATTAAAATAAAAAGCTGAAATTTAATAGAAGAAAAATTTATCATTAAATTTTCCGTGCTGTATTGACGAAATTTACTATTTTTTTATTTTTTTTCTTGCTATTTTAAGTATATCATAATATTGCATTAACGCCCAAACAAAAAATCTTTTTGTTGTCACGTATTTTATAACAGAAAATGTTATCACCCACTACATAGAATAAACTTAATGAATTCTCAAAAAAAAATAATTTCTAATATTTATTGTGATTGGTATATATTATCTTTACATTTTAAATAGATCCATCACCACCCACAAAAAAACCGAAAATTTACGGCAGAAATAACCGCTTAGCACTTTGTAGCTTTGGCGGAGAAACAAAACCGGATACTAGAAAACATATCAAATCAAGTCAATGGTTTAGCTAATAATCAAATAGAAACAAATAATCTATTAAAAGAACTATTTTAAAAATCAAAAACAAACAAATAACTTTTTAAAAAAGCTAATAAATATTTTAAAAAATTTAAAAAAATAATTAATGTGTGAGAAACAGCTAGTCGATAAAGAAATTTTATTTAGTAAAAGTCCGACACTATTTAGGTTGATCGAACTTAAGATCTGAGTGTCCATAAAACTTTTTCCCCTAAAGAAAAAATGTACGTTAATGAAGTTTGAGAGAAAAATAAAGTGCTTTCTGGTGCATCTAAAGGACCAAGAGATCTTTTTTTTTCATTTCTTATCAATTGTCCTTCAATATAGCAAGACCAAAGCAGGTATCATATTTAGTAAAACAGCAGATTCACCAGTTTCGAGTTTCTAAGACACAAAATACTTACAATATACAGGGTAAGTCAATTATAAGCTGCTTCTAAAATTTTTCTAGATGCAACCAAAAATACTACCTCTCACATTAACTAAATTTCGCATTTTTTTAAATTTAGTAAATGATTTTACGATTGCGTTGTTCCGTGTCTTGTCAATTTAATCTTGTCAGTTTTTATAAACACAGGTTTACTCAAATTTGTATCATAAATTATTATTACACGAGTAATGAGAAAGTAGACATCCATGGATAAAGTCCTAAAAATAGTGTTGTCGCTGCAGATCTCTACTGACAGAGATATCCTAATCGTAAGCATCCTGTTTCTAGCACGTTTTGAAAACTCCAAATTTAGTTACAAAAAATTGGTTTAAAATAAAAGAAAATTGTAGAGGAGCCACTGATTCAAAGAGCGAACTTGTTGTCCTACAAGTTGTGAAAAATAATCCTCAAGTGAGTCAAACAACCATAGCTCGACAAAATAGGATCATTTATGCATCAGTAAGACGCATCCTTCAAAGAAATAAATTTCACTTTCCACCTACAACCGATTTTTAAAAAACACAGTTTTGTCACTTTGTGTAACAAAAACTACATAAAAATGTAAACTTTTTTTAAAATGTGTTATTTAGCTATGGAGTCCGGTTTAATAATAACAGAGCTTTAAACAGACAAAACTATCATTCGTACAGTCAGAATAAAACCTACTGGATTTAAGAAACTTAATTTCAAAATGTATTTTTAGTGAATGTCTAGTGTGGCATAATAAAACACATAATTAGTCTTCAATTTTTTGACGAAAATCTCAAACGGTGAAATGTATCAAAATTTTTAGAAAAATTAGTTACCATTGTTGTTCGAAAAAGTAGATCTGTGGTTTCAACAAGATGGGGCTCTACCCCATTTTTATAGATTTGTTCGACAGTATTTAAACAACCACTTTAGAAATACTCGAACATAAATTAGGCGAGGTTTTAATACCTCTTAGCCACCAGAAGTCCAAATTTAACGTCGTTAGATTTTTTCTTTTAGGGCGTATTAATAGAAAGAGTTCACCAAACATCGATTCTGACGATGCAAGAACTGAAAAAAAAATTTGTAAAAAGTGTATTGCCATAACTCCAGAAACTTTACGCCGCGTTTATGGGTCTTTTATAAATCGTATTCAAACTTTTTCAGAAAATTGGTAATAAATGAAATAAAGGTCTTGGTACAGTTTAGTAATATTTGTTTTAGTAAACAGAACTAATGTGTAAACAATTTAAAAACGTATAAATGTGTTTGCAGGTCTTAATTTAAAACCTGTTTACAAAATTACATTTAAGAAATTTCTAACAGTTCTAAAAAACATGAAATTTGAAAAAAGTTGTGTCTTTATTTTTGGAAATTGTTTTAAGATAAAAAAAGTTTCTTATAAGTTTTTCGAGTTAAAAAAACTTTATATTTGTAGTATAAATTTTCAAAAAATAAAAAAAGGTAGATGATATAAAAATTTCGCTTCGTATAAATAATGTTACTCACAAATGATGACGAATTCATTTGCAACCAAATTTTTACATTAAGCAGCTTTTTTGATAACATTTTTATTTCAGTAAAAATATTGAATAAAAGTTGCCCAAAAGTTATAGATTTCCGTCAGTTTTTACATAACTTGTTAAACTGAATGACTACTTAAGAAATCCGTTATATTTAGTTTTTGTGCCAATGCAACATGGTAGGGATGGAATTTATTAGCTTGTATTATTCTACAAACAAAATTTTGGCTAATTCCTAAATTTTGTGCCATAGCATTTTGCCCAATATGTGAATTTTCTGTAATCGCCTGAATTACAGCAATGTCATTATTTTCTCCTGTCGCAGTTTTGTTTTGTGGCTTTTGCAAGAGAGGCTATCCCTGACGCAATTTTGCTTCAAACCTTCAAAAAATTTTGTTACTTGGAAGGATATCTTTCTGCATAAAGTCTTACTTTATCTGAAGCGTTTTTTCTACATTCATCTAACAAGATTATGTCAGTCTTCTTGTTATCAGTGAACATTTTAAATTTTATTAAAAAGCATCAAATTACCATAAAATAATATACAGTAACTATGATCCAATGTGCGACCGAATGAAATGACCAAACAACTAAATATTAAGACAGTTAAAAATTTTCTAAAAAATTAAATTAATTAAAAATAAAAAAATAATTAGTCTGCAAAAAACGTTAAAGAATTGCAGTTTGTTTCTCACCGAAAAAAAAAATAATGCCTCGTATAGCCAAAAGCTAAAAAATTTATGAGATAGTCACAAGAAATTATTGCCGCCACAAAACAATACGTAAAGTAGCGGATAAACTTACTATTTCTAAGACTATAGTGTAGAATATAATTAAAAATTGTGGAAAAACCTCAAACATTTTAGTTAAAAAAGCTAAAAGTTCAGGTTGTCCAAAATTAGTTTTTGATAGAAATAGAAAAATACTAGAAAAAATTCTCAGAAAAAGCCGAAGAAATACTTTAGAGCAAATTATAACTGTATAGAATTACAAAACGTGGTTAAACTTGTCAAGGGAAGACAAGTATTAACAGCAGTATAGTTTCAAAGAACAATTGTCCAATATTTATTAATTGTAATAATATTACTATCAACAATATGTAAAAAAAATTAATAAAAATTTATTTTATTTAAAACTCGATAGTTGCATTTTCAAAAGTGACTTCACAATTGTGCTTTAGTTTAGCACTAAATCAGTTGGTAGTTCTTGTTAGTAACCAAAATTCACCAACACCGATCTAACAAAATCTTATGTCTCAATGAAAAACTATCTTGCTAATTTTGTCATTAGCACTAAAAAATTTAATAATATGATGATTAGACCAATAATATGGTTGTAATAATAAACCACACGCAATCGGAAAAGACGTACCTAAGTCTTTAAAACCAAAATCTACAGAATCTAAAATGTGATTCTAGTTACAAAGAGATAGGTCACCTGGTGCAAACTATGTAATCAAAATCAAAAAGTGGCTATAAAAATCAATGGCAAAAAAATATTTTTCAAATGGTTAAAACACTGCAGATTTTGCAAAACCATTTCAAAATGAAAATAATTTCAAAATTCCGTACTCTTAATTATGAAAAATTAAGTGATTTATCTCTAGTGTTATACAATTTTTGAAAAAGCAACAATATTGGAGTTGTATCCATTCTTCCTCATAAAGTGAGTTAGGGTAGACACGTTTATTATTAATGATATTCACCACGAAAAATACAAATGTTTTTTGTTAAAATTCATTTAATGTGAAAAATCTCAAATAAAAAAAGAGTTAACCTCATCCGATACACAGCCAAAGAGTCTGACCAAAGTTCAAAACGGAATGTCGTTATTTAAGTTTATTATAATTCAAAATTTATCGTCAGTGTAGTTTAGCTTCCTGTAAATTAAACACTGGTCATTATTCAGATTATTGCAGCGTCGTATAAAGTCAGAAATTTTTGTTAATTTTTAACTATAGTCTAAAATTAAATAGCAATAAGTTTTTTTATGCAATGTTTAATTACGCAAAAAAATTGATATATTTGAAAATTTTAATACAAAAGATATCACATGGCCTTTAATTTTATTTTTTACCAGTCGAATGCTTTTCAGTCAGTGTGTAATATTTTGTTTAACATGTGATTGAAAATAGAGCGTTTTCCAACCCAAATAATATAAACACAGCAAACATTTGTTTTCAATCTAGAAATTATATCAGATATTGTCAGTTTTTTATTTATATACCGTTGTCTGTCTTTCTTCAACACATTGTTATATATGTTGCTATTGTAACGGTTGTTTCCGTGTCGGGTTCTGGGTATCGCATCGTAGAGAGAGAGAAGAGCGTCTTTGATGGGACTTTATTTACAGTTAAGAACAATGTACAGAATAAATAAAAATAAAAATAATTCTTCTGAACAAAACAAAACGAATCTTCTACTAATTTGTGCACGACCTCGTCCTCGACGGTCCCTCGTCCTCGGCGGTCCCTCGTCTTCGACTCCTCGTCGGCGGTTCCTCGTCCTCCACGTGTCGGCTTCGGTGGCTCGCACTTGTGGTGGGGAGAGGTAGGATTTTACCAACGGGTTGATGCGCCGTGGGTAGCGGTTTCGGAGAAAATTCTACCAACGCGATAATGCTCCGTGAGTAGCGGTATCGGAGAGGAAGCCCCTAGGTTAATGCTCCAGGGAAGGACGGGTCTGGGGGTGGCTACTTACAGGGTTAATGCGCCTATAGGTATGAAATGTCGGCGGCGGCTAGGTGGTATTTATACCCTCCGTTTGTAGGCGAGAGTAACTAGCGACGAGTAACGTTGCGAAGCGTTGGTGGAAAGTATACGTGGCGGAAGTAGAGCATGAGCAGAGCTCCCATGACGTATACGAAATGACATCGCGGTCACGCGGTCCGATATCAGCCGCTCGGCGTTATCTTGCTTGTTTACTAAATTCTTCTAAATAATAATTATTATATAACGCTTCGTTACACTATGTAATATAGATTATGTAGTAGACTTATACACGTGATAATATAAAATAAAAAAATAATTCTTTCATCCTGTTTTTATTAGAGACTACGACTTAAAACCAATATTTAGAATATATCACGACCTAAAGCCTTAATGCCTGGCGACAGAACTTAGTGATCTTAAGAACAATCTTCTTTGGTTAGACTTCGAAGACCAAAGATTCGAAGGTTTAATTAATTTAATATATATTTTTTACTGTGTAACAAATAAAGAAATGTTTTAAAACAATCTTTTTGTAAACAAACGTAGAGTTAATAAATTTTATACTTTTTTTATCCAAGTGTAATATAAAAATGTTAAAACATACTGGAATTATATTTAGATATATACATTTTTAACAAAAAAAAAAAAACATACGGTTAAACAATGTACATATTATTAAAACATTTAAATTGTATTTTCAAAGCTATATTTATTTTTTTGTTAAATTAAGTTTGATAAAGATTTTAAAATAGACCAAAAAATAAAAAAAAAAAATGTCGAATCAACAAAAAAGAAAAAAATATTGAAACTTTTATCGTCTATTAGGTCTTTAATTTTTTTCTATTATTATGTTGAGACAAAGTAATTCCAAAAGTTATTAAAATTTTAAAATAATACAGTAAACCATAGATGATCGCAAGTAATAATAATCTATAAACTTTTAAAAGTTAAAAATGATGCAAATACAATAACTCTTCTGATCATATTTTTAGCCAATTGGGCTAAATTTATGTAAAGTATTAATATCTTAATTTTTGATTTCTGTGATAATCCTATGTTAAGCGTCAAATTTGTGACGTAAATAGCGTTAATAATAACAAGAGTCGACATTTTTAATCGACTTGAAATATCATTTCAAGCAAAATAATTTCTAGTCAAACTACCGGTCAATAATTAATTACGATTCAATTAAGTTGCTCTTCTTATTTCACTGTGCCAGTAACTCTTCTATATTCCAGAAGAACTACATAAAATCTTCTTTCTTTGCTGCGAATTTGACCAGATCAATATGACCAGACAAAAAATAAAAATTATTGTCTTGCTATGCAGACAGTACTCAGATCAGAGTTGAGTAGTAGGTAGTTTTGGCAAAAATTAAAATTCGATAGTTGTACTTTCGGCAACGATTCCACAATTATGTTAGGTTGCTTTAGTGTAGCACCAAATTAGTTGGTAATTTTTGTTTGTGGCCAAAATTTGCAAATATAAATACAAAAATCGATCCTGTTGATTTAGTCACTAGTACTGAAAAATTCAATGGTATGGTAATTAAGCCATTCTGGTTCTCTAATAATAAATCACTCCTAATAAAAAAAATACCAAAGGACATGTTACCAGGTCTAAAATCTAAAAAAGCATATTGATTGCTTGTCCATAAATCGATTAGTTTGCCATATCCTCCTAAACGGAATTCAAGCATTTAAACCAAAAAGCTTCGCTGTGTGATTGTCTCAAAGTAAAATCAAAAAAATCAAAGACTGTAAAACCTTTCGTTTTCAGAAAAACTTCTTTAAAAAAAAATTTAAGAATAAAAACTAACTTTCAATCAGGGTAGCAAATTGGGTTATAATAAATGTTTAGTCAATCAGTATTGTCCTAAACTAATTTTTACCCTATAGACTCATACAACTTCCAACAATAATTATTACATAGTGATTCTGCTAGCTATTTTTTACTAAATTTTATATGTAAAAAGTAAGTGACAATACACAAATAGAAAGCAGCCAATCTAAAAAAGAAGTAATATTAGTCCAAATTAAAAATAGTAGTCCTGCGCTTTTGCTTTCTTTGTCCTACCCTTGTGGTCTATCATAAACAATAATAATAATTAATAATTTTAATATTATTTTAATTTTTAATTAAGAAAACAAAACGGTTATACATCTAGCCGTTAATAAATTGAGAAAACATGCAAGGTTCGATCACCAATGTAATTTTACACGTCAAAGACAAAACTTAACTAAAAAACACTCAACTGTTCTGATCGAAAAAAAAAAAATTAAAGTTATGTTTAATACTAGTTTTTACATAAAATATTTACTGTTAATTAAAAATATTTTGATGTTATTTTTTATGTTTGGTTATCACTGCTCAAATGTCACAGTTATAACATTTTCTATGTTTCTGTTTATGTTGTTAGAAAGTTGCAATGTGTAGATCAGCTGATTGTTACGAAAATTTTTTTTAACATATCAGAGATACAATAAATTAATTTAAAAATAATCCTGTTTAACTCCATGGTTAAACGTAAAAAACATATGCTTTAAGCAAATCTGAAAATAGAAATAAAAAACACAACGTTTTCGAGCAGCTTTTAAAATAGCTGAAAACATAAATGACGAATCAGATGATAAAAATAAATTAATACTACTTTTTGTTTAATAATTGTGTTTTATACAATTAGGTTGATTACATTATAAGAGTCTTGGACTAATCGAGCTCTAATTTATGTTAATATACATACAATTATTACAAATTTTCAAAATACAATTTTATCGATTTGGTAAACTTGACCTCTTATGAAAGTTTTTTTTCTGGTAAATACTGTAATATAGTAAATTGCAATAGATGTTGTTAGAGCATTTACTTTTCCTAGTTTAATAAGAATTAAGAAAAAATTTTGTAAGCAAATATGATGTAGTTATTTATTGCTGCAACAGTAAAAAAAGTAAATTAAGTAATAAAATAAAATTAATAAAACATTACCAACTGCAAAACTTTACATACTTATTAAACAATGGTAGTTCCTAGGTTAGAAACTGCTCAAAGAAGATTGGTAATTTCTGTGGCTCCTCAAAACAATATTTACCCTCATAGTAATACATATCTTAAAAAAGCTGTTGGAATAACTAAAAATAGAATTGTTACTCTGGCTATTTAAGAATAAATTAATGTAATGATAAATGCAAATAAAAAAACTGCGACTTTTCTCTATTATATTCTGATAACGCAACAAATATTGTAACAGCAAACCGCTAGCTTGCCGAATTACTTAAATCATCTATATTTAAAAAATAGGTAAATTATTTATTATTTAACCAACAAAATAAGTGGCAATTTATACCACCAAAATTACACGACATAAACAATCTCTCAGAAACAGTCGTCAAATCGGTTAAAAGTCATTTTAAAAAAATGTTAGATAATACTTTATTTAATTTCAAAAAAATTTTCTATTTAAACAATGGTTAAAGTTTACCTAAACTCCAGCCCATTACCCTTTTATCCAATCATCCTTCCGACCTCAGTGCGCTAACTCTAAGTGGTTTTCTCATCGATGATGTGATCACAGATCTCACCGATGTCAGAGTTAATAGGTTTACTTAATATTAATTACTGAAAACACTTAAACAACATTTATGTAGAAGGCAATCATGAGAATATCTTCACAACCTACAACAACGAGAAAAATGAACCAAGATTATACAACCGCCTCCAATAAGGACACTAGTGCTGCTTCGCGAAGACAACATACCTCTCCAAAATTAGATGACGAAGAAATTAAACAGTGCCACTCAGAACCTGATGGGTTAGCAAAAACAGTGAAAAACAGTTCACAGAGTGCTAAAACGTGCGTTACCAAAGGTCTGTCTATTACTTTGTGAATAGTGTGGAAAAGCATGATAAATTACGACGTGAGTCATTAAAATTGAACATGTATTATTTTTATTTCTATGCATCGATTAAGGTTTTGTTTTTTGTTATTTTATTTTATTACTATGATGTAATATGTTTTTTAATATACCTAATTTTAAGCGAATTAGTATGTTGCGACTCAATTTGCCACCTACCACCTCCATGAATAGGGAATAGCAAATCAAAGGTATCTACATTTTTATTTTCTGCACAGTCATAAACTACTTTGTAGGTAACCAGACAGATAGAAGATGTCAACCTTAGGTGTATAAACATATGAATAAACGTTTAATAAAGCAAATCCAACGAGTTTTTTTTTATACAAGGACGCAGGTTTTGCAGTGAAAAACCGAAACTCATAATTATTATCTTCGAGCACACACAATAAATAATATACCAGTTAGGAGAATTACATAGAATACACAGGGATTGAGGACACCCAACTGTACATAAAGAGAGTTGTGACAAGTACAGCAGATTGCTTATTTAAAAAGAGTTTCACCAATTAAAAAGTTTTATCAGCCTACGCGGTAGATGACCTGGAATTATCACCGAAAAGTTCAAGAGAGTGTCGCCCCTAAGGCAAAGTGTTGAACAAAAAAACAAGACAATAAATTTTTACTCTTTACAAGAACAGAAAAAATTGACACTTCAAATTTTCGAAAATTTAAATTTGATTATCAAGTAGACTACTTAAGCAAAAATAGATCTAGCAGCTGCTTCGCATTTTTTTTGTTACAAAGTTTCTGTAAATATGTTATTCAAACAGAAACATAACTAGAATAGAAAACTCTAAAACTCAAACCCAAAGAACAAATTTAATTTCTTCAATCAGCATTAAGAGTTTTCCATCAAAAAACTTGACACAAAGATCTAAAAATATTAAAAATATATCTAAAAAAGTTGCTTACAGAAATGTTTGAAAGGCATTATTACTGATCTGAAAAAATTTACCTTTTGCACGAACTGGAAGTTATTTACCACAATAAATATGGCAAATTTTCAAAAAAAAAATAATATTGTTTTACAGTATATCACAAAGTAAGAACGTATTGAAGAGTGTTTGTCACAGACTAAAAAACCATTTTGGTTAGATACTTAAAAAATTTAAAGCATAGTTTTAGATTAAATTAAATTGTTGATACTGGCGTTAAACTCAATGGCAGTAATAATTACCATGCACCAATTTGGTGAACGCATAGTTAAAATTTTTTTTTATAAAATATGGATCAATTTCCTTTGTCCAAACTTTATTATTTTGTGAAGAAAAGTTAGAAGAGTAGGCACTACGGTCAAAACACTTGGATTCCTCTATAGAAATCATCTAAAATTTCATTACACTTTAGAGAAAACAAAAAGAGCAATGTATATATAGAAAATGAGTTTAAAGTAAATGTCAAAAAAAAGAAAAAACTAGTCACAAACTCAAAGTAAACTTTAAAAACGATAGTTCCTGAAACTGTAATTTTATTTATGCCGTTTTTTTAAAAAAAATAACCTTGCTAAACAGTTTTGACTTAAAAATAGCGGCAATCTGTACTACCGGTCACTCTTACAGGTATTTTGGTAGAGTGTAATTTCAAAATTACAAGTTTAAAGAAATTAATTTAAAGTTGATTTATTACTAGCCTGGCTACTGGCCTGAGTAGAAAAAGGCTATTTACAACCCTAAATAACTCAAAGAATAAACGTTTTACAATGTAATGTCTCTCGCATTTGAAATCGCTGTTTGACAACCAATTCTGTGAGACATCATTTTCGAAGTGGTAGAAAGAGGGTCACTAAGCGTCAACAAAATTGTTTTACAACATTGACTATGCAAAAAAATCTTATCATGTCATTGCCACAACTGCGAAGACAGATGCAACATGCACTTGGGATTAACATTACTGTCTCCACACTTTGAAGGCGAATTAATCAGTCAAGGTTAAGATGTAGACCAATAAAAGTCTCTAGGCTACAATAGACAGATATTATGGCAGACAGGCGAACAGACTTAGTGCACATAGAGTACATTACAACTGTTTTCCACTCTGACGTGCGACTGTGGAGAGAGACTCTTTTAGAGAGGTGGGAAAATTTTGTCTTTATGGATGACAATGTCCTACCTCAACGGACTGCAATAGTAGTGTAACGAAGCGTTCTAATAATTTCTAATAATTCAGTAAACAAAACCAGATAACGCTCAGCAGCTGATTCGGACCGCGTGACCGCGACGTCATACGTATACGTCAGGGCAGTAGTGGTGGTATAATTCCCACCACACCGAGAACCACCACCAACGCTTCGCTACGATACTCCTCCCATACCCCTCGTCTACAAACGAAGCCTATATATTGCGCCTACCGCCTCCGATCAGAGACAACCGATACTTGCATACTTGCGGGAGCATTATCCTCGTAAGTAGCCACCCCCAGACCCGTCCACCCCTGGAGCATTATCCTAGGGGCTTCCTCTCCGATACCGCTACCCACGGAGCATTATCCCGTTGGTAGAGTCCTACCTCCCCTCCATTACAAATGCGAGCCACCGAAGCCGACACGTCGAGGACGAGGAGCCGAGGGCGAGGAGACGAGGACGAGAAGCCGACGACGAGGAGTCGAGGACGAGGGACCGCCGGGGACGAGGCCGTGTCTATACTAGTAGAAGATTCGTTTTGTTTTGTTTAGAAGTATTATTTTATTTTATTTTTATTTTGTACATAGCTATTATTGTCAATAAAACCCCATCAAAGCCGCTCTTCTCTCTCTCTACGATACCCAGAACCCGACACGGAAAAAACCGTTACAAATTTGGCGCCCGAGCAGCAAGTCCGAAGAAAATTGGCTTTATTGAGACAGGGTACGAGAGAGCAACGTGAAGAAGCCAGTCAAGGAGGTGGTGAAATGGAGACCTGGTCGTGGACAGGTAGTGAGTTGTTGAACCAAGTCCGAAAATGGAACGTCACCTTCGACGGAAAAACCGACGCCGTCGCTTTCATCGAGCGAATCGAGGAGCTGGCAGAGACCTACATGATCGAAAAGGAACAACTGGTACGTGCTCTGCCCGTGTTGTTAAAAAATCAAGCTATTTTATGGTACCGAAATTATAAGCATACTATCCGCACTTGGGACGATTTTATTGAAATTTTCGAAGCGTTTTATTTTCCGAGAGAGTACCGAGAAAGCTTGAAAGAAGAAATTTTCCGGAGGTTCCAAAAGCCGCACGAAAATGGTCGTGATTTTATAATAAACCTGAAGACCCTCATCCGAAGACATGGTGGCTGGAGCAGGACGCAAGAACTGTCTTGCATTTACAAACACCTGCTCCCAGAGTACCGCCAATACATTCGCCGGAACGACGTAAATTCCCTGATGGACCTGCTGGACCAAGTGCAGGAGTATGAGAGTCTAGCTCGAGAGCTGAAAACCAACAAGTTCGAGCCAAGAAATTGTTTGGTTGCCAGTTCGAACTGGACGGGGATGATGTCCGAGTTTCCGGAGGAGACTTATGAACCACGACACTCACGACAGATTCCAGGTTTTCGCCCAAAATTCGACCAGGAAAATATAAGGTTCACCTATAGGCAACCCCCAAAACATTTCTGTTCGCGGTGTGGCTTACAGGGGGTAATGACCCATCAATGCCACTGTATCAAGACTAAGACGACAAACTCCGAGGGGACTGTGCCCCAAATGGCTCCGAGCAGCCCTCGTAAAAGGATCGAAATACTACCGACACCGACTCCGAAAGTGACCGAAATAGTACCGACACCGACTCCCAAAATGACCGAAATGCTACCGACACAGACTTCAAAACCGATAACACAAATTCAACCCCAGCCCAAAAATGACAATCGCATCATTTGGAAAATCTCCGTGGCTAACCAGGAAATTCCCGCTTTGTTTGACACTGGTTCTGTGCTCTCATATATTAGCGAAGAGACGGCCGATTATTGTGTAAACCAAGGGATGCAGCCACAGGTTTTGACTTCTAGAGTGCAGGCGAAGATGGCCAATGGGGTAACTGTAGATACTAACGTTTCCTACAACATAAAATTTCAGGCCAATGATCTGAAGTTATAAATTTCAAATGTCGGTTTTGTTAAGATATTTTCTGAAATTATACCCCACTGGAAATGGGCAAGGGAAACCAAAATCGGGAACCAAGGCTCTTAACAGGAATAAAAAACTTACTCATACACAAGAACCAAAGACGATCAAAAGCGTTTTTTTACAAAATACTTATTTTTAATAATTTAACTTTCAATTAGACTCTTTTTGTAAATAAATTGTGAATTTAAACAAATTAGTTTCATTAATAAATTTTAGATTAGTTTCTGACAGTTTTGTTTTAGAAAATTCTTATAGCCAAAATAATTTTAGAAAAAAAATAATAAAATTCTTCTTATAAATAAAAAAAATATATATAAATCTTTCGTTATTTTTTTCCCAATAAATTTATCTAATATACAAAAAATAAAGTGATGCAAAACTTTTAAATCTACATATGTGTATTTAGGAAAATGATTTCAAATGGTCATAAAAAAAAGCAGGAGAATCAAGTATTTGTAGAGAGAAAGTTATTGCCAATGTTTAGGAACGCAAGCCAAAATAAAGCTTTAAAATCTATTCACAGACTGCACCAAAGAAAGAAAGAAAGAGGTCTATCTTATAGAAATTGCAAAACTATCTTGAAAAAGGATTTAGAAATGTTCTCTTATAAGATGCAGTCGTTCCAAGAAATATTACTAAAAAATTATAACCGGCGTTTGATTTACTGTAAGTGGTTTACCGAAAATCTAAGAAACGACAATTTGTTAGAACAAAGTTTTTTCTCAGATAAAGCTTGGTTTCATTTATCAGGCTATGTAAACTCGCAAAATATGCTACTGTGGCCTTCTGAAAACTCTCACATTTTTGTGAAATTATTTTTACATTTTCAGAAACTTAGCGTTTGGTTCACATATTAAGTGTTCTCGTAGAGCAGTTAGATAAACTTGAGCTAAAGTATAATTTTTTCCAACAGAACGGAGCGACCGCACACACAACAGCAGAAACCATTGTATATTTAAGAGATTTTTTTATAAATGTTTAATCAGTATTTATACCGGCATAGAGTTTCCACCTCTAGCGCACTCCCTCACAATTATAGGTTATTTTGAATCCCTTATTTAAAAAATAAAATATTCTAATTACCGACAACTAATTGTGCAAGAATAACTCTAGGGATGCATTCAAAAGTACAAAAAAAAAGAGTCCAGTTGTGTGTACAAGTTGGGGGCAAAAATATTCAACAGTTTTATTTAAAAATTAGAAGAACTAGATTACATGTTTTGATTTTAGTTGTTCAGTGAGTTTATCATTTAGATTAATAACATATTTTTGTGTGTCCAAACACGAATTTAATTTTTTAAATAATTACGCCTTTAATACGAATTGTTTGGTTTTCTTTTAAACGTTTGTTAGTTGACTTTGACCATAAATTTGACAGGTTTAATTGTAAGATGACAGACTCCTCCTGTGAGTATCAGATTCACACATAAATCAAACATATTTTTTGTTTATTTTGTGTTATGTTTAAACCATCCTTAA
Organism: Tribolium confusum; assembly: GCA_029207805.1. NCBI lineage: Eukaryota > Metazoa > Arthropoda > Insecta > Coleoptera > Tenebrionidae > Tribolium > Tribolium confusum. The sequence continues at coordinate 20,143,749 of JALGAY010000008.1, read as the reverse complement.
CTCAAAATCAAATTTGTAAACAAAAAAAAAAAACAAAACAAAATAAGAAAAGTTTTACAAGTAACCCGATTAAACGAAAATTACCGAGATTTATTAATTTACCAAAAGAAAAATATTATTGTAAAGGATAGGTATAGCAATTATTATCAAATTTTTACAAAAATTGTGAATACCTATACAGGCTTTGTCAAAAGTCGCGAATTTTTTCTGGAGGGATACATGAAAGACTTTCAAGGAACACAAAAATTTATTTAAAAAAATTCAATACTCTTTTGTTTTTTTTTGTATTTTTTTGAGATTTTGGTATTTTCTTGAGACCTATAAATACGTAATTCCTTTCAAGTGCTTTATTGCTTCTTTTTTTTTGATTTTTTTTAACTATATCAAGACTATTTAAATTTTTTTGCAAATTTAGATACTCATAACTTTAAGGTTTGAATTGTTTTAATGGTGTGAATCAGCTCACTAAAGAAAATTCGCGATTTTTGACACACCTATGACTTGTAAAATCAATAAATGAAATATAGTAGGTAATTTTACTATTAAGTATTAGTTTTCTCTATTTCTCTAGTCTATATCTCAAAAACATTTCTTTGACAGTGTTATGTGAATCAAATAATCGATGTTGGAATTTACAATATCTTCAAGTACTTTACTTTTGGTTTACACAAGAGCAGAACGTATCTCTTTTAGATAAGTAAATATAAAAAACTTGTCTTTACATAAAGCAGTAGCAGAGAATTCTAATACCTAAAGCAAATAGTAAGAACTTAGCTATACCCAAGAATCAACTTATAAGAGTCAAAAATTCTGCTATAACTACTACGAATAAAAATACCTACGTAAAAAATTTATTTCATTATTTTGTCATACGCAATAAAAACTGCCAAAACATTCATGTTAAACATGGCAATTTTTTTGAAGTAAATTCTTAAGTATCTTTTTTACTTAAACTTTTTATTTTAAATTGATAAAAAATCCGCATTGTACCAGATAAAAGTAATAATTAATGCAGTTATGCCTACAAATATTTTTATCAAACTTAAAAATAAAAAAAACTATTAAAAGGGTCCATTATTTATTTTTACATACACTTCAGCTGCAGACCTCTGTGCAATGTAAAATATAAAGTTTGTGTATCTTAAGTAGTTATTTATGTTAAATATTTTATAAATAAATCAAAACATAATTTCAGTTAACACGAGCTAAATTGTTAATTAACATAAATTTGAAATAGATTTGAGAAAATCATGTGTAACGAATTTTTAAATAAAGACGACAAAAGGCCCGCCAGGCCCCACTACGCCACTGGATTATTCTGAGTCATAAAGTCATTTTTAGAGTAGAAATAGAAAAAAATAATGTTACAGACAGACGACGTTATATTTTCAACTTTGACTGAATAATCGTTTCGCTATTTTAAATGGACCTTGCAGACCTTTCGGTCTATTTCCCAAATAATCAAAACAACATAAATTTTTAGGATCTTTATTATACAAAAATGACTATATCATAATTAAAAACTGATAGGATGTGGTTATGCCATTCAAATATTTTTAATAAATGTGCTGCCGCCACCTTTGTTAGTTATTTTTAAAACAACAAAATAGTTTTAGTGTAAGTTTTAATAATTTGATACATCTATATCTGTTTATTAAAGAATGAAGAAAGTTATGAACGTAGATCATGTTGTGCATTTTATAATAAATGGCGTTTAAATAAAACTATAATTGTCTTCTTTAAGCATCATTTCTATTGAAAACGAAATTGCAAAGAGCTTAAATGTATCCAATATTAATGCAGCATTTGCAACTAACAGTAAACAGTAAAAGCAAAAATTTATTAAAAATTATAACTTGGTATACATACCTTGCATAAATATATTATTGTTTTTATTACTCTTTGTTAAAATTGTTATAATATATCTTTATATAATATATTTTATATATATTATATTATATCGTTTATGTTATATTGTAATTATATTCTTTTTAGTGTTTTTTTATTTTTAATTTAAAATTTTATTTATTCCAAAAAATTTTTGTTATGTTAGTAGAAACCCTGCTGTAGAAAAAAGAATTTTTTGTGACGACTGTGGTTCCTGGACATATTTTAGCTGCACTAAAAAACAAAAATGCTGCAAAACAACAATCAAAAAAGATAAATTAAATAAGGATAAAAAACTTGACGACTCTCTAATTCAAGAATCCATGATATAAGATTCCCTTTTAAAAAAACTGTAGTCAACCAGAATTGCTTCATAAAAAACCTATACAAATTAATTATAAAATAACGAGTACGCGAAATAATCAACACGAAGAAAAACTAAAACATAACAAGAAAAAACATTTATTACACGTTGAACAACTACACCATGTCTTAAAAAATCAATCAACTGTTTTACTACATAATTTCTCAAAAGTATTTTAAGTAATAGAAAAACTCAAGATTCAATTAAAGATGGGGAACCCTGAGCTAAAAATTAGCACCTCGACAAAATCGCCAACTATCAGCGCTATCTTAAAAAATAATCACTTAATTGATAAACAGAGCACTAGAAAACAATCTATAGCGGCAAAACAAAAATTACTCGTAAGTACAGAGTCTACGATAGACGAAGAATGCTCAAATTAAAAAGTACTCTAAAAAAATCTGAATCGGAATTAGAAAAAATTACGGTCAAGAATCGAACACATCACAAAAAAAATTACTTTCTACCATGTCTTCTCATATAACTGGGATAGTAAAAAACCAGTCACTGAAAATACTAGGGAGCAGGTGGATGAATCGAAAGAAAAATTTTATCAAAGAGGCAAAAAGTCTTCTACTGTTAAACTAAAATAAAAATACGCAGGTAATCAGTGAACCCCCTTCTGACAAACACGAAGAAAAGATAAACGTAATAAATTTAAAAAATAAACGTAAAAATCTGCAATTATTGGTACACATGTTAACAGTAGCATCAAAGAAAGACTAATAAGGTGTTTATCTACACATCACAAAATACTACTCTACAACTGACAATATGAGCCTGACAGACCTACTAAAAATGTGCTCCTTGAAGTAACGTGTGTACATTTGTACATCTAATAACTCTAAGCATACAGAGAAAGAATTCGTCTTTCAAAGTAACGATCAATCTTAATAACTTCAATGTAGCTTCTAAACCAGAAATATGGCATGAAGAGTGTCTCGTAAATCGGTTCTTTCACCCACGTCATAAAAAAATCCCCGAAAAAATTACAAATTTAAAAAGAAACTTATACAGCAACAAATTTTCCGCTAAAGCGGATGAAGCTTCTATCAGTCATATTAATATTAGAAATAATATCCTATTTTTAAATATAAGAATTTTGTTACTTAAAGATGACCCTTTCAAAAAAAAAAAATTTTTTATTTAAAAGGTTCTAATTTATAAACATAGTTTATCTATGATTATAGAAAATGCTTTTCTTAATTTTAATTTGTTAAAAATAATTAACAAATCGCTAAAAAATAACCTATTTTCAATTCAAATTTAAACAAAATTTCTGTATATAATTTTCAACTCATAATTAGTTTTAAATATAACATGAAAAATATTATTAATTGTCAAAAAAGCTCATTTATTTTCTACATCAAGAAGGGAGGCATTCATTGGAAACTTTTATCTACTCTTTACCTTACATTAAAAGAGCTTTTATTAATATACTTTTTTTTTCATATTAAAAAATCTCTATTTAAAACTTGCACATACCAAATAGACATTTACAATAATTAAAAATTAGTGGATCTGGTTTATAAAATATTATTTGCAATTATTTGTTTTTTAAATATAATTATCATTAATCAATTAATTTTAATAACATTGTGGTTTCTTTGATAACCACATCAACAAACAAGATGTCGTCACAAGCACAACCATATTTGTGCCTTCACCACGCAGAAGACATGCTAAAGTTCCTCATAAAAAAACTTTGATAAGCATTGATAACGCAAAATTTAGAAAATATTGAGATACAATATATGAGAGCAATAACAAATATTTGTCAATTTTACAATGCTAGATTTTTCAAAAATAAACAAGGTGTACCATCTACTACTACACGTAGACGATACTTGTGCTGCAATTTTAGGAATGTTCAAATCAAAGATTTGATTCGTTGTCTAAATAAAATTCAAAACTTATGAACCGAAGATAGTCATGATGCTGTTTGTTTTTGAGAAAACATTCGATTAATTAGTAGCTTATTTGCATTGGCGTCATTTAATACAAAAATTCCCGAACATATCAATCAACAACAGGGTGCGTAGTGTTTTAATGTATTTGATCACTGATCACATTTGTCACTACATTAATTCTTTGCTCTTTACCTTTTCAAACTAATCGAGACCCAGAAATAAATAATTACTATTTCTTAGATGCAGAAAATGCAATAGGAAAACGCACCGTATTTGTAGAAAAAAAGGTTCTTTCAAATACTATTGAAATGATGAACCACCAATTCCTGGATTTTATCATACATGACAATAAAAGAAATCCAAAGAAATATGAAACGGCATAGAAATGGCAACAATGATGCTTATGTTCAAAACATGTAAAACATGTAAAATCATTTTGTATTAAACCTATAAAAAAATACGGGGTTATTGATTTCATTACTCCCAGGGTAGCAAGGGGCCCTAGTGCAACATTAAAATACTGGCCCGTTGTTAACTTACAACGCCACTGGAGTAATCGCTTCCTAAACCGAAACAATTAATCGTGTAATTGTATTAAAACAATTTACGCCTTAATTAAAGAAATATTAAAGACTTACAGATTGAAGAAGCACTTTTAGGTCTGTTCTTTGTTTCACCTTTAATCTGAGACGCCACTGCTAGTCCTTAGTCAGACACTTCAACGTCAACCAAGCACTTTTCCTTGCGTTACAGTTAAGTGTTGAGCTCGTTTAAATTTTATAATATAATAATTCTAAATAATCGCCATTTTTAACAACTAATATTTTTTATTACTGCACCATTTTCATTTCAGTAAAAATATTAAATCAAAGTTACCCAAAAATTATGCATTTTTGTCAGTTTTCTCATAACTTGTTAAACTGAATGTCTACTTAATAAATCCGTTATTTTAAGTTTCTGTACCAGTAAAACATAGCAAAGATAAAATTTATTAGCGCGTATTATTCTAGAAACAGAAATTTGGCTAATTCCTAAATTTTGTGCTTCAGCATTTTGCCCAATATGTGAATTTTCTGTAATTGCCTGAATTACAGTAATCTCATTTTTTTCTTCTGTCGCAGTTTTGTTTTGTAGCTTTTTCAGGAGAGACCAGTCTTAACGCAATTTTCCTTCAAACATTCGAAAAATTTTGTCGGTTGGAACCACTTGATAAGAATATCTTTTTGCATAAAGTCTTATTGCAGCTAAGACGTTTTTTTTAGATTCTCTATTCGTCAAAATTATGTGTCATCTCGTTATCAGTAAACATTTTAACTAAATTTTGTTCAAAAACGGTTAAACTATCATAAAATAATATGTTGGCATCTTAAACCTCAACTCATTCAACCGATAATGAGTAATCTCCCGACTTCAAAAATTTTGCAGATTAAGTCGTTTTCCTGCGTTGGTGTTTATTATGAAAGTCCCTGTTTAAAGTAAAATTCTTAAAGCTGCAGAGTTGCTCTTTTAGAAGAGAACCAGAATCTTGTACCATTGAATGTACCCAAATTCCGACAACCATCAAATCAAATTGATCATTGTTATCAATTGGAACAATCTAGACTGAGAAGGAAGAAAGCTTTACATATCACAGGTTTTAACAAAGTTTGGATTTTCACATTATAACCCGATAGTTAATCCTCAAATAATTAGAGTCAAAAAATTTTCTTATTGCCAAAGGACCTAATTCAAAATAAAATTTAGGCCGGTGTAATTTGAGTTGCTAGGGGCAACATCGTAACTTTACTATACTATTTATATTAGATAGCGTAACTTTGCGATACTCCGATGGAGTAGCGTAATGATCTAGAATTCTAGCATAAACCTGTAGCAGCTAAAAAAGTAAAAAAAGCCGTTTCAACTTTTTCAAAAACTGATCAGCTTAGTACTTTTTAATTACAACAATAAATATGGCAAATTTGCAAAAAAATCCTAAGTTATCGTTTCACAAAAAAACCCTATTAAAAAACAATAAAATTTAATTAATAAATAATTAAAATAATTAGGTTTAATAATATTATGGTTTCTTTGATAACCTAATCAACATATAAGATGTCGTCACAAGCACTACCATATTTGTGCCTCCACCACGTAGAAGACATGCTTAAGTTCCTCATAAATAAACTTATCGCACTGCATTAAACCCGCAAAATGTAGAAAATGTAGAGGTACATTTATGAAAAGATTAGCAAATATTTGGCAATTTTACAATGCAAGATTTTATGAAAATGAACGAGGTATACCGTCTACAGCACGTGGTCGATATTTGTGCTGCAATTTTAGGAAAATTCAAATCGAGGATTTGATTCGTTGTCAAATGAAATCCAAAAATTATAAATATAATTACTTGTAAATGAATATAATAATAGCTTATTTGTAATGGCGTCATTTAATGCAAAAATTTCCGAAGGTATTAATTAACAACATAGTGCGTAGTGTTTTGATGTATGTAATCACATTTATCAGTACATTAAGCCTTTATCTTTTCGGAATACCTACAGTAAAATATCATAACTACTACTTAGATGCAATAGAAAGACGCACCGCATCTGTTGGAAAAAAGTTCTTTCAAATACTCTATTGAAGTAATAGAAAATTAGCTATGAGAGATCAATTCTTAGATTTTGTCATACATGACAATGAAAGAAGTCACAGAAAATATAAAACAACATAGAAATGGTAACAATAATACTTATGTTTAAACATAATTGTTGCATTATTGTTTACATAATTGTTCAGAGAAACTATTATGCATTACGAACTCATAATTTACCAACAAGTCGTTGTGATGTAGCTGCCGCTTTCGAAGACAAAAAGCTACCTTTTCAAGTTGATTTGAGATTGTAGCTAAAAAAAAGAAGAATTCGACACCAAATCAAAAACCTGAATAGTTTAAACAACAAACTGAACAAAATAAACTGAACAAAACAAACAGCAAGAGAATGATGGTAAAGAAGAACATCATCTACGTGACAATACAAAAAATTTCACAATTTAAAAATTTTACAAATATGTATCGTCTTCAGGTTTCTCAAGTTTATAAAATGCTGGTAAATTATTCCAGCAATATATTGCAATGTATTATGAATGCATACATCCACGCCAAATCAGGCTATTTATGGGACATCAAACAGTACCAAAAAAATAGCGTGTAGCCAATCATACATCACTTTGAAAATATTTAATAAATCATGAAAGAGAAAAAAATGTACAGATTGGTAAAACTACAATATTACCAACTTCATGTATAGGTGGCTCACGTAAAAAAAACGCAAATACTTGGACGCAATGTCATTAGTTGCAAAACACGGTAAACCAGATCTCTTTATTCTAATGACTTGCAAGCTGAAAAAAAAAACCAAAAAATTTGTTCAAACAGAAATAACAACTTAAACAGAAATACAAGCATTGACTGTATTTAGTATGTCGCGTATTTCGCAGCAAATTATTAGAACTCATTGATGACTTTGCAAACAAACAAATTTTTAGAGTTGTACTCAACTACACGTACAGTGTGGAATTCCAAAAACGAAAACTTTCATATGCCCACATCATGGTAACACCTTAACCGAAAGATAAGTTAAATACCAAAGAACTGGTAAATTCAGCTGTATGAGTTGTCATCCCAGCCACACAATCTAAATCAAAAATGTTTATCTTTGAAAGAAACATTATTTGCATCGACCATGTAGGCAACTACCAAGATGTACTATGTCTGACAGATGACAGATGCAGCAAATGTTATCCAAAAGCATTTTGTGATAGCGCAATTTTAATTAGGAACAATTTATTGAGTCAACCAGAGTACAGAAGATCAACTGATAAAAGAATTACTAATTTCAATGGTTTTGCTATAAATACAAGTCATATTTATATCGTTCTATACAACAAACATTTGTCTGCAAGATTCAATTGCTATATAAATGTTGAATATTATGGTTAAATCTACACAATAAAACATTTTTACAAGTATGTAGAAAAAAGTGCAAATTACATCACAGTTCAAGCACAACAACATAAACCAGAAGCTGGTGTACTTGAAACAAAGTACTTATAGATATGTTAGTTTAATAGAAAACATGTGGAAAATATTTCAGTTTCTGCTGAATAATCGTTTACATTAAATATTTGTTCTACCTATTCATTTGCCTAACAAACAAACAAAGAAAACGCCGATATGCAACAAACAGAAAAAGAATTCAAAAAACTATCCAAACTGAGCACTATGTTTGGATGCAACAAAATACCACAATAGAAAGTGAGTAAGGCACGTGGGGCACTTTCTAAAGTTAACTTTTGTGAAGGTAAAGAATATTTCTTAAGACTGTTGCTAAAAGTCATACATGAAGCAACAAGTTTTGACAACTTAAAAACCGTCAATAGGAATGTCATAAGAAACATGTAAACGTTTTCGTTTTTTAGATGACTTCAACACATACGATGAAGCTTTGCATGAGACTGCATTAACAAAAAGATCTTTTGCAATTCTAAAACTATTTGGTCTAACAATCGTATTTATAACTACTAAAGATGCTGACATGACAATTCCAACCACGTACAACAAGTACAAAAACTACATATTTTAGGACTTTATTAGGTTCAATCGTAATAATAAAAAACTTGTAGAACAGAACATTCTCTATCACATTAACACCTATTTGGAACGATGCAATTTACCAAAAATTCGGTATACTGAATTTGACATTACCAAATATTGTAGATAAATATAATGACATTTTCGAAAATATTCCGAGAACCTTCAACAATTTTGTTTGAATGATTCTAAAACAAAAAAAATTGCAAACCTTATTACCACCAGCAAAAGTAAACAAAAACCTCAATATTGAAAATTAAATAATTGCTTACAATGCAATTGTTAGTGCTTTTCAAGGCCATATTGCAAATGGTCACATTAACAACGTTTTTTATATTGATAGGCTTGGTAGTACAGGTAAACATTCAATGTTTTACAAACAATTACCAAAGAACAGTTAATTAAAATAACATTGCTGTAGCATGGCTAATAAAAGGTAGCTTTGTCTTAAGCGCAACATAATAGTAACACAATTTTAAGATAAAGCATTAATGACACCAACAAAAGCTGTGTCCGCCACAGATATATCAGACAATTAATGCAAAATATTAAGAAATTTGGTGGAAAAATTGTCATTTTTAGTAGTGATTTTTGACATTTATTTTCACTAGTACCAAAAAAGCAAAAAAAATTATAAATAATTGCATTGTTTTACCATTTTGTAGTAATGTAAAAAAAGTTACAATTACAAAATAAATTCAGAATTTATAGTCTGCATTTTAGTTCAAACAAATCCCGCAACAAATTGTTAAAAAAAAATACAAAAATGCTTGGGTAAAGTCTATCTACCTCCGAGACATTTAAAAAAAAACATCAAAGAAATAAAAATCTCCAGAAAAAAATTTACTACCAAGTTTAAACAGCAAGTTATAGCATTATATTATTCCAGTCTCAATGATTATCGAACAATGGGTGAAAAGTGTACTTCCCTTCAGTCGTAAGATATACGAGATAACAGAAAATGTATAAAGTTTTTCAGATTTTAATGATTTTATTTTAAGAGTTTGAAACTGCGTTAAGGATCATCTGAAAAACAACGCATCATCAAATCACCACAATGAATAAAGTTGCAATCAAAAACAAAACCTTAACATACAAAGAAAACAAAATAGAAACATTTACTTTCACGACTTTGAAAAAACAAAAATTTGGAGATAACATCTCCAGTCGGCACACACTAAGCCAGAAAAAAATTTGAGCAATAAAACACTCTTCACACGCATAAATTATTTGTAAATTTAATAAAAAAACTAATAAATATATTTTAATAAAAAACTCTCAAAAAATTCTGTTCTCTTAACCTGCAGAAACAAGTGTTTGATTTTTTCGAAGAGGTTAAATTTTCTTACTGATGCTGTAATTTTTAAGTTGACTATTTGTTAAAGAGTTTTTTCACAGCACTTTAAAACAAACAAGTAAAGGCTTGCTATCCGATTGTAAAAAGTAATAAACACAGTTCTAGAAAATTTTAAAGCCATTCTAACTTAGTTATTTCCTTCACAAGAGCATCAGAAAATGGAAATCCTGAGGCAAACCAAAATCTTCTTATCCCCGTTACGACACTATCAGAAAACATCTCAAAGTACTCCAGAGTCTAACTTTAATCAGATAAATTATTTCTAAATATCTTTAGCTGTAAGTACAGCAGTATAATCTTGGTAATATCAGGTACCACATATATTTTGTCAATTTAAAATTTCATTTAACTCATTATTTTTAATATTACAATTATATTTTTGTTTCATTTCTTAATAAAACCATTAAAATTTTAATTTTTTTCGGCTCAAGTTTGCGTTTCCAGTCGCGCATATTAGCCTGTAAGACTAAAGTGGCGCCTTTAGGAATAAATTTAAATTTAACCCGATTCTGACGAAATCTACCACTCGCTCCCAAAAAATAAAAACTGCCATAGTTGTGCGTGCCAATGGTAAAATCACAGTTTAATATAAGAATGATTAAAGAGTTACCGCAGAATAAACTCAAAGATTTTGAATTGGTCACTAGTCAGTGTCAAATCATAAAAATTTCAAATTACATTTGTTGTTTTGCTATTTTTAAGTTGATTTAAAATTGTATTTAAAGAAAGAGAGATTTGACACCAAATCAAAAATCTAAATAGTTTGGCAAATCCAATAATACACCCGGTTCTATTTCCGTATGAGGAGCTTGGTTTTGAATTGCATACGTAACACATTAATCGTTTAGTTAGCAACAACCAAATACCAGTATCTGTCATACGAAAAAATAAACAACAAAAAAATAATAGTAAAGAAAAAAAAATACAACATATACGTAATAATAGAAAAAATCTCACAATTAAAAAATTTTACAAATATTTTCAGATTAGAGATTATTTCTCTATTTTACACAATGTTGGCAAATTGTTCCAACAATATATTGTGAATATATGGGTCCGTTCCAAATCAGACTATTTATGATACATCAAACAACACCAGAAAGAATTACGTGTGGCCGATTATACATCACTTGGAAGATATTTCGAAAATCGTTCAAAAGAAGAAAATGGACAGATTGGTAAAATTACATTAATACCAACATCATGTATAGGTGACTGACATTAAAAACGACGCAAATAATTAGACGCAATGTTATTAGTTGCAAAACATGGTAAATCAGATCTCTTCATCCCAATGACTTGCAAGACAAAATAGAAAGAAAAACCGAAAAATTTGCAACTCAAACAGAAATACGAGCATTGACCAGATTTAATATGTCGCGTATTTAAAAGCACATTATTAGAACTTATTGATCACAATGCAAGCAGACAAATTTTTAGAGTTATACTCAATTACAGGTACAGTGTGGAATTGCGAGGATTTGCACATGCCTACATATTGGTAACACTTTGTCTTGAAAATAAGTTAAATACCGAAAAACTGGTAGATTCTGCTGTATCAGCTGTTATTCTGGTCGAAAACCTCTAACTAAAAATGTTTATGTTTGTAAAAAACATTATTCACATTAACCATGTAATGTAGGCCAAACAACTACCAAAATGCACCATGTCTGACAGATGGCAGATGCACCAAATGTTATCCAAAAGCATTTTGTGATAACACAATTTTAATTAGAAACAATTCACTGCGTCAACCAAAATACAGAAAACCAAATAATCAAAGTGCTATTAATTTTAACGGCTTTGCTATCAATAACAATTGTATTGATTTTTTCGCAGGAATTTGGACTTAGAAATAAAACGCTGTTTACCTGGCTAACGTTTCGGCTTTATTGTTGAAGCCTTTATCAAAGCTGGAAAAGATGCAATTGTTGGTACATAGTTGATGCTTAAATTCTAATTATTACCTAGTAAACTTATAACACATATAAAACTACGTCCGGCTTCAAAGTACTTAAGTTCTACTATAGAAAAGTTGATTACAATAAGCGTAGATCTCATTAGTATATTAAACATAGTGAGCCATGTACGGCGAAACTGTCAAAATATTATTATGGTTCTTGTTTTTTTCTAAAAAAACAAAAGTTGCATTAGCGGTTGGTTCAATTCTATTAATAGATAAAGAAAAGAGAAGAAAACTGGTTTGGGTTAAAAAATGATTACAAAAACAAGATTGCAACAAATGGAAAGCTAATTTTAAAGTTACAAAAAATAAATGAAAAACAGATAAAGACCCCATATCTGGATGCTGAAGAAATCTAGAACACGTAGATGTAATGTCGTCCTTTTTAGTCCCGCTTAAACCTTTATGCCACACGCACGCGTATTGTTCTTTTTTTAAATTTTTATTTACACTAACAAATGATTTATTAAAAGCAATGATCCTCAGAGTAAAAATAACTTCCTAGTAATTTTTCTAAATGCTCCGTTTATGTCGTTGTTTGTATAGCCGTTTAATTGTCAGCAGTTACGACGTTTAAAATAACAACAAAAATTTCTGTAATTAAATCCCAATCAAATATTTTTTAACATTTAGCAATGTTTATTCTTCTTGAGTGTGCCACAGCATCTTTAATGAGCTTCCAGGAACAATCTTTCGAGAAACTCAAAGACGCCGACAAAAAATTATTTTTGAACCAAAATATTTTGAAAAAAATTTGCAAAACTATGATGTTTATTTTTTTGGCATTAATAGTGTACATCTTTGTAATTTTGACTGTTAATTACATCTTTTTTTAAAATCTCAACTTATAAGTGTGACGTCAACTATTGAAAAAGTTTTAATTCTAGTAACTTTAGGATTTTACATGTTAAATTATTATATTTTTCTGTCCAAAGACATTTTTCATGTAATGTTTTATTTTATAGTTGTTCTGTTCCTATGAGTGGTAAGAGCATTTAGGCATTACCTTTTGTCTCTTATATTAGGCAATTCAAGTGATTTATCTAATGATCTCTCAGTACGCCAATTAAGTGTAGTATCCAACTTTCCAAAAACAATTTGAAGTTTTAAATACAAGATAATTGATTATTTAATACTGTTTAATGTTCTAATGTGTTTCAAGTTTTAATAAAATTTTGGAAAACATTATACTTTGTTTTAATAGCTAATGTATCTAGTTAAATAAAAATAAAACGATTGAAAATTTAAACTAAAGGCGCAATATCTTAGTAAATCAAAAAACACTACTGCTGGTGTCAAAAAAAAATGGCTAGCTTCACTCATTTCCGCAATGCCACTTGCAAGTAACAACATCTCATTCTTATAAATTTCTAAATGCAAAAGGTCTTGCGGTGATAAAAAATTAATTTCCCATCTGGTATCACCAAATTTTCGATGTATTGGTGCTGTTGTTATATTTGGAATTTAAGAGCGTAGACTACAGATGTTGGTTTAGTAAATTTTTCAATTTTATCCTTTTTTGGTTAACGCCATCTTTTTTAAAAAATACATTATTAGATTTTTATCTTTTAAAATAGACGACATGGACAAAATTGATAGGCGTAAAAAATGCGTTCTTTAGGCTTACTTCCTGTTTATATATATGATTTTGAGGTTTCATCCAGCAGATATTAATGGCCTTATAATAAAAGCCCTAAAGTTTTTGTCTTTTGTATGCGAGTTATCTTACTTGTAGACCAAATTTGTTACGTTCCTGGAACTTTCCATCTTGGACCTCTAATACAGTGCAAATATAAAATTGTTTTTATTTTGTTATTTTCAGACGGTTATTATTGATTACACCAAGACTTTCACTGAAATCACGATTTTCATTAGTATTGGTTTAGTGATTTGTTGTAAAAAATGTACTATAAAATAATAGTATAATGTAAATAAAAAATAATAGTTGCAGAAAAATGACCAACAGAGTTACTGAAGAGATAAATAACTGAGGTTATAAATCGCCGACAAGACTGGTCGGAGATACCGCTCCCCAGTTGTAAGTCGTGTCTAGTGCTATTCCCAGACAAAAAGAGAATGTTTTGTCCACTATGATTGCCTTAGTGGACAAAACATTCTCTTTTTGTCTGGGAATAGTATTGACCATTGACAACCATCTTGAAAGGTAAAAGCGACGAGAGATTTATTCAAAGCGTGAGAGAAAGCTTCGAGAATGTAACAGAGAAAATCTATTTGATAACTTATAATATTTCATAAATTACGAATTTGTCTAATTAACCCAAACTCGATTAAACAGCGTCCCAGTCAGACTCCTACTTTATATAATAGTTAGTCCACCTTCTAGCACTATCTATAATTTAATGACGCATTCAAGCGTGACACGTCATCATCCGTTTTAATAACTCAGCCGCTATGAGTAATTTCGATAAATTTCTTCGAAGCGTGACACGTCATCAGTTGCTGAATCATCAGACACGCTTAGAATTTTCGCGAAACTTGTTTGATGCTTCACCGTAACAATAATAAGTTTTTTTAAAAGCGATTTTTTTGTCGGCAACAAATATTAAAAATTTGAAAAAAAGAAATGTTCCTTCTTTCAAAATAGATTAAAGTAACTAGAACATAGAGTTTCAGAAAAAAAAATTTTATCGACCCCGAGAAAATCACCGCCATTACAAATTTGCCGGCACCAACAACAGTAGGAAAGCTTCGTCGAATACTAAGGATGGCATCCTGGTGTCGTAAATTTGTACCGTCATTCTCACAAATCACAGCCCCGTTAAACAAGTTGTTAAAAAAAAGAGAAAAATGGAAATGAAAACCCAAACAAGAAAAAGCATTCGGTGAATTAAAGAAACGTTTAACAGATGCACCAGTTTTAGCTTGCCCAAATTTTTCAAAGACTTTATGGCTGCATACTAATAACTAAGTTTCAGATATAGAAACACCGAAACGCAGCACTTTGCTTCTGGCCAGCCTCCAAAAGCCCTTTGGGAGTTTTTCTTCAAAAAGCCCGGAACCTGGTAGTCC
Source organism: Tribolium confusum (assembly GCA_029207805.1). Taxonomy (NCBI): domain Eukaryota; kingdom Metazoa; phylum Arthropoda; class Insecta; order Coleoptera; family Tenebrionidae; genus Tribolium; species Tribolium confusum. Next base: position 20,128,605 of record JALGAY010000008.1, on the reverse strand, counting down.
AGTCCTTCTCCTTCAGGGGTCGCCCTTAGTAGCACCACCGCCACCGATACTGTCGCCTATTGGACTGTTACATACATTGACAGTCAGTGATCAACGTAGTCGTCATCTTCATGTAAAAATGACTGTCTCTTTTTTATCTTTTCTGAACAAAGCCATTGACTGCTTTTCACACTAAATTTTGATACGCAAGTTATACTACTACAATTTTATTTTTAACATGATTATAGTATAGTTGATCAATTATACCTATACAGTCTAGTTTAAAAATAAATTTGAAATTAAAAAACCGTAGACTTTTAGTTTATATAACGTAAAATTAATTTTAGCTGTAATTAAGTAATATTAAGCCTTTCAAAACTTTTTACCAAGACAAATTGACTATAACAAGGTAATTGACAAAACCATTAGGCCAATCAATGTTAAGTTGCAACTATGGCGCTATTTATGTTATGCTTCTTATTCTAGTTATTAAATGTTAATTTTCCACAAGTTCGTATAGGATGTAAATACGTATTTTTAGCTTAACACGGCAGCATAGGTGGGTGTTGTTTACAAATAAATAGAGATAACCTCAAATTTATTTCTTTTAACTCGTAGACGGATGTAGTGCATTTATCAGCGTTTCTACTCGTAGGCAAGAAAGAAAAGATCAGCGCCGGCCAACTGACAACCTCAACGACAAGCCACCCGACAAACACTAGTAATTTGGTGGAGGAGCCGAAAAACATATCTCTATATGCTTTCTGCTCTTTTAATTCTCCAAAAATCTATTTTGACGAGTAGTGTCACCCCACGACGCTGCAGAAAAGCGTTAACAAATGGGGCGCAAAGTTAAGACCTCCAGACGCACAAGACTCTGGAAAACACAAAAGCAGAAAAGCACGTAGTTATCAAAACCGTGCTGAATAGTCACTTATAGGTTATGATTTTATAACCGCTCATACCGTCTAAGAGACAACATAGTGCTGTCTGTAGACAATACTAAAAAAATACAAAGACACTAAAATTCTAAACAAAATTGAAGTTTACAGTTACGACTTATTAACAAAATTCTTGCATTGAGTAAAAACATTAAAATTTCAACAAAATTAAATAATTTTGTTTTTAATTTTCTTCAAATTTTTTTAAGAGTTTTTTAATTTATAATCAAGTTTATCTAATAAAAAAATAAAAATACTATGTGTTTTTATAGCTTAAACCGTGACATCCGGTAACGAATTAAACAATTAATATATATTTACTTAGTTTCGAAGCTTTGGATGTTAAAGGTTTATTAATCCAATGACGGTGCTACACCGAAATAAAATATTTTAATTGAATTATAGTGGGTCAAAAAAATTTTCCTTTACTAAGAAATTAATTTAGAATTTATTAACTAGATAACTGATTAGCGTTAACAAATACTTCAGAAGATATTTTACTGAACTGCTTATTCTGTTTTTTGTATTGACAAATATCAGTTAATCAACAACTTTTAAAAAGTCGTTGAGCTTACTTTTGGTAAATATATTAAATAATTTTTATAGAATAAACACACTCTAAAGCTAACAAATGTAAAAAAAGCTAAAAGTAAAAGCCAACACAATTTAGAATCATAAAAAAACTATAATTATTTTAAGGTATTAATTTTTTTATCAGCAATAGTGACAATTACACAAATTTATAAAGTTCCTAAATTTTTATCATTTTTATGTATTAATGTAAGAATTAGAGTTTTATCAGCTGTCAATTTTAGAGAAAATTTTGATGATTTATTGTCGTTGTTCAAAATATTTATTAGGTATATAGACATTTCAGAATGACGTTTTTAATCGTTTTCCAAACTATGAATAAAATAGAAAAATTTTAATAAAATTTAAGATTAAACAGGTTCCAGAGCAGCAGTCACTTTTTTTTGAAAATATAACAAATTTTGTGTGATAATTTGTGCTAGAGGTTAAAAGTAGCTTTGTACTGCCTAAAACATTTAATTTGACAAATAAACTCTAAAAGCTGAGCCGCATCAGTGCCTTGAGGCATCAGTGCTCATGATTGTAAAGAATTTGTCGAAGTATAATTAAAGCAGTAGCCTTGTGCTTTTTATAACAAGAAGAATTCTTTTCAACAACCCTAGTAGAGTGTAAACAATTTTTTTTTCTAAAACGCACCGTTTTAGAGTAGAATTAAAAAATACTTAATTTGTGTCTGGAAATTAGCTTACAGCAATACAGTCAACCCATGAAAAAGAAACAAAAGGCTTAAAACGTTAATAAAAACTAACCAAAACAACAAATACAGTTTAGTGAACCTATAAACCTTGATAATAAAAAATCCTTATCAGTTCAAATCACTCACCCAATAGAACCCTCAATACCTCATTTTTTGAGTTTTGATTATTGCCGTGTAATTAAAAATTTAAAATCACAATTTTTATACCATGACATGACATATTGATGAGACTATATTGTCTTCTATGTACGAGTATGCTCTTTAAAAAAAAACTGGTAATCAAACCAGTAAAGTTTTTAACTAAAAAACATATTTTTTAAACAATTTCGGGAAAATAAGCGGTTTAAGTATTTTCTCCTCAAATCACGGCAGCCATAAAATATTTAGAAAAAAACGAACAGCCTGGTTTTTTGGAATTTGACTTTTCAGTAAAATTTATGAAAAATATGTACACATTGTTCAAAATCCACGATGTGAATGATAGGCCTTAATATTTAAGACAATTAGATAACAAAACCGCAAAGTATAGATATCAATAATAAAAGATTAAACAGAATATCAAAAAATTTGCCAAAGTACATTAATCCTATAGAAGAATTGTCAAAAAAAATAAATCAAAAGGATTATCCAGATAAACTGCTAAGGCTGCAAAATATTGTACTGTTACTTGTTATTATACTGCTTGTATAAAATATTTGTTAGCTCAATGTGGCTTTTATTTTGTATTAACAAGGTCGTTCAGCTCCGACAGCATTGAATCCATGTTTAGTGAAGTACGTTTTAAAGGTAGATCACATTTTTCAGTGCTCTGAAAAGCACCACAAAAGAAAAATTTTCGAAATAATTTTAACGAAAGTACTGAAACCAACTTTATCTAATATTGGCAGAACAAAAACAAATAACATCTTCACATCCACAACATCTAACAAACCAAGTTTTCGAAATATATTGAAATCATAAAAAACCTGTTGCTTTTTTATGTTTTGATTTACCTATAGTTCTTCAAAATCATATGGTTAAAAAGCAATCAACTCAATAGTTTGCCCATAAGACAACAGCAAGCTATTAAAAGCATCTGCATCTTACTATACCATGACCATGCACTGTAAGTAAATCACGAATTACACGTTTCTGATTAATGTTTAATCTAGGCGCGATGTACCAAAATAACAGTTTTTTTTCCTTAGACCGATATTACAGTGCAGCCTGTAGTCTAGTAGAAATAGTATAACAGTGCATAACGCCAATACGGCAAAAAATAGCGTTTCGCCGGAATCACAATAACAATAGAAATTTATCGAAATTGGCAAGCCGTTATTAACGTCATTTTTTTATTATTTCATAAAGAAGGTCGTGATATTCAGCAACACTAATCTAAATAATTCAATATTTTACCTCTAGATGAAACATAAGACTCAATAGCACATTACAAAATAATAGCATAACATTTACTAACACTGACATAAGTCACTTGTGACAGTGTTGCTGTAAAAGTTGAGCAAAATGCAACGAATTACAGAACGTTTAAGGTAATTGGTTAGAATTTGTCAGTGTATTATAGCAAAAATTACAATAAGTTGCGATAATTCAATACAATAATTTTAAAGAAAAATATTTGGTTAAGTTAGCAGTATCTAAATAACTCTGCACAAAACCTGGAAAATTTTTTAAAGTAAAATTTTAAATTCTATCCTATAACATTCATGCTTAAATTAATAATAAACAATCGATAGAAAATACCTCAAATGGAGATGATGTTGATGATCTGAAACATTGGTCTATCACAAGATTGTATTTTTAAAAATGATGTAAGAACAAAATTATTAAAAAAATATAAAATACATTTTCTAAAATATTATTTATTTTAGGTTATAGACACTTGGGCTTTAACTGGCGAATTATACAATAACACTAATGACGTTCTGCTAGACACTATAATTCAAGTAACAAAAAATAATCTAACAATTTGTGATAAAAATACTAATAATGTTGGCACATCTGTTTTGTCTAATAACAAAAAAAAGCACTGTAAATAATATTCGGTATGCATAAGAAACTAGATGTAAAGATCAAGAGTTAAGCTGGAGTCCCCATAAACAAGTACTTTGCAGTAAGAAAACAGAATCAGATGCTGACTCAGACCCTGATAAAGCAGTTCCAAATGCTGAAAATAAAAATGATAAAAAAATAAAAGTAAAAAAAATGTAATGCATAGATAAAAAAAAAAAAAAAAACAACGGTGATAAAGAATATAGAAACACTAGAAAGAAAAATGTAAGCAAAAAAATGTTGTCTTGCAAAAAATTATGTATTTTTAAATGTTCCGAAAAAATTGATGACCAGAACAGACTTTTTATATTCAAAAAGGTTTAAAATTTGTAAAACCTACAAAATTAAAAAAATTACATATTGAACTGTTTAACTACAATTTCATTTAATAATGTCATCAGTGCTGCAAATAATAATATACAGAAACACAGATGTCAACTCAACAACGCATTTTACTTCAAAGTACTTGAAGTTAAAATTAGAGTATGTAATTTTTTTTTGTAAATTTCTTTAAGTATCAGACCAGACATTTAAACAGTTCTAAATAGCACACAAAATAGATTTTTAGAAAAAGAGAGGAGAGAAGAACATAGTTATCACCGAAAAGTTGATATTTCAATCATGCAAGGAGCTATAAACCACCTTAATACCCCGTATAGAGTTTCACTATTTACGAGCTCAAACGACAAGAAAGTACATAGATAGTAAAAAAACCTTGTCAGACATTCATAGAATGTCAGACAGCTTGCAAAATCTATGGCGTATGTTACTGCTTGCATTGACTTGCAAGCTGCTTTGCAAACTCCATGTGGCAAAAATAGTTCTCTTTATTAAGTCCAAGTTGTCCACCTACAATCTTTTTTACCATCTTTGACTTAGGTTCGTCAAAAAAACACTGTTACATTTGGCACGAGAGAAAAAAAAAACGAGAAGCAAACGAAATTGGGACTTGTCTATTTCAGTTTTTACAATCATGTGCCAAAAATGTTTCTATTGTTTTATATTGTGACAACTGTTGCAGGCAGAATAAAAATAAATTTATAACGTGCTTGTAGTTGTATGCAGTAAAAACTTGCATATTCCATTTATAGAAGTTAGATTTCTAGTTGTTAAGCATACGCAAAATGAAGGTGTTGTTATGCACTCACTGATAGAAAAGCAAAAAAAGCGTTTATTAAAATTTGAACCTCTTTATATACCAGCGCAACAAAAATAGGAAAAAGCCAAAAAAAAACAAAAAAGTTATATAAGATCAATAAATTAAACTATTCCTATTTTTATAATTTTAAGGTTCTTTAGAAATCTGAGAAGCATAATTTTACTTTAAATGAAAATAGAGAAAAGGTGACGTAGCATGACATTGCTATATTGAAATTTTCAAAAAAGGAACCTTTAACTCTTTTTTATAAAAACAACTACAATGATGTCTCTAAAAAAATTGCTATTTGCAACAAGGCAAGAGTTTCTTTCTACTGCAGACTCAAACAACATAATTTTGTTAAGACCTGCTCATAAGTTTCTCAAACAAAATTAGATGCTTTTAATCAGTTATGTGCCAAAAATCACATAAAGAAGAACTACCATAACTTTTATCAATCTTTAGGATGTAAAATCCAAATTCTGATTAAAAAATCAAAGACAGAAATAAAGACTGAAAAGCGCTAGTATCATCAAAAAACAAAAATAAAATTGTGTTGCGTATTATAATACTAAATATTATTACTAAATATTTTGTTAGATGTGTAATTAGATTAGGATTTTTCATTGTGGAGCATTATGACTCAACAGGCCACTTTAGTGGAACCATTTATGCCGACAGACATAAAAATTTTTTTTTCGGAATGAGCAAAATATTAACTGGAAAAGATTCAACAACTCGCTGAAAATCTTGATTTGTCAAAGAGCGATACCAATCCTTAGCATAGTAGTGAGAACAAAGATCCAGACGCAGCCACTCTGGGTTCCGAAATGTTCATTACATATAAAATTCAGTTGGTAGTTTTTGTTAGTAACCAAAATTTACAAATACAAATATAACTGTATTATGTTTATATAAAAAATAATCCTGTCGATTTAGTTATTAGAACTAAAAAAATTTAATGCTATGATAGTTAGGCCATCATGGTTCTCTAATAATAAACCACTCCCAATGGGAAAAGATGTACCTAAGCAAATGCTGTCCGAAAAAAAATCTAAAAAAGAACGTTGATTGTCTATCGATAAAACAAATAGTTTACCAAATCTTAATAGATTTTAAAGTGTTTAAACTTCAAAAGTCTATTGCATAATTGTATTCCTTTTGTTTTCAGAGAAGCTTCTTTAAAAGAAATTTTAAGAGTAATCTGTTCAAAAAAGGTCAATTTTTGTTCAAATTTAAAAAGTAGCGACGAAACAATCAGAATACCAAATAGATCATAATGAGTCTAAATCACTAGTTAAATGCTTGATAAATTTTTCAATAAAAGTTTAGTGTTTAAATGATAGTATTTTTTACTCTAATCCTGATCCTATAAATACTTTCAAATACCAACAACTATTATATGGCAATCCTACCAGCTATGTTTTTAATTAAATTTTATATATAAAAAGTACACAGGTAATGAAAAAAAATATAAACCCGCCAGTCACAAAAAAAGAAATAATAATAATAAACCGAACTGCTTTTTTGTCTTCTTTAACTTTTCCTTGTCATCTATTTAACGTCACTGTCACAGATAATCGAAAAAAAAGGTTAACCGACTCCTAAAACAAGATAAAAATAAGTTTAAGTGAATAAAAAATGTCTAGTTGTTCAGGTGTTTAGTAAAATTTTATGAAATAATAAGACAAACGAAAAATGTTATATCATCAAAAATAATAATAAAAAAATAGCACGCTACAATTCACGTTTTACTCACGTGTGACGTATCATACTCACCTCATCATATTTACACAATTATTTATAGAAATTATAAATTTTAACAGTTCCTTATAGAAATATTTACATATATATTGTACATCAGGTACTTGACTACACAACAACCAACTTAAGTAAATTTAATTTAAAAATCACAACAGTACAGATCCCAAGAATAATATTATCTTGTTATGGTGCATACCAAAATGTCAAAAACAAGTAGGATCAGCAACGAGTACTAAAAGAGGACAGACAGTTAAAGTAGGCTGCTATTTTAGTGTATGTAAAATATTTGTTCCTTCAGTTTTCATCTTTGCAAGGATGAAAATATAATCCCAGTAGACGACTATTGCAGTCATTTATCTCTTTTAAAAAAGCAATAAAATTTGGTGTAACCATTTTTCCTGATAAGTTCAAGTGGAGTAAGAGCGATTTTGAGGTAAATTCCGCTATTTGTATTTATTTACAAAGACTGATTTATGGAAGAGGCAACATTTTATAGAGAAGATAACCTGCTTGTTATCACTTGTTGTTAATAAACAAATTTTTTCCTTTCTTGAAAAAGAACGTTAGTGCCTACTTTGTTAGTATAAAATTAAAAATATACCAGATCGGAGAAAACATTCATTTGAGAAACATTACAATAACAAAATAAGTTTTGAACAGCAGTTTATTACAATATAACATTTGTGAAAGCGTTTATAATGATAACGATTTAAATGTGCCTCAGAAAACTCTAAAAAAATGTCTGATATGTGACAAGTTTGACAATAATGGTGAAAAAAGGTTTAGAAGCTGGAGCTGTTCTGAGTTCATGTTCATGTGCGATATTTTCAAGAAAAATTTTTACAAATCATCCTACTGTTTATTGCGCTTTTTATGCTTGAATTAAGCATTGCAATCAAATATTTTGCGATAAAAACAATGAGAGTTTTTCAGGTTTTCTTTAAGAGACAGTGATAGGTTGCACCAATAGAATGTCGCTTGTGAAGAAAAAACCTACTGACAAACACCCCATCAGAGACTCAATTTAAAATTACAGGTTTTGTAGTTTGCATTTTGATGCAAACAGATCCTGAAAAAAAGAAAATAAAAATCTTGCCACACGTCTCTGCCTCCATATTTTAACAAACCAGCAAAAAAATTCCAGAAAAAGAAATTTATCACCTGAGACTTTACGAAAATAACAAAAAATGTACAAAGTTTTCCAGATTTTAATGTTTTATTTTTACGAGCTTGAAGCTGGGTTAAAAAATCATCACAATAAATAAAGTCGCACTCAAAAAAAACTTCAACCTACGAAGAAAAGAGAAATAAAATTATCACATTTCACGACTTTGAAAAAAACAAAAAATTTACGCCGGTGCTGCTAGAGAGAGAATTAAAGATAATATGTATAAAAACAGGATTGAAAAAAAATATCCTGCGATGCTTGTTAGAAGATTTTTCAAACACCAATTAATAAATCCGCAAAGGTTGTAGATATTTATCATGCATGGATAAAGGTTTATTTTACGAAACCAAAATTTATTAGCTATATGTATCAAAGTATTAAGTGTCAGTATAGTCTGTTTATAACCTCAAACTGAAGCATGAGTAAATTTTATTTCTAAGCATTATTTGTGTTGTTAAAAGTTTTTATTGGTTAAAGTGAGTGACAAAAACATTTTATGCACACCGCCCGATGTAACACAAAAGACCAAAATTGCAATAAACAATTTGCAACAAAATCTCAAAAACGATATGAGATTATTTATCGCAAATTTATGAATTGGCAGTTTGAGAATACCAAAAAATCATTTTCGGTAAACTTTTTATTGGCATATTTTAAAGAGCTCTCCAAACAAATAAAACCATCTTCTCTCTATATTTGATGTTACGTACAACTATTAATATAAACCATGATACTCGTAGTATTAATATTGCTAGCAGATCACTTTTGTAATATTAAAACAATGAGAAATTTAAGCAGTTGGTAATGCTTTTAAATTTCTCACAAAAAAATCAAATTGTAATTAACCTTTGTCATTTAAAATTTGCGGTTGTCAAAATCAAACTAAAAATCATTTTGAAAAATAAACGATTGTAAATGGCTAAAAACAATTAAATAGTTTTTAAAGCGTTTGAATTATATTAGGTACTTAATATAAAGTAATTGAATTGAACTAATATTTGTTCGAATTTTCACCTGAGTATTTTAACATTTTTTTTGCGCCACATGCTCTTCTTATTTCAATAAAGTATCTGACAGGCGCCACGTGATGACCGTGGAAAAAAATGGGACAATAGACATGTCTTTGGTGTTGATTTTTTTAAATCAAATATTGAAAGTGACATTTATTGACACAAATTGACAACATAAACAGCATTTGACATAATCGAGATTTTAAAAGCCTCAATTCCGCAGTAAAAAAAGCAATTTACTATATTTAAATTTTAGGTTGATGGGTTGATGCACTTTTGTTTAGTATTGCAAAAGTGATTTGAGTTTATTTCGCTACTAAAATAAAAGTCAGATGAGTTTAATGGCAAGAAATCTAAAACTCCAAGCACAAAAAAATTTGTGATTTTCTAGAAAATGCTCTTTAGTTAATTTTTTATTAACTTTTGCTTAATATAAATATAAAACAAAACGAGTACTAGAAGTTCCTTAATTTTTAAAATTTCTGAATCTAAAACAAAAATTCAACGTTTCTTTGTTGTTTAGGAAACGTTCCATATAACATGCAAAAAATACATGTGCCTACGTAATACAGAAAATTACATTAAACATTTGTCTGTTTTAAATTACTTAAAAGGTAGATGCACTAAAAAATGTATAGCAATCAATGAGTTTGGTAGTGTTCTCATAAAAATTGCAAAATATCTTGAACTTTCGAAGCCGAAACTATACACAGAGCATTGTTTTTGGCGTTTGTCGGTTGCTATTCATGCAGATGCTGGTAGTGACATATTAGATTTTAAAAGACATGGTAGAAAGCGTTTGTCTACTTTGGCAAAAAGATATGTAGCGTGTTCATTAAAAAACAAAACTGCCGCCTCAAGTAAACTCACGGGTTGCATAATTAATAATGTTATTACATCAAATTAAATAAAAAAAATTAATACACTAAGTATCTCTACATTAAACGCCAGTACGTAAAATGTTTTTATTTTGAAGAATGTGATAAAAACGAATTTAAGAAAGGGCAACGCAACTAATATTTCAGACCCGTCTCTTGTGTTTAACAACTGTTCAGTGGCTATAAATAATTACTACAGTAAGATGTAAAACTTGTTATAATTTGTTAATAAAATGTTGTGAATTGATATGTCTTATTTAAAACATTAAAATTTTTTAGCATATTAAAGTACGTAACTCGACTTGTAAAATCATTACGCACTCATAGATCATTACCCTCGACGCTACGCATCTAGTTTTACTACCACACACAGTTTTTAATGCAACAACCTGGCATTTTCTAATATTTAATTTACCTATTTAACCTCGAGAAAGCTCAATACAATGTGAATTAGATTTACGTGCGGTTATGTCAATTTCTACAGTATTTTTCCTGGTGACTTCAGTGCTGCCAACGTGATTTTGCTTCGGCGGCAAGACCAATCGTTGTCGCTACTATTTGTAATAGAGGGGCGCTGTTGCATTTGTTTGTTGGCAGTTGTTGTGTTTGATTATGGATGTGTTGAATTGTTTAAATAAAAAAAAACTACACAGTAATACGTCGGCTCGTCACAAACATTGACAGTCAGTGTCGCCAATTTATTATTTTAAAAGATAAAGTTACTACAGTTGCACCAATAGAATGTCGCTTGTAAAAGAAAAAACCTAAAGACAAAAACTGCCTCAGACATTCAAAATTACAGGATTTGTAGTTTGCATTTTTATTCAAACACATTCTGAAAGAAGAAAAATTCCCTAAAAAAAAAATTAAAAAACTTGTAACAAGTCTTTGCCTCCATATTTTAAAAAACCAGCAAAAAATTTCAAAAAAACAACTAAACAACCACTAGCATTGTATTATTCCAGTCACAATGCTTATCGGACTTTGGCTCAATAATATCACTTGCCCTCAGCTGTAAAACGTACGAGAATAACAGAAAATATATCAAGTTTTCCAGATTTTAATAATTTTGTTTTTAAGAGCTTGCAAAAAAAACAATGCATCACCAAATCATCACAATGAATAAAGTCGCAATCAAAGTAAACCTCAAGCTACGAAAAAAAAAAGAAATAAAATCATTGCACTTCACGATTTTGAAAAAGACAAAAAATTCACGCCGTTGCAGCATGCATTAATACTGTTGGCAAAAGAATTGAAGATAACTTCAGTCAGCAAACACTAATCCAGAAAAAAAAATTGAGCAGCGAAACAATTTTCGCACTTTTAAAAAACACAGAAAAATTTGGTGAAACTGACTCTACATTTGAAAAACCTTTAATGTCTTCAACATTTTTCGTAAGTTTTATCAAAAAACTAAAAAATATTTTGATAAAAAACACTCACAGAGATTCCTGTTTATCTAACCTGCAGCAACAAATGTTTGATCTTTTCGAAGAGGTCAAATTTTCTTACCCATGCTGTTGTTTTCCACTTAACTATTTTTAGAGCTTTTTACTTAGATAAAAGCTTATTATATCTTTAAATATGTTAATACAACAATTAAATAAGAATATCTGCTACAACAGATATAAGACCAAACTTCAAGAAAAAGTTGGTGTTAATGTCATGCTCCGTGCTTGTGTTACATATTACCAAACGTAATTAGCAATAAATGTAAAGAAAATCTAAATGCTTTATTTATATATTTATGCTCTATTACATAAGAAATTACGTAGTATCTCTTTAGAAAAAATTAAGTTAAAGATCATCTAACTTCTTTTTTATTAGGTAGGATCTCTTAAATTTCCTGCACGTTTAACAAGCGACATTTATGTAGAGTTTTTAAACAAAAAACTACTTAATTTAATTAAAGATATTTTTCTTGTTAATAAATGGTTTCAACACGATGACGCACCACCACACTTTAGTCAAGAAGTCGGTGAAATTTTAAATCAGCTACTAGTTTGTTTGTCGTAAAAAACAGATCTTAAATATTTTTATTGACAAATATGTTAATATTATGCTGCAAATAAAAAATGATATTCGTTTTAAATACAAAACTAACATATTTTGAGTTGTGGTGATTTAAGTTTATATCCAAGTATCGCACTATTATTAAAGTAAGTTGTCTCACCAGACCACTTTCTTTACTATAATACTACCATGTTCAAAATATGCAATGATTTTGTCACTATTTACGTATAAAAAAGTATATTTCCTATGGTTGCCAAAGTTTTGTTAATTTTGTAAATTGAACAACAATAAAAATTTAAGTTTTATTAAACTATTTTTGTATAATTAATAAGAACTGCAAAAAACACATCTAAGTAGTTAGTTTTTTGTCCCTCTCCAATGGGCCTTTTACCCGAGTCATAAAATGGTCATCTGTTGAGAGGACTACCACCACGGTCTATACATATATTGACGTATGAGTATAACCCAAAGTAAGCCTAATAAAATGGCCCCTTTTTTCGAAAAAACTGTAAAAGCAAAGTGATAAAAATTATTTAGTTTGAGTAAGTCTACTGAGTTCCACGATAAAGACTCAGATAATAATAACGAAGATCTTAAATCAAGATTAGTTTTTGAAGAAAGAGATAATTGACCGAATTTAAAAAATAACCAAAACATTAATACTGTAATAAAAAACTTTGCAGTGGTTTTTATTTTTAAAAAACCGTCGTTGAAAAATGATTCAATGATTCAAAAATATGTGCAAACGCAACCGCAACGTCAACGTCAAGTTTATAATTCCAGCTTAAGAGTGTAATGAAGTGATTTTTAGAATAGAAACCTGTAAAATGTAAAGAAGTAATAATAAAAAGGTAGGAATAATCTACCCAGAAGGCTACCCACATATAAATGGCATCCAAACATTTTTAATGTTTCAAAATTAAAAAATTTTGAAAAATGGTTTAAATTTTTAAAAAACCGTCGTTGAAGAATGATACCGTCTTCAAAAATATGTGAAGATGGAGCATGGTAAAAAGGTAAATTTACTGCTTGATTGTAAAACCAGATAGAACACTTTACAGTATGCCCGATTGTTTCACCTTTTTAAAAGTTAGCGTCAGAAAGGCGCTCATAAATAAGAATAATCCAATGCAATTAAAAGTGATTTCAAACTTATCGATGATGAAATTATTAAGATTTTGACTTCTGTAAAATTAACTGTAGAAGCACTATGTCAGACTGATGCAAATTTACGCACATCTGTTGCTGCCCTTAACATTCTTTTTAAGCAATTAAATCACAATAGTTTCGATTTGGCTTCTCAATTTAAAAAACATTAACAATAAACGCCAACAAGATCGCCGAAGAAATAAGTTGAGTGGTGTTCTATACCACCTACCAAGTCATCACAAGAACAATTTGGCTGATGATAATAAAATAAAGCAAAAAGTAATTTGTCGCTTAAAAAAAGCTTTAGAAAGAAATAGAAAACAGCATAATAATAATGTTTCCTAAAGCATTAAATAAAAATAATTTTTCAAAAGTTGTTAAGAAGAATATAGACTTCTAAGTCTTCAAATTCTACTCAGAGCTATAACTTAAAGCGGTTTTAGAAGTAGGTATTAACTAACGATACCTTCAACTTCCATCGAACTAGAACGCGCTTTCCTAGCAGCTGCATACGAGTATATGTGCAACAAATTCCGTGTTGGCAGTTCTGATAATATTTCCCCAGATTTAGTGTCTTTGGTAAAAATTTCCCAGATGTGGAGTCTTTGGTAAAAAAAAAACTTTAAATAAAAATAAATAATCTGAGAAAAAAAGAAATTTAAATAAATTTCGGAATATTTTTTTAAATATTTCAGAAATAACAAACACAACTTTTCTGCAGGCAAAAAATCATTTAAAATTTTTGATAATAATACATTTAAATAAACAATAATTTATTTTGAAGTACTTGTAGGTAGCAAATAAGCATGTGCTGAAATCAGTTAACCACTAAACAGTTAACAAAAGTTATCAAGTAAAGTTTAATTGCATATAAACATTTAGCAAATGTATTTTTTAGAATGTTTTCTGACAACAACAAAATAATTTTGAACATAAGAATCGACCTAAATAAAAATAATTTAAATATTGGAAAACTTGAATTTAATTATCCGCCATTAATGACCAACATTTTAATTGCAAAACCTGTATTGTAACAAGGTTTACATAAAGAAGATGTCGACAGTTAAAAACACAGTTTGTCTAGAAAACATGTTATAAAGACCAATAATCTAAAAAATAAGAACATTACAAAACTACCAAAAGTAAAAAAATTTGTATAAAAAAGGTGAAAGGAAGTAAAATGTTTGCACAACAGTTTTTTTATTTCTGTAGACCATTTAGTTCAATTAACAAAAAATATTGCCTCGAAATTAAATATAGATAAAGTAAAAGACATTCAAGTCAAAAGTCACACTCCTAGCCACTAAAGCCAAACCGATGTCGATTTCAATCCGACTGAAAACTATGAATGTTGTAAATGTATGAAGGATAGCTCACAATAGACATTGTCTCTGTGAGTGGTCCGCCAACGAGGACCACAGAATACCACACACCTGGTGCAAACAAAGGCAATTTGGCAGATACACATCATGGATTCAGAAAAGGTATGAGCATTATAGATGCCATGACAATAGTACAAGACATTGCACTATTTATAAGCAGTAGGAACTACCACCAAAGAGAATACTACCTGTTAATAACTCTGTTCAAAAATGCCTTCAACTCAGCTCCATGAAGAAGTATAATTAAAACAATGCAAGAGCAAAACAAAAAAAATAGGGCAATTATACAAAACATAAAAGCCTATCTGAGTGATAGAACAATAAAGATAGGAAAGAGCCAACACTTAGAAATGACATAAGGGGTCCCACAAGAATCTGTCTTTGGACCGACTCTATAAAATTTATATTATTATGGAGTACTAAAAATACCAAAACATAAAAATGTAAGTATTATCGGATATGCTGATAATCTTGCCCTGGTAATTAGTAAAAAAATTTAAAAAAATTTAAAGATAAAGCAAAAAAGACCACAGAAAACGTTAGAACGTAGATGAGAACAATGAAACTAGAATTAGCAATAGCTTAACCTAGATTTTGATGATATCACAATTAAGACAAAAGAACAGATTAAATACTTTGGTGTATAGTAAAAATATGACAATAACAGAACATGTAAAACAACTAGTAAAAAAACGACCGATGCCTCAAAGGCACTTTACATACCTATGTCAAACATCGCCGGACCCAAGAGTAGCAAAAGACGACTCTTACTACATGTAATCCAATCAATTATTTTGTATGCAGCACTAATATGGAGTAGGGCTATAAAATACAAAAAATATAATGATATGATAGAAAAGATGCAAAGAAGAACTTTACTTGAAATATGCAGAAAATACAAAACGATCTCTGCTTAAACCCTTTGTATACTAGCAGAAGTACCTCTTTTACATTTATTAATAGAAAAAAAATAACAATATATAATAGAAAAGATATAAAACAAAAAAAAGACTATAAATAAATGGCAAGTACAATGAGAGAATAATCCAAATACTGGCAAATAAACGAAAACTCTGTTTCCTTATATAAAAGACTGAATCAGCCGAAAACACGGCGAATGAGATTTCCATTTGACTCAAGCACTCTGTGGCTTCGTATTATCTATATTAAACAAAAAAGAGGAAATCGAGAAATGTTTGTACTGCCAAGAAATTGACAGACCTGATCACACAATCTTTCAATATAAACGATTTGATAAAAAAAAACTATGCTTTATGAAGAAAACAGAAGAATGGCCAGAGAATGACAATCTAATAAGAATAATGCTTGAATGGGAGAAATTTTAAAAAGCGAGAGTTGAATTAACTAGTAATATCTTGATTACAAACGAAGACACAAAAAGACAAAAACAAAAAAAACAAGAGCAATAAATAAAGATAATGAATCAGAAAAAGTATTTCTCTCCCACTCTGAAGTAATGCCTCACGGCGCGGCGGTTCCAAAGTGGTCTGTGCAAGATCGATGGGTAGTTTTTTTAGTAAATCGGGGTACATAGCACGATCCAACCCTACACTTCCCGGCTTATGCCACACAAGCCAAGAGCTTCCCTAAAAGTATTTTCCCCACCGCTATAAAAAAAAGTCAGGTAATCAAGAATAACAAATAAGAGTTGAGACTTATTAATAAATCTTTTGGTTTTAGCTCGATTCAAATACCATTAATGTTTATTAGTCTTTCCTGTAAAACCGTAAAAATGGTTTATTAAACAAACCTGTATTAGAGTAACGAGTTTGTAAAAATACGATGCGACTCGCCCATTAAAAAAATAATAAAAACATTTACTTACCGCTTCTGCACAACAATTTCTATTAATTGTACTCAAAAACTATCACAAAGAGTCACAATTTGTGTTTATTTTTAAACTAGAAGTCCTAGAAACATCGAATTTTCTACAACAGTCATATGGGAAAAAAACGTACAACATAACCTCACTTCTACACTATCGAAATTTGTCAAAAATCTTAACCGAATCAAACTAAAACGAAATCAACACATAAGAAGAGCACGGGGATGCACAATTTATACCATTATGTAATTAAATACTCTCTTACAAAAAACACCCACAAGGGTCAAATTTTAAGAAATATAGAGCACATTTTAATACAAAAGTACATGAGCGTTGAGCGGTACAAAAAATGTCTGAAGTCCGCGTATGCGCACAAATCTCCGAATTTCCCTCGTCATCATAAGTCATAACTATAGTGCGGCAAAAATGATGAAAACATTAAATATCTAGGTTAATTTTGACGTTAATATTTTATTTTTACTTATTTAATCTTTATTAGTCAATTTAATTTTTGTTTATAATTTTGCCTCTTTACTCTCCTTACCAGAATTTGTATTTTTTTAATTATTTTTAAATTAAATTTCATTTCGTCAATATGTCAATATAATTTATCTTTCTTTTGTCAATTTACTAATAGCAACAACTTGTTTTTTTCTTTAAGTTAATCAAAAAGTATTGAACTAAAAGTAACGTTTTATTCTAATTTTAATACACATTTTTAGTGTGTAATATATTAATTTGTTTTTAATCAAAGTTTGGAAAGTTTTTATTTAACAATTTTTATTTTTTTATCTGTATTTATTTAGATCCGAATTCAAATTTGAATTCTTAGATCCAGATTCTTAGATTATTTAAAGACGGATCAAATATGAACCAGATCTAAATCCTTAAATAGATCCAAATCTGGCATACACTACTTCAGAATATAAATTTGCTACAAAATCAAAGAAATCAGTGCCTAGAAAATAATAAAGTAAGTGAATGCAAGGAATATTAAGCTGTTTGGCTAAAATATATTTTCTGTCCTCCTGAATTGTAAAGTTGACTTTGACGTATTGTGAACGTTAACTTAAAGTGTCACTTTACGCACTAGTGCGACAAAAACTGCAGTAAATTTTAAGCTTTAGAAGATGTTTAAAAAATAAGTTAGATATACGACGATAAAGTTAATTACACAAAACTTTACTTTACATAATAAGCAATAAATAAAAAAAGGAAATAAATTTATTATTCTATTTTTAATTTTATAAAATTAGGGCGACATCTATGCGAATTTAAGTAAGTTTATAATTATTTGTATTACCGACATACCGACCAAACACCCGACCAAATGTCAAATATTTTTATAAAGTATAAAAAAAACAGTTACACGTGAAGTATTTTTTAGTTTATTCAGTTTATTAACAATAATAGTAATAGTTATAAGAAACAGTGCTGTATAAAGAAAATCAATTTACAATGGCTGGGACTTGGTTTGTGCTTCTAGTTTTTAGGTACCTACCTAACCTTAAAAGTTAATATTTATTTTGTAATTTTGACTGTTTTAAATTATAATTATGACCAGTTTATAAATCTAACACATTCAAGAAAAACTTAAAACCGTTTCATTTTATTGCTTCCAAATCCACCCAGCATGAATCAATGATGTTTTATTACTTCTCAATTCAAAGTGACGTGACGAGGACCTGATCGTAATTTTTCAATTTTACAAAAGTGGTAATTTTTCTGGAGACTGAATCATTAGTATTGTTAATCTACCTATCTTTCTTTCTAGTATTTTGATAATATTTAAAAAATTATGAAAGATTTCTCATTTTGCTCTAAAATTTGAGGTTATGTATGCTTATTAGATTTTTTAAATTAAAAAAAAAACTGTCGGACAAAAAATGTTATACAAATTTCGTGTGTTAAGTCATTTTACAGCGCTCCAGCTAATGAGAAACTCGCCCAACGGGCTCGTTTCCTAAACGAAACTGTCGCGCTGTAAAATATGACTTTACCACACTCTAATGTAAATAACTATTGACAGATTTGCCTTACTGCTTTCATTCTTTACTGTAATATTATCGGTGTTTTTTTATAATCCATTGTCAAAGTGTTGTCAGGTTGGTACTGCCATTCGTTAATGATAAATAGTAATTTTGCTTGGTTATGTTACTAGCACTAAATGTCAGTGTCATTGCATTTGTGCCGATAAATATTTTTAAATAGTTAAAGCACTGAAAACAAAATTTAAATTTAAAATAAAATTTACTTTTCCACTAACCAGCACTGGAGCGTTATTGCTAAACGGTCAAAAAATGCATTAGTGCGTCTACCCTAAATTCTGACATAGAGAAAATATTATAAAGTCGGTCCGTAAATATAGGTTTTACGGTGGTACAGTATGATTCTTCAAAAAATTTTGACATGGACAACTGATTATAAGAAAAAGCCAAGAATACATAAAAACTGCAAGTAAACATCCAAAAATAGATTACTTCTATTCTTAATAAAGTTAAAATTAGTCTTGTCATTTTCTCTGTAAGGAATACTTTTTCAGCTTCACTCTACAACATGTCATAGATCATTTGTAGATGTACCTACTTAAAGAATTGATTCAGAAAACAAAGAATTTTTGTTAGAAAACACATTTCAAGATGTAGAGTAGTAATAGATTGCACCGAAATTAAAATACAACAGCCAAAAAAAGTGATTAGCTAATTTTTACATATTTACAGTATAAATCATCTTTCACTACCAAATTCTTAGTTGTAATATTTTCCACTGAATTTATAAGTTTTCTGTTAAAATGTTATAGAGACCAATCAATTAAGGCTTACATAACAAATGACTCTAGATTTTTGTCACTGCTTGAAACCAATGATGTTATCTTTGCTGAAGTTAAAGCTACTTGTGCTTACACTCTTTGTTCATGATGACCGTCTTTCATATGAAGAAGTGGAAGAGACTTGTACCATTGCTATTGTCCGAATACACGTGGAACGTTCAATTCAACAAATTAAGTTTAGGTATAATATTTTGAACAATAATAATACCATATAACTTATTTCAAAATTTAGATGATATAGTTTATACGTGTTGTGTATCAACTAATTTACAGCCACCGACGATAACAACACGAAGATGACAATTAAATATTATTGTGTAATATGTATATAATTTGTTTAAAAACAACTTTTTTTGTAATTATTATTGTAGGTATATTTTTGAAAATTGGGATGTAAAAAAATATAGTACATACATACAGATGTAATGTGTATTAATTTTAATGTGAGATTAATAAATGTTTGCCTTATTACTTTAGCAGTAATAATCTCAGGCTTCTCTAATAATTTTTGAATATAACCGGCTTCTTTTAGATTTCGACCTTTAGCTAATTTTTTTTTAAATTTATAAATGTAAGATACAGCCAAAAATTTTATGTTACTGCTACTTTTATTTTTGTTTTTAAACTCTATTTCTTATTAATTATTAATAATAAACGCAATTATTTATTATTAATAAACGCTTGCTAAACACGTTGCAATAATTGCACTGTCAGTTCTGTTTTCATGCGAACGTTTACAAATCGGCCGCTAGGTATTGCAGACAAACGCGAAATTTAAAATACCACGGTTTATAGTGATTATATAAGGAAATCAGAATGGTAGACCTACGAGAAAAAAATATAATTAACTCTTTCGGCTCTATTGGTAGTAAAAACCACCGCTATTTTTAGCAGCGTACATTTTCTATAATGCTGTGTTTATTTTGTATTAATCTTTATATGTTGCTATCTTACAGTTTTCTGCACAAGATCTACACTGCTAAGAGCCTTCTTAGGCTCATTCAGTATGTGCTTATTACGAATTGTTTACTCACGTGTTAGACATGGCAAGCACTGATTTAAAAGCAGCGTTTAGTTAGTATTAATAATTGCTATCGCAGTTGATATTATATTTTGTGAAATGTGTAACTAAAAATATAACATTTGCCACTATCAAGTGCTTTTGGTATATTTCATAGCATGTTTTTTTTACAGATTACGACGAAATACCTTCAACGCAGTTTTATAGAAATTCGAAAAATATAGCCAACGTAGTGACTTTAAACCAAGTTAAAGCTGCAGTATCAGCCATTTCTAAATCAAATATTGAAGACAACAATTAAGCCAAAGATAACAATACAGTAGAACAGTTCGATAAATAAGAAAACAAAAACGACATTACTTCATTGGCTGTATTATCAAAAAAATTACATCAAACTAAAAAAAGCAAAGAAAATATGAAAAACAAGTTTAAAAAAAAGATTTTTGTCTCTAAACACTGCTTACATATCATCTTCTAATATTATCAAATATTATTAGTACTTTGACAGCAAAGCCAAGTCCCTAAAGACTAAAACAAATCTTAAAGACTACCAGCTGGGCTACTTGAAATTCTGTTTGACTGTACAAAAAATTCACAAATCTTCAGCTCTACTTCTAGTTTTTTGATTAGTACAGATCATAATAACAACTGCTTTGAAAACTTAAAACCACTGGCAAAAAAAAAGTTTTATTTACGTTTGTTAATTGATATAAATTTAAGAAACAAATTGCATTTTTTAAGACAAGAACATTAGCAATACGCCTAACCACTCGTAGAAAAAAGGTGCTAAACCAATATCTTAGAAATAATCTACACATTGTTGATGTGAATGCTGATTACGACACAAGCGATAAGCTATGGAAAGTGCGTCCAACAATACATGCTTTTGAAAATCGATGTGAACAACTAGATTTGGAAGGGAACTTTTGCTTACTAAACAATATTCTATTTAAGAGTTAGCTTACAGGAACAACAAACAAGCAAACCGAAACAAAATCAGTTGCTTGAAACACATTATAAAAATAATAAAAAAATATAAAAAAGGTTCTTTAATAAAGATCAGATTAATTTCTCTATTAAATAAACCCATTTTAGTACAGAATAATCCGACGACACAATTAATAAAGCCCTAGAAAAAGCTACGAAGAAATACGTAAGCAAAAGCTGCCATATCAAAGTATTTGAACATTACAGCACCGAATTAAAAATCTTAAATTTTAAACAAGTATTTTAAAAAAGGTTTTTTAACTATTGAAAATAAAAATATGTTAGATATGTAATGCCGAATCCTGTTCATAATTTTAAAAATATAGCAGCCTCATTGATAAAATGTGTTTTCTGCAACAAAATTGACTTTAATGCTGTGAAGCAAGTTTTTAAACTTAAAAAGATTCAAGAACTAAAAATAGCGCTAAAGTTAAAAAATATATGTTTAATCCAAATCATTTTGACAAAATATTTGTCAAGTGGGCATTTGAAATTTTAAATAATGGCAACGCGGCTGTTATTACATAAGTGTTTTAAAAATGTCGCCAATATATCAAACTTCTGCTTGGTTTTGCAAAACTTTGTATAAATACACACATCAAAAGAATCTAGGGGACAGATATGTATGGCAAGAAATTTTAATAAAATATGTACAAAATTTATACAAACGAATTATTAAGAGTTTTATTTTTTCAACAAAATCTTACAACAAAAAAACGAAAATGTCAAAAAAAAAACAAATTCTAAAAAAAAATTGAAAAATTATAATTTTATAAATCAATAGAAAATAAAAATTAATAAGTTGTGTGTTTTCTTCGACTATTAATTACTGCCCTACACCTGTTAGGCATACTTAAAATTAAATTGTCTAACTCCTGAAACTGTATAGAGCGCCATTCTTCTCTGAGGCATTCTGTAAGCTGCTCTCTTGTTTCTAAAAAGACATTATGCCGTAAAAGACGTCTGCCCATCATATCCTATATGTGTTCAATAGGATTTAAATCAGGTGACTGGGCAGGCCATAGTAAAACGTTGATTTCGTTGTTGGTCAAAACGTTAATTTCGTTGTCCACCTCAGCCGAATGTGGACGGGCATTGTCGTGAATCAGTATAAAATTTTCTCCCATTTTTTCAGCAAATGGAAGAACAACATGTTGGAGAATATGGTCTCGATAGCCCACCGCATTTAAATTGCCATCTACAGAAACGAGCTGCGTTCTTCCACCAATGGTGATACTAGCCCAAACCATCACCGTACCTCCTTGGTAAATGGAGATCTCCTGAGCGGTTGCCAGCCGTTCTGCGTTTCCAGGTCGCCTCCAGACTTTTGTTCGTCTAGTGTCTGAACGTAAACCAAACCTAGATTCATCTGTAAACAAAACTCTGGCCCATTCTTCCCGTTGCCAATTCACGTGTTCTTGCGCCCACTGTAATCTGATTGCCCGATTTCTTCGAGATAATTTAGGCACTCTTAAAGGACGTCTAGCATTTGGACCAGCTTCATAAAATGTTTCTAACAGTTTGGTCACTCACTATAACATTGTGAGTGTTATTTAATCGAATTACCAGTTCTGTAGCTGTAATGCTGCGATTCCTTAAAGTTTGTAACCGGAGAAATCGGTCTTCAATAGCATTTGTTTTTTTTGTACGTCCTGTATGTCGTTCTTTGACGTCATTAGTTTGCTGATGTCTCAACCAAAATTGATTAACAACACTTTTGCTAATGTTGAGAGCGTCACCTACTGCTCGTTGGGACAAACCCCCTTGAAGCATTCCAATAACACGCAACTGGGTATCACAGTTTAAATGATGTCTTTCCATCTTTACCCGACCTCATACTAAATAAAATGCAAAGAAATTTTACCCATATTATAATTTAAACCCGATAGTAAAAGTGATGTTTTTAGTCCCACTGAATAAAAATCATTTTAATAGCGTTTCTAATCTCAAAAATTTTTTTCAACCGAAAGTTAGCACTAGAAGTTGATAGACATATGCTTAATTAAAACTTTAGCTTAAAAAATACTTGTTAAAACGGTGTACGATATTTTGTTTTTACATTATTAAGCTTGTCCCTTAGATTCTTTTGATGTGTGTAGTTCTGCAGTACGCAGTAGTTTAGCAAGACATAAGAAAATAGGTTTGTCATTGCATAATAAAAATAACTACAAAAGCATAGTAAAATTTTAGAAGCATTCTAAAACATCGTAAGAGGTATTAGAGTGTTTGCAAAGTGGCAGCCTTTTCAAGCGGGTAATAAAACATTTTTTATGGTCACTAACAGACTTGATATAAAAAAAAATTATACAGTAAATTTCAAAATTCTATTGTGTTTAAAATTTTCTTTATTTGATTATTTATTCTGATTATACCTATTCAGACTGTTATGGAAGTAAATGCAAAAAATTAAACCAGAATTACACTACCACAAATAATAAAAATCTGCAAAAAAATTTTTGTTCTATCTTAAGTAATAACAAAATTACAGGCCGTCAAAGTTGAGTATAAAAAAACATTTTTTTGTTATATCTAAAAAACTGATTAACCGAATAATACCAAATTTGGTACACAAATGAAGTTAAGTGTACTCTTTTTATCTCTACTAGCAAAATTTTGCTTCACATCTCAATTTCAAGTCACGGCACTTTTGTTTCACATTTTGGATAATTAACCAATTTTTTTCTTATTAATTTTTAATTTTCGTAGCAAAATTATATAGGCCAGTAGATTTTAAATAAAAATGCAAAAACGCAATATTTTGCTAAAACGTACCGTTTTCGAGATATTTACTTTTAAAGTATAAAAATGACTTTTAATCTCTAAATTTTGCGTCTTCTAGCTCCTAAACGGTGCAACCTAGGGTAGAAGTAAATTGTGTTAAATCGCTTAATTTTGACCTGAAAAACCTATAGTTGCCCAAAGTTAAAAAAAAATTGTTATACGTTTTGTAATAATTAATTTTTAGTTTATAATTTTGTTATCAGTTAAGGTAAGACACAACTTTTTCTGCAGATTTTTATTATTTGAGTGCCGCACTTCAAGTTAAAATTTTTGCATTCACTTTCATAACACCCTGTATAAAGAAAATTTACTTATAACTAATTTATTTAATAAGAGAGTTATGACATTATTGGTTATTTTAATTTTTATTTAATGTTATCGCTTGTAATTTGCAATAAATAGCAGTGTAAATAATTTTTTAAATAATTTTTATTATTATTGTTTTTTTGAATGTTACAAATAGGTTGTTATCTACGCTGGCAGCCTTTGATTTACAAGAGAAATACCTAGAGAAAGAAAAATATCACTATTTTGTGCTAAGGCGCTTAACGCAAGACGCTCTTAAAAATTAATTTTTTCTGGTAAAAATCAGACCCCAGCTTCAGGCCTATGTAAGTTTAAGACATTCTTTTGTTTGAAACGAGTACCAGAAAAAGTTGCCATGAGAATTGTGGTGAGGCAGCAATAGCTTACCTATTGCAAATCTCTGTCGAAAAGAAGTAAAAAGTAGTTAGAAGAATTCCAGACAAAATTTCAATATTTTGACGATAATAATAATGACAAATTAACGGAGGAAAAAACACATGTGTTTATTTATTACTTGTTAGGAAGTGTCCTTCACAAAATTGAAAAATTTAAATTTAAAAAAAATATATAAAGAAAATGTTTTGTTGCATTCTAATTTAACATCATTTAAGTTTATTAAAAAATTAGAAATATTTTTCAGATCGTTAGAATATAGAATTTTAGATAATCAAATAAAAATTTGTAAGGTAGGAAACATTTTTTTAAACAAGTTTATATATTGTAATTGTTATCATATAATTGAAAATATAGTTAAATTTCTACTTACATCGGCGTTCTTTATTAGTTTAAGAAATGCAAATAGTATAACTTTAGAAAATACGAGTATTAATAATAGTAAACATATAATTGGATAAGTTTAATATCAAGACAATAGAGACTTTTATTTTATCATGATACTTACAGGTCAAGTTACTGAATAATTTAGACAGTCAGCGACACCTTTAAGCTTACAGATTTCTGTCGCCAAAAATTTTAATTAATCAGACACTTGTCAAAGTTACAAATATAAAAAATAAAACAGACAACATAGATAAAAAAACTAAACACAGCGTTTTTCTAGCTCCTAAAGAGAGATAAATTGAAGACTAAAAAAACCAAAATCAAGATTGGAAGACAATGAGTAGGAATTATGAATAACACCTTTTATTACTCCATGCTTGTTGATCAACAACCACGGTAATAGTACCACCGTTAAATGTGATATATAGAACCATTTAACCATTTAAAAGAACGTAAAGTGAAAACTAGAATAAAATTGCAATTTTGACTAATTAAGAGTTTACTGCAGCGTTGTTAGTTGTGTAACACGTTGGTCAACAAGAATAAATACAATAACGAAGCAGTAAAAAAAATTACAAACAATCTTTGGTTAACAAAAAAAAACAAACAGAAATAAAAGCTCAACGAGGTTAACTATACAAACTGTGTGGCAACAACCATTATCATCAAAAATACTGACATCAAAATATTCCGACAAAAATAAATTTAACATAAAGAAATATATAAATTTTTTTAGAGTATAGAACTTAGGTCTATTTTAAACACTAATAGCAAATTCATTTAAAATCAAAATGTCTTTATTGTAAATGTCTTCATCACTGAACCTGTCAATGAGTAACAATCCTACTATTAAATTACTCTTATAAAATTTATTTTTTTCGATATTTCCTATAACCGAAACAAAAAGTTTTTTTATTACTAGATTTTAAAAATTTTACAATTTTCTATCGTCTACTTACTCTTAAAAAGTTTGATTAATGTAATCCTAACTTTAAGTGCCTGAGAGTAAAATCATGTTATTTTCTTCTATTGATACCAATTGATCGGCTCTTATGCTTGTATAATAACCAAAATTACAATAAAAAACACTGATAGATCCTCCATGGATAACTTTTATCCTGTTGGTCTTATACCACTGTCCATATTTATGCTTAGAAGCATAGATTCTTCTAGGAACTATATCTTCTAATAGCATTAGACTAAACTGTATATCTTTATAATGCTCTTGCATGTTGTTTATTAGTGCTTTTAATTCTGCAAAAGAATCAAGAAGTTAAATAAAGATATATAGATTTAATGCAAAAAAAATGTTAACGTTAAAGTATCGGTCTATCTTGAGTAATTCAGGTTTTCGGAGAAAACTTCCAGAAGAAACGTTTTTATTGCAATCATTGAATTGTAAACCTATCAGCTTTTTTCTGTTACCTTTATTATTTTTGCTCATGTTGAGACGACTTTGTTAAAGCTCAGCTTCAACCGAAATAGATTTATTAATAAAAATCAAAACGCCATCTGATGTTTTTTTAAAGAATTCCACCCATAACACAATTTTATTGTCATGGCAGATAACTTCAAGTAGATTTGGTTTATCTAGATGTAATAATTTTTCAATCTTGTTAACAAAATCCCTGGGTATAGTTTCAATCATAAATCTCACTTTTATTGCTTGAGCTGGATATTGACTTAAAGCTTTAGCGATATTTTTTAATTCGTATACCTTTTGCTAATTGATTTTAAAAACATCAGTAGTACCTTTATTAATGCCTGTGAGTACAGGTTAAGTGCAGTTTTCGATTAGTTTTTGCCATAAAAATCGTTGATAGTGTCAAAACGTACCAATAATTATTGTTATGTATATAACTGCCCGTCAACACCAAAAAAAATTCATAGCTTTCTGTTCATTTCTACATGGAAAGTTAAACTAGAGATAAAAAAACCCGTCACAAATTCAATAAATAGATATTGTTAATAAGTAGATAATAATTTTTAATACATATTTTTCTTGATAATGTATATTATTAGTTTAATTATAAGCTAGATCACATTAAAAATACTGAAATGTAGACCTGTTTCTCTCAAAAACCTGCCAATTTTAACTTATAATAGTTCACAAATAAAGTGACTTAGAAGACACTTTAGCCAAAAATACTCGCCAAGAAAAACTTGCTAAACCACAAAACCTGTTACTGGTGCCGGTTGTGTTATATTTTGTCTTGTATTGTTTCCTATAAATTAGAGTCGTCTGACTGTATTGTCATAAACTAAAGTTTAGTGTTAACGTTAACAGATTTGTTAAATGCTATTTTGTATGGTGCTGAAAGCTACAAAATTATATTCAAAAGTTTAGAAACAACAGTAAAAAAAAACTTCCAGCAAATGATTATTATTGTTGTGTCTTGGTGTTTGATTTAGACTTCATAACGCCTTGTCTGTCATATTACAGAAAAAGTAAAAGCATTGAAAATTAGAAGATTATGAAAATAAAGAAATTCTTCTACTGCAAACCATGCAAACGTTTTTTATGTTAAAAGGCATCTACACACAGTAGAAACATGCTGTTTGCTTCACTTTCGGTCAAGGTTTTATTCCTAGTTTAAAGCTAAAGACGTTTATTGTAAACTTGATTAAAGGGTGTCAAAAAATACGACTTGAAGCCTTTGCAACTGTCTTTGATCAAGACACTAACAATCAAGCTGCAATTAATAGTTTGTTTAAAAATAAAGAAGCGCACTGCCGCAAAGAGAAAGCGGAAAACACTTTTTTTTTTCGAAAGCATTTTTTTAGAAAATTAAAAGTAATAATACAATTATTATTTTTAACAATTTAGTGAAAAATAATGACTATTAATTACTTATGTAAGACAAACTACATTCAAAAGTAAATCATCAAGTTGTAGCTAAATGTTTTCTAATCATTTGTTCTTTTTCACACGTTTTAAGGTGATATTTTAAATAAACCACCAGCATTATGCCACAATTTTTTTAATCACAAATTTATTTTATTTTTAGAAAAAAAGCTTGTCCCAACGACAAATGAAAATAAATTTGAACAGATTTTAACTGAAATTCTGTCTGATAGAGATTCAAAAGCGATTATGTTGACGATAAAAACAGTGACATTATTTGTTCTATTCTCGAATCAGTAATTTCATCTACCAAACCGAAAAATACAACAAAACAGCGATTATAAAAACAACTCTGTAAATATCACAACGCACTTCTAGAGTTTATTACTTCTTTTGTGTTACATACAACAAAAACAAGAAAAACTTTCAATTTTTTTTACTGTTTTTCCAAAAATAATTTTTCCATGAATTAATTAAATTTCCACACAATTGAACTTATTAATGCGAAACCTTTTGTAATTTTAAGCTTGAATTAAAGCTATATTGCTTTGGTAGAAAAAGATTACTTTTTAGCACTACTGATTTATGCTATTTAATTTTTATAAAATATAACTTTAAAATAAGATTTTTTTGTGAACAAAAAATAATGTAATAAATTAATTAAAGTTAGTAGAATATATACTAGTTATTATAAATTCTAGGTGTAAGATTATTCCCACTTGACGTTGGCTTAGCTTTCCCTACTTTTGGCTAAATGCAAAGATTAATTGTTTCATTAGGTTAATTTTGTTTCTAGCCCCACTCGAAAACTAATAATTGGCCCAACTTATTTGCAAACATTTTTTATTTGTTAGTTTGTACCAATAAGCGGTACAAAAATAAGATAACTTTAGCAAAAACCTATTTTACTAAATTTTGTCATTCTGTAATCATGTAACCATTTTTTACTGGATGTACAAGGTTAGTCTGCTAAGAGTTTATCTATCTTTTTACAAAAACTAGTTAGTACATCAACTTTAAATTTTGTCATTAAAAACCTTGTTTTTTGTGCTACGCAAGTAAATTTTTCAGAACTTTTCTAATATTTTTTCTAATAGATATTAATTAATTAATATATTTTTTTAAATCAATCACTTACGTTTTTTTAAATGTCGTTTTAAATAAAAAAACGTTAAAGTATTGTTTTGTAAAAAAATATTTAAAAAAAATTGTAGATAAGCACAAGAACCAATAAAGTTAATTCTTATTGTAAGACATTTTTTTAGGCAGCATTGCCAGTTTACTTTACAACTGTTTTACCTACACTCCAGCTTCTTTGTGTCGCCCACTTTTTTAGAAAAATGGCGTAATCCTAACTAGTTTTACACCGAATGCAAATTAAATAAAAATTTTAAAACAAAAATTTACTTGCGTAGAGGAAAAACAAAGTTTCTAATAGCTTACTTTGAAGTTGATGTGACAACTAGTTTTTGAGAAAAGATGAGAAAAACTTTTAGCAGACTCACCCTGTATACTGGATTTCAATTTTAATGTATGGCCACTTTCGGTGACATTAACCAGACTATTAATTTTATAGTTTTATGCCGTCTTTCTGACGTCTCAATTCGTTATAATTTCAATTTTAATATAACCAAGAAAACCGTTTAGATCTTTCTTGTAAAAAATTTTTTAAGTAATTTTTAATTATTTTGTAAAGTCCTTTAAGAAGTTTTATCAATAGCAATTAAATTGTTAGGTAAAAAAAGTATGTCAGTCAATATACGTAAAATTTATACCTTTTTCTAAAAACCAGCACACAAAAAAGTGTAATTTTGATTCAAACTACAGCAGCTACAAACGTCAAGGTAGGACTTTATTTATTTAAAAAGTTTTTTATAAACGTTAGCTGCTTTTAATTTTACCTTAATAGGTGTCAATTATTAACACACAGTTTGACTAGTTTCCCAATAATTGGCACCATGCTAATAATTAGATTTTACATAAATTAAAATCATTAAAGATAATCTAAAACGATTGACACCATAAAAATTTATGTTTTTTTTTTACCTTTAGATGCCAGAAGTTACAAGATCAAAATCCTATCATAGAGCATAGACTGAAAAAAATCTGCAAAAAACTTTAGAAAAAGTTTGTTGAAAGACATCTCTAAAAAAAAGAATAGAAATCAAATATGGAATTTCAAAACAAACTATTCAATTCAGGCTAAGCAATAATTTTCTAAAAATAGAACGTAAACATGTAACCGATCTAACCATCAAAGAAAAAATAAAATTCTAAAATATGTCCGTCGAGCTGCACCCCCCATTGCACAAATCGTAAAAAAAACTATGCAGCATTTACGTGCTCTTTATGTGCTAATTATGTGCTGAAATTAAAAATTTTGTGCTCCAATAGAAATACTTTTTTTAAAATTTTCAAAATGGGGGGTGCAGCTCGACGTCGAGTCACACCCCCCACAGAGAAAATTAATATTTAAAGTAAAACCAACTACAAACGAATTTTGTGCTTTTTATGTGCTCCACAAATATATATAATACATATACCTTATTCTTTGAAAACCAACAGATAACGCGATTTTTTTTATCTGGGAGTGCGGGGTCCAGCTCGACATGACTGAATTACATAAAAAAAATGTTTTTTTCCAACTAAAAAGTAGTGCAGAATTACGTGCTATTTATGTGCTACTAATATTGTTAATAACAATTTTTGTGCTCCATTATTAGTCTAAAAACTCGTTTTTTTTGTTGGAAAGTGCGGGGTCTGTCTCGATATGACTCGATTTTCCGGAAAATATGTTTTTTTCAGCTTAAAATGTAGTCCAGAATTACGTGCTATTTATGTGCTACTGATATTGTTAATAACAATTTTTGTGCTGCATTTTTAGTCCCAAAACGCAAAGTTCTTTTTTCTGACTCAAAAAGTAGGGCAGAATAATGTGCACTATTATCTTATGTATTAACACTTGAAAATATTTTTTTTTTAAATTTTGGTTTTCTTATAACATTGTTTTTATTAATATTTTAATTCAATTAATATATTAATTGAATCAAAGTTGAACATTGTAACACTGTTTTTTGAGAAATCAACATAGTAAATGCGAAATAGAAAAAATATATTGCTACATTTTTATTCATATTTTTATTTATTAACAGAAATCTATACATACATAGATTTAAAAAATACAGTATGTCTATAGAATCCTAAGATTGTTAACAATTTTGAAATGAGAAAATTATATATAAAATGTTATAATATTTTTAATTTTAAAAAAATGTATGTCTGAGTTTAGATTTAGATTTTATTGCCACCTTTATAAAAGAAAATTACGGTAGTCATACTAAGGTAATTGAGTTATAGATCATTTTTTTAAGTATATACCGTTGTCTGTCTCTTTTCAACATATTATTGTAAAGAATAAGCAGACAACGGTATGTAAATAATAAATGATCTATATGGAGATATAAGAAAGTAAAGAGATTTACAATAGTTAATATTTATGTGCTAAGGGCGTAATCAAAGGCATTATGGCACGAGGGAATGTTCAAAGCTCCACGTAGGAAGGCTTTTAATTTTCGGAGGGCCATTAGTGACGATCACGCCCGTGGTACATTTAATGTTTTATTTTATTTTGGATTGTTTTAATTTTTCAAATTCAAAGTATATTCAAAATTGCGGCATTAATTTTTAAACTGTAAAAAAAATGTAGATTAACTAATTGACTATCTTGTCGTTGTCAGGATACAGTATGTTGTTATTTTCTGTTTTGCGATTTTCCAAAATAGAAACAGATAAAAACGTCTATTCGAGAGAAACGCTACAACAGGTAAAAGCCCAAAATTCAAGAAAAAGTTGTGTCACGCTCCGTGCGTTTGTAGTGTTCTAACAGTTTTTGAAATAAATTATGATTTTTCATAATAATTGTTCTTTAATATAAAAAGTAACGTTTAGAAAACTGAAGACGTTTATTTGACAGATAGACGAATGTACAGTTATTTATTTGTTATTATTGCATAGCAACTTTAAAAAATTCAGTGATATAATGAAAATAATGATGACGTCCTGATTTCTGGGCGTGTAAAGTAGATTATCGTTCCAAAATAAAATAAAAAAACTTAAATGAATTGGCAACAGACTCAGGATTTTACACTTAATATAATACACTATTAACACTCTTAACAAAAAAATCGAGTTTTTAGACTAATAATGGAGCACAAAAATTGTTATTAACAACATTAGTAGCACATAAATAGCACGTAATTCTGGACTACATTTTGAGCTGAAAAAAACATATTTTCCGGAAAATCGAGTCATATCGAGCCAGACCCCGCTCTTTCCAACGAAAAAAATCGAGTTTTTAGACTAATAATGGAGCACAAAAATTGTTATTAACAATATTAGTAGCACATAAATAGCACGTAATTCTGCACTACTTTTTAGTTGGAAAAAAACATTTTTTTTATGTAATTCAGTCATGTCGAGCTGGACCCCGCACTCCCAGATAAAAATCGCGTTATCTGTTGGTTTTCAAAGAATAAGGTATATGTATTATATATATTTGTGGAGCACATAAAAAGCACAAAATTCGTTTGTAGTCGGTTTTACTTTAAATATTGATTTTCTCTGTGGGGGGTGTGACTCGACGTCGAGCTGCACCCCCCATTTTGAAAATTTTAAAAAAAGTATTTCTATTGGAGCACAAAATTTTTAATTTCAGCACATAATTAGCACATAAAGAGCACGTAAATGCTGCATAGTTTTTTTTACGATTCGTGCAATGGGGGGTGCAGCTCGACGGACATTTCTAAAATGGATTGAGAACACCCAAAAAAAAATTTCTCGAAAAAAATTGACATCCAACATTTAGTAAAACCGTTCTTTAAAACTGAGCGACAAAAATATTTTTTTTTAAAATAATGTTTTTAAAAGCCAGTGATTTAAATTATTTATAAATTGTCACTTAATACTCACTGCTTGTACTCCTGAAAGTGTAACCTCTGCATCGGCTGCAATTTTTGAATAAGACATAAAAAGATAATTAATAGAAATAGAGCAATATTTACAAAAAATGTTTTTTTTATATCTTAAGGGAATAACACCTAAAACGTAACGGTAAATTTCAGACCGAGCATTGACGTGTAGAAAATCTACCGATGACCTGTATAAAAATTATTTGAAGTAGCGAAACATGTAGTCGCTAATCATGTAGACCGTTTTACCGTTTATCTGCTCAGACTTTAGTCTAAAGAATTAAACATATATTATACCAAGGTAAAACAAATGAGTAATTTAGATATAACAAAATTAAGAAAACCTAAAAACTTATTAATTTTTATCTAAGAATTCTCTATCTTTACTTTGAATTTCAATTTTATACTATTGCAGCGCTATCAATTTAGCTCTTATGCTTATGTTATAATCTCTGACTTATGATCACTTATGTAATTTACATTTTATGCATTTTTTATGTCAACAAATATCCCAATATTGTCAACGTATGTTTCAATCATGTCACTTATGTTAGATTTTTACTCTACGTCAACTTATGGGGTTAGGGGTAGTCAGAATTTTCAAAAAATTAATTTTTTTTGCATTTTCGTTAAGTGTAATATCTTGAAAATATTTTCTGAAAATTTTAATTTGATTCAATAATTACTTTTTGAGTTATTCGACAAATAACAAAAAGCGCTCGGGCATGCTGAAAAAATGGATGCTGCACGTGTGAAAGTGGCAGATCAGCGCGCCAACGACATCACTCGGGAAGGCAGAATGCTTCGTAGGCAACAGCAAATTGAAGTTTTGGAAACTTTCACAATGGCTGAAAAACTATTATATAGCCCAGGAATAGATGACTCGGTGCAAGTAATTTAATAATTCGTATTTCTGTACGTTTTAATACGTTTTTCTCAAAACTATGTTTTTTGAACTGGTGACAACTGTAACTCGAAAACCGCTCAGTAGATTTTAATAAAATTTATACAGCTTTTAGAATACATAATAAACTCGGGCCTGATCGAAGGATTTTTTTTTCAAAAATTTTGATTTTTAAGACCAATTAACTGTTGATTTTTTCCCAAAAATCTAGAAAAAAAAATTCATGAAGCCGCCATTTTGTTAATTTTTTAAAAAAAAAGTTTTGATCAGGCCCAGGATTATCTATTTATAAAACTAATTTTTTCTATCCGATTGATTTTAGATAAATCTCCAAGGACTTATGATTGTCACCGCAAGGACCTTTTTTTGGAACTGGGTCAACACAGACAGCTATAACTTTAGAAATTAAATTTTTTTTTTTGAAATTTTTGTGACGTCAAGTCAAAACATTGTATAATAATGCCATATTACTACTTTTGTAAAATAACATGATTTAATAGCAAAAAAAATTACTGAAAATTCTAATTTTTTCGTGCCTCTGACTACACCTAACCCCTTATGTACTTACAACGTCTTGGACTTTATGCCTACCAGTAGACTAATTGTCACAATTTCGCGCATGACTTTTGAGATTAGCGCATGTCTGAGTTTTGATACATTTTTGATAAAAATTCAAAGTTTTTAAAGGTAGGTAAACCCTTAAAATAAATCTTATTACTTCTAATTAATGTCTGTTCACAAACTTTAAAATAAATATTTTGGGTAAATTTTAATTTGATATAACGTCTAATAATCAACATAAGCTTATAAACACAAGTGCTAATTTTGCAAAAATTGAGGAACTGTTACTTGTTGATTTGGTAGAAAAACATCGTAATGTAATAGAAAATAAAAAATCAGAAAGCATATGTTGGAAAGAAAAAGAAGACACTTGGTCTCAAATATGCAAAATGTTTAATACAACAGATAATTGTGATGCTTCAGTTTCGAAATTAAATATTTTTATGGTATTACTTATAACAATAAATTTATCTCAAAAAAAATAACAAATAATAAATTTCAGCGGCTAATAATCCTGAAAAAAATTTTATTATTGAGTTTACGGTTCTTTCTAAAATTTCCATAATTATAAAAGAAAAAAGAAAAATGTAAATGACGATTAGAGCACTTACTATTCCAATAATTTACAGAAAAAAAAATCAAAAATTACAATCAAAAACAAGTAAGTCAATTTCTGTGTAAAAAACAAAAACCACTGATGAGTGTCTTATTAGGTCAAAAAAAAAGTGGTAGAAACCAAAAAATATTATCCTAAAGAAAAACTTTAATTGATACTAAATTTAAATTTATTAAACTACAAAAAAAATGCGTTATTAAGAAACATAATTTAAAGATGAAAGTATTACCAAGAGACCAGAAGGAAAAAATCTTAAAGTGTAGACACAAGAATCCACTTTTATTTCACAATCAGAAAACTCTTTAACAAAAAAAATCATTTTACAACTAATGTTATGTTATGTAAACTGTTAAATTATTCAAATATTATAAATAGTGATGTAATTCTACAATTTTCTAAAATAATTATTAAATAAATTGTTTCTGGTTTGATGATTTAATAAACAGTTGATGCCACCTCTTTGTGGCACACCATCAACTTCTATATTATTAACATTGTCAGTAGCGATTTTTTGTTCTTGATTAATAGGTGGTTCTACTTCTCACTGATCAACAGCAATGTTGTGCAAAATTGCTATTGCAACTGCGACAGCTTGCGTTGTGTCTAATTTAAGTCTTAGTCTCATTGCCATAAAATAAACTAACAAATAATTTCCGGTTTTTTAGTTAATCATACATTGTCAAACTGGGTCTTAGTTTTTGTTTATAGAAAAAAACTAAAACCTTAAATTTCGAAATATTTATAACATTCTCAAGACCAAAACACACAACAGCTCAACTGGGGTGTCTATTAAGATTATTTATTTCTCTTTCTTAACGCATAAAATCTTTTTTTAAAACATTTTCTTTGTGAAATTCTTCAATTTTAAGCGTATTTCTGTTTTTTCTTTTGACCAATCGGTAATGCTCACATAAATCGCATTTATCTTTTTTTGGAAACCTAAGTTCTAGGTTAAATTCATAGTTAAAAACTTAAAAATTTATCTATATTGTAAAATTTTGCATGGAGTATGCTCTTTCTCCTACCTCTTTTATCGGATTGAAAAGTTCCACTGTTAGATCTTTTTAAATGTACATTATAAACGAGCTTTTAACTAATGCACAAACGTAATTTTAAAAAAATTCTTACAAACCCGCAAATTTTTGTTGTTTTTTTTAAATAATTTTTTAAACTTAATGCTTTATAATTAGTTTCGGCACTAATTATAATTAATTTCTTTTATTGTGTTGTTCAGTAGAAAGCTATATATTGCATTTTGAAGTCTTTTGAATAATTTTGCAGACCCAAATTAAATTTTTTTGAATGTTTGTATCTACAACTTTTTGGACATTGCTTGTTTTTATCAATTTTTTTTGCACGTACTAACTTTCCTACCGTATTAATGTGCGTTTTGCCATTTCGATGCTTATTTAAAAAAAAATCTAGGAATTTAAATTTTTTTCTTTTTTTAAGTGTTTTTTTTCAGTTTTCTTGTTATCATCGTCAGATTTCAAAGATAAACTATAAAGAACAAACCAGAAATTTTTGCGTAATCACTTGATTTTTAGTAGGTAAAATAGTGCAAATAACATAATTTTCGTAACTTATATGCACTTGAAACTTTATAGTTCAAAGCTGTAAAATATCTTCTTACTTAAAACTAAATGACATAACCTGAGGCTCAGTCACCTTTAAAAATTATAAAACTAATTATAAAAAACAATAAATACTACCAAGGTGTCAAACAGAAACAAAAGAATAATTTTAAACGTGCAGTCGCTTGGAACTCTCTGGTTTTTAGGTTACCAATTATCATCTTATAAGTATTATATAATATTGGCTGACGACTTCTGAAGCGGTAGAAATCATAAAAAATCTAAAAATCCTGAAAAGATTTTTTAAGAGAATGTAGTAACCCTTTGTTTGGATTGTTTAGATTGTTGCACAAAAAGTTTATAGAAAAAAAGTAGAGCTAACCGGTGTACATATTAAAAATTGAGAAATTTATAACTTTTTAAATTTAGCATCGCTAAATCTATTTTATACCCTCAACATCTCTATCTATCTTACTGATAGGGTAGTGTACATTTACCAAATGGAGACTCTTACTCTTTTGCCCTGACCATGCCCTAACCTCATCAGCACTAACCGGTACAAAGCAGTGTGCGAATATAAATTTTGTGGGCGAATACTGACGAAAAAGTAGGTTTTTAAGATTTTAGTCAAAGAGCTATATAATTCTCTAACCGAGTTGATAAACAACCCAATATTTTTACACACAATTTTTGATCAATATCTCAAAATTTTTGTGATGTTGTTAAATAGACAAGTTGCGACCTCTTTAGCATATGCAGGCAAATTCCTGCCTTGTACTACCACCGATAAAAAATAGAAAACACCAGTTTTTTTTATTTTGTAGTCTAGTTATCAAATAACAGTGTGTTCGATACTGTTAAAAATGTTTAAAAATTTTACTTTTATAAGTTTTAAATATTTTTAACTTTTTGTAATAATTTAATATGAAATTACTCATTAAAACTGTATTTAGCAATTATAATTATCTATTATAATACAAGTACATTTTTTAAATTTTATTTTGTGTTGGCTTTATCCACGTTTTGTTATGTAGATATTTTGTGCCATTTTAATGACTGTGGTAGCGCCTTAGTCTTTCTAAACCCTAACAACTGCCGGGCAGCGCTATCTTTTAAAAGAGGAAACACTATAGACAAAAGTATAGTACCAGATTTTAGTACTCATCACTTATTTGTCTTATAATTTTTCTTATTCCAAACAGCTTACAAGTCAAATAACTCGAGTAACAGAAATATTATCACAGCTTTTACTTGACAACTGTTTTTCCTAAAAATTATTTTAACAAATAGAAATATTTTTTATCAACACGTAGATCACAGAGATTTAATAGAATTTAGAAGCAACAAAGGTACTAACAAATTTTTTTTATGTAGGTCGCATTGCTACTAAGGTTAGTTACAAAGCGATAGAAAACAACGACGTAAAATATTAACAGATTATTTTGTTGCTGTAACAGATGTTATTACATACAGTCACTTTCTTTATTTGTTTCTTTTAAATCTTAAAGGAAAAACTTGGGAGTGACCTGTGCCCTTGATTAAAAATGTAATGTAGTTGTTAAAAAATAATTTGTGGTATAGACTTACCTAGCCTTCTGCATAATTATACTTTTGTATGAAAATGCGTAGATAAGTCTAATTTATAAAACCTTGTTTATATCTTAATCTTAGCAAGATCAGACAATATTTTAAACAAATAACTAAAAAGCTAAATTTGACTAATGCTATCAAATCTAGACTGCTATTTTAATGACACATATGCCAGGAATTCTACCACATAAAAATACTGTAGAATACTGTAGGTGCCACTACGACAAAAAAATAGAAATAATTGGCACTTTCTCCAGCTGAATCAAGACTTGATCTTCTAAAATTGCCCAAAGTAACAATAATAAACCTATTAAACTATTCTATAGTTTTCACACCAGGCAACAACTTAAAGCATACAAAAGTTTCTAAGTTTAATAAATGTGTTTGGTTTTACATAATGGTTTTGTTCAAAGACTATTCTAGCAAAATAGATAAATAATGAAGCAACAGTCATTGACAAGACAAAAAACATTCTTCCTATATTACTTTACAACAGCATTAGGGTAAATTTATTTATTATATATTTTGACAACTGAACTTAAAAGTAGGCTTTCTAAATGTTATTTGATATTCGAAAGTTGACACTTGCCGCGGAGCGAAAGCAATCACTAAAATTGCCGCTCTAGAGCGTGTTCGCTTTCTACCAATAATAGCAAACTTTGATTGGATCTGATTTTCATGCACGAGCGGCAAAAATGTATTTTCTGATTTTAATATGCAATATACTATTACTACACAACCAGCAATTCCAAAGAGAACAATATAAGATTTTATGACGAAGAGCAAGACGAAAATGGCAATAACAAAAAATTTGACAAAACAGTTAACATCCCCATATTGGACATCAAATTTGTAACCGGTAGAGAGAGATAATAGGTAACTCTTTTCAGCATCTACTTCTATGATCGAAATTCGAAAGTACTTATGTACCAGTATAATTGTAAGCATTGTTCTATAAATATAAATTTCAATAATTTTTAATTGCTTTTTTATTACTGTAATATGTAGAAACTACTTCTTACAAGTATTACCTTGTAAAAACGTACAATTTGAAAACACCACTCATGGTCTACTTGGTGTAGTCGGTCACTTTATAAATTGGTTGTAAGACATATCTAATTGAAACACAAAAAACATTTGAACAAGCCCAAAAACCTTATTTTTTTTAAATGTTAAAAGCAGCTTTTTGATTTTTTTGTATACCACAAGTTTATCTTTTACTGATGCTATAACTTCATTCCTATTCTTTAAAAAAAAATAATTCAGCTACATTGTCGTGTTGCCTGTCGTATAACATAAAATTTTGCCAGATAATCTAAACGCAACTTTGCCAAAAAATGTTTTAAAATCAAGGCAAAGCATAAAATTATACTCAAGTAGGTTTTCTCGTTCAGGGAGTTTTGTTAAATCTGAATTATGCCAACTATGAAACCATTGATAACATTTTGTTTTCCACTGCACTGAAGTAGACATCTTATAGCACATCTAATTAAACAAAGCAAAATTACATTTTCTATGTGAGTATGCTTCTAGAAAAGTAATTGTTAAATTGTTTACTGTATGTACTGTTTATTGTTAAGTTATAAAGACAAAGTAAAGCTAAAATTAGCTAAAAAAAAACTTAATTTCGTGACAGGTAGTTTTAACATAAGTCTTTTACAAGACTCGAATTTATTTGTATCGAATTTATGTATTTTATAGACATAATAGAGCAATTAGACTATTGCAATTAGACATTTAGCGCTTTAATTTGCATAGCAACAGCAAAACTGTAGAACTAAAGCCCAACAAAGTTTCATAAATTGGTAATTTTTTATTTATTTATATATTTATTAACAAATTTGTTTTAAAATAGTAACAAAAAATTACAATTAGGTATACTAATTTTTTTCTATAAGACTGTACCATAATAATTCCCAAACTTTGGTAAAATTTGAAGCACTCCTTCATATCTTGCCCTAAGAAACAAAACTCAGCCCAATGCCAATTTAGACAGGTTACTGGTCACATTCAAATAAATAATTGTTTTGTAAACCGCAATAAATAATCATGTAATCGTATTGATGCAATTTACGCTATAATTAAGACTTAATTGAAGACTTACCGATTGAAGAAACACCTTTACATCTGGCTTTTGACCTACCTTTGCTATCTCAAACACTACTGCTAGTCCTAAATCAGACACTTCAATAACAAAACACTTTTTATAGCGTTTTGAGCTCGTTTAAGATTTATGGTAAAATAGTTCTAAATAATCGCCATTTTTTACACCTAGTTTCCATTACTGCGTCGCAAAAAGTAATACGAGCTTATTGCTGATAAATTACTGACCTTATTCAAGAATTTTTATCTCACAGTCACTTTAACGCAACTAATTAATTCAATTTTTAAATTGATAATAAATAAATCGGTTTTAAATTCGTAATTTTGAATAAAAACACACTAAAACACTGAGATATCGCTAAACGCGTCTTGACACCTAAACACGACCCGAAAAATAAAGCTGCTTAGTGCTTCGAGAATTAGAGATGGGAAATTTACAATTTACGAATGAACGAGTCAAAATGATCTACTTCCAAATGTAAACGATTTTTTCTGTTATTAGTTTACCACAAATTGAAGTAGTTCTTAGTTCGTATAATTTTTATTTTTAGTTTTAATTTTAAATTTAATTTTTAGTGAGGTCAGCTAAAGTAAACTATAACCTAAATAAAATACAACACTTTTAAGAATTTGAAACTATTCAGGTCTAGTTGATTTTATTTAATGCAACCAACAATACAGCATTTTTTTTACATATTTATTATAGTAAAAACTTACTAGCAATAACACATATAAATAAAATAATGTTGTGCTAATTTTTTTTTGAGTTTTTATTTGTTCTTTCATTGTTTCAGCATTCTCATGAACAATAGTTGTACTAATTATCAATTTTACAATAGGACACAAATAAGTGAATTACATTTACTTGTACTATTTATTTATTTACAATTAAAAAATGTTTAATTATCTCGAGCCCAAATGTTGTAATTTGTTGTTTTTACTTTTGCAGCTTTTTTATTAGCTAATCAACACCAGAGAAAGCTATTTATCAAGCATAAAATTGTAAAAGCCAAATACTTAACAAAATAAATTGTTTAAATGTTTTAGCAGGTGCGTAATTGTTTATATTTTAGCTGAACTAAAAACTTTGAGTTTAATAAGATTGCAGATTAGCAGAGCATTATCAAGTTTATAATCAAAAAATGTCATAAAAACAATTTCTTAATTGATCCGAAATTGCAAATATTTAATAAAATTTTTAGAAAACCGTTAGAAAATGCGTTAATCATCTCTGTCAAGAGTGACGTAGACAGACGCTCACACACACCACACAGACACCAATCATCTCTGCTAAAAGACGCATGAATACGTCTAGCAACAACAACGGTCTAAAGAAAAGAGCCCCCGGCACCCTCAATTGCCGTCACGCAGACAGCTCTAACGTCACTCAAAATTAAGTTATAAAAAAAACTGGAAATAAGCATTGTCAGAGAGTGCTCAGACTGTCTCCAGAGTAGTCGACCTATTTTTTTAAAAATAGCAAATTTCTAATCATTTTTAGCCAGGTAGATCGCTGGCTAAAAACTGTTATCTAGCCAAGAAAACGTTTGTGTTTAAAGCGCAAATTTTTAGTCTCCGACAGGTAGATACTACAGTAACTAAAAAATACAGTATCGCAAGGTTATGTTCCAATGAGTCAGAGAGAGAGAGAATGATTTTTACTCCAAATATGGCGACCTAACTAGTTACTTTTTATTTTTCCCTAGTTTTCTCCCCAAAAATGACAATTTTGAATTAACCTCACTTTTTAGTTACGACTTTTTCACGGGAGGCAACACGTGTTTTGCGTTTTGTTTGGCGTAGCCGCGTGTAAAATTTTCGTGGGCCTGTTCCTGTTTTTTTGTGCTCTTCGTAAGAGTTT
Organism: Tribolium confusum; assembly: GCA_029207805.1. Lineage (NCBI taxonomy): Eukaryota > Metazoa > Arthropoda > Insecta > Coleoptera > Tenebrionidae > Tribolium > Tribolium confusum. The sequence goes on along the minus strand of JALGAY010000008.1, from coordinate 20,086,274 downwards.
CGACCAGTGTTGTTGATTTGATTAAATTGTGATAAAAGTGAAAATGCCGCATAATTGCTGTGTTAATTCGTGTAAAAACAATGTCGCAAAAGGTTATAGACTATTTAAGATTCCTACCAATGCGGAAAGGAAACAAATTTGGCTTGATTTAATTGCTCGTCCAAATTTACATAATGAAGCCCGAATTTGTGAGGTATGTATATTAGAGTTGGAGTTGGAAGCATTTAAGATAATTATGGATATGATAATAGGTGCACTTTTCGGAGGAACAATTTGAAAGTGCAAGGTTAGATGGCAAGAAATTGCTGAAGCCCTTTGCTGTCCCTGATGTGTTACATAGCACAAGTTCCGGGATCAAGAGAAAATGCGAGAAAGTTGTCATGTGTGCGAAACTAGTAAGGACAAACGAGAATGAGGGGGCTGCGGCAGAAAGTTCAACTTTAAAAGATTCTTCAAATGGTAATCTTACATTATAAAAACTACTAATTATTAAAAAATGACTTGTCTCCGTAGATGTTTCTTTTGATGTGTCTTACGAAAATACTGAATATTCTAACAATGATGCGAGCCATGAAGAGTCCCTTTTGAATTGTTTGAATGATGATGACGAATTAGATAATGAGCTATTAACGTCGACGTCGTTGGAAAATACCGAAGATCTGGTGGCTTCTTTGAGAAAAATCGTGAAATCATTATCCCGAAAATGCCGCTATTATGAAAAAAAGATAAAACAGTGGGAACCTACTAACCTTGAAAAAATTTTCAATTTGGATCAACTAGAGTTTTTAGAAACGGACAAACATAGAGGAACGATGTGGTCAGATGACACAATAACTAGGGGGTTGAAGTTATATACGGCTTGTGGAACTGAAGGGTACAAGGAACTTCTAAATCAGAAGTTGCCTTATCCAAGCATCAGGACGCTTCAACATCGTTTGAGGAATTTGAAATTCAAACCAGGTATCCTGGATGATGTATTACAAATTTTAAAGCTAAGAGTTAGTATTTTCTTGGTGTTGGCAAGTTGTTATAGTTAATCTGTTTATTTCTTGTTCATTGGTCATATAAATTCTTAGTGGCTAGTCAGTAGTTTAACTATTTCAATTTCTTTAAGCAAAGACTAAATGTAAATCATGTTCACAATAAGTTCACTCATTTTCAACATTTTTTGCAGATGGAAAATCTTAAACCTGAAGAAAGACACGCAGTATTAATATTCGACGAAATGGCCATCAAAAGTGGATTGCAGTATGATAATTCTTTATCAATGGTAGTTGGCAGACCTACAATTGGCACATCTGATAGCAAGGATTTATCGAATCAGCTGGCCACACATGGATTAGTCTTTATGTTAGCAGGAGTATCATCAAGATGGAAACAAATTATAGGCTATGAATTCTCTGGAAACTCAATCAGTGCTGATGAATTATATAGTATTATAATTACAATTATCCAAAAATGCCATGAAATAAATATTACAATTAGAGCAGTAACTTCAGACATGGGTCCTCAAAATCGGTGTTTGTGGAAGAAATTAGGTTTGGCTGCTGGAAAACTCACTGAAATCAGGAACTTCATCCAACATCCGTGTTTACCTAATGATAAATTATTTTTTTACACCGGATTCAGTACATGTATTTAAGAATATAGCTGGTGCCCTCACAAAAGGTCATAAATTCATTTTACATGATGCAATTGTAGAAAGTTACGGTTTACCTTCCAACCTTGTGAGTATTGAACCAATCAAACATATATTTGAGATTGAAAAGGGTGATGTAATAAAGTTATGCCCACGATTAAAAGAAAGTGTTCTTAACCCCTCTCATTTTGATAAGATGAACGTTAGTTTAAGTGTGGCATTAATAAGCCATGATGTAGCAGCAGCTATATCCTATTATATAATCAGAAATAAGTTAAATCCAGAACATCAGACAACAGCCTGGTTCTTAACTCAAATGGAAAAATGGTTCAAATTCATGACGGGAAGGTATCACGCCTTCGCATTCGATCCGACTAATGAAGAAAAACACACGGAAGCGATAAATTTTTTAATATCTATACAAGAATTGTTTTACTGCATTACAGTGAATGGCACTTGGAAACCATATCAAACAGGTGTAATTATGGCCACACAAACAGCTTTAGATTTTCAGAAAACTTATTTGGAAGAATATAATTACAAATATGTCATGATCGGCAGATTAGTCCAGGATCCGATTGAAAATTTTTTTTCGATGATTAGGAAGCGACAACCAATTCCAGATGCTCGACTATTTAAAGTGTCACTGAGACTAGTATGCTTATCACAGTTTCAATCATCATTGAAGAAAACTAGTTATAGTTATAGTGAATCCAATGACTTAATAAGTTACTGTAATGATTTAAATAATCTTTTAAGTAAACCTCATGAGCAGATTGAAGACGAAATAATGTATAAAATGGATAAAATTATAAATGAAAATAATTTTGTAGCTGAAATTAAATCTGATATCCAGTCATTGGTTGTAAGTCAGTAAGGTTGAGACAGAATATAGAATATTTGAAAATCAAATAATAAGCAATAGGCTAACATTAGATAACTTTTTATTTCATGTATATAATATGCACACTGCGCCGACTATTCCAAATTGTCATGAAATAGTAAAGAAAATTGTAAAATTGTATGTAAGATCACGCATATATTTTCATCTCAAATCTAGAATAGATCCCACTACATCAACTGGAAAAGATAGTCGGAGCATGGCAATGAGGATTAATTTAAAATAGTTTTTGGTATATTGTAAAAAAATATGTATAATTGCGGTCACAATTAAATACAAGTGTATATTGTATGTTTTGTTAATTGAAAAATATAATATATAAATTTTAATAATTTTTTTCCACTACTAGTCATAAAAGGTACCATTATTTAGTTTGTTAAGAGGTTGTGAAGTTGTTTTTCTCTACTTTGGTCAATAATGAGTTTTCAGTATTGACCTTGGACAATAAATTAGAGGTTAAAAAATCCCTGAATTTTTAAAGAATTTATTTATTTCAAATAGATCACGCCTTAAAAAAAACTGAAAATCGACATAGTGTGTGCTACATAAAAAATACGCAAAATTAGACGTAGAGTTCAGATATGCTAAAAAAAATTGGGGTTTCCATTAAAAATTTCAAAGTAGAAGGCTGTATCCCGATGTTGGGACAGCCTGTATATCCAAGTTATTCATCACACTGCATAAAACACAGTAGAGCGTATTTTTATAGTGTCAACTTGTTCGATTCCGGATTCCAATCTGAGTAAAATTAGCATTTAGAAATTTGAATGTTCCCGCCAGAACTTTTACTTTTAAATATGGCGGACGTTGCGTTACTGTATGCATATAGTTACTGTAGTAGATACTAGATCGCACTGAGAGCTCTAAACTAGAAATTCATTTTAAGAAGAGTATGGAGGTAATTTCTCTCATAGGAATTCCAATGTAAACGCGCGAATCTGTAGCACTTTTATTTATAACAATATTTTAATGCGATTTAGCACAATGATTTTTTTGATTATTAACTACAAAATGACAGGAAGCAATTTAAAGAAAATGTTAATAAATAATATAAAATAATTATTAAAAAATTATTAAAATTTAAAATCATCGAAACTAAAAATTTAAAAAAGTCAAAATGTAGTTCATGTTATTACAATACTCATAGCAAAAACAGTTTTTAGTTTTTTAGATAAATAAACGAGCTACAAATTTGCGCATTTACATTGAAATCACTATACTAGAGAAGTTTCTCCATACTCTTCTTAAGCACAGATTTCTAGTCTCCGACGAGTAGATTGCACTAAAAGCGAATTTAGCCCAACGAGTTATCTCTCGGCTAATAAATATTTCTTTCCTAATTAGCTGTTTACTATGTCAGAGAGACTAGTAGATCACCTTTTCTTGGTTTACGAGCAACCACCATCTCTCGAAGAATACTGGATTTTCGCAAATCGGTTTTAATAGGACCATACTATTTGTAATAAATCAAATAAAAATTAAGAACCGAAAAAATACGACAAAAAATTCAACATTTTTTTTTATTTTTAACAAAGGTACAAAGTAAAATAATTTATAAACGGATGTTTTGCTGTAATATTTATTAACTTAAAGTAATTGTTCAAAATGTGGCGTACTGGCGAGTCATTTGATGCTACTTCTCTGATCTATTAATTTGTTTGGGTACCTGTTGTTTAAATATTTTTTTACTAGTATAAAATAATGAAATGGTGCGCTATTTTGCTGAAAGAATACTACATCGAGGTATAATGTGAAATCTGTTTTACTTGTATCTACGACAAGAGAATCTATGATAATATCTAGCAACTCCAAGCATTTTTTTTTGTTAGGAGGTTAATTATCGTGTGGTGTAACAGACAAAAAATTATCTTCAAACATATCTTTCCATCACTTGCTTTCTCCATATCGAGGTTAATAATAAAAATATTTTGATGCAGTTTTTTTTGTTTCACTTTACCTGTCTTTGCCTTTTGTTTGATATATTACAAACGGTGTAGTTTTATTAAAGTTTGTAGGGGTTAGGGCTGGGTGCTAATACTTTAACGCTTACAGAGCAATTAATAAACCTATTCTACTTTCCTCGAGATACTGTCGAAACAGTTTTTATATTTTTTTACCATTGCCTGTTTAAAAGTTAATAGAAATACAGATCGTCAATGATATATCCTGTATTTATAAAAAAAATGTTATTTATTTTTTAGTGTAAAGTATTGTTGTTCTTAGAAATGTAAAATAACTTATTTGTTCTTTTAAAACCTTTGTATTTTGTATGATTTATTATTAGGTCTAGAAAGTATTTGAGAGAAGATTTATTTTATAGCATTGTTCTCCGTATTTTAAAAAGATTTTTTACATAATGACTGTTGTTCTACGGAAAACAGAACCAACTTATAGTTTCGTAAAAATATAAGTTCTTGAAAGCGATTAGTTGAAAATTGTCTTGTTAATGTAAAATAAATACATTAAATAAATAACTGATAAATTTTTTTTATCAGTTATCTTAAATAACACTAACAACCAGGTTTTTGTTTAATAACTTAAATATTACAAAATAATTTTAAAACCTTTTTAACTAAATAATGTTATTTATCTTATTTGGTGTATTAAATAAATTGACGCTCGCAAATAAGAACAATGTAGCTTAAAAATTTTATTAATTTGTTATTCTATAAAAAATGCGTTTAAAGTTTTGAAATTTTTTACTTGGACAAGATACAATAAAAAACTCTTATTTAAAAAAAAAATAATTTTAGTTTAAAAATAAAACGTTTTTTACTGAAATTTAAAATATAAATTTAATTTTGACAAATACGAGTATAACAATCTATTGACAATTTAGAACAACTTTTGAATTTCTAGTCAACATTTTATATCTATTACAATAATCTTATTATTGTGATTTTATTCAAGACGGTTTAAGACCTGTACCTAAGCTACAGATAATTAAGAATGATTACTCATTTGTATTTTATATTTTATTTGTATTTGATAATTAACAAATTTGTAATCAACTGTGGCACACAAAACCATGCAATAAATAACATAATTATGTAATTAAATTCAGAATGTTTATTTGCAAAATTTAAACGCGAACTATAAGATTGCAAATTAATGAACTAGTTCAGATAAACTATTCGTTTAACTGAACGACTAGCTTAGGATTCCATCGTTTAATTGACCTACCTTGCCCATCTCTAGCCAGCTGACCTGCTCCTGCCTCCCAAAAAACAATATATTGCTAACAGCGCGCTCTGGTGGCCGGAGATACAATATTTTTTTTGACATTAGACAGCGGAAAGTTTAAATATTATTTTTTTATTTTAAGGGTGTATTTATTTATATTCTCATTTATATTAATATTGTCAACAAAAATTTTTGGCCTCCTGACAAGTAAACATCAAATTAACGTACAATTAACAGCTATAGAAAAGTTTTGTTTTAGCCGCGACTTGTATTGGATGTGCAGAGTATTTAGACACTACCTAACCTAATTTAGCTGAAGTAAACATAGTGACTTAGATTTTTATTTTATTTTTTTTATCCCCTAGTTATTATTAATTGTACACTGTTTTTTCCAATTTAGTTTTACGAATCGTGGGTTATTATATTAGATATAATTTAGCAAAAAATATTAAGTTTATTACGATCTTTACAACGCTTGTCACGTCGGTAACTAGGCCGGATGGCACAAGATATACCTAGGCACACCAACTTTTAATAAAAATTGTTACGTCGGTGCCCAAGCGGTTCCTACAAATAATTATAAACGTTTTAAAAATCTTTGTTTAAAATTATACTTTGTCATTTACATTTTATTTTTTACTATTAGATGTATCTACTGCATTCTATTTTTCACGCCCTTACCGGATAGCTCTGGCAGCGATAGTTATTGCAAAAAAAAGAAAAAGAAATAATCGTTTGTAAACGGTGTTGGTAAATTTTTACAAAATTTACGTTTTAATTTCTATATTTGTAAATAGAGTTTAATAGCACAAAAGAAATAAATACTTATTTAAGTCATTTTCGTTATTTTATATCTTTTTCTCAAAGTAACATTTTATATATGTATTAAAACATGTTTATTGTTACCAAAAAAAATTAATCAACATATTTCATAGCAAAATAATAACAAATAACAGTTAAACAACCTAAAAAATTACAAAGAAATGTTAATAACGAATTATTAATTAGATGTAGAAAAACTGCAAATAACTCCTCTACTCTCTAATTTAATATTGTGGGATTAAAAAACAACTCTTGGTTTAGCGAGGTCTTCGATCGGGACAGTTACGATGATGCTCCTAGAAATAATTTTCCAGTAATCACAATTTCGAAAAAATTTACCTTTCAGAAATTAACGTAGCTTCTTCAAAGCAGTTAATAAAAAAATATTTTTATATTTACTTCTAATTCCGGAGCGGGAATCATATGAGCAGCATTAAAATCGCAGGGAATCATGAGTCGTCTTGTGTAGTTCCTCCTACATTTCACCAGGTGGTAAACCAAATTATGGCGACGAATACGGTGTGAACTGTTGAAAGGGCACAAAACCAACTCTTCTTCGAGACTGAAAGTAATACAACATTATGTTATTAACATATGCTAATTTTATATAGTACAGTTAATAAAAAAATATCTGACAAAATTTATCAGCAGTTTTTTTTTGCATAAAAAGTAAAAAAAGGTAAAAAAATGTTTTTTTACTTTGCTTCTGTAACAAAACCTAACACAATACTGATTTCGGTGTCGTATTAGCCAATTCAGCACCCATTTGCGTGCTAAAAGATACTAGTAAAATTTATTTTTTTGGGTTAGTAACGCTTTCGCTGGTATCGGACTTTAAAAAAAATAAATAAAATGTCATAAATTTTTAAGTACATTTGTGACGTCTCAGCGTTTATATGTTAGCGTTGAGGTTATAATAATTTTGTTCTAATCTATTTTATTGCACTTGATAACCAGTATTTCTCACTAAAGTGGTTTTGTGTGTTGCGATTAAATTATAAAACACTGGAACACTAGGGTAGACAAGTCGCTCAAACAATAAGATAACTTCAACTTTTTTTTAAATTAGACACTTTAAAACGGCTTTTAGCCACTATTTTGACAATCTAGTGGGTTGATTTTAAGTTGAGATAATACCGGTAGTATCGCAGAATTTAATACTTTTCTATGACAACAGCGAATCACAACCTCGAATTTGTTTATTTTTCCATGAAAACAAAAATACCACCGGTATTATCTCAACTTAAAATTAGCCCATACAACCTTTAGAGCGTTTGATAATTCACAAATTATTTGCTAGATAAGTATAGAGCATTGCTTGATCTAAAATAACAATGAGAGGTCTCATATAAATTCTGCAATTTAGTAATTTAACAAATGTTTTTGGAAATTTTCTTTATTGTTTTTATTATTTTTACTATTGTGTTATTTAAATTGCAATGAATTGCGTAATCTAACGACTCTAATTTATTGTTAAACTTAAATAATATAATAATAATAAAAAAATTTATTCTGAAAACGTGGCAGAAACGTGAAACGTGTCTCTAGTGTAAGAACTCTAAATTAGTATTACCAGAGAACAATTGTTCTCTGGTATTACAGTATAAAAGAAATAAATAGTACAGCTAGCAATAAATTATACTTCTCTTAGATGAATAAATAAGCACTAAAAAAGAGTGGGTTGCTGTAGTACAGAAAAACTTAAAAACACCAACTAACACCAAACACTTTACTTTATACGACACGCGTTTTGACAACAAAGTTGTCATTTTCAGGTAGAAATTAATCAAAATATTTTACAAAAAACTACTTTAGTTTAATTTCTGCTTGAAGATGAAAACTGTGCTGTTGAAATGCGATAGTACTTTAGTACAGCCTTTTTATAAATGATTGTAACAATGTAGGTGGCTGTGAAAATTTTTGATATCACAAATGTTTCTTGTAAGGTCCTATTTACGCAAAGAAACCTTATAAAATATTTTCTGGAGTTACTTATTTGTCTAATAAAAATTATAATATCTAATAGCTAAAGTCTTTTGGGCTTTGAGAAAATACCGGTAGTATCTTTGTTTCCATGAAAAAATAAACAAATTCTTGGCTGTGATTTGCTGTTGTCATGAAAAAGTATTAAAATTTGCGATATTACCGGTATTATCTCAATTTGAATCAGCCCATTTGTCTTTAAAACACAGAATATTTTTTATTATTTCTACAGGCGCCTACTTCCTTACAATCATTTATGAAAACTCTGTACCAATAGCTGATTGAATTTAATACTCACTCAAGGGCCTCCATTTTCTCAAACTGAAAAATTTTGAGTTTAAATTGAAAGTAGCACTCGATGCAACTGGCTTGCAATAAAAGTAAAACACAACTTGTAACTTTTTAAAATAGTTTGTTTTACAAAAATGCTTACTTTATACTTATATACAAGTATCTTAATGTAATAGACGACACCAAATTAGAAAACACTTAACTTGAAAAATGACGCCTCTAGCTTTCGTGTCAAATTTAAAAACAAAATATTGCTAACAACACGCCTTGGTGGCTGGATGTAGAATAATTTGATTTTTGAAAGCGGGAATTTTAAATGTTTTTACTTTTTATTTTAAGAGATTGTTTATTTGTATTAATATTGTATATATATTTACTAAAAATAGAATTTTTTATTAAATAATTTTAGCAGAAAGTCAGGGTACAGTAGCACACCGAAGAACGGATAACAAACATTTATTCTAAAACCTTGTTGGTTGGCTACTAAGACTAAGTCTTTGCTGGGTACCAGTACACTGTGGTCTAACGGATAACAAGAGGGCTAACGTTCTGGCTCGAGAGGGTTCACAAATGAACTATATCGGGACAGAATCGGCTTTTGGCGTTACCAAAAGACGACAGAAAGACACACTTTATAAGTGGATAGAATCTCGCCATCTCTCTAAATGGCAGTTTCAAGATGACATGCGGCAATCCAGGCTTTTTATTAAAAGACCGGACAAGGCACGCAGTGAAAACTTGATGAGACCTTCAGTTAGTGGTAGGCATGTACACAGGACATTGCCTACTAAAAAGACACTTGCACGTCATCGGACTCAGCGAGGACAAGATTTGCAGAGGTTGTGCTAAAGATGAGGAAACTCCTCTTCATATTCTCTGTTACTGCCCTGCATTTGCAGACATCAGAGATTTATACCTGGGCTTTCGATATCTGAAGCCCCGTGCTATCGAGAAGGCTCCTGCAGACAAAGTACTGAGCTTAATCACAGGCACAGGGCTACTGCAGTAGTACTATTTCGAAAGATAGCACACAATGGGCGTAGGCATCGGCGTAGGCTCGCGCTTTGGGCCCCTCTTGTATTAAAATAATAAAAAAAAAATAAGTCTTTGTAAGTGTGGTATTTTTGTGTGAGACTCTTGAAAATTGTACATAATGAAAATATGATTACTAGTCCTTTTATTGTAAGTAATACAAAATACAATTTTTCTATTTTTGCTAAATTATATTATTAAACCCCACTACCTTTTTTTAACTATCTAGATACAACCTTTTCGCGCCAGGCATGACAATATAATTTTTTTTTTCTGATTGATACAATATTGAATAATATTGCCTTAGTTACAATATGTTATATCACACACATATTTCCCTAGAAAAATATGAAACGCTTATATTGTTCTAAGGAAAATATGAAACGTTATATAATGGAAAATCTGAAATGTCATATTTTACTATGAAAATGTTTTATTTTTTAATAAAAGCAAACTAACAAAGTTTTTGCATTTGTAACGCTACTTTGCAAAACTAAAATAAAAATTGCAATTTTTAAAATTTTTACTAAAATACCAGATACAAACGAGAAAAAATTTTGTTCGAAATTCGTCGATGACATTGTCGTTTCCTTATTTAGAGTATTCAGTTCAGTTGCAGTCTTAAACAATTTTCCAAAAACCGTCACCAAAAATTGTGATGACTGTGCTACAGGTGATGCCATCATCGACACACTAGAAACCGTCACTGAGGCTGCAGATGGCTTTCCCTTCACACCAGCTATCATCTTTGCTACTTTGTTTATCTGTAACATACTGTCAGCCAGATACCCTTCCGCAACAAACGAACTTTTCCATCCACCGTGTTTTTTTAGTGTAGTTATTGAGGCTTTTGCATTGACCACCAAAGTGAACGTTCGATTTTCACAATGACTTGTATACACCTTCGGATTATCCAGACCCAACCTTTCAGCAACTTTACTCGGAATCTTTCCGAAAGTGTTTTTGCTGACCGGCTAAAGAGTACACTTTTTATTTTGATAAGCTACGAAAAACCTAAGAACACCTTGCGAACGCAACGCCGAATATTCTCTCACCCAATGAGCAGCATTCAATTCTTTTTAATCAATAATTGTAAATTTTCTATTTACATCATTCTTCGCCTTTAAAACGTTGATCACGATTACCGCCCTACGATCTTCGATATCGGAAGAGAGCATATTCACCAATTCGTGCGTTCTGCAAACGCCAGAGATTTCCATAATTAAAACGATCTTTAAAATTTAAGTTACGGGTGTAACAATCTATTCAACAAAAGAGAATCACAATAAAATTTTACCTTATACATCAAAAAAATGTTATTAGAAGTTTCTCAAAAGAATTTTTTGAGCTGTTCTCGGAACAACACCTCTGATTTTTTTGGAAGGTATTCTTTATTTTTATTCTTTACAAATGCTTCTACTTTATCAAACATTTTAACATTAATTTTTTTTATATGCAACATTGTTCTTAGCGTAAATAATTTTGGCCACAACGTGTTTGATAAATATTTCTGCGGCTACGGATAGAATAAATAAGTCATACGTTTAAAAATAACAAAAATCATAGTCAATTACCAAGTCTTCAAAAAACGCTAGCAAAATATCTTCTTTGTCTTTGTACATTTTAATATACGCAATATTTGATTTTACTGGAATCAAACATTACTGACTTTCGCTGTCTGTGCGAACACGTAGTCCGACATGTTACAAAATATTTTTATGACATGACGCGAAAATCAAACCAGTTAACTATGATACCTATTTACAAACACGATTTTTTATCCTTAGCAACGTTACTAATTTGCTAAATTTTAAAATTTCTTATCTAATATTTTGTTAGTTTCAATCAGAAAAAAACTATCGATTCCACCACAGAAAATATGAATATATTTCTCTAGCTGTAATAATAGCTATAATAATTTACACAACTTAATTTTTTATTATTAACTTTAAGAAGTACATAATAGCAAAAAAACATTATATACAAGGTGTTTTAAAAATGAATACAAAAATTTTAATCATTTGTAGATCTCGTTTAAAAAAAAGTTTTTTTTAGATAAATTTTTTTCCGAATCTTAGCCGTTGTTAAAATAAATTTAGTTAAAGTCTTGGCGAAAATTCCATACACGCTATTGGTTAAACCAGTAAAATGCACCATTATAATTGTCACCATAATACTATAGAAAATGTATAAATTTACAAAATTTTATGAGCGTATCGTACTTTTTTATCAGAGATATAGCGGTAGAAAAATTTGAAAAAATTTTATTTTTTGCAAAAATGTTATTTAGAAAAGTGATTTGTTTTAGTGAAATCTATTACTGGTTATAATTTTTGTATTTATTTTTGAAACACCCTGTATAATAACACGGTTTTAGAGACCCGCCATCCTTGTCAAAAATTTAATTTTTGAATAATTGTCTAAAAATTGTGTTATTGAAATTCTACCTAAGTCTAAGTAAGCCAATTTTTTGATGTCATCTTTTTCGCTCTTTTGATCAGCATCCGGGCAGTAGTAGTTGTGTGTGTCTGTCAGTTGCGTTTACCTGTGCTCATCATCGACCAGCCTGGAGAGTGTCTTATCTGATCACTCCCTATTTCTATAACAATGTTTTCCTCAAGCCTCCTTTTATAGCCAAATTTTGAGTGACGTCAGAGTGACTACGTGACTGCAAACGGGAGTGCTTGGCGCGCTTTTCTAACAGTTTTTATTAAGGGGGTTCAGTACCAAAAATTAATAACAACTTTTTTCCAAAATAATCGAAGCGTTTGCTTCATTAGTGTTCATAGAATGTTGAAAAAATAATTAAAATTTTTTTTTTTAAATAACAAGCTGTAAAAAAATTTTTTATTAAAAAAACAAGGCTTCATTATTTCACACCTACACGTATTATTCATTTACCCATAAAATTCTGCTTTTGCAATTGTAAAGTAAACATTTGATCTTCTGATTCAACATTAGATTTTTTGTTTTAAACTTTCAACTTTTGGTAATAAAAGGCTTGAAATTTGCCGTAAAACACGAACTTTTCTCTTACTCCTGTAAGACACATTTTTTTATAATGACACAAAAATCGTAAGTTAAAGCATCTAGTACTTTATTTTTTATAATTTAGTAACAAAAAAAAAATTTTTTTAGATATATTAACAAAATTGGAACTGAAAAACTGTGGATAATGCTTTAGGTTACCGCCCAATATTTGGTAACGCCTTGTTCTGTTGTTAGATCAAGGCCATGACCGCCCTACTTGCTAAATGTTTTGAAAACAAAACATAACAATTCTGGGAAAAAGAAAATGGAGTTAGAAGCTTATATTCAATATCTTGAATATTTTTTCACCAAACTTGAATTTAACAAAATGTATTTTATCACAAACGGAACACTGATTTTTAACTTTTATTACAAATTGGTGATTAGGTAATTTTCCAAACTCTTGCACTCTGTAATTTTATTACACTCAACCAAACTGTAGCATGAATATAAAAAAGTGTACACTGATCCAATAATTAAGTTATTACGATTGGTCTAAAGAACTAAGGTACATTTTGTTTAACTTTAACTGAATTTATAAACATCGATTTAATGCACAGATTCTTTTCTGCAGGATTGGCTTTTAGAGCTTCCATTCTTTATTTTTATAATCTTACACGTATTTATATTTACCAAATAAATAAATAATAACTACTATAAATTATAAATAACTACTATAATTCTTTATAAATTATAAATCAGAAAATGTAAAATGGAAAGAACTAAATTAATAAATTATGACCACATTGTTTAATGTAAAGAATAAAGATAAAATTTGTTTTTTTAATCAAATGTCAAAGTTTTTAGGAAAACATTACAGAAATTTTCGTAATATTTTCTAATAAATTTTACCCAAAAAAGAGCAAGTTCTTTTATGTAGAGTAAACCAAAATTAGTGTTATTTCTTGTCAAATTTTACATCGATTCTTACCTATAGGGATATTACAAAACAAAAGAAACATCGCTTTTAAAAATATAAGCTACAAAATATAAGTAAAAACATAGTTGGTAGATATATGGTTTATAATGTTTTATTAAATATAGTAGTTACAATTAAATTAAATTACGGTAATTGAAAACTAACGTAATAACAAAAATTCATAATAATCGGTTTTTTTTTCTGTAAAACATCCAATTTTTACTGAAACTGTTTACAGTAACTCATATTAATTAATTTGTCAACTTTTTTGTACGGTTGGGATAAATAGGTTGGGAAAAACTGACTTTTTCTTAAAAATTTGAGTGAGAGTGAGCATGGGAAAAAAACTGAATACATAATCTTACATTCAATATATGCAATTTTTAATAATAAAACTTTATAGCAATATATAATAACATAATAGGAAGAGAAAAAATAACAAATAGGAATATTGAATAGAAAATTTGAATGCAATATTGTGAATGCATTTCTGTGTTTTATATGAATAAAAGTGGCAAAGTGCATTGTTTTATTATAAACTTGGGCTTTGATACAATAATCTAATTTTAAACCGTTAAAAAAAAATACGGATGTGTCGTTATTACAATTTTTTTCGCATGAATCGCAGTAAAAATTCAAGAAAAAACAAAGTCCTTGTCTTTTTTCATAAACTAATTGCATTTTGCCCATAGTACATTTGTGGGAATGATTTATGATTTTTTCATACTGACTAAGTACATGAGCTAAATCTACAATTCTTCTTCCAACGATTATGTCCGAAAGAGTACGTACTTTTGTCTCTTTGTCCACTTCTATTTCTAAAGAAGATAAATCTTCTGCATCACCATCAATAAGCCAATTGAATTTTTGGTTGGCTCTAATAAATAGTGTCGGTTATTAAACAAAAAATACTAACATTTTATTATTCTTCAATACAACATACAACTCCATTTATACGAAGATAACATCATTTGTTTACGAACAACTGAATCAAAATTATGTATTTTAACCAAGGAGGTTAGATAGGACGGAGAGAGTACAAGTTGAAAAAAATGGACTTGCCGCCTTCACTGCGCAAAGCTATAAACTGGTACTGAAAGCAGGCGCATCACGAGGTTGAAGTCAGTAGCGTCACACAATGTAGTCTAAAAAGTTTAAACAAAGGATAAAAACACAACAAAACGACAACAACAATAACAAAAAATATTAACAATCAATTCACACAGACCAAAAAAAATCAGTAAAAATAACAAAACAACGTTTGTTTGTAAACAACCAAACTAAAACTATAGCATTCTGCGTCAGCTACGCCACTGTGCGAAACCAGACACAGCCAAACAGGATCTGTCGATTCTGCGCTTCATTTGAAACCTGTCATAAACTGGTACCAAGCTGGTACCAAACTGTTTACACGGGAAGTATAGGGCGTACTCTCTCCTTTCTATCTAACCTCCTTGATTTACACCTATAGTTTGGTGGAAAGAATGATATTGCGTCCATTGTCAACGATGTCTGACGTCACTCAGAGATGGGATTTTGTTTTTTTTTATTGGTAAATATAAAAAATGTCACTTAGAGACGAAAAAGAGCGGCTTTGTCAATGTGCACAATATTATATTGTGTAACAGTTATTCTACTATGACCTTGTAGTGACTATACGAAAAAATACATAAAAATGTATAACATTAAGCCCGTGGACCGAAAAGATATTAAAATGACCGTTGTCTTGCAACACGAGCATAATATCATAGAAAAACTCGGTTACTTTTGAGAATCAACTGGCACAGAATTATTTAACAAAAGTTTGGAGTTTTACGTTTATGCTTTCAGTTTGTGCGTAAAACGTTGTAGATACCTGAATTTTGTTTTCTTTTTAATAACCAATTGTTTAAAAGATTGGTTCTCCCATTCATAAAAATAACAAATGGAAATCTCACTTTATTAAGTTGCTAGCAAGTAGCACTCAACATTGTTAAGATTTATACATTTTCTACTACAAATATGTTACACTAATGCAGTTAAAACATTACGGAAACTTTATACAATTTGCGGTAAAAAAAGTGGACATCACACTTTGTCACTGACTTTAAAGAAGTGTGTAAATCAACCATTAATTTTTGTCTTATTTATGCACAATTAAAATAATATCTTTTTTGATTACAATCTATACTAACAAATAATCAATCGGTTACAATCAATAACTAACCTCAAAAGTTACAAGAAAAGATGGTTTACGCTTTTTTAGTTGTCAGTCAAGATCTGACGTCGGTTTTTTTGCAAATTGTAGTTGCTGCAACAGTAGCTAATGGAGTAACATGTATTATGTTGATCATAATTACTCATTGAAATAATTGGGTTCAACTGTATTTCGGTGATTTTACAAAATACCTGGGTGCAGGTGAGTGTGTCCTTTTTGAAGAAGTACTTGCTCTTTTTAAATTTAAAGAAGTACTAAATTGAAGAAACACAAGTTTCCTGCATTTTAAAGTCACTAAAATAAGAATTAATTTGAGAATTTATATTTTTAATAATTGTTACTTTATTAAATTATAAACAGTGGCCAAGCTTGCATGTTACTAACGAATGGCGTTTCTCAATCTCACGAACAGGTACAGTATTTTAACCTTTTTGATCTAAAAAACTTTGATTTGAATTAGAATTTAATATCTCTTAAACATAAACTTAAAACAAAACATTTTTTTATTTCTCTAAAAATTACTTCATTTAGAAATATTTTAGTCTTTTAAATGGGGTAATTCAAAAAACTGGAGCAAAATTTTAATCTGATATACAACACTACCTATGATAAAAATCTGCAATAAATTTTTTGCCTTATCTCAAATAATAACAAAATAACGGACATGTTTCCCTTTCAAAGTGACCTTATCGGTCATTTGTATACATAGAAAATTAAAAACCTTTCAATTGAAGGGACACTCTACTCCTCTTGCTATCTAGCATTTTTGAGATGGGGGTTGCTGAGGCTAGGAGGTTAGGGCGACAAGATTGAGTTTAGTCTTACAAGTTGGGGGGGGAGGGGGGTTTCTTTTAATTGAAAATTAACTTATCTCAAATTTTTGCAACAAATTATCAACAACAAGGTTATATAGGGTGCTTTATTTAAATGCGACATACTGTATCTAAAATATATATACGTAAATAATTTTAAAAAATTACTGCACCAACGCCTAACCACTGGATATAATTAACAAAATGACTGTGAGCTGTGAGAGCAATATACTCATTGCTGACATTGCTAATAGTCAGGTACAGAAAGTCCTGGTGTTATAGTAGCTGATGCACTTTCAATAAATTCTCTGTTTTCATTTCTATTAATTGATTAAAAAATGTAAACAATAAAAATGATCAAATAATATGTAGCTTGTCTTATTCTTTTTTTTTTTTAATTTTGAATCTGAGAAGTTCGTTTCGAATTCTTTCTTAATCGTGAAAAGCATTTTCTGGCTTTCGGCATGATTATTACCTCACACCTTAGACGCAAGCACAATAAATGCCTAAAATGTTTTTATACAATTTCATCGAAATTCGCTTGGTTTAGATTCTAAGTAAAAGAGTTTTTAGAGTGGGGTAGTCAAAACAATCGCAAATGTGCGACGAATCCGCTCACCTAAGTGTTGCTAATATTTCACGCGATTAATGTCGAGTTCTTTATGTGACTCTCTCTATCGTCCAACCGGTAGGCGGTACAAGCAAAAATATTCTATTTGAAACTACTAGCGCCCCTATAGCGGATTTAGTTTGCGTAACTAACTACCGAACTTCCTTAAATTATTGGTGTTGCTACAAGTGTTTACGTGTCTATTAGCAGAAAAGTTTAAAGCATTAGCTTTTTCTCACAGTTTTTCAGATGGTGTTGCCAGGGGTGTTTACGTGACTCTTAACAGAGATGGGTGCCGCGTTTTCTAACAATTTTTTCAAAAATTTTATTTATTGGCGATTATTCGAGATCCGCAAGAGGGCGCTTAAACTCACAAAATGCAGTTGTAGCAGTAAACAACAAATGTGTTGCGTGTAGGTCTTGCCTGTTTTGTGCATAATTTAGTATCGTAGTCTTAGTGACAATTATTCTAAAAATTGATATTAGTGCAGCTAGTGAACTACCACAGCTACCATGTAACAGACACATAAAAAAAAATCCACCAAGTCTAGAAAATTTTGTTCGGTCCCACAGTGCTCTTCAAATTGCACAAAAACATTTTCCTGCACACATTCCCCGTCAGTTATTCAAAACTTTGTAAGCAATGACAACACCAGTTAAAATTAAAAAAAAATATAACCAAATTTTTTTTTTAAGTTTGAAAAAAATGCCTACTTATGATTTGCTTATTTTAGGATTAATAAAAGAAGAGGAAATGAAATTATTTTGAATTTCCCAGAACAACAAAATCAAGATGTATTTAAACAAAATGTAGATATTAGAAATGAAGAGACAACAAAGGTAAAATCTTCAACTTGTATTTCAAGGTCAGCATCTATACAAGCCTATGTCTAACAAAAATATACTTTCACAGAAGATAAGACCACCCAAACAAACTTTAATCATTTTTCTCTTCCTGAACTGCTAAAAAACTGAACAGTTTTACAGGTAATTTTGTTCCCAAGAAAAAAATAGACATATAAAATTGAATTTTGCAGGTATTAATCGTGATACCCTAAATAAGTCACCTTTAATGTTGTACCTATGTTATTTTTACCAGAAAACGGTGGGACCATTATGTGGCCCCTCTGCTTTTCGGCGAACAGCTACGTGTAGATTGTAAGGTTAAATATTTGGGGGTTATTTTAGACTCCCGTTTGACCTGGAAATCACACGTAGAAGAAAAGATGCAAACAGCTACCAGCATGCTCTGGACGTGCAGAAGAGCTGTTGGCAGAATCTGGGGTCTTACACCCCTCGTTATGCTTTGGCTCTATAACTATGTTGTCAGACCAATGATCACGTACGGCTCCCTTGTCTGGTGAACCATATCGAGTGCGTCCTGGGCCAAAAAGAGTTTGGCACGGGTCCAGCGTTTCGCCTGCTTGACAATTATAAGGGCCTTCCGAACTACACCGACCGCAGCCATGGAGCTCATTGTGGGGATTCGGCCACTTCATTTTGTTGTGAAAAAGTCTGCTGCAATGGGTTTCCTACGGCTTCGCGGTACAAATCGGTATAAAACAGCAACCGGAAAGAGTCATCGGACAATATCCACTAGGATGTTAAATTTGGACCCCATTTTTGAAATGGGGGACGACAGTGTGACCCCCAGGATTGCTACAAATCACAAGTATCTTGTGAACATTCCACCACTTGACAACTGGTGTAAAAAAACAAGCAGCTTTAGAACGGGGGACTGGCTCGTCTGCTTTACTGAAGGGTCGGTTCACCCCAATGGAGCGGGCTCAGGAATATCTATATGTGGGCTCGGTGTTAAAATTTCAATACCTTTGGGCAAACATGTTGACGTTTTTCAAGCGGAAATCTTCGCTTTGCTCGCTTTTGTGACTGAGTGCGTGCAGAGAGCTTTGTCAAATAGGCTAATCTGCATTTGCACCGACAGTCAGGTTTCGCTGCAGGCCTTGCAATCGTGCAGGTACTTATCGAGGCTTGTCTGGGAATGTCACAACAGATTACAGGAACTGGCGGAGTGCAACAAAAAGGTTGTACATTGCTGGGTACCAGGACACTGTGGTCTAACGGGTAACGAGAGGGCTAACGTTCTGGCTCGAGAGGGTTTACAAATGGACTTTATCGGGGCAGAGCCGGCTCTTGGCGTTAATAAAAGACGACAAAAAGACACACTTTATAAGTGGATAGAATTTCGCCATCTCTCTGAATGGTAGTTTCAAGATGGCATGCGGCAATCCCCGCTTTTTTTTTTAAATTTGTTTGTATCCAAAACTTTTTGACTAGTGGATAATAACTTTTCACCAGATTTGCTTTCTTTCCACACTTTTCAGTCTACCAATGGGACAGTTATTGAGTCCATATTGGTTCATTTTATAACTTTTTGGTTTTAATGGTTTTCCTAGCTTCCTCTTCTTGTAAGCGTTGAGCGTCAAATAACAAAACAAAAATTCATTAACAACTAACTTTACGCACTACTTTGTGTTGACAAGAATAATAATAGTCCTGACCGAGTCATTTATCCTTATTGCACATAACCGAGCACTTAACCCTGACTGGGATGTGGCTGTTTACACCAGGGTTGGGTAACTACAATTTGATACGTTTGCTACTCGTTAACTATTAAAAACCGTTTTTGTTATAAAAATTATAAAATTTTTATTAAACAACTTCACTTGATTAATAACAACTGAAGTGCACTGAATTATCTACAAACTACAACACAAAAACTTTACAAGACGGTTTTAATTTTTGTTAGTTAACAACCTGTAGTAAAATGGTATAATATGATCTGATCGTCGTACTGCACGTGAGGTTTTCGTCCCGCTTGAGCTTGCATTTTAAATTTTTGACGGTTTGCTGTGTCATTTATTGTATAAGATGTTATGTGCTTTGACAGTAATGATAGATAACTTCGTGATGGATCTCCTTAGAGTAGGTGTGTAGAATAAAATGTAGCAAGCACCCAAAAGCACCAAACAATTTCACTATGCACGACGCACGTTTCGACAACAAAGTTGTCATCCTCAGGTGGGGAATTAAACTATCATTACTAGTATTTTAGTAATGATATCTAATAACTCTAATGTCATAAAACAACCAATCAAAACAGTTTGCTATATTTTACTACGTCTACTACATTTATTACGTTTGCTAGTGTAGCAAACAAAGCAAATTTTTCGGTTATTTACCCAACCCAGGTGCCCTACGTAACTTTATTTTATTTTCCAACAGGAAAACCCATTTACAGGAACTATAAAATAAAAGCTAAAGTTACCAACAATAATAATCAAACATATACAAGTTTAAATACTATAATACAATACCAAAACTATAATATTAATATAAATTAAAAAGAATCAATTGCACAATTTAAAATACATTTTATTGAGTCATGGTTTAGATCACAGGTACTACTCAATTTGTTACATAGCGAATACATGAGTGAAATGGGAGACCTAATCCCTACAATTGACCGACTAGCAGTTGTATAAAAGGTATTACGCGGCTGACGACAATTAAACGGGACATTGAAACATAGACGGCCTAAGAGATAGCTGCAGTCAATCTGGTTGTGAGTTAAATTATATATATATACAATAGCTCTTCAGGCCCTCGGGCCCATGGCTTCAATTTTTTCGATAATTTTTCTCCAGTTTTTTCTGTTCTTGCTCCCTTCCATCCAGTCCCGGACTCCTACTCCCTTTAGATCGTCTTTTACCATCTCCAACCATCTCTTTTTCGGTCTCCCTCTTTTTCTTTTGCTTCCTTTTCCTCCCAGTAGCGCTTTTTTTGTATGCCTATGCGACGCCATCCTCCCTACGTGACCTAACCACCGCACTCTTTGACCCTTTACCTTTTGGGTTATGCTTGGGTATCCATATATGTCCATTACTTCTTTATTTGTTCTTCTTCTCCAGTTGCCTTCCTTATCTTTCACTCCCCCAAACACCGTTCTTAGTGCTTTTCTCTCCCACCTTTCCAACTTTTCCGAGGTGCTTTGGGTCATGATCCACATTTCACATCCATATAGCTCTGCTGGCTGGATTACAGTTCTATATATTCTAATTTTTGTTTTTCTCGACACTATTTTGCTTCTCAACACCGTGTTTAATGCCCCTAACGCTTTCGTTCCTTTAGTTAGTCTCTTTTCTATTTCCATTATTTCATCACTAGTTCCATTTACCGTAACCCCTAGATACTCATATCTGTCTACTCTTTGAAAGCAATACTTTCTGCCATTTTGTCCTATCACTTCCAGGTCTCCTTGTACTTCTCTTTCGTTTGTTCCCATATACTTTGTCTTGCTTTCATTTACCTCCAGTCCATACCTTCTCGCACTCTCTTCCAGATTTTTAAACATTTCCTTTATCACCTTTGTGGTTCTTGCGATTATTGCCACATCGTCCGCATACGCAATCACCTGCTGCTTACTATAATATATTACGTTCTCTATTCTTATTCGGCTTTCTCTCATGATTTTTTCCAATACCAAATTGAACAGAACTGTTGATAGCGGATCGCCCTGTTTTAACCCCTTTCGAACTGGGAACTTTTCTGTCACGCTTCCATCCACTACCACCTTGCCCGTCGAGCCTTCTAACGTCATTTTTATTAATCTGGTCAACTTATTTGGTATTCCTAGGTTGTTTATTGCCTGGTACATCATTGTTCGATCGATTGTATCATAGGCCCTTTTAAAGTCTATAAACAACATATGTAGGGGCAGCTTTTGTTCATAACTATTATGCTGTATCATTTTCAGACTAAAAATTTGGTCGATCGTTGATTTCCCTACCTTGAAACCTCCTTGATATTCTCCCACCACTTCTTCAGCATATTCACTTAATCTCTTGCGTATCATCATTGCTAATATTTTATATGTAACGTCGAGTAGGGATATTCCACGATAGTTTTCACACATAGTAGCATCTCCTTTTTTGAGTATTGGACATATAAGGCCAATTTTCCATTTTTCTCCGTTCAACTTCTTATTATTATTTCTGTTATTTTATCTCGTAACCTCTTCCCCCCATTTTTAATTATTTCGCTAGTTATTCCATTTTCCCCTGGACTCTTATAATTCTTCAATTTTTTTATTATTTCTTCTATCTCTTCCTTTCTCGGTTCCTCTACCGCTCCTCTTTCTTTTATGCTTCTTTCATTTTCTAGTCTACTCTCATGCATTTCGTTTCCACCTTCATTCAATAATTCTTGGAAGTACTCCACCCATCTTCCTTTTTTCTCTGTCAACTCCTTCAACATCTCACCTTCCTTACTTCTACAATACCCTGCTCTTTCTTTCTTAGTTGCATTTTGCTTTAGTTCTTGGTAAAAATTTCTTATTTCTTTATTAACCATTCGGTCTTCTACCTTTCTTACTCTTCCTTCCCAGTATTCACGTTTTTTCTTTCTGCATACTTGTTTAGCAATCCTCCTTTCCTTCTTATATCTTTCTTTACTTCTTTCTGTATTCTTCATTGCTTCTATTCTTGCCTTATTTCTCTTTCTCAACGCATTTTCACACTCTTCATTAGACCAGTCTTTGTCTGTTTTTCTTCTTGGCTTCACTTGAAACCATTTGTCTGCACTTTCTCTCAGTGCTTTTTCAATCTTCGCCCACTCTACCTCTACACTTTCCGTTTCCTCAAGCTCTCCCAAGCTTTTTTCTACATCCTCTTCAAACTTCTCTTTCAATTCCCTCGTTCTTATTTTCTTTTCATTATATTTTTTCAGTCTGTTTACCTTCTCCATCTTCCTTCTTGGTATCTCTTGCCTGACTTTAGTAATTACTAACGAATGATCTGAATTCGAATCTGCCCCTCTATAGCTTCTCACATTTGTCACTGCCTTTATATTTCTTTCATCCACAAGTACATGATCTATTTGGTTATAGGTTTTCCCATCTGGAGAGACCCACGTGCCTTTGTAAATATCTTTTCTATCGAAGTATGTACTCATTATTCTGAACCTATTTTCCGTCGCAAACTCTATCAACATCTTCCCATTCTCGTTCGACTTATTATGCTTACTTTTCCCCCCTGTTATCTTCTGGTGTTCGGGCTCTCTCCCTACCTTAGCGTTCCAATCCCCTACAATTAACTTTAGATCATACTTCGGCATCTTTTCTATTTCCTGTTCGATTTTTTGGTAATATTCTTGTTTCCTTTCGATATCCTTTTCTTCTGAAGGTGCGTGGACATTGACTATAGATATTCCTCGATATTTCCCTTTAATGCGTAGATAACACATTCTTTCCGACAAAGCTTTAAAATTTATAACTGCTTCCGACACTCTTTGGGACACTAAAAATCCCACCCCCAACATTCTATTTTCGCCACCGCTATTAAATGGCGTGTATTCTTTACAACTTGTAGCGCTCTCACCCTTCAATTTAGTTTCCTGTAAGGCCAGTATGTTTATTTCATACCGTTCTATGATCATTATTAAATTTCTGATAGCTCCTTCTTCATATATACTTCTAACGTTCCATGTTCCTACTTTCATTTGCTTTTCATTCCAGTTTACTTTTTTTGTCTTCATTTTTTTTATCCCTTCGCTTTTATTCCAAACCGTTTTTTCCAGATTCATTGCCGTTTTCGTCACCCATTTCTCTTTCTTATCCGTATTTTCGCTGATCAGTTTTTTGGGGGCCTATTTATAGATTTCTCTATTGCTTGAACCGGAAGTAGCTTTTTCCTTTCCATATTCCATTTCCATACTTCTCCCTCAATCTCCAGTTTGTGGTATCTTATTTTCACTTGTTTTCCAACTTTCCTGGCTTCATCTGCTGCATTCCTTATGGTTTTCCTCATTTCTCTCTCTTCCTGTGTTAGGTCGTGGTTTATAAATATCTTCTAGTCCTTTAAATTTTTTAATTTGTTTTTATTCTCCATTACCTTGTCCTTATCTTCTTTTGTTTCCATCATTACTAAGCACATGTCTTTTCCCACTTTTGCAGTCTCCTTTATTTGTACATCCACGCCTAAATTGTTCTTCATAAATTTTTCCATTTCCTCTTTTCCACTCCCTGAAGCCATTTTTCCTATTTCCAGTCCATATACCAACACATTATTTTGCCGCTTTTCTCTTTCCATACGTTCTACTTTTACACCTATCTCCCTCAAACCTTTTTTTATTTGCTCATTTTCTTTTTTTATATTTTCATTCTCTGTCCTTAGTATTTTATTTTCCTCTCTTAGACTTTTTAACTCCTCACGAGTTTCTCTTTGTTCCTCCCTTAGACAGCGAACCTCTTCTGTCACGTTCCTCATCATCCTTATTATCGTGTCAAATTTTTCTTCTTCATTTTGCTCTTTCTTAACCGGTGTTCTCGATGTTTTCTTACTTTTTTGGAAGAGCTCTCCCTCGGCCTTCCTTTTATTGCTATTATCGTCTGTACTTCCGTCACTTTCCATTATTTTTAGTCTGTATTAAATTTTACTCCACCCCTGGCTTTTGTATTACTAGTTGCGTATTTTTGACAGCTCGCGCCGCGCTAAGAACATCACCCGAATCGACTTCTCGGAGGTTATGTTCTTCTGGCGCTACTTTTCTCACCTCTCTTACACCTTTCGTTTACTCTTTTGCTACCCACTTTTCCTTCTCTCTTTCCTGCTTTGAATAACACCGCTTGGAAACACACCTGCTTGATACTACCCAAATTTTGAGTGTTGTTTCGGAGCACAGTTTCCCGCGATATCTATCCTTTGTTAGCCAGGACCGGACTTAAAAATTATACTAACAACTTAATGCATAAATTGAAATCTTTCTTAAAGTAATAAAAATAATCATGTCGTTAAAAAAGTTGATAAAATCACATAAAACAGAAATAAAAATTGTCGTCTAAATCAAAAAATATAAAATAAAAAATTGAATACACCCACCGGTGAAGCAAATTCCTGAATCCTGAATTCCTGAAGCATAAATATGCAAATTGCTCTATGCAATTAAACGTTTGAACAACAGACTTCTCAATAACTAACTCAATGCATCATATAACCTGAAGGTTTTTTTTATGAAACATTTATCAATTCCTACAATCGCTTGTTTTAAGAATTTCTAAACTAATGATGATCGGTAGATGAATTTTAATGGAAGCAAGTTAAATCAGAAGAGAAGAAAAAACGAGTCAAAATGTCATTCGACTTTCAAAAATTTCTTGCAAATAAATCTTACTTATCTGCATTAAAGTGTCAAAAGCTATCATGTTCTGGTTTCGTGAGTTTAATGTGATCGTAAAAACTCTGATATAATGATCCGACCTTTCGATTTTTTCATTTTGTCATCCGAAATGCTCATAAATATCGTTGTGGATGCAACAATGGTGTGATTAGTGACTCCTGGAGGCACGTACTTGACGCTTCATTGTAAGATCTTGAGGTGATCATGTAGAGAATGGAATGCAACGGCTACCACTCGAACGTAAAAATCCGAACGATAATAATTCACTTTGCCCACAATAATGCAGAAATTTTAATGCATAGCAAATCCGTCGAGTTTCTAAGAAAGTAAAATTGAATGTAATTAATAGAACACCTTGATCAATTTCTCTTTCAGGATAGACACCGTCCACTAAAAATCTACTTTTCAATCTGTAAGATATAGGTATTGTAGATAGGATACCAAATCAACGATCCGTATTCTAATCTAGACCGTACTAAAGCGTAAAATAAAATAGTCAATGGCCGAACGTTAGAAAAAATTTTGCAGTTTCTATATATGAAACCATACAATCTATAAGCTTTACATATAATATCAGCAATATAGTCGTTAAAAGTAAGTTCTGCGTCGAAGATAATGCCCAGGTCTTTAACAGTAAGGGCTCGGTTTAAATCAATGATGCTATGTTGTAAGAGAATTCGATTGGATGGTGCTTTTTCGTGAAAGATATCACATTGCATTTAGACAGATTTAGTTGCAGATGATTTCTCTTACACCAGTTATACAGTGCGTCGAGATTGCTTTGCAGAGTTCTACAGTCGTCGATAGAATTAATTTCCAAGTACAATTTTAGGTCGTCGGCAAATAACAACTTATGACAAGAGTTCAACGAAAGAGAAATATCGTTTATGAAAAGAAGAAACAGAAGGGGACCAAGGTTTGACCCTTGTTGGACTCCGGAAGTTGGAGTGTATATCAGAAAGGTAATTGCGATATTTAACCTGTTGTTTTCTGTCGAAAAGATATGATTGCATTAACGAAAGCAAAGAACCAGAAAAACCGAAGCTATCAAGTTTATTTAAAAGTATATGATGATCCATATGATCGAATGCTTTTTGGAAATCCGTATAAATGGCGTCTACTTGTTTTCGTTTGTCAAGACCATCTGCAATGTACGGTGTAAAACAGGCTAAATTTATAATCGTGGATGGTTTTGTCATGAGACCATGCTGACAGGGAGAGATATAATTATTAACGCAAGAATAAATATGAGTGTAAATAATCGATTCAAATACTTTTGAAAAATTACACAAAATAGAAATAGGTCGATAGTTCTGTATTACGTTAGGATTACCATTTTTGAGTATTGGGCAAACTTGCGCGACCTTCCAAATTGTTGGAAAAGTAGAAGATTTCAGTGTTAAATTGAAAATATGATAAAGAGGTTTTACAAAAACGTACGCACAGTCTTTAAGTAAAAAACCTGGAATACTCACACAGGCCGATGTTAGGGTAGCTTTTACATGTTTCAGTTCCGTTACAATTAGAACATGAATTTGGTATATATACGCTCTTAAAAAATTCAGCAATACGCTCTTAAAAAATTCAGCAAAGTGATTCACTATACTACTGGGGTTAGAAACTGCTTCCCCATTTACCAACATAGTGCCTGGGATGCGGGACTTGTTTTTCTTTGACCGAACAAATGTCCAAAACTTTTTCGGATCTTCAGAGATAGTTGATTCCATTGATGAAAAATAATTAGAATATGCTTTTTCAATAAGTTGCTTGGTTCTTGATCGCAAAATTTTAAATTGTTCATACGAATTCTGACAATGAAATTTACGAAATCTTTTTAAAAAAGCCGACTTTTTGCGAAGACAATTGATGATTTCCATATCGTACCAAGGAGGAAAATTAGAATTTTTCTTATTTCTAAGAGATATTTTTGGAACACACAGATCGAAAACTTGCTGTAGGGTTTTGTACAAAATATCGCAGGATAAGTTTACGTCGTTTGTTTTTTCCAAATCTGACCAGTCAATGTTGAGTAATAGTTCATATAGACGAGGAAAATCTGCCTTTTTGAAATTATAGGAAAGTACCTTGTCATTAAAAGAAAACGTATCTGGTTTATGGAATTGAGCTTTAAAGTAGAATTTAAGTGTAGGATGAAAACTATCTTCAGGAACGAGAGAAATATCTGATTTGTCTACCGGACAAAGAAACTTAGCAAACAGAAGATCCAGCATGCTATTGTGATTATTAAATATTGTATTGTATTGTTTAAGATTATGAAATGATACGAAGTTTCTAAGTGAAAAAACAAAATTGTTATTTAGATTACTACTATACTGAGGTGTATTAAAGTGTCACCTATAAAAATTATATTCTCTTGGTGCAATTTAATTAAGCCGTTAAGAAGATCGAGAAAAGTGTCGTAGTCGTTGAAAGTCGTTGAACGATGTGGCGGGAGGAATATAGACAGCAAAAATATAAAAGTGTTGATACATAGTAGTGCTTAATTTAATAGCTACCACATCAATTATTGGAACCGCTTCCATAATATTAGACACATCAATTTTTTGACAAGAAAAATTGCCATTCACAGCAATTAAAATACCACCGCCTCTAGAGTTGCCTAAAACTTGATGATTCCGGTCCTGGCGATAAATATGAAAGTTATTAGAAAATAGTTTATTGTCAAAAATACTAGAATCTAACCAAGTTTCTGTTAAAATAATCAAATCAAATTTCTCGGAAATAGGTAGATAAAAAATTGTTGGAGAATTCGGAGGTTTTTGACCTTAAACCCCTTACGTTTTGGTAAAGACATTGAATCGTAGTTCTAGAACAATTAGCAACAGATGGTGCGGTTGTTGCGGTGCTTTCCGAAAAAACACTGAATTATTAACATTTGATGTAGAAGGAATAGTTATTGATGCAACAGGAGAAAAACGGTTCTTCTCTGTAGTAAATCTTCTTGGTTTAATATTTAAAATTCTAATATTATTTCCTTTAATGATATCTAACGCATTTTTTATTATTGTTCTTTTAGATGCATTATTAAGAGGAATGTCGTCTGTTAAAAATTGTTTTAACAATAATTCATTAACGTCTAAGTAATTCGATTATTGTGCGCTGCTAAATCGTGTATACTGTTGTTGAACTGAAATACGAATTTATTTAAAATGGGACGGTTGGCAAAATTAGGGCAGCCTACAAGAATTGTGTTGGTATTTTTGAAAGTGTCAACAATAGATTTCCCTCAGTAATCTGCAGCATTAAGAAACTTTTGAACAAGAACTAGAGAAGATGTAATTTCTTATCGGATAACCGCCTAAACTTTAACATCTACAGTACGAGTTTTACGTGCTGCTGAATAGAAAACTAAAAATTTCGTCTTTCACCACGTCGTCTTCCGACTCTTTGGCGTCTATCGTAATGGCCCAATGTATATGAATTTAAATTTAGAAAGTGTTACTTATAAGTTACAAGCTTTTGTATTGAGAAACTCACTAGAAAACAATATTTTACATCTTTAAAAAACTAAATAATAAAGTAATGGATAATTTTTAAAAATTAAAAACATAAATAAATAGGTTCAAATGTTTTATTTGAGTGAAATTTTATGACTTACAAATTTTACAATTTAACAAAATAACGTGTCGTGTTTAAATTTCGTATGGAGGAACTCCTATAATATTTCCTCTAGAATTAAAAAAGTAAGCATTTTTATAATTGTTAAGAATAAATTACCTAGGTCCGTAATTGCAAACATAAAGCTTTGTATACGCAGATTGAGGAGTTGGTTGGTAATGAATATAGCCGCAACCTACATATTGAGTGTCTGCCCAAATAACCTAAAATATATTATATTAAGTATCAAGAACGATAAGAAAATTTTACAGATAGAAGACATTTATTATCTGAGATAAATAAAATGTTGTTAACGTTTGTAATGCTTTTGTCAGTTTGTGTGCAATTAATTTACATTAAAAGAAATATTTAATTAATTTTGAATAAATTTACTTTTTGTACTAGAACGGTAAGTAATGCTTTGATTTTGTTGTCAACAAGTGAACAAAATTCTTACCGATAAGTTTGCGTTTTTTGAAAAAGACTAGCTAAACAATAAAACAGAATTTAATTGCACAAAAAATATTTAACATATATTAGAATAAATTAATTTTGAAATTATACCTGTGTATAATGTCCAGCGCCTGAAATATCCGGATATTTAAATCTTGGATATTCATTTATCCACCACTGAACAACTTCATCAAATTTTGAGCCTATTACTTTTCCTTGAGTAGTCCAAAATGCTATATTTTGGCCGACACTAAAGCGACCTAAAACTTCTAAATTAAGCAACAAACAATTTTTTTTATGTATTTTACCATCTTTTACAGGAACATGTTGGTAAATACAGGTATCGGCAATTTTTTGAGCTTCTAAGGCTAAACGATCATCCCAACTCTAAAAAAACATTAAAAAAAGAAAAGATTTACATATAATGACACTTACCACCATTTTGATATTTTTCCCTTTTGGTTGTCCTGGTAGTTGCCCTGATAGAATTAGATATATATACAAGTTGTGTTTGTATAGAATTGCTTGCTTTTCTTCATTACTAACAACACCCCTTTCTATTTTTTTATTAAAAAAAATATTTTTAAATATTGGTTGCAAAACTTACCTATATTTGTCCACAATTTGCTTTACAGCCTATAATACTTAAACAAGAAATTGTAAAAACAATTAAAGCAATTTTAGCCATCTTTTTTTCTTACTAGAATACAAAAAAAATTATTTCTGATTAATCTTGGTTGAGATCAGTCTTTTATATAAAAAAATTTAGATAAATTTAGAAAAGTACTACGTAAAAATTTTAGTTATCTACTTAACACTATTTAATAAAAATATTAATCTGAAATAAGTGCAATAAATAAATAAATGATTGGTAAACATTAAAATATATAGATAAAAAGGTGTCAACAAGAAGTTTAAGCTGAAACATTAAAAGTAAATAAACTTAATAACTAAAGTTAATAAATAATAAAATAATAAATAAAGTTAATAAACTAAAGAAGAAAATTTTTTAATTCTGCTCTGGTGCCGTTGAACGAAGAGATAACTTTATTATCATATCTAAATTTAAAACAAATATGCTTTGAAGAAGTGGAAAGTTTAACAAATTTTTGTCTTTAATTTTTTTGTGTTGTAAATTAGTTTAAAATTATTTATTACTGTAGAAAATTTTTATCTGAAAATAAAAACGTGCACTTTTTTTAAAAAATATTTTTTTGCTGTTTTTTATTTTATAGCTAGATTCTTTTGCTTGTTTGGCCTTAGGCAATATAAAAACATTACATACTTGATCTGACAACAAAAACGTTTTTAATTTTTTACGATTACAAACACAATGATAGTAAGAATCTAGTGGCTCTAACAGATGGACAAGTACCTTCTTACCATTTGTTTTAATGTTACAATATTAACATACTTAATGATAAAAATAAAGTAACAAATTAATTAAAATAATTTTAAATCATAAACATACTTGCATTAGCTTGCATTAAACATTATTACTTGCATAAAACTGTTAATGTTTCATTATATTAGAAAATGAGAAAAGAAGTTTAATTTAATTTTTAAACGTTTCTGTTATTTAAACCATTACGAATAAAACTACTACATAGCGAACTGAATTATACAAAATTTAATCTCTACAACTTTTTTTTATAATATTTTTTGTATCTTTTGGTTATTAGAAACACATTTTTAAAAACAACGCAATCGCTGCACAATTTTTAAACTGTTATAATTTTTTTAAATAGTATTTAACCATTAAAATAAAACACTTTAATAGCTTAATTTCAAGTTGAGATAATACCAGTTGTATCTTCGTTTCCATAAAAAATGAAAAGCATTCGAGGGTGTGATTGGTTGTTGTCATGGAAAAGTATTAAAATTTGCGATACTACCGATAGTATCTCAACATGAAATTAGCCCATAATATTTTATTAAAATTTAAAATCTTGTAACTCCTAGGAAGATTGAATAATTCTAATGAACTTGTTTCTTTGTAACTTATTTTTTGAACTATAAGATGTTTAATTATAGAGTCTTTCCTAAAAGTTTCTTGTTTAAATTATACAGGATATCATAGACAAGTACTACAAAAAACGAAAAGATTAGACTGCTCCTATTTTGTTAGCTATTTTTAAAATTATTAAAAAATTAAATAAAATTTATCTAAATTTTTATTTTATTATTTATTATAGTAAAAACCGCGTAAATCAACAAAAGTTTTATTGATTTTTAAGTTATCATAATATTTACATCAATACATTTTATTGCGTTTTTATTTTTTTATAGACGAGGAAGTAATAAATAAATTATTTATTTCCTAATTTGTTGTTATTTGTTTTAATTGATAATTTTTTTACAAATAATTTCTTGCAAAATTTTATTAGCGATTTTTTAGGGCAAATTTATATCTTCGATTTACTACCAATTTAAAGTGTTGGCATATTTAGATTTTGACTGTCAAATTATTGAAATTTCTTATAAAAATTGATTGCGAAATTAAGTTGAATAAAATTGAAACATGAAAAATGAAAGGTAAGAGCGTACCGACTATTGTTTTTTGTTAAATTATTTAAAAAATTTAATTGTACTAAAATACAAGTAACATTTGTTACAACTAAAATCTCATATGTTCCTAAATAAATCACACAGAGGAGAATGAAACAGATAATAGATTTATTTTAACTATATCTGTTTGTAAAAACAAAATTCCAAACATTTTAATAAAAAACTTAATAACTCAATTAAATCAACTCAAATACCTCAAAAAGCTTACAAAGCAACTTGTAAATAACAATTTTAATATCTGCATCTTTAAACAAGTATTTTGCTGTCACATAAATTTTCTTAATAGTAAAATAAATTATTGGTTAAACCCGATTATTAGTTATAACTTTTACTAATTTTCTATCGTTTTGATAGTTCTAAAAAACAGTGCTAAAGCTATTTTTTACATTTGAAATTATTTTACGACGGTCGTAATTTGGATAATACACAGATACGACTGTCACAAAAAAGTCGCAAAATTTATAATTGGTATTAACTACTCAACTTAAAATTGATTGTAACAAAAAAGTATTAAAGCTCCCGGATCGTTAGAAATAGAGCTTACGAAGCTAAAACGCTAATTTTTTGTAGCCATCTTAGTCGATTTGTTCAGGGACTGACTCGCTTTTTTTGAACCTCTCTAATAAATGCTTCCGCAATAGTTTGCTACAATTTGTATGAATTAATATTGCGGCGAGTAATTATATACTTACAAAGTATTAAATTGCATTGTGAACTATCTGAAATGACTAATCAGATTCAAGTCGCAGACAAAAATCTAATTTATTATTACCGTTTCCGGCAATTTGCATTTTAATTTTAAAGATCCAAAATAAAATTTTATTTTTATAAAATTTGATTTTGTTTATATTAGCGTTTATGATTTAAATGCCAGAGATTACATTTGTGAGCGCCCGATCTCTTTGAAGGTTACCTAAAAGTTAATTTGTCGTGGCTATAAGGACGCAATTTTAATTATTTTATATTGATAAAAATATTTATTTTTAAAACTTGTATAGAAGGTTGTGCCATAAAGCATAATTTAAAACACTAAAATGATTTATATTTTAGTGGTTTTAATACAAACCAATTACTCCAGCATCAGCAATAAGATTTGCCAAATATTATAGCTAAATGAATTGAATAAGTAACAATAATTTGGAGTAAATAGACTTCTGCTAAAGCCTGTAATTTATATAGTTTTAATTTATAATTTTGCTTCAATCTATTCGATTTGTATACGCATAATTTGGAACTAAATAAAAACACACAATAGTACAAAGTAAATCCAAAAATAATAAGTTGTTCAAACAGTAAAAAGACTCTGATTTAAAACTTTTTTGACGCGACAAATAATTTATTAAATGTATTGCATTGTAGTTGCAATTTGTGCATTTCAATGACTTTACATAATAAGCTAATTTAAATTTGAGCTTTTTCTAATTTTGTCCTTAACACGTTTTCTATTGTAAACCACATCTCATGCGTATATCATCAACTAGAGCATCACTATCAATCTTTCTAGAGTATTTTTCAGTTTTCTTAAAATGTTAATTTTCGCCCTTTTTTTTGTAAGGCAACTTCAACGATATACTACAATTAGAGGTATTGTCGTTTTCTACAGAAGTTTTTAGAACGTTTTCTGACCTCGGAACATCAACTTCTAACTTTACCAAACGGGAAATTTGCTCGTCTTCTGTAAAATATTCTAAACTGTTTTTGACTTTACGAAATCGATAGTTTGTTACATAATAAAAATATAAAAATATTCTAGAATGTCTAGAATTACCTAGATATTAGGTATATTTTAGGTTTTGAAAGATTTGAAAAGTCTTAATCAGAAAATATATTGTTTTTTGTCGCCTTATTAGTACAGAATGTTCTAGAATATTCCAGATCATTAAGTCGCGTCAGTCGTAGTAAGCTTCATCTCAAACGTAAAGAAATTAAAAACTGTTTTATTTGTCAGTTTGTTAGTCTTTCGATTTGTATAAATCAGCAAAATTTTAGTAGAATGCTCAAGAAACGTAATTTCAATACAAGCCTCATTCCAAAACGACTAGCCGGGAGCATTCTTCCACCCCTTTCTCGATATCCCACTCAACAAAGTTCTACAAGTTCCCAGACTGAGCCCGATATGTCTGTTAAGGAAAAAGACAGTTTCTCTGCTTCTAGTCAGTTGGACCAAAACGACGATGTTATGAAATAAAACTATGCCGAAGCAGTGTCGTTTATCAACTCTTG
Organism: Tribolium confusum; assembly: GCA_029207805.1. Taxonomy (NCBI): domain Eukaryota; kingdom Metazoa; phylum Arthropoda; class Insecta; order Coleoptera; family Tenebrionidae; genus Tribolium; species Tribolium confusum. The sequence goes on along the minus strand of JALGAY010000008.1, from coordinate 20,051,797 downwards.
TCATCAACGGCTTAATACATAAATTAAAAACATATCCAGATAAAACAGAGTTGTTTCTGCTTCCAATGGTAGAAAATTACGTCTCTCTATTCTCCTATCTGATGGGAACAGAAAGTGAAGAAAAAACCGTTTCAGGATCTAACAAACGTTAAACGAAAGGGATTTTTGTAGTGAGAAAAACGACAGAAATGCCTCTAGACCCCATGCTTGGTAACGATGTGATTTTCCTTTATTTTAATCTTGCTTTCAATTTTTTGTAGTAGAAGATTGTAAAAAAAATGACAAAAACGAAGCGACATACTCCAGAGATTTTAGTATATTAAACAACAACTGAAAGATTTTGATAAGCATTTGTTCAATGCCGAGTAATATTGACAGCAGTACATCAAATGAAAGATTGGAACCAGTTTGGTGTAATGGAAGTGAAATGTCGACGCTTTCTGAATCGTCGAATATTAAATCTAATACGATTGAAGAATAATAAAAAATGTTTCTCTTAAAATTTGTAGTTATTGTTTGCAATTTAAAAAAAATTATTAGTATTATGCTTGAGACCACTCTCTGGTTGGTCTTTTTATACAAGTAACAATACAACATTTTTGTGTTTATTATTTTTATTGCAGGAAAAGGTTGGCAATCGCACATACAAATAGAATAAAGGTGTGCTATTTTTTTGAGTTTTTTATTTGTTCTTTAATTGTTTCAGCATTCTCATGAACATTTTAGCATTCTCCTAGCAATTATCAATTTTACCGTGGAACATTAAATGCATTATATTTATTAGTACTGTTTATTTATTTACAATTGAAAATTATGTAATTATCTCTGGCTCGTGTGTTGTAATTTGTTGTTTTTATCAGCAAACATAGGGAACTTGACAAGGGCTTCTATGTTGGATGTAATATTGTTGTTAGCTATAGAAAGAGGGTAACGCTTAGAACTGATCTTTGTGGTACGCCGTTATCAAGGTGATATTTATTTGATAGTTGCCCATTTATTTTTATTTGGACGCTTCTGTCTGTTAAAAAGTTTTTAATAAAGTGGTGCATATTCCCGTCAACTTCCCACTTTAATAGTTGTTTCAGTATTCTATTTTTCTATAGAGTATCATATGCCTTTTCTATATCAAAGAATATGGCTATAAAGTCTTGATTGGTTGTAAAGGCTTCTGATATCTTATTATTTAATAAGATTATGTTGTCTGTAGTAGATCTTTGGCTTCTGAAGCCACTTTGAAAGAGAGATAAGACCCCTTTTGTTTCCAAATACCACATCATCTTTTGTTTAATATTTTTCAAGAATTTTGCAACCTGAGCAGGTTAGGGAAATTAGTCTGTAACTGCTTGGTTCTTGTTTTGGCTTACCGGGTTTGTAGATGAGCACTATATAGGCATTACTCCAAATATTAGGGAATGTTCTAGATTCCAATATATAGTTAAAAATGTTGAGTATGTAGGTTAGTGCTCTATCTGGTAAGTGTTGGTAGAATATAAAAGGAATACCGTCTGGGCCAGGTGCAGAATTTTTGCAGCTATCAAGCGCGGTTTATAGTTCGGCTTTGGTTATATCTTCGTTAAGTGGGTTATTGTATGAGTCAGGGACAAATGTTTTTATTTTTTGAATATAAATCATTTCGAAAATAAGTCTTTTTAGAAAAAATGTATCTTCATCAAAAATTTCAACTTTCTAAAACTCAAATTTATGTTTTGTTTCTTTGACATGGTTAGCTAAAGCTGTTAAATTATCGTTACATTGTAAGTTATACTCTCTGCAATTATATTCATTTTTATCTTATTTTTAAGTTTAGTTTAGTTTATACAATATAAATTTAATTACAAGTTAACTACATTACATTTTACTAATTTTTAGCCTAAAAATGTTATTACGTAAACGAAACGTGGCAACTCGTTTCTTTATTCAAAAATTTATTTATTTATTTATTAAAACTTTTTAATAAAGTGTCGTAAAATCTTATTGCAATTATTCGAAAATACTTAATAAAGTAATCATTAGACATGTTTTAAAGTCGATAAGTCTCAGTTTATCAAAAGATGTGAAATTATTTTGTTATGGTCTTATAAAATCGCTTTAAACCATTATGTGAATTGATGCAAAATAGTTTAAATTATTCTGAAATAATAACGATGATCATTTTATAAAGTAAGAATAAAACAATTTAGAATTTTCTGTTCCGTTGCACCGAGCCAACAGTTGAGTAAGCTGAGACAACAGCCAAGTGTAGACCGACTAGAACTTTTTTGTTTTCTATAGATTTTTTTAGAATATTTTCTAGCGTTCTCAAAATATTTTTTTGTTTAATAACTAAAAGAATACAGAATTTAACCATTTGTTTACCCAAGAAGAATTTACCCAATTATTTTGAAGAAGTGTAGACTGACTAGAGGTTTTTACGTTTTCTATAGATCTTGCTAATTAGAATATTTTCTAGACTTCTCAAAACGTTGATCTTTAAATTTCGTTCGGTAAGATAACTCCAAAAATATACCACAATAAAAACTTTTTTTATTTTTTATGGAAGTTTTTAAAACGTTTTCTGACTTCGAAACGTCGACTTTTAACTTTCTGCTGGTAAGACAAATTCAGTGTTTTACTACAAGGAAGTTCTCTCATCTTCGGTAAAATATTCCAAATATAATTAACATAATTCGTTACATAAAAATAATATAAAGTGTTTAAAATAATCTAGATATTAGGTATATTTTAGATTTTAAAAGATTTGAAAAGTCTTAATCAAAAAATTAATTGTCCTTTTTCACCTTACAGAATGTTCTAGAATATTCCAAATCATTAAGTCACGTCAGTCGTAGTAAGCTTGATCTCAAACGTAAAAAAATTAAAAGTGTTTTATTTGTCAGTTTGTTAGTTTTTCGGTTTATATAAACCAGCAAAATTTTAGTAGAATGCTCAAGAAACGTAATTTTAATACAAGTTTCATTCCAAAACGAATAGCCGGGAGCATTCCTAGACCCATTACTCGACATGCCACTCAACACAATTCTACAAGTTCTCAGACTGAACCCGCTATGTCTGTTAAAAAAGAAAACATCAGTTTTTCTGTTTCTAGTCGGTGAGATCAAGACGACGATGTTATGAAACGAAACTACGCCGAAGCAGTGTCGTTTATCAACTCCTGTCATCAACGGGTTAATACAGAAATTAAAAACAAACATCCGGATAAAACAGAGTTGTTCCTGCTTCCAATGGTAGAAAATTTTAGCCCCCTGTTTTCCTATCTGACGGAAACAGAAAATGAAAAAAAAACCGTTGCAAGAACTAACAAACGCAAAACGAAAGGGACTTTTGCAGAGAGAAAAACGACAGAAATGCTTCCAGACTCCATCTCTGGTAACGATGCATTTCCCCTTTATTTTAATCTTGTTTTTATTTTTTTTGTAGTAGGAGATTGTAAAAAATATGACGAAAACAAATCGTCATACACTAGAGATATTAATATTATTAATCAACAACTGGATAATTTGATAAGCATTTTTTCAATGTCGAGGAATATTGAAAGCAGTACATTAAATAAAAGATTAGAAATACCACCAAATCCGTCAAATCTGCCAACTAACGAATATGAATATGAAGACACGGAAAGCAGTAGTATTTTGTCTGATGAAGAAAATATGGGTAAAGTGTTGGAGCCAGTTTGGTCTAGTGAGAGTGAAATGTCGACGCTTTCTGAATCATCGGATATTAAATCCGACAATTGATGAATAATAAAAAATGCTTCTCTTAAATTTTGTACAGTTTTTATGTGTAATTTTAAAAAAGTTATTAACATGCCTTTTAATTTCTAAAATTTCAAAATTAAACTCAACTGGTATTCGTTTCATACAAAAACATAAAATAAGTATAAATAAATAAATAGGTAAAAAATAATGTTTACATGTCTTGTAATTTGGTCAAAACAAAATGTTCCTGCGCGCTCAATGAAAAGAGAGAGGTAGGGTATGTAAGCGAGCTAGAACGATGCTACACTGTGCTTTTACATGCTTTTGAGAAAGTTTCTTTGTTTTTCAGTTTTAATTATTAGTTATCGTTTTTAAGAACAATACAAATAATTGTGATTCTATTTTCCCATTTTTTCCTTTACTCTTTCTCACATGATCACGCAGATCACGCAGAAGAAATAGATGATACAAAACTGGTAATCTACAATTAGTTTGTTTCTTTTCGCACATTTTTTTCTCGCCTCTCAAGAGCGCGCGTACATGTAAATACGTAAAATAGCAAAACAATTTGACAGTTATTACTGTCATATGAGTATTTTGAGAAAGATATTAAATCAGATAGACTTGAGGTATAATAGAAAATGCTTTTCTCGAATTTTGTGAGGGTTTTGTATTGTAACGAAGCGTATTAATATTTAGTAAACAAAGCAAGATAACGCCGAGTGGCGTCATTCGTATACATCATGCCACCTTTACTGCCATAACGTATACCTCCCACCACTTCGAGAACCAACGCTCCGATACGTTACTCCTTTAATTCCCCTCGCCACAATCGGGGGTTATAAATTGCACGTAGTCGCAGCCACTATTTCTACGGGTGTATTATCTTTGTAAGTAGCCACCCCCAAACCCCGTCACCTCTTGGTGCATTAACCCAGGGATTTTTCCTCTCCGATACCGCTACCCACGGTGCATCAACCCGTGGGTATATACTTCCTCCTGAAACCGCTATTCACAGTGCATAAGCCCGTGGGTAATTCTACCTCTCCTCTACCACAAGTGCGAGCCGCCAAAGCCGACACGTAGAGGACGAGAAGCCGACAACGAGAAGCCGAGGACGAAGAACCACCGAGAACGAGGCCGTGTACCGATTATTAGTTTTAGTTTCATAATTATTTTTTTTATTTATTTGTACATTGTTATATATTTAAATAAAATCCCATCAAAAGCCGCTTTTCTCTCTCTCTCTACGTCACCCAAGACCCTCACACGGAAACAACCAGTGTTGTAGTTTAATTTTTTTTTAAATTATTAAAGGATTTATAAAGTATAAATTTTAGAACACTGAATAACTAGTCTGACATTATTTATTGTTGTATCAAAAGATATACGGCAGAGGGAAAGAGGTACGAAAGAAACCGAGAATACAGACGACTAACTCGACATGCAAACCGGTTCCATCACATTTAAATTACTGCTGGATTACTTACTGTATCGTCTTTACCACATTACAGATATTTTGCAAACTTGGCTCTAAGAATATTTACATCAAAAACTTACTAAAATAAAATTAAAAAATGTTTTCTTTATCGTAATCAAAGCTAATAAAATGCACACACAACAACTAGTTACCACTAAAATAAATACAATAAACACAAATTAAAGCTTAAACTTAAAGCCATCCCTGTTTAAGGCAACAGCTGCACTTCTGTGATTAATTGGTAACGAAATGTTGACATAGTTATCTAGTTGGACAATAATTAGTTATTTTGCGCTTTGATACATCAAAAACAAAGCTGGACGATTGTATGAAGTATTTAACGACTTTTTTACAACTTATTAATAGACGTGTCTTACAAATATTGTGTATAAGGAGAAAAAAATTGGTTCTTAATGTGATGCTTGATTTAGGCCTGTGAATAGATAAATTTCGCGAGATTAACACCATTTATAGTCAAAGCACAGTATAAAAATGAATCAGTAATAAGAGGGTGCAAGCCCTTTTGTAGAAGTGAGAGAGCGCTTGAGTGGTTAGAGTGGCGCCATCAATTTAATCAATTTAAGCAAAGAACAAACAAAAACCAATTATCTAAATATTTGTCTTGTACTGGACTAAATAATTTTAAGGCTTTGTATCAAAGGTTTAACCAATCAAACGATTCATAAATTTGAATTATTATCAACAGATAAAAACGTTATGCTTTCAACGAGACTTTTCAAAAAACAATTACAGCTTCATCGTCTCCTCCTAAATTTTGTTCAAGGCAGATCTTTGGCTAGTAGACGTCATGCTTGTTTGCTATTACAGACGAGGAATTCCTCAAACTAATGAGTCAAAGAGTTACGAAAGAAATAATAGCAGAAATAAAAATGGCAAAGTATTTTTTTTTGTAGTCGACTCTACGCCAGACATTGCAGATATTGACTAATTAGCCGTAACAATTAGATACGTTTCTAAAAAAAAATTTCAGTAGAAAGATTTTTCTGCTTTGTACTTAATGTGAAACATAAATAAAAGTTGTTAATGCTGTTACAGATCTTTTCGATAAAAATAATACTGATTTAAAGAATTGCAGGGGAGAGTTGTATGACAATGCTTCTTACATATCTGAAGAGTACACTAGACTACAAACAATAAAAATAATATAAGAGTAATAAGAGAAACAACACGAACAGCAGTGTAGTGCTCATTTGCTGAATTTAGTCGGAGAGCATTCGACTAGTAGTTGCAAAAAAAGTCTCAATTGTTTCATGTCTTTTAATAATTTTTAAAATTTTTACTCTTGCTCCATCATTTGGTGAAGATGTCTTTACAAAAAAGACAATATACACCTAACAAAGTTTGTCAAAAACACTTTGATTTGCGAAAAATGTCGCTTGTAAAGCTTAAAATTAAGACTGGAATGAAGTAATAGAAACACTTACAATTATTGTAAATGACAAAAAGAAAAAGCAATTACACAAAGTGAAGTATTCTCCACTAGCTTTAAAGATTAAAAATTGCTTTTTTGTCAATTTTCTGAAATTTGTTACCTCGATTTAAACTAACAAGTAAATAGCTGCATTCACTAAAGTCGATTTAGCAATTCGAAATAAAAAAGTAGATTTGATTGGCAGAGAAATCTTTAGAATTAATACTTACTGTGTAATAATTGACAGAATAGCTAACAAAATGAAAAAACAAAAAAATGCTTGTGATGAACTCAATTCGTTATTTGGATTTTTAACTAGTGCGGACAAAGACGTCTTTGATCTACAGACACTTATAAAAAAGAGCGAAAAACTGTGTAGTTTTTATGACAAAGATAGAAGTTTTTGTGAACAAGTGTTTATATTTTTTAGGTATCCAAAGTAATTAAAAGAACGAGCACATAGCACTAAAACTGTTTTTGGAAATTCTTACTATCCAATTGTTTAGCAAATAAGTCGTTTTTCGTCTTGAAAAGGATAAAAATTACACAAGGGCTACCATAACTGAAAAACGTTAAGAAATGTAGCAATTTTGACGATTGAATCCAAGGTAACCAAGAAGTTAAATTTTGATAATATTATAATGTTATTTTTAAATTCTAGTTTATAAAAAAAAATTTTTGATTACCGCAGACAATAGTGATTGTATTATTATAAACTTGCTATAGGTAAATGTCCGGTCAGCGCTCAGCTGGCAATAGCGTTCATCGAGTATGACATAAAAAATTAGTAACTTTTTTACCAAAAGATCTTTAAAAACCATTAAAAAATTTTGTTACCCGCCTATGGATGCCTTATTTTACAATAGTTAGCTTTAAAAATCGTAGCAACAAGTTGTGTATCTGACAATTATCATTTGGAACAAATGTCATCATATTGTCGCCTTAGAATGTCCCTTGTAATTGTAACCAATTTAATTTTTGGAAGAAAATAACTATAATAAGGTATAACACAAAATACAAAAATTAAAGTAAATGCTTAAAGTGGCCCCCATTTGCGTCTGCGCAAGCATCAGCTCTTTGTATTAATGAATCTTGAATTCGTAACATTCCACGATGATTTCGTATCCATCATCAGCAGCATCCATCACCCGGTTTAAAAGATCGTCTTGTATTTTAACAAGTGTTTTGTATACCAGGTCTTTTATGTGGCCCCACAGATAATTTTTTTTTATGCAAAATGTTCCAAATGCTCCAGTGACTAACATTAAATTGGCGGTATAATTCTCTAATACTAGCCTCTGGTGCTTCTTTAACTCGTTGTAGCACAGCCTCATCGATGTCTAGCTTCTTTGGTCTTTCTATTTCGTTGCCTATTGGTAAAACAGACCTCGTTTCGCGAAACTTTTGAGCTATCTCTTCGAATGTTTTTTTGTTTGGGTGTCTTTTGTTTGGAAAACGCTCAGCGCATGGCTTCATAAAATTTTTTTAGGCATTCTCCATTTATCAAATGCATACCAGCATATTTATTGATAAAATATTGTGCCATTTTATAATCTTGTTATTTTGACAAATTCAAATATCAATCAGAGACAAGTTAGTTCTAAAACTAACTTGTCTTTGATATCAATGATAATGCTAAGATACCATTTTTAAATCATAAACTATCTAATAAAGGTGAATTATGGTAAACGGCTCGTCAAAATAAAAGGGGGAAATCAAGGGAAATAATGCAAAATAATTTTTGGAATTCGCCAAAATGTTACTAAGCTTTTGTGTCACACCTGATGAATACTATTGCCAGCTGAGCGTTGGCCGGACATTTACCTAACACCCTGTATAATTTATTAACGTTGTTCTTGTTTATGCTTGTCGTTTCGTTATTTTACTATAGTATATAATTTTTTTCTTAAATATTAATACAAACAACATAAATAAATGTTAATTCGAGTTTAGTTTATTAAAAACCACTTTTGTTTACAACATTAAGGTATTACTTATTCTTATGCATAGACTTGATAAATCTATAAAAAGTATAAAAAACAGGAAGGAAGTTAGTTGTTTTGAGGAAAGGGTAAATATGAGTATATTATTGTTTAAGACAGGAAGTTATTATAGTGACAAGGTAGTGAGGCTGCGGCAATAAAGGAGGATTGTACGGGGGCGGCAGGTTACTTATTCCTTAAGCAAAAAAAGTTTAAATCCGACACTGTTAATGAGAGAATATTGTCACGAAGCGGAAGTTCGTTAGCCTGCTAGGTCGAATACCTGCCGATGCGGATGGGCTATTGCTGATATCAACTAAATTACCGTCGGTTGATGCAATAGCTGGTTCAACATTTATGGGGTTATCGGAGAATCCGTTGGTAGCGTTCGACGAAGCCAGTCGAAGAAGGTAATGAGTGAGGTGTGCCCAGACCCTTCGAGTGTGTCAAAGATTTTTATGTAAGTAGCCCTATTTGATTATGTATAACTTTTAGACCATTCACGAAGCCGCTTTGCTGTAATGGACTGCCAATCTCCTAATTTTCGTATCATGTACCATATATTGCAAACGTTATTAAATTATTTTTATTAAAACCTTGTTTTTAATCTTAACCCTACCTTACGAGGCAAAGCCCGTGACAATATTTGGATACTTAAAGCTACCATTTGGAGTCATCTACATCTACATCTGTTGCTATTAATCTTGACATTGCAGCTACTCCAGCAGCTGCTCTGTTGATTGGCAAAAAGAATGTGAATCTCTTCTATTTTTTTTGTATTGTGATATAGAAGCAGGACAATTACTACATGTGTAAAAAATTCATAAAAAAATAAACTACTTTATCTAAATGTTAATTGTAATGCAAAACAAAATTTACAGTAATAACTGTCAAATTTTTATTTTGCTATTTTACTTTTTTGTGTGCTTTAATAAATTCAATCACCTTCTTCAAATTTTTGTACGGAATACAGCTGAGTTAAATTTTAAAATTTTTAGAATTAAAAAGCATAATACTAAATGTTTTTTTTTAAATTACAATAAAAAAACTACAAAATTTAAGAAAACATTTTTTTTTAATTCCTTATTTGTATCGGATTTAATATACGACGATTCATAAAGCATCGACATTCTAGTCCCACTACATGCAACTGGCTTTAACACTTCGGTAGTTTGGTAGTTGGCACACAAATTAGCAAATTTGGTGGTAATTCCAACTATTTATTTTATGTAATCCTGTCAATATTCGTCGACTATAAAACGCCAATTCTTCCAGCTTCGGTTTTATATTAATAAATATATTGGAATTGTGCTTACTTTTTTTATCATGTTTCTGAAGTTTTTTACAATCCCCTACTGCAAAAAAATGATAACAAGATAAAATTAAAGATCAATCACATTGTTACTTGATATCGGATCAGGAGGCAGTTCTGTCGTTTTCTTCACTGCAAAACCACTTTTCGCTTTGCGTTTATTAGATCTTAAGACGTATTTTTCTTTATTTTTTTCTACCCATTAGATCAGAAAACAAGAGGATGTAATTCTAAACCACTGGAAGCAAATGTTTGTTTTCAATTTCTGTGTTCTCGTTTGTGGTAAGACTTGATAAAAGACCCTGCATTGGCGTACTTTTATTTCATGACAACCTGGTTTTTGCCTAATCAAGTACTAGTAAGAAAACTGTTGTCTTCTTTTTTGACAGAATCAGCGGGTTCAGTGTGGAAACTTGTAAATTTTGTTGCCGGTGAAATGTCGAGGATTGCTCCTAGATGGTCGTTTTGGAATAGGGGTTATATTTAAATTCTAGATAAGAATAGAAGATGTTGGATTCTTTGCTGGGTGTTTTTTAGAAGGGTAGCGACACTCTGGTTGTTCAGACCCGGCTGGCAAAAATTAAATAAAATTAAACAATAATTTGGTAATAAAAACAAATAAATTACCATTTGCACTTTGGTCTGTAGTCGATTAGATGGACAGTTTGCGGATAAATTTTTTACGACAAATTTTGCATTGTAAACAGGAAGTAAAATTTTTGTTATTGTGTTGCCATAGCATAGTAAAAATTTTAGCACAGCTCACTACATAGAAGAAATTAGACGTTGATAACATAAACAAAACAAAAATGATATGACGAAAAGAAAAAGTAATATGTGCAATAAGATATCAGTCCGAGAATTCGAAATATTTTTTTGCCTAATTATTGTTACGACTTTGGGTAATTTAAACACGTGGTTTAAATTTTCTAACTCATTTATTTAACCAAATTTATTTTATAATAACACGAAAAACTTAAATAACACAGTAAATATTAAATCAGTTCAGACCTCTTCGTTATTTTGTTAACTGTTTATTAGCTCTCTTGACTTGTCACTTTCCCAACTGAACTGAACTCAACTGTATCACCATAGATAAAGAAGGAAATAGATACCACTCTCTCGCTTCCTCATTGGAAACACGCTTTTCTACTCCATCTAGCGTCTGGCACCGCAAGTTTTGAGAAAAAAATTAAAAGAAATCTTCTTTAAAATTCTAAAAAATTTGGCGCCACGTTTAAAATATTACACTATTTATGTTTTCGAATTTATTTTCGCTTTAAACTAAAACTTAGCACTCTATAGTGACCAAGTTTTAAACTCGATCACTAAAAGTGCTAAGTTTTAGTTTAAATGCTGTATTTTATATATAACTATTTACCATTATGCACTTGTGTATAAAAAAATATCAAGTTGTATAAATAAATGAAACACCCAATATATTTAAAACGTTTTATTGCAAAAAACCTACATCTGGAAAATTATGATAGAATTAAAAAATACAACAATGAGTAGGCTAATATGTTATAAATTTTGTGTATGTAAAGGCGTGTGTAACACCAGCATATAACCCAATGCTAATAAAGTATTTTATTTGAACACCACAATAAACTGCAGTGCTTATATTAAACATCAGAACAAAATCCAATGCTAATAGGTTATTGTATTTGAACACCACAATAAAATGCAGTGCTTATATTAAACAACTGGACCAAAGCTAGTGCTGTATTATTATTATTATTATTATTATTATTGGTGGTATAACTGAGCAACCTAAGATTTCTTGGTTTTTCTCAATTTGTCATAAGCTAATTTAAAAACAGCATCCTGATTCTTGTACCGTAAATCCTTTCCATTTAACATTTTATTGACATTAGATATGTATGAAAATAGTATTACATTGCTTGAAATGTTAACAAATGTATGAAGAGCATGCTTATGTTGGTCACAAAAAAGCAATGAAATATCAGACGAATATTTACTGAGAATCAGTTGTCGTAATTCTCGTCTTAAATCAAAACATAATACTTTTGTTGGTATGTATGCTAATAAAGTGTTTATAACCTTAGGAAAAACTCTGTTCAAGCTTCTGTTTGGCTGAAAAAGCTGACAATTTTCATACTGTCTTTCTGCAATCAAACGATTTTCTTCCAAGGGAATGTCGCTCCTCATACGTTCTTTGCAGGTGTCACAGGAAATGCTTTGCATAACCTTTCGACCAACATATCCTGCAACATAAGAAGTACAGTATTTATCAACAAGATCATCTGAAGGGCAACTTCTAAAATTGCTCATGATGGGTGGTACGTAAGGTGTAACTGTTTCTGCTACAGGTTGTTCAATAAATGATGTTAAATTGTCTAACGGACCTGTAGATTCATCATGTTCACAATTAGCACCCACGGAGTGTGAAGAAGTAAAATTATTAACTAATAACGACTTACACGAAGAAATAAATGCTGAGCATGTTGGATTAATGTTTCGATGGCCGTAACTACGTATTGCAGAGAAAAAATTTTCTAGGGGATCTTGATTAAATGCTCGAGGTGCAAAATGCTTAAGTTTAAATTCCCACAATTTTGGTGTAATATATATTAAAGCTCGTATTGAAAATAACCAGTTTTTTAAACAAGGGGGCCTTATTTGTTTTTGTGAATTATTTTCTGTAAAGTACATTGAAGCTAATACCGGAAGAGACTGTTTCCAAAAAGTAACATGTTGCGAATTTGGTTTCACAACTGTGCGTAATTCTTTTCCCGGTTGAGACTGTAATGACCCACCATTGATGCTATCAAAAAGCTCATCAAAGAAAAGTAATAAATCAGCTGTTTCACTGGCTTTTGGATCTATATAATGCTCTGAATCTGGAGCCAATTCTTTACTTACTTCAGCCGACAATTTCATGGAAGTAGCAACAGTACGACTAAATACTTGAGTACAATTTTTTACTTTCATCTTCTTAAGTTTAGTCGGATATATATGCTCATCTGTTAATTTAACAAATTGACTAAACGATCTGTGGGATTTATCCATTTCATACAAACGTACAACATATGACCAAGAAGCTACCTTTTCAACACCATCCTGTGAAAAATGTAAATTTTTTGCTAGCATCATATTCCTAATACATTTCATTAAATGTGGAAAGTCAAACATATGTATTATTTCCTCATCATTAATTTTATAACGAACGAGGTCTGCATTATTTTGTATGGAACTTTCGGCCACCAACTGATTAATAGCAGCTTGGTTAGTACTACCTTGATCTGAAATAGTAGCCACAATTTTTAGTCCACAATTTTGTACATTTGTAACAACAGATTTAATGATATGTTTTAAGTCAGCAGTCGGTGTTGTTCCTTCACAGAATGAATACCATACTACTTGTTTCCATTTTGTACAAATTCCCTTTACCATAAATGTTAAGACGTGGTCGGCAAATGATAATTTACGATTGCAACCACCATAATCAACAAAACCATCGATGGAGTCTCTGCGACTATTATACTGCAATCCAGTTGATAGTTTTACCTCATCAAACATAAGTACACATAATTTATCTTGCATTCGCTTTTTCGCAACACGTTCTTTTAAATGATTAAAAATTGATTCATTGATGCCAGTATTAAATGGCACTTTATTTAATAATGCGGTCAAAACTTTTTTTGATGGCAAGCTAAAGAACTTTGATAAATAACGATATGCTTTACCACTTTGTTTATATAAAACTAAAGCAAAAGTTTTATCTTTAACTGTAAATCTTCGGCCTTTTGGTTTGTATTTTTGGTTTTTTAATTGCGACCAGATGAATTGAGCTGTAACTTCATTTACGTCATTAAGTTGGGCTAACAAGAAGTCTTTGCTTTGTAAATATTTAATTTTATGTTTCAATGATATTTGACGAGATTTTAATTTACTTACAGCTTGTTGTAAATATCTAGCCCTTTTATATAAAGATTTCCCCTCAGCGCCAAGGTGGTTTACACGTGTTACGCCAAGTGAACGCAAGAGACTGGTTTTCTTGTGTGCTTTTAATTTCAACTCTGAAACAATAGTAAAACACAAAGTTAAAATTATCAAAAGTAGAGAATAAAACGATATTCTGACCCGAACATGCAAATCATATGAGCACAGAATGTAAGTGCAGTTATCCCTCAAGAAGGTTGGATTAATTTCACTTGTAGGATTAAATAATGAACTTTACTCGCTTCAAATATGGGGTGATTCGAAAGTATAAAGCAAAATTTTAACTAATTACAATCATTAAAGGTACCTGTAACTGGCTGGGAAGCAGAAGTCAAATCCGACACATTGGTAATTTCAGACAAATTGATAGAAACAGATTGTTCAACTGGAGAAGCAAATGAAGTTGATGGCTGGGTATCAATAATTACATTTTGACTACTCTCTCCAGGACCAGCACCAAATAATTTTTTTTTGAGCCCTTTTACAGCATAAACTTTTTCCGGTAGCTTCACTAATAGTTCGCCAGGAGAACTTCTTGATGAAGTGGAAGGTAACTGAAGACTCTCTGTAATTTCTCTTAAATAAAGTAGAAATAAAATTGTCAACACACATACCTCTTATTTTTTCAGGTGTTTGATATCCACGATACCCTTCCTCAGGATAACTAAAACAGTCACTATTGGCTGAGGCTGGCTGGTGAAAACCTTTAAATAACCAAAATATAGATACAAGTAAAAAACAACAAACTGGCGAATATAATTGGTACCTGGCAAGTGTAATGTGGGTATCGAAAATCGTAACAGCTTTCCATTTGGATTCAGGCATCTTTTATCAAAAATTGCCGCACAAACTCTCAAATCTTTATTAGTAAGCCTGGCTAGTGATGAATCACCAGTTCTTTCAAGCCAAAGGCTTCTTATACGGGAATCTGTTGGTAACCTAAACCTGTAGGGACAAAATACATCAGGGAAATACATTACACGTAGAAGAAAACCCGATAGTCATGCCATTATAAATTTGGGTGTGGTTATAATTACCTTTATAATTGCGATTTACATTTCCTATTGTTACTTACCTGCGACTAGACTTGTCATCGCAACCTAAAATGCAACACCGTATCATCTTTAAATAAATAAAACAACAATAAAAATAACAGAACAATAAAACAATTCTTTCACGAAAATGTAAAAAATGACATATGTCACATGGCGTGTCAATACAGTGTTGTCAGATTGCGGCACTCCGTCGGTGGTAACTTTGAACATTGTTGTCTGTATTTTAGAAAATCCAATCGAATAATGCATCAAAACATGATATTGTATATAGTATTGTACTTCTATTTGCAATGCATTCATAAATACTTTAGTACAAGAAGAAAATGTTATAGAATTTATCTGTGTTAAAAAGTCGGTACATTTCATGCTTTATTGCCTAACTTGGCAATGCTGTTAATCAATATAAAACGGGGAACCTGGGGGAACTCTCGATATTGCCAATATTGAAAAAAAAGTACCAAAGATTACTAAAATCATGTTGGTATTTAGCAACTGTGGCGGCATCTACCAAGCGGTTGATGGACTATAACACGTTTCTAGCAGATTTTATTCCAGTTCTAAACCCCTGTGTATCACTCTCACATTCCGACTCCACTGATTCGAATGCTCGGTCAGACTCCCACTTTATATAATAAAATAGGTAGTGCACTTTCTAGAAACATCTCGATAAAGACTTTTCTAGAAGAGTCACGTTTGTTACCACCATCGCGCATCGCAATTCGATTTTTATTTAATTAGGTTTTCACAAATTCTCTGTGTTGCCTGAATTAACAAACGTCATCAAATCGGTAATTTTAAAAACTTGAACAGAATTCCACAACATTCCAACGTTAAAAGTCGCCTTCTTTGCTAACTTTAGCTGCAAGGGCATCCTCGACCGACGCTTTCTACCCTCAAAATTTCTACCTGCCACGTCATACAAAAGATAGCGAGAAATCTCGGCTCCTGTGCTCACCTGCATAGGTATCCACGTGTGGGATCACATACCAAAAATCTCTTTTTAATCCGAGTTTTTTCGTATAAATTTTATCTCGTAATTCCTACGGCAACCCTATCAAAAACCGCAATTAATTAACCAATTAACTCATCTCACGCATTTCTCGATAATTAAAACCGCGACATGCTCAATCTCGCTCTTATTTCGTCAGGTAGGCTTCTCGCGACCTACCTCGCATCACGCTGCCCTCTCGCATGTTGCGGACTAATTATTAAGCCGTTAATTGTGTTAATTAAGCTTCTTTCGTTTATATCTCATGAACGGGTTGTTGTAAAATTATAATTCAAACGCTGTTCAACTCCTTTTTCAATTTCGCTGCTCCCACGCTTTATCTCATTCTCGCGATTTAATTATCACGCAATCTTAATTCGCGCAGACAAACAATTTGACCCTTCGATCTTTGCCGAACCTTTTCGAAGCTGGCAAAATCCTCGCTAATAACCACCGTTTCGGCTCTTCGGCAGTCAGTCGTGAGTCGGCAGTCGATTGCAAGTTCATAAAGCTTGTCTTCACCCGTGCTTCTTTCACTCTCTCACCTCGCTCTCTTTCTCTCTCTGCTTAAAATCCCTAGATAGATAAAGTACCGCAATTGGTTTGTCCCATGTAATTGGCGCCAAAATGGCGGAGTTTTGGGGAATTTCGTTATCATGGATTGGATTTGTGGTAGATGGTGACAGAGCTGTCAAAAACACATCACATTTTTTCTGTTTCAAACTGAAAGCCGGGTTAGTCTTTGGGGTTAGTGACGGGTTAAAAATTGAGAAAGGTGTGCTAGTGCGAGTTTTTTTTGTGAATTATAGGTGCTTCTGTGTTTGTGTAGAAATATGCCCAGCTGTTGTTTAACCGGGTGCCGAAACTGTAATAAACATATCCTATTAGATCTGTCCTTGTGCCATGATAATCATTTCAAGGCCCTTATTTGAGTCTTTTTTCGAACGAGATTTTTCTTTGCTTTGAAAGAGTTGAATAAAAATCGACTGTCCAAGGTCAACACTATAGACAGAAGTTCTAGAAGCGTAGCAATGCGTGACTTGGTAAAATATGTAAAATAAGTTTAGCTTTTTGTGAATATTTTAATACTCCTCATAAACAATAGTTTGCATTTGATACTAATTTGTAAAAAAACAGATACTGTAGAAGTTGCATATTAGTTGTTATTAAGCAGGCACCACACATTCGGATATCTGTGACAAATATCCGAATATGTGGATGGGGTGTTCGAAGAGAAATATTGGCACAAAACCGTATATTCGACAACTATAAAAATTTCCGTTCGAAGTCGGTAAATGAACACAAATCAAAGGAGGCAAATACCCGAATAAATGTAGCAATTACAAACATTCATGTATTTGACAAATATCCGAATGTGTGGCGCCAGTACATCGAGTGAAAAAGTTCGCTCCTTTTAAATTTGCCGCGTTTTTTTGGCGCCAAAATGGAGGTAATTGCGGTACTTTATCTATCTAGGGACTTTATCTCTGCTCGTTCGCGCGCGCCACCTTGCGGAGTAACAGCGCGTTACTCACTCGCATCACAGCGCCATCTTTCTCTCAATCCATTTGTAACTCGTTCGCCTGACAGTGCCGTCTGGTGCCGTCTCCAATTTAAAAACTTGTGCTTTATTTTTATTATTTTTCTTTAATTTAATTTAATTTCTTTTCCATTTATTATTCACCACATTCCCAATTCACACTCAAACAAAATTGCACCGATAACCGGACCAGTGACACGTTCCACCCATCCTATAATAAATCATATGAAATGAGTCATGGTGACGCGTCGTCGATTCCTTATAGAAACTTCCGTCGATTGATTTACCGTAAGAAAACATTTATGTACTGATAAAAAAGTATGAGTTTTTAAATTTTAATTATTGTTTTTTTTTCAAAACGGTGACACTGCAGAGGTCGACACTCACTAAGTGTCTCGCGAGTTAATGCGTCGCGAGTACTCGTCAAAAAAAAGTAGTAGGATACAAGCCACTGGGTTGATACACCAGTAGGTCACGGGGTCTGGGGAAGTGACTTACGAGGTTCATGTGATCATAAGTAAAGTTCTGGTAGGGGCAAGATGCAATATATACCCTTGATTATAGGCGAGGGTAGCGAGAAAAGAAAAGTAGGAAGGCGTTAGTGGTGGCCTGTCGATAGTGAAAAGCATTACGTTTTTGCAGTGGAAATGGCATGACGTATTCAGATGACGTCGCGGTCCGATATCGGCCTTATCCTGTAATTCGGAATTGATCCATTCGGGAAATATTAAATCGCTTCGTTACATTATGTGTAAGATATAAGAAAGCATTTTCAGGTCTGCTTAGGTAGATGTAAGTACAACGATAAAGCGAGTTTGGTGCAGTGAGTGTAAAATGTTGATGCATTCTGACTTGTCGGATATTAAATTTGTTACAAATGAGAAATTGAGGAGTTTACTTTAGATTAGTTCACTTTCTTATAAGTTCTTCCACAAGCAGAAAGCGGCACACTTCGACAAGTTTATCGCGCTACGCACAGTTGGAGAAAAGATATTCATACTTTTTATAGTATACTGAATTGTAAAAAACGTTTTACTGAGCTTTTTCTCTTAATAGTAAGAGCCTCATAACATGTCAGCCCGTGTAAAAATTATAAGGACATTTAGGAAATAATATTTAGAGATTAATTATAATAATTCTCTAATAATACCATGGTATTTTTGTAATTTGTTTCATTTATCTTTGGTATCGTATAGTTCAAGATGAGTATATTTTATCATGTTTATTTTACAAGTTTATTCACTAATGATAACAAATCCATATGCAACCAAATGTACGTATTGAACAACTCTCTTGATAAAATTTTCATTTTAGTGAAAATATTCAGGGAAACTTTTTAGATAATCCATTATTTTTAGTTCTTGTACAAGTCTTACATAGTAGAGGTGGAATTTATTAGCGCGTATATTATTCTAGAAACAAAACTTTAACTAATTTCTAAATTTTTTGTAACACAGCATTTTGCCCAATATGTTGATTTTCTGTAATGACATAAATTACAGTAATCTCATTATTTTCCTCTGATATAGTTTTGTTTTGTGGCTTTTTCAAGAGAGGCCAGTTACTGCAGCTGAAGCGTTTTTTCATCATTTTTATATATCAAATTATGTCAGTCTTCTCGTTATCAGTAAACATTTTGACTGAATTTGCTCTTAGACAGTCAAATTAACATAAAATGATATACAGTATCTATGATCGCTAAAACATTTTTTAAATTAAATTTTATCAGAGTCTTATGCAAAAATGTAAGATTGGTTGTATAAATCTTTCGTCATCATTTGTGAATATGCCTGTATATGGCTGCTGTTGTCAAAAATTTTACAATTACTGAAAAAAAAAATGAACTTTTAATCGTAGAATTTCGTTAACACGAAAACAAAACTTTTTGTAGGTACTCTTGTAAATAGGTATTTACAATTTGTAACGGTTGTTTCTGTGTCGGGTTTTGGATATTGTAGAGAGAAAGAAAAGCGGCTTTAATGGGATTTTATTTACAGTTTAAAACTATGTACAGAATAAATAAAAATAATACTTCTGATTAAAACAAAACGAATCTTCTACTAATTTGTTCACGACTTCGTCTTCAGCGGTCCCTCTTCTTCGGCGGTCTCTCGTCCTCGGCTCCTCGTCGACGGTTCCTCGTTCTCCACGTGTCGGTAGCTCGCACTTGTGTGGAGGGGAGGTAGGATTTGCCCAACGGGTTAATGCTCCTGCAAGTATGGAAATTACGGTGGCGGTAGGCGCAATATATAGCCTTCGTTTGTAGGGGAGGGGATGAGAGGAGTATCGTAGCGAAGCGTTGGTGGTGGTTCTCGGTGTGGTGGAAATTATACTACCACACTACCACTACCGCCCTAACGACTGACGTATACGTATGACGTCGCGGTCACGCGGTCCAAATCAGCTGCTGGGCGTTATCTGGTTTTGTCTACTGAATTATTAGAACGCTTCCTTACAAATTCCAAATCTATTGATTGTTCCACAAATTTCTTTCGTTTAACTCAAAAAAAAAACAATTAAGATTATTATCTTTTACATTAATCAGTTTCGAGGAAAGGCTACCAGGTTGTAGTTAAACAAGGTGTTCAACGAAATATCAGTAATAATTTTTATTTAATAAAAACCTATAATTTTGTATTTGACTCTACTTTTACGTAAATACACATACCATACACCCTAATTACTTAAATACATCATTTATTAAACTGGCATTGTGCATACATTATATTAAATATTTATAAAATAATTTCCGCTAAATTCTATTAAATAAAAATACCAGAATGATTTTACAATGCTTTACCGTGAAATAACAATTAACAAATCGCTTTTTCAAACTTTTCTACCTTTTATTTCTATAACTAGAATTTTAGGCTTATGTCCCATCACTTACAACAACCACCAAACTTTTTTTACCATAACATGGTCATGGAAAATTTATATCGCTAATTGTTTTACTGCAATAACACTTGGTACGTTTTAAAAAAAAAGATTAAAATGTTTAAAATGTGTATGTTTTTTAAAAACCTAATTTTCAGTGATTTGGGGTATGTGGGGCTTTATTCACGACATGGAAATCGCCTCTTTTGTTTCTCTGGGATTCACCGGAAGCATCGATATTGTCATTTCATCATTTGACGTAAATGATGTGCTTTTGTGTTGTTTCTATTTCATTGTCTCTATGCCTTTCAAATATGAGAAATTATTAATTGTTTTAAAAAAGTTTGATAAAATCGATACAATTATAAAACCAATTCTTGTTAATCAAATTCGGTCAAAGTTGGGGTGGTTTAAATACATTTGGTTGTGTTTCTTACCAGTACTTTATACTCTGGATGTCTTTATGTGGGGTAATACTTCATGGCAAGGGCTTAATAATTACTTGGCTTATTATATTTCTTACTCAATTGTAATAATGCATGAATTACAATACTACCAACTAGTTAAAATGGCACAAGTTAGGGTCTATGGTATTAATAACACGATCAAAGAGAAAATCAAAAGTGATACAAGTGTGTTATTTTTTGTTATCCAATTACTCTATTATTATTATTGTTGTTTTAGGTAAAATTAAAAGTGGATATATTTCAGATTTAATTCAGTGTTATAATCTTATCACTGATGCTATTGAAACAATTAATTTAAGTTTTAATAAAACAGCTACTGTGATGATATTTAGTTGTTATGTTCATTTAGTCACTTGTCCTTATCAATTGTTTGTAATGATAACAAGTAATGAAACAAATATTTTAAATTATGTATATTATTTGTGGATATTAGTGCAAATTTTTCGATTAGTTTTAATTGTTGAAGTTTGCCATAATTGTGAAGAAGAAATAAAAAATTCTCGAAATGTTGTTTCACAATTATTAAATTGTCGGTTGGATACACGTGTAAAAAGAGAGGTAGAGTATTACATACAGGGTGAGTCAAAAACTTAGGCTATAATGACATTTGTGACATTGGTGTCAGTTTAGTAGATCAGTGAAAAATCTGTGCTGCTTACTCAAAATCTAAATAAAAATTTATAAAAGTAAAAAACAGCATACAGCAATAATTGAAAAATATTAAACACACAATAATTAAAAAAAAATCGTTAGAAAAAAAAATAATAAGAAAAACAACGACAGAAATAAAAGGACAATAACAAACAATTAAAAAGTTTTTAGAAAAATACAGATAAAATTAATCAAGCCAGAAAAAAAGTTAGCAAAAAATTTTATTTAGTGTAAATTCGTATTGAAGGTCTATTATGGGTAGCTCAACTTTCACTTAAGCTATTCTCCGGAACAAATTTCAGAAATAGACAAAAAAAAAATATATTTGTCTGCAAAATGTAGATAAAGTAGGATAATAATCTGTCAGCTAGAAAGATCTTTGTTAAAAGAGCCAGGCAATTATGGCAACAAGCAAAAGGAGAAAAATATAAAAATAATGGTCTATGAGTTATTCTACTAACCAAAACCTTTTACAGACCAAAAAAGCAAAATAGAGAAAATTTGTTGTAACTGAGGGCAACCAAATACTACAGTGAGCACTGTAAAAGGTTACTATAAACAGAATGAAAAGCAAAATAAAGTTGGGTAAGCTAAGAGTGAAAGAGTTTTTTCTAGGCACTCAGGTAGAAGAAGAGAAATTTTACCAGGCGATGTCCAAATAACTAACTGAAGAAAAAACGTAAAAAGGAGTTAGCTCTAGAACTAGATGGCATTACGAGAGAAATACAGAAGGTCTTCTTAAATGAATAGAAAGGCGCAAATCTGGTAGTCTTAAGATAAAAAAGCAAGAAAAAAGTGACAACAGATCTGAGATCGTATAAAATTTGTGTGTTGCCGGTGATTGGCAAAGTGCTCAAAAGAATCATGGTGAAAAGGTTGAAAGCAAGGAGAATAGAAAGACAGATGGTTTGGGAAGCAGTGTGGCTTTACTCCAGAACGGTGGACAAAAAACGCGTGGGCTAAATGTTTTCGGTTTTTGAAAGCAATAAAAACTACTATACTTAATAAAATTAGAAGTCTTACACCTGTAACGAAGCGTTCTAATAATTCAGTAAACAAAACAAGATAACGCCCAGCAGCTGATTCGGACCGCGTGACCGCGATGTCATACGTATACGTCAGGGCAGTGGTGGAGGTATAATTCCCACCACACCGAAAACCACCACCAACGCTTCGCTACGATATTCTTTTCATACCCTTCGCCTACAAACGAAGGCTATATATTGCGCCTACCGCCACCGATATTGGGCATACTTTCGAGCGAAAGCCTAAAATATAACTTTGTTATCCGCCAACATTATTATACCAACTTTCGCACCTTCCAGCACTCTTCGTTAGATGACACACTGTGTCTGTTTATATTAAAATCCCTAGATAGATCTGTCTAGGGACTTTAGGTTACCAAGATTGAATTACATGTAGCATGACCAGTTCACCCAGACTCACCTTGATCTTGGCTGATTCATTTTAGGTAATGTGTGTGTTGTGATTCGAGTATAGAAAGGCAAAGTTAGCAAAGTGTAAAAAAGTTTTGCAAAAACATTGAAAGAATATGTAAAAAAGTAAAAGGAAAATTATTGTGAAGTGACAGAATGGAATGGGTGATCTATGAGCCTATACCGCCGGATGTCCATTTGGTGCAGGACAACAACTGTGTTAAGTTTGGAATTACTGAGTCATATCATTGTACAAGTCAAAAGAGTTTAAATAGATTTTATATAATAAAAGAGTCAGTAATACTAGGAAATGTATTTGCGGTACAAAAAAAGTAAGTTGGAAACACACGTAGATGTAAAGATATAGGTAATAGTACATATTTAAACAAAATAAAAGTGAGAGTAAATGTTGATAGAGTAGTAGATGTCTCTCGGAAGTTTACTTTAAAAACAAATCAAAAATGTTTGTTTTGTTTATAAAGTTAGAGAGTGTTTGACAGAAGGAAAGTGTTGACGATAATCAAAAAGTATATCAGATAGCAGAGAACAAAAATAAAAAAAAAGTGCAAAAGAGCCGTGTTGCTACGCCAAACCTTGGGCATGGAAATCCCATACACCTTGAGCTGATTCACTAGTTTTACCGGACGCGCAATATTTTAAGTGCTACTTGGCAATTCAGACAATATTGCAGAAATCATTGTAAAAAGCAATAAAAATTAGAGAATAATGCAAGACAGTGCTGACGAGATCTTAAAAACCAATGTGAAGAACTAGAAAAAAGTTTGTAAACAACATAAACAGCTCTGAAAATATACCATCAAAATAAAGTGCAAAAAGGCACTAGAGGTGATCAATTAAAGAATTGAAGTCGCATCCCGCTAAAAAACCGACTGTCAAATAATGCTGCAGAAAGCGGTAGAAACTTGTTTTGCCAAAGAGTAGAAATTTAAAAAAAAACGACACTTTAAGCGGCTCCTTTAATGTTTTTAAACACAATTCTACAATTTCTAAACGTTCGTTCTTTTAAATTGGGTGGTTAAATGTAAAATTTGAATTATTTACATAATAATTAACAAGAAACAAGATACACCAACTACTTAATCCTCGTACACGCGCTTCTCGACGAATCGTTTGCAACGACTCTAACCGGGTTGAACCTAACAAAAACGCTTGGCCCTTTAAACTAAATGGTTAGAGTATCTCTCTCTAAAATTTGTTTTTTTGTCTGACTGTCGTCTCTTCATAAATTTCTACTTTTTGCTTTTGATAAGAACGCTGTTGTGGCGCTGTTATAAAGTTCTGAAAAACTCGTAAATTTTAGACAGAATTATTCCTAAGTAAACAGATTTTTTTTGAAGAAAAAAATCGAAACAAAGCAACACTAAAAGCTTGACTTTATATCTATTATCTGTTTATTTAACGTTGTACATTAACATTATTTTAATAACAATTTTGGCTGTTCTTAAAAGTGGCAGTTGTAAGAACGTTAGTTGAGTACACCGTCTATAATTTGTATATACAATGCTTACACCTTGTAAAGTTTTATTAGTAACTTTATTTTTTGACTCAACCTGTATATTTCACTATCTTAAATCAAAAGAAATTTTATTTTAAGGCAAATACATTTTTATTTTTGGTTGTAAAGAAAAAAGTAAAATTTTCAGCGTACGGTTTACCAAAAATTGGAAGACATTTGTTACTTTCTGTAAATTCAAAAAAAGTTTTGGGGTTATTTAGTGATTTTGTTTGTTTTAGGTTGCAAGTTCGATTGGTGGATATTGGATGATTTTATTACAGTTTAGCTCCAGATCAACGAAGATTGTAGATCAATAAAAAATTATATTTCTTAAATAAATATACAGGATGTCTCATGAATGAGTGCACATAATTTAACCAAAGATTAAAAAGTAAAAATATTGATACATATTTTTTATTAGCCCTCAAGAGTTGCTCCAAAAATACATTTTATTTTTTTTATGTAATAAAGTACTTGCTCGATTTTTTAATAAAACTTATTATACGCTTTCTGTATTAGATAGTCACCTTCTAGGTAAATTATAGTATTGTAGGACATTTTAAAAAAAGGCTGCAAAAGTTCTTTTAACATAATTTGTTTTATAACTTTGTAGCACAAATTAGTTTAACTTTGGCGTTACTAGATACTGTTTAAAAAACCATTTAAATTAGAAACTTTTTTGTCTCTTACAAATTTTTCGTAAAATGCACCGTTTTAGAACAAGGTTGAAAAAACCCCAATAAATTGGCCAACTAGGTCTCCAGACTTAAATCCTTTGGATTATTTTTTGTGGGCAAAAATCAGAAGAAGAGTTTATACGACTAAAGTCAACGATGTGAACATTTTAAGACAACGGATTTTTAATGCTGAGCAGTGAACAGTTTGCAGCGACGTATACAATTATATTATTATTATTAATATTATTGTTATTATTATTATTAAATAAATGCGTTCGGGCTGAGACCTTAGCCTGTTTAGCCCGCGCTCATGAGTAAGATGTTTAATTTCTGGAGGCATGATAAGTATCATATTTTATCTTAAAATTTAAAGTAGAATTACATAGAATGATCTCCAAAGATAAAGAGTTCCACTTGTCAAAGACTCGGTTTAAAATAAACGACTGCCGAACTGTAGTGTGAAACTTTCCTTTGGCAAGCTTTAAATGATGTCCTCTAGTGCGACCAGTTGCTTTAAGTTTAAAAAGATGCCTAATGGGAGAAGTAGGATTATTAAAAGCTCGAAATACAGTAATTAAATCTCTTCGCACTCGTCTGTCAGACAGCAATGATAAGTTCATCATGGATAAACGCTGAGGATAGTCAGAGCGCAAACGGCTAAAAAGCAGTCTAGTAGCCCGACGCTGGACGCCTTCTAGGAGTAGCACATCTCGCTGCAAATTGGGCACCCATATACTATTTGCATATTCTAGAACTGGTCAAATATATGTTTTGTAAGCTTTAATAAGAAATCTGGTATTTAAACTAATGAAGGTTTTACTTAAGATATAAAGAATCATTTTGGCTTTTTTAGTGACTTTTGAAATATGCTCGGACCATGAAAGGGAAGAGGTTATGAGAACATCCAGATCTAGACATGACTGATATTTTGCCAGGTTTAAACCATTGATTTTATAGGGAAATTTGCCATTTTTGTCACCTAAATGAAGGACAGTGCATTTATCCACATTGAGTGAAAGAAGCCAGAGACGAGACCATTCATTAACTAATTGCAAATCATTGACTAGATCAAAGTGTTTTTTGCTGATGTTATAGATCTTAATGTCATCAGTGTACATTATACAATGAGGTTTTAGTTGTCTTGGAATGTCAGCAGTGTAAATTTTTAATAATAAAGAACCAAGGACTGAGCCTTAGGGGACACCACTTAAGACTTGTTTATGTGCACTATAAGAGTTGCTGACTTTGACTTTAAACGTACGATTGCTTAAGAAAGCGTCGATCCATTTGAGCAGATTGCCACGAAAATCATAATGCTCGAGTTTATAAAGGAGTCGTCGTTTAGGTACTCTGTCAAAAGCCTTTGAAAAGTCTAAGTATGTCACATTAACAGAATTACAAGGATCTAGTTTTCTGGACGATCCCATTTCGATGAAGAAAGTTTTTCGTTGACTTGATCAAGGTTAATAAATACCTTTTGAAGTTGTGCTATTTTACTATGACAAGTAAAGCCAATCTGCAAGTCAATCCTTAACACAACATGGTCAGACTTACCTATAGGATCAATATATTCAAGGTTGGATAGAAGACTTTTGTCTGAAGTTATAACTAGATCAAGAAGAGAAGGTTGCTGATGGTTTCTATACCGAGTAGGCAGCGAGACAATTTGCGTTAAATGACTATTTAACAAGATATCAACATTTGGAACAACTTTGATGATTTTGTTATTTTACTTTTGTATTTTGATATTTCACTTTTTTTCTTTTATGTAGGTACTTTCAATTTATTGGATTATTTTTGTTGATACTCCTCAAAGGTTTCAAAACTGTGCGTTTTACGAGAAATTTGTAAGAGACAAAAAAATTTATAAATTGAGTGAGTTTTCAAACTGTAGTAACGCCAACGTTAGACTAATTTGTGCTACAAAGTTATGAAAAAAATTGTGTCAAGGGAGCTTTTGCAGCCCTTTTTTAAAATGTCCTACAATACGACAATTTACACTGTCAGGTAGTTATCTAATACAAAAACTGTATACAAAGTTTCATCAAAATCGAGCAAGTATTTTAACACATAAAAAAACAAAGTTTATTTTTGAAACAACTTTTGAGGGCTAATAATTCTGTAAATAATTTTTTTTGGAAAAAAATAAAAAATATGTAACAGTTAATTTTAACTTCTTAATCTTTGGTTAAATTATGTGCACTTGTACATAAGACACTCTCTATAACAATAGTTAATACGAAACACACACGTTATTTTTTAATTTGGTTATAACAATTTTCTTGTGATAGATACAGTTATAGTGGAAATCAAATGAAAAAAAATCAATGGCAATTTTTTTTAAATTGTTGTGATTTAGTTTGTTAATTAACAGTTGCTTGAAATTAAATGCAATAAAGTTTGCAAATTAATTTTTTTTTCAAGCCGCGTCATTAGGAGAGTGATTTTTATTGACCAGCCGAAACGATATGATCATGATGTCATCATGAATTTTTGGTAGTATGTGTTACAAAATGTAACAATTTTTTTTTGTTTATTGAACTACAATTATGAATTACTATAAATTAGAAATAATAAACATCACATTGTCATAATCAGTTCAAAATGTTAAAATTATGTTTAATTATGGTGGATGCGCCGGGATACAAATGTATTAAATTAGAACTGCGGACACTTTTCAAATAAACTGATCAACAATTAAAGTGATCCACCACAAAAATTATTAATTATACAAAATTTATTCTTGTTTTTTGTTGTTCTTTTGTACTCTTTTGCCTACCTGAAGTATTTTATGGTCTATCTAGCGGTAGTTTTTAGGTGTTAATTTTAAATACGGGCTTTTTCTCAGTTTTCAAGCAAAACAAGCAAAATAAAAATTTAACTAAGTGTTTTTTTTAGTAATATTAAAACTGACACGTTGAAAGTATCATTGAGGATTTTTTATCCTTAATTTCTAATGCTTCAACAGCGTTTATCTGACCGAGAATTGTAGCATGTGGTTCACATGGTGCTGGAAGTGTTACCTCATCGCGAGGTAGCGCGAATTTTTAATGTAGTACATGAGGTGACCAATAGAGCCATTAATCGCTTTTAAGAATGTGGAACTCTTTGTTGCAGATATGGTGGAGGTCATGCACGCAGTCTAACTCCAAGACAAACTCGTTTTTTACAAATTACTCCTCGCCGAAACCCTACCTACAACGCTACTCGGTTAAATAACGCGCTACGACGACTTACAAGAGTAGTTATTTCTACTCAAACAGTTCAACGAAGGCTACTCGAATATGGCTTAAAAGCTAGAAGACGTGTGCCATGTCCACTGTTAACCTGGCAACATCGAGTACAACGGCGACATTGAGGAGGAGCTCATTTGAACTGAACCTAGGACGAATGGTCCCGTTGTATGTTTGCAGATGAGTCTCGATTTACCCTTTATCGTTTGGATAGGCGTATTAGAGTGTAGCGACGCCCGAACAAGACGTACCGTTAAGAAATGTGAGAGCACAGGGTACCTTTCGGAGGAGGAGGTGATACTCTTTTGGGAGACATTTTTTTTAACGGCCGCACAGAGATTGTGGCACTAAGGGGTTATGCATAAATTCACAACATTATAGGGATATGTGTATTCTACGAATTGTAATTCCCTTTGCTAACAATTTTGGAAATGAGTTTGTGTTTGTGAATGATAATGCATCACCGCGCCGTGCTCGGATTGTGAACAATGTTCTTAATGCACATGGTATTGAACGAATAGTGTGGCTAGCACGCTCCCCTGATTGCAACCCCATCCAACGTCTATGGTCGTACATAGAGCACAAGTGATCGGAACAAGATGTCCAACTAGAAAGTTTTGAGGAGCTTCAAAACATGTTAGAACAGGAATGAGAAGCAGTGCCTTAAAAAGTCATTAATAATTTAATAGAAAGTGTGCCAAGGAGATATATGGCTATCTATAAGGTTAGAGGTAGTCCTACTAGATATTAATTTATACAATATGTTTAATAAATAAATATGTAAATACAATATGTGATTACAAAATATTGCTGGGAGTATTTAGGTACTGTTTTTGTAAAAAGTTGAATAAATAACCAAATTTACTGATTTACGATGTTGCGATGCATGTGTACCTTTTTTTTTACTCGGCTTGTATTTTAATAACGGTTTTTTAAAGAAATATGATGTATTAAAATAAAAACATCACTTATTATAGAGTGGATCACTTCAATTGTTGAGTAGTTTAATTTGTATCTTAAACATAATTTTAATTTATAGCCATTTGTAACATTTAAAATTATTTTGTTTCAAATTCTAACTAAAATATCACACGTGACGGTATCAAATTAAAATGAAAGTTTCAGAAAAAATACCGTCGCAACTAAAAATTTGCAATACAATGCAACCGATGTTAAGGCTCCGCTGCCGCACGTATTTTGCAAGCTTTTACTAGCTGCAATAGATTTCAATTGCTCGTTATGATAATTCAGATATTTCAACGGTATCAGATTGATAAAATGTTAATCTAGGTCGCTATAGGGTCCTTTTTTTTAAAAAAAATATTAAAGTTAATATTATTGATCACAAAAAAAGGTTAACTTTGGCTTCGTTTAAAGAACAATTAAAAATATTTTTTTCGAAATATCGTTGTATAGCGCCCAAGATTGATGCTTTTTCTATGTATATACAATTTGTTCATGGTGGTAAAATAGATACATCTGAAGATATTTTGCAGTTCCTGAAGCAATTTTTCGTGTATTCTTGCCTATACATCAGGCGTTAGGATACGATTTATAATCTGGATCGAACGTACCACCACCACTTGTTTTATGCGGCACAGATACACTGTTAAGTAATTAAAATTGTGATTGTATAGTACTTACGGACCGTCATTATTATCTTATTTTAATCAATAAATACGAATTTAATAATATAAATTTAATATAAATCTAACACGATTTAAAAAAAATTAAAAGCACGGCTATATTAATTTTAAATGTACTCGTTTATACATTTAATTAGAATAATAAAAAAAATCCATTTAAACATTTTTAGACATTCAGCACCAATAAAACACAGTTGTGTCTTGTCATGTACTACTGCGATCTAAAGTAGCTTCTTTACACTGTGCAATAAAAAAGAGCGTTTTAAAAGTTGAGACAGTACCAATATGTAAACAGTAACCAGCAACATAACTAATGACTTATAATACTTAAAAACACAAGTTTTTTTTTTAGAATTACCTCCCTTCTAGGAAGGGATGCATAAATTTCATAGCGCCAGTTGAAATTGGCGCGCCAGTAAAATAAAATTGCATGTGTAAACTGTGTAAAATTGCATGCAAGTTAAAGATTTACTAAACAGATAATACTAAATAGATAAAACTAAACAGATGTGTAAACCCAGCATAAAATCATGTGATAAATTTTGTAATATTTTTTTTAAATCATGGCGTGATAGATAATATATAATTTCAAATTTGAATTTGCGGAAATTGTCTTATTAATCTAAAAAGAAAGTTATTTTGTCGGCTTGTGTTTACTATTTACCATACAAATTCAATCATTGATTAAAGTTACAAAAAGCCGACAAATACGGGTGTTGGTTTTGTCGGCTAGATCAAAAAAATGTAATTCACAATCCAAAAAATTAGCCAAACTGCTTCATTCTTTGAGTTTCAGTCTCATCGAAAGCTTGTGTTTTTGAGGCCAGAACATGCTAGGCTATTATTGTTGGTCTGTTTTGAGAGACACGGATGCAAGTGGTTACAAAAAGCTAAAACTTTTTATTTTTATGTTTTTATTTAATGTTTCTTTTGTAATATTTTTCTTATTAAATATTTTAAAAGGTTGACGTGCTGATTTTTTTAAACATTTTTTATAAGTTTAGGGGGTTTTATGTAACAAAAATATATGGGTTTTATTTTAGGGACAAAAATGTTGTAAACTAGTGTTATTATTATTATCATCTTTTTATTCTTCTATACACTCTCTCTCTTATAATTTTTAAATCACTTTATTTTACAAATGTTTTCTTTTATTGGACAATAAACTACTATATTATTATTATCATCAAGATTTTTTTTTATAACTTTCCAAAAACATACAGGGTAAGTATCTTAACTGGAGTAAATACTATAAATCGACTCTCATCAAAAAATTTTAAAAAACGCTTCTATAGTTTTTAATTTGCTACATTATTTTTATATTGTTATAGTTTTTCCTTCCTATCTAGGAGCTAAGCCACCCCCGACTTTTTTTTCATTTTTTTGTACTTATGGCAATAGTTTGTTTAAAAGATTTTATTTCCTATTTAATCAATATAGCCAAATATTATCTTAGTTACGGTAACCATTATGACATTTATAATTCCAGAGGGAGTTATAGAAGGGAAGAATTCTTAACTCCCTCTAATTTTTATATTGAAAAGAAATACAAATCTGGTGTACTAAAGTTACGAGAAGAGAAGAAATGCTATTAAACAACAATTGTTAAACGCCAATAATATCGTTTCGTTTATATTCTTGCTTTCAGTGTTACTTTTATTCAACAATTCTTAAAATTTCTGATATTTTTTCCCTAAAACAAGAGAAAAAATAAGTAAATATACATACCATATCTTAAAAATATGCCAGAAATATTATTTCATTTACATTTCTGCTGCCAGTATGGTTCTTTTTTAGCCATTCTTGAAATCGGTCGTATTCTTTCTTGTACACTACTTGAGATTTTTTTGGTACTAATGCAGCACGAGCTTTCTCAGCTTTTTTTAATACTTCTTCTGAAATATTTGATGTTTTTCAAGTTTTCACTCATTTTTAAAAATTCATAAATTTTTTGTATACGCAATTGTCACGAAATAAATCCATAGTAAACCAAGCCTAGTTAACTAACAGCAAATTTGTCTTTTGGATTTGTTTAGTAGATAATAAAATTATAATTTGATTTTTGGATTTGTTTAGTAGGAAATAAAATTAATTATGTATCACGTGAATTACTGGGTGTCAATAACCTCGGGCAACTTACAATCCCTCGGGCCTAACGGCTCTCTGGATTGTAAATCCGTTGCCCTCTGTAATTAACACTCTCATAATTTCCTTGATACATAAATAACTATTAAAACAAGTAATAAATTTTTACAATTTAAAACCTATTTGAACAAAAAAATTGCAAAAAAACATTATTTTTTAGAGTTAAAATTGTTGAAAATATTAATAATCTAAAGTGCATTGCTAGAAAATAACAAAAAACATTATAAAAATTGCAGTTTTTTTTGTTCAAATATGATCAAATTGTATAAATCTATACTGGTCCATATTAAAGACCTTTTAATAAAGCTTTTTCTGAATAAAAAAAAAAAATGAAGAGGATAACACTAGACAACAAATTTTAATTTTTTAATTATAATATAAACATTTTTTTAACACGTCAGGTTCTACAGAAAATAATATAAATAAATTAAAAATTTTTACTCTATGCTAACTAAATATGTACTTATTGTGGTGCTTACACTGGTCAACATAATTTTTTTTAGATGTCTAATAGGTGTCTCTTGTGTACGTTTTTATGCAGATCGTTACAAAAATTGGCCATCACGTCAGGTTTCTAAAAAAACTTATAAAATAGTTTTCTTATACAGTGTGAATCATTTGTAATAAATTCGATAAAAATTCTGGGAGTTGCCTTTTAGGAAAACGCTTAGACACATTTTCTGTTATTTTTTTACGCGCATTTTTTGACAAAAAAATTAGATATACAGGTGTCCCAAAGTTGAGATACGACCTTCAACTCTGAAATGTTAAATAAGAACCCTAATGTTTTTTACCATATTTGAATTCCACGTATAATTTTGCGTTTTTTTATATAGCACACGCGCTAAAAAAAGTGTTAGAAAAAAAATGAAACTATTAACATAAATTGAATTGTAGAAGAATAAATTCATAATAAATGTTGGAAAATAACAGGATATGTGTCCGAGCGTTTTTTTGAAAGGCAAATCTCTCAATTTTTATCGAATTTATTTATTACATAGATATAATTTACCTCTTTTTTTCAAAAACAACTAAAAATCGACATAAGGTGTGCTACATAAAAAATACGCAAAATTATACGTAGAACTCAAATATGCTGAAAAACATTGAGGTTCTCATTTATAATTTCAAAGTTGAGAGTCGTATCTCAATTTTGGGACAAATATCAATTTTTTTGTCAAAAAATGCATGTTAAAAAATAACATAAAGCGTGTCTGAGCGTTTTCCTGAAAAGCAACTTCTAGCATTTTTATCGAATTTATTCGTTACAAATGGTTCACACTGTATAGAAAAATATTTTATAAGTTTTTTCAGAAACCTGACGTGATGGCCAATTTTTGAGTACATTTTTAGAACCTGCATAAAAAAATACATAAGAGACACGTATTAGATATCAAAAAAATGTCATGTTGACCAGTGTAATCTAACGCAAACACAAAAATTATGTGTCAAATTAAAAAGTATAGAAATGTTTTTTTTATATATTTTTGATCCAACTAATGGGAGTCCAGTTATAGAATTTATTTCTGTTAAAATACTCAGTTTGTAGGGATTATTAAACGAGACCGCATCTTCTCGTTGAAAAGAAAATTATCCGTTCGTCGTATCTCGTACAAACTCGTATCTGGACGTTCGTTTGTTTGTAACAGCGTAAGAAGTTTCCGTATTTTCTCAGAATTGTCCTTCCCGTTTTTAGTTTACTCTACCGAAATTTACGTCAGCATATAGTGCTTTTTGTCTAGCGATCAAGTCGTGCTCTCTCTAAAAAATATTCAAAGGAGTCGGCAGTGGGCTCTTAACTCTGTACTTCTGTAGTATTAAATCAACTTGAAATTAATGTGGTACAACTTGTAATTTTGAAATGTCAACTTGACAGAATTTAAGCTGAGTATCGAAGCCAGATTTACACCGTACCTTAAATTATTTTTTGGTAATATTTAAAGTACTAAACTTGCTTTACTCAGCTAAACATGACATACTTAATTTTGAAGACTTGTCATAACAACATAAAATAAATAATACACCGTAATCAAAAAATACTGATTGAGTTGGCAATAAAGTTACTATGTTTTTTTTGCAATTTGTCGGTTTATTAAGATTACCTCTATAGGTTATGTCTTAAACCTATCAAGAAAGTCTCAAATAAATTTTCATAAATAATTTATTTTCAACAACAAAAATAATTTTAATAAATATTATACCTACTAGAAAATAATGCAAACAAAAAAAATAACAAAAAAAAAAGATAAAAAGCGTGCACCGTTATTTTTAAGGCATAAATTAACTTGCCGTTTTAGGTTTTTACATATATTAATTAGTGCTCGAATTAGTGTATTTAGAGTTACATTGTTTTTTTTCTACAATTTCATCCTATAATTCCTTTGTATTTAAATTTTTATTGAATACTCTATTTTTAAGGTAGCGAAACAAGAAAAAATTTAATGGAGTGAGATACCAAACGATTTACTTGTTTAAATTTTTCTAGTAATTCATCTATTTAAAAAAAAGTTGATTTAAATTTTTTATTGTCTAACAAGAGGTGTGAGCTATTGTAAAATTTTGCAAAAAGTAATTTTTGCAATTATTTTCCTATAATGATTGTATAAAAAATTGTAAAATAAAATATTATTTCAATTATTTTAAGACATTTTAACAAGTTCTATAAGAAACGCCTGAAAAGGTAAAAAAATGTCTTAGATTTAATAGATAAGAAGTAAAACCTGTTTTATTTTAATGCAAACTTTCATCTTCAGCTTCTGATAAAATATATTTGTGTGTAAAAATAAGAACTTTTAATACTTAATTGTCCTTAAACATGTTTTTTTATTTTTGATAAATTTTATGAATTTTAGGAATAATTAAAGAATATGGCATTAATAAACTACAAGAAATTAACAAAAAAAATCACCAAAAATTTATTTTAAAAAACAGAGTCTTTTATTTGTCTACAACTTTTGTTGTTCTTGAACTAAACTGTAATAAAATCATCCAATATCCGCCAATCGAACTTGTAACCTAAAACAGACAAAATCACTAAAAAACAAACAAAATTTTTATATTTACAGAAAGCAACAAATGTCTTCCAATTTTTGGTAAACCGTATGCTGAAAATTTTACTTTTTTCTTTACCACCAGAAATAAAAATGTATTTGCCTTAAAGTAAAATGTTTAATTTTAAATACGATACAGAGTGAGCCAGAAAAGAGATCGTCTCCAAAATTAAATGTAAAAAATTTGATCAAAATTAATATAAATATTAAATTACCTATGAAAATAAAAAATTATTTAGAAAAAAAATGTTACGTTTTTTTGTATAAAAAGGTAGATAAAGTTTAAATAAAAGAAAATTTAATGAAATCTTAATGTTAAATTTTAAGTACTGTTGTTTGTTTCATATCAGCCTTACTACGTCAATAATTATTGTTTTTTCTTTGCCCGCTTATTTTTTCTTGTTTATATTCCTTATTATTTTCTAAAAATTTTTCAACTTTTGCTGTCTGTTGTTTTATTACTTTTTTAATTTAAACTTAGATTAAATGCCGCAAATGTACTACTAGTTTTACATATTTTTTACTGAATTTACCGAGCTGACAATTATGTCAATACGGCCATTACAATCTTGTTTTTTGACTCACTCTGTATGTAATACCCTACCTCCTTCTTCACATGTATATCCAATCGACAATTTAATAATTGTGAAACAACAACTTTAGTATTTTGGATTTATTCTTCACAATTTTGACAAACTTCAACAATTAAAACCAATCGAAAAAGTTGCAATAATATCCATAAATAATATACATAATTTAAAATATTTGTTTCATTACCTGTTATCATTACAAACAATTGATAAGGACAAGTGACTAAATGAACATAACAACTAAATATCATCACAGTAGCTGTTTTATTAAAACTTAAATTAATTGTTTCAATAGCATCAGTGATAAGATTATAACACTGAATTACATCTGAAATATATCCACTTTTAATTTTACCTAAAACAACAATATTAATAAATTAATTGGATAACAAAAAATAACACACTTGTATCACTCTTGATTTTATTTTTGATCAAATTATTAATACCATAAACCCTAACTTGTGCCATTTTAACTAGTTGGTAATACTGTAATTCATGCATTATCACAATCGAATAAGAAATATAATAAGCCAAGTAATTATTAACCCCTTGCCATGAAGTATTACCCCACATAAAGACATCCAGAGTATAAATTACTGGTAAGAAACACAACCAAATGTATTTAAACCACGCCAACTTTGATCGAATTTGATTAACAAGAATTGGTTTTATAATTGTATCGATTTTATCAAATTTTTTTAGAACAATTAATAATTTCTCATATTTGAAAGGCGTAGAAACAATGAAATAGAAACAACACAAAAGCACATCGCTTACGTCGAATGATGAATTCACAATATCAATGCTTGCGGTAAATCCTAAAGACACAAAGGATGCGATTTCCATGTCGTGAATAAAGCCCCACATACCCCAACACACTAGAAATTAAATGTTTGATTTAAAAATGAACTAATAGAAGGTGTTGATTTAAATTTGGTGTTGCGGTTCATTATGTCAGTTAAGAACTGTTATAATAGTGTACTGAGACAAATTTTTAAAGTCTTGAACAGTTTTCAAAATTTTACAAAATATTTAATAAATTCTGTCATAATTTATGTATTTGATTTTAATTTATTATATTTAAATTATGATTTGTGAATACTACAAACGTAACAAACCTAAAAGCATAACTATATTCATTGAATACAGTGTGAATAGTACCAGAGAACAAATACTTTTATATTTAAAAAACAATTTTAATTTTTGTGAATTTGCTTTGCAGAACATTTGGTATAGTATTTCAAAAAAGTTTTTATTAATTTTGAAATTACACTTCAGGTTTCAAAAACTGTTATTTACAACATACCTATATCGCAATAAAGAATATTTGCAAGACGCTTAGACCGGTAAAAAAAGAGAAGAAAATGATTTAATCATTTTTATTTAAGAGAAAAAATCGGAGCCCAATTTTATCAAAATTTAAAAACAAAAAAACATTTTGAATAAATAAATTGTTGTATTTTGCGAAAACAAAACTTGAATTTACTGATTCGCGTAGTTTATTATACTCAATAGTTCGAGACATAAGTTTTACTTACAAAAAAGTTAACAATTAAAAAATTTTGATAAAAACACATCATATAATAATAGCAAAAATTAAAGTTTTGAGGCGGTACTTTTAATTAAAATATTTCAAAGAAGAAGTTAATTTTATATTTTTGAATGAAACTTATTGGATCTAAAAAACCGGTTCTGATTTTTGTTTGTAAGTAAAGAAAGATAACAAAACAATGGAAACTGTAAAAGTAAAAAGTGAAAAAAATTGTTTTACCGTCTTTCACGCTGATTATAAAGGTGGCTTTTTAAAAATTGCGATTTACTTTTTAATAGTAAGATCAGTCATGAATTCTGAAATCTTTCAAAATTGAGTCGAATATAATTTAATTCCGGCATGTTCATAAATATTTTTGCTAAAAGATGGCTAAAGAGGGAGCCAATGATTAAACCTGCGTTTGTTTATATACATAATTATCAAAAATAAAAAAACGGGACAAAAAATAATTTAGCTAAAAAAAGTAATTAGTAGAGTGTAAAAGAAAGAGTAAATCAAAAAGAAGATTGCTAAAAATAGAAAAAGCTTCACTGACAGAAATAAAAAAAATAGGTTAATGACGTCAAATTTGAAATCATTTTATTATATAGAGAATTATTAAATTTAACAATTTATCAATTAGTTTGAATAATTTTTCAACACTAATGTATTTTGGTATGCTACATTTCTCCCTGTTATTACATTATTTTAAATAACTTTAGTTTTTTAAAAAATTTTGATTTTGATATTCTTTTTTTTCTCTTGTAGTTATTTACTACAGGATTGTAATTTGTGAATAAAAAAAGGTTGTTGGTTTGTCTATTGTGCGTTTTAGATACTTTTTTTGTTAGGAATTTGTGACAGACATGCGCTAATATCAATTTATAATGTCAAAACCGGTGGAAGTAAAACTTGGGACACCCAGTATAGGTAAGCAAGACAATCTTTTTTGAACTTGTCACGAAATGCTATAAAATATTATTTCAGTCGCTCACTTGCATATAAGTTTTATTAACGTAAACGCATTCCAAAAAAATTTTAAATACTTTTTTTAACAAATTATTAATATAAACCATAAATATAAAACAGTTTTTAAAATGTGTATGTCGATGTCATTAAGTTTTAGAACTGAATTTTTCAATTTGATAACAATCACAATCCACAGAAAAATATTGTTACAAATTTTTCAGTTTATAAACCATTAACAATCTTGACTTCTAACTCGTTTGGCCTATTATACAGGGTGGCCAAACGAAAATGAAATAGAGGCTATAACTCTCAGAAAAATATTTCTTTGAAAAAACGCAATAATATATTTTCTTTGGAAGGAAAAAGCTTTTAGCATAAATTTACAATTTTGTATGCACATCTCTAAGCGAGGGATGCATCCCTTAAAAAATTTTAAATAAAAAGGGGGATGAGTATTTAAATTTTGTGGAATGTAAAATAAAAAAATTATAATGAAGTGACACATTAGTTTATTAAATGTTCAAAGTGACTCCTACATGCCTCCAATAGTACAGGTTGTGCTCAAAACGCTGTCAAACATTTTGGAGTATTTGTGAAGTAATTTGACGACATTCGTTCACTATTCGCTGCCGTAAATCTTCCAAAGAAGTAGGTTGAGTTGTATAAATTTTACTTTTTAAGTGACTTTCATTCTATTGATCTTTTCCTTCCTATTCATCGATTTAAAAATATTTGATTAAAGTATTGCCAGATTTTTATATTTGGTAATGGAAAGGTGCTCTATCTTGCTGAAAACATATCATATTTGCTGGAACTTGTGAGTTTGCTTGATTAGGATATAAGTTTGTAAAAGTTGGCACGACGTTATTTTTAAGCAGTGCTAAATAATTATCGCCATAGAAATTGCTATTAATAAAAAAGGAACCTATAATATGATCTTCAACAATTTCCTTTTCAGGGTATTGCGCATGTTTTTCTTTCATCCAATAAAAATTTTCCCTAGACTAATAGCGGCAATTTTAATGATTAAGAGGAGGTATCACACGTATTACCACATTTGTCACAAATTTTCTTCCTTATTATCCAATGGAATTAACTGAAATTTTGTAACACATTTATTTTTATATTATCTAGGTTTGTATGGATTGATTTTTTTGCTAGCTGTTTTAAAACAATAGCAACAAATTGAATTTTTCGAAAAAAAAATTTTTTTGCAAAATTGAAACCGTGAAAACTTAGATAATGTACAAGTTAATGTATTGAGAAAATTTTACTTAATTTTGTTAAATAATATGAGAGGGAACTTGTGACAAAGTTATGAACATCGCACCAATTTTCAAATTAAAAATGAGCTTTCTAGACTGCTTCACAGACGACGCGATCATGTCTAATTTGCCTTTAGCATGTAGTGGGAAATTGTGGGTGTGGCTAACAATCTCGAACGACTCGAATTATTTCAAAGAGATAGGACAAAAATTTTTTTACAGATTTTTATTATTTGTGGTGCTGTATTTCAGGTTAAAATATTTGCACTCATTTCCATAACACCCTGTATAATGACAATAAAACATTGTGGGGTCGGCATTAATTTTTATTGTCATTATTTATCTTATTTTTAATTAAAATTTATATGCCACTGTTACATACTTTATATAACTTTTAAATTAAGACAATTCATGCAATTATTTGAATATAAAAAACATTAAAATTTTTAGTTGCAGTAGAACGCCGATTATCCAAATGCCGATTAACCTAATCGCCAATTATCCGAATCGGTCCTAAGCGTAATTTAAAAAATTAAAACCAAGTAATTTTTGTTTTGTTTTGTTGTAATAAAATGGAAGTCGCTGAAGTCCAGATATATTTCAACTGTTATGGTTGAAAGCTAGAGGCAAAACACTACATATTTTTGCTTTTACTGTTTAACAAACACAGTTTGTTAATAAAGTTTATTCTATGTGTGACAGTTTGTTTTTCTTTATAACCAGTCTATGTCCGATAATCTGAATTTTCGATTATCCGAATCAACTCCGGTCCCAATTAATTCGGATAATCGGCGTTCTACTGTAATTATATTTTAGAAAATTCTGTAAATATGTTCACAAACAATAAAATACTTTTTATCACTGGTTGTTTTGATAACAACAATTAATGTTTCTTTGTCTGTAAATGCCAGGGTATTACAAAGTTGGAACATCTATACAGCAATTATGAAGAAGCTGATACCCGACTAATTTTACATGTGTTATACGAACATACAATGCAACAGAATTCAATTTTAGTAAAATTTGTATATACGGATATTTTAATTATTCT
Organism: Tribolium confusum; assembly: GCA_029207805.1. Lineage (NCBI taxonomy): Eukaryota > Metazoa > Arthropoda > Insecta > Coleoptera > Tenebrionidae > Tribolium > Tribolium confusum. Next base: position 20,011,243 of record JALGAY010000008.1, on the reverse strand, counting down.
GATTTACCATTATAATTGTAATTTACTTAAAGCAAATCCAAAATAAAATATGTCTCTTTTTATTGACTTAGGCCATAGATTAAAGACAATATTTATTTCAATACCAAAAGTAGGAAACCATTTTCAAGACAAAATTTGGATGGCAAGCCATATGCAAAATATGCCGATATTAGACGCCATAATATGGCTGGTCAATAAATCACTGTTGCGATTTTATTCCGACTTACAGTATATGTATGTCGTCTGAACATGCAGAGCTTAGAAGACTTCTAACTAATTAATAACTAATAAATTAAAAATGCCAAGGCTGGATATTTTTGGCGAAAAGTTTCCAAATATGATGGAATAGAATATTGCCATTCTATTGCTATTCAATGTTTTGTAAATTTGTGAAAATATTTCTAGTTAAATTTGAAAAAATAAAAACAGGTAAATGACAATTCACAAACTAATAGTGTCACTATGTGCACCAAGCTAAATCCTACGTTTGCAGGTATACAGCACACTACGACATCTATCATTTCTAGACACTCGTTATAAACTGCTGTGATAAATTATGTAATACTTCAAAATATATATATTTAAAAGATGTACTAAAATGTTGTGTTGATTGATCCTGCCAGCATTGCAACAATGTTGAAGAAACCAACGACAAATCAGATGAAGACAAGGAAAATATTTATTTATTTTTTTTTTTTTTTTTTAATATAATTTTATAAATTATCTTTTGTGATTATTAAGTTATTAAGTCAAAACTCATAATTCTCATATATGTATACTAAGCGAGTACCTACATAGATTGGACGCGTATTGCGTGGAACAGTGCGGCAAAGCCTTGTTTTAAAAAATTTATATTTTGGAAACCATTAGGACTTATTATCCAATTTTTTAAAACAACTTATTTAAAGTTTTGTGAATCCGAAAATGTACATTATATGGTCAATTTTTTAATAATTCACATAATTCCCGCCGGGTGAAATTGTCGATGTACAATTTCGCAACTAGTGATTTTGGGGACCCCTTTCTCAAAAACAGAAAACTTTTTCTAAAATCTCTTATCACTGTTAGATGCGCTCTGGTTTTCTCTATAAGTGGTCAAAATTTCAAAATTTTAGCTTAAATAGTTAATTTATAAGCCCGATGTATGTTTTAAAAAACACGATTTTGGAAATTGTAGCTCCGACAAAAAAAAATAATTTTACAAAGTTCGATCCTACTAAAAAAAGTTGTAGATAGCAATATTAAATGGCCAAAATGATATTTTACAAGAGATGTAAACGTCCCGTCTAGTTATACCTTAAAAAAAAAATTGTAAGAAAGAAGCCTTGTAGGACGGCGATTTTAATCCACTATAAGGGTCGTAGACTCGCCGATCGGCCGATTCGTATTAATTCAAGCTGTGATGAAAATGCAACCTTGAAAATCCATCTCTTCTACTTAAAAGTTTGCGAAAAGAGAAATGGTGGGAAAGGTTTGAAGGCCCATCCCACCAGTTACCTCGTAACACACCGATCCCCCTCAGGTGAAACGTTCGGGACCATAATACTGAGTTTTAACGTGAAGTTTCAAGATGCACTCATCAGAACACAAAACATGTTCTGACTGGATCTCATTATCATCTCACATTGTAACCATTTCTTCATAAAAATTTACCATCTTATAAAAATTGTCTTTCATAAGCTTCTGTGTTATTATCATTTTATAGAAATGCATTTTATTTTCTTTTAATGTTCGAATAATCTATGAATAGCTAACATAGTGAAGTAAATCTACCGAATTTTAATAAGCAGCAAGGAAAATTTTTGCAAAAGGCTATTTTTTTTTAACTGGTTACTTACGATATATATAACACAAAAAATAAGTTTTTTGGTTCCGAAATGTTTCGCACAACCTTTTGGGGGCGTTTTTCGGACATTCTATGCGTAATTTGCCCTTTCTAGAAACCATTTCATAAATATCTCGACTTTGATAAGTCGGATTGACTTGAAACAAAGACCAAAATGTTTGTGAGAAATTTCTCTAACCATATGTATAAATTGCAAACCCTCAATCAAACAACATAACCCCAAAATGATTAAAAAACCAATCTATATATAGTTAATCTATATATATAAAATTAAAATTTTAAATTTTTATCAATATTGTTGAAGCGGGTGGATAGATTTAAATAAAAATTTGGTGAAAGATCTGGGCTTATAATAAAAATAAAGCAAACTAAATTTTAAAGCGATTTATGACTTCAATCTCAAGAAAATAGCAATTTTTTTCAAAAATATAATCTTTTCTGCAGCTTAAGCAAAATATTTTGTAAATTAATTTCTTTTTTTAAATTGTAGTTTTTTTAAAGAGCTTTTAGGTGGTATAACTGCTTTTTTTACATAATTTCAAAAAACTCCAAAATTTGCCTTTTTTCTATTTTGACCGCTATAATTTTGTTTTGGTTGGAACGAAATTTGTTACTACATATGAAACAAATTGGTGGTGTAGATGACATCTTGGTAGAAAATAAAATTTGCAAATATTACTAAAGATCCAAATATGACTTTGGTACCTCAGTGGCACCAAACTTCCCGTGCGGCAAATCTTGCCCAACATTCGAGTTCAGTTTTTTTTCACAGCTGTTGGAATGTTATAATTATTTATGAAAACCCTGTATCTTTCTAACAAGAGGTCCAAAAGTTTCGAAGTCAAGTTACCATTGGTGTCATAAACGTAGGGCTTGGATTAAAATAATAGATTTATTTGACAAATTAATTTTATAAAAACGTCATAAACGTCAGTTAAAACTTTATTACTTTAAAAGTAATTTTTTAAATAAGTAAACCGCAGTTAATATTATGCTGACCTGATACGACTACTTTTCAAGCTTTCACCACAAAATCTGCAAACTCTAAAACTTTTTAAGATAGCCAAAAAACATTTTTTTAAGCTGTTGCCTCAATTGATGGTCACTAACAATTATGTTAGAAAATTGTGCTCTAAATTCCTCCATACAAGCTGCTGCAGAATACTGCCACACACCATCTACAGCTTGTACACCATTACGAAAATAACTTTTCAACAGTAAGATCATAAGTGCTCAACTTTTGTTGGCAAGATTTTTATTTTGTATGAGCACTGGTTGCTTGGCAATCAAACGAGATTAAATTGACGAAAAGACCCGAGCGCGGAGCGCGAGGGTTCTGTTTCCAAGAATTTGATCGAGTTTAATTGCCTTTTAGCAATTAGTGCTCATACAAAATAAAAATCTTGCCTGACAAGAGTTGAAAACGAATGATCTTCGGTTGGAGAATTAACTGAATGAAGGGTTAATACATCAAATTTTTAACTACTTTATTTATGACAATTATAATTAAAAGTACAATTAGTGAACGTAGCTTGAAAATTATTTTGTTTTGAAATTGATAGAAATGCGACATGAGGTAAATCTGAACTAGAATTTTGATGAATAATGTTCGAATTGGTGTGTCGTATTTGGTTGATGATGTTGGTGTGGTGGTTCTCGTCAATATAAAGATATAGTTTTATTGCAGCTGCATTACTGAGGCCAGTAATCTTAATTAATTCCTGTTCATTTATTTCACATTTTGCTAAATGCGAAACAATACTGGAACGATGCGAGTGATTTGTCAATTTCCTTTTTTTAATATCTAATCTAATTTTTGCCGCGGTGGACTTGGTCCACTTCGCAATCTCATTTCCGCATATTAAATGCATAATCTTTTAAAATACTTGCAATCATATCAGTGGACAAAGATTCGCTTAATTCATATTTGCGTTGTTGGCAAAATTTTGCAAATTGATTTCACACACTTTCTCTACACTGAATTGTCTTTTTCGGAATCGAATTTTGAATGTTTTTATTAATTGAAGCGTCAGGAATGTTGCCGAAGCCCGACATTTTTACTTTTGTCAAAATGACATTTGATTTTTTAAATATTAATGATTGTTAAGATAATGCTAAAACAATGAAATAGCGGCAGGTAAAGTAGCATACATTCTTTTCAGTTAAAGAAATCATTTTTAACTTGTGAATAGTGAATGTGACACTGTTTTTAATGTCTCGTTGGTCTACAACACTATAAAGTTAATTATCATCAAAAACGCTTTTTGAACAAGAGTAAAGTAAACATTTTAATGAATAAACAAAACAAAAACGAACGAAAGTAGAATGAAATAAAATGTAGAACCCGATCAAAAGAGAAATTAATCTCAAATTGTAATAGAAAACCGTCTAGAAAACCAAAGTTTAGTATGACGATAAAGACGTTTTAATACAATTAATTACTTAATACAAGCCCTACGTTTAAGACATTAATAGTAACTTGACACCGAAACTTTTGGCCCACTCGTTATTTTACGAATTTTTCCTTGAGATACAGTCGGCAAATTTGGAAATTTTTTATAAAATAAGCGAACAATTTCCATTTGTGTCCGTGTGTTATCTCTATAACCAATCATCTGTAGAATTGTTATTTTGTGCTTTCTGTTAAATAAGCCATTTTTCTGATATCAGTTTACAAAATTTAAACGAATATAACACTGACAACTACTGTCATGAAGACAGACAACAATTCATCAATAGTTTTATGCAAAAGTAAACAAAAGTAGTGTTTTTTTATTTTATTTTATTAAAAAAAAAACGCTGAAATGGTTTTTGCTTATCAAGACTTATATGAAAAATAAGTATTAAACGAATTTCTGTAATCAAATAATTTTCTTTTGTTTTAATGGTAATTTTTGCAATAAATTTGAAAACACTCTATATTTCCGAAAGAATTAAAAATAGGTATGGGACATTGTACATAAAATATGTCCAGAATATAAATAGGAACAGAACATAAAATATGTCCACATGGCACACCGTGTATATAAAGTTTTTGTAGAAAAAAATACTCAACTAAATGTACTTATCGACGTGTCCAAGTGTTTACTCAAACACTGCTCATTTATTTATTATTGAATTTATTCCAGTTGAATGAAACACACTGTATAATTTGGTTTTAAAGTAAAATGTTACTGCAGTGTCAGTGATATTTATTTTTCTTCAAAATTTCACTAAATTGCTGTCGTGGTAAAAAAATCAAGTTATAATTTTAGCAAGTGGTAGACGGCAAAAATATGAATTGGAAAAAATTATAATGTATGTAGAATTCTGAGAAAAGTTCAGAAATACTCAAACATCTTATAAATTTATGAATCCTAAAACAACCAAAACTAATTAAATTTATAAAATTGTCATTTTGGTTATGTAATTTAAAAACAATAATAATTAACGGCAGTTACTTTACTGTTCTAGTAAAATTGGATTCACAGTGATCTCACCCTTCTCTGCTTCCTCAACAACATATTTTAAAAAAACACACTTTGTATTATTATAAATCATAACATTTAAGTATTTTATAAAAATGTACCAAGTATTATTGCAGTAAAGCAATTAACAACATAAATTTTCCATAACCAAGCAATGGTAAAAAAAGCTTGATAGTTGGTGCAGGTAATGGGACATAAGCCCAAAATTTTAGTTATAGAGATAAAAGGTGAAAAAGTCTGAAAAAGAGATGTGTTAATTGTTATTTTATGTTTAAACATTTTTTGAAAACATCAAGATTTTCTGTATTTAATACAGTTTATAGGAAATTGTTTTATGAATTTTTAATGAAATTTTTGTGTGCATAATGTCTCTTAAATAAATAACAAATTTAATTGGAGTTTATTGATGTACGAATATCTACTTAAATACATATTTGCTCAAAAACAAAATTAAAGAATCTTACTAAACAAATATTCAAGAAATAATTACTTATTTTTTTTGTATAAAACTGAATTTTTACAAGTTGCTTAGTTTTTGAGAAGATTTCGTATCTTAACTTGACAATGTATAAACAAAAATAGATTAATTGAAAAGCAGTTCGGTTTAAGCGAAAACAGCGATAATTAAAGATGGATAAATAATTATCATCATTTTTTTAAATCGTTCGTAAAGAATACTATTTTTAAAAATAAATCAAAATAGTCTAAACTCATGTTAAAATCAAAAATTGTTTGTAATGTAAATAAGGATCTGTAAAGTGTTTGTATATTGTTAGTTGCATATTTCACATTTTACAAAATATTATAAGTAACGTTATAACTACAAATAACTAGGACTATAATAGATATTTAGTAAAGTTAATTTTTTGTTGAGCAGAGAACTTGAAAAAGTCACTCTCACAATTATTCTTAGTTTGTTTTATCATATTTATTATGGTAAATGTGCCGGGATTAGAATTTATTATATAATAAATATAGTTAGATTTAAAATAACTATAGTATCTGAAGCAGTTTAGAAATTTAAAAATTTATTGTTTTCGAAATACGTAAAATTCATATCGACTTCAATAAAACGCTTAGTTAAAGAAACAAACCTGTTTCCCTATTGTTCTACCTAAATCTATTTTTTAATTTTTTGATCAATATAATAAGTATCTAATTAATAATACACCAAGTTTTGACGCAAAGCAAACATTTTAATTTTTTTAATTTATTTTGATAGCATCTTCTATTTACAACCTTCATATTATCAGATTTCAACCAAAATTATTACATAATCAATAATAAATTGCTTTTGTCAGTTGTTTTTCCTCATTATCATTGTTTTTCTACAATAAAAAATTTATAACAAATTATCTCGCAATTACTGATAAATACTACATAATTATTTTTCAATATGTTGAAATGTAAACTCAACCCTCACCTTTATAAATGTCTTAGCCCAATTTTAAAAATTTCGCAAATTATAGGACTTTGTCCTGTTATTATTACTAAATATGAAAATACTTACGTTTTGAAATGGTCTTGGAAAATTTACTTTTTTCAATTAGTGGTCATAATTATTTTAGGTAATTGATGATATTGTACAGAGTGAGTCAAGAAGCAGATTATATTATTTTTTAAACTTTTGTTGCGTTGGTTGAATATCGAGAGATAAAAGATTTAAACTGAAGTCTCTTTTTAATGACCTATTTTATCACTATTAGTCTTTTTCTTATTGTGGATTGACATACGTTTTACTTCATTCAACACTATTTCGATCTATTCAAAATAGTTAAAAATTGATTTTTGATAATGCACGTAAACTAAAAAATTTTTGTTTTACGAGTACATTTGTAATATTGGCTAGCATTTTGCAATTTTTTTTTTTAAATTTATTTAATGTATTTTTTGGCTCTTTTTTTCTCCAGTCGTAATTTTTTGTTTATCTCTTTCTTCTAGTAGTCGTTTTTTAAATTCTTCTAAAAAGTTTTTGTTTCTCTTTTTTTTCCAAGTGTCTTTTTTTGTTTTCTTTAAAACTTTCGTCGTTTTTTGTTTTTAGTCGTACTTCACTTTGTTCATATTTTTCTTCTAGTAACCGTTTTATATATTTTTTTTTCAATAGTTTTTTTGTATGTTTCTCTTTTCTCGTTATATTATTGTTTTTCTAGAATGTTTTTAGAAACTAATTTTTCCAGTCTATTACTTCTTATTTTAACAGTTAATATTCAAGTTTCTATTTTTTTTTGTTTGATTATTTATTACTTTTTTTAAATAATCTTTTTTTAGTTGTAGTTCTTCTTGTTCTTTCGTTTCTAATCGTATATTTCTCTGCTTTTTTCTTTCCCACTAGTAGTTTTTCAAGTTCGTCAAGACACTTTATTTTGAAATTATAATTTTCAAACTTTTATAGTGTCTATCACTTATACTTTTCAATAGTAATTTTTTTAAGTTTTTCTACATTGAAATTCTTTAATCCTTATTGTTTCAAATTAGATAACTTATAAATTTAATTAAAACATTATTTTTTTTGAAAGTAAGCTAACTTTCGTACAAATGATGAAAATAGTAGCAAAACGCTTTTGAAAACTGTGCCTTATCATCAGTGCGTAAATAATGTAAAAAAATTAATATCAGAAAAAACTTACCAAGCTTTTGTCATTACTAGAATTAATATATAAAAAGAATAAAAATGTATACTGAAAATAAAAAAAATGTTATTTTTAGCAAAAAATATAATGATCAATATGAAAACATCAAATAAATAAATAAGTGATTAGCATTTGGAATATTGGCAACAAAAAAGTAAATTTTAGCCGTTTAAAAATATATTTTTTTAAAAATTTGTCATCAATCAGACATTTGACTTAAAAAAAAATTTAAAAATGTGTAAAGGTATAAATTATACTTTTGGGTTTGATTTGAATTTTAATTTATCATTTGTACAAATGAGTTTGTTTAGTTTTTGTTTTTTTTACTCGATTTTAAAATTTTTGTAAAAGTTTGATTTGCTCTTCTTTTTCTTAAGTTCTTGTTTTTCAAATTTTTTTAAAAAACTTTTTGTTTTTGTTATTTTATTAATTGCTGAATTTTATTGCCTACATTAGAAAGCAATGAAGCTTCTGTTAATTATATTTCTTTCATAGTTTTTTCTTATATTTTTTTTCTGTGTTTTATTGTTTTTCAAATACATCCAGAATGCACTTGTGTTCATTTTGCCCTGCAAAACAATTTTTTTTGTTTACTTATAGTTATTTTTTGTTTGTCTTTCTCTTTTAGTCGCCGTTATTCAAAATTTCCTAGAAGCACTAGTTCTTTTTTTGTTGCTTTTGTCTACTTTAGTTTGTTATTCTTTTTTTTTCACCGTTATTTTTGACCTTTTTGCTTTTACTAGTCGCTACTTGTTCTTTCATCTCTTTTATCCGTCGTCTTTTAAGTTTGTTTAAAATTATTTTTTTTTCATAGTTTTTCACTTTTTTAATTGTCTTTGTTCAAGTATTTTTTAAATTTTTCTTTGCAATTTTTTTTCTTTTAGTTATTTTTCAGGTTCTGCAATAATTTTTCGTTTTTACAGTCGTATATTTTTTTACTAGTCCATCGAAACTCTAAAATACTTTTATCTTTTTTTTTCGAAATGGTGTTTTCCAAATTTTTGTATATTGTATAGTTTTCCAATCGTAGTTTTTTAAAGTGTATTACAAATTTTTATATTTATTATTTTTTTAGTTATTTTTGTTTTTTTCCAAAAACGACTTATGTTATTTCTCTTCCTGTAGTAGATTTTTTTTCTTAAAAATTAAAGAGAACTGTCTCATACTTTTCCACACACTCATGTAAGAAGGCAATATAGTCGTACATTAGAACTCTCTGAGTTTATTTCTTGGCTCACTCTGTATTTTACTGTTTTTCTATAAATCTAGCATTCTGCTGTATTATACATAAATATATATAATACAGTATATATAATAAAATCTTTTTCAGCTAGTTGGTCATTTTGGGGCTTTACAAAAGACATGGAAGTTGCCTCTTTTACAGAATTGGGTTTCAGAGGCACTGCGGATTTTGCTATAGCCAGTTTTGATGTTAGTGAAGTGATTTTTAGTGCGACTTTTTTCGTCACGTCAACTCCTTTAAAAATTACTCAATTTACCAAAATTATCGAAAATTTTAATAAAATTGACTCAAATATTCCGCCAATTCTTGTGAAAAAAATTCGAAAGCGTGGTATAGTTTTTATAACAATTTTAGCAATTTTTTTACCGACTTTGTATGTGCTTGATTTATTCATGTGGGGTAACAATAACTGGACAGGAGTTAATAATTATTTTGCTTTTTATATTTTATACAGTATTGTTGTGTTTCATGAATTGCAGTATTGGTACTTAGTAATGATGCTGTATATAAGAATTTTAGCACTTAATAAAACATTAAGAGACTTTCTAGAAAATAAAACAGGTCTGATTTACAATCTCTTCTGTTTTTATAAATAATAATAATAATTTTTTTATTGTAGATTTCAACAAAAGCAATATTTTTACAGTCATCCAAACTTTTGATTATTTGAATGAATCTGTTGAAGAAATTAATAACTGTTTTAAATACAGTGCTACTATAATAATTTTTAGTTGTTATGTCCATTTGGTCATTTCACCATATCAGTTGTTTGTTATAGTGACAAGCAACGAGACTTCTCTTATTAATTACGTATATCTGTTATAGATTTCTTTACATATTTTAAGGGTTGTAACAATTGTAGAAGTTAGCCACAGATGCGAGACTGAGGTACGTTTCACTTGTTTTATACAATCATTTATCACACTTAAATCACTCGAAAATAATCACCACTAAATCTAAATTTGATTAGTGGAAAATGATCATTTACAGTTTGTTTATAAATTTTTTTAAATCATTGCTAAATAATAGTGTTAAGACGACTAATTTAAACTTGCGATCTGAATTTTAGTTAGAAGTACGTCTAAAGACTGCAACTAGCAGCGTCTGTAGATTTGCGACTCAGGTAATCACGCCAAATGGGATCAAATGGGCAATAGACTCATTTGCATCGTATAAGTCGGCGGGGGTAGATGGGATTGTTCCTGCTCTCTTACAAAAGGGACGGGAGCATCTTGTTGGCCCAATGACCCGACTGTTCCGAGCCTGCCTTGCACTGGGCCACATACCAGCGGCCTGGAGAAAGATCAAGGTAGTGTTTATTTCTAAGCCAGGACGTGCCACGTACGCCAAGGCTAAGAGTTTTAGACCAATTAGCCTAACATTGTTTTTATTAAAGACGATGGAAAGACAAATAGGCAATCACATACGGGAGAAGGTGCTCGGAAGTAATCCGCTGCACTTCAACCAACATGCGTACATGACGGGACGGTCTACTGAAACGGCTCTGCATGAGATTGTATCTACAATTGAAGGAAGGCTGGACAGTGGACTGTATCTCTCGGGAACTTTCCTAGACATTGAGGAAGCATTCGACAATGCTTCTTTCAACGCATTAGAGAAGCGAAATGCGGACCCAACCTTGGTCAAATGGGTTCGCACAATGCTGTCTAATAGATTTATCAGAGCGAGCATAGGCTCATTCTCTGCTACAGTGATCGCTACTAAAAGGTTCCCCAAAGAGGTGTACTATTTTCTTTGTTGTGGGATCTCACAGTTGACGATCTTATTCACAAGTTAAACGAACTTGGCATATATTGCTAGGGCTATGCTGATGACATAGCCATTCTGGTGAAGGGCAAGTTTCTCAATGTGGTTGGAGAGCTCACGGGTGTTGACTCACTCAGGCTTGTTGAGAAATGGTGTAATTCCCATGGCTTATCGGTAAATGCGAAGAAAACAGCTACTAGTATTAATCGTGATACCCTAAATAAGTCACCTTTAATGTTGTACACACAAGCAATAAATTTTACAAAAATAGTTCAATTGAAACAATTTTTCTTTAAATTAAACGCAAAAAACTGTAAAAACACACTACAAAACACAAGCTTTTACGATGTTGTTCACTGATACAGTGTTTCAAATTCGAACCAACAGATGTCGCCCACTTCGCAAAAATCGCCAATTGTCTGCAATTTAAAACTAAACAAAAGATTGTTATTATGGTTTTTCTCCGACTATAAACTTTGTGATGCTCGACCCTATTTTCGTCAAACAGAGATTTATTCTGTCTTCTAAAATTTGCGATTTTAGATTCAAAAGTTCTTATAAACGGTTTTTGCTATAAGTATTGTAATATTATAAACTACATTTTGATTTTTTTAGATTTTCAACTTTAATGATTTTAAATTTTAATAATTATTTTATATTATTTATAAACATTTTGTTAAAAATAATTTTCAGCTATTTTGTAGTTATTAATCAGAAGAATTATTGTATCATATCTCATTAAAATATTGTTATAAATAAAAGTGCTACAAATTCGCACGTTTACATTGGAATTTCCATAAGAGAAATTACCTCCATACTTTGCTTAATTTAGCTAAAATATAAACAATTATAACAATTTTCTTAATATTTACACTTTTTTATTTCAAGCTTGTTAAATAACTAACTCTACAGTTAGTTAGCTAATAAAAAAGCTGCAAAAGTAAAAACAACAAATTACAACACTCGAATCCGAGATAAAAAATCAATTATTAATTATTATTATTAAAACAATTTGTGTTTTAGAATATTTAAAACGAGCAGGACAAATCAAAAAGAGTAAAATTTTCTAAGAAATCAAAATTAAAAATTTTTTTTTTTTTAAAGTTGATACGGAGACATACTGTATATTAGAATTTTTTATGTATTTAATATTTATTTTACAATATTTTTTAGAGTTTGTTATATTTTGGTTTGCTTGTTTAAATTATATTTTTGTTTTAAAATTTTTATTGGGTGTTTATTTTTAGACATGTACCTGTACATTTCTAGAAATACCCGTGCATTCTAGGGTATATGCAAAAATACTGTAAAAAAAAATTACTATTAAAGTATTGAACAATTACGCTTTATACTCTAATAATAGAAAGTGACTTTTTAATTGCGACATTTTTCTAGATGTTATCTAGCTTTTATCTGTCACTTCAAAAAGCTAACTTATAAGATAGCAGTCACATCGGAAAACACTGTGTTGATTTACAGGCTAAAGTAGGTGAAAAGAAATACTTAAATAATTTTGTTGTTATCAACAGTTCAGTCAATTTTTTTTAATTTACATTAATTATACTATTACTTTTTAATGTGTTTTTTTCTCCAATTTTTATATTATTGCACAAAAAATATTTTTATTTACAAAATAAATTAAAAAATATTTTGTGTTTATTATTAACACTTACAGAAAATTTCCAATTATTTTTTACATGGTAATAACATTTGAGTTTGGAGAAAGGCCGGTTTTACGTTTTACGTTTAAAGATAATTTGATAAAGTATTGGTATTATTAGTATTGCTTAATAAAACTAAAATATACAAAAAATACTTATTATATATTTTTTTAAATTTTAAAATAGTAGGAGTTAATATTATCACGTTTTTTTACAAATGTTTGATTTAATTTAAAACAAATAAACAAACTCTAAAAATAAGAAAGATAACTTTTAAAATTTTCGCTCTCTAACGTTCAAAAAATCATTGCACATCCAACCACCAGAGTGTGCTGTTACCAATATTTTGTTTCCGTGTTTCGTGCCTGTCCGTAAACGAAGACTAAAGTCGTAGACTCCAGTTTTTACTTTCCAAATTTTACTCTTGTTGAGAAGTTATTTGGTATGTAAAAAAACACTCAATCAAATACTAGTATAAAGAGTTTACTTTCATGAGAGTGTTTACTACCACTAGGGCGAAAATCGCAAAACTGAGGTTTTGTGCGTAGTTTTTCAATGTGGCGACCGTTGTAAAAAATTCAAATTTTCTAGAACTTCTAGTAAGTAATTGTTTTGATTATTTTTCTACCATATGTTTATTATAATTTTTAATCAGAGGTTGCCATGAAAAATAAAAATTCTAAAAACGTAGCGCCTAAATTAATTCACTTGATAAATGTCATTTTGCAGTCACTGTCAAAAATAAAATTTAAATTTGATTCGAATTATGGGGTTTACTGCAAAACAAAAGATTTTTTTGAGAATGAGTTTACTCAGCCAGACTTTGTTTTGATGAGTTTCGGAATAAATTTCTAGAAAAAAATCATTTTTACAGAGCCAGTCAATAATATTGAACAACTAAAAAAAACGTATTCAAGAAGAGATAAACAATATTACTTCTGCAACTCTCACCAAATGTGTTTGAAAACATAAAACGTTGAATGAGGTTATATATTACCAAATGAAATAAGTTAGGCGCTACGTTTTAAGAATTTTTGTTTTTCATGGCAACCTTTGATCAAAAATTATATTAAACATATGGTAGTTGCATCATATTCTAACAAAATATTGATTCAGTATTTTTGCTCATGTAAAAAACCTATGTGAAATTAACTTTTTATAAAATTGCGTATTTTTTTTTCAACAGAATTAAAGTAATTTAGTCCTTGTCAGCCATCCTTGCTAACTATGTTATATAACTTAGGTTTGGAGTTCTAAGAGTGACTCATTCTATATAACTTCAACATTGGGCTCCAGAAGACCTGATATCGCTGATATACTCGTACAGCGTAAAATTTTAAAACATTTTTATTTTGATAAAATTACCTTGAAAAAGTCGACTTTATTGCACATGTACAAAAACACGTATTATAACAAAAAAAAATATGAAATTTATATACTCGTATTATCTTAAATTGTTTATATCTAATCTAACAATTTATTTGACCTACAAAAGTAAAGAATAATTGTCTCGGAAAAAAATCTTACGTCTTGTTTTTTACATCAACTAATCAAAAATGTCAAACCAAATCAATTTGCAACATTGGTTATTAAACAAATGTTAGACTTTAATTAAAATATAATTTTACATTACTTATCAAATATTTTAGTCTAACTTATAACTTGATAAATTAAAATAGTAATAAATCCCCGGCTAAATCTCTAACAATTAAAGAAGATTTATAACCTAAAAATTACTCTACAATAGTCGTGTGCCATTTTTATAACAAATACCATAAACTTCAAGAAACTACCACATTGATGGGGTCTTTTTTAAATAAAATTCAGGGTATTGTTATAAATAATAAGAAAGTAAGTGCGTCAGTATCAAAATGTTAATTAAAAACAAAAGATATTTTTAACGTTAATGTAAAATAACATAAGCAAAAGTGAGTATAGTAGCCGTACAAGTAAACAATTTAAAATTTAGGGAAAATCGTATTCTATTTAAAAACATTACCTACAATTTTTTTGAAAATTTTTGCTTAATTAAAATTGGTTGTTTTTGTGGTAAAACTTGATTTACCCAGTAAATACAATAAAGACACTTTTTAAACTTTAAATAATTTATTTTTGTATAATAAAATGTTACTTGTTAGTATAAAATCAACTTCTTATCATTTAATATAAATATAATTATAGTGATATTTGCCTATTTGTTCTATATAAAAATTATAAATACTATAATCTTAATTTATAACTGTTCTAACAGCTTACAATCGTACTAAGCATTTGCAGTGGCAAATTTGCGGTTTAAAAATTTTAATACGCATGCTCAGTACGATTTTAAGCAAATATTTTAGATTATCAACTTTTTATAGTATAGTAAAACTTTAAAACATTTTATAAATTTTAATATTTAGTGTTTCTTTTGAAAAGAATTAAAAACCCATTTTTTATAATATAAAAGCAAAATTTAAACAGTTTTTTCGATTTTCAGTGAGTAATTGGGTGAAAGCACTAATAAATAAACACTTAAAGACAACGATGATACAATTTATTCGATTTCAAATATTTCCGTGAATGCAAGAAATTGTTCGTTTTCAAACAGATAAGTAACATATTAAGTATCTCAATAATCGCAAACATATTAAGCTCATATTCACCTGTATAAAAATAATTTAAACACAAATTAATAAACTGGGAAATCCTAGATAATAAACATTGTCTACCTACGAATAAACTCCGTTTAACCACTAAATAAACAAACTAGTTTAAACACGAAAACAAAGCATTTAAAGAAAAACAATAAAATTTAATGTAATTTTTAATAATATGTAAATTGCGTGCATAAAAATAAACTTTAAATTTTATTACCACAAATTAAATAAACATATTATTATTAGGTAACAGAAAATAAAAAAGAATATAAAGTTGGTAGGTAGATAACAATATATTTAGTGTCATCGTTTAAATTTACTTTTTTTGTTGTTGGCAATCTTTCTTTTGTACATTTTTAGCTTTTTAGTCATCTAACTTCGCGTTTTTCTTTGTATAATTATCTTTTTCTAAACGTTTTTTTTATTTTTTTTCTTAAATTTTTTTTCACTTTATAGCTGTTATTGCGAAAGGCATCTTTTTCTTAGTGTTTTTTTGGTTTACTTGGTTTAATGTCAGTTTTCTTCAATCTAGGCCACGACAAATGTTAGCTCCTCAAATCATCTAATAAAAGTAAAAGATTTTCTTTTTTATTGTTTTTTTTTGTAGTAAAAGTAATAAATTCTGTAGTAAATTTTACTTCACTAGTAAAATTTAAAAGTCTTTTTTTTGTCTTCTTTAATTTCGTTGCTTTGAATTTCTTTTCTTTATTTTCTTGCAGCTTGTAAACTTTGTTGTAACGTTTAGTTTCTTCATCTACTGTTAGCAACATTCTATGCATTTTAGAAAAATTTTCTATTTGTACAATTTTTGACAGTGGTTACTTCATTCAGTGTCTGCTTTTTTGAGGACAATATTTTCTAAGATAACGACTTTCTTTGCAACACTTTTAAAATCTGCAAATTGGTTTTTTGAATATAAACTTCTATCAAGCATCGGCTTGTCTTCAAACAGATCTTCTTCAAAATCGTTATTATTGTAACCTACACCTACAATTTTAAATGGCAGATTTTTTATATCAAAGCAACAGACAAATCTATGTCAATGTTTGTTTCCGTTTCTGGAAAATCGCTCTAAATATATTTTTGTGCTTCAAATTTAGATACTTCAGTCTTAATTTTTTTGCTTAATTTTTTGTAAATGGTTTTCAAGTCAGGATTGCTTGTTATCTTGTATTTTCTATAGGTACCTATAATGCCGCCCAACAACTTTTTTTTTCGGTAAAAAATTCTTTGGGTGAAGGTAATTTCTTGAGAGTTATCAGAAAAAATCCCAATAAAATGAAGTAAATTGACGTTTCAATGGTTTATTACCATCTTCTTTAGAATAAAGTGTCTACAATAATTGAATAGTACTAACCAAAATTACAAAGATTTGACATACCGCAAATAGTGAGACACAGCCACGTGCGTGATGGAAAGAAGACTGACTGGGGACGGGACAATGACATGGTTAAAAACATAAAATGATTGCAGATTCAAAATGTGTGTATATATAACCAACATTCCATCCAGCACGAGGCTAATTTCACATAAAATATCTACATTATACAATAATTAAATACATTTTTCTCTTCCAAAATATTTTTTGTAAAAACATTACACACAATTAAAATTACAAATTATTAAATAAAATATGAACAATTATGTCAACAAGAATTAAAAAACTACAAAATATGACAACAAACCAAAGATTAATATAACAGTGGCGATTATTAATATTAGTTGTAAGTTATGTTATTTTGGTTAGTACTATTCAATTGTTATTGTAGACACTTTATTCTGAAGAAGATGGTAATAAACCATTGAAACGTCAATTTACTTCACTTTATTGAGATTTTTTCTGATAACTCTCAAGATTTTTTTTTTTTGTAATTTTAAGCTCTTCAAAACAATGATGAACGTTTGTAGCAACAATGTTTTTACTTTCATTACGGTCTGGCATACATTAAAATAGTTTATAACATTAGAATTTAACGAATAAAGCCGACAACTTTTCAAAGCTTTTTTGATAGTAGATATCTTAACAAATGCCTTTCTACAAGTATGAGCAAAATTAGTTTTTGTTATAGGTACGTTCAAAATCTCCGTTTTATGTTTTCTACTTTCAGATTTTTAAAACGTTTTTAGATGTTCAAAAATGGATAGATCACTTGGTTGAACAATGTGTGTTGCGTTTGGAGATAAGCAGTAGACATGAATATTTTTTTGTCTGCAAAAATCTGATAATACTATGTTTAAAGGATTTTTGGTTACAGTGTTTTATATCAGTAATTTTTTCATTGTCATTCTGATTGCTAAATGACGTATATTTTCGCACTACTGCGTGAAAGGGACATACTTTTAAGCACTAGGGCTCAAAAATAAAAAATACATTTTACGTGCAGTATGAGCAACTGAATGATTTAGCTACCCATGCTTAATAAATTTAAAATTAGTTTTATTATTATTGTTTACTTACTGGTATATTAAACTTATGTAATTAAAGTTTATTATTATTTTTAACTATTGTTTCTTTTTTTTAAGGTCTTGTTTATAGGAAAATGTCATCAAATTTATATGGAATCTCAGGATCATTTAATGGTAAGAAAAAAACTTTTTTTAAGGTATTCTTATAAAAAAATGAAAAATTTCATGCAATATTATTTTGGTAGGTATATATACTGCGCAAAGAAATTTATCTAGAGTATAGATTTAAATAAAAAAAATTTTCTTAATGTGTGAGCATTTATACCGTATCTGTTTATTTTTTTTACCGTATTTTGTTTATTTTTTTGCAACGTAATGGTTTTTTGATAAATAAACAAACGATCATAACTTATTTGTAAGTTTTTAAAACCAATCAAATTTAATTTTTTTAATACTAATTGAAAGCTTTTGAAAAAACGATCAATTTACATTAGGTATTGCACTAAACTGCTACATTTCTTAATAAAATTACAAAATTGATTCAAAATCCTATTTTTTAGTATTTATAAGTGTTTCTTCAATTTATGTTAAGTTTAACTTCCTAACAACTCTTAGATAAGCAAATACCAATAGATTTGTTTTGTTATTTAAAAAAGTACGAATAATTATTGCACCAAACCGTTCAATTAAATTTACCGTCTTATAAAATTTATAATACATTTGTGACATATTCTTCATCTTGGTTTATCTACCAACTTAATTGTATTTTTCAAAATTGAAACTCAAAAAAATTATGAGTTTTTTTTCAATTTTTTATCAACCACTTTATGTGTTTGTTTTTCTTAGTTCTTTTTCCAAACACAATACAGCCAAGTCAACCTTATTTTTTTCCTATGGCATTGTTTTAATAAATATATCTGTAGGAAGAAAATTATTTGGCCAGCAACTACAACCTTCGACTAATGGTATATTTGGAAGCACAAATCAAGATAAAACATTTGGGTTTGGTTTATCATCAAATCAAGGTGGACTATACGGCCAACAAGCACAGCAACAAACCGATTCTTCGCTTTTCCAGTCCGACAGTTTAATGTTTAAGAACAATTCTTTTAAGAGCCAAACAACAGGCACTATTATTAAATTTAATCCGGTCATAGGCACTGACTATATACAAAAAAATGGAGTGACACAACTGATAAATACTAAACAATATTCGATAACGCTTATGAAGCAATACGAAAATAAGTCGTTTGAAGAACTGAGATTTGAGGATTATTTAGCTAATCGTAAAGGTCCTCAACACAGAGGTTTTGGAAGCACTTCATTTACAGCTTCACCAACAACAGTTCCCTCTATTTTTGGACAAACTAATAATAAAACAGTTTTTGGACGACTTCAAGCTTTCGGACAAACACCAGCTTTTGGACAGACAACACTAGCATTTGGAACTACTAATCTCACAAATTCTCCAAAGGTTTATGTACAACCCAACATTTTTGGTACTACTTCTAATATTTCGAGTTTTGGTTTAAATCCCACTCCTGCGTTTAAACTTTTCAACTCTACTCAAACTCAAAAACCGTTATCTCAATCTTCATTTGGAACTGAAACAACACAAGCTCAGTCTACTTTCGGTACTAGAATATTTGGCCAAACTAACACACAGGTAAACCGTTTGTAATAATTTTAGGCTTAGTGTTACAAGAAAAGTTTTAGAACACGTCAAATTTATTTCAAAGACCGACACAACTCACCACTGAATTTAATAGAAGCCAGTCGGGTTTTTCTTTTAATCAGCCTCAAACTACACAAAATTCAAACTTATCTCAAGTTCCAAAACTTAATACTAGCTTTAATTTATTTGAACAAACTAGTACAGGAACACCAGGATTTGGTCAATCAAGTCAACCTGGATTTGGATCCAATTTTGGCAAAGTCACAACAAGTAGTTTTGCTCAACCTACACAAGTATTTTTTGGTAATTATTTAGTTCGTATGATGTGGCATTAATAACAACCACTTTTTGGTGTTACAGCGACAAAACCGGCAAGCTTGCTAGAGACTACAACTGGAGGTGGTAATTTTTTATCAACTAATGTTTTTCAACAGACCTTACCTTCGCTCTCTCTAAACGTCAATCCGCAACAACAAACGTAAGTAAAACATTTCATTATATTTTTGGGTTTAACCTTCGCGTGTTCGTGCGGGGTATTTGAGTTACCCTAAAATTTGTTTTTTTGATGCTATATTGTAAAAAAAACATTCTGGGCAACAAAGTTTCAGCTAATCCTCGGGTATACCTATTTAAACATATTTTTTATCTAATTTTGTAAATTACCTTTTTTACTTTTGCACAAAAATTGAGTATTTAGTGAGAGGGGCATCTGGATAACCCCGCTTGGCCAACTACGAATCTACGAGGCGACATGCTAAATTGTGTTGTAAAAAGCAGAAATTGCGTTTTAAAATGTTCTGAATGTGGCAAGATCGTCTACAACATACACAGAAAAGAAGTCAAAACATTTTTCTGTTTTGAGTGTAAAAATAACACTGAGTAAACCTAGAATTATATGACAGTCATATTTGTTAGAATATAATATAATTTTCTTAATCTTTTTTTTGAGCTGTATTATCATGTAATAACTTACAAAACATGTAAATTATAACTCGTGTTTGTAACAACCTCTTCTAATGTGCTTAAAATATACACAAAAACTTATTTTTAAACAGTTGCGTAAGGTTTATATTAAATAATAAATAAAGTAAAAATAATTTGACTAACCTTCGCGTGGTTAAATATTATAAAAAATATTTAATAAAAAACATTATTACAATACTTTACCTTTTATTAAATCACAATAATAGGAGAATTCTTTTGGGGTTACTGAATTACTCCGGTTAGCTGCCCACGGAAAATTTTAGAGCTTGGCCACGCGAAGTTTAGTCAAATTATTTTTACTTTATTTATTATTTAATATAGACCTTACGCAATTGTTTAAAAATAATTTTTTTTATATATATTTTAAACACATTAGAAGAGGTTGTTACAAATATGAGTTAAAAGGTATATCTTTAAGCTTTGAGATATGAAACAAAGTTAATTTTTTTTTTGATGAATTTATAGTTGGCCGAAACTTTTAAATGTTTTTAAAAATAATTTTTATATTTAATAAAAAATATAATAATAACAAAAAAAAGCAACAATTTATTAAATGTTTATTAAATACAAAGTTTATTACATATTTAAATTGTCTTTCCTCTCCTTGAATACAAAGGTGCGCTCTTTTTCTTACAGCTCTTACAGTATTACTTAAATAAATGTTTGTAATTCTACTAAAAAAATTTTTGGTGTATAATTTTAGTTGATTTAAATTTACGTTATTTTTTCTATAAATGTAATTTAAAAAAAAACCAAACTAAGAAATCTAAGAGCGTAAGATCGGATAAACGTAAAAACTATTGTACTAAACTTTTCATTCTAATTTATTGCCGACTAAAATGTTCTATTAATACATTTCTAATTGCATGTGCATTATGGGCGAGAGCACCGTCTTGCTGATTCAAAAATTCGGTAAAACATAATTATTTGATTATTAATATTTATATATTATTATTATTATTTAGAAAGCCATTTACTCAAACACCAAAAATTTGCTTGTACTGTCAAGTAGTTAAATTTTTATCAAAAAAGATCGGTTCTACTATTTTATTGCCTACTATTTCAAACTACACACTAAATCAAAATTTTCTTGGTGGTTTACGTTCTAGTTCGTAGTATAAATTTTTATTAGCCCAAAAACAATTATTTTCTTTGTTTATTATGCCATCCTGGGTTATCCGTGCTTCGTCAATCCAAATAATTTTTTTTTTAAATTTCGGTTTAGTCGCAATTGATTTAAATACTACTCACAAAGCTCAACTCTCAAATTGTAGACAATGTTGCACAATTCTTGGATGTAAGGCTAATAATTATATTTTTTTAAAATTCTCATGGCTTTACTTCGTAAAACTCCTAAATTCTCTTCGATTTTTGTTGTAGAAAATTTAGAATTTTTATCACTAAAATCTAAATATTAATAGCGTTTTCTTTATTATTTTTTTTAAAGTAAGTTTTAGTTCTTGATGCTTTGAAACAGCCGTGCTCAATTAGATTATTTTTTAATCTTAACAATGTAGGCTTATCAAACCGACGCTTTTCGAAATGATATTAAAAATATAAATTTGAAGTTTTTTTTACAATAATTTATCAGACTTATCATATTTTTTAAAATTTTGATAAACTTTTATTTTTAATACAAAATACAACCGCAACATAAACAAGAACTTTGACATAAAAAATAAATTTGTTTCTATAGATGACTATGTGTGTCAATTTAATTTAATCAACTTTTTTTTAAATATTCTTTTAATTAAAAAATATAAATAAAAATAAACAATTTATATATTTTTGAAAACAGAAAAAATAGCATTTTTTTAGAGTTACAGCTTATTATAATTTTTATTTAAAAAATAAAGTTACTTTGGTCTACATCTCAAAAAGTAAAAGATGTATAATAATTTTTACTACACCGTTCAATTCTATATAAAAATGTGTAATAGCGTCAAAAAATAAAATTAATAAAAAAAATTACGGAATTTTAAATAAATCGACAAGAAATCAAAACCGTTATGTATCTCATAAACTAAAGGTGCTAATACAAAACTGAGTACACCATTAAATTTTTCTCAAAAAAGTAGCACGAAAATGTATTATTTATCTTGTATGATGATTAGATATAGAGAGTCTAACATTGAAAATTTCTACTTCTAAGAACTTTTAAAAAAGTGAAAATAAAATAATTAGAAAAAAAACTGTTACGACAGTATTAAGAAAAAAGTATGGTAGGTAAGTTATTTAATCTGTAAGTGAAGTATTGCACTCTAACCCCTACAAACTTTAATAAGACTATACCATTTGTGGAACATTAAATATAAAGCTACGAACCGGTAGAGTGTGGTAAAAATACTGCATCAAAATATCTTTATTATCAACCCCGATATGGAAAAAACAAGTGATGGACGGATATTTTTAGAAATAATTTTCTGACTATTCTACCGCACAATAACTAACCATTTAACAAAAGAGAAATACTTGCAGTTGCTAGATAATATTATAAATCCTCCCATTGTAGATGCAAGTAAAATAAACCTTACATTAAGCACCAATAAAGTATTTTTCTAGCAGGATGACGCACCACCTCATAATTTTAAACCTGTAAAAAAGTATTTAAACAAATGAATAGATTAAAAAAGTAGCATTGATTAAACGGTTATATAGCCAGATTTTAAACAATTACATTAAGTTAATAAATATTACAGCAAAACATTCGTTTATCAATTATTTTTCTTTGTACCTCTATTAATAATAGAAATATTTTGTTGAATTTTTTGTGTAGCATTTTTTTTCTTTAGCTTTTATTTGATGTATTACAAATGATGTAGTTCCATTAAAATTTGTAGGAGTGAGGATGGGGATACTAATACTTTAACACTTACCGACCAAATAACATACCCATCTTACTTCGTTTTTAATACTGTCGAAATAGTCTTTTCCTTATTTTTTTTATCTTTACGTGTTTAAAAGTTATTAGTGGTAAAAGTTTTCAATGTTACACTCTATATCAGAAACTTGCAAAAACTCTCAAAAATAAACCATCTTGTACAGTTATTTTAAGACTGATGCAATGAGGTCTAAAAAGTGAACTAAAATGTTACAAAATTTTGTCTATTATTGTTTATATTGGAAAAAAAAATTATAAAAATTTTAAACATTTACTCATTGTTCTTAAAAATTTTTAATCTTTTTTTCCTATACTAATCTACATTTTAGAAAACTAACCCTAAAAAGCCAAAAGAAAACGGTTGGTCGCTTTTATATGTTTTACACACATAGTAACAATTGTTCTGTTTCTAATTTTGATTTGTTTATAAAATTCTAATTTTTATACTTAGCTTTGAAGAAGAGGAGTTGGCTTTAAAAAATTAAAAAAAAAATTAACGATTTTTAAGAACAATAATTGTTCAAAAATTTTAAATGTCTTTATTTCTTACTACAACAATATATACATCAATAATATTTAATAAAAAATTTACTTTTAGTCAATTTCCGCTGAAACCGTCTGATGAATGTAGAAATATGTTGTTGCTGGCAACTGATAGTTTTCCTGATTTGCCATTTATGTACAATGTAGTACTAAATCTCAGTAACTCTAGCAGCATAACTACTAACCCACAAGATATTAAAGCAATTTTGGATGTTTTTAAAAAACAAGATAAAAGTTTAGAAGCAGCATCTAAAACTAAATTTCAGTCACCAAGACCAAAAAGGGTAAGTTTTATTATTGTTTTAAATTATTTTATTTTAATATTTTGATAGGGTATAAATTACAGCAAAGAATTTTTCGAGATAAATCAAGCACTTAAGCGTTCTCCTAAATATCTGGTAATTAATAAATCTACTAAAAGTAACTCTCCCAGGTACTGCAAATACAACAATGAACTTATTGAAGAAGCTGAAAAATGTTTGAAATCGGCAAGTAATACGGACGTACTTTTTAGTCCTCGCAGTATATCTGAGACTGGTGACTTTAGTGAAGTATCTGGAGATCCAGCTTTTAGTATTAAAAGCAAAAAATTAAATCAAGATTTACAGTTTGATTCAGGTGTTGCAGACGATACAAAAACATTTAATGAAAGTCCACACACTTCAAATAGTTTAAGTAAATTAGGTTCAGATGATTCTCAGGCATCAATTTTTTTGCCACGTGTTAAAAACCATATAGATCTAAATAATGATGAAAAAAAGACAGAAACAGATTTTAAAGCAAATGCTTTGACTAGCACCACAGAAAGTACAGAAAATACAGCAAATGTTGTATTAACACGACCAGAATATTACATGTATCCGTCTTTGAAAGATTTGCATAAATACATGAATAAAAATGGCGAATGTATTGTTCAAGGACTGACTATAGGGCGTCGCGGATACGGCAATGTTTATTTTAGTGATCCTATAGACATCACTAATATGAATTTTGACAAAATTGTTCATTTTGGTTACTGCAAAATTATAGTTTACCCTGATGATAATAATAAACCGCCATTTGGTGAGGGCTTAAATCGAAAAGCACAAGTGACTTTGGATAGGGTCTATCCGCGTGCAAAAGGTACTAGAGATTGCGTAACAGATATTGATGCAATAATCGAATCAGATTTTGTCGACAACTTGATAAAAGTGACCCAGAAGCATAAGTGCAGGTTTGTCGATTATAGACCCCAAACTGGGTCATGGGTTTTCAAAGTGGAACATTTTTCGAAATACGCTTTTACTCATTGAGACGAGAAAGCGTGTGAGGTTTTCACTAAGAAAATAATTAAAAAAAAGCACAAGACATTTAAAAAAAAACATCGGATGTAAGTGTTATTTTAGTTTGTTTTGGTGTTAAATTTGATGTTTTGAAGAAAGCGGAAGATCGATTTGCATTCGAATTAGATGAAAATTTAGGGGCAACCAGTACGTTTTTTTTTTCAACAACCGGATAGTATTTTAAATTTACTCGATTTCTGGTCTCAAGCAACTATCGCTAAAGAGATCACACACATTCAGCAATTCAACTTTTTTAAATCTCACTTTTTACCAATATTACCACAGATGCTGATGCTGCTGATGTTGTTCTACCTGAATATTATACTTTGTATGACTTTGTTATACCGAAGCTGGTCTTTTTAGATGTAGCTCATACAAATTAGGCTGGGATAAGAGTTTTACTTTGTATAATTATAATCCAATGTTTTATTGGCACTTAACGTTAACAGTATTTTTTAGCTATGTAATGTACTACACCCAAAAACTCACACTGACAACGTTATACATAATTGACTTATATAAGTTTATATAATAAGCTTAATATATCTAATTTAAATTGTTTAGTTGATTTATATTGCAGTTTTTCTTAACAAAAACTGAAGCCGCAGGTTGTTATTTCGACTATTTCCAGCCCTTTATCTGCAAGAAAAACTGCCGGAAAGCAAATGATGCATTTGTAAATTTGTAAAAATATAGCCATATTCAAATCTTCTACAGAATTAGAATGCAGATGTAGGTGTTATTTATAATTATTTAGAACTGCTGAAGAGATTATGTAAAAGCAAAAAAAATTAGGTTTGTTTTTTGTAAAAATTATATTTTTTTCTACCAAAATTAACAAACAAATAATGTGTATTGCTAAAGTTTTTTAAAAATGTGCCTTGCTTTTTACGATACTACAAAAAGATTTGGATTAGACAACATTTCTTGGTGCTGTAAGCAGACTTGTTATGTCTTCAGAAAATTACTATTATAATTTTTTTAATTTAGTTTTTAATATTTTTGTTGTTAATTAGTGTTGTGTTTATTTGTTTCTAAACATTTTGTTATTATCGTAGTATTTAGTTATTTTGTCATTACTCTTAATTTTTTTTCTTATAATAAATTGTTCTAATATACAAGTGTTTTTTTTATTACTATCTTACACCAATACAGAAAATTATTTTAAAAAAAATTAAATAAATGAGTATTTTACACATTTTTTAAAAATTTACTAAAAGTTGTTTTTCAAATTATTCTTGTTTTGTGTATTTTTTTAAATAGAGATTTGATTTTAGGCTTTGGTGTACTTCAATCATTTCAAATAAAAACTAGAAAAATTTAATTGTACATGCCAAGATACCATTGCTTAATTTTTAAATTTTTCATCTACAATAAATTTAAAATGTTTAATTTTACAAGAAAGCATTGATAAAATTAATTTTACAATAAGACAAGGTACTAAATCTGAAAAGTTTAGAATTTTATCAAAAATTAAAACCTAACCTGAATTCGATTATTTTTTCAAAAAATCAAAAAAATCATTTTATTATCTGAAAAATTAATCAAATAATAAATAGTTAAATTTGCCTTTAAAAAAAATTATAGAAAGTGTGGCAATAAAAATCGGAAAGTCAAAAAAAATTTTTTTGGAAAATAAAGCACAACTTATAAACATTTCAGCTGCTGTTAATTAAATCTACTTTAAATAAAATGCAAAGAGTTTATTAAAAAAATACTAGTTCAATTCTTTATAATAATAATAATAATAATAATATCCGTAATGATGTGTTGCCTGACTATAAGTTTATACTGCCGGGTCAGTGGTGTGTAAAAGACGTAGGGATTATTTTACAATTAATTTTTGAATGAAAAAATTAATTGTTGAAATGATTCTTATTCTTTTACCGGCTTTAATAAATAAAAAAATTTATTGTTCAACAAACAATGTTTTACAGGACATATTAAAGGCATGTATCTAATAACACAAATAATAATATTTAGTAAATTAGTTTACACAACAATAATGTACAATAATTAAATTTTACAATAAGGGATAGAAATAACATAAATAGTGAACAATGCAACAACACAAAAACTTGCTCGTGGTTGTGGAAAAAATATCAACTCTGTTTGCAATATCATTATAATATCTACACATATTATTTAAAGTGGAATAAAAATGCTGATTAGTTCTGGAAAATTTGACAACAAACGTCTTGTAGTGGTAACGACTTTCTGTAGTATCTAGCCGATTACTATAAAACAAATTGTTTATACCTACTATTATTTTATAACTTGCACTTTATTATTATTTTTTATTATATTTGCATCATAATCGCTGATTAAAACACAAATGCTTCTATAAACGGGTTCTTAAAGCCCTAGTGCTTTAAAGTTGCTTTGGTAACAATAAATTTAGTTAGAAATTTAAATACTAGTTAAATTTGTCGACTCAACAACTAAATTTTTAAAAACTTTTAATCAAATTATTTTATACTACTTGAAATTACACTTATTATAATATTGAAAAATACACTTTGATTTGAATAATTATTAATTGAAGAGCTTGCGTGCAAAACCGGATATATCCACTTTTTACAAAATATATTTTGGTGATTTCTGGATCTAAGTTGATATCTATAAGCCCATATATGCGTTTGCAACCAGAACCGTTTAAATCCTCGTAAATGCGCTAACTAAAGTTCGACATTTGGAGCAAAATTGGTTATATCTATCTATATTTTGCAACATTGAATATTTTCAGATAAAAAAAAAAAAAACTTAAAACATTTAATAAAAAACATTTTGGGAAAGATTGGCTAAAAAGGGAAGACCTTTTGTAGTATAAAAAATTATTACACAGTAATGGGGGAAGAAACGAAAAACTGAATGAAACTTAAAAAGCTATGCAATAATCTAAACGAAGAGGCTGCAGAACATATTTAATTTTCTTGATCTCTTTGCAAATACCAATTTAAATTTGTTGATTTCAAGAAAAATAAATAATTTTTTCGCTCAGTGTATGTCATTTGTGAGCAAAACTGGATATATTCAATAGTATTTTGCTAATAACGCCAAATTGTTTACTTTTTATACAAAAAAAAGCTAATTACTTGCATAACCCTATTAAATTTAAACTGTTTTCTCTAAATAACACTATTTTTTTAAACAAATATGTAGGTTCTTTTTTTCATTTCCTGAAAAATTTGTAAAAGTGGATATATCCGGTTATGCACGCAAGCTCCTCAATTGAAAAATACACTTTGATTAATTATCTTTTTTACTACACTTATTAACTAAATTGGTTAAAGTATTGAGACCTGCACACAGCACAAGGCTAAGCTGAATACATCTTTGCGTCTACCCTATTCCAGCCAAAAGGTGATATTTATATGATTCTAATGTGCTGACTGAACAGTATATTAAACAAAGAGGTTACTATGCTAGGGGTAATATAACTTACTGATAACACAAACAAATTTAATTATTTATCTATATATATTAATTGTACAGTTATTATTGTTTGAAAATTGTAAACTTGAATGTTTACATTATATAATGTATTACATAAATACCTATCCTACAAATTGCTACATCCTAAAATTAAAAATTTTACTGTTAACTGTGAAGATTAAATTGATGTAATGACGCAGTTTTTAACTTTGTTAGATTTAAACCAGTAAGTCAGTAAGCTAAACAGATTTTTTTTTTTGGTTGTGTAATACAGTTTTTGTAATAGGTAATAAAGTCTTGAAGACGCCCCAACTAGCGAAAAAACGTCGACTGTTTTTTACAATTTATTGCTTTATTGTCTATTCCTTGCTAACTTTCAACTACAAATCGCTGTCAACATTTTGTAAAAACTGTCAAATCCGTACAACAAGTGCGGCAACAAAAAATTTGCATAGTTTCTCTTCTGTAAACACCAAAGATTTTTTTAGGTTAATGTTCTTTATTTGTGCTTTTCATAAAAGCATATAGTTTATAAAAAGAAGCAATGTTTACCCCGTGTTTGATTCGCAGCATCGTTTGCAGTTTGAAGTAGATGCACCACATTGATGACTTGTAAAACCTTGACTATAATGAAATTTCGTTAAGTGATAACTGTTTTTATAATTAATTGCTACCTATCATTTTATTCATATATGCGAGCATTAATGTTTCATCAATCACCGTTTAGTTTGTTGTGACGATCCACCTGAAAAATATTTCGTATTTCTTTAAATGTTTCTTTAGATTTCTCGGAGATTAACTTTTGTTTAGCTTGTTCAACTAACAATTTAATTATAGAAAACATATCTTTATTTTTGGTCTGTTTTTAATTTACAAACACACATTTCACAAATCAACAAAATAGTTTATATAAATAGCAACAAAACAAAACAATACTTAACTATTTCTACATGAACGACTAATGGCAAGAGTTACTTCAAATAAAGATTTCAATTTAATTTTTATAATTTTCAGACTGTGCTTTAGGTATAATAAAAAATAGCGTATACTACGCGTGTTTAAGCGCCTTGAAAACACTACTTAGTTAAAACGCACTCGGTGGAGCCTTGTACTTTTAAACTTTTTGTGCGTGGTCTAATAGCTTGCTTATACACTTGTATTATAATATACTACTAATATTATTGTGGTTATTTAGATTGTTTATGCATTTGTTTTACTTTTTAATAATTATTTATGGTATGAGTTTTAGACAGCGTTTTGTTCACGCAAAGAATATTTAGGCGCGAGACGCAGTCGAGTCTAATATTCTTCAGTGAATAAAGCGCGACTAAAACACGAATCCAATATAACGTTTTATTTACAATTACAGCGATTTAAAATTAGAATCGCCAAAATTTTATCTCATGTCATCAAAAAATAATTTAACATTACTCTCTGACAGCGGATGTCACCTCAAATTACATTTGTCGTAATATTTATTTTTAAAGTGTCTAAATATATACTCCAGCTGTCGTTTTCTCTAATTTTTTTATTTCATTGCACAAAAAGTAAATTTATTTACAAAATAACTTTAAAGGTTTTTTGTATTTATTACTTACAAAAAATTTACATTCATTTTTTGAATGAAAATAACATCTTAAGTATGAAGAAAAGCCGGAAGCTGTTCTACAATTAAAGATAATTCGAACAATTAAAGAAAAATAAATAATTAATGATTGTTAGTATTGTTTAATAAAACTGAAATGTACAAAAAGTATTTTGTTTTATTATTTTTTTTGAATTTAGAAATAGTTAGTGTTGATATTGTCACATTTTCCTTACAAAGCGACTTTATCAACTTGACAATCTTATTACAAGTAAACAAACTTTTGAAATAAGGAAGATAGCATTTAAATTTCCCGCTCTATAAAAAAATAAAAAAAAAGTCAAGAATATCATTCTACTGCCGGTCACTAGGGAGTGCTGTTAGCAATATTCTGATCTTGCTGTTTCTTGTTGGGAAAAGTAAAGACGGGTTTAGCTATATTTCAGTGTTTTGGTGTGTATTTATTAAAATTGAGAATTTTAAACTTTGTAGTAATTTAAAAATACTATTAACTTATTTTGTAAAAGTGATTGTGACATACAAATTGTTGAATTAGGAGAGAAAATTAGCAATAAGCTCGTACTATTTCTTGTTGCGCAGTAATGGAAAATAAAAAGTGTGGAAAATGGCGATTATGTATTTTAAGCTTAAAAGTAACCCAAAAAAAAGTGTTTTGTTGTCTAATCTAGAACTAGAAGTAGCGGTGGTGTCTTAGGTAGGAAAGATAGGACAAATCACTGACCTACAGGTGTTTATTCAATCAGTAAGTCTTTTTCATATTTTTTTAATTAAGGCTATTTCGGGTTGTTTCAATTTTTATAAAATTTAGGAAATAGTTATGTTAGACCCTCAAAGACTTATCTCTAAATTTGCAACCTTTTACCCCTAGCCCCTAGTACAAGGCTAGTGGTAGAAAAAATTTAAATTTTTTCTAAATTAAATAACTAGTAATGTTTAATAATTTCGCCCTATTTTTTTTTTAAATTTATTATGATAACTTTAAAAGGGTAGACTTTATAGGTAAATAAAAAAATATCAAGTGTTTATTTAAAAAAAGCATTACGCAGCCTATAAAAATTTTAAAAATTGTAAATCACTGGGCAAAGTGTTTATTTAGCATTGGTAATTACTGCATTCACAAATCCAACCCTTACCAGAGCAGAGCAAGCATGGAACTAATATTTGGCCGCAGCCTGACCTTAGTGCAGTCATCGCCCCTACAAGAGAGACATTTTTGTTTGCGCTTACACGTTTAAGCCAGAGCCGCTTAGCAACAGGGCCGAGGGTTTGCCATACCTCAGGGATCATTGGAATCGTCCAGTGGGACTTCCAGCCAACATCCCTCCCTTGCGGAAAACTTTCAGTTACAATTGGATAAAAATTGAGAATAAAAAAACAAATGAAATCATGAAATTAAAACATCTTAACATTAATTTATTTAGTTTATTTAGTCAGCCGTTACAGGAAATGTTAAAAATGTTGACCACTTTTATCTATTCATTTTAAAACTGCGATAAAAATTTCTAACTACACTGTCTAAACACTAGATTAGCATTAATTTTATCAATTTTTTGTTTAATTTTCTGTTGCAAATCAGCCAAGTTATATACAGGCACTTGAAAAATGCCTGTATATATTTTATTTTATTTATATTGTATTTTATATATGGTCATCTAAAAAAATTACATATAGTTCAATCACATAAATGGAGGCCAAGCGATTTTTATGTTCCATTAAACTTTTCAAACTATTGTCAAAAAAATTGCTTTAGCAAATCTAATCTTTCGACAGTACAATGAAGAGTAGTTTCATCTTGTTGAAAGTAAAAATTTTGGCTCTAAATATTATTCAGTTGTTCAAAAAATAGCTCTAAAATTTTTGTTCTGATCTTTCAGCATTTAAAGTGTTTGAAAAGCAATAAAAATCCAGTTTTTATAATTAACGTTTTTTTACTTTGAAAAAATGTTGGCCTAATTATTCGTGTGTGATTAAAAGCTGCTCTAACACTTATTTTTTAAGATGAAAAAGTTTTTGAAAATTAACGTGACTTCAAATTTTTATGTTTTGGGAGTTCACATATCGTGATACGTGGAACCATGCTTTATCAGTTCAAAATATTTTTTCCAGAAATTCTGCGTTATCAGCAACGTTATTGACTATGCAGTTATTATTAAACTTAAGTCGTCGTAGATAATCCACTGTTTTTAACTCTTGTACTGCTGTGATACGGTAATGATAAAGTTCAAAGCTTTAATGTAAAAGTTTATAAGTGATTCTAACTAAAAGATTGATTTGTTGACTCAATTGTCTAACTGATGTTTTGAGTGCATTATTCACTATTTTTTAAGCGTTAGCAGCAACTTCTTCAATACGTTTTTTTTAAGTTTTACTGTCAGATTTTTTTAAGATATAATATGACGCGCCTCATAAAGGGTTAAAATGCTATATACATTTTAAGGTCATTATCCAATTTTTTTCTATAATTTCTGCTAATCTGACAAGCATAAAATGACAAATTTTTAAGTAGTTTTGAGGTAGTGCGTGCTATGCATAGTTTCAATTGGCAATACTACATACTAGTATTTGTGAAACTGCTTCCTTGCATTTATAAATTCTTTCGTTTGCTGTCAAGTTATTGATTTGTTCATCAATTATTATTGTGATAAATAATGGCATCTCACCTTAGACAGAAACAGGTAATTTTTACTCGTGCTAATTAATGAAATTAGAGAATATTAGAATAAAAATAACACAAGCGGATTTTCCCAAAATCATTGCAACTTGTTTTTTGTTTAAATTATTATATTGCAATAATTTTGAGGTAATTTTTTTGAAAAATTCGTACTTTTAACTTCATTGTTTTTTTTATTTTCCAAAGATCTTTGACTTCGATCTGCAATTTTAGGCGTGATATGGAAACCAAACCCTTCCAATTCTGACGTATGTCCAAGTATTTTCAAAGTTTTTAGAATGTCTCCTAATTTTGTTTCTTTGACTATTTTTTGTAAGTCGTAAATAATTAGTATTAATAATAAACGTATAAAGATTAAATTTAGAAAAAAAAATGTAAAATTTTTAAGAGTTTAAAAAATTTATTGTACATTTTGTTTAATACAAGCATTAAACAATTAATTATTTCAATCACAAGAACAAAATTGAAGTCGTCGATTTGATTTTCAACAAGAAATATGCTCAATTATAAGAATTATTAACGTTTCGACATTGAGCAGACACTTACGTACTTGTTCCTCTTGTTTTCTTAATTAAATCCAATTTTTTCTTATTGTCGAAAAATGTTTTAATTTGGTGGCAAAACAAATAATATTTTTTTAAATTATTAAGTAATAAAACCATTTTTATTACTTACATACTGTATACTTCAAATGTATAAATGTAAAAATTTAGAAATGTTACGTTTTAGGTTTTAAACATTTTTATAATAGGTGGTACCTATAGGACATATTTCAGATCCTGGCCGGCGTTCAACGATTCCAAATTCTTTTTATTTTTGTACAATTAAGTTTATTGTACTTTTTGGCATATTTAGCATTGCGGCTACTTTACGATGAGTTTTTGTTTTGGAGGCCAATGTGTAAATTTAAACTTTTTTAATGTATTTAAACTATTGGCGGTTTGTTTGTGATTACCTTATTAACGTCAAAAAATATATTTTTTTAAATAACATAAATGCTTTTTTTGAAATTTTTGTATCCGGCATAGTACCATTATTTAACTACGTAAAAATGTAAAATTTTATAAATATTGATACAAATATATATATTATAAATTTATTTGTTAGAACATTGCTATTAACTGGTCAAACTTTTCTTCTTCTATGTGTGTTTCTTGTCTTGTATTTACTATGAGAGGTCAATTTTTATCTAAAAGCTATTTCTTCGACATAAATTGGTTGGCAAAATTGCAGTTTTAATATCTCCAGTGGTTTAAAAATAAAAAGTTCTAGAAAATTTTTTAAATGCTGGTTACAGACATTTTTCTCGGTGTATAATCGATTGGTAAAGTCGCGGTCTTGATATCCCTATTAGTTTCAAAATAAAATGTTCTAGAATATTTTTGAAATTTTATTTATTAAATTTTTTGTCGTTGTTTAATAGGTTGGTGAAGTCATAATTTTGATATCTCTAATAACGTTTGTCGATTTTTTTTACCAGACCACGTTCCACTCCTAACATCAGTGCTACAACAATAGGTCATTTAAATTCTCAATCTGAATTTTAAAACATTAATTCATTTTACAAAACTAATACGATTAAAAAACACTTTTGTTTTATTAAAGTTTTTAAATTTCGTCTACACATTTGAACAGGTGACAAAATTCTAGATAAATCTAGGTCAGAGCTGTTAATGCCACGTCAGAGTTTTTTTTACAAAAATTTAAATGTTACTTAAAAGTATCTTAATTTTGATGTTTTTTACAAAATTATAAACTTTTGACAAAGTAAAATAATATTTGCTTTGCAATAACTTTTTTTCATATAAAGTACAATTTACTGGGCGTTCACCGAATTGGTGCATGGTAATTGTTATTGCCATTCAAGTTTAACCTCAGTATTAAAATTATATTTAATTTAAAACTGTGCTTAAATATTAAACACCTTATCAACTTGCAATATTTTGCTCATGGGATACAAGCGTTTAAAATTTTTTGGCCGATTTGCCATATTTATTGTTGCAATTAACTTTTGATCAAAAACAGTGTTTCAATAAAACATAACTTAATTCACATCAGTGGTAACGTTTTTCAAACATTTTTATAAACATTGTGCAATTTCTAAGTTATTTTTGTATCTTCATGCCCAGTTTATTAGTAAAGTTCTTTTAATGGTAATTCAAGATTTTGAATATCTTCTTTGAGCCTTAAATCTTAGAGTTTCCTGTTTTAATTCTGTTTCTGTTTTAATAACATTTTTAGTTTTACTATCAGAGTTATTGTAACTTGGTGAAAAATTCAAACCGGCAGCTGGATTCTTTTTTTTATTCCTCGACTACTAAATTACGAAATTTATTTTTTGATAATAGAGTATAAATCTACATACTATAATAAAATAAAATTACTAGTAAAAAATAGATATTTTTATTAGTAGTGTGATAGAAATATCAGTGCAGCACTACAAGAGAAAAGTTTGCAGATGACGAGAGCGTAACCCTAGTGTATCTGTAATTACTATAATATGCTTTAGCCTACTCAAAATTTTCAAAAACTTCATTGTAGATTTGTATTGTTTTATTAAAACTCCGGTTTGTCATTGTTGTTATCACGCTTGGTTTGACTAAAAAAAGACTTGTACCTTCTAAAGCACACAAAATTGTTTCGAATATAAAGCGACTTTTAATTTTGTAGAAATTTTAGTTTTAAAAGTGTGGCTTCAATTTTTGGTACCATATAAGTGCTTGACTACAAAATGTTGTAGTTGACATTTTTTTTTAAATATGTTTGATTTTTTTGTTTCGGGTAAGACACTGCTAAGATGAAGCCACCATCGTTGTTTAACACCTCAAAACTCAGTTTTTTGTTACAAATTGTTTCTTTTTATTTTAAAAATTTGTTTTAAAGATATGTTTTTTTGTGTTTCCAAAAGAATTGGACTTTTATTTTGTTTGTTTAGCGTTTACGTTTATCGAAATCTAGTTATCGCTTAGTTTTTTCATAAGGTTGTCCTTGTCTCAATTTATAACAGTTTCTACACTAGATGTAGACATATTTAAATCTTCTACATTTTTATTGTTACATTTTTTTGCTAATTTTTTTATAAAATTTTTATTTAATTTTCGTAAGATTCTAAACTCTTTTTTCAACATCTAAACTTCTAGGGTTGTCAATCGCGTTTTTATATTTACCCTATCATCCAATAATGTTTTTAGTTATGCTACTGTTAAAAATTATACCAGTGTTACGTTACTTATTACGCTAGTTGACCTTTTTTTGTAATCTTGTGTTTCTCGTAATTTTAGACGAAAAATATTGGAGCACAGTGCTACACGTGCGATTCACACATTTTAAAATTAAATCATAAGATACTCGTCAAAACTGAGATATTTAACCGTTATTCAAAACTAATAAGTACATAAATATATACAGAGCTATCATAAATAATTATAAAAACGTAGACAGTTGTGAGAGTTTGCCACCTTCATGTACTAGTGTAACGGTATCAAAAGAAATTATTTAAAATGTATGCAGTCAATTATACAAACATCTATTAGAAAAAAGAAAAAAGTCTTCTAATTTTAAAAACTTTAAAAGTTGACTACATTTTTCATAGTTTGTATGACGTACAGTTTCTACAAAATTTATTAGTAAATTTTACACAAACTTTTTTTTCACAAAAGTATAAACGATTGGTAAACTCCATAGATTTTCTGACGGCTCAATTAAGTTGTCTGCTAACATCCGGTTTATTTTTTGTTTAGATTTTTTGCATTACTGGATTTAATGGTCGATAAGGTTATGAGCTATCAAATCAGTTTTTTCTTTTTTATTATCAAAAGTTTTTTTTACGTTTTAAATAAATTCGTATTGCCATTATTGTCAAAGGTACATAGGTATTTTGCACGTTTGCCAGCGCTAAGAATTGTCGGCTATTCTCGGCAATAATTAAATTTATAAACAAATCGGCGCGTAGCGCTGTGAAAAATGCACCAAGTGCAAAGTTGTTCAAAGTGGTTGTTGGTGTTTCTACTACTTTTGCTGTAAAGTTTGTTTGTTTTTGGCAATAAAACAAAAGTTGAGCTAACTGCCTTTGAGCTTTTTAAGAGATGTTCGCATTTGTTGGCGTAACGCTTCGAGCGTGTCTTCTGTTCACAAACCAAATTTTTTTATTTTCGCAACTAATTCGCATTTTTTTAACGTATAAATTTACCCTGTGCATAGGTTTTCAATCTTGGCGGTGACTGTGTCGGTAGCGGCTTTATTTTCCAGTTTCTTTTTATCGAAACCTATTTTTTACTTTATCTTATTTTGTCGCTTCTGGTAATCAGTGTTTTCCAATTAATTATCGGATGCAATAACGGAAATTTTATGATTGTATTCTACTAGTCCGGTTTGATTTGCCTTTTTTGGTTTTTTCCTGTTTTTGCTTTTTCAAATAACGGTCCTTGCTCGGACGCCAAATTTTGTAATATAGGTTTTTTTCCTTATAGTCCGGATTAGCTTTTGGAATGTGGGTTTTGTTGGAATTAAACTTTACATTTTTTTCAAATGTTTATTTAAGGTAAAATAGTTAAAAATTCTGTAAAACAAAAATAAACAAAAACAAATTAAAGACTCCGGGGTTTTATAACAATAACAATACAAGTTAATAATTCCCTGCAAAACAAATTAATTAACTTCGGGTTTTGCCTAACTGCTTTTGGTGAGTGTTTTGGTTTTTGGGAAATTGCGCTAAGCACCTCAAAGACAGAAACGCTGTCAGGTACTTAAAACATGCGCTAAGTACCTGGGAAGCGGAAGCGATTTTAGGTACTTAGGAAATGTGCCAAGAACATACCTGGGGCCAGAGTCCAAGCCTCAAACAGTTTTGTCTAGAAAGAGCGCCGGACACGATTTAACTTAGCGAAAGAACTACGGTGATTATATAACATGTGCGGGAAGTGCAGAAAAAGTGGAATCGTTTCTTTAAAAATAACGGATATTAAATGGTTTGGAGCGTTATCTATCGGTGGGTGGTCCAACGTTATACAAGCTTGTACTTAATATTATTTCTTTACATTTTACAGGATTTTAATTTAAAGTCACTTTATGACAAAATTTTTTTTACATTGTTATTTTTTTGATTGGGTTAAAATTCTAGCATTGTCAT
The DNA here is from genome assembly GCA_029207805.1 of Tribolium confusum. Lineage (NCBI taxonomy): Eukaryota > Metazoa > Arthropoda > Insecta > Coleoptera > Tenebrionidae > Tribolium > Tribolium confusum. Next base: position 19,973,339 of record JALGAY010000008.1, on the reverse strand, counting down.
TTTAAAGTTTGTCGCCAAACAAACAAAATCGGTGCAATTTATGATTTAAATAAAAGCCAGTATTAAGTAATAAGTAAAAGCAATCATTAGCCTAGGCGATAACCATAGATAAAAAAGAAAATAGATACTACTCTCTCGCTTCCCCATTAGAAACACCACGGCCAACTGTATCAATCTCCACTTTGTCACAGACTTCGTTCCGATCGGAACGAAGTGAAGATTGATACAGTTGGCCGTAGAAACACGCGTTTCTGGCTCCATCTGATAGAGTGGGATCTAAGTAGCAAGAATAAAATTGAAAGAAATCTTCTTAAAAATTTAGCGCCATATTTAAAATATCACACTATTTATGTTTTTAAATTTATTTTCGGTTTAAACTAAAACTAAGCACTCTATAGTGACCAAGTTTTAAACTCGATCACTAAATAATGCTAAGTCTTAGTTTAAATATTGTATTTTATATATAACTATTTGCCATTATGCACTTTTTATAAAAATTGTCAAGTTGTATAAATAAATGAAACACCATATAATGTTTAAAACGCTTTATTACGAAAAACCTACATTGAGAAAAATTTTGATACAATTATACAGTGTAAAGCTAACTTTAAAATAAAATCGTAGGCTAAAATTTTAAAAAATTTGAGTATGTAAAACCTTGTGAAACACCAGAATATAATCTAGCGCTAATAGATAAACATAAAAATATAATTTCAGTTAACACCAGAACAAAATCCAATGCTAATAGGTTATAGTATTTGAACACCACAATAAAATGCAGTGCTTATATTAAACACCTTGACAAAACGTAATTCTAATAGGTAATAGACAATAGACGTGAATCCTTTGGTACGGCAAACCTGTAAAAGAAAACCCCATAGTTGAGTCATGCGGCATGCCATGATAATGTTAGGGTGATTTTAAATTTGCACTTTAACATTTCCTATTGTGGCTTACCTGTGACTACACCTGTCGTTGCATCAAAAACACAACACGATTTCATTTTTTACAAATAACAGTAATAAATAGTTATATAAAATGCGTAAAATAACAACAATTTATTGACAAATGACATATGTCATATGATATAGTGTACATTTAGTGACTGTGGCGGCATCTGCAAGAGTATCGATAGACTATATCACGTCTAGCAGATTTTATCCCAATTTGCAATGTTTTTTTTTATTTGTGACAGTGTTGCCAACATTGATAGAAAGTTACCAAACTTTACTAAAATCATGTTGGTATTTAGTAATTGTGGCGGCATCTGCGAGAGTATCGATAGACTATATCACGTTTCTAGCAGATTTTATCCCAGTTCTACACCCCTGGCGATAACTACTCGTTCTGATTTAAGTTAATTCTCTTTATAGAGGATCGCTGCAATTTTACCGCTCTTAACGTCTTAACGGTTGAAAAATTGTTTATTTATTGGCGTCTGGTCGACTAAACGTGGTTGAGACAGCTACGGTTTTGTTTTAAGGTTATAATGTTTTTTTTGATTAAGTTCTCAGAGAAACCTCTTGTTTTTAGTCGCATTTACTATTTTACAAGTTTGTCGTTAGAGCAGCAATGTTGACAAACAATTTGTAGAATTTGGTGCGTCAAAAATCAGACGCAAATGATTCTCTTGTGGTTTAGTCTTTATTGAATTGTTAGTAGTAGTAATTTTAGTTTTGCCAAAGTGACACTTTTTTAGGCACAGCATTGGTTGTCTATTTGAAGTCGTTTAAATACTAGGTGTAAATGCTTAAAATGGTTTTTATAATTGTTGAAGTATTCTACAATATCATTTTGGTACACCAAAATAAACTTGTGTAAGTAGTGTAAGAAGTAAGTAAGTAGTGATAATTAATTAATAATAATTTGGCCACATCGCAAAATTTTAGGCAATAAATTATCTTAAACGGTGCACAAGCTAACACCAATAATTATTTTAATTAAATAACCTGCAGAGTCTTAAAATACTGTAGACAAAATACCTAAACAAAGTACGACTTCTACAAGACATAACATTTTTCTCAAGTTTCGACCTCCGGTTTACAAGCCAGGTGCAGCTTTAATTGTATTCATTAATCTTAATCTAAATTTCAATCAACAAGAATTAGTCAGATATAGTAAATTTTGCAACTCAACGAAAACTAAATTCGGACAAAAGCAGTACTCCAGTAAGAGTATTGTAACGGTTGTTTCCGTGTGGGGTTCTGGGTATCGTAAAGAGAGAGAGAAAAGCAGCTTTGATGGGGTTTTATTTACAATAATAACTATGTACAAATAATAAATAAAATAATAATTCTCAAATTAAAACGAATCCTCTAATAATATATATACGGCCTGGTCCCCGGCGGTTCCTTGTCCTCGACTCCTCGTCGTCGGCTTCTCGTCCTCGTCTCCTCGTCGTCGGTTTCTCGTTCTCGTCTCCTCGTCCTCGGTTCCTCGTCCTTAACGTGTTAGCTTCGGTGGCTCGCACTTGTAATGGAAGGGAGGTAGGACTCACCCACAGGTTGATGCTCCGTGGGTAGCGGTTTCGGAGAGGACTCTACCAACGGGCTAATGCTCCGTGGGTAGCGGTATCGGAGAGGAAGCCCTTAGGTTAATGCTCCAGGGGTGGACGGGTCTGGGGGTGGCTACTTACAGGGATAATGCTCCTGCAAGTATGAAAATATCGGAGGCGGTAGGCGCAATATATAGGCTTCGTTTGTAGGCGAGGGGTATGAGAGAAGTATCGTAGCGAAGCGTTGGTGGTAGTTCTCAGTGTGGTGGAAATTATACCACACTACTGCCCTGACGTATACGTATGACGTCGCGGTCACGCGGTCCGAATCAGCTGCTGGGCGTTATCTTGTTTTGTTTACTGAATTATTAGAACGCATCGTTACATCCTCCTCTTCCTTTAAAAAAAACTCTTTATATTACGGAGAGTTTTCCAGGTCTCCATGCGGTGTCTGAGGTCCATTTGCTGTAAGTAGATTATTAAGGGACGGGTTTAGGACTTTAGAATAGATTTTTTTTCTTCTTCTTTTCCAGTTTGGAATTAACTTGGTTTTGCTCGGTTTCCGGAAAACTGTGATTATGTTCTGCCGGTGTTCTGCGTTTGTGCAAGTGATGTCATTTAAGTCCATTTTAGAAAAATTCTTTGCTTCCCGGAGTTTGTCTAGGATTCCGTTAATACGGGGAAGCGGATAGGCATCTTTTTGAGGTACGGAGTTGTTGTTTCGGAAATCGATGCAGAATCTTTCTTTCTTACCGTCCTTTTTGTTAGCTAGAACAATTGGAGAGCTCCAAAAACTCTCAGATGGTTCGATGATGTCTTCCTGCATCATGCGGTCGACTTCTTCATTAACAATAGCTTGCATATCCTTTATAGCTATTTCGCTCTTGATGAATTTGTTTTCTACAGCAGCGGTTTCAGCTGTATTGGTGATGGGGATTTCGGTTGACACCTGGGCTAGCGAGGATTCCATGTTCAGCAAAATTCGGTCTTGGTGGGAAATTTCACCGGATTGAAAATTCAACACCATTTGCTGACCCATGATGAAGTCTAACTCAAGGATTATCGGACTTGTTAAATTCGTACAGACTAAGAATTTCCATTCAAACTCCAGATCATTGGCCTGAAATTTTATGTTGTAGGAAACGTTAGTATCTACGGTTACCCCATCGGCAATTTTCGCCTGCATTCTGGAAGTCAAAACCTGTGGCTGCACCCCTTGGTTTACACAAAAATCGGCCGTCTCTTCGCTAATATATGAGAGCACAGAACCAGTGTCAAACAAAGCGGGAATTTCCTGATTAGCCACGGAGATTTTCCAAATGATGCGATTATCATTTTTCGGCTGGGGTTGAATTTGTCTTAACGGTTTTGGGATCGGTGTGGTAATATTTCGGTCATTTTCGGAGTCGGTGTCGGTACTATTTTGGTTACTTTCGGAGTCGGTATCGGTAGTATTTCGGTCCTTTTTCGGGAGCTGCTTGGAGCCATTTGGGGCACAGTCTCCTCGGAGTTTGCCGTCTTTGTTTTATTACATTGGCATTGATAGGTCATTACCCCCTGCAAGCCACACCGCGAACAGAAATGTTTTAGGGGTTGCCTATAGGTAAATCTCATATTTTTCTGATCAAGTTTTAGGCGAAAACCGGGAATCTGTCGTGGTTAAAAGTCTTCTCCGGAAACTCGGACATCATCCCCGTCCAGTTCGAACTGGCAACCATACAATTTCTCGACTCGAACTTGTTGGTTTTCAGCTCTCGAGCTAGACTCTCATACTCCTGCACTTGGTCCAGCAGGTCCATCAGAGAATTTACGTCGTTCCGAAGAATGTATTGGCGGTACTCTGGGTGCATATGTCTGTAAATGCAAGACAATTCTTGCGTTCTGCTCCAGCCACCATGTCTTCAAATCAGAGTCTGCAAGTTTGTTATAAAATTACGACTACTTTCTTGCGGCTTTTAAAACCTCCGGAAAATTTCTTCTTTTAGGTTTTCTCGGTTCTCTCTCGGAAAATAAAACGCTTCAAAAATTTTAATAAAATCATCCCAAGTGCGGATAGTATGCTTATAATTTCGGTACCATAAAATCGCTTGATTTCTTAATAACACGGGCAGAGCACGTACCAGTTGTTTCTTTCCGATCATATAAATCACCGCCAGCTCTTTGATTCGCTCGATGAAAGCGACGGTGTCGGTTTTTCCGTCGAAGGTGACGTTCCATTTTCGGACTTGGTTTACCAACTCACTATCTGTCCACGGCCAGGTCTCTATTTCATCATCTCCTTGGCTGGCTTCTTCACGTTGCTCTCATGTACCCTGTCTCAATAAAGTCGATTTTTTTCGGGGTTGCTGCTCGGGCGCCAAATTTGTAACGGTTGTTTTCGTGTAAGGTTCTGAGTATCGTAGAGAGAGAGAAAAGAGCAGCATTGATAGGGTTTTATTTACAATAATAACTATGTACAAATAATAAAAATAAAATAATAATTCTCAAATTAAAACGAATCCTCTAATAATATATATACGGCCTGGTCCTTGGCGGTCCCTCGTCCTCGACTCCTCGTCGTCGGCTTCTCGTTTTCGTCTCCTTGTCGTCGGTTTCTCGTCCTCGTCTCCTCGCCTTCGGTTCCTCGTCCTTGACGTGTCGGCTTCGGTGGCTCGTACTTGTAATGGATTCACCCACAGGTTAATGCTCCGTGAGTAGCGGTATCGGAGAGGAAGCCCTTAGGTTAATGCTCCAGGGGTGGACGGGTCTGGGGGTGGCTATTTACAGGGATAATGCTCCTGCAAGTATAAAAATATTGGAGGCGGTAGGCGAAATATATAGGCTTCGTTTGTAGGCGAGGGGTATGAGAGGAGTATCGTAGCGAAGCGTTGGTGGTGGTTCTCGGTGTGATGGAAATTATACCACCACTACTGCTCTGACGTATACGTATGACGTCGCGGTCACGCGGTTTGAATCAGCTGCTGGGCGTTATCTTGTTTTGTTTACTGAATTATTAGAACGCTTCGTTACAGTATAATAAATATGATTCCAAAATAAAAATAAATCCTCTAAGATGGCGGACGAGAATTTAGTTATGTGCTTGACACAGCTTGTTATATAAATTTATAATAGGTCTTAATAATACGATAATATCCGGTATAAAAACAAACTGTTGCTTTTTATAACAATTTTCTAAAAATTTAAAAAAAATTGAGAAAACACACAGAGTTGCACCGATGCTTCTAGAAGTTAGAACAATTAAAATTTATATTAGTACGCAATACACGGTTTTTATCTCTTTTTTAAAAAAATAAATAAAAACAATTTTAAACACTGGAGTCAATTAAATAAATATCTAAGATTTATTGTTATAGAACATTAACAAAATAGATAAAAAAAAATTTAATAAAAGTACAATTATTTTTTAATTTTATTGTGAAGATTTTGTTAATCTCAGATATAATTTTACTAAAAAAAATTTTTAAGTATTAAATGAACATGGTCACTTTATATTCGTATTTACAGAATTGGAAAAGCTAAATCTAATAAATGTCAATTATGTTCAGTTAAAGCTTATCCTGTACATAAAATTTTAAATTGTCTGCTTCTTCAAAAAAAAAAGATAAAGAATTTAAAGATTAAGTACACCTATAAACATACATCTTTTTAAAATTTTTGATTTATATGCCAAAAAAATTAAACATTAATCAAGTACTTTAACTTATTCTCCACACCAAACTTTTTATTGGTCAATAGTAAACTTGTGTAGTTTGGAAATGTTATAGCCTGTAAATCGAAAATTTTATGTGTTTACTTTTGATATATTTATGAGGACTATAATAAAATACACTGAGAATCAATGGTGATTGTAATATTCAGTAGTGTTATAGCCTGTACGCCGTAACATTTTGTGTGTGTTTTAATATAAATGAAAAGTTTCTGTTACAAAATATTGTTATGGGTACAACTGTTGGTAAGAACTTTATACAGTTTTATTGTTATAATACTAACTACCAATTAATCTAGCTTTTTTTTGTTTTGTTAAGCTTTTATTTTGTATTTATTTTTTGTAACTTGTCTTAGATGGTTGTTTTATTTTTTTGTTAACAAACTATACTAAAATGTTTATAAGATTATTAATATAATTTTTCAATGTAATTTCTACGCCCAATTTGCCGTTCCTTTTTATATATTGTTTTAATATATGCGCTCTTGTAGTGCATTCTTTTTAAGCCAAAGAACAAAAGTTTAATTAAATAAAAGGCACCGTTTGGTGTTAGAAAAACCGTAAACTGTTTGTTGTTTTCGTCTGTAAAAACCTGTCAATATTTCGATTTGAAGTCTAGCGTTAAAAACACTTTGGTAATTTCTAGTTTTTTTAGAGGCATCTAAAATGTAAAGCAAATTTGTTGTCACATCTGCAATTAGAAAATTTGGTTAGCAGTAATTTACACAAAAACTCAGAGTTTGAAGGTTTGATAATGTTATCGACGAGCATTTTATCTACTTTTTTGTTTATAATGATTTTTTTTTGTAAATAACGGTACAGCCGCATTCTAAAACGCGTTTTTTAAAAACGATTTTGTACTATGTTGTAGGAGTAACAAAAGTACATTTTTTTTGTTCAGAACATAAGAAAAGTCTATGAAGTGTCAATACAGTTGATTTTTGTATTTATCAGAAAAATCCTAGTCACTGTTTGTAATTTGTCACGTGTGTATTTTAAGCAAGTGGTAGAGCTGCGTAATAAAACGTTGATCTTTAACTCGGAAAGCCAAGCTGGAGACATTTTTTGGTTGTATCAAAGATAGCCCCATTTTTGTAAAGACACTGGTAACCGAGTTTAATATTTCCCAGTGCTCTTCTGTAAAAACTCGTAAAAAAAATTGATATTACTTTTTCAAAAGCTGTCCTGACACACAATTTTTTGTCTGCTAAGTATATACAACCAAGAGCGGCCTTGGCGCAGTTACATAAAAACTTTGCAGACACATGAATGGTGCTTTTGTTTTTAAGGCTCGCATTAACCTATGTTGGATAAAACTGTGACTGGCTCACTTTCTAATAGTACTAAATGCGCAATTTTTAGTTTTAATCTTAAAAGTTCTAAATTAAATATTTACACGGAGTGCTCTTTAGGTGTTGTTAATAATATGATTACTTTTTAAGAGGAAGAAGTGTATAATATTATTAACTTTTTATTATTTTAGATGTTACCAATGACTGACGACTCTGACATTACTGTCGCTCTGCTCAACCGTTTATTTACTGCCAACATTTTTGCGCCACAAATTACTAGTATTTTGAAGACGACATTTTTAAACACGTGACACCTTTTGTTTGTAAAGCTTATTATAATATATAAATTTAAATTTACTATATAGTAACAATACAAACAATGCAATTACATAAAAAGATCTCTGAACCTAACAGGTGGTTCTACAACTCAATCTGAACGTATCACAATTTGGTTTTGTGTCATTTGGAAAATTATTTTTAATCAGTTGCTACAGCCTGACTTAAAAAAAGTTTAATTGAACTAAAAACATTGTAAACTTTATCAAGTTTACTTGGTACTAAATCAGCGTTATCTTTATATACTTCAAACTTAATACTACTAGGTTTAATGTGAACGAATTTTTTGCAAACTATATTATTATAGTAATTTATTAATGACCTAGTTTTTAAAAGTGGCCTTTAGTTATATTCTTTGCCCGCATCGGTTATTCGCCCTATTAGGTGAATTAGGGCGCTACTGTCGCTGCCTTTGTTAGACACCAGAGTCGAAATTGCGCCACGGGCGCCGCTTTTGGTTGATACCAAAGGCGCTTCACTCGTCTTTTGTTAAATATCGCGTTCTCGGCGCTATCTTCCGTCAAGTACCGACAGTCTTGTTGTAGCTTTTTTGCTGTATGTCTTGTCGATAGTACAAACAAAAATCAACTACACTGTTTATAAAAACTGCTCAAAAAATTTACCATTATTTTTTAAACATTTTTTACTTTTTTCTTCATGTTGTCAAAAATATTTTCTAACATATTTTGACTAATCGTACGACAGCACGATTATTGTTAAACCATTCACAAAACTTAAGTTTTGGTAAATAATCCACCTTCAAAAACTCTTGAACTGCTGCCATTCGGTAAGGACACAGTCTTAAATCTTCTTTTAATAATTTGTGTCTAGTTCCGACAAAAATATTAAGTTGCTGGTATAATCGAAGAATCCATGTCTTTGATTTATTATTTATTATTTCTTGAGAATTTTCTATTAGCTTTGCCGTACGCTTTTTAAGCTAACAAATACTAAGTTTTTTAAAAAACAGCCTGTTTTTCAAAAAAGTTTTATTATTCTCTGAACGGTGTTTTTAAATCAACAACAAAGTTTTTTACTTTCGCTTAAAAACTTTCTAAGCAGTGTTTCTTCGGATAGATTGACTCTCGCTTTTAACTTTTCTACTACTATTTATTTAATTATAGTAATTTTTGTAGTTAGAGTATATCCAGCTTTGACATCCATTTTTTGCTATATATTTTTTTTTATTAAAATTTTGTAGCACTTTTGACAACTTATTTAAGTAAACACTTGTTACGTGCAAAAAATTTTCTTATAAAAGCAATGTGGTCGTCGTGTGCATTGTTGTCTACTTTTGTTCCATATAGTGTAAAGTAGAAATTTTTGATACAGGTCTTCTAACGAAATCGGTTTGATAAAATTTAAAACATACTGTCAGTTGGTTTTTAGCTTTTGTTGTGCAGTAGCTTTTCTTTATTAAGTCTACAAAAAACTTATTGTTTTTCAAGTAGATTAATTGTCAGACTTATAAAGCTTTGACAATTGTTATCTATTGGCATTTTTAAAATGTGCTAATTGTCTTCAGGTGCTATCATAATTCCACTATTTAGATAAGAATAAATTTGAAAGTAACGCAATCTTAATCTGATTTAAAGAAATATATATTTTTACAAATATTTTACTGTACCTGTAATAGTACATGCTCTAATATTGATGCGTGTAATCTTAAAAAAAAATACGAATTGTACGACACAACAAAATAACGTCAATAATTAGGCTCTAGACAGTCAAGTTAAGTTATAGAAAATAATTTCCAAATAATAAACTTAAACAAATCATTAATACGATTACAGAAGCATTTTCTCACTTTTATAAGCATTTCTGGCGTTACAAATCTACAAGCAACAGTTGTTCGTTGTTCCAAGTCTTTTCTGCTGACAATAGCTGTTTGATAAACAAGATTTTTAACCATTCCCTATAGAAAGTAATCTAGAGGAGTCATATAAGGATATCGTAAGGGCTAAAGATTAATTAAACCTTTACCTATCTACTTATTGCCTTACACTCTGTGTAAATATTTGCACATTTCTGTAATAATGTAAAGGCGCGCCATCCTGTTGTAGCCAAATGTTTCGTCTTGTGTTTAAATTTATCCACTTAAACAAAATTGGCTAAACGTTTTAAATAAAATTAAAATACATCTAACCGTTTAACCTTTTCCGAAAAAAATTAGGTCTAATAATTTCGTTACCTAATATTCCACACCACACATTTGTCGAATACACTGTCTGAAAATGTCCTTCGCAAATCCAGCGAAAATTATTTTGCGAATAATAGTGACAGTTGTGTTTATTTACATCTCCATTGTTGCTAAAAAAGGCTTTGTCACTAAGCATTACAATTTCATGTTTGTAGGGTAATCTGTTTCTTAAGTTCCTAAACCAGAGTAAAGTGGCAAGGGTAAAATTTGTTTTCTTTGGCAAATATGCAAACAGAAGACTGACTAATGCCTATCTTTTTTGCAACTTTACGTTGACTTACATGTGGCTCTTCTTCCAAAATTTAGAAAATTTTTGCTTTGTGTTTTTTATTTGTGGCTATTCTCTGTTTTGATAATCACGCAGCAAACCAGTTTGCTCTCAGCTAATGTTCTAACCTTTTAAAAATTGTATCAAAAAGCGTTCTTTTGTCGGAATATTACTGGACATAGACACGTGCAGCAAAAAATGCATTTTTAAACATTATTCATAAATCAGAAACATGTATGTTTTCTCGTCTTTAAAAAAGTAAACATTTGACACAATTTTCAAATTTGTCAAAAAATAATTTGTACTCTGACGCTTATATGCATCGTAGATTTAAATTATAATAATTGAAAAAATTGTTGCAAAGTAAGTTTGGAATACGTAAGGTTTGTTTGGCGTCAAGAGTTTGATCAGGTTTATTATTCCCTGCTTTTCTGTTTTCGTTCGCTTTAGATACGGTGTCAAGTTTTAACTCTTTGTTTATTGGAGTCGTAATCGTTGAGCTGTCTTATCAAAAGGTTTTTGTGATTTTGCCACGATTTATATTGTGTCTTACCTAATTTTTTTTTATAAATTCTTCAATAAAAATAAATTTTAAGTTATTTTTATATTGTGCGTTGGAAATGTACCAAGGGTCTCCAGTCAGTTTGCTAAGAGTTTTGTTCTCAAATGTTTGTAAGATCTTTTGGTGCTGTTTTATTTTGAATAAAGCAGGGCGCTTTATAGGCTAAAACTGGTCTGATTACGTATTTGTATATTATGTTTTTATTATTTATATTTAATTTACTGTTTTAATTTGCTGAAAAATGGAGCAATTAAAAAATGTTAATGCATTGTTTTTAACAAGCTTTGCATGTTTGGTAAATTTTAAGTTTTTATCTAAAATGATACTTAGGTATTTGCCTCGTTTTTATTTGGTAATGTCTCAATTTTAATTTGGAGGCTAAGGTTCTTTAGTCTGATGCGTCCTTTATTATTATTGCAATATAAAATAGCTTTGCTTTTGTCGATGTTAATTGCAGTTTTCTGTTTGTGGAACCATTGCTCTATCTTTTTCAGGTGGTGTTAGTCTATTTACTATAACTTGATTTTCCTTTGTGGTTATGTATATACATGTGTTATTTGCAAAGATGGCTCATTTACTATTAAAAATTTGTGTCCTGAACTATTCAAAATATATTTTTAAGTTTTTTTTTAAGTACTTTAAATATTAGTTAAATAAATAATCCTTGGTACTGCTGTTCATATCATGACCATTTAAAGAAATCTTTTTTTTTACTTTTTAATGCAATTAAACTTGATCTCGCGTTTGGCTAGTGTAAAATAAAAGTATTTAGGCTTTTTAAAATTGTTAACAAAAGACTCTAAACAGCTGGTATAATAAATATTGATAAATATTTTAGCCTAGTAACTTACGTTTGATGTTTTTGTTTTCAGTATTGCGTTGAAAAAACTACGAACTTTTAACATGTGTTCGTTTATGTTTGGACTTTATCCATGCAGTTAATACCTTACCTAAAAGATTTTTATGGTCATTAAAATTAAACAATTAGCAAGTAGGTCTTATTATTTCAACCTCATTCATACAGGGTATATACCAAATATATTCTAAAAGAAACTTGTAATTTTTTATAATAAAACAAATTTATAAAATGAAACGTTATTTATTAGGATCGTTAAATTCACATTAACGTTAGGACTAGCACAAAACGACACAAAATAAAAAAGAAAAAATAAACAAAAATTTAAAACCATTGCTAGCACATAAAATATAGGTTTGACTTTGACTTATTTAAAAACAAGGTTTAAAACATATGGCAGTTTTAGTAAAAGTTACTTTAAAATTTAAAAAATGCAACATCTATATTTTGGTGTGCACCACTGTAGTTTTTGTTAAAATGTTAAAAATAAAATGTCCCAATTAAAAATAAAACAGAAATTAAAATTTTATAAAAACGATCACAACTTTAGTTTTTGCGACACAATTGTTATTAGTGTTAGTTAACATACCCAAAAAAGGAATTTGAGGTTGGTAAAATTTATCTAGACTCCAATGTCATTTTAACGTTGCTTACTTTTATCAGAAAAAAATTTAACAAGCGTTAAAATAACATCGAGAGACTCTAGTAACTATAATTTAAAAACAAGTTTCACATGCTACGATCACAAAACAAACACTGGTAACGAGAATTACATAAAATATATTCAAAAAAAAAATTTTTTTTGTACAGTTCTCGGAGCTAAATAATTATAATTGTAATAATAACAATAATTTAGAAATAATACAAATATATCGGTAGCTAAAAATTCTATCCAAAAAAAAACGTCACAGTTTTAATTACCGAATCAGTCCTATTTTACAGTTTTAATAGTGTATAGATTATTATACATATACCTAAATACCCGCTTAAATTTAGAGCTAAATTAACACAATTATGATTTAAAAATATTTATCAAACGCTTAAAACTATAGTTTAAACACTGAATCTACACTCAACCGCAAAATTAACCGGACACTTGATTTTTGTCCCGTAAATGGGCAGAAACGCTCTTTACATTGATTTTATATGGCTACACATAAGAAACAACTAAATAAAAAAATATTCAAATTTTTTGGGTTAACCCATATCACGCAGATTACTTTTTGTACCTATTTTCCTAATTACGCGGCTTCTAATCAAAAAGGTTTTGTTTGTTTTACACGTATGTTAAATTTGTGTCGATAGCTGGTTCTGGTTTGTTTAATTTGGTTTTTTAGAAAAGAGATTTGCTGTAGAAGCGATTCATATTGTAATGAATCCCGAAAAAGCTGCCCAGGCTGTTGCTTTACATAATAAAATACGCAGCATGCGATTTATTGCAAAGGTATGCGATACAAAAGTTTAAGGCAACTGGTTTCTATTCTAAAAAACCTAGACAAAGCAGAAAACGAGTAACAAATGAAGTGGAAAACCGATTTCTTCGATTACAAATGCTGCGAGAACGGACTCTTTCTGCTACAGCTTTGACCAGAAGACTGGCGGATGTTCATGGGACCATGATTTCTCCTGATACTGTTTTAAGAAGATTAAAAAAAACACAATTTGACATCACATCTACCTGATATTGGCCCTAAGATACTGGGAGAGCATCGCAAACAGCGATTGGAATTTGCGCGAAATCATGTTAATTGGATTATGGACAAATGGGGCTCCGTGCTCTTTACGGATAAGTCGCGTTTTACTAGGTATTTACCTAATCATCGTCAACGAGTATTTAGACGCCTGGGGGAACGGTATGCCCAGTATTGCTTTGCGCCTAAAGTTGCATTTGGTAGTGAAGGTGTAATGGTATGGGTAGGAATTTTTTTGGAGGCTGATACAGCTTTTGTAACGGTGCGGAGAGGTAGCATTAACGCTGACTGATACATTAGGGAATGTTTACAAAAACATGTGGTTATTTTTGCGCCAAGTTTCTTTTAATCCACGACAATGCGCGCTTTCACACAGCCCAGATTACGCGTTAGTACTTTTACGATGTTAATGTTCAGGTGCTATGGTGACCACTTATGAGCCCTGACCTAAACCCCATTAAGCACATATGGGACAACCTTAGAAAAAGGATTAGGCAGAACTACGGCGACTTTCATACAACAGTTGAGTTGAAACAAGCGTTGCTGAATGAGTGGGAACTAATAGCCCATGATAAGCTCGCAGACTTGATTGAAAGTATGCCTCAACAAATGAGAGCTCTGTAATTCAAGCGCGAGGAGAAAATACTCGCTACTGAAATCATTTTTGTTGCAGTTATTTTAATTTTGTTTTGCTTTGTTTTGTTACTTGAAATTAAATTTTTGTTTAATTTGTGAATAAACATTTATTTTTGAACATTATTAATCAAAATTATTTTGATTTCACTTTAAATGTTTATTATTGCACACTTTCAATTAAAATTATTTTGATTTAAATTTTCGTCACTGAAATTTTTCCAAAAAACTTAGTGTCCGGTTAATTTTGGGGTCGAGTGTAGTATAAAATACTCTGCTTATAGTTACTTAAATTTTCGTCAAGTAAGTTTTTACAAAAACTTAACTGTCATTATTAGAAATAAGTTAATTTTAACAATAGTAACATTTTTCTTTAAAAAAAAGATCAGAAGTAAGAAGTAGTATAAAAACTTATAACCACATTAAATTTTGCAGAGTTTTCAAACTCTTCAAGGCTACCAATACAATTTTTTTTTATTTTATAATAGCCAAAAATTTTATATAAACAACCTACACTAAGAACAACAACAATGTAACATTTCATACATCTAAAAATAATAAGATTATAATAATACTGGGAAAAAACATAATAAGCTTTTTAGATAACTAGCAATATAAAATCATCGATGAAAATTAATTTGAATTAGTTACTGCTAATCCAATACTATTTTTTGAATTTTGCATCAATGGTTTGTGATGACGTAATCCGTTATTGTGCTGCCACTGCCTGCAGGTGCGACAAAAGTAACAGAAACAAGGACTGTCGCGGCAAAAGTAGGGATTTTGCTGGACGCTACAGACTGAGCAGAGGAAGTCTTCCAAGTTTTCCACCTAAACCTGATGTAATAATAATGTTTTAATATATTCCATTATTACTTGATTTACAAAAATAGACAGTCACGTTTTATATAAACATTGGAAAGTTGAAATACCCATTTAAGATTGGTTGAGAAATGAGTATTTTAAAGTTCATTACACATCAACATGTATTTGGTAAAAAAAATTTTTTGTTTATAAAGAGTGCGGACATATAGTCTCTTCTCTCTGTTTTATGCTCTAACGTAAGCTTCATGTTTTATTTTTTTTAACATAAAAATTTACTTTTGTTTTACTGCATATTTGTTATTAAGAACAAATCCAAAAGATAGCGGTAGATATCGTTTTTAGCAACGTGACTACTTACTCAGAAAGTAGAGATACACTCTACATTAAAAAGAGAATTTTTCTCTTGGTTGAAAGTGGTCACGTGACTGTAAGCAAAATAATTGACAAAATAAAAAATATCAAAATTGTGACATTTAAACTAAGACTAAAACTAAATCTACCTTTTTGCTGCATTTAGAAGTTTTAATTTCGATAAATGCCGCAGTAACAGTCTTCATATAAGAGGGAGGATTATTAAAAGTAACACGTCCTGACCCAATCGGATATTTATACTTATCAGTATCAATTCTAGTGTAAATAACACCGTCAAACAAGTCGTTCATTATTTTAGATAAACCTTCAGCAGTTAACATTCCATGTAAGACTCCAACTAACACTGTCTTACTTGAATCCAATTTTTGGGTTGTGGATTTTGTACAGTTCGAATCATTGAGAATCCAAGGTAGGACCTGCACCTACAGTCTAAACAAAACCATTAAAAATATTAAGATTAATTAAAATTAAGAGTTTTTTTTTACTTTCTTGGTCTTCATATGGTTGGAACTAATCTTCTAGTACCAATTACCAGAATTGAGATAGTCATTTGTACAGGCTTGGAGTAAAGCTCGAATGTTTTTTCAGATTAAAATATGATATAAACATATTCTTTCGGTTAAGAAACTTGTTTTTTTCCCAGACTATTCGTTACGAATCGGTCCAAATTGCTTAAAAATTTGAATAAGGTACTCTTTGAAAATATCTCATGGAACGCCACCTAAAAATATTTTTATATATATTTTATCGGTAAAACAGAAGGTTTCTACATCACTCAAGAGATATTAAGGTATTCTTTGACTCACGATAAATGGTTTTTACGACTGTCACGCTTAAATCGGTTAATGGTGCTCCCATCCCCTTTTACAGTAAAACAACAAACAAGAAAACCAGAGCCGTACTTCATTCTTATACTACATAGTGATCCTAATAAGTTTCGTACTATATATTTTTTAAACATACACTTTATCTAATAAAATTGTGACAGTAAAAATGTTTGAATGGATGATGAATGAGATAGTGCAATTTATTTATAGACTACACCGATAACCTCAACTTTACAATTAAGTTACTAGGTACCGAATTATGCACACACATAAAAACGCAATTTAATATGTCAAAATACATACATATTGCTGATCATTTTATCAAATAACTTGTTAAAATGTAAATAAAGTATACAAAAGCTTGAGTAATGTATCATATTATACTGGTCGGTAGTCGTCAAGGGCGGCTTTCTTTAGTTTCATCATAGGAAACATAAATTCGTTAGTAAATAAGATAGGGGGTGGACACTGCCATTCGGTATTATACCATTACAAAGATTTCCGGTACCGACTCTAACACTGTCGAGTGTTTTTTATTTAATCATTTGCAGTTTGCATGTCGTATAAGCTTTTATGCTGTTCGCTGTGTTAAATCTGTGTTAAACTGAGTTCTTAGTTTCTATCACAAAAACACGTTTTTTTCAAAATGTGGAGACCTTGGATTTCAAATGAAGGTGAAAATATTCCGCCAAATAAACAAGAAAATGTCATCGTAGAAGTTGAAGAAGTTGCTGAGCCAGCTAGTACGTCAAAAAATTCACATTTGCCTCTTGCTGCAAAACAAATCATTATTGACGTATATAATTCTGTTAAACAAAGTGAGGGTGAATTTGGAGCAATTAAAAAAACCGCAAGTATTACTAGAAAACCTTACACAACAGTGAGAAGGATTATAGTTTCTGGTGTGCAAGAAAGAAAAATAAGAAAGGATATCGGTATCTCCAAAGTGTTACTAGAACATCATGCTGACCCAGTAAGACGCATTATCTATGATTCTTTTAAAAACAATGTATCTTTAACCCTCAGAATGTTGAATAAAAAAATTTCAACCGATTTAAAAATTCAATGAGGTACAGAAACGGTGCAAAGATTTTTGCGAAAAATTGGATTTCGCTACAAGATTATAAATAAACGCCAAGTTTTAATAGAATTGCGACGAATTTCGGAATGGAGAGTCAAATATTTGCAGGAGATAGCAGAGGCTAGAGCAGCCAACAGGCAAATTTTTTATCTAGATGAAACGTGGTACGATACCCATGATACTGTAAAAAAAGGCTGGGTTGATGGAACTCGAAAATGTGCATTTGACGTTCCCCCTACACGTGGAAAGCGGATTATAATTTTACATGCTGGATCCGAATTAGGATGGGTAAAAAATGCTCTTCTTCTTTCAGCAAAGGATATGAAAGAAGCAAAAGTAGATTATCATGAAAATATGACAGCAAATATTTTTGAAAAATGGTTTACTGAACAGTTGTGTACAAATATTCCAAAAGGCAGTATTGTGGTTATGGACAACGCAAGTTATCACTCGCGACAACTAAATAAGAAGCCAAACAATTCTTCAAATAAAAAAGAAATTAAAGAATTTTTGTTAAACAATGATCTATACTTTGAGGAAAAATATACTAAAGCTGAACTTTTGGAAGTGTTAGCAACAAAAGAATTTTCAAAAGAATTTACAATTGATAATTCTGCACGAGATCGGGGAATAAAAGTTGTTCGATTACCTCCATACCATTGCGCATTAAACCCAATTGAAATGATATGGTCAATGTTGAAATCATACATTAGAAGAAATAATTTCTCACCAAAACTTTGTGACGAAACTATAGATCTGATAAGGCAGGAAGTAGACAACATTACGGCTGATAGTTGGAAAAATTGTGTACAACATGTCATTCGCGAAGAAGATGTGTTCAGAGAGAAATTAGTGCTAGAGTTAATAATCAATGTAGATGGTGAAGCAAGTGACGACAGTGATAGTGAGAGTTCGGGGTGAATGTAAATGGTAAAACAAGTGATGACTGTGATAGTGATAGTGAGAGTTCGGTGTGATTACGAGTATTTTGTGATATAGTAATTTATATGAAATATTGCATTGGTTTGATTTATTTTAATTTGTTGTATAATTCGTTTTTCATCGTATTTTGTAAAATGTAATTTTTGTTAAATTTTTTACATTGTTGCTATTTGCAGTAGGGACTAACCCATTTGTTACAGGTGACGGTTTATCGAGACAGAGATAATTGTAAGCTTACCTGTAGTCATCGGAACTTTATCGTCATCTCTTCTACAAGTTAACGGGTGGCTACTGACCGTTAAGGGGTGAACACCCCGCCGTAAGTTAATCAGACAGTGGTTGATATTCTAATTAATTATATAATTTGTTTCATGTTGTTTTTAAATTCGTTGATGAATTACAAATTTGAGAACGGTCCTAGTGTTCGATCATTGTTACCAAACCCTAAATTAGGGCACCAGCTTATGTCTCCAATTACTTACCAGGAAACCGAAAACGAATTTGAAATAATTATGTAATTAAAAATTGCAGTGATTACCATATTTCTATGCGAAATCTATACCTAGTGTTTTCAAAGTGAATACTGACTGTACGAAAATATGTTAATAAATAATGTTAATAAAAAATTAAAGTTTTGTTTAATTTTTTAAGTTTGTTTGACAAGGTGAAAAAAGTCAACGTCTATTGGTTCCTGTTCTAAATGTTAGATAATTAGGTCCTGGCAAAAACAGCTCCAAGACCCTCAACTGCTTGACAAGGGTAATTTATAATATTCAGAGGCGGTCACACATCATAAAAATTAAAGTCGTAAAAACCAATTTTCGTGAGTCAAAGTATATTACTGACAAACGACAAATGACAACGTGTTGACCTATAAGGAGAGTCTCGCCAATAGCCCTACTAATTTTACTCACGCATGAGTGCTATGAACTAGTCATTTAATAGACGGAGTCCCAAAAGTTTACTAAATACACTTTAAATTTTTGTGAGTGGTCTGTTTTAGGTAACTCACCATGTATTACAAATGATAAATATAAAAACCTTGTTTTGTAAAACCAGGCAATTAATTTGTCACGAACATAAGTTTAATAGTGTTTGATTCGCGATTGTAAATAAACAACAGTTTTTGCTGCCATTACTTGTAAATATAAAATAAATTAATTTAAAAAATATGTATATATATTTAAGAAGCTAACTTAGGAAAACTTAAAAAATACAAAATTTTTTTGTTGGAAAAAAATTTTAAAACACTAAACATGCTTTTTTGTTTTTTTTTATAAAAATTACACAAATAATTTAAGTAATAATGTTTTTATAAACAAACACAAAAGCACTTACTAATAGAGAACAAACTCGACAACCCGAATGGCCGCTGACCATATTTGTGTAAAATAAAATATATTTATAGTCGTGGAGGAAGAAATATTTGTAACAAAATAAAAAAAATTTAAATTCTAGGTGAAATTGTAGAATATCAGTCTGTTATAATTTACAGTATCAAGAGCTTTAGCAAAATTGGTGTAAATAACATCTAGTAAACAGCCTTCTTCTAATAATTAAATTATGTTATTAACAGAAAAAAACGTATTTGTTTTTACTGATCTTTCTTTAAAACAGCCATGTAGTTTTTCAACAATAACATTTTTGAACAGTGACGCTAGTTTTTGGTGATGATTAAATTTAGACTACAGTAGCCTGGTACCAAGCAAAGTACAATCTTTCCGTTGTACTTGGCCAGTTCCTGTAACTTGGTATGACATTTCTAAACCAGCTTTGATTAGTATCTGCACAATTGCTAAGCTCTTAGCAAATCCTGACTTTTGGTGCGGATGCAAATTTGCCTGTTGGACAAAGCTTTCTTTACGTATTTAGTCACACAAACGAGCTAAACAAAAATTTCTGCTTAGAACACGTCAACATACTTGCTCAAAGGTATTAAAATTTTAACACCAAACCTACTTATATTTGTGAGCCCACGTTATTAGAGTGATTAGAATGGTCAGCAAAACAGACGAGTTAATTTTTCGTTCTAAAGCTACTTGTTTTTTTACATTAATTGTTATATGGTAAAATTCTTTCAAAATACTTGTGTTTTTTAGTAATCTTGAGAGTCATATTGTCGTCTCTTTTTTTTAAAATAAAATCTGAATTTAACGTCTTAGAGGACATTGACCGATGGGTTTTTCCGGTTGCTATTTTCTACCGATTTTTACTGTAAAATTGTAAAAAACTCATTGCAACGGACTTTTTCTCAACAAAATAAAATGGTCAAATCCTCACAATAAGCTTTATGGCTGCGGTCTGTGTAGTCTAAAAGTCTTTTGTAATCGTCACATAGATTAAACGCTAAACCCGTGCCAAATTTTTTTTGACTCAGAGCGCACTTGATATAGTCTACCAAACAAGGGAGCCGTACGTCATTATTGGTTTGACAACATAGTTGTAAAACCAAAACATAGTGCGAGGTGTAAGACCACAGGTTCTGCCAACAGCTCTTCTGCAGCTCAGAGCGTGCTAGTAGCTGTTTGCATCTTATCTTCTACGTGTGATCTTTATGTCAAACGAAAGTCTAAAATAGACCCTTAATATTTAACCTTGTGATCTACCAGTAGCTGTTGTTCAAAAAACAGAAAAGCCATATAATAGTCCTACCGTTTTCTTGTAAAAATAACATTTCCTATTTTTTTTTGGATTTACCGATAGGCCATAGAAATTACACCATTTCTCAACAAGCCTAAGTAATCTCCGACTACATTAAGAAAATTGCTTTATATCAGAATAAAAATATTATCATTAGCAAATCTTTAAATATATACGCCTAAATCATTGAGTTAATTGTATGACATTGAGAATTCATTGCATTCAACTGAAACAATTGGCTTATTTAATAAATTATTGACGATGCATATTTAAAGAATTTTAAACATTTTAGTAAACGTCGTTCTACATCCCGACATACATTTGGTAATATTACAGGATTATTGTGGATTCTTAAAAATTTAGCTTCAATTCTTTATTGCAACTTTTTTAGGTTATTTATTTGTGTTTCAAAAATTTTATTTTATAGATAAGGCTACAAAAAAGCACAAGATGTTAAATCAAAACTTTGTGTAGACTACGGAATATTTGTGTTTCGGCTTATTATTCGATCATTAAAGACATCTCTTCTAAACGCCAAAATATTTATTGCACAGTAGGCAGTAGCTCCGTTATGTTGAAAATATAACTATTTTTATTTATTTTGGTTCTATGTCCAAAGAATGGTTGCAAAATTTTATCACAGTATCTTGCAGCTGTTAGAGTACCTAATAAATAAAAAGTGTTATAAATTCGAAATTTGTTACGGGGAAGTGGACAAAGCAGAAAAAAAACTATATTATAAGGCCAACGTTTCGAATCCTTTATTGATTCTTTTTCAAGGCTTATAATAAATGTCAAATTTGTTTGACATGGTACCAACTTGTCTCGGCCAGTGGTCGCCGGAAGAATAGAAAAGAAGAGAAGAAATTATTCTTCCGGCGACCACTGGCCGAGACAAGTTGCCACCATGTCAAACAAATTTGACATTTATTATAAGCTTTGAAAAAGAATCAATAAAGGATTCGAAACGTTGGCCTTATAATATGGTTTTTTTTTTGCCTTGTCCACTTCCCCGTAACAAATTTCGAATGTAAAAAGAATAGACGTGATTCACCAAAATAAGTGTTATAAATGTTTGTAATTTTTTAGATAATTTAAAAAAAGATTTTTTTATTCCAAGATTAAGATAAAACTTATGGTTAACTTTCTGTAAATTTGTTTTTAATTAAAACCCTATTAAAAAAAAATATTAATTCAATTATTTGCCTCTAAGTCAATCCAGCCCAAACACTTGTTTTTTCGAAACGAAGCAGTTTTTTAATAATCTTATAAGAGTTTTTGGCGTTTCCAATTTGAGTATTTTGTGATTTTCGGTACTCTTTTACGTAAAACCAAACTTTATCAGTAAAGATTACTATTTGTACTCTTTTATTATTTTTATTCGTATTGTTAAGCCATTCACAAAACTCAAGTTCTGGTGAATAATTTACGGCAACAACTCTTAAACTGCTGTTATCCGGTAGAAACACAGCTTTGAATCTTTTTTTAATAATTTGTGCTTAGTTCTGACAAAGATGTTTGGTTACTAGTATAATCGATGTTTTTGGTTTATTATTTATTATTTCTTAGGCATTTTTCACTATTTTTGCTGTATGATTTTTAGGCTACCTAGTACCAAGTTTTTTTAAAAACTTGCCTGTTTTTCAAAAAAGTTTTACTATTTTCTGAACAGTGTTGTTAGATCTAAAATAAAGGCTGGAACTTCCGCTAGAAAATCTTTTAAGCAGTGTTCTTTCGAATAGATCTACTCGCCTACAACCTTTCTACTAGTATTTATTTATTTATAGTATTTTCTATAGTTACTGTGTGTCCAGTTCCAAAAACTATTTTTTGCTACATTTTAATTAAAATTTTATAGCACTTTTGACAACTTATTTAAATGAACACTTGTTACGTGCAAATTTTTGTTTATAAAAGCGATGTTGTCGTCGTGTTTATTGTCTACTTTTGTTCCATTTAATGTAGAGTTAAAATTTTTAATACAAGTCTTGTAACGGGATCAGTTTGATTCAATTTCAAGCATGCTGTCAGTTGGTTTTTAGCTCTTGTTGTGCAGTAGCTTTTTTTTATTACGTCTACAAAAAACTTATTGTTTTCTAAGTAGGTAAATTGGCAGACTTATGAAGCTTTGACAATTGTCATGCATTGGCATTTTTAAAATGCGTTAATTGTTTTTAGGTGCTATTATATATCTACCCTTCAGATAGAAATAAATTTTATTGTAACGCAATTCTTGATCATTTCTATTTTTAAAGCAATGTTTAGTCTAATTTTTTAAAATAATATTTGTACAAATATTTCACTGTACCAGTAAAAGCACATGCTCTAATGTTGACGTGTGTGTGATCTTTTAAAAAAAAATACGGATTGTCACAACAATTTGATTGTCAATGAATTAACGTCGATTATGCCCTTTAACAGGCAAATTAAATATAAGACAAAATATTTAAAAAAAAGACATGTTTTTGTACTGTACTTGTCTTTACTACTGTATCAATTTAATTGTTTAACATTTTAAGAAAGCAGTTAATTAAAATCACTTGACAAATAATAGTTTTACAATTTTTTTAAGCTTTAATTTATAATATTTATCAATATTTTAATATTAATTTTCGCAAAAACACAGCAAGGTTGCGCCAGCGGCGCCGCTTTCGGTTAAAAATTTCTTAAACATTTTACAAGCATAAAAAATTTGACATAATTTTGACATTTTTGTTTTACTTTTTTAAATGTTCTTACTTTTTGCGACAAATTATGAAAAAAACGTCTAGTTGCTTATCTGGGGCATCAAAGCAACAACGTACAACAAAATGCATTATTTGTTTATTTATGTATAGTAGTACGTACACACGCTGATAATTTTTTTTAAATAACAGTGACATTTATTGACAATTTTATCATAAACTGTCAAAACATTTTTGAATATTATAGTACATATATTATAGTAACCTGCGTTCAATAATTGTTCTGATTGTGGTTTGCTTTGCTTTCCTCTTTCTAGTATAAACGTAAATTTACGTAATAAGTTTATATGGTTTACTGTCAATTATTTAAATGTTGCAAATCATGGTAATTGTATGCAGATTTTCAAGAATTTACTCTGCAAGTGCTATCTCAGTTAAAGAACTGATTTTAATATGGAGGAGGACACAAAAACTCGAAAAATATGCAAGAGGTTAAAAAGCAGAGCACTGACAGCTGTCATGTGTCATTGTTTTGTAATGTTAACCAAAACACACGTTTTTTGTGACAATTGCCACACATAGGCGATCTGACCAAAACAATTATTGAATACATTTTATATATATAGTATACGTATTTCTCTCTGTAATGGCAGCACTTGACACGCTATTTTTCATTTGTCTCAGAACACAAAATATACCCTTATGGCATAACCATATACGTCAAATATTGATAAAGTCGGCTATGGTTCATACAAACAGCCTCAAATTTGAATCGCGCATGAGTGCTACAAACTAGCCATTTAATAGGCAGAGCCTCAAAAGTCCACTAAATACACCTTAAGCCTCCATCAATAAGCTTTTTTTTGGTGGCCAAGTTTGTATTATAAATGATATGATAACCTTGTTATAACTAAACTAAGTAAATAATTTGTTGCGGGCATAAGTTTTGTTTATATATAAGCATGTGTTTGATTAGCGATTGTAAATAAATAACATTGTCTGTTGTTATTACTTGTAGGTAAATATAAAATGAATTATTGTAAAAAATACATATAAAAAAGCTAACCTTCGCCATCTTAATTGTAGAATAAACGCGTTTAATAATACTTCAAAAATGCAAAAAATTTTTGTTAGAGTTTTGTTTTTATAAAATTTAATATATTAATATTATTATTTTATTATTAATAATAAAATTTAATTAATAATAATAATATTATAAAATTTAATATTTTTTTTAATTATACGTACAAAAGCATTTACTAATGCAACAAACCAAAATCCCGAATGACCGCTGGCCATATTTGTTTTACGTGAGAAACATAAAAAATACAAATTTTAGGTAAAATTTTGTAAGATAATGGCATAGCTTTAAACTTTTTCTCAGCTTGAGGACACACTAATCTTAACTTTTCTCTTCAATTGTCTTTTGTTTCAATGTTAGTTTTTATATTTTCTATTGTTTTTTACACTTGTTTTTTAATTTAAGCAACTTTTCCAGTAAAAAATCATTTTTTATTTTAGTTTCGGAAACTACTCTGCTGTGTGTTCTCGTCAATTTGAGTAAAAATTGTGTGTTGTTTTGGCTGTTTTTGATTTAAATATCTGAGAGTTTAGAAGCAACTTATTAAACACTTTTTTTATTTTTACTACGTCCGCCATGTTCACTTTATTAACACGTGAAAAAAAAAAATTCTGGTTTATTAAGTTGTTTAATCCTCGCTGGAAAGTCTTAAAACTGTTTGTTATTTTTACTCCCAAAATCGTCCAGTTTTGTGAATTCGTTTCTAAATTTAATTATTTTTTTGTTTGGTTTCTTTTCAGGGGGGTTATTAAATGAATTCCAGTTATTTTATCATTAGAATTTAGTTGCGTGAACTGACGCAAAACTATAATAACAAATTATTTGTTACAAATACAAACCAATCAATTGGCCGGTATTAAACATTGAATAATTTTCTACAGTCTTTCTACAAAATTAACACAAAAACAAATTTCCAATCTTCTAATTTTGTGCACACATTTAAAAAAAAGCTTATTTTTTTTACTAGTGTTAAGTATATTTTATTTTCAGGTTTGAAAAATAAAATGGAGTGCAAAACATTATCAATAAGGAATCAAATGAGCTATTGATTTATTTGCACTATACAAGTCGGCAAGAGTAGATAAAATTTTTTTGTTCTCCTACAGAAGCAACGGGAGCATCTTGTCAGCCTAATGACAAGGCTGTTTAATGCTTGCCTTACACTAGGACTAGGCCATAGACTAACGGTCTGAAGAAAAGTCAAGGTAGTGTTTATTCCTAAAACATGCTATAATGAAGCTATAAAAAACTGTCAGATATGTACGACTTATACTTAAAGATGTTTTAGTTCTTGTTGGTACCTAATATTTACAGCAAAAATATATACTTGTATTATTTTATGTAAATATAAAATGTATACATAAAGAGCTGATACAGGAAGTGTATAAATTAAATCAGAATTTTATGGGAGCGTTTGGTAAGACTTGTAATTGTGCCATCAATTATAATTTCGAGAAACCTGTGTGTAAATGTTTTGAATTTATAACAAAATGTTGTAAAACGATGTTGAGAAAGTCCAACCCGACAGTAAAATGTTTAATTTTTTTAGTGAACTTTCTCAAACTCTTGTACAATTTTTGTACTTTCTTCTGCTCTCTGTCAGTGCTTTTTGCAATTTGCAAAAACATGATTTAATATCTACCACTTTTTGCAATGTTTTAATGTTTTATAAAATTTGCAAAAACTTGATTTAAATATCTAACAATCGATGTAAAGCAACAGATTTGGTGGTAGTGGTGGTGATGATAGTAAAAACACATAAAGCAATAATTGCAGCTGTATTCAGTAAGTTAATGTTAATGTATACCACTGGTTTAAACAATCTATCCTTTATTTTATTATTTGAAAATAGTCCCTTAAATTTTTTACATGATGAATCCCTAAATTTACTTAAAAAAAAAAGTACCGCCTAAGATATATGGTTTATTTAATGGTGCAAATAAAAATTTTCTCCTCATATTTTTTTTCGTTTCTTTAAAACTATTATGGTTTTTTAGTTGTTGAAATTTTATTTTTCTCGGAGTAGTATATTTAGAAAAAATAGAGTTTTCAAGTGGAAAATTATAAAATGTTAGACATATGTATTTGGATATTTTATTTGTAATAAAATAATATGAAAAATATTTTTTTCTAGTTTTTGATGTAAACATTAATTTGTTTCATAAACTTTAGCATGCTCAGCTTAAATTCTTTAGGTATTTTTTTTTGTATTCCCAAGTGTTTCCAAAATTATCTCATAGAGAACTGGACCATTTTTGTTCGATTGTTTGTCAGATAATGATAAGCTACCACTTGCTTTCATCGCACTGTGGCACCAATTAACATAAACTGTAAAAGCCACATAAAGATCATTACAATTAACCATAAACAAATAAGCGTGTTTTGCTCAAAAATTAGGAATTATACTATGTGACCGTGCCAACTAATAAAAAATGAAACACATATGTGTCGCCACTGTTTTTTAAGGCCACTGTAATGTCACCAAGTATTTTACTATAGTACAATATTAAGATGAGAGTTGGGTAAATGCTGTCATAGATTTTGAATTAAAATTTTTATCATGTAGTGTGTGAAAAAGGACAAAACATTTTATGACAGAAATATTGACAAGTCAAAAATTGATTGGAAAATAAAAATGCCTTAAAAGTTTATTTAAGGGTGTCGTTAAAAACAATTTTAACAAAAAACTAACATGTTAGTAAACACCTATATAATGTACAACTGCTTTCATGGTATGATTTACTCAACCACTTAATTTTTTTTTTGCTACTTTATTTTTCCATTGAAAGTTTGTATATGAATTTTTAGTCGAAAAGCTATTAGTTTTAATACAATTTAGTTTTAACGTTACAGCAGACTGGTAATTAAATATTTCTATAAATTAAATTAGATCTAATTTTCTTTTCTATGATTTTTATATCAACGTCTCCAACTTTCAAATAATTTTTTAAATTTATGAAAATTTGTTCAAATAATAATACGATTTTAAAAACTTCTGGTTTCAAATAAAAACAACTACTAACTCTGTATTTTTTTGAAAATAACAAAATTGATGTACGGCTGTTCAAATTTTTTAGATCCTAAATACGTTAAACAATTTTTACAAATACTATTCTTTAATATATCTCTTACTATATGTATATTCAGTGCAGTTATACAATGTATTCTGTTTTTTTTAATAAAATATTTTTTTTGTTCAAATTCTAATTTGGGGATAAATTTAAATTTTTTTATTGTTCTTTAGAGTTTTACACTATTTTAGATAATCTAAAATACAGCTGTTCATTCGTTTTTAGTGCAATTTTTAAATGCATGAATAGATTTAGAGTTTCTTTTAAAAACCGTATAACTTTCAGATGTTTACTGAATATTTATTGTGTTTTGCATCAAACGTCATGTCACAGAAAATATTTTAGATAATCACATTTAGAGTATTACACACTTTTATTTTACTAAAATGGCCAAAAATTAAAAATCGCTTTTTAATTTTAGTGCAAATTTTAAATCCAATTTACCCTCTGCGTTACAATATTTTTTAACATATTCAGCTTTTACTAAATTGTTTTAGAAGTTTTGTTTTTGCACCACCGAGTTTAGTAGTTTAATAATTTTATTGTTTACCAAATATTTTTTAATGTTTTTTAGCAAATGTAGAGCATTAGCTAGAAAATAAAAGGCTTTTTTTATTGATAAAAGTTGGGTAAATTTTTTTAGTTTTACGATATTTTTTAGCCGTTAACCAAATTTTTTCTTTATAATCCTATTTGCCGGTCCCATATCAGTTGTAGCAAAAAAAAATTTAATCTTATTAGTGTATTTTTTTTACAATTTTTAAAAGTATGTCAGCTATGACTTTACTATCACTGCTATCCCCGGTATAATAGTAAACAACAAATTGTTTCCAGTTAGAAGAAACACCTCCCAGCATAAATACTAATGCTTTGGTAACAATTCTACAATACTGCAGAAGATGTATATTTTCCAGAACACTGTTAGTTGCAACACACTAATTCTATCCACGTTTGATATGCATTTCATCGATAGTGATTGCACAATCTCTTTCAAAATTTGTATTAAAATTTACTACTTTTATTTTTTTTAAAAATCTAATTTTTTCTAAAATTTTCGATCAAAATTCTAAACTATGTAAATGTAAATTTACAGCTTTTATTGCTAAAAATGGCAATCCAATTTTTTTTATCATGTTTTAAAAACATTTAAAAAAAAGTTCTTGCATTGCCTAAAATTGATCTTTAGTAAAAATATTTTCTAAGTTTTTTTGTAAATTTTTGTTTTGCTGTTTTAAAACCTAAATTTTTTTAAAAGCCTTTCTTTAAGGACTCAATTTTTTATTAGGTGCTTTACTAATTTTGCGTTTTCTTTCAAAATTGAAGAAACATCGACAAGTATTTTAATTTTTAAAGTTTCTATCATATTTATTTAAGAGTACGTTGCTGGTATTTTTATTTTTTTTATTTTCTAAAAAGTGATTAATCAAAAAAACATTGTATTAAACAATTGTCGGAATTACATTTTTTTAAAATTTTGCTTATTAAATTTCTAATTGATCCTTGGGAAAAAAGTATTTCCCGCACAATCTACCGTTTTCAGGCGTTTTTATGCCCATATTTTTTATATAATCATTGCGTTTTCGGAAACACCTTAAAAAAAAATATTGTTTTTTAATTTGCTCTTGCAATCGTTAACACTACAACCTGTAAACCTCAGGCATTTATTTAATTTTAAAAATTTTAAAATTAGTGAATATTTTGACTGATTGTCACAATGTCACATAGAAATTTGAAATTTTTATTGATACGTTTTTAGCAAGTCATGCAAAAATAGATCCAGCCAAGCAAAATAAATTCTGTTGTTTGCCCAATTCTAATCTAAATATTATAGAAGAACACTAATGTCATTGTTAGCCATGTTTTAAATCCGGTTAATGGTGGTTTTGTAAGTGTTTGTAAGTGCTTGTAAATTCTAAACAATTAGCAAACATAATTGTACAAGCACGTTATGCGTCCTATAAGTATCTTTGTAAAATATTTAAAGCAACACTTCTTTTCATTGTTTTTGGGTAAAAATTGTGACCGTAACAGTTTTTTTTTGTCGTCTACAGTAAATCTTTCAAAGATTTTATTTTTTTTTTATATAAAATTCGTAAAAATGTTGACCGAAAACGTAATGTTTTTCAAAACTGGTTTGAGAGTGGTGCCCCAAAAAGCTACAGATGTGTACTTCGTATTGAGATAGTTTATTTAGAAAAGTATTTAACAGTTTAAATTGTAGTATTTTTTTACTAGTGCTATGTCTACTTTTCAAATTTTGGAACATGTTAATTGTACTTTCCCTCAATGGCAAAAAAAGCCAGATATTAGGCGAGGAATTTCATATGACCGCTCTGTAAGCTTCCAGCGATCAATTTTATTTTTTTGGTTAATCCTTCAAATTTAAATTGATATCGAAAATCGTGTAGTGTTTTTGGTTCGCTCTTATCAAGTAGCTTTTTTTTAAAAAAAAAGTAATATTATATTCCTAGATATCTTGTATTGCATTGTTTTCATCGTTTAATTGTTTTTTTAATTTTTCAGCAGATTTTAATATTACAACTACTTACTACAATTCTTCCAACGATAACAACACATACTATAACAACATAACAACACGAACTATAAAATTGATAAAAACGGCGTCCCCACCACAAGTCAGATCTTGCATGTTTGAGGGTTGTAACTTAGAAAGTGTAAATAAAAATACTCTGGTTTTGTTAACAAATATATTAATAATAATATTTGACAAATGTTATGCATACGCAAAAATAAATTTAGGTAATTGTCTAATCTACAAAAACACAGATTCGATGCGTCAATGGACACCGTAAAACACATAAAGCGAATTTTTCACTTTTAAGTAAAGAGTACCTCCGTATTTTGTGACCACTAATTTTATTGTTTTAGGGTATATGTATTAACTAGCTCGCTCTAATAGTGGCCTTACGGCTATTTTTTACGCGAGTTAGTTTAATTGGGCTATTTTGGGCGCCACTGGCGCCGCTTGCTTTTGGTTAAAATCAAAAGCGATGTTTCTCTACAGACACCGCCTAGTGGTTGAAATAAAAGACAGTGTTGTTTATTAACTTGCTTTTTTTGTATGTTACTTTACTTTAGGTATTTGCAATACAACTGTCTGAATTTATAATTTAGAATAAAAAAATAAAGAAAAAAGTATAAAACAACAAGTGGATTCAGTGAGAACTAACCGATAATGTTGAAAATTTATTTCATTGTCAAGTGAAAATAATGCTTTATCTAAACATACTATTTTTTCTAATATTTCTTTATTATTTGTTAAATTAAACATTTTTTGCAAAAATCGGTTCTTGTAATGACTTTGTCTTTATTATTTGGTTGCTGATAATTTGTAAATTTGTATGCTTTGTAATTTATTTCTTTTAAAACTCTACGGATTAATGAACAAATAATATTAAAGTAGTCGCTTATCATTCTTAACGAAGACAGGAAATTTTCTTCTGCATAATATATGATGTCAAATTTGTTTTTTTTTTTTTTTTGTTATGACATAGCTAGATTTATTTTTTTGTTGTGTTTATACTTAACGCATTCGTTTAAATTGATTTTCAAAATAATGTTGCTATGGTTTTAATTGATGGAATTGGTCTATCAGAATAATAAAACGAAAGAGCGTTGCAAACCTTCTGATACATTGACATTATATAAGTTAATTTTTCAAATTTTGTTTTCAGTTGAATACAACATTAATATTGCATAACATTAACTTCAACTTATTAATTTTTTTGATTGTCTTAAAACTATTTTGACGTAAAATATTTACTTAATTTTTATTAATATTACATTTGACTGTTAATCAGCTTCATTTAAAATTGAACATAGGTACTATGTTCAGGGTTAAAAAAATGTCCCAGTAGAAAATTTTGTAATTTTACAATTAGAAAAATTATCCACAAAATTTACTTCGCGTAACTAATGCACGACTAACCTAATTAGTTTTAAATAACCTTAACATTTTTAAAATTATGTAGAGTTGTATTAAGAATATCATTTACCTCTGAGGTAGGTACATTTGCCACGTGTCACTACCACGGAATATGTGGAAGCTGTAGTTTTTTATAGCAGCTACTTACATAGAGACACCTTGCAAAGATTTTGCAAAGATCCTTAGCTGAAAAATAGTGTATTACGGTCAGAAATTAAAACACTAAAAACATAAATTTGTTAATAGTAAAATTAACACAATGTTATTTGTAATCGTTTTTTTTTTAAATTAAACCGTATTATTATCGCACTATCATTATTATCTTACTACTATTATTGTTGGCAGTTTTTTCAAAAGTGAAGTGACAATTGGTTGGAGGTGTACTTAACTAAAGTTGACCAATAACCAATATATATAACCAATAAAGAGGACGATCGGCTGATGAAGTTTAGTTCAAAAAAAATCCTAATTCAATTGGTAAAATATTTGTTATTTTTGACATTTTCTGCTTTTTATTTGTCTAACATTTTGATATCACCGATAGTATTGCATTAATCTGAAATCAACTATACGTTTGTAGACAAACGTAGGTTAAGTTTGATTTGATTCAAATACATTTAATTTGTATCATAATTTTTTATTTGAATCCAGCAGCTTCTAAACAAAATTTTTGTTTACCAATTGTGTTTTAACCAAACATTTAAGTTTTTGAAAAAACTGTACTTACCTGAAAAAAAGTTCAGCTATCGTAATCACTTTTCTCTTTATTTTATTAAACAAGACGGTCTCTAAAAACAAGCCGCACATCGAGGCTACACACCGCATCATTCTAGGGCTAGTTGTCTAAAGCGCCTGTCTCGACGTTTCGTAAAACATCTGGCTTAACTTGTACACCCAAAACAAAAACACTACTGTCATTGCAGTAAAATTAACACAATGATTATTTGCAAAACATATGTTCTTGTACTTATCGTGTTTTCTTATCGAGCGCTTTAAGCCGCTACTGGCGCGGCCTTTGGTTGACACTAAAGACGACATTACGTTACTAGCGCCGCTTTCGCTTTAAACCAGAAGCGATGTTGCGCCACAGTCATTGCCTGTCGGTTAAAATAAAAAATGATGTTGTTTATTAACTTGCCCTCTTTTTGTATGTTACTTTACTTTGAGTATTTGCAATACAACTGTCTGAACTTATAATTTATATCAGATAAAGAAAACAAAAACAAAAGAAAAATGTGAAAAATAACAAGTAGATTCAGTAAAAAATAACCGATAATTTTGAAAATTTACTTTACCGTTAAATAAAAATAATGATTTATCTAAACATATTGTTTTTTCTAATATTTTTTATTGCAAAAATCTGCTTTTCTTATTTTGTTTTTATTACTTGGTTGCTGATAATTTGTATGCTTTGTAATTAAATTCTTTTAAAACTCTTCGGATTAATTAACGAAAAATATTAAAGTAGTCGCTTGTCATTCTTAACGAAGACAGAAAGTTTTCCTCTGCATAACGTAAGATGTCAAACTTGTTTTTTTTCTGTTAAGACATAGCTGGTTTTATTTATATTGTTGTGTTTATACTCAACGCATTCGTGTGAGTTAGATTTCAAAGTAATGTTGTTTATGTTGTTAATAAAATGAAAAAGCGTCGCAAACTTTTTTGATGCTTTGATTGGCATAATACAAGTTAATTATTCAAATTTTGTCTTCAGTTATATACAACATTATTATTACATACTATTAATTTTAACATAATTGTTTTTTTAATTGTACAACTATTTTGATGTAAGATACCTACTTGATTTTTATTAGTATTAGATTATACTGTAGATTTGTTTTTTTTTAGTTAAACATAGGGACTATGTTCAGAGTTAAAAAATTAATTTGGTAGAAAATTCTGTAATTTTGTAGTTAGGAAAATTACCCGAAAAAATTCTTTTTATGTTTTCAATATTGCAAAGTTAAAGCTCATTATCCTGAATAAATAACGCGTGACAAACCTTATTAGGTTTAAAGGACTTAAAATTTTTTAATATTATGTGCAATTGTGTTAAAAATTCAATTCAACTCTGAGGCAGGTACAATTGTTACGTGTCACTACCACAAAGTATGTGGAAGCTGTAGTTTTTTATAGCAGCTAATTACATAGAAACTCTTGGCAAAAATCCTCCGTCTAAAAGCTAGTGAAATGTGACCAAAAACCAAAACTAAAAAAATTATAAATATAAATAATTGGTTAAAAGTTAAATTAACACAATATTATTTGTAATATTTTTCTTTTAGAATTAGACTGTATTATTATCTCACTAACTATCGTTGACAGTTTTTTTAGGAGTAAAGTGACAATTGATTGGAAATGTACTTAACTGAAATTAAAAATCTATAACCAATGAAGAGAACGATCGGCTGATGGAATTTAGTTTAAAAAAACCTATATTAATCGGTAAAATTTTGTCATTTTTAACATTTTTTACTTTTTAATTTGTCTAACATTTTGAAATCACCAATAGTACATACATTAATCTGAAATCAACTGTACGATTGTTGACAAACGTAGGTTAAATTTGATTTGATTCAAATACATTTATAATTTGTATCAAAAATTTTTATTAGAATTAAGCAGTCTGTAAGCAAAATTTTAATTTACCAATTGTGTGTTAACCAAACGTTAAAATTGTAAGTTTTTAAAAAAATTGTACTAACCTAAAAAAAAGTACAGTTAACGTAATCACTTTTCTCTCTCTCAAACAAGAGGGTCCCGGAAAACAAGCAGCAGATTGAGGTTACACACCTGATAAGTTTTTCTTTTTTTTATTAGGAAAAATGTCCTGTCAAAGTTGGTAGCATAAAACTTACCCTATATTATTAAACAGTACCTAAAGGTTCGTATTGTCAACCTTTGACAGCATTGCTAACTAGGTTTTTGTAACTTGACTTTGGTCAAAACTTTAGCTGGACTTACTATAGTAGAGTTTTCTTTATAAAACTTGTTAAAATAAATGTTTTTATTTAAAGTAAAAACTAGTTTTTATTTATAACTAAAAATTAATGTGCTTTTTTAGCATTCTTTGTTAAAATAAATGTAACGCGTTACTTACTTCTTTGATTGTGCCTTTGTATTTTCAATATTTCTATTGTACATTTTTAACTTAATTTTACGTACTTCAACGTTTTTTAATATTAAGAAAATAGCACACATACGAAGGGTGATAAAAATTAATAATAATAAAAATAAAATACGGTAATTATAATTAAAAAAATAATAAACTTTAAATTTTTTGCCCCCAAGACGTTCCTTGAGCCGAAGAAACAGATAAATGTTAACAGAAGCTAAATCTGACAAATTCGAGCAGTTCAAATAACGCTTCTTTAATGAAAACCCTCGCAACTGCAGTTTTGTGAGCCGGTGTGTTTATTTGCTGAAAAAACACACCGCTTGCGGTTTGCAGCATCTTCCTTTCTTGTTATTGTTTTTGTTATTTGGTTAGCGTAGTAAGTAATAGTGGCTCCTTTCTCTAAATATTTGATCATAATTAATCCTTTCCCGTTTCAAAAAACAAACGCCATAACCTTGTCTGCCGAACTTAACACTAAATTTTTCGGAGTCGGTGAGGAAATTTGAAATTAAAACTTTTTGAGATTGGTCCACTAAATGTTGATTTGTTTTTTTTTTAATTGTTAAGTAACATTCTCGGCACTTAAAGCGCGGAGACTTTTTTTATATGCAGTTTGTTTTCCCGTAATCTTAGCTACATGCTTTGTGGTTCATCTTCGATCTGTTAACACAATATTTTCGATTTTTTTTGTTATTTTTTATAAGATAAGCGTTCTTTGCAGTTAGAACTGCTTTAAGAAGATTTTTAATATTTTTTCTCTCTCGATCCACGTCAGAAATTTTTACCCTCAGACTGTCTCTAACGGAACATCGAAGAAATTTTAAATTTTATAAAGTTTTTATTTTTTTGCTTGATTTTCTAAATATTTTTTTACTTCTTGTTTGTTTGAGTCAATATTTTTTTATACAAACAGAGTGTACACTGTTCATTTAATAATGAACTTGGACTATCATATTTTGCACATTTAGCCATCACAGTGTTATCGTTTTCTATGTTACTATTACTATCTTCTTAATAATTATTATTAATTTATTACTTTTTTGTGGAATATCTATTTTTGAGTCACTATCTTGCTAAGCCTGTTCTTAATGTTTCTTTAAGCTTTTTAATTCGTAGATTTTGGATAACCTTTTTCGGAAAAGCTGATGTACCTAAACCAATTTTAATGTCATGACTAAACATAGCAGTATATTTTTTTTTATTTTATTGTAATATGCTTATATCTTTATTAATTAGACAAATATTAGCTCTTCGTCTTATCGTCCATCCAAGTTATCAGCATATTTCGTATATCTTGGTTTGCCTTTTCGACGCTACCCTCCTGTGACGTGGTTTACTCTGAACTATTTTAGAACTATTCTAAATAGAACACAACTTTTCAATAACGCGGTTTGCAAATTTCTGCTTATTGGCTGACTAGAGCGCTATCGATCGAGCGCCAAAAATACAAAATATGTCTATCAGATATTTAGCTACTTTTTAGCTGTTTTTGATTGTAAAGTACAAATTTAAACATATTTGGTAAGGTAACTTTGATAGACCATAATAAATTTGTAATTACCATCAAGATGAGATTGCATATCAGTTAGGTCTACATGAAAGCAACTGTTTATCTCTGAAAAATTATTGGTTTAACAACAGGTTTATTTTTTGCAGTTTTGAATTTTTTTGACATTTTTCTTATAGTTTTAAATACAATTTAATAACATCTTGAGTTACATTCTTGTATTTTTTGCATTTATTATCCATTGGATGTTTACCACAATGGCCAACAGCCAAATTGGTATCGTGCAAAATATCAAACATTTTTTCGTTTGTAACATAAGATTTTATACAAAATTTATTGAATACACGTGCAATAAGTTTTTTAACGCCGCTAATAAAGCTTGTCAAAACTGTTAAAGAAGCAAAAAAATTTCTAGAATTTAATCACACAAGTAGAATTAAAAAAAAATAATAACACTTGACGAAATACGAGTCGTTTTCAGTCGTCGATATTGTAAAAATGTTTTGTTTTGGTCATTTCTTGCAGATTTAACTGACTGTAGGATTTTATGATGACGTTTTCATGACCTACGTTACACGGATCGAACTTGAGACCGTTATTATTCTTGCTTTTTAGTACTGATTTGCTTGATTTTTTGCAAACTAGCAATAAACTTCTATTTGCTAATAATGCTAAAACTTATTTAAAAGTTAAAGCAATTAAAGTCTGCTATTTGCTGCAGGATAATATGTATTAATTTGTTAGAAAATTAATATAATAAAAACAGATTGTTCTTAAATCACTGAGAGTGTAGCATCAAGTCCGCTACTAAAGAATATAAGTGCATAGTTTTTACATATAATATTGCTTCTTTAACTTTACATCATAACTAATGATTTAGGCTTTATCTTTAATTCAGTACTCTCCTTTAACAAGCATATTAGAATTATGACAACAAAAGCAATTAAGTCATATGGTTTTATATAAATAAAAAATTTTGTAAATTTTTTAACGACAAAGACATCGAAATGTTATTTTTCTCTTTGGTTAGATCTAAACTTGAATATTGTGCTTTAATATGGTTTCCTATCTAAGATGTCTACATTTCTCAAGTCGAATATATACAAAACATATTTTTAAAATTTATGGCATTTTTATGTAACGTTCGGCGTTTTTTCCGGAAAAAAGTCATAAAAAAGCAATGGTGTTTACTGTAGAGCATAAAACATTTATTATTAAATTATATTTTCGAAATGGGGTTAACATTGACGGAGAATGGAACTTTAACACTGGTGCTTGTTTGGAAAAATTTCGCCAAAAATTTCCTAACTTTATTTTTGTGGTTTCTGATTTTTACAATGTTGTTCGAAATACTGTACAATTGTTTCGTGAAACTAGAAGTGTATATCATAAAAAAGAGCTGGACGACCAACACTGTGTAAATGAAGTTGTAGAGGAGGTCGAACAACGGATGGAAAACAATCCATCGACTTCATTAAGACATCTTTCTCAAGAAGTTGGCTTGTCTTTAAGTACCTGCCATAAGATTGTAAAAAAGAAAATCTAGTTGTTCCTGTATAAAATGCAAGCATATCGTGAACTTTTGCTACCAGATTTTAACAGACGTCTTACATACTGCAGATGGTTTCACGAACATCTCAATGATGACAACTTGCTAGACTTAACATTCTTCTCAGATGAGGCTGGGTTTTATCTTTCCGGTAGAGATTTTGCAGTAATCAAACAGTACTGACTAACTTTACCAAATGTTTTTGTAGGTTATGTCAATTCTTAAAATATGAGACTTTGGAGTGGTGAAAATCCACATACTTTTCGTGAAACACCCCTACATCCCAGTAAAATTGGTGTGTGGGTAGCAATGTCTCGTAGAAGGATCATAAAACCAATATTTTTTGATAGAACTGTTACAGCCGAAAAATACCGAAACCATATCTTAACTGCCTTTGTTGAACAATTACATGATGACGAGCTCCAAAACGGATACTTCCAACATGATGGCTCTACATCACACACAACAGAAGCTAATCTTAATTTTTTACGTCAGTTCTTTAATAACAGAATAAAAAGTTTACATTCAGTTCCGGAGTACCCACCGAGATCACCAGATTTAACTCCTCTAGATTATTTTTTATTCAGCTATTTAAAAAACACATTTTTAAAAATCCCGTCAATACCATACAAGATCTTAAAGACCGAATTACTGAAGAGTGTGCTCGTATAACCCCTCAGACATTACAAAATGTTTTTAACAATATGAAAAAACGTTTTAGTCTGTGTTTTCAAAATAACGGAGAACACTTTCAACAATTTTTGTAATATTTTGAGATTATACTGTTTCACAAATCTGCAGATTTTGCTTTATTTGTTTTATGGTTAAACAAACTAAAACTTAAATAAACACCTGATTATTATGCAACCAATAATACACAACAACAGACAATACGCAGGCGCACTGCGCAAGTCACACTAATATCTTCGTGTAAACTAATCGACAATAATCGACATACGTTTCAAATTTCATAAGCAAGAGTAGATTTAAATAAATAATGAACGGTCTGTATATTGAAAATAATGCATGATAATTAAAACGTAAATTATTTAAATTTTTTTATAAAATTCTGAAATTTAAAAATTAAAATATAAAATATAAAATTTTAATATAATATATCGCATAAATGTTGATTGTGTCTTATTTCTAAATAATTTGTGTTTCTCTGTGCTACGATTGAACTCTAGACAATTGCTTACTTTTTCTTCTGTAACTAATCGTACTAATACAACGGTATATAAATCTCTTGTATCATTAATGACAAATCTATTTAACAAAATTTGTAATAGTTGTAATAAAAATTTTGATTCCTAAGATAAAATTTTAACTGTAATTACGTCTAAATTTTTTTACAATTTTTAGGTATATATGTATTGTATATCTATTATAACATTATTTCTACATTGTGTAATTTTTTAATGTAGTCTTATAGTTTACTGTAAATGGGTTTTTACCTGTTTTAAATAAAGGTTACTATTATTATTATCTGGCATACAAAATTTGGGTTTGGACAACAGTTGTCAATTTGTTTTTTTTTTTGCTGTGTGGTTCGTTTAAATTTGGCATAAGTCTACCCAAAGTTGACAGTTTTTTGCTGTATAGTTTTTAAATTTCAATTCTTAGTTTATCCTAACTTTTAAATTGGTACTTAATGTTTTTTTTGGCACAATTAGACAGCAGTTAATTTTAAAAATTATATTACTTCGTTAGCAGTCGCGTATCACTAGAACTGCTTTTGTTTTAGGCGTGTGGCTAATTTTATATTTTTATTTATTTGCGTCGTTTTACTCATGATTGTCACTAGCAGATTATCGGTAAAACATATTTGTTTCACATTATGTTCTACAGAATTCGTCCAAAAAAGTTCTGTAGTATGAAGGTGTTATAAAAAAAATGATGTGTTTTAGACTAAACTATTTAAACTGCCAAGTTCGGTTTTTTCTTAGAATAAATTAATCTGGTATATGGTATAAACTATCTATATTTATTTAATTATTAAATATTTTTTTTGCAAAAACATCAGTTCGACATATATTTTTTAGTGCAACTACGGATTGTTCTAATCTCACAAATTGTAATGACAATTATAATCACCAATCACCAATGTTAACAGAAGAATAATAATTTATTACTAGATTATTAAGCTATTGCTTATTAAAATATTTAAAACTGTTAATAATATATAAACTAGTAATTTTGAGAGTGAGAGAAAAGTTAATTTTTCTGTGATTTGACGATAGATTAAAAAATTTAAAATTTGATTTAGCATCTTATATCGCACAACAAAACTTTGTAAACCAACAAA
The DNA here is from genome assembly GCA_029207805.1 of Tribolium confusum. Lineage (NCBI taxonomy): Eukaryota > Metazoa > Arthropoda > Insecta > Coleoptera > Tenebrionidae > Tribolium > Tribolium confusum. The sequence continues at coordinate 19,933,353 of JALGAY010000008.1, read as the reverse complement.
ACTAATTAACGGTCGACAAAATATTTATAATCTAGATTGGTCGCCTAAGTGTGGGTGGTTTTTGAATAATAAAAAAGTGCCCTTAACGGACCAAAATTATAAAAATTTGGTTATCAACATTCGTCAATGCATATCACACTTATTTTACATCTCTTATTAACTCTTGAATTTTCTTATTTAATTTAAAACAATTAGAATGTGCGTTCTAGCGATTTGATTTGAGTGCTGTATGTATGTTTTTTTTCTCCCGAAAAAACTCTAGATGTTCTGAATGAGGTAATTTACGCGTAGATTAATTTGTTACAAAAGACTTTATTTCTAACTGTTTTTATGTTTAAATTATGTCACTAATAAATAGTTTGCATATTTGTTTAAGCTTCTTTTGGTTTAAGCATTTAAATGATTAAAAATTTTTATTAAAACTTTAGTGGAAAAAAACTCCAAAGACACAAACATATCCAAAATTTAAATAAAACAAAGTAAAGGTCAAGTTATTTTGTTCGGTTATTTGTATTTTGTACTGGATAAATTTTATATTTAAATTTTAAACAATGGTTTACTTTTAAACATTAGTGAACTAGTGCCAAGCACACCGGCGCGCCCTCAGTCTTAATAAGAGATGTCTTATTATGCTGTGATACAGACAACATAAAAATAAGGATAAACCATAGCCGACTGAGATTTAGTCATCGCTGGGCTCCATTATGACCGTAACAATTCGCTATTTTGACAGATTTTCTCTAACCTAAAATTTGCTTCTTAACTAGCAACATCTATTTATAATCGTTGCAAAAATTATATAAAATTTTTATACTTACTCGACTAAATCTTGTATAGAAATATTTTTTTGAATAAGAATTTTGATTTTATTTTTATCCTAAAAACTATAAATTATGAAATAGATAATTACTTATTTTTGCTTTTTACAAGAAATTGTTCTCAAAAAATAATTTTTTGTTTATAATTATTTTTCGTATTAATCTGGTAAAGCATATTATTGGATAATTTATGTTTTCTAATTTATGTAGTTTAGCATGTTCTCAATCTAAAAGACTATAAAATTAATTTTTTGTTTGTTTTTATTATACTTACGTTTTTCTTATAATTTTTATCTACTATGATTTGAAAATAAATTTATTTATTTAGATTTTTGATGTTAAATTATAAATATTTACTGTTGTCGGATTTTTTTCCAAAAAAGTAGTTTTGTTAATTTTAATTTTTTTAAATAAAAATATTTTTATTTTAGTTTTGTTACAATTATACTTACGTTTTTTTGAGGCTTCTTCTGTTGCTGCAAATTAATAATATTTTTTTAGTTTTTTTATATATAATACATGTATACCTACTTACGTTATTGACGTTGTCGATTTATAAATGTAAAAAAAATAAAAAAAAGTAAATATAAATATAAAAAATATATTGTTTTTAAGTAACAAGTAATAAGTAACTTTTTTATGAAAGTAATAAAGATAATATTTACGTTTGGTGCTTGTGCGTTTTCAGTTATAGTAGTAGTAGTAGGCGTCTGTAAAAACAGCATTTATTATAAGCTTCTTTTAGATTTTTATATGTTGAAATATATTTACATTAATAAATAAAATAATTTCTAAGTTGTAAATTTATTTAAAAAAAGTTACTTTGTTTAGAGATTTTTGTGTACTTTTATGAACACGGACAACCGTCAACGAAAAAGTAGTTTTTTATCACAAAAAATGTTGTGATAGAAAGAAATGAATATGTTCAAAATAAAGCGTAATGATTAAATGTGTGATTAAATAATTTGAAATGTGTTTAATTGTTTTTTTTTATTAATTTTAAATCGACCCGACCCTTCGTACTTAGAATGTTTTTTGTTGACACTTTTTTACGAATGCGTTTTTTAGCCACACTAAATTGTTAAAATTATTTAACTAAATTTATTGTTAAAATAAAATATTTGTTGTTGTTGTCTTAAAGTCGTATAAGTCGCATTTATAGTCTTTCACATTTTTTTTGTACTGTGTGCTTTGCATGCGTTATAATAATATTGTAAAGTTTTTGGTTCTGTGTAACTAAAATATAACTGTCTAAATTTCTTTTTAATCTTAAATTGCATTTACAAGAGTGACAATAAAATAACAAAATTTTCTTACCTATTTAAAATTTTTGATTGTTGGCATACAGATATTCCGCTGTATTTTTCCCTTCCTTAACAATTTTTTGAAAAAGCAAATAACGTTTTAAAAAATTAATAACGAAAACAAAGAAAAATTTTAGTTCTTGCAAAAGTAACGTGTAACAACAAATGTAGATAGATTTCTTGCGCTTTGTGAGTGAAATTTTTGAGCATGCATTCAAAAAAACATTTTTAGTAACTAACTCAAAGTTACAATCTTTGCAACGATATGCTTCCAATTTTGTGTTTTCACAAAGTGCATCTCTAAAGAACGGTGCAAAGCAAACAGTTTTTTCTCCTTCATATTCTATATATGCTCAATGAGATTTAAATCCGGTGAACGAGGTAGACACATAAACGCCAAATTTTTTAATGAAAGTCTATAGTTTGATAAGCAATATGTGGATGAGCGTCGTTTTCTTGGAAAGCAAAAAAATAGTTTGTAGAACGTTATTAACATAACGCATAGCTGTAATACTGTCTTAAACAATTACTTCAACAGTTTTTACAGATTATTATCTAGGCAGAATCGCAGTTCGTCGTTGAATATCATATTATGCCATTTTGCTTTCTAAACTTGTCGTTCTTGCAAACCGTTGGTCACCAAATCGGTCTCAAATTATCTCCTTACAATGCTAACTCAAAAAAACTTCTAAGAAAGAAATTTTTATATCATCTGCTTTGAAATTTGTGATCAGTTAATTTTGAAAAAAAAACCACTTACGCAACATCAAATACCAAAATTTAAATACATTTGTAAACCTTTTCATTGCGAATTATTTTGATTATTTGTGAGTACGTGTTTACAAGATTCCAAGTCATTTTAATTTCTTGTCTCATATTGTTTCTTTTTTTTTGTGTTTAGTTTTGTTCGTTCTAAGTTTTAGTTTTGTTTGTTATTGGGTCTAGTTAATTGATATTTTGTCTTGATAACTAATTACACTTTAGAGCATCAGAAGTTTTTAGTCGAAAGGTACATTTAAAGTGGTAGAATGGTTAAAGGCAAGTCGATCTGTACGATAAAACACACAACATGGTAATTGAAGAAGAGTCAGTGACTTTGTTTACAGGAAGTTAACACTTTGAAATCGTCAAATATTACACTGGAAATGTTTTCCCATTCAAGTTAATAGATAATTATTTACAAAAAGCTTTAGAGATTAATATCTATTTCGTTAAATAGATTTCAGGTCATTAATCTGACATAATGTGACAATTCCCACAATTCTGACCACTATTACTGACAGTACGGTAACCGAATTTAACTAAAAAATTTTTCAAAATGTTTTTGTTTTATCGTGACACTCTTGACAACTTTTTCAAACAAACACTTGTTACTAATAGAGTATAAAAGTAAATTAAACAAGATTTCTCTTATTTATTTCTAGGCCTAATATTATATTGGTTTTTTAAACAAAACTTAACCCTTTTTTTGAATATTGGGCACCTTCTTCCTTCAGATCATCACTACTCACATATTTTTGTGCTTGTGTTTTTTAAATAAACATAATTTTTAAACAAAAAATTACACCAAAAATAATTTAAATACTCGAATCAAGTTTTGTCTAATTTTTTGCTTGTGTCTAATGCGATCCTACCCGTTTAATTAAGGTTTTTCTAGTGCCATATATAGGTAGCCCTTTAGATTTTAAGATGGTTCTTAATACTGTTTTCTATAAAAAAAAAACGTATCGTTGATAATGACAAAAATGTGAAAAAAACAATTCAAGTAAACTATAACAATTTGAACATTATTTAGTAACTATTAATGCAGTTTTTAAATATTTGTTCACTCACTATAAATGATGTTAAATCTATTTCGCAAATTGCTACCGATGAAGCCATTTTTATGGAGTCCAATGTGTTTCTCGGTTAATAATGACAGTTAGACATTGTAATCAAAATAATCAAAAACTGCCGATTCATAATTATGTATTAAAATCATTCGAAAAACTTTTTTTGAAATCGGTAAAACCTCCTTATTATTGAATCGAGAAATATTAAATAAAAATAAAGTTATCGTATTGTGTTCGTAATATTTCTTTTGATTTAAAACTGCCGTTTAGGCGTACATACACCTATTTAAAAAATAATTGTTTTGTAAATCGACTTACAAGTACATTTTAATTTAACAAAACTTAAATGTATAAATTTACAAGTCATTTTACAATGTTGGGCACTTTGACATCTCAAATCTCCTCGTTGGAAATGGTAATGTAAAGTCTTGGATATTGGTTCTTGCAGTGATTATAATAAAGTCACATTCTAAAAATTGCAGTTTTTGTATATAGAAAGTCTTTTTTTATTTTTACAGTTGAAGAAAAACTTGTAAAACAAAAAAAAATAGTAATGCAAAATGAGATTATTTTCAGTGTCTTTATGGTGACGTCTTATATAATCAGAAACAACAACTTTTTATCGTGTAGCCAAAATTTCAACATTTAGTTTGTTAAAATAAACATTTTCATGTTGACTTTTCATCCTACTAGCAGCCGGCTGCTGCATTAGTAGTTTTTAATGTCGTCAAGAGCTACACAAAGCTCAGGTGCTTTTAGAACTGTGGTTTGTAGTGCAGTTAAAAAATTTTTAACATTTATGAAATTTGGTGACGCAGTTTTTGAAGAATTTGGCTTTGAAATATTTAGTTTAACCAATTTGGAACTGGTGCCATTGACAAAATAGAGACTAAAGTCTTATAGAAACTTATTTTTACAGAAAAGTACACCGGTTTACCCGAAGTTTACATCATTCTTACTAGTGGAAAACTATTTGCTATTTAGTTTTCTATTAGGAGTTATTAATTAAAAAGTTTTTGTTATTTTTGATTGTTTTAATTTATGTGCTGCTTTTATGTTTATGACGATTATTAGCGTAGTGCGGAAACTTCGTGGATTTTCTTTTAATTTCTGAAAACCAAAAAATGATTTTGCAATAGTAAACGGTGTATCGAATTTCGATGCTAATTTGAATGCAAAGAGCGTTGTCAAACTCGGTCTCCTACATACACTAAGCCAGTTATAGCTTTGTGTAATATTGTCTTAAGATTATTCTGATAAGTTCAGGTGGCATAAACATTAGTATCTATTAACCTAAACACAATAAACAAAATTTGTTGTATTTCGTCTAATAGTTCTAAAATTTACAGGCTTTTTAAAAAGCGTTAATCTAACCGTATCTCTAGTTTGCACCAAATTTCAATAACACTAAAAATAATTTAACCCTCCGTCTGCAACGTACTGCGGAAATACATTTCCTGCAACATCGGTCTATAAGACCGACTTAAAAAAAATTATGTTTTTTGTGTTGATTAACTTATAATTTAATTACTAACATAATCTTTTATATTTTATTATAAACCAAATAACAATTAACACAATTTATAAAAGACAAAATTATTTTAAAAACAAGTAATAATCCTAAATGCTCAACATTATATGATTTAGATCGAATATATTCGATAGTCTAAAAAACAGTTTTTTACTAAAATACTGTTTGTGAAAAAGTATTCCCAAATTTTACTTAGTATTTTTTTTAAATCTAATTTGTCTTTTTGGGCCTGGTAAATAAGGTACTATGTTTATTAAATGAATTTTTACATTTCATGTTTTCTGTATCGTCGGTTTCCGAGACCGAAACAATTATTTACAGAAAAAACAACTGAACAAAAACACCTTACCGGTCAGTATGCATCTTGAGGCATACCTAGGCGGACAAGCTAGTGCACACTTGGTTTTTGTTATACTATGCAAAAATCAGGTGACTCGGTCTGAGAGACCGGATGTTGCAGACGAAGGGTTAACTGGATTGCTATCAACTAATTTGTACTTAATTTCTTCATAAACTTTGTATAGTAGGAAATTGTTAAAAGTACATTAATTTTATCTCTCTGTTAATAACTTTGATGCGTTTGCTTACCTTTGTTTATTTCTTCAAGTAGTAATAACATTGTTAATAAAAAAAGTGTCTACAACTTATGTGAAAATATTATTTTTGACCTAGAACTGTTTAACACAGCAGGTGTAGATAGATTCTCTAGTAAACTTAAAACATTTATTGTTAATATAGCTTATGTATTTATATTATTAATAAGTAAATTTATTAAAAATGCTGTGTTTCCGGACATAATATATATCTCTTTCATAGAAAGCTTGATGCTCCTTTAAATTAAAAAATCTACCAAGAGATATCTGTTTAAAGTGTCATTTTTAAGGTACTAGAAAAAATTAGCTTAAAAAAGTCTAAAATTTAAGAAAAACTTGCTGAAATTAGTCAAATTTCAACAAGAAGAAAAGCATTTTTAACAATTTTGGATATTAATAAATATTTTTGATAATAACATGCTTTAACATAATCACGTAAGAATAACGTTTTTAAAATTGACATTTATTTGACAGATTATTTTGTGTTGATCTTAAATTTAGCATTTGCAACATTTTTTAAACTAGTTAATAAATAGTTGTTTACAGAAAGCTTTAAAGGCCACTGATTTTATAGAATATTTCGTGAAGTAGATTTCAGGTCACTAATCTGACATAATAAGGCAATTCCGACAATTCTGGTAACTATCACTAACAGTACGGCAACCGAATTTAATTAAAAAATACTTCAAAATATCTTGGTTATGTTATAGCACTTTTGACAACTTTTTTAAATAAACACTCATTGCTGATAGAAAATAGGTAAATTATACAAGATTTTTAAAAAAAGTAACTTTATTTATTTCTAAGCCTTAAATTATATCGGGCTTATGGATAGTCTCTTGCTTAGAATTGTATACATCATTTATCACAGATTCTGCCAGTTGTAAATGTGCGTCTATTAATAATTATGTATTAAAATTATTCAAATATTTTTTTTCTGAAAATCGTTAAAACTTTTCTATTATTAAATCCAGAAAATCAAATAAAAATAAAATTACCGTGTTGTGTTCGTAAAGTTTTTTTTGTTTGAGGCTGCCGTTTAGACGTACACGCACTTATAAAAAAATAATCGTTTCCTAAATTGGCTGGCATTTCAATTTAACAAAAACCCAATTAGATAAATTTACAAGTCGCTTTACAATGTTGGGCACTTTAACATTTCAATTTTCCTCGTTGGAAATGGTGATGTGAAGTTTTGAATGTCGGCTTGCAGAGTGCTTATTATAAAGTCATTCTAAGAATTGCAGTTTTTGTATATAAAAAATTCTTCTTTATTTTTACAGCTAAAGAAAAACTTGTAAAACAAAAAAATTGTAATGCAAGTTGAGATTATTTTCAGTCTCTTTATGATGACGCCTTATATGGTCAGAGATGGAAATCTTTTATCGGTTAGCCGGAATTTCACACTTTAGTTAAAATAAACATTTTTATGTTGACTAGCAACCGGTTGCTGCATTAGTTTTTTGGATGTCGTCAAGAGCTACACACATTTCTGGTGTTTTTAGAACTGCAGGTTGTAGTGCAGTTAAAGAAATCTTAACCTTTATAGATTTTGGTGATGCAGATTTCTAATAATTTAGCGTCGAATTATTTAGTTCTATCCGTTTAGCTCAGACAAGTTTTACTCGCAGCTTTCTCAGTGTGTCTCAAGGTGGGAGTTGCCTCTTTTTCGGCGACAGCATCAGTAGAGACAACAGTGTTGCTATATCCGACACGTTTTTTCTTGGCGACGGCGGTGGCATTCGTAGTGAATACAGTTCTTCTATATTTTACCCGGGCGTTGAAAGTCGCCTATCTGGTGCTGGTAACAGTTGACAAAATAAAAACTAAAGTCTTATAAAAACTTATTTTTATAGAAATCTACTAGTAAAAAAACTTTTGCTACTCAGTCTCTTTTTAGGAGGCATTAATAATATTTTTTTGTCATTTTTGGTTGTTTTTAATTCATGTGCTGTTTTTATATTTTTGACGTTTCCTAGGGTAGTTTTAATTTCAGAGAACCGAAAACAAAAATTTTGCATTAATAACAGATATATAAAATTTCGTTGCTAATTTGGATGCAAAGAGCTTTGCCAAACTTGGTCTCCTACATACGGTTGCCAGTACGACGGTCACCAGAGGTGTGGATGTTGACTAAATACTGCGAGAAACGCGTTATAGTCTATTTTGTCTCTGGTAGATGTCTTGCCAGTCACTAAATACCAACATGATTTTAGTAATCTTTGGTAACAGTGTTGGCAACTTAATTATTTCAGCGTTTTATATTGAGAAACAGCATTGCCACGTTAGGCAATAAAGCTCAAATTTAGCGACGTTTATATATAGACAAATGTGTAATTTTTTCTGAATGTAATAAGTTTGTTAGTAAAAATTGGTGTGCAAATTGTGCTATTAAGAGTGGCGAAATAAGTAGGAAATAGAATTAATTAAACTGCATTAATTGCAAAATAATTGGTTATTTGAACAGAGTTTAAATACTTCAAACAATACCTATAGTATTAATAAAACACGCAAAGAAAGCAATACAAAATATTTTATAAACTAAAATTTATTAAAATCATTGAGTTAATATTAAAACTGGAATGAGGGTAGGCAAAGAAATATGGTGACAACATATTGGTAAACAAAACATTAAAAGTGATGTGTTTACCGTGCTAAAAGTGGTATTTGCATTTAAACAAATGTTAAAATTACTAAAATTTGTATATTTCTAAACAATTTTGTTTATAAGAAGCGTTTGAAACAATTTTAGATAATATAATTTCAGATAAATTAAATATTAATTTGTAAAGTATAAGTGTTGCATGCAGGCACAATAAAGGTCTAGCGCTTATATGTTTACTAAATTAAAATAAAAATTTATTTTTTTGCCTTATTATACCTGAATATTCAAAAAATCAACTTTTTTGCCTACCAGCAAGTGATTTGCTCTCTCACACACATTTAATCTGTGTAGTATACTATCTCTCTCTCTCTTATACCATGTTGTCACTGCAGCTCGCTTCGGCAACATATACGCGAGGCTCGTTACAGTCTTATTATTAGATCTATAATTAAAATGTATTAATAAAAAAAACAAAAATATAAATAACACAAAATTTAATTAAAAATAAACGAAAATAAAAAATAAAAAAAAATTATAGTTGTACAAAAAAGACGGTTCCTTTTTGCATATAAAAAATGTGCGTGAGTCTGTCGCCATAGCCGCCCTGGCCGCCTTGACCGCTCTGACTGCCCCAGCCGCCCTCACCGCTCTAGCCACCCCGGCTGTTCTGGCCGCTCCGGCCGCTCTTATTGTGGGTCGTGCCCTACGGTCCTGGCGGTGGCAACAAATACGGCTAATACCATTGCCCTCATCTAGAAAAACATAATAGTTACTTGAAAAGTTTGATGTTTTGGGCCATATTTCATTTACTGTTCGTTCCGTGGCAGTAGGGTTGAGAACGGAGAGAATGTTTCCTGTTTAAAAAAAAAACAATAAGTCAAAATGTATAAACTATAGTGTAATAGCTATAAAAACATTGTTACTCATACTTTGTCCTGGTGGCATTGTGGTGGATGTTGGAGGTGTTTGTAAGGTAGGGGTTAAGTCGTCTTCGACCACAATCGCGGCTTAGGCGTTTTCCTGCATTTTTTGCGTACGTCAGACACAATAGATAAATTATCGTTATGTTAATAATATTATAAAAAAGAATGTAATGTAAAAACGCTTGCAGAACTTGAATTCTATGTAATCCATGTAGTTTTAGTATTAGTAAAAAAGGTATCTAAATTTTACTTTTGAAGATTACTTTTGTAATCCTAAATAGACAATACATTTAAACGTTGTTTTTAATTGCTATGACAGCTAATAACTAAAAATTACATGCCTTTTTCATTAATACCAAAACTACCTAAGTTTCTTAGGGGTTTTTACATTACCTGTTCAAGTAAAATACAACAAATAAATTATCGTTATAAAGATAATTTTGTGCTCTATAATGTGTCACTTGACCCCACTTCCTATTTAAAATTCTAGGGTTGTGGTTCACTCTCGTCAGGGGGTTAAAGATATGATTTGTAAAATATTCATAAAATGTGTCCCCCTTCGTAGACCGCAAGTAAATATGCCATTCTCGTAGTTAGTGCAAGCTTCGTGCCACCAAGATTTAAAAATTGTACACTCCATCCAAACTTCAGCAATGTCTCCGTATTTTTTCCACATAACAAACAATAGTATTTTTGCGCTAAACATTTATCTTTCTTATTCTTATTATAGTATTTTTCTTCTTTGACTTGGTTTTGGATTCCATGTTTAACTTTGGTTTTTTATTTTCTTAGAGTCGACTTTTTTTTTGTTTCTTTTCTAACATAATTTTAAACGGACTATCAGTGATTATTTCCGACGTAAATTTTTTCGGCTTGCTGGCCTTTTTTCGTCATTGCTGAGTCTAAGTTGTTTTTAGCAATGACAATTGATTAAGGAAATAGGAGACTTCTGAGTATTTAAAATGTTACCGAAAATAGAAGACGACGGTAGAATTTGTTGTTCCTGAAATTCTCCTATCTTGTCTATTAGATCTGAAAGTGCGTGTGATTGTTCATTGGTTTTGGTTACATCAGTTTCGATGTTATGTTTTGTAATTAGTAGAGAACTTGGTGGGTGATGCACTTCAACAAAACTCAGAATGTTAAGAATTTCAAATTGTGTTTCTAGTAATTCGCCCGACACAGAAACAACAAATTCATGTGCAACAGGTCCAACAGATACAGTTTGACAGCTTTGAGCCTTTTGACTTTCTACTGCATCTTGATCAAGATCAAAAGAACTTAAAGTAAACGGATTTTGAACGGCAGTATTAAAAAGTGGACAAAACATATTCGTAACTAAAGATAGTGCAAAATCTGCTTTTGTAAAGAGGTTGTTGTCGAAGGGATATAATTCAGTGACCCTAAATGCTGAAGCTGCGTTACCTACAAAAAACTTTCTTAAATGCTTTATCAAAAATTAAAGTAACTTGGTATTGATTTATAAATCTACCAAAATGCTGTGCCATCTATTTATCAGCTTCAATTGCGTATTGGTTTTTTAGAGAACTGTAAATAGCCCTATCCAAAGGTTGTAATTTGTGACTGCTGTGCGGTGGCAAAGTAAGTACGACAATGTTATTTTGTCTGCAATACAAGGTAGTTTGCAACCTAGTTTGGCTTAAATGTTTGTTAATAATTAGTAAAAAAAAACACCAACCCCAGGAAGGTATTTATTAGGTAACAATGGCGCGCCAAATTGGGGCATTTACAGCAGTTAGTTTAAACAGTATATGGGGATGGTAGTACAAATATAATAAATTATAGGTGATGATGGTAAGTAGATCTATATGTAAATTACTTCTGTTATGTTCTATACTTCTAAAAAGAGTAATAAGTTATAAGTTCTAATTAAAAAAACAAAATTTAAGTTAGATGAAATTATAATATAGATTGACAGCATTATTATGTGAAAAGCCATATAGGTAAATATAATTATAATTAAATGGACAGATGAAGTAATAAATGGTTGGATCAATTTTATAAATTGTAGAGAACCAAATTGGAATTACAAATGTAAATTTATACAAATTGTTGCAAAGTAATCAATTAAAATGAAAGAAGCAAAATAGGTGAGTAGATCACTAATATTTGTTATTTAGTGATATAGAATGTTCTTGGTTGTTAACAGAGAAAATTATGAGCACAGTTGAACGCAATGACAAGCCATGACACTCCCGCACTATTATGAAGTACTTTCAAAGATAAATTAGGAGTTAACATAAAGTCGCAAATAAGATTAACAAAATACCATAGCACTCTTGCGCATTGGGAACAGCAAAAGCAACAAGAACAGCAAAAACAGCAAGAACAACTGAAACTGGAATATCAGGAACAACAGGAAGAACAAGGACAGCAAAAACAAAAGAAACAAACAGGAGTATATAGGAGCAGACAGGATTATGTAACAGCAAAAAACGGAGTACAAAAAATTGCAGTATAGGTTGTAGTCATAATGAAATATTGTTGGTGATTGAAGTAGGATGGTAAGTGTTATTCGGGTTGTTTGGCAAAAAGGGTAAATATTTCAGAAGGTATTGGAGGTAATTTGGTTAAATCAATGTATTGTTGAGACATGAAGTTTAATAGCCTGTTTCGTTGTTGTAGGTACAGAGGGCAGTCAAAAATACGCTGAATAGGACTATAAATTTCTTGACAATTTTGACAATGTGGCGAGTTAGATATACCAATCCGGTAAAGGTGTTGCATGAATTTCCCATGGCTAGAGAGGACTTGATATACTTTAAAAGTTAAATGTAGGTTCTGTCCAACCTTTATAAAAGACAAAAATCTGAAGGTTACTCAGCCCTTTGTAGAGATATTTCATCTTTGCTGTCAATAATGTTCTAGCAAAGTTGTCATGTGTTTTTTGATCTAATTTTTGGATATAAAGTCCTCAATGTTAATGATATTATTTAAGTCGGTGCAAGTATTATATTTTTTTAGAATTTTAAAACAGTTTAGATTGAGAATTTCAAGATCAAGTGTGGGTACTCCAGCAATCACAATTGCAGCGTCTTACAAAACAGAAAAATAACAACCAGCAATACAACGTAATGCTGTACCAGATATAGATATTAGTAGGATAAAAACAACGCTGACGTCACAACTTCCGTCTAGGTTGATGTAAGCGTTCGCTTACTAGATAGGTGACTCCTCCTGGTGGTTGTTAGTCGAAGTGAGTAGTATCGGTAAAGAATGTTTCTGTAATAGTGGTAGGAAAAACCAAAATGTCGAAAATAAAAAAAGGGATCGTTGTAATAAATAAAAATGTTTGATTTAAAAATAATAAAAAAGCGCGAGTAATTAAAAAAAATAAAAAATATGTGGCATTCTAACCTCAAAACGTGGCCCTCCGCTTCTCTGAGTTGGGAATCAGCCCCCAGAGCCCCCCAACAGAAGTAAACCCCCAGAGCCTCCAGCAGAAGTAGGCCCCCAAAAGCCCCAAGCAGGAGCAGCTTTTACAATTCTTTTTAATAAAGTTAGATATGGCTATGTGTAAAAGAAAATAAAAAAAATTAATAATTTTTTATTAAGTACAATATCTACAAAGATTTTATTAACAAACAAAAATATGTAAAAAAAATATAGGTTTTAAATTTGATGAAAATGATATATCAAAGTTTGTTTCATGTATTTCTTCTTCTTTTCCTTCTTCTTCTAATAAAATAAAATAATGCCCTCAGCGTAACGTATTAATTTCATTTTCTAATATATATCGTTTATTATCGTGTGCATTTAGACCTAATTTATTTATGGAAAAGGAGTTTATGACTTACTGAACGAATCGTATTAAATTAAACCATTAGTGAGACATCAATAAGTAAACAATTGTAAAAATTTTGAAAAGTAATCGTTTTCGTGGCACTTCTCCCCACGCCTTTAACTTTTGGAACGAACGGTTAATAATTTTTTTTATCGTAAAGTACCAAATCATACTCTGAGAGCGATAAATCTATTTAGAATTTTTGATTTTAGTTCAACTTTAAAAACGCTGGAAACTTTTTTATTTACTAAAGGAATTTTCTAAACGTTATCAGCCGGGTAGTCGCTGGTATCAAAACGAGTTAAAGCATAGAGCATAGTCACAAATCATATCGTAAGGTAAATATTCTGGATTTTTACAAATCATATTTAAAATGAAACAATCGGTGTCCATGTATAAAAGTTCGATTTTAAAATAATTAGATAAATCTTTTTTGAGAAAATTATAATAAAATTCATACATAACATGTTTTGAAAGATCTAAAATACAAAATCCTACGTAAATAGGAGGTTTAGCTTCGATAACAGTCTTATCTAATTCTATTGTAATTAAGTGTTCGTTAATAATTTTTGAAGATTTAAATTCAGGTTTAGCAATGTACTTTCGAGCAAAATTCCAATTATTAACTAAGATAAATTTTTGTTTTTTCCTATCACTCTCAAGTGTTTTACCAAAATTTGCATTAATTAACAGTTTAAAAAAGTCTTTTTCGAATGCACTTTTACTTTTCGTTAAGTTTTGTATTTAATTCTATGTAAGGTTTTAACCATGCTCTTTGTCTAAACGTAAGAATTCTATGGATTTTTTTCAAAATTAATCCGTGTTGTAAACATTGAATCAAATTGCGATAATGAATTACATAATAATTTTTATCATACAACGTACACATTAATTTATTGTTGCAATGTTCAGAACAAAACGAAAAATCGTTGTGATCGTTGTGTAGATGTTTATCATAAACTAAGGGCCGGTTTACAAAAAGTAACATTAACTTTAGTTGCGATTAAATAGTTAATTCGCGATTAAATGCCGATTTTGACCAATCAAACCCGAGAAAAGCCGATTTAATCGCGAATTAAAAGTTAGTCGCAATTAAATATTTAATTCACTTTCTGTAAACCAACCCGGTTTACAGAAAGAGTGCATGCTCATAATCTGAATCGGAAATGTGTTCGTTTTCTAACTTACTGAAAAAATGACTTTTATCGGGTAAACTCGTTTCGAGAAATACATTATGTGTAGTGACCATTGATAACACGACATTCGGTAAACAAGCTCATGAAGATGGTGGTGGTTGCTACATTCCACTTCCTATCTCTATCAAACGTAAAGGTGGTATATCAAGTATTTTAAATATTTTTTCACCTCCAAATACTTGCTTTTTATATTGTATTTCGGCTCATCTTTTTCCAGTTAACGATAATAATAATCGCGTAGAACGTAGTGAATCAGTGAATTGTACCGTAATGATTTTGATTCGTTTTTAAATTTAAAAAGTATTTCATTACCGGTATCAATAAAAAACATTTCAAAATTTGAAAAACAAAATCCAACAATTTCCATCAATGTTTTTAATTATAATTACGACTCTGATTAAATTGACGGATCTTTGTATCATACTAAAAACGTAAAAGAAAATCACATTAATTTATTATTGTTAACACATAAAAACAATCCTACTAAAGAACATTATTGTTTAATTAAAAATTTAAGTCGTGTTTGTAGAAGTAATTTTACAAAGACAAATGCTCTTATTCGATTTGTGATCGTTGTGATATGACTTCTCCTTCTTTTGACAAAAATCGATTTATTCAGTTTTCCCAGTTTTCTGCCACTCTAAAATTACCGTTTTGTATTTATGCTAATTTCAAATGTTTAACTCAACCTATCATGTCATGTGAACCGTTGGATACAAAATCATTTACTTTACCTTTTCAAAAACATGTAGCATACTGCGTTGCTTATACAGTTGTTTGTTCTTTCGATTTAAATTTAAATGTGTTTCAACTTTATCGCGGCGAGAATCCGGAACGTTGGTTTGTAAACAAATTAAAAGAAGAATCGGCTCGATTGAGTCAATTAATGAAAGTTCATAGTAACAAACCTCTGTTACCCCTTACGGATGAAGAACTTCGAATTGTTTCGAAAACCAAAAACTGTTCAACCTGTAATATTAATTTTTCATCTAATAAAAACATAAAACAAGTTTGACATCATGATCATTATACAGGTAAATTTATTAATGTTCTCTGTGCTAATTGTAACTCACAAGTAAAAATAATATCCGATGTGCCTGTAATTATGCATAACATGTCAAGATATGATGCACATTTATTTCTTACAAAACTATCTCGTGCTTACGATAATATTTTTATTATTTCGTTAAATCATGAAACTTTTGTAGGTTTTTCATGTCGAACTAAAGATAAAATTAATTTTAAATTTTTGGAATCTTTGCGTTTTTTAAATTCATCTTTAGATAAATTTGTTTCCACCTTACAAAATGAAGATTTTGAACTTTTAAAAGCGCATTACGGTCATCATCATAACTTGGAACAGATAAATTTATTAATGAGAAAAGATATTTTTCGATACTTTCCAAAGCTTTTTCCATCTTCCAAATTCTTCCATCTAAATAAAAAATAAAATAAATAAATTTTAACAAAATTTTGTTAAAAAACTTTCTTCAGATAGAATATATTGAAAAGCTTTATTTAAATATGATAAAATATGATCAATAATTGTAAAATTGTATAATTCGGAGTGTTAAAACTGCGAAAAACTTCAGATAGGTCTTTTTCTTCAATATCTGTTTCATGTTTTAACTCGTAAATGCAAGTTAAAATAAAATTTACTTTAAAATAGTCTAATTCTTAAAGTAATTGAAATAATTTTGCTTGTAGAAAAACACGTATGGCTTTTAAAAAAAATTTAGGATTAATAAATAATAAATTTATTATACAATACGTTTTGATTCTATTCTGAAAAGCAAAATTTATCTAAAAAAAAAATTTAATTAAATATACAGTGTGTCAATTTTAAAAGTTGCAATCGGCAATATCTCTGGAATAAAAAAAGTTATTGAGAATCACTTAAAACTGTTTTGGTGGTTGCTAGAGGGAATCAAAATAACATGGTAAGTAACGCACCCCCACCCACTCTTTAAGCCACAGCCACACAAACTTGAAAATTTTAAATGGCACTACCCTACTCGTGATACATAGTAGGAAAGCTCATAACAAGCGCTTTAAAAAAATGTTATGCTAAAGCCTATTTAAGTCATTTTCCAAATAGTCGACAAGGAAGACTTTAAATTTTCATTTTTGTTATGCGATGTCCTAAAAGAAAAATTGACGTTATTTACAAAATACACATTCAAAAAGATGATTTAGACTCTAAAGACTACGTTTCATGTTTTGTGTGTGATTTTTTTTGGGTTTTGAATTTTATCAAAATGGCAATACATTATGGTTTTTGCACCCCTATGTTTATTGGGATTAGATTATAATGTATCTGCTTTTGTAGTCTCATAAATTTCATTTATTAATTGTACCTGTTAACGATATTGTAAATTATCAAAAATTAACAATGGTTTATAATACGGCATAGCGTGTTGAATTGATATTTATTTACAGTTCTGAAAATCGTTGTACTCTTCGAACAGCGGCAGTGTTTAATAACAATTATCCAGAAAAACATGTAAGTCATGCGTACGTTCAGAAGTTAGTCGCCAAATTTGAGGAAACAGGATCTGTTAAAAATAAAGAAAAAGTCAATCAAGAGTACTCTGTGAGAAAACCCAAATTGAAGTACTTGGACAATATGCTATAAATCCAACAATGTCAATTCGTCACGCAGCTAGAAAAACTGTTACTGAAACATGCATTACCAAACCATTATTCATAAAAAACATTTGATTTTCGAATAAATGTTCGTTTTATTTAAATGGAAATGTAAATAAACAAAACTGCAGGTATTGGAGTAATGTAAACCCTCACATATTTAGAGAGAGACATACGCAGTATCTACAAGAACTAAATGTTTGGGCTGGGATACTAGAAGAAGCCATTATTAGACCTCTGTTTATTGATACCAATTTGAACGGCAAACAATACACTAACATGTTGAAGACAACCATTGAGCCTCTTGTAGTTCAAGAATTTAAAAATCAATTAAAAAAATTGAAAAATCCTGGACTAAATAAACATCTACTGCATTTTCAACAAGATGGAGCACCTCCACACTATGTACTTCCAGTTAGGCAATGGTAGAATAACCACTACCCAGATCAATAGATCGGGAGAAAAGAACCTATTGAATGGCCCCCTAGGTCACCAGATCTTACACTACTGGATTATTTTATGGAGTCATTTAAAGTCTGTGGTTTATAAAACAAAAGTAGACTCACTTAAACAATTGAGACAAAGAATCATTCAAGAGTGTCGAGCTATTTGCAGAGAAACTTTTCAAAAAGCGCTAAGAGAATTTTAAAACAGGCCCTATTTTTGTTTAGCAAACAACGGAAATCATTTTCAATATCTATTATAGCATTTAAAAAATATTAATCACTTAAGGAATGTTCTATTTTAGTTTAAATTAGAGTTCATTTAGTACAGCAAACAACAAAATTTAAAGTCTTTTTTGTCGACTATTTGAAAAACGACTTTTCCAAATAAGCTTTTGCATAACATGTGTGAAAAGCGCTTGTTATGAGCTTTTCAACGATGTATCACAAGTAGAATAGTGTCATTTAAGATATTTAAGTTGGGGTGGCTGTGGCTTAAAGGGTGGGTGAAGGTGCGTCACTTACCATGTCATTTTGATTTCCCCTAGCAACCACCAAAACAGTTTTAAATGATTCTCAATAACTTTTTCAATTCTAAAGATATTGCCGATTGCAACTTTTAAACTTGGCACACTGTATATATAAGTACCTGAAATAATTTGAAATGTTTTCCATCAACTACTCTTGCTGTTTCGGAAACATTATCATTATTATCATCATCTTCATCTTGTTGTTGTTTGGGAGAAAGACCTTGTCCAGTATGTAATACCTAATGGTGTCTTATTTAGGTTTATAAATATAGTTGATACTTTTGAAAAAAAAATTTCAAATTTTCTCTTTACATAAACTGAACAAGAAGTATCTCTTAATTTTTGAGTGTAAAGATTAAGATTATTTTGAAGAAACTGTTTGAATTGTTGTTGTTGTTCAAATAAATGTGATGTAGAAAGATAATATTGCAAAATTTTTGTAGTAGACTTAGAAACAAGAAAGCATTTGTAAAAAATTGTTTAAAGATAAATTTATAATATTGTGATAATTAGCTGTACCATCCACATTTATACTTAATAAAAAATAAAACAAATTATACAGCAGTGAAGCAAATACTAATAAAAATTATGAAATATTTTAATTTTAGAAAAAAAAAATAAGAATTAATCAGTAAGCATTTTTTTAAAGTAAATAATGTGATAATAAATAACAAAAAAAAAAAACAAAAAAATTAGTTTTTGTCAGTAGACAATTTAAAATATATAAAACAATGTGCTTCGTTAGTGTAACCGGTTTTTTTACGACCTAAGTATTGACGGACGACTCCTTCGGGTAATGATAATATTAACTGAATTTGAGCTGAAGTAAGTTCCTCAGCTATTCTTTTTGGCAAAAATAGTTGTCCAACATTTTCTATCGTGCAAAGAATGCTATATCCGTACTTAGCGTTAATTTTTTCCAAATTGCTGATTTTATAAACTTTGTTAATGGTTAAATCACTCGGTGTAATTTTGTTTAATGCAAAATTACAAGAAGAAGTACTATTTATATTTTAAAAAGTAAATCTAAACTCGCTTTATTCTCAATTGATGATGCATCATCATTTAAAGACGTTGAAGGTGTTGCAGCTTCGTTACTGGAAGACTTTTTTTGCTGATAAAAATTACAAAATAAAATTTAAAAAAAAAACAAAATTTTTAAAAAAATGGTACTTACAAATTATAAATGATTTTTGAAAAAGAAAACTTTTTTTGAAAACAAACTAAAAAACTACTAGGTAAATCAAATCACTTTTTGATGTGAACGTTACCACGACTGTTTGTACAACTAAAATTTTCTAAAAAATAAAAATTGATTTTATACATTTTTTATGTGTAAAATAGTGGTACAAAAACAGGATGTTGGTGTTTTTATTAAATATGTAGAAAGTGATGTAATTCGTGGTTTTGAAGTAAACGGTACGGTATCAGTATTCAATTAGTTTGTATCAAAAGCTCAACAGAAAGAGTTGAGACGTGTTAAGTACATATCATTTAAATTTAAAAGTTCATATTTTTTAAAAAATGTATAGGTTTAATGTAAGTGAAAACCTGGAGGGAAATCCTAAATTAAAAATTAATATAAACCAAGAATGGACTGCTAATGACGGTAAAAATAATAGTGTAATTAATTATTAAAAATTATTAATATATTAATTTTGTTTTAGAATTAATTACCAATTTAATTCGAGAAACACTACTATCAAAATTGTTAAAAAAAAACCATGATTTTAATGAGAGAAAACAACAACGACGACGCGGAAACTCCATGTTTCCCAACAGACTTCACAATAAAATCATTTAATACCTACGACATCGGATATAAGGTAGAGAGGATGATTCTGCACAGTCCGATGTTGTAGTAGTATGGGTTATAAAAAAAAAACAAAAAAATTAGTAGTAGTTAGTAGTAGTAGTAGTAGTAAGTAGTATAATATATTATAGTATTAGCAAATGTAAAAAAATAGGAAAAATAAAAAATAAATGGATGAATTTTGATTTTATTATTTATTTTTAGATATAATCCTATATACATATCTGTTTAGTTATTTATTATAAACCAGTATCAAATGTAATAATTATTATAATAAAAAATTTAGTTTATGTAATTAGTTCACAAGATTTAACATTATTAAACGGTTATCCAAAAACTGTACAGCAAGATTATAAAGAGATTAACAAGAGATGTACAAGATTCTGTACAGCAGAATAAGATTATTAATTATTTAATCTGAAAAATGAATCAAGTCAAATATTTGTTAAAAAGACCATTTTCGCAACTTAGTTACGAAGAAAAACTTGCTATCAAACGGCTCGGGAGACCAGTGCTTAATTTAAATATAACGAAAGTTGTGCAATCGACAAATCGACAATTTACCCGCAGATTTCACTCAAATCTTAATAACAAACACGACTGGTTATGTGGATGTCCAAAAACTAGTGCCTTCTTTTGTTTCCCA
Source organism: Tribolium confusum (assembly GCA_029207805.1). Classification (NCBI taxonomy): domain Eukaryota; kingdom Metazoa; phylum Arthropoda; class Insecta; order Coleoptera; family Tenebrionidae; genus Tribolium; species Tribolium confusum. The sequence continues at coordinate 19,912,668 of JALGAY010000008.1, read as the reverse complement.
TGTTTACTATTCGGTGGTGAAATATCTTAGACCGAAACAGGTATGAAGGATTTAAATCATGTTAGTACTAGAGTTTCAAAACATGAAAAAAGTTCCAACCATTTAAAAAATTCACTAAATTTGGCATTACTAGGAACATCAAATATTGCTACTTTGGTCGATTCTGCATATAGGAGATCTATTGAAGAACACAATAAGAATGTTTCAAAAAATCTTTATATTTTAAATTTATTGATCAATTGCATCCGCTTCTGTGGAAATTTTGAGTTAGCATTACGAGGTGTTGACAAAACGGATGAATCTCTTAATCCTGGGGTATATCGTGGTTTTATAAACTTTTCTGCAAGTTTAGATAAAACTTTAAAAGAGCATTTAGAAAAGGCCACCGTTTTTAAAGGTACGTCAGCAACGATTCTAAACGATTTACTGCAATGTATGCTTGATGTATGCTACGACGAAATTAGATCAAAAATTAAAAAAGCTGATTATTTAGCTGTAATAGCGGATGAGACAACAGACGTCTCAGCTTTGTTGCAAATGGTTGTAATTTATAGATACATGGTTAACTGCAAACCCGTTGAAAGATTCTGGACTTTTTTGAACCCTTCTAAACATGACGCAGAATCTTTATCTGCTTGTATTAAAGAACTATTAGATGATCAGCTTCAAGTCAATTCGGCAAAATTAATCGCACAGACTTACGATGGGGCTTCTGTAATGAGCGGATTATCATATGGAGTTCAAAACAAAATCAGAAATTTCTATCCAAATGCTCACTATATTCACTGTTACGCTCATCAATTGAATTTAGTCCTGTCTAATGCCTGTTTGTCTAATCGTGATGTGAAGATATTTTTCTCAAGTTTAGGGAGATTCTGTTCATTTTTTTCTAATTCGTCTCAAAGAACAGCGATTTTGGATAAAGTTGTGAAAAAAAGATTACCAAGATCAGTTCCAACGAGGTGGAACTTCAATTCAAGAGCTGTTAACACAGTGTTTGAACATAGAGAGGCACTCGTAGAATGCATGAGTGTCATAGAAAACAGAGGAGATATTAAAAATCAATCGACGATCTTGCAAGCATCTGGATTAAAGAAAACTTTGCAGGATGATAAATTTATTTTTTGGTTAAAGTTTTTTCGTATAGTAATGATTCATGTAGACGTGCTATACAATCAACTACAAAAACGAGAAACAGATCCAGCTTTTGTACATTCTTGCATCGAAAATTTTGTTAAAAAGATAAATAAAATAAGAAACAACGTTGATGATACAAGATTGCTCAATGAGTTATCATCTAAAAGAATACGTTTGAATAATACCCTTCAAATCGGCCAACTTAAAGAGGTTTGTGACATTATTATTTGCCAAGCAAAAGAACGCTTTGAATTTGTGGGACATCTTGTAGCTGCAAATTTGCTTTTGCCACAAAATTTTTTGGATTACTCTGCGAAATTTCCTGAAGAGTATTTTAAAATGACGATTGACATATATCCATATTTTGATGTGAAAAAATTTCACACCGAATTAGAACTTTTATATTCTAGAACAGAGTTTAGAAACATGACTGGAGCTATTGCGTTGTATTTATTTTTAAAAGCAAACAATCTTAAAACCACCTTTAGTGAATGTATTAAACTTCTGAAAATTATTATTACCATTCCAATGACAACATCGAAAGCAGAAAGAAGCTTTTCTACTCTCAAACGTGTTAAAACATTTCTGCGTAATACAATGTCTGAAGGAAGACTTTCTGCTTTGGCAATGCTATGCTTAGAAAATAATTTTATCACAAATATTCCCGACTTTAAAAACAAAGTTATAGAAAAATTTGTTCACAATAAACACCGAAGAATGGAATTTATTTATCGGCGCTTGTAATATGGGCAGAGTCAATGTCATTATGTAAATTGAGTGTAATATTAAGGGTGTACATTTTGTAGTGATTATAAACAAACGTGATATAAAAACTTTACTCGTGTTAACTTTTGTTAAGTTAGTTGGTTAGTTCTCAACTTCACACACTCATCCACCTACTAAAGGTAAAATTTAAATTTATTTATTTTTTGTTATTGAGTGCACTTAGAATCGGCATATGTTTTAGGGGATGATAAAATTGTTTTTTAATAGGAAAGACCAAGGAACCTTGAGTAAAAAAAACAATTCGAGTGATAAAAAGTGCCTGCCGTCTAAAGTCGGTTCTGAGTGCACCACCTAACTAATAACTCACGAGACGCCACTGGTAAGTAGTATATAGTATTAGCAAATGTAAAAAAAATAGGAAAAATAAAAAATAAATGGATGAATTTTGATTTTATTATTTATTATTTGATATAATCCTATATACATATAAAAATTTACATAAAATAGTTAAAAACTATAATATAAAAAAAATACAAAAATAATAATTAAATTACAAATCAAAAATACAAAAATTACTTTTTTTAAAAATTGAGTTCATCTGAGGAAGCAGAAGGTGAAGTATCATATTCAGCGTATCGTACAAATTGACGATGAGCATTTCTACAACAATCTTTATAAGTCTGTACTTAGTATTAATTTTTTTCAAATTTATGATTTTATAAACTTTGTTGATGATTAAATCACTCGGTGTAATTTTGTTTAATGCAAAATTACAAGAAGAGGTATTATTTATATTTTCATAAAGTAAATCTAAATTCGCTTTATTCTCAATTGATGATGCATCATCATTTAAAGACGTTGAAGGTGTTGCAGCTTCGTTACTGGAAGACATTTTTTGCTGATAAAAATTACAAAATAGAATTTTTTAAAAAATCAAAATTTTTAAAAATGGTACTTACAATTTATAAATGATTTTTTAAAAAAGAAAACTTTTGAAAACAAAATAAAAACTACTAGGTAGGTCAAATCATTTTGATGTGAGCGTTACCACGACTGCTTGTACAACTAAAGTTTTCCAAAAAATGAAAATTGATTTTATACATTTTTTATGTGTAAAATGGTGGTACAAAACAGGATGTTGGCGTTTTTGATAAATATGTAGAAAGTGAGGTTTGGAGTAAGCGATTTCAGTATTCAATTAGTTTGTATTAAAAGCTCGACACAAACAGTCGAGTCGTATCAAGTACATAACGTGTTAAGTTCATATTTAAAAATAAACAAAATGTATAAGTACAATGTTAGTGAAAACCCCAAAAAAAATCTTGAAATTAAACTTACAAGAAGCTATGAATGGACTGCTAACGACGGTAAAAATGATAGTGTAATTAATTATAAAAAATTATTAATATATTAATTTTGTTTTCGAATATTAATCCGTGAAGCCCTACCAACAAATTTATTAATGAAAAAAACTATAACTTGAATAGGAGAAGACGGCACGGAAAACTCAGATTGTTTCCCATCAGACTTTACTATCAAGTCATTTAACACATACAACATCGGTTATAAGGTAACCAAGGATAATTCAGGAGAGTCCGACGTTGTGAAAGTATGGGCCTTCAAAAAATAACAAAAAAAATGTGGTATTAGTGGTTGTAGTAGTAAATAGTAAATAGTATTAGCAATGTAAAAAAATTAAAAAAATAAAAAAAAATAAAAAAAAATTAAAAATAAATAGATAAATTTTGGTTTTATTATTTATTTTTTGATATAATCCTATATACATATCTGTAATTTTAGTTATTTATTATAAACCAGTATCAAATGTAATAATTATTATAATAAAAAATTTAGTTTATGTAATTAGTTCACAAGATTTAACATTATTAAACGGTTATCCAAAAACTGTACAGCAAGAGTTTGGTTTAAATCAATCTATAAGTCTTGGATTTTCAATATATCTCGGTACAATGTATTTTTTCCTTAAAGATAACACTTATGTTTCGTTTACTAAGAATTGTAATAAAAATTTTAAAGAAGTAGGTATTATAAACGAAAAATTTATCGCGCTTTCAAGCGGAAAAAACTTCAAGGTGCGCTGCGTTTTATTAATGGGAAAATTTACTTTTTCAATAAAAAATCATTTTTCAAATATGATAAATTTTCTAATTTATTAGTACGAGCAGGAAATAAAAACCCATTGGTATTCGGAATAACATGCCCGAAACAAGCAATTATAGATCAATTAAGACATTTATTATCAAAATTGGTTTCGATTTATATGAACAGACAAAATTTACAAACGGAAGACAATAACAAAGAAGATAACCATAACTTGCGATAAATAATGAGATATATTCCATCTTGTGGTAAAGTCTTAGTGATTATTTATTAATTTTTATAAAACCAAATTTTATAGGAAGTAGGAAACCAAATTTTATAGGAAGTAGGAAACCTTTTTTTGATAAATTGTACTAAAATGATAAAAAAATGACTTTATAAAGCAGTTTAGACTCAGTCTATAATTTCAAAGCTAAAAAATTGTGTGTGAGTGTGTATGTGTATGTGTGTAAAAAAGAAAAATGGAAGATTTTGTTTCTTGCCCATTCAACACCTCTCATCGGGTGCTTGAAAAAAATTACATGCGCCACATTTTGAAAGCCCATCCAAAAGAATGGAAATTTCAACAGAAATCATGTTTGGGTTATTTTGAATCTAATTGTGAAGAAGAAAGTGAAACTAGGAAGTAAAAAACTTTTTTTTTTTGATAAATTGTACTAAAATAATAAAAATGATGCAATGAAGTTACATAATAAATCAGTTTATTTTGAGTGTTTTTTTTTTACTTTTTATACCTACCATACGTACAGTCTTACATACATTTGAAACAATGAAGTTCAATCCGCTATCGTTATATTGCATGTGTTTGGAAATGATTTGTGATAATCTAAACACCAATCAGTTATTACAAAAATTCAGTGAACCACAATTATTATTACCAAAAAAAATATCTATTGAAATTTTGGAAAACTTTCAATGAATGAAATGGATACTAATTTGGGAGCAAATCCACAACATAGAAGTTTTCAACAAATCTTGTAACCATACAAATATTAAATTGGAATCGCTTTTTTTCATGAGTAACATTGCATGTATTGAGTGTTTTTTTTTTACGTGCTCTGGGAAAATGATTGTATGCTCTTCTAGAGACCCGCCATGTGTGTGTTCGTTACAATTATTGGGTTACGGAAAATCATTCCTTAATAGTGTGTGAAATGTGTTTTATTGATTTAAAGTGTTTCTTTACGGACTACAGCCAACAATTTAAAAAATTTCAATTTTATGAACGGATTCATGCACATAATTTATCCGAAAATGTTAGATACGAAGCACAGCTGGTGCGGAATGTGTCTAAGAGCGCCGTTATTTTTTCCAAATACTTATAAAGATTGTTGTAGAAATGCTCATCGTTGATTTGTACGTTACGCTGAATTCAATTCAAAGATGAACTCAATTTTTAAAAAAGTAATTTTCTATTTTTTTTGTTTTTTTTATATCATAGTTTTTAACTATTTTATGTAAATTTAAAAAAAAATTTAGGTGGAAAAGTTAACCAATCCCGTATTAACATTGGATTAGTATAAACGTAAACATTATTTACAGCTTTATCTAACCGAATCAACAAAACCCATTGTTTATAAAAAATATAAAAATGAGTTTTTATAATGAGAAATTGTGAAATCAAATGCTGAATGACACAAAGATCTGGAAACGAAAATGTTACAACCGGTGTTGAAAGTGTTGTTGTCGTTTTTATCGAAGATTTCGTTATTCTGTCTATAATATCAGGATATTGTGTAGTGCTAGTAGTATGTAAGACCGTTGATGTCTTTGGAATACTCATGCTAGTAATGAAGAGTTTTTATTGGTTTATAATATTTTGTGTTGTTATTATTACGACCAGTTTTTTTTCTTTCATATAAATTTTGTATAGCATAAATGTCATCTATGTCTAATGACAATGGGCCAAATTCTTTTCTGTATATTAGCGCTAATAACATTCTTTAAAATTTTTAAATAGCGTCATTAAATTTCACCTATTCTTTACTCTTGATTAAGAATTTAGTGACTTCAATTAAGGATCACATTTAGTGGATATTTTAAAGAACGCCAATCGTTGTTTAAAATGTCTATTAACTTGACAGTTATAAAAATATCTGTTTTCTTTGAAAATGACGGTGAACAGTGTACGACTTATTGGAAAACATTGAATTACCTAATTTGATAAATCAGAGAAGTAGACAGAATACCGAGAAATCCAAGAATATATGTGACCGTGTTTCACCACGAATGCGAAAGTTCTCTAATCCCAGAGCCGTGTTTCACCACCACTCCGTGGTGCGGATTAACTTAAATCCTTAGTGTAGCGGCAAGGGTTAAGTTAGATTTTATTACCAATTAGATTTTGTACAAACTGACTGTTTATTTTTGATTCAACTTTTACCGATTTTTCTTTATTTTTTGAGGTTTTTGTCTCTATTGGCATAATTTGGCGATTTATTGCAAGTTTTTAATAAAATTATAAAAACGCCTAAATATAACAAAAACTATAACGAAAACCTACATAAAAATGATAGTGAAATAAGGAAATATTTTTAAAAAAATTTTTGGTATGCAGTTCTTAGACTCCTTAGATGTTGAAAAGTTTTTTAAAACGGAAATGTTTTATTTAATGCCTAGAAACAGCAGAATTGAGTCATTAATATTATATTTGCGCAATACTTATGTAAGCAGCCAAGCACTTTTTTTTCCTACAATATAGGCCTCAAAAAGTGAACAACTTCACAGGAGTACCAACTGTTGTGAAAGTTTTCATTCTAAATTTAAACAGTATTTTTACCACCTTTATCCAAATTTAATTGAATTTTCTTATGTGCTTTTTTATCAAATACAAATTGATGTGTACTCAAAGATTGTAAGCGCAAAAAAAGATAAAAATATTTTTAGAAAAGAAACTAGAAAACGACAAGAATTTTTAGAAGGCAAAAAAATGAGTATAATCAGGGCGTCATTTCCCGATTTTATTTTGCAAAAACTGTAAGTCATAATTATGTACCGCACTTATAATAATTTATTATTGATGTACCTACATATTTTTATATAAATATAAAAATATTTTCAAATTACTTTGTAAGAGCTGGGCCAGGGGTAGGATATAAATATACCCCTAAAATTAACGAAATCAGTATGTTGTGTATTTCTCGAAGGACCAAAATAACACACAGTTTCTAACAATAACAACGTTTATTCTTGTGTCTGTTACAGTTGTTCAGTTGCTCTTATTTTTCTCTCTCTACTACTTGTAGGGCCCTGTCGGGACCACTAACTCCCACCCTAGTATCAGTTAAAGTAGGGTGGAAATTCCTAACACAGTACATTCGTAAAATGGCTTTGGTTCGGGCTGAGCAAGTGCAGGGTGAGTTATTTTATTATATTTGTCTATTTTTTGCTAAATATTTATTTTAATGTAGAAATTGAAATGGCCCTAGCGTGGGCTAACATTGGGAAGGAGGTGGAAATACCCGCAGAATTCGAGGAAGAGATCTCTCGTATTGATGGTAAGTTCTTTATACTGAAACTTTATTATAATTAAATAATAATTGTGTACTTCCTACATGTTACTTCGTGTTTCTGATCACGGTAGCAGCTATCATGTACCACGACGAGGGTACAACAACACCCGGTTGTTGACGAGTATGTGGGGACGGAAATACCATTTATCAAAGTAATATGCGAGTCGTGCGCTGAAAACTGGAACGACTACCCGATCCATATGTCCCACACACATTAGCAGCCGGGTACATCTTTTATATGCACGCTGTGCCAAGCAGAGATAGGGCCCTACGTAACAGACCAAGTCTACGAAAGTCTCTACCGACCGCAACAATACCCCTGCGGGACATTCATTTTACCAAATTGGGGGTCGGTGCAGCGCCCGGTCATTTTTTATTTTTAGAAATTGAAATGATCCTAACGTGGGCTAACATAGGGGAGGGGGTGGAAATGCCGGCAGAATTCGAGGAAGAGATCCCTCGTATTGATGGTAAGTTCTTTATACTGAAACTTTATTATAATTAAATAATAATTGTGTACTTCCAGATCCTACATGTTACTTCGTGTTTCTAATCACGGTAGCAGGTGTCATGTACCACCCGGTTGTTGCCTAAGTTTTTAGCGTGTTTAATTATAGGTCATTATGTACATATTTATGTTTAATTTGTAAGTTTTATTTTAAAATTAGTTTAATAAATTTTTATTTAAAAAATGATTGATCTAATTCTTTAAATGTATCCATAAAATCAAATCAAAAATAATAAACTGCTTTATATTTTATGGTTTTAACCAACTATTGGCGTATTGCAAATTTCATTGTGAGCTCCAATTTAATTGATACAGGTGAGTGTATAGTAATTTTTTTAAACGCGCCCCTCTGAAATCAAACCCGTTGCTTGCTTTTAAGAGGTGTAAGAGTGGGGCAGGTAAGTATTTGGAGAATGCAGGTAAAATTCTGAAAGGGTCAAAACAGTGTTAGTGGTGAACCCTTTTCAAAAGTAGTCTGTATTGGAATCATCCAAAAATGTATGAACTTCCATCGTTTTTGAATGATCAAAATATTAAAAGTATTTTATACTTTTACCAATCGGAGTTCTTTAAAACACGTGATATGTTACAATGTGCTTTTAACAAAATTAATTTTAAAATTGTTTCGAAGAACGAGTGTTTGATCCATAAGAGTTATTAATCCATAAATTAATGTATGATAAGCTTGTTAATACAGATGAGCAAGAATACGATTCATTTATAGTTATGTATAATTAACTTACGTTTATTAAGACCCACTTTATTAGCTGATTAAGTAGTTTTATTATTTTCCCAAAAAAATTTATTTTTTAAAATTATTTACTAATGTTTTATTGTTACCAGATTCCAGCTATCTGGGTGACTTCCCCACTTCCTCCACTCGTCACTCCTCTGCTTTTACGGTATATTAAGTTATTACAATGTTTAAGGTGTGGTAGTGTTAATTTAACCACTATGAGACCAATAGCGTCATTCATTCTGTTCTTAAAATTTTTGTTTTTAGTAAACAGTACTAGTTTTAATGAGAATGATATTATGAAATATCAGCAACTATTTGGCTATTTAAACTCTTCAATTACTAATCAGTCATTAGTAGACGTAAGCGATGCAATATCAACTTTTGAAGACTATTATAACTTGGAGGGTAATAGAAGTATATCAAAAACGCTTACAGACTTTATTACAAGACCACATTGTGCTGCTTCTGACTCTCAAGAATTTAGAATTGTTAATAAATATAAAAAAAGTGAACTTACTTGGTTTTTTTCTGGAAGTACAATGACTACAAAAAGAATTGCTGAGAAGGCTTTTAAAACATGGCAAAAAGTTACAAACTTAGATTTTCAATATTCAATAGCTAAGCCGGATATTATTATTTCTTGGAGTGAATTCAAACATAAAAAATTACGAAGATGTAGCAATACCACACAAAAATGTGAGCAATCTTAGAAAAGAGGTTATTTTAGCTCATGCTTTTTACCCTAATAATGATGCATGCAGAGAAATACATTTAGATCGTAGCGAAAACTGGGATTAAAGTTTAAACAATTCGGATATTTCAAAAACAAGTCTATTATCAGTATTGATATATGAAATAGGTCATGCTTTTGGCTTAGAACATTCATCTGATCCGAATTCAATTATGTATACATTTTTTTCGGGAAATATACAAAATCTTTCCGAAGATGATATAGCTGGTATTCAATATTTATATGGATACCCAGCAAAATCAACACTGCAATCACCACCACCATCATCATCGCCATCACCACCACCATCATCGCCATCACTACCATCGTCACCGCCAGCACCACAACTACCAACCTCAACAAGTCCCACAAGAAAATCTCCAAATTCGAATAAGTTAACAGATAAAAAAAAATAGTTGATTTATGCCAAATAAAATCACCTGATAATATATTACTTACAAACAATAATCATTTGTATGTATTTTATAAAAAATTAGTAGGGATTATAAGATTAAATGAAGGTGGAGATACTCGACAATTTACAAAACCAATGAAAATTAAAGATTATTTACCTAATATAAAATTTTCGCATATATATCAAAGAACAACTGGGGAAATTGTAATAATTCATAATAATAATTTTACTATCTTAAATTTTCCTAGTTTTCAACCAATAAGCGATTGAACAAATATTCCTATATTTCTCATAAATATATTCTTTCATCAAAAACTAAAATTAATGCTATTTTTACTACATATACGAGTCTGCTAACATTTATTTTCTATAATAAATGATTTTATCGAAAAATAAATAAATGTAATTATAATGTAATAAATCAAGGATTAATAACTGTGCGATTTCCAGGAATACCGTTAGATGTGACATAAATGTTTAAAAAAATGTGACTATCATGATAAATTTATGTTTGAAAAAGTTTACTAACATTATGCTGTTTATAAAGAACAGTTACAGAATTATAGCAGAAATCCTGTAAGTTGGTGTAGTTGGTGCTTGCATCAATGTCTATTTCAAGTGAGTTTTATCCTAATTTTTAAAAAAGTTTCTAAGTAGATAAGCAATGCGGGTTCGGGACCAAAATCCCATGTATTTTCTTATGGAGGTTAAAGTTACGGTTTCAAGGTCGGTGTCGCTACGGGACCACAGTGTCGCTACGGGACCATAGTCGCTACGGGACCACAGCGGATGTTAGACCGGACACAGATAATAACACATAGATAAGAATGATGTCGCTACGGGACCAAAGATGTCGGATGGCCCTTGTGGCTTATGGTTTAAAGGGTGTATTATTATAAATGAAGGGATGCGGGGTGTATTATTATAAATTAAGGGATGTAGGGGTGTTGCAAATTATGAAAGGGTGTATTATTATAAATTAAGGGATGTAGGGGTGTTGCGAATTATAAAAGAGTGTATTATTACTAGTTAAGGGATGTAGGGGTGTATTATTATTAATTAAGGGATGTAGGGGTGTATTATTATTAATTAAGAGATGTAGGGGTGTATTATTACTAATTAAGGGATGTAGGGGTGTATTGTTATTAATTAAGGGATGTAATGGTGTTGCGAATTATTAAATGGGTGTATTAAATAAGAATAATAATAATAATAATTAAGTCGTATGGTCCTTGTGGCTCATGGCTTGCTGCTGAAGACATCTCTCGCGGCCATTTTGTTAAGAATAAAAGGTGCATTATTATTAATTAAGGGATGTAGGGGGGTTGCATAATATTTGTTGATGATAGTGTTACTGAGGGTGTAATATTTTTGGTGGTTTCGTGTGGTTGTCTTAAAAAGGTGTATCTATTACCTGTAATTAGAGTTAGGTAAAAAAACTTCATGAATAATAATTATTGATTTAAAAAACAATTTTATTTGATACAACGTGATAAGGATGATGACTACTACGAAACCGCAAAAGAGGATCTGGAACGGAAATGTCGCACACTTGTGTGTGTGTAGATAAGAGCTAAATATAAAAGCGATAAGTCTTGTTTATTATCAAAATAAATTTAGTAAGCTTTAAACTCTTTCAAGAAGAAGAAGGCAACGAGCAAAAATAAACAAAGTAAGTTAAAATTTTTGTATGATTTTTTGTTTTTCTTTTTAAACAAATATTTTTTGTTTTAATCAGTAAAATAGATCTTAATCAAATCAATTTGGCAGGAGCCGCTACTTCCATTAGTAAAAAGGCAGTTCATCTAGAAGATTTAATTCTTGGAGTACCATATCCAATCCTAAATGTGAAAGTGATTAAAGGGACCTTTGGAGAAAGCATTCTGTTAGAACTGGACGAAGAAAGCGTGTGGCTGCTCAAAAGAAGTGTTCTTGTGTAGAAGCAAAACTTAAAAAATTTTGTGCCTCAAAAATACAGTGTAACATATACTGGATCGAAAACTTTTGAAAATTCGAAGCTAAAACCATTGCAATTATTTGAGATCAAAGAAGCTTAAAAATTTTCCATAAAAAATGAGTATAAAATTAGAAGAAGTGGCTGAAGTAAGTACCCAAATTGTTAATAATGTTAGAGATGCTTTTCAAATTTTGCAAAAAAACTTTTGTCATCAGAATGTTTCTGTGTGGTTAAAACATATTAAATCAAATATTAGACTTTTTAAAAAAGCTATAAACAATGAAAATTAAGTGTTGGTGGTCAAAGAAAATTAATAACAAATTATAGTTATTTAAAACATATACAGATACTGCTTAAACGATTATGTGCAAATAGACAGATAACTATAGGTGAAGGCTTTAAACAAAAACGTAGTGATAGAGTTAAATGGAAAGATTTGCAGTCAGCTTTTAAAACTAGAGTTCGTACAGGTGTCATTTTTAATTTAACTCATATAGATATCTTACAATTTTCAAATGATGCTTTTTATTTATTTAAATTTCGTATCAACAATATTTTAAAAGAAATGCTAACTATTAAAGTTTATTCATGTTTTTGTGGTAAATTTATAAAAAGAAAAGGAAATAATGAAGAAATTATTGAAAAAAAATATTTTAATACAAAAACTGGTATAATAGATAAAGGTACAAATATTAAAAAATGGTATAAAGATTATATTTTAGATAAAATATTAGCAAAGTTAGAAGAATTTCAACTTAATGAGTCTGGTTGGGCTTTATATAAAATACTTTCATATAGGTAAGAAATTACCTTGCGATGCTTTCAACGAAGCTGTTTGAACAACCCCCACTCCTTTTACTTAATAGATGACTCATCTATATTATTACATGTATAAATCTAGGATGTAGGAAAAATAAAATATAAAAAAAAACAGTTTAATTTACAAAATATATATAACTACATCCTAGATTTATACATGTAATAATATAGATGAGTCATCTATTAAGTAAAAGGAGTGGGGGTCGTTCAAACAGCTTCGTTGAAAGCATCGCAAGGTAATTTCTTACCTATATGAAAATTATGGATGCTTAGTAATTGCTAAAGATTTCTCAATAAATTATGGGCGTTATCGTAAAAAGTTTGATAAATATATAAAAATATAGTTTTATTCTTTTATAATCAGTATTCAAAATGGATTCTATGGATCCGCATATTACAAAAGCACTTTATAAATTATCGCAAGATATTAGAAAAAAGTATAAAGCTCTTAAATTAGGTAGAGCAGAAGAAGATATTGCATTAAATAAGTTTTTTAAGCCTATTATAGAACCGTTAACTAAAATTAGTAATTCATCATCATCATCAAGCAATTTAACAAAAACTATATCAAAAAAATCTGCAAAGCATAAAAAAGTGAAAAAATCTTCAACACCATCACCATTACATCTAAAAGATGATAATGATGGTGATTTTTCTAGTAAAGAAATTGATAACGAAAACAATCTTAGTTTTCTAACGTTTATTTCATCATCATCACCGCAAAAAGATATTGAAGAAGGGAATGTGTTTGAAGATGCTATGTCCGATACTTCTGAAATTTCAGAGCCTGCAAAATTGGTTGAGGAATACACAAAAGGATACCTAAATAATTCGCATAAAGAAAAATACGATACAGAGTATGGTTTAAAATATAATCCTAAAAATAATCAATGGTTATTAGGTAATGCATCAATAAAATTTGATACAGATAGTGATGATTTTATTATTGATAGTACTGATACAAAAAGTTCTAGAGGTACTAAAGGAGTAACTAAAACTTTTAAAGGTACTAAAGGATTATATGAATTACTATTTAAAAAAGAACCTGACCCGCTTTCGTATACTAAAGATGATGAAAAAAATTATGATGAAATATTAAAATTAACAAATGTATATTAAAGAAATTTTGAGCCAACAGGTTATACAAAATACAGCAATTTATATAAATATCGAAATATAATAAGACCACTTGTTGTTAAAACTTCTAAAAAAGACGTAGTAAGTCATTTGCTGGAAGTGGAATCAAGAATAGTATGTTAAAATATAATTCTAACGCTATAGATTATAGATATTGGGATGATCCAAATGAACTTGTTGATAGGTTAAAATTACTCATGGCATCAACACAAACTGGTAATACCTCACTTACTAATGAAATGTTATCAATTAATGAAGAATTAATAGAAGCTGGTATTATTAAAGAAGCTAATTCCGGTATTACCTTTTAGTCTTAAAATGCCCCTCAACAAATTTGGTCAATCTATAGATAATTCTAATTATAACTCGATTTTACAAAAAGTGCAGTTTAGTTTTGGTGTTGGTTTAAAACATACTCAAACTGGAGATATTGATGTAGAAAATTTAAAAATATCAAACGTTAAAAAACCAACTTTAGATACCGATGCGACAAATGAAAAATATGTGGATATTTCTATAAAAGAATTATCAACTACTGTTTTAGAAACTATTACTAAAATATCAGAAAAATTAACTAAGTCTATAAACAATTGTTATAAAATTATAGAGCAAAATACAAAAAATATTGAACATTTAGAAAATCAAGTAAAGACTCTTACTATAAAAGTGGCTGAAGATATAAAATCACTTGATACTACTATTTTAAACAAAATTGATGAAACATCAACATCACTACAACTTTTAAGAAATAATCATTTTCAACAACTACAAGAACATGAAAAAAGTATTAAGAATTTGGTGCTTGAATTGAAAACGTTCAAAACAAAAACATTGCAAGATTTCCAGACACAAAAAAACCAAGAAAAAAATATTAATGAAGAAATTGTTTCAATCAAGAAACAAATTAAGAATAATGATCTAACTAACGTGGACTATATGAACAAAAGTATTTAGATCGCTTACGATTTACAGATAGAATTAGTAGATGTCAAGACATCTTAGAGAAAGTATTAAATTCTAAGCATAGAGATCAGGTTTACAAAGAAAGATTTCAAGATTATGAATAAGCGACATTCTAAAGAAAAAGTTCAGCTTGTTAATGAGCTTCATAAACCTATTCGTTGAAATTTTAAAAGACGTTCAACAATAATTAAAAGTTTAGATGATTTATGGCAAGCTGATTTAGCACAAATGGATTTACATTTATCGTCTAATAAGAATCATAAATTTATATTAGTTGTTATTGATTGTTTTTCAAAGTATGCTTGGGCTAGAGCACTAAAAACTAAAACTTCTCATGAAGTAACAGAAGCATTTAAATCAATTTTAGTAAAAGAAAAAAGACAACCTAAAAATTTGCAAACAGATCAAGGTAAAGAATTCTTTAATAATAAATTTGGTAACTTTTTTCCGTGTTTCCGCCCCCTTTCCACACCACTCATGTTTCACTTGGCGCGCAGTATTTCGATTATTATTTTTGTGGTAATTTTTTATTTCTGTCGCCCCCCTTTTCACACCACTCATGTTTCACTCGGCGTGCAGTATTTCGATTATCATTTTTGTGGTAATTTTTTATTTCTGTTTTTTATCACCGAAATTAATATAAAAATGAATTTTAAATTTAATTTAGTCATTTTAAAATATAAAAGTTTATTAAGTTAACGAAATTAGTACATTTTGCAAAATGGCTTTGGTTCGGGATGAGCAAGTGCAGGGCAAGTTATCTTATTATATTTGTTTTATTTTTTGCTAAATGTTTATTTTAATGTAGAAATTGAAATGGCCATAACGTGGGCTAATATGGGAGAGGCGGTGGAAATGGCTGCAGAATTCGAGGAAGACATCCCTCGTATTGATGGTAAGTTCTTTATACTGAAACTTTATTATAATTAAATAATAATTGTGTGCTTCCAGATCCTACATGTTACTTCGTGTTTCTGATTACGGTAGCAGGTATCATGTACCACGACGAGGGAGTGTTGGACCACCCGGTTGTTGACGAGTATGTGGGGACAGAAATACCATATTTCAAAATAATATGCGCGTCGTGCGCTGAAAACTGGAACGACTACCCCATCCATATGTCCCACACACATCAGCAGCCGGGTACATCTTTTATATGCACGCTGTGCCAAGCAGAGATAGGGCCCTACGTAACAGATCAAGTCTATGGAAGCCTCCACCGACCCCTTCAATATCCACGCGGAACATTCATTTTACCAGATTGGGGGTCGGTGGAGCGTCCAGTCATAGTAGAAGAGGTAGGGCTCTATGACGGCGGTATCATAGAAGATGTCATCCTTGCCCCCGAAGAAGGAGACAAAGTGTGGGATTGTAAGAAAAGATGTCTAGAGATGGACTATTTATCTTTGCTAATTTTTTATTTTTAGAAATTGAAATGGCCCTAGCGTGGACTAATATGGGGGGAGGGTATTGTTACCGGATGCCAGCTATCTGGGTGTCTCACCCACATCCTCCACTCGTCACTCCTCTACCTTTACGGTATATTAAGTTATTACAATGTTTAGGGAGCGTTAGTGTTAATTTAACCACTATGAGGCTAGCAGCGTCATTCATTCTGTTCTTGAAATTTTTGTTTTTAGTAAACAGTACTAGTTTTAATGAGAATGATATTATGAAATATCAGCAACTAATTGGCTATTTAAACTCTTCAATTACTAATCAGTCATTAGTAGACGTAAGCAATGCGATAAAAATTTTTAAAGATTTTTATATTTTAGAGGGTAACGGAAGAATAACAAAAACAATTACAGACTTTGTTACTAGACTTTATTGTGCTGCTTCTGATCCTCAAGAGTATAGAGTTTTTGACAAGTAAAAAAAAAACTTACTTGGTTTTGTTTTTAGAAGTACAATGACTACAACAAGACTTAAAATATAGAAAAAAGTTACCATTCTTAATTAAAACAAAACAAAAATTATGTGAGAAAATTAAACACCATTAAAATAATATTAACAACAAGGAAAATAAGGAAAGATTAGTGGCACCTTGTTACCTATAGGAAATAGACACCAACCAAATAAAAAAAAATTCTAAAAAGAACATACATGGCAACCCAACATACATATGTTGGTCATTTGCACCACAGAGAACCTAATAAAAGTGAGTCTGGTATGTAATTTTAGCCCCTAAAAAAGATTTTAATATAAAAATCGGACCTAGTCAGGCAAGCATAAAAGACAAATAAGTGGCACATTATTGACTTATAACCCGACAATTCATCCTACCACAACTAAATAATAAAAAACGACAAATAAAAAAATATTAATAACTTAAAATTGTTGAAAAACAAGTAAATAAAATAGAGGCCAAAACAAAAAAAGTTTTTACTCAATTTCCTGTCAGAGTGAACGATACTTGTTAAGGAAGTGGCAATGAGATATTTATGTGGTGTTACGATATGTGTATAATCATTCGGAAACGGATTTCCTTTCAAAACACATTATCAAACAAAAGATAGGCAAAAGCAACTAACAATCAACTAGACTTTAAACTAATCCATCTTCTGGTCCTTTAGATTCAGACAGCACCGATGCAGCCATCCATCATGTATCTCAAACCAATCAACTAAGACCACTATCAACAACAAAACTACCAAAAAACCAATAATAAATTTTACGATTTTTGTCGTACCAACTCACTATAAAAAAATAACCATTGTCTGTCTGTTTTTTACCAAAGAGAGATTAGTAAGCTTTAAGATTTAAAATACCAATTTAAAATTTTCAACGCTTAGCAATCTCATTCTGTTAAAAAAACTGATTATAAAAATTTTTAAAAATGGTATACAGCATTTCAAAATAATTGACATCTCGTGCGTCTGTCAAAATTTAAGTTGGCAATGCAGTATTCAGTAACCGATTTTAATAATATTATTTTTGGCGGCAAAAGAAGGTGTTATTATAAACTCTGTTTTCGTGCGTTTTTTTTCTTTTGTAATCCTTTTTTGTGGTTATCCATTTAATAATAGCGATAATCAGTTTTTATTATTATAATCTAATATTTTATGTTGTGTAATATTATTGTAATATGTTATAACCTCAATATTTTTTTTCGATACCAACAAATTAGTCTGGTTACTTTTTTAACATTGCTTTTACAAGACTGTATCTTTTACACCGTTGTGACTTACTTAATGAGATATATATATAATAATTCTAAAACGTTCTATAAAAAGAAAAACGTGATAAACAAAACAGGCTGTCAAGTTTTCTTACTAATGCTGAGTATTGTCGTTATCGCCTTTAACAATGTATAACTACTATGACAAATACAAAATCTTTGAAAAAAATTCAAAATAACAAAATTTATTAATCCTCTGAGAACGAGAACTGTTGAGAAATGCGGACATTAAAGTTTTCTTAACAACTTAAATGTTTTAAGAGTTTTACTAATGACTTACAGATACGTGGACCCCAAACAAACCCTGTACAAAAAGAAGCCAAATTAAAAACAATACCGACTGCTCTGACATAAAATCAACGTTCCAATAGACCAGTTTCTCGTTTTTCTTAAAAAAGTTCTTACATAAAGGTGATTTAGAAGACATTTAAAGCACAACATATGTATATATAAAAAATATTTTTCAAGTTAAAAAAGTAATTGATGAGATAGAAGATGGTATCTGGTTAATACCCATCATAATAATAATACATACTATATGTATGTTAAAAGAAAAGCACAGACAAGCTCTGATGTCAGCTGATCAAAAATACCAACTAATGTCAACTCATATTCTCACCAGATCGACTTTGTTATTTAAAAGAAAAATGTAAAACCTTTTTATCGTAAATTTTTAAGCAAAAAAAAATTTAAATTGCTACAAAGCTCCAATATATGTATATTGTCGGAAATTTTCATAGCAATTTACTTAAAAGTGCTTGACAATCGACTAACTTTATTACACCCATGTACTAGACAAACCACAAAAAAAAAAAAATTAAAAAATATTGAAATTTAATCTTTGGTTGTAAGGAAAGGATATTTAGTATGTGAAAACAAACATGAATTTGTTTCACTATAATTGTTTGTGATGTAAAAAAGTATAATTATAGCATTATTACATCCAAAAGCAATTAGAAAAAATAAACAATTTGATCAGATAACCTTAATTAACAAAAAAACGCAGCCCATCCTAAATCTGAAGGTGGTTAAAAGAGCCTTTGACAAAAGCATCCTCACCGAACTGGACAAAGTAAGCGTGTGGTTACCAAAAAAAAAAAATGGTCCTGTGTGAAAACAAAATCTAAAAAAAAATGTATCGCAAAAGTACTCCATAACATATACTGGTTTAAAAACTGCAAAAAATTCAAAGTTAAAACACATTTTTTTTGTTTTTAACCAGTAAAATGGACATTAATCAAATCAAGTTAGCAAGAGCCGCTACTTCTATTAGTAAAAAAGCGGTTCATCTAGAAGGTTTAACTTTTGGAGTACCGTATCTTATCCTAAATCTAAAAGTGATTAATGAAACTTTTAGAAAAAACATCCTCGCAGAACTGGACTATGTAAGCGTGTGGTTACCAAAAAAAAAGTGTTTCTGTGTAGAAACAAAATCTAAAAAATTTTGTGCCTCGAAAGTACAGTGTAACATATACTGGGTTAAAAACTTTCGAAAATTTGAAGTTAAAACCACTGCAATTATTTGACATCAAAGAAGCTTAGAAATTCACTACAAAAATGAGTAGAAAATTAGAAGAAGTAGCCGAAGTAAGTACTCAAATTTTTAATAAAATTAGAGAAGCTTATCAGATTTTGTAAAAAGACATGAATAAAAAAGCAGTTCATCTTCAAAAATTTGCCGTTTAGGCAACCTTATTTCATACTCAATCAGAAAGTGGTAAAGCTTTGACGAAAGCACCCTTGCAAAACTTAAAAAAATAAGATTGTAGTTGTAATAAGAAAAGTGTCTCTCTCTAGAAACACAATTTAAAAATGTTGTTCCACGCTTCGTTGTTATACGTTAACATATAGGATCAATAATACTCAATAATAAAAAAAATATATTTTTCAAATGTAATTTATAAAAGCAGAGCTTCATTCTGTATTTCCTCCTCTACCTTAAATTTTACTGTGATTCAGTTTTGTATAAATTTTAATTTAGTGTATAATACTTAATCCGAGTACTACCATGTCTTAGAGAAAATTTGTCGGATACTTCAAAAACAAGTTTTTTAGCAGTACTCATACGTAAAATAGATATTATTTGCGGCTTAATAAAAAACATCTTTTTCCACTCAACTTGTATTTACGAGAAAGCCTTTTTTTTTCTTATCATTATAAGAACACTGATTAATTCAGGGCTTAGTCAAAGATGTTTTGTAAGGCAGTGTAGAAACAACTAACGACATTTTAAACATGAGTTTTATTTTTACCTATTTTTGACCAACAGACTAGAAAGAATACTGTCCAAGTTAGAAGCAGAAAGGATTTGGACTATCTGATTAAAAACAATAATACGTTTCTTGCTTCTTCTAAAATTTTAATAAAATCTTTGGCCAATAAATAGGATTCTGTTGGCTTCAGTTGGTGGTGAATGCGTTTATGAAAATCTAAATATTTATCGGACCTGGTGTTCAAGTAAATGGTTATTTATTAGTATCATCATGGCACGTAATCAACCAAAATAATTATCCAAAAATTTAAGAAAGAAATGAAAATCTGAAGATATGGTTTTGAACAAAGTAAATATTAACGTATAGGTAAGCTTAAATATTGACAGTAGATCTTTTAACTTCCAAAATCAACACTTTAAAAGTTTGTGAAAAGACAAAAACTAAATAACCTGACAACTGAAAAAGTAGTTAAAAAACAATTAAAACAAAAAATAATTTTAAGAGAAGAAATAGAAAAAATCTGGTTGTTTATATTTTAGATTAATAAAAAAAAATGTTTGACGAATGGCATACACACTAACCATCAGAAATGGCAAAGTAAGTACATTCAAAAATAGAATTGCAGAGCGTAGTTGGCTTGATTCATTTTTCCGTCAGCATGCCAGTTTACTGTCTGTTCAAAAACAACAGGTAGGTAGCTCTTTCGCCTGAGCATTGGGGCATTACAGCCATACAATAAATATAGATGTCATGAAGTTGGCACTAAATAATCACATTTCCATCATTTTACTGCCTCTCCATAAACTGTCTCCACAAAAATTTCAGCCACTGGCTAAAACTTTCATGAGCAGCTTTAATGTTTATTACAGTAAAAAAACTGGCTTCAAACTAATCAACGTGCTATTACTCAGTTTGATTTAGCTGAAATTCTAAAGAAAGCATTTCTAAAATCGCAGACTGATAAAATTGCTGCAAAGAGTTTTAAAACTAGTGGTATTTTTTCATTCAACTTCTATATTTTTTCAGATGTCGATTTTATAACGGAAGAAATTGAGGCTAAAAAAAATTGTAACACAATTTTTTAAAGTTAGAAAAAACACAAAAAGTAGTTTCAGTTTATAAACTCAGCTAGAATGTTCTACGTGGGCAGACACAAATCAGCATTTATTACTTCCAGAAAATAAAAAACATTTTCAACTTTTCTTCATACGTGCACTTCAAGCCAAAACTCGATAAACAAAAATTAAATATTCACAAGTCTTCAATAACAACAATGACATCAACAAATTCTATGTATATTGTTACTTGAATTCCATGTATATTTGATATTGCACCCATTTCTCTCATAAAAAAGAAAGCATTGAATCGCGAGAGAAAGCCATGCAAATCTCTAGTTATGACTACATCACGCTATAAAAAAGACTTAGAACAATCACTATCTACTTCTAAAAGGTCATTCCCCAAAACAAAAATGTTTTTAATACCAAAACCGACAAGGCAAGTGTCTAAGAAAGAGAAGAAAGACAATAATGCTGATATAACTTTTATTTAAAATGTTTCTATGTAAGTTTGTTTCTTGTAAACAAAATTTATTTAATTACTCTTTAGCTGTTTGTGTCATTTTTGATAAAGGCCCATACTAACCTTTCTGTCGTCATATGTGAAATTGACAGGACTTCAGATTTTTTCTCAAATCACAGCAATTTTGTCTCCTGGAAACATGTTGCTTTTACAATTTATAAAAGAGTCTTCGGGCTACGTGCATGCCAATTTTTAGATTTTTATTCTAAAAAAATCAAATGTATTAATTAAAAAGAATATGGGGTCTCATATTCGGACCCTCTCTTCTAATATCAAAATTTTTTGCAAAAATGGATAATTTTACAGAAGATGAATCAAACTTGCGCCTATAAATAACTGATACCATCTAACACTGTGTATGCATATAGTATAAAGATATTTCTTTTATTACTAATGTAAAAAATAGTAGTGTTCTACTACTAGTAAAATTTACTAAATCATTTATAGCTTTGGAAATAAATTTTTGATTTGCCGACTACAGCTATTAAAGTTACTGTAGGATGCATAAGCACCTGACTCGGTTTTAAAGTATTAATAAATAATATCAATATATCTGGATGTAAAAACACTCTTTTTAATTAAAAATCTTTACCCATTCGTTTTGAAGCCGATATGGTAACTAGAAAAATTTAAGTCTCGTTTACAACCGTCTTAAAAGTTGTTCATTATTACTTAGATATGAAAAATAGCAGACGGTGTAGGCAACGAAAATTCTGCTTGTAAGCGGTTTAAGAAATGTCCGTTATTAAACGCAATAAAGTGTATCAATTGTGATAGTTGCTTTCACGAGAGTTGTGCAAAGTTGTAAGCGAATGAGAAAAAACTTGAACAATAGTGCATTTGTTTGTTGTGACATTTCAAACCCAAAGACGGAAGATAAGAACATCGACTGGGATAATTTAGACGATAACGGCAAAAAACCGTTTGACTCCCAAATATTTTAATACATTCTGCGACAAAAGGATGAAATTATTTCCGTGCTTCTAGAAAAAAAATCAACTCCTACAGGAACAAATCGACTTATTAAAATCAATCAGTAACAGCAAAGGCAAAGTTGCTGATAAGATAACATCAAAAAAACTGAACGATGCACCTGCAAAAACAGCTGATGTTAAAACTGTTAATAAACACCCGAAAAATAAAAAGTCAAAGATCACCATTAATAATGGAAAAAAGGATGAAAATCCTAAAGCCGCCAATATTGTAAATAAAGTCAACTTTCAAGCAAGAATGCAACAGTCACTGTCAGAGCAAGAGAACCGAAGAATAGAAAAAGTGCCACCTGAAACCTGGATCAAGATGACACACAAAAAAGGCCAGAAAAAACCAACCAACAGGAGACTTGGAATGTTACAAGTGGGCATGCGGTAAGTGAATGTTGCCACTAGATTTGCCGTGTTGCAAAGTGTTATTAGTAGGCTTTTTTGCCGGCATGAAATGACTGGTACTGTAAGGCAAAGACGTGGTGCAAGTCGTCCTCGACAAATAATGGTAAACCAAGACCAACTTCTTACTTCAAATGCTCGATTAGGCGTTAGACATAACCATGTTGCAGCAAGAGTTTGTAAATGCTGCAAGAGTTGTCATCTCTGTTATAGCTGTGCAAAATCGGTTGTTTAAGATAGGTTTAGTTTCTAGAAAACCTTTTAGAAAAGTTCTGTTAAGACCTCATCATATCTAGGCGAGAGAAGCATAGACTGCAAAAATACAAAATTAAAGAAATGAGTAAAACTTTGTTTTTTGGCAGATAATCCTTGTTTTGGTCACAACAGTAACTGCAAAAAAGTACGAGTTTGGTTACGCAACACACCGCGTCATCGAGGTTTTGTCCAGACGGTATATGCTTTTCGTAGAGATTCAATTATGGTTTGGGCTGGAGTAGCTTTAGGCTCTCGCACACGACTGTATGCCTGTGAGGAAAATATAAGGAAAAGAATATACCGAAACCGTATTATTTTAAACACAATCGTCTTTATATTTAATCATAAAAACCTACCACTGCAACTTTTAGATAATAATGCTCGCTCTCACAGAACTAGAACAGTGCTGCGTGCACTCCGAAGACAATGTATACCGTATATTACATTGCCAGCTCTTTCTCCTGATTTAAACGATATCGAACATGTGTGGAGTTTGTGCCAGAAAATGTTAGATCTCCGTCAACCTGCTCCTATGACAGTAGAGAATTTAAAGGTACTTTTACCACAATTGTAGAACGCTTTACCTCAAGAAGAGATTGATTATCTCATAAAACAAAATTGCGTAAACTTTGGAGGTCTGGGGCGAACACACACACCCATTCAATATTCAACTAATGCATAAATAGTTCACAATGTATGTACTAGTAACTTTTAGACTAACAAGAATAAAAAAGCAAAAATTTTGTTTGTTCCATATTTAGACAATTAAGTAAACCTTCAATGTAGATTATAATATTAGTTTTATACGATCTTTAAAAAGACAGTTGCAAATAATGTAGCATAGTAGCTACCCGCAACTGCTAAATATTAAAATGTTTATAACACAGAACATTAAATACAAGCACACTAAAAATTATAGATATACGTAAATAATAAATATCTACTATGGCCAAAAAAATTTACATTAGCAATACAACACACAACACATGTCTTAGGACAATAAAAATCAAAGGTTTTCTGTGGCCTTTCGTTGGAGGATTGCTCAAAGGCACAATCTCTATTGTGAGTTACCTCTCAACTCTGAATAGTATTCAGTCAGATTCGAACCTACATTTTAGCTGTAGTGGTTCAGGGTGTGCAGCCGCTAAGCTGCTACAGCCGCTAAGCTGCTGCCAACCTTACAGGGTGTTAAAATACCAATTAGCAAAAATTTTTAAGTAAAAGTGTCATTTTCAGACTATTTAATAACCTTTCTTAATAAAATTAGTTTAGCAAAACATAATTTATTTTATGAGTGGTGTTACCATTTCTTTATAATTTTTTTCCGGAAATCTTTGGAAGTATGAGTGACAAACATGGCGAGCGATTTCATCAAGATCTGAAAGTATTTGCAAAGAATATCAAGGTTTTTGTGTTCAGAACATGCTAGGCTATTGAATAACTTAAATAATTTTATTTTTTAAATAATTTCAGAAAAAGTATACCCCAGAAAAAATGACATTTTGCGAACAACAAAACTATTGAAAGTTAACATTTTTTTTGGCTATAACTTTTAAACCGCGTTTCATAAACCAAAAACTCTTACAGCAAGTTAAAAACCATGAAATTCTGCGCCCAATACCTATCTCACACTTAAAATTGGTCTAAAAGTATAGTCGTCATCGTCAGTCAAATAATGACATTTCATGTAAAAAAGTGAAAAATAAAACGTTTTTTCTGAGAAATGTGACGTGCTAGAGAAAAACAAAAAAATATGTATTAGCTACCCTTAGTAGCTTATGCAAAAAATAAATATATTTCATTCGAAGGAAAAAACTAAAGTTTAATTTTGTAGACTAATGTAATTAGAGCTACGTAAAAACTTTACGAAGAATAATTGATTTAAAAACGTAATTAGTATTACTTTATTTTTTCTATTTATTTATTAACAATTTTATACAATCATGATGACTAAGAAATCGCACAACAGATAAATACATGAAAATGTGATTAATAAATCATAAAGTTTTAGAACGGAAAGGTCAGACACTTGTGTAGATAACAGCTAAATATAAATAAATATAAATGTAATGAATCATCAAAATAAATTTATTAATCTTAAAAATATTTCAAGAAGAAAACAAAAAAATCATATAAAAATTTTAACTTACTTTGTTTTTTGCTCGTTGTCTTCTTGTTTACACCTCATTACTGCCTGTTGTAATTTCGCATTTATTAAATTACGCTTTTTGCCAAACTTTTGTACAACTATTTGACAGGTATTATAAGAAAAAAATATTATATCCTTTCCTATAACAAATAATTAACATGTTTGATAACAAACACTTGATAAAATCGAAATTTTTCAACCACAAATAGCCATTTTATCGAATGAACACGTTCTCTGTGTTATAATAAGTACAGAATCACAAAAACTTTGATTTTTCACTCTAGCTTTAATCACATATAAACTAATAAATAATATGTAAAATAACAATATGTATTAAAAATTTTAAAATCTAACTGATTTATTTATGACTAATGTCATTTTTAGAAGTAGAGCTACACTTTTTATCAATAATATATTTTTATTGACGTTTGTTGATTCATTTAGTAGCTTTTTTAACAATATAAGTACACACAAAAAATTAGATCAACTGATTACGTTATTTAAGTAGATAAGACTGAATTTACTAATCACAAAATTATGTTTTATTGACAGTTTGCCAGCGGTTAAAGTAACAATTAAAATTAATTATGGCATACAATAAAAAAAATTTTAGTAACTCCATAAATAAAGAATTGATTAAAAGTATCTGCAATCCGAATAAAGTAACTATATTAATTAGAAATAACAGTAAAAACTTACCAACAAAATGTAACCAGCTTTACGAGATAAAAGTGCCTTCCGTTTTTCCAACTTCAGATTTACACAATGCGGAAATAAAAACTTGAAAAAATTAAAGTTTATGTAAGTACTTCTCACTACCGAATTATTGATAAATATTTTAAATTAATATTTTCGTATTTTATTTTAAAATGACTAACAACCCGTCTCTGAAACACGACTGACTCTACTAGTGCTTCTAAATGGAATGGCAAACAGGAAATTGAATAACTGATATTTGAACGTTGCGTCGAGGTCGTTGAGCGTAGCGATGCGATAAGAAAAGACTCTCCTACCACCACAAACTTCAGAAACTAAACTACAGTGTGGTGCTAAAGTAAGGAACAAAATTCATAATTTTTTTATTAAATGTTTTTGAGCAAAACACTCGGACAGGCCAATTTTATTTTTTAATTTGCCACTTTATGACATAAAACTTTGACTTATGACGTCATGTATTATTGCGCAATGACGTCATCATTAATTTTTTTAAATGACAACCCCATTTTTTTTTGGTGTTTTTTGTAGGAGGTGCAACTACTTAAGTGATGGTGTAAAAAAATTGGTACCTTAAATAACAATTTTTTTGAGAAAATAACCCATTTATGTTGGCTACCTAAATTTACAAAAACTAATTTTTATACTCAAATATGACACGCAATTACTGTTTACACTTTTATTTACAAAAATTGTCAAAATGACAGTAAAAATTAAGATTCAGTGCTGAGACTTTTAATTTTCAGAAGCAACGACTTTATTTCGAGATTGAATTATTATCTGAAAATTAAAAGTCTCAGCACAGAATCCTAATTTTTACTGTCATTTTGACAATTTTTGTAAATAAAAGTGTAAACAGTAATTGCGTGTCAAATTTGAGTGTTAAAAATTAGTTTTTGTAAATTTAGGTAGCCAACATAAATGGGTTATTTTCTCAAAAAAATTGTTATCTAAGGTACCAATTTTTTTACACCATCATTTAAGCAGTTGCACCTCCTACAAATAACACCAAAAAAAATGGGGTTGTCATTTAAAAAAACTAATGATGACGTCATTGCGCAATAATACATGACGTCATAAGTCAAATTTTTATGTCATAAAGTAATAAATTAAAAAATAAAATTGACCTGTCCAAGTGTTTTGCTCAAAAACATTCAAAAAAAGAATTATGAATTTTGTTCCTTACTTTAGCACCACACTGTATAGTGCTCATCTACGGTGTAAGATATTGGATCGTAATAAACTAATTAGTATTTAATTTCAAATGTAGAGGCCGGTTTATTTTCGATGGTTTTAGCTGATTTTTCATATATCCGATCATCACACAAGGAAACAAGAAACAATACGATTACGTGCTACTTTTTTGAGAAAAATTTAATCAGTTTTGTCTTTAAGTTATTACCTTTTGTTTATGAGATACAGGGCGTTTTTATTTTCTGTCGATTTCTTTAAAATTCAGTAATGTTTTTATTTTTTAATCAATTTAAAAAATTAAAATTTATGCTATTACAGATTTTTATGTAAAATCGAACAATGTACTCATTTTTTTTATATCTTTCAGTTTTTGAGATATAAACCAAAGTTACTTTTTTAAAAAATAGAAATAATAGTTGGTTGTAATCCTAAAAAATTGCTATTTTTTCCTGTTGTCAAAAATATATAATTTGATTTGTTTTTTTTTTTTTATCCAGAATTCAATATTTAAGTGTTTCCAATAAAATTTTTACTTCTACTAGACACAACACTTTTATTATTTTTTGCTAATTAATAACAAGCTTATATTATTAAATAAATCTACTGATGCAATTAGTTTAATTAGATTAATTGATCTAAAAAATCTACAAAAAACAACTTTATGTTACTTCATAAATAAAAAAATTCCGGCCAAATTATTGCTGTTTTACACGCAGTGAGAGCTATGTATCTCTCATCTTAAAGCCGTTAAAGACCTTTAAGGGTCTTCTAAAGCGGTGTTTTTTTGCGGATAGTTCTCTTATAGTTAATTGTGTTACCTATAATTATACATCAAATAAAAGCTTTTTTAATTGTCAGCAGGTGCCATAAAGTTTTTTTAAAAGAATTGTTTATATCAAAAAACATAATTTTTATACTTTTTTTTATTTTTCTCTAATTAAAACTTAAACAAAAAATCTATTTTTTTATTATGTTATGTACATTGCATTTTTAAAGACAGGTTGTCAAATTACATAAAATAGTATATTGTTCTTTTGTTATAATAAATTTTCGTTAAATGACTTTTTTTTAGACAAATGGACTGTACCTTCAGGACTTACCTATGTTAGTTCATAAACAATTATACAATTAATTCTATAAGTTATAAAAAATTATTTCAAAATAGTATTTGATTGATAAATATCAAAAGTGCACTCAATTGTAATAAAAACAATATCTAATATTTATAAATAAATAAACAAATTTATATAAATAAATAAAATATAAACAATTATTAAATCCATTTTTTTGCTAAAGGTCATGGTTGCTAAAGAACGTCATTTTTCGTCTAAAGCCGAAAAATATTTTTCGACGGCAAAAATGGAAATGCTAATGGTTGGTTAATTATTTACTAAATGTTTGTTGAAAATATATTTAACAATAAATTAACTACTTGCTATCAATATTAAACGTACAATTGGTGCAATTTTGGAATATAATGAGGTGAGTTAAACTGTTCACTCCTATGGCAGAATTATTAATATTTTCTGTCCCTGTAATGTTTCTGTCACATGCCGCCTGTAATAAACTTCACTGCCACAACTTATTAAAGTCTGTTTGTGTTTCTGTTTAATATAGTTACTTGTTCTCTCTCTTGTTCTATTTCTTCAAAATCGAGAATTTTACGAGCAGTGTCTAGTTTATTCTTTAAAGAATCATCCACGCATCCCTCGGCAACATTAGATAACCGTCACCTTCCATGACGTTTCAAAGAAGTTAAATTTGCTTTAGCATCTACCAGCAATGTAGCAAAGGTCCTTTAAAAACAGTGTCCTGTGAATTTTTTAGGACTGGGAAGATTTAAATATGTCGCAATTTCTTGTGGTATAGAACCAAATTTATGTATGCCAGCAACCTGCTTGACACATTTTTCGTTTTGATATAGTAAAAAAAAATGCCTATCACTTATATCTCTTGAACAAAAACATGCATATTTTCTATATTATTCTAAGTATTTTCCTGTTACAGTAAATGATCGGGATTTATTATATTGGTTTTGTTACTTAAAATTTTTATCAATTACGCAAAGTCTAAATTTTCTGTGTCGTTCACTGTCATGTGAGCCAATTCCTTACGCCGACATGCACCCGCAATTCCAAAAATGGTTGCAACCTGTTATAAAATAATCACTCTTAATTGAAATTTGGAAATTAATTATTTTCCAGTGACATACCCTACACAGTAAATACTTGGCATCTGGGGCATCATTAAGAAACTTGTGAAAATCTTGCCAAGATAGAACCCTGGATTTCTTAGGTAAATAGTCGTTATGTTTACTTTTAGAAATGCGTGCAGTTTTATATATTTTGATCTATCCACGTTATGTTTTAAATTCAACATAGCTCTTACCATAGAATAAGGAGACCATACAGTAGAAGACTTCATTTGTTAAGATAAATTTGAGAAATATGCTAGTAAAACATTTTTGGAGAGAATTTGAATATTTTTTCCCTGACGGTAAGTTTCAAACCTTTGATATGCCCTCTCATAAATTTCTTTAGATTTTTGCGGGAGCAACTCTATGGAAGCTTGGTTTGCCGTCTCTCGTACCTCAGGAGGAATACACATTAACTCATCTTCACCCGAATGGTTTATTTATTTTTTCGTTGTTGACTGAATGTCACATTGACAACGAAATAAAAATTTCATGGCCATTTGATTAATAGTGTAAGTATTTTTTATTCAGTTTTCTCAACAGAATTCTTTACGTAATTTCGTAAAAGTTTTGTAGTCGAATAAAAAATTATGTATGATATATGCCAGAAAAATTTTGTTTTTCGTCTTTATAACATAAATAACAATTTTGTTAATTAACATGTACTGTTAATTATACATCTTTATGTTATCTATCACTTATCTTATAACATTAGTAAAATTAGTCAATAAAACAGCAAAACCAGACCGCAGTTATGGTTTGGTTAAAGACAACTTTTCGGATATAAATTAATCTACATTTAAAAAAAAAAAATTTTTAACAAATTTAAAAAAGAATATTAAAGAAATCAAAAAAACAACAAAATGTCAGTTTTTTAAACAAGATGATTAAGAGAAAGCTACGTCTAACAGCATTCAGTTTTGATCTTATAAGTTTATTTAAAAAATGACAACAAAAATTTTTAGAATATTTATTATATTGTAGTAAATGTTTTTGGGAATGTTGCCACTAAGCATAGTTATAAAAATAAAAACATTGTTGCTACACGCTTTAAAAAAAAACACTAAATAAAAGTAAAAAATCGAGACTAATTATTGTTTCCACAAATATCCTTTTCTGAAAGCTTTTCCTGACAAAATTTTAGAGAATAATTCTGCATTAAAGTTACTGACATAGGGACAATGTTATTTTACCTATAGCAGTGCCATTTTTTCACCAGCATGACGAAAATGTAATTTTGCAACAACACAATATTAATATTATTTAGCTATCTATTTACTAGATTTCTAATTTAATTTTTTAAAATTAATAATATTTTTAATTTTGATTTATTTGAATAATTAGCGATTTGTTTTATTTCGAAAAGTTTAACGAAATTTTTTATTACTATTTTGTTTTGTAAAAGTTTTCCAACTCGTAAATTTCAATTTTTTTATTATTATTATTGTAATATTTTTTTTTGTTTTGTTTATGAATTTCGACTGGACAGGGCAGAGTCACCGCACCCACCCACTCCCATAAGAAGAAGAAACGTCAATAAAAAATTACCACAAAAATGATAATCGAAATACTGCACGCCGAGTGAAACATGAGTGGTGTGGAAAGGGGGCGACAGAAATAAAAAATTACCACAAAAATGATAATCGAAATACTGCGCGCCAAGTGAAACATGAGTGGTGTGGAAAGGGGGCGGAAACACCACCCCCCTTTGATATCAAGACTTATCGCTTTTTGTACCTATATTTAGCTCTTATCTACACACAAATGTGCAACATTTCCGTTCCATATTCTCTTTTGCGGTTTCTTAGTCATCATCATTACTCATCATGTTGTTGTATCAAATTATTTAATAAAATAATAAGAAAAAAAAATAATTATTACATTTTTTAAAAAAAAATATTAAAACTACTTAGGTCCGGTTTCTGGAAACGAATTTAACTGGCCCGTTAGTTTAACCGTGGTTTAAAGCAAGAAATGGGTTTCTGAAAACTCGGTTTAAATTTAACTCTGCAAATTTGCACAGTTAAACTAACGCGCCACTTGGGCGAGTTAAATTAAACTGTCAACAATAAAATCTGAGAAGTGTGGTTATGTCTTTGTATTTTCCGTGCTTTCTTGGCTATGGAGGCTATCTTTTGAAGTCTTATCTTTTTGTTAATGGGGGGGCCGCTTTAGGCCTTCGCCCTCGTGAATTGGAGTCCCATCTTAAAGCCTTGGTTTTTTGACTATAGAGGCCCCATTTAGGGCTTTGGCTCTTTCGCAATAGCTCATCGCGGCATCGCACGGACGTAGCTGCATCCCTCACTTAAAATATGCTCAAATTGCAATCGGTAATAATGAGCAACCACTTGTACCATACCAAATGAACAAGAAGGCAAAGCTCTAAAAGAGAGCCCCTATGGTCAAGAGGGCAAAAGTCTAAATCGGAGCCCTCATGCTGAAAGGGACGAAGCCTTAAAAGCGAGTCTCTAATATCAATTGTTACAATAAACAGTTAATTTAATTGTAAACAATTAAAAATTTATTTGCAAAATATTAGTATTGCAATTAATACTTTAATCAATTAATCTGTAAAGTAAAAAATTAACTGATTATTGCTCAACACAGACCAAGGGTTATTCGGGACATTCGGGTGTTTAGAGAACGAGCGAATTCTTTTAAAAAATACTCAGATCCCGAATTTCGTGTTCGATAATTTTTTTTTAGTCAACGTAGCGGCATCGGTTTCTTTGTTCTCAATGATACTAATGATAGATTTATATCTTGTGGTCAACACAAAATGTGTTACACGTTCTATTTTTTATCACTTTGTTGAGACATTTTAAGTCCTGTCACTACGATAAATACAAATTTTGACACATCGGAGGTGGCGCCATCTTATAGTATTTTAGTAAAGTCACTATATCTCTTCCACAGCCTCCTAAATTATTGTATAAGAGTGGTGATATCCGGCCTATCACATTTGTAGTTCCAGGCCTTTTTTTTGTTTCTTAGAGGGAGCTACAGTACTCCTAACCTATAAATTGAATTGCGACAAATTAGTGTCAGTGTCACATGTGTCAAACTGTCGTGATTAAAAATTGGAACCACAATTTGAGTTGAGTTTGGGGTATCCCAACGTATACTAAGTATTGAAGTATTCAAAATACTATAAAGGTAGCAAAATGCGGCAAATTTCAAGTTTGATTTTGTCGCGTCGCTGACATGTAACGTTTCTAATGCTTGTTTTGCATTTTCGAAGAAAAACAGTCTTATGGCAAAATTTGTGTGGATATATCGGTTAAAACAAAAATCACAATAATGAAAGTACCGATACAGCTAAGGAAGATTTGTTTTCACGAGTAGATCACTGTTGCTATTTGTAAAGTTTTAACGCGACGGCGACGTGGTTGAAGCAGCTTGGTGACTGTCAGCGGGAATTTTACTCCGTTTTTTTTTTGTAAAAAGTTCTAGAAAGGGACGTTATAAACATTTAACAACATTGGCTGGCTTGCGACTTAACCCGTTACGAAGATCTTAGGCAAGGTGGAAAGGTAACAGCATGTTATGAGGATAATATTACATAATAATATTTCTGGATAGAGAAGAGACTAGAAGAACGTTTATACCTATGTAAAAACCAATAAATTGCATAGAAAAGTGTGTGTTTTTGGGGAAGAAACGCATAAAATGAAACGTAAGACACTAAGAACAAAATGGCCAAAGTCTAGAGACATCGTGCATCCTCATCCTCCTAGACTACAAACAGCTGATTTTTAATTTATGGCTAAATTGAACTAATACAGAAAGAAGGAACAACATTTAACATGAGAGAAAGCTGGAATATTTTTTGTAGTATCTATCTACTGGAAATAAAACAAAAGGTGAAGAAGTTAATTTAATTTAAGAAGTTTTCGTTATTTTGTATAAATTGGAAAGAAAATTTGAAGAACTTTATTGTCGCAAAAATCTAATTTTTCTTAATCAGCAGACTATAAATAAATAAGTATTACATTCATAAATTTAAATATTATATTTATTTCTAAAAGGGAATAATTCAGTAATCTGAAAATTTGTACATGATTATAATAAACTACTTTGTTCAAGTTCATGCAGTACTAAATTACACTACATATTTTTAAGTGTAGATACCTTAAATATGGTAGGCAAAGCTCCAGCAATTAATATCTTGCGCTTGTCAGTATACAAAAAATGTCTTTTGTAAAGTGTTTACTACAAACTAACGCATGCTCAGATAGACTTGAAACATCTAATTAAAAAAAACAATTTAATAAAAAAGTTTATTATATTCAAAACCGTACCAGTATGTGTTTCTAAAATATTTTTTCACTTTAAGTTTAATTCAAATGTTGCAGGAAAATTATGGTAAATAATATTGTCCTCAAGATGGCAATCAGTAACACAACACTTTCTTTTAAAAGGCATTTTAATAAACGTAATTAACACAAACAAGACAAAAAAACAACAACAATAAAAACAGCAAAGACAAACTGAAAAATACAACAACACGATACCAAAAGCACGAAATAATTCAATTTGAAATAATTTGAAGTTTTGAAGAAAATCAACAATAATTATTGCCTAGGATAATTATTAAAATAATTTAAATTTCCCGCAGAACGGCAAACGTTTCGTTAATCGGTGTGTAGATGTCGCTACAGTACTCCCGCTTGTCAGAAACAGTTTTTCTTTAAATGTGACTAGCCGGTTACGTTCAAACTTCCACTTCAAATCTAGGAAGCTGTGATCTCTTCAAAGTAACGCAATTCGGCCGCCATTTTGATTCCAAAATTAAGCGGTAAATTTGAAATGTTAAACTAATAATGTAATATTTTCAAAAAATTACATTCACAACCAAAACTTTTTGTATTCATCTGTGTGTAATTTGTAAAGTTTGAGGAAGCGGCAGGTAAAAATAAAGTTGTAAATTAAAGGAAAATTAGAAATGACAACGTTATTTATTTATTTTTTTCTTCCCTATCTGGGGTGTCAATGTTATTTCTAATAATACACGATTTCTTCCAGATATTTCATTTATTTAAAGGTGGTATCACCTTTCTTCAGTTCCACCTACAAATCTTACTTTCAATATCTAATCTGTAATAAAATTTTACTTATGACAAAATTTTCTACATATATAGAATTAATTAATTTATACATATTTAATATAAATTTAATTAAAAAATATAATTTAAACTAAAAATAATACTTAATTAAAAAATAATAAAAAAATTATGAAATATACAATTTAATACAAATTTATACGTAGTTATTTATTATGATTGGGAAAATTGTGATTATTAACTGCGGCTTTCATGGCCACGCTACGACTGTCCTGTTTGGTTGTAATCCTTTTTTGTTGTTCCCTAAGTGTAAAGTAAACTCTACTTTTAACAAAAATATAAATTAAATTTTTCAATAGACCATGACAATTGGGGATGGGTGGTATATTCTCCACTTCTGTTAAAATGTCCACTAGTTGATTCACGTTGATTTTGTTATTAAGAATTTGCTTTTCGTAAAATCTAAATTTTACTTCACACTCGTATAAAAAATTGAATAACTGCTGGCTTGCGTAACACAGATTTTGTTTTTCTTCTTTGTATTCTCTCAATTTTGTGAAATGCCCTACCGAGATGTTATCACCGTGTTTCAAAAGGAGAGAAGAATAGCACGTGTGGCAATTTTTAAAGTTCATTTTAACCTTTAATAACAAAGCTCCAATGAAGTTGTATAAAGCTTCTATGACATTTTCACTTAATTTACAATTCGCAAAATGTGCCATTAGTCCATAGTGAATTGTTTCATCTTCATCATTGAATTGCGTCCTTGGTTTTAGAGTTGTTATCGAGGCACAATAGTGAACCAAGTGATGGGCATCAGCAATTTTGTAATTTCCGTGGTGTATTTTCCCCTCAAATTGTGACAGACACACCATTCTGAGAGCAAATTTAAATTCTCTGGCATCAGGTACGGACCGTCTTCTACGAATAGAAGAAAATAAATTTTCTAACGCATCCTGAGTTAAACGCCCCAACATAAAATAATCAAATTTTTCGCGATTCAAATATATTTCTTGCAAATCCAGGTCCGTTTTTGTAGCTAAGAGGAGTCCTGTTTGAAAAGGTTTCCAAACCTTGTCACCTAGAGTGATATTTCTAATTATATTCATAAAAGAATAGAAGAATCGTAATGTATTTTCATATTCCTCTTCATTGGCATATGCAAAAGCTAGCCTTTGGCATCTACTACTCATTAATTTGAACCATTTATGCATAATAATAATAAACCATGTCGTCGTTTGATGTTTTGCTTCTATCTTATTACTACCCACATAATAAAGAATTGCTGCTGCAACGTCGTGGTTTAATAAAGCAACACTTAAGGCAGTGTTCATTTTTTCAAAATGGTTTGGATTAATCACATTTTCTTTCAGACG
This sequence comes from Tribolium confusum, assembly GCA_029207805.1. Taxonomy (NCBI): domain Eukaryota; kingdom Metazoa; phylum Arthropoda; class Insecta; order Coleoptera; family Tenebrionidae; genus Tribolium; species Tribolium confusum. Next base: position 19,876,599 of record JALGAY010000008.1, on the reverse strand, counting down.
GGGACATAACTTAATTACATCATTTTTGTCCATTTGCATAACTTTTTTAATCGGATCCAACGAAATTTCTTTTGACGGTAACTGAAATTCTTCACGAAGTTTTTCAGTCAGGAAAAACTTGTGTCCATTCGTCAACGCCCCGGCAACGTTCTTAAAAATATGTACCGGGTCAGGCATTATAAATAATTTTTCTTCAGAATTACAAGGGTGTAATGTAAAATTCTTAATTTCGCTGTGTTTACCAGCCACTACGTTTAGTAGTCTCCAAAACCCTCTATTTTGTGGACCGATATCAGAAATTACGACACGAATTGAAAGTCCAATTTCATGTGCTTTTGTGATTATTGTCATGATTTTTGATAATAAATCTTGAGAAGATATGGAATTTCCTGTGAATTCATAAGCCACTGTTTGTTTCCACCTACTGGTTACACCTGCCAACATGAATACTAATCCATGCGTGGCCAAATCATCACGTTTTCCTGCAGAGCCATTGATTGAGGCCCGACCCAAAGTTGTGGAGATTGAACTGTCATAGACAAGGCCTGGTTTATTTGCCATTTCATCAATAAGTAAGCAGGCATGCTTCTCATGGGGCTGGAATGATGCTACCTGAAAGTAAAAGAAATCTGAAGTGAGAACTTAGAAAAAATTTCGAACACCATAAATTAGTTTAAAAAACAAATTAATTTTTAAATGACTCAAGGTATGTTACCAACGGAGTTGTTCTACGTACTTTTAGTTTCATTAAATTAAACATATCTTCAAGAATACCTTCCTGAAATTTCAAGTTCTGAAGACGATGCTGTATTGTACGAATACTTGGATATGGGAGATTTTGTTTTCGCAATTCCGTATATCCTTTTTCACCACAGACTAAGTATAATTTTATGGCTTTTGTTACAGTTTCTTCGCTCCATTTCGTTCCTCGATGTGAACCTGTTTTTAGAAATTGTAACTGATCGGGGTTGAATACTTTTTCCAGTCGTTCCTCTTTCTGCTCATATTTTCGTTTATACATGCTACATTTTTTCCCAATTTTTTTTAGAGCGCGTTTTAACTCGTCAATGTAATTTAGAGATGGCTGATGAAGGTTGCTATTTGAAAGCAATTGTGATATTTCTGTCTCTATATCGTCATGAGATAAATCACCCTCATCTTCATCACCTTGTAACTCACTATTATCTAAAATTAAGATAATTGCACACATATTTAGATCTTATTTATATTCTAATAGAAATTTCTTACCATTATTCATATGTTCTGACAATGATTCATCTGTAAGACTAGATTCATTAATCTCTTTATACTTTCTCTTTTTTGTGTTAATTTCAGAGGAACATCCTGGCTTTTCTACATCATTATAAAGATAAATACTATTTTGAAAGGCACTCATTTTCAAATTAGGAACTGCATCATGACGTAATAATCTTCGATTGTCACTTCTGTTTCTTTCAAATTGTTGTTCTGAAAAGTGAACCTGCAATAATTCACTTTTGTCATAACTATACATAACGAATAATAATATACTTACTTCACAAATCATAGACATAGGTTTTAGATCAGATCTTCCAATACTTTTCACCCAATATGCTCTTCTATTAACGTCATTTTGACCTTAAAATAATGAAAACGTAATACGTAAACATTTAATATGAATACAATAAATTGTTAATGTTTACCTTGTGGCAATCTAAATAACCGAAAGCCTTTTTCGGATCTGTTTTTGCAGTACGGTACACAGCATCCAGGCATGTTTACTGTTTTGTAAGCCCTTCAAAGTTTATTCAACACCACAAACGACGACACACTGTATACAAAAAACCAGTACACATTTATACCAATCAAAGGTGGAATTAAATTATTCACGTGCAATCCTGAATATTTTCGAAACGCGATAAAAACCTAAACTTCCACTGGTAACAACATGCAATTGACAAGTCTGGAAACTGTCAGTCCGCCATTTTGATTCCAAATAGTGTTTTCTCTGTCTAACACATTGTCCTTACCAATTGCGCTACTTTGAAGAGATATAGTGACTTTAGTATTTTAGCAAACTGTTAGATAAAACAACAACCACGTTTTAACGGAGAGTTAGCTAACTGAGAGTTAAATTAATTGACGTATGTATCGAGAAACTCGACACTGTTTTAACTCTCCGTTAGTTTAAACTCCCGTCAGCTAACTGCCGGTTTAAATTTTCTTTCAGAAACCGGACCTTAATCAGCTAATGAAGTGGGTCTTAATAAACGTAAGTTAATTATACATAACTATAAATGAATTGTATTAGTTGGATTCATATTAATGATATAACATAAAATCGAAAAAACTTTTTTATGTTAGTTATAGAAAACCAAATTTCATCTATACAAAAACTGCGCTTAATGTCTATAAGGTGACCTTTGGCAAGCGGTTAAATATGTGGTAGGTATGAAATAAAAACATTATATTTGTAAATAACTAAAAAATTCTATTTTATTACAGATTGCACTTTTTTACCGAAAAAACACAGGGGTTTTAAATAAATAGATGTTATAAATAAAAAATCAAAAACAAAATTCAGCCAGATTTTTTTTCCTTCCAACACCCTTGTTTTACATCGTTGTTGTTATTGTTGTTTTTGAATGCTTTGAGCTTTAAACACTTACTAACTGAAACCATCTCTCAGATGAACCCAATTTTTAAAAAAGTAATGTTTGTATTTTGGTTTATAATTTAATTGTTATTTTTTGTATTTTTATACTGCGGTTGAATTAGTCTTTAGCTTTAAGTGTTTAATTACTAACTTCTGAATTTAATTTTTTACTCTAAATTTGTTTGTTGTTTTATTCTAATTTTTTTATTTGCAACTACTTTATCTTGCCTATAACGTTCTTTATTACGTTTAAATTTTTTTGGTGTTTTAAGACCACTCAATAAATGTTTTTTGAAAATGAAAAAGGAACTACTGATTTCTGGATCTTTGATGGCTGGTAAATTTGATGGCTGCTGCTATAAAATAACAATTGCTGTTAGAATTCAAAATGTATGAAAAAAATGATAGTATAAAATTATAAAAAATTTTTGCTAAAATTTACGATGAAATAGAATAGTCTTTGTTTTTATGAACCAGTTACTCCACGCTTCTATTTACTATACACATCACAATCGTATCTTATTGCAACTCGTACGACTTTTTGTTACAAGAGTGCATTAATTTCGAGTTAAATTTGGCTGCTTAATTTTATGTAATTTAACAACGCACTTGAGATTTCTTTCCCTTCCAACACCCTTGTTTTTCATCGTTGTTGTTGTTTTTGGATGCTTTAAGCTTTAAACACTTACTAACTGAAACCATCTCTCAGATGAACACAATTTTTTAAAAAGTAATTTTTGCATTTTGATTTATAATTTTAATTATTATTTTTATATGTTATATAGGATTATATCTAAAAAATAAATAATAAAATTAAAATTCGTCCATTTATTTTTTTATTACCCACTTTTTTACAATGTTAATACTGCTTTACTACTTACTACTACTACAATTTTTGTTTTTTTTGAAAACCCAAACTACTACAACGTCGGACTGCGCTGTATCATCCTTCTCTACATTATATCCAATGCTATAGGAATTAGATGACTTCACTGTAAAGTTAGGTGAAAAACGTGGGTTTTCCACTCCATCGTTGTCGTTTTCCATCTTCACAATCATGGTTTTTTCAACAAATCTGATGGAAGGGTTTCACGAATTAAATTAGTAATTAATTCTAAAACAAAATTAATATATTAATAATTTAAAATAATTAATTACACTATCATTTTTACCATCGTTAGCAGTCCATTCATAGTTTCTTTTAACCTTTAATTTTGAATTTTCTTCCTGGTTTTCGCTTATATTGTATTTATACATTTTTTTTTTTAAAAATGAATTTTTAAATATGCATGATATAAACTTAACACGAATCAACTGCAACTGTTTGTGTTGAGCTTAAAATACAAACCAATACAAACTAATGCATATTATTCATTATTCAAGTGTTTTTATTCCCTATGAAACCACAATTTATGATAAGAAAGAAGCAGACCATCAGAAATTTATTTACGATAAGTAAAAAACAAAAATAGTGATAAGAATTATTATAAATATATGACATATTAAATTAGATAACTAGCATACTGAAAAATTAAAGTCGTGCATAACAATGTCGTTCAATCCACCATCGTTATATCGTATGTGCTTAAATGCTGTGTGTAGTAATGTATTTACTAATAATAATAGTAATAATCAGTTAGTTCAAAGATTGCGGGAAGCCCCATTACCAAATAAAATTTGTATCGATATTTTGGAAAATTATCGATGGGTACAATGGGTTCCAATTCGGAGTTTTATCAATGAGTTGAATGGAACTTATAATCGAAATTGCAATCATTCATATGCTGAAGATTTGGAGTGGTTTTTTTCTGCGAATAGATACATTACTTGTGAAGATTGTCATTGGTATGTGCTCTCTGAAAATAACTGGAACTCCATTATAACAAACCGTCAATCGTGTGTTCGATACACTTATTGGGGTATGGAAGACCATTCGTTAATCGTATGTGATCTATGTTTAAATGAGTTACGAACCAATTTACCTAATTACGCGGCACAATTTAAAAAATTTGAATTTCATGAGCCGCTATTTACTGATAATATATCATACAGTATTAGAGAAGAAAACAGCTGGTGTGGAATATGTTTAAGAGCTCTATTATTTTATTTAAGTTCATATCGTTATTGCATTAGAGAAGTTCATAATCGACTTGTGCGTTACTCTGATTTCAACCCATTCTATTCTTCTTCTGATTCCTCAGATGATTGAAATTTGTAACAAAAGCCTTTCATATATTACCAAAATACAAGGTGAGTAATTTTATTGTATTGTTGCATTTATCATTCCTTTTTTATTTTTTAGAACTTCAATTGCTGGCTCAATGAACCATCGCTACCGCTTTGCAATTTTATTCTCATCATCATTGTATTTTATTTTTTTTTGGGTTTTCTTACCCATCATTTATAAAAAAAAAATATTAAAATAATAATAATAAAATAGTCCATATCAAGACTTATCGCTTTTTTGTACCTATATTTAGCTCTTATCTACACACACGTGTGAGGCATTTCCGTTCCATATTCTCTTTTGCGGGTTTCTTAGTCATCATTATCACGCATCCTGTTGTTGTTGTTGTTGTTTCAATCTCTTTTATTCAAAAATATGTGATATGACTCAAGAAGTGGGGAGACAAATTTTAAAGTTAATATGTAATTTTTAGTTAGTGTGATAGTGTATTAGTTACAGCGCAGTGGTAAACATCAGTTTAATGAACAAAGCTACACAACTTATACTATACGAAAAAACAATGGTGTGGTACCGATTTATCTATAATGCAGTAATAATTGTAAAAGAAATAATTTATCGTAATCAACTTGGTAATATGAGTTTTGATGGATGTGAAAATAGAAGAATATTTCGTCGAGTATTAGTGTGTAAAGAATGTTTTAAAAAAGAACAAGAAATAATAATAATTGGTGAACAAAGCTATAATGTAGTAAGTGCTAATTCTATAAGTCAAAATAGAAGTGATGTGAACGCTGATAGTGATGATTCAAGTGTAGAAAGTTATTGGCCTAATAGTAATTTTAAAATAGATATAATATGTGATTCTCAATCTGAACTTCATCAAATAATACAAATTTATGTAAGAGAGGAATGTAATACATGCAGAAAAGAGTGTTGGAGAGTTGAAGAAGTGGATCCAGCTGCTGCTCAATATAGATGTTTTAATTATGTATAGCAAGTAATAAAAAAAAATCTCTAAGACTCTTTTTTCACATAAGTTCAAAAAAACATTTATTAGTAATAATTTTTTACCCTTATAAAAAATATGTTCTTATATTATAATAATTAAGTAAAAAGATTTTATATATGTATGTATATCTTCTTATATTATAATAATAATAATTAAAAAGATTTTAATTCTAAAAAAATGTTTTTATTTTTATTTTATATTATTAAACAACCATCTTTGCTTTTTCCCCTCATAAAAGACTACCAGCTTTTAAATTTCCCGCCGCCACCTTAGGCAACACAACATACACCACACATGGCGTCATCAGTGGTGCATAAAAGAGGGTATGCAGCCGCCATCTTGTTTTTTCCCTCATAAAAGACTACCAGCTTTTAAATTTCCCACCGCCACCTTAGGCAACACAACATACACCACGCATTTCTAACCAATCAAAACGCTGGAAATCCACAAATGATCTTGAAACCGTATCTTGAACCTCCATAAGAAAATACATGGGATTTTGATCCCGTTCTCTCATAGCTATTCTACTAACGTCATCAATACAGTCGATCCATCAACTAATTTACGAATTAGTTCATTAACCTTAACTCTTTACCCTCCTGCATTAGTAAAAAGGATGCAACGACCTTTTCCATCTCTCCAACAAAATTTGATTGTTTCTAAATTAATTTAAATAGTAACCGTTTAAATAAATTTGCATTTAATAGTTAATTATTTAAATATTATTTTTATTTAAAATTTTATTATTAAAATTTTTCGGTTTTTTTTAATCGTTAATTTTGAATTTTCATAAGCTAATTTATTATTATTTAACATAAAAATTTCATTAGTTATTTTTTTTTAAGATTTCAATCTGTTGTGAAAACTTAACACTTTCTTCTTTGGATGACTTGTGTTACCACCATCGTAATCCGATTTTTATTTAATTAGGTTTTCACAAATTCTCTGTTTTGCCTGAATTAACAAACTTTATCAAATCGGTAATATTAAAATTGAACAGAATTCCACAACATTCCATCGCTAAAAGTCGCCTTCTTTGCTAATTTTCATGCAAGGTCACCCCTCGACCGAATGCTTCGTCCCTCAAAATTCTACCTGCCAGCCGTCAAACAAAAGAAAGCAAAAAAATCTCAGCTCACGCGTTTACCTATACAGGTATCCACGCATAAAACCACACGTCGAAAAACTTTTTTTAATCCGAGTCTTTTCGTATAAATTTTATCCCGTAATTCCTACAGCAACTCTATCAAAAACCGCAATTAATTAACCAATTAACTCATCTCACGCATTTCTTAATAATTAGAACCGCAACATGCTTAATCTCGCTCTCATTTCGTCAGATAAACTTCTCGCGACCTACCTCGCATTGCGGAGCCCTCTCGCATGTTGCGGACTAATTATTAAACCATTAATTGTGTTAATTCAGCTTCTTTTGTTCATATCTCATAAACGGGTTGTCGTAAAATTATGATTCAAACGCTGTTCAACTCCTTTTTCAGTTCCGCTCCTCCTACGCTTTATCTCATTCTCGCAATTCAATTATCTCGCAATCTTGATTCGCGCAGACAAACCATCTAAACCCCTCCATCTTTGCCGAATCTTTCAAAGGTCGCAAAAATTTCGGTTTTAACCACCGTCTCGGCTCTTCGGGAGTCAGTCGTGAATCGGCAGTCGATTGCAAGTTTATAAAGACAAAGCTTGTTTTCATCCGTGCTTTTTTCACTCTCTCACCTCGCTCTCTTTCTCTCTCTGCTTGTTCGCGCGCGCCACCTTGCGGAGTAACAGCGCGTTACTCACTCGCATCACAGCGCCATCTCTTTCTCAACTCATTCAACCCTTTTACTTCTTTTCACAGCTTCCTAGATTTGAAGTGGAAGTTTGGACGTAACCGGCTAGTCACATTTAAAGAAAAACTGTTTCTGACACGCGGGAGTACTGTAGCGACATTTACACACCGATTAACGAAACGTTTGCCGTTGCTGCGGGAAACTTAAATTGTTTTAATAATTATTCTAGGCAATAATTATTGTTGATTTTCTTCAAAACTTTAAATTATTTCAAATTGAATTATCTCGTGTTTTTGGTATCGATTTGTTGTATTTTTCAGTTTCTCTTTGCTGCTTTTTATTGTTGTTGTTTTTTTGGCTTGTTCGTGTTAATTACATTTATTAAAAGAAAGTGTTGTGTTACTGATTGCCATCCTGAGAACAATATTAGCTACCATAATTTTCCTGCAACATTTGAATTAAATTTAAAGTGGAAAAATATTTTAGAAACACATACTGATACGGTCTTTAATATAATAAACTTTTTTATTAAATTGTTTTTTTCCAATTAGATGTTTCAAGTCTATCTGAGCATGCACTAGTTTGTAGTAAACACTTTACAAAAGACAGTTTTTTGTATACTGACAAGTGCAAGATATTAATTACTGGAGCTTTGCCTACCTATTTGAGGTATCTACTCTTAAAATCATATAGTGTAATTGAACTTACTGCATGAACTTGAACAAAGTAGTTTATTATGGTCATATACAAATTTTCACATTACTGAATTATTTCCTCTTAGAAATAAATTTAATATTTAAATTTATGAATGTAATACTTATTTATTTGTAGTCTGTTGATCAAGAAAAATTAGACTTTTGCGACGATGAAGTTTTTCAAATTTCCTGTATTGGTACCCAAACAAAACTTTTAAACAAAGATATTCAAAATCTTTTTTATACAAATAAATGTTTAACACAAAAATTAAAACGTTTATGTGTGCAATATAATCGTATAAAACAAGACTTAACAGAGGAAAAAAAATCTAAGAATGATGCAGACTGGAAAGCCTTACAACAAATAAAAAGTGAGGCAACTGAAATGAACCCACAAGCAACGTTTATAATAGATAAAATTAGAAATTTCAAAAAAAAGCTTCCTAGATGGTCGGAGAATACGATTCGACATTGTATTGCTTGGAGATTCTGCTCTGCCAAAGGCTACGAATTTTCAAGAAATTTATTTATGAAATTACCATGCAAAAATACTTAGGAACAGAAAATATAAATTTAATAAAAGACCGCCTGTTATCGGAAATTAATATTTTAAATGCTCCAGAAAGAGTATGTTCCCTGATTCTCGATGATATGACTGTCAAGGAATCAGTTTCATATTCCAAAACAGAAGATCGGGTGTTTGGATTGGAAACAATTTCCCATTTATCAAGCACAATAGGAGACAAACCAATAGTCGCGAATCAATTGTTGTGTTACGTGGTTCATGGTATGTCTACAAAATACGTGATTCCAGCCAGTTACTATTTCCATAGACAACTAAATAGTAAAAATCTGCACAAAATAACTTTAGATGTTTTAAAACAGCTTGCCGAATGCGGCTTTAAAGTAATTAGGATAGTGGCAGACAACCACAAATACCATCTAGCCCTTTTCAAACATTTTGGTAATGGAAAATTACAGAATTTTGTTCCACATCCGTATAATCCGGGTCTTCAACTTTTTCTTAGTTTTGATTATTGTCACGCCATAAAAAATGCGAGGAACCTGTTTCTTGACCACGATATGGCTTCAAAAGATGGTGTAATTTCTGGACAATATTTAAAAGATCTTGCTGAAATTCAAAATCATTTAGTCATTAAACCTGTTAGGTACCTAACAAAAAAACACCTCTATCCTTCTAATTTGGAGAAAATGAAAGTAAATTTAGCTGTCCAATTATTTTCTCCAAAAGTAACGGCACCTCTAAAGTATCTTTTACATTATGGCGGTGCAGAATATGTACAATTTCAACAATGCTCTGCAACAATTAAATACATGGAAAACATGTACAAATATTTCCAAATTCATGATGTGAGCAACAAGACCCAACATGTTCATCAAAATGACCCCAATACTGCTCCATATACACGAATTCAAGATGAACGACTTTCCTGGCTGGACTCTCAATTTCCACAATACATTGCAGACATTCAGTCCTGTTCAACTAAAGCAGGTCTAACCGGACTAACGAAAGAAACTGCAGAAGCTTTGGTTTTTACCGCTAAAAGTACATCACTTTGTGTGCAGTACCTGATTAGAGACTTAAACTTCTATTATGTTTTAACAAGAAGCTTTAGTTCCGATGCAGTTGAGTCAGTTTTTGCGAATATTAGGCTTTGGGGAGGATCCAATGATTTGACCGATTGCAGAGCCGCTGAATATGCCCTCCGCCAAATTTTAAAAAGTGGATTTATTAAAAACGTTTCTACGAGCAACGTAAAAGAGCATATTCAGCATGACAGCACTGTAGATCTCATAAGTACTGACCAGGAGAACTTTGAGAATGAAATCACTGTCACATTAAGTGATAGCACTATTAATAAAATTGAACAAATCAAGAGCTTTGAAAGAAAATATGAAGGATTTCTTCCAATCGAGTCAGGAGCAATAGCATTTCTCACTGGCTACTTGCTAATGAAAATAAAAGATTGTTATAAATGTGAGATTTGCTTATCCGTTTTAGAAGATAAGCCTCCCCAAAAAAGAAGCCCCCTTTTAGAATTGATTTATCACTAGGATAGAGGAAAATTAGTGTACCCATCTGAAAACTTGGTGGGTTTAATATATTATATAATACAAGTCATTATTGAAATAATACCCAGCCTACCTAAAGACAAAGTAAGTACAGTGCTATACAGAATAATTGCTTCACATGTCATAGAAAATCCATTATTTATCTGCAAGGAGCATGCCTGTACTTCTTGTAAAATAATATTAGAAAATTTGATACCTCCAGTTTTTACAAATTTTTGTCATATACAAACTGAAAATGCAAGAAAAAAAAGTTATAACATTTATACAAAAAAACGAAAACTTCTTAAATTAAATTAATTTCTTCACCTTTTGTTTTATTTCCAATAGATAGATACTACAGAAAATATTCCAGCTTTCTCTCATGTTAAATGTTGTTCCTTCTTACTGTATTAGTTCAATTTAGCGATAAATTAGAAATCAGCTGCTTGTAGTTCAGAAGAATGACGGTGCACGATGTTTCTATACTTTGGCCATTTTGCTCTTGGTGTCTTACGTTTTATTTTATGCGTTCCTTCCCCAAAAACACAACACACATTTTTGTATGCAATTTATTGGTTTTTACAAAGGCATAAACGTTCTTCTAGTCTCTTCTCTATCCAAAAAATATTATTATGTAATATTATCCTCATAACAAGCTGTTACCTTTTCTCCTTGCCCAAGATCTTCGTAACGGGTTAAGTCGCAAGCCAGCCAATGTTGTTAAATGTTCATAACGTCCCTTTCTAGAGCTTTTTACAAAAAAAAAAACGGAGCAAAATTCCCGCAGACAGACACCAAGCTGCTACAACCACGTCGCCGTCGCGTTAAAACTTCACAAAGAGCACCAGTGATCTACACGTGAAAACAATAAATCTTCCTTAGCTGTATCGGTGCTTTCATTATTGTGATTTTTGTTTTAACTGATATATCCACCGAAATTTTGCCATAAGACCGTTTTTCTTCGAAAATGCAAAACGCGCCTTAGAAACGTCACATATCAGCGACGCAACAAAATCGAACTTGAAATTTGCCGCATTTTGCTACCTTTATATTATTTTAAATATTTTAATACTTAGTATTCGTTGGAATACCCCAAACTCAACTCGAATTGTGGTACCAATTTTTAATCACGACAGTTTGACACATGTGACACTGACACTAATTTGTCGCAATTCAATTTATAGGTTAGGAGTACTGTAGCTCCATCTAAGAAACAAAAAAAAAACTTGGAACTACAAATGTGATAGGCCGGATATCACCACTCTTATACAATAATCTAGGAGGCTGTGCTTCTTTTGTAACTCGCTCGCCTGACAGTGCCGTTTTAAATTTAATATCTGTGTTTTATTTTCTTCGTTTTAACAATTTAATTATTATTCTTTTAATTAAATTTAATTTCTCTTACCTAAATTTTTAATTAAATTACCACTTTCATTCATTATTCACCACATTCCCAATTCCCAATCAAAACAAAATTGCACCAATAGCCAGACCGGTGACACTTGTTCTTCCTGTATTTAAATTTCAAACGTATAAACTGATTTTAAAATCAAGTTCTGGGTTGATTAGTTTTAAAATTGTTTATTTGTTAAACACAAATTTTTGTTTCGTTTTTTGTTAATAAATTTAATTGTAGTGTAAATTGATTTATACTTCACTAATCCTTCTATTTGTCTTGCAACTCGGACTCACAATACGACTGAGTTTGATTTGATTTTATTTTACAGCCGTAATTTTTTTTTCCTTTTTTGGTTTCCCTTAAAAACAAAACACAACGTAGACTTATCAAAAAATTTAAGTTGAAAACCATCATTCAGATCAATCATATAAGCAGTAAAACAAATCGTTACAATATTGTATTTTTGTAGCGTCAAAAGCGTATTCTTGCTTTACGCCAAAGTGCGCCAAAATGTGGTTAATAGTAAAACTCATCTTTAAACCCTGTTTCACATCTCTGCGTTAATCTTGCGTTAAAGTTTTTATATACATATTTTAACTGTTCTTACAGTGAGTTAATGCAACTAGTTCTGCACAATAATATAACGTAGAAAAATGCATTGCAATTATAAGATCTAATAATCCGCTGCTCAGTTACCTATATGATCAGTACCTTTATATTCCATTTTCGTAAAAGATGACAAAAAACAAGTCGAAATAAAAAAAACTTTTTGTTCAAAGTACAAAGATTGGCTTGTACGCACTTGTTCTATCATACTTAAAAAAAAATAAAAATTGAACCTTGTAATTCTACACAAGGTAGTCGTCAAAAAAAATTGTTTGAAAAATGTTCTGAGCGAACCAAACAACAAGATTAAACAACTTTGTGACAATGTAACACACGAATTTTTAATTGCTGGCTTGAAAAAATATTAAAATTCAACAGTTTCATACGGATCTGAAAAAGCTGTGGACGTATCTACCACTAGATACCTTCTTGCCAGAATATGATTACATAATATACTGTAATAATACAATAATCTAAAAGTATGCAAAGCATTATTTTTTCTACGTATATAAGACCAAGTTTTAGAACAGAAAAAACTGTGCTACTCTGCCAATGATTAAATTTTCGATACTTGTGCTTCTGTAAAATTGCAAGCGTTGCTTAATCATACTACTCAACAATTTTCTTTCTTAAAATCTAAAAGTGTATTAAAATTAATTAACAAACTTTTTGTATTTCTCTCCAAATAGGGTTGTGACGGATTCTTAGGACACAGCGAATATAAGCAAAGTTTTAAAAATTATAAGGCGACCGATGCAAATATGTTCTTTTCATCTCTTGTACCCCTACGTTTGATAAGTACAAATTCGCTTTTTTTGGAAAAATCCGAAACCGTTATTGACAGTATTCTGCGGGCCAATCATATTTACGTTCGTTAAAAAAACACCTGATGTCATAAGAGAAGAAGTAAATAAAATCAAAAATAAATTTTCTAATTTAAAGAACACAGTATTTAATTTTAATGCTAAATTATTACAGTAACTCATTGTCTATTCCTCTCAATAATCGATGGTAAAATGGCACAAGCTTTTATGTCAGTTTGTTCTATCTCAAAGTTTCATCAAAGTAAACCCGTTTAAGAACAAGCAATCACACTTGGCCTCTCACCACTTTATGTACGCATTAAATTCATAGAGTTCGTACTTCATATAAAAAAAACAGAAAAGCAACAAAAAAAAAAACAAAAAAAGTGAAAAAAAATGCAAAGAATCAAATCTACGAAAAATTTAAACAAATTTTGAAACTGAACACCGATGTGATGAAACAAGGAATAAGTACCACCAATGATAGAAACACCTCACGTAGATTTTTCCAGAATCCTTCTCTTTCTTCTAAAATTACTTGTGTAAAACAAGATTTAATCCATAGATCTAAAATCATTTTAGACACGACAAGTAGTGAAACTTTTGGAAATTTTGTGTTATGAAAGTACCATCATTTCTGCGGCTATGTTGCCCATAGTTATGTTGACGAAAGAAGCACAAAAGGCAAGAAATAAAGACAATTGGTTTTATCGACGAGAACACTTTCATAAAAGTAATAGAATACACACAAATAAAAATTAAAAAAATATTATTATGGAGAAGTGGACAAGGCAGATAAACTATTTTATAAAACCGACGTTTCGAATCTTTATTAGATTTTTTATCAAGGCTTATAAGTAATGTCAAACTTCGTTAGTCATGGTACCAACTTGTTTTGGTCAGTGGTCGCCGTAAGAATTGGTACCATGCCCAACGAATTTTGACATTACTTATAAGCCTTGATAAAGAATTCAATAAAGATTCAAAACGTCGGCTTTATGAAATAGTTTATTTGCCTTGTCCACTTCCCCGTAATAATAATTTTTTAACTATATAAATAATGGACGTAAAACACCGAAACAAATAAAAATGTTTATAATTTTCTCATAGTTTTTTCAGATTAATATGCTTATAAATATATTTTGTACCGAACCAAGAACAAAAGACAAATTAGAGCTTCATATTGACTCTAAAAATCTTTTATGTTAGGATAATATTTTTTTCAGTAAATAAATATGTTTAGTTACAAGTTTAATGGTATTAAATAAAGCTGAATGTTTTGGTTAACTTCAAATAGCTATATTCACAATCGACTCAGAAGACTTAAAATCTTACAAATATTTTTTAGGTATTTACCTAAAAAAAATTTTTTTTTAATTTTTTGCCGTTTTTTGTCTGTTTTGACCACTGTGCGGCAGTTTGTTTGTAGAGACTTAAATGTAAAAAAACGATTTTTTGAGACAGGATAAGACGGTTCGTCTTAGTACTATTATTTAAAATGTGGTAAAATTCTTGAAAAAAAAGTATCCTTGTACTTTGGGTTGCTGCTTATTAAAAAAAACATCCTTAAAATTACAACGACGTTTAGAAAACCCACAACCGTTGTCTGCAGACACAAACCACTAAAAATAAAACCAAAATTTTGAGCGAGAAACTACATCAGAGTGCGTTAGAGTTATGTGTAAATTTTCAGGCAAAAAAATACTTAATAAAGTGCAACGTAAGAACAAAAACAAAAAAAAAGTGGCGTATGTGGCTCAAAAAGTAGATTAGTCGGCGGTGTATTTTGGGTGCTTCTACAAAACAAAATTCTAACAGAACTCACAAAAAAAAATCTTTGAATACTTTTACAATCTACGGACGCAATTGCCAAAAAAAAAATACAATTTGCTGTTCTACTATATTTTACAAATGTATGTTTAGATATGCAAGCGATATGCAATTTTATTTTGTTGGCGCATAGATCACTACTGGCGTAGGTAAATTTCAGAAGAGTGCAGACTTTTTAAAACTAGGCATGCATAACTTAATATAACATAACCATAACATAAACCATGCTTACTCACTCCTTAAAACAATTACTATCTCGTACTTATAATCTCATTTGATTTAACAAAAAAATTTTTTTTTCAATAGGCTCAAACAGCAACTGTCAGAATTTCAATAAAACCGATTTTAATAAACTTTATAATTTAATGTCAGAAGTAAATTAGTCTTTTTTAAACCATTTAGAAGATGTGAACAAAATATGCCAAACTTTTATGATAAGATTTATACACTTTTTGATATCTGTGTACAGTTCGTAGGTTAATTAAAAATAAAATTAAAAAGTCTCGAACTAAGTAAATTCTTTTAAAGATCCAAGACAAAATTAATATTGATTTAATAAGCTTTTAGTTATACATAAACGATAAAACCCGTAATAAATCAATTCATATAAACGTGTCTTGACAATGCTAATCTACTACAGTCCATAGGTATAGCAAACGTTTTTGCAACATTTTTTGAAAGCAATTTTTTATCACAAGTAACGTTTGACGATTTTAAAAATAACTGCTTTAACAATCTTGAGACATTAATTTTAAATAGTTTTTATCAAGAAAGCGTTTATATGTGCTTGAAAAGATTAAGCACTTAAAAAAGTTCTGATCCAGATAGAATACTTGCGTACATAACTCTGCTGATTCACATGCTTAGGACCAAATGCACCATTATTACATACTTAATCTTAATTACCTAAAGGAGTTTAAAAAGCTAAGTAGTATATGCACCGTGGTTTTAAAAAATCGAATTATGGTTAATCTTAATTAACTAATATTTATCAACTTTTTTATTTGAAACCATAACTGTTGGCAAGTGGCTGAGGTTATTTTGAATTTTGAGATTGGGCACATACTTAATTTTTTTCGTAGATTTAGTAAAAAGGAAGGCGAAAGCGCCAAGTCTCAAACCTCAAAAAAAGACCCACGTTGTCAATATAATCAGCAAAAAATATGCTAAAATATTAGAAGATTAAAAAAAGAACCACACTTATATTCAAGAAAAATATAGAAAAGCTTTTAACGCCTCTTTACCCATTAAATATTTCTGCTTTAATAATTGAACCGAACATATGTTTCTTGCGTAATAACAAATTTCCGACTAATACCTGCAACAAAGTTTATAATTTTCGGAAAGCAAATCTTCATGAACTTGATTGTTTATTGCTAGAGACTGACTGGTCATATCTCAATAACTTTAAGGACATTAATGAAACAGTTAATTATTTTTATAAAATACTTTTTCACTGCTTTGACCAAACTGTTCCTACTTATATAAAAAAGAAAACTAAATATCCTCCCTGGTTTACTAATTAATAACCTCGTAAAAGTGCTCAAACAAAAATCATTCTTTCATAAGAAGTCTAAGCTAACTAGGGATAAGCATTATAAGAACCGGTTCAAATGTCTTCGTGCTGAAGCTAAGCTTTTGGTTCAAAGTTGTTATAAGGATTATATCGCAAAAGCTCAATCATCAATTATTGACAATCCCAAATGTTTTTGGTCATTTGTAAATAACAAAAGAAGAGAAAAACAAATACCTGGCACAATGCAGTTTGAGAATGTGTGCTATAGTGATCCACCCGATATAGTAAATACTTTTGCTCATTATTTAAGTCAAGTCTATTGCACGTCTACAAACTATAAGAATATTGAAAACGTTGGGAATGTTCATTGTAATACTTTTAATATTTAAAGTGTGACCTCTGCTGAAGTTGTGAAAGCAATTGAATTCTTGAGGAACAATTTTACATTTGGGCCCGACAACGTGCCGTCATTTTTAATTAAGGACCGTGCAAATATTTTTGTTACTCCACTTACAATGTTGATTAATGTGTCACTTAGTAGGTACGTCTACTTTTCCTGATAAGTAGAAAGTAGCTAAAGTTTGTCCTTTACTGAAGAAAGGTGATGCATCTCTCGTCGAGAATTATAGACCCATATCATTGCTCTCTAACTTTGCCAAAGTTTTTGAAATTATCTTGTACAACGGCATTTATAACTGTGTTCGCTTCTATATTTCTCCTCTGCAACATGGTTTTGTTAATCGCAGATCAACAGTAAGTAATCTAGTTTCTTTTACACAATTTGCTTCTGACGTTATTGATGATCAAGGTCAATTAGACGTAATATACACCGACTTCTCCAAAGCTTTCGATCGATTAAACCATGGAATTCTTCTTACTAAACTATCATCCTTTGGCTTTTGTGCAGACTTAATTCGGTTTTTTTCTTCCTATCTGTCTTCTAGAAAACAATTTGTTAGATATAATAACTTTGACTCTTCTTTTTTTTTCTGCTAGTTCTGGTGTGCCACAAGGATCCAACTTGGGTCCATTACTCTTCCTTTAGTTTGTTAATGATCTTTGTAATGTACTTGACTGCAATAAACTTTTGTTTGCAGATGATCTAAAAATATATTCGCCTGTATCTTCCGTTGACGATTGTTTGAATTTGCAGATAAATATTGACAAACTATATCAGTGGTGCAAAAATAACTGCCTCGATCTAAATATTTCTAAATGTCAGATAATCAGTTTCACTTGCAAATCAGAAAAAAAAAGAAAATAAAAAGCTTAAAAAAAGACAAAAATTTATAAAAACCGGAGGTAAAACTTTGTCTTCTGCAAAAATAGATTTTGTAGATAAGCTGTTGCTATCATTTATGAATAAAAAAACAGTAAAAGCATTACCCAGTAATGTATATTGTAATGCTAATTGCAATATGTAGTTACAATCTATTGTACTTTAACAGAACAATACCGAACACGTCACTTGAAATTTTTAGCGAAGTAAAACATTAAAGTTTAAAATATTTTTTTTATGAAACCTATTATTTTGTTAATAAAAAGCTTTCATTTTATTAGACAATGTTAAAAATAAAAATTTTGAATTTATTGCAGTGAAAGAAAAGAAAATTTTACAATACGGGTAAAACAAATATTAATTTTTATCTTTATGTGTATTTTATCTTTAAGAACTAAACATTAAATTTAGAACTAGTTGCGACATCCTCCAACAACCCAACTGGGAAGAAATAACTATTTCTCCTAAAAATTTCTAGTTATTTTTTCTAGAGGTAACGTAGGTAACACAATATAAATTAGGTAACATATATACGTAGGTAATATATATAAATTTATAGTTATTTCTTCCAAAAATAACGTAGGTAACATAATATAAAAAACTGTAATAAATTAACTTCTAACAGAAAGCTACTTGTGGTACAAAATCAATACAAAGATCTCTACACACAGTGCGTAGATTTTAAAAATAGTCCGTATCATGTATTTGGAATTCACACAAACTGCAAGTCTTACTTTTGTACCAAAATAAGTAGTAACCTAAATAATTTTACTCCAAAGGAAAGTATAGAAGCCACAACAAAGTACGTACAACAATGTCTTAAACCGCTAGTACATAAAAAAAGCGCATCAGCTAGTCACAAATAAAACTAGCAATTTAGCTGAAAACTTTATGTCTTTGATTGCAAAATTTTCGGGTGCAAGTAGGTGAACAAGACAAAAATAAGATACTATTTGTTTCGAACACAAGAAACAGACTTGTGTTATCAGTATGAACCAAGATGGCAATATTATTCTATAAAAAAATTTACTGGAAAGAGTTCTAAGGTTTTAAAAAAACATACAGAGCGTAAGCTCAAACAGTATTAAAGCGTCAAATGTTGCCTCTTCAAGACAAAAAAATAAAAAAATGAATAAATGTTGCAGAAAGACAAGTGGATTACGGTAAAAATTGTAAAAAGTCTGGCTTAGATTCAGAAGATTTGAGAAAGAAAATAAGATTTTATGACTAGTTTAAAAGTCACTACAAAAAAACTAAACTTTATAGAAAAAGTTACAAAAGGTCAAAGGGAAAATGACACTTGGTTCAAAAAAAAAATATAGACTTACTGCATCAACAGTGGAAAAAGTGGCTAAAAGAAAAAAAAATATTTGTTGTTTTTTCACTAATTTGTTCTTTTTTGTATCAAAAAGATTTTATTCCTACCGTCACACAATATAAAATAGTCTCTGAATCGAGTGCTAAAAAACACTATAGTACTAAAACTGGAAATCAGGTTAAATATGAAGATTTTTGTGTGAGTTTAGAAGAAGCAACCCCAGATGGTTTTATTCGAGAAGATGGAGTTTTAGAGATAAAATGCCGCTTATCTGAAAGGAATAAATCTACTAGAAAGGCGATAAAAAATTTTCCAAACTTTTGTTTTGACAAAAACAATAATTTGAAAAAAAGACATGATTATTTTTATCAAGTACAAATACAACTCCAGATTACTAGAAACAAGTTTTGTGATTTTGTGGTATAAACAGAGAAGAATATGTCAATTAATCGAATATATCCCAATAATAATTTTTGGGAATCCATATTTAAAAAAGTCAAAATGTATTTTATGTTATTGCAATAGTTTTAACAAAAACTGTTTATATTTTTATTTTTTTGTACATAAACAAACTACAGATTTGCGCGTTTACATTAAAATTCCTATATGTACTAGAGAAATTGGTCTATATGATTACAAATTGTAATAGTTTTAAGAGAGTCCTGTCTGACAATGAGCAACGCGAATTTTGATATTGTTACAAATCAAATGTAAAAAAATTGAGTTTTATCTTATGATAAATTTGAAATGAAATTTTACATACCTTTGTTACCTGTTAAAAAAAAATTCAATCACAAAATAAAGTGTTGTTTCTGAAAATTAAAAGTCTCAGCACAACAGAATCCTAATTTTTACTGTCATTTTGACAATTTCTGTAAAAAAAAAGTGTAAACAGTATTGCGTGTCAGATTTGAGTGTAAAAAATTAGTTTTTGTAAATTTAGATAGACAACATAAATGGGTTATTTTTTCAAGAAAATTGTTATCTAAGATAGGTACCAATTTTTTTACACCATCATGTAAGTAGTTGAACCGCCTACAAAACGCTAAAAAAAATGAGGTTGTCATTTAAAAAACTAATGATGACATTATTGCGCAATAATACATGACGTTATAAGTTAAATTTGTATGTCATAAAGTGGCAAATTAAAAAATAAAAATAGTTTTGCTCAAAAACATTCAATAAGAGAATTATGAATTTTGTTCTTTACTTTATCACCACACTGTATAGTAGAATCTGTTTATCCAGCAGCGGCTTCTACACAGAGAGCCACCATAGATTATTAAAAGCACCACAGATGTTAAAAAGTCCGTGGAGATGTAGTTTGGAACTAGACCTGTATAAATTTGGCGTAAGATTGCAATGCATCTATTGTGCTCCGACCAGGCTAAAAGCCGTATTGCTCACTTGATAAAAAAATTTCTATTACTAGTCTGCTTTTAATTATCTTTTTAAAGACTTTTCCATATAAAGGAAAATGTGTAATAGAAGTCTGTATTTCTTAGGCAATGAGTGGTCTTTGTTTGGATTTTTTATCAGTATTTTTAAGATTCCTTTCTTCCAAGCTTTTAGAAAATAAGCTGCACGCGTAATAATGAATTGATCATTATTGATAATAATTGCAGATAGGATTTTGGTATTAAAGCTTAATATTATTTTTAGGAAGCTAAATGCTAGAATTTTATACTGATTTTTGTAAAGATGAGAGTAGGGTTCTTGCACAAGAGAAATAAAAATGTTACTATTGTGTACAAACTGCAGGTAGTTTAAAGTTGCGACTTTAGACTTTTGCAAATTAATTTAAGTAATTTTTGAAGTTAGAAACCATAATCGATATTACTGATCTACTCATTATATCTGTTCAAGTACATCAAGCATTAAGAGTAATTTGTACTATGTCTGGTTTCCGTAGGTTTCGCTCTTTGGCAGTCTATACATTTATAATTATCTACTGAATAGACTAAAAAATTAACTATGTTTTTGTTAACTTTTGTTACTAAAAAATTTGTTCCTAAGCACCTTTAAAAAATGTTTTTTATGATAAGCTCTTAATTTTAATAAGAAAGTCTTTCTTATCGAAGTTTTGCATTTTTTTTCAGTTTCATATAGCAAAATCCATATCTCGTCACTACTTGATTGTACAGAAAATTTTATTTACATATTTTGTAGGAAATTAAACGCTTTAATATGATATCTTATAATTTTTTTTATAATTCTAACCGTCAGATATCAGAGGTCAAAATTTGAAGAATTCAACAAAAATTTCTTTTTTACTTCTAAATTTTATAACTCGTAGATAAATAAATATTATAAAGTGCGCAACATACAGTTTTGTACAAAATTAAACGCTTTACAAAAAAGTCGTTTGTGGTTGATTGATTACTTCAACCACTTAAAAAAAATGAAGATTTAGTATCAAATTTTGGTTTTTAAAACACGAATATCTTTTAAATGGTTAGAATAATCAATTAACCACAAGAAAACTTTCTTTATAGAGCGTTTAGTTTGTTACAAGACTATATGTTGCGCATTTTATAATATTTATTTATCTCTGAGTTATAAAATTTAGAAGTGAAAAAAAAACTTTTGTTAAATTCTTTAAACTTTGACCTCTGATATCTTCTAAACGGTAAGAGATATAAAAAATTGTAAAATAACTGTTTTATAGAGCGTTTAATTTCCTACAAAAAATTAAAATATAAATTTTTTGTACAATCAAGTAGTAACGAGATATAGATTTTGAAATATAAAACTAAAAAAAAAATTGAAAACTGCGATGAGGGAGTATTTCCTATATAAATTAAGAACTCATCTTAAAAAAACATTTTTTAAAAGTGCCTAAAAACCAATTTTTTAGTGTTAAAACTTGAAAAAAAATCGATTTTTTTTTTTGGCCTACTCTATTATCCACATTCTCTTTGTTGGGGCAATCCTCCATTGACAAATAGTTCTACTAAAAATGATTTACATTTTTTAGCTACGTGGCCATACCTCTGGCATTTGAAACATTTGACAAGCGAGGAATAATTTTTATTTCTGCACGCCATCCAGCCAATATATATTTTTTCAATTTAAAGTAAGTGCCTCTAGGCTAGTGGGCAAAGTTCTATTATCCAACTACTATTTTTATCATCATTTTTCAAAGGTTTTATACAATTGGTAAAACTAATCCAACCATCAGGCAAAGAAACATAGTTTACTAGTTTATACTAAATATCGTCTAGAAGCTCCAATTCGGTAGTCTGAGCCAGAACGTAAACAAATGTGATTTTAGACCAAAGCTTTTTTGATAACCTAACTTTAAGTTAGTTTTTTTTTAATATTCAATTGTTGACTAGCTTTTCCACCTCTGGACTAGATGATTCTACTAGGATACCGTTGTCACGAATTTTTACTATTTTATTCAGTTTTACTGTCTTATCCAGTTTAATATTTATGTCTTTTGAACTAAAAGAAGTAATTAAGATCTTTCTTGTATCGTCGAAATTTTTAAGCGTACAAGCGCCTTGCTTGAAATATATAAAAATTCTTTATTTTTTAGTGCCATTTTTAACTAAACTATAGTTGTTTGTAGTTGTAACTGTCTTACAGTCAATCACTTGCGAGAATAGAAAAAAAGGTTTGTTTTGCCGAGTATCAATTTTAGTAGATAGATTGTTTTTATAGCCAGTTGTTTAGTACGAATCAAGTAATTGACAAACCAATCAAATTCACCACGCAAATCCAGACGCAAGTTGAGATGGAAAAAAACTCTGAACTTGATGACACAACAACGTATGGAAAACAATCAATAACAACTAGACATAAGAGGCAGCTCAACGACAAAAATAAATTTCAACTTACCAAAAAATCGGGCAAGTATCATTTACAATCTGAACCGAAAACCAGCAACATTACGGCAAAAAATAAGTACTCAGTACTAACCATATCAACTTAAGACTTTAAAAATAATGAAACCAACAAAAAACAACCAAGAAACAACACTACACCCTTAATTATTAAAAATAAGGAGGAATCGATGGACATCAGCAGCAACCTAAAAACCAAGAAAATAAACTACTCAAAAGCCACTGCGTCGAGTGCAACCATCGAGAACCAAAGACTTTGGAACCATGTACAAAGCTCTAAAAAACTACAAGTAAAATTCTACACGTATCAACTAAAGAAGGAAAAACCTCTAAAAATAGTAATTGAAGGACTGCCCCTGGAAATCACCGAAGACATCATTAAACAAGACCTACTAGACTAAGAATATCCAATAAAAGGTAGAAAATGTAAGAAATCTATTTTAATCCCAATAGAAATAAACCGAAAATACAAATTGATATACAACATTAAAACAATACTGGGACTTAACATCAAAATAGAGCCACTAAAACCAAAAAGAAAAAATGTACAATGTCATCGTTGTCAATGCTTCGGGCATGTACAAAAATACTACCATAACCAATTCATATGTATGAGGTGTGCCGGGGAGCACTCCTCACATGAATGCTTAAAGGACAAGACGTCCTCACCGAAATGTGCTAACTGCGGTGGAGAACATGTTTCAATGTGGAAGAACTGTCCAGCGAAACCACAAAACGCACAACACAAAACATGGAACAAAATTGAAATTGAAGAAACACCAAACCTAAACGACATTAAACGAGAACAAAAATAATATAAAAAGCAAACAAACAAAGAAAATACCAATATAACTCCAATCTCATCAACTGTTATTCAAAGACATAAACAAATAACGGTAGAACTGGCAAAAATGCTTGTGTCATTTAACGAACGGAACCCATCAAAAGAGGAAAGAAGTAAATTTACCGATCACATCTTTAATATATTAAAACTAGTCTAATTCTGAACATGCAAAAAGAGTTATTAAACCTAATTAACTAGAATGCAAATAGAATCATGCAACATAAAAATAAACTGCGAGTTTTTCTACTAACCTAAAACATTGATGTAGCCATCATAACTGAAACACATCTCAGACCATCTGATAGATTTAAAATTCCTAAATATTATAGGAGTGGCCACAATTATTTAAAAAAACCACAACTCCATCCCAAATACTCCAAAACTTCCAAATATAGAAACAAGAAAAATACAGCTGGAAATGAACAAAAAAAAAACGCAATCTACATACCTTCAAAAGCAAAATTAAACGGGAAAAAACTAGACGCAATTACAAAAGGCAACACGGAAATATTACTCGTAGGAGATTTTAACAGCAAGAATAATGAGTAAAACTGCAGAAAAAATAATAAGAAAGAAAAGATCTTAAGAAAATACGCAGAAAATAGAAACTTTATGGTACTGGCTCTTGACGAGCCAACGCACATCACAGTAAACGAAAGAGCTGATTTATTAGATATAACACGGGCAATAAACATAACAAAAAATATTGAATGCCATGTCATACAAGACTTAAACTCTGACCACTACCCTATAGTTATAAAATTCCTAAATAGCAAAATGGTAACACCAATTAAAATAACGCTTTATAATCTAGACAAATTTAAAGAAAGCTTAACAACCACACCAATAAAAATAAATAATAAAGAAGACTTATAAAAGGCAGTAGTGTCACTAGAAAGTAAAATCAACGCAGCTTGAAGGAAATCAACATACACCAAAAAATGTAACAATTAACAAAAACTTTCTCCTAAAATTATCAAAAAAATACAAGATAAAAAAAACTAAAAAAACAATACCAGCAAACTTTATTGCCACAAACAAAAAGAGATCTAGATAACATCACACAACAACTCAAAAAAGACATCCAAGAGTATTACAATGAATCGTGAAACCAAAAACTTAAAAGTTTCAACAATCTTTATAAAAAACCATAAAAAGTGGCAAAGACCTTAAAGCAAGAAAAACTATCAATATCTTACCTAAAATGTGACAATAGGACTAAGCAACCGTAACAAACAAAAAAAAAAGGCTGAAGTCTTTAGAAATCAGCTAGTAGAACAATTTAGACCCAACCCATCATCTGACATAAACATGGATAAAAAAATCAAACAAATTGTAAATAACAAATTAGAAACGCCAAAAAACTACAAATTTTACTTGATAAATAAGACAAAAGTACAGGAAATAATAAAAAAGTTACCAAAAAGGAAAGCGCCTGGAATTGACAAAATCACCAACTCAGTAATTAAACACTTACCCTTAAATTCCATAAGAAAACTAGCAAAAATCATAAATGCAATTTTGAGAATTAGAACTTACCCTGATTGATGGATAACCCCTAAGATCATCATGTTACCAAAATCAGGAAAACCGAGAAAAAACCCGAACAGCTATAGACCAATAAGTTTGCCTTCAGCATTAAGCAAGATATGCGAAAAAATTATTTATAGAATAATAAACGATCACCTAAACTCAAACGCAACAATTTCGAATGAACAATATGGCTTTCGGAAGCAACACAACGTCACTCATAAGGTATGCAAACTTACTAAGCACATACTACAAAATTTCGAAACTTCGACAAAAACAAGAGCAGTCTTTCTAGATGTGGCAAAGGCTTTCGACAAGGTATGCCACATCAAACTCATATATAAATTGATAAAAATTGGACTATTATATTTTTTGACTAAACTAATTAAAACATCCCTAATGGATAAAAAATTCACAATCAAAATCAATGATGAAAAATCCGATATGACAGAAATTAGAGCTGGAGTATCCCAGAGATCAGTCCTGGGGCCTCTACTTTACTTAATATACGTTTATAATATTCTAATAAATTCCGATACGAATATAGCTATATTTTCCGATAATACGGCAATATATACATTAGCAAGGAAATCTACGAAAATTATCAAAGACTTCAACAGGCACTTATAAGACATCCACTACATTGGAGTATAAAATTAAACGGCGACAAAACCCACGCTATTTTATTCAAAAACAAAAAAAAAGTATGAACGCCCAAAAAGTATCGATAGAAAACTCAACAATTCCATGGTCAAAAAGTGTGAAATACCTAGAAGTAACACTCGACAGACACCTCACCTTCAAAGAACACATCGATAACGTCAGCCAAAAAAAGAAAAAAATTAGGAACTACTTGTATCCTTTACATAACCCTAAAAATAAATTAGACCTCAACAATAAAAGAAAAATTTATTTAATGACTGTACGACTGATTATGACATATGCCGCCCCGCCCTTTTCGCAAGCGACAAGACAAATTAAAAGACTTCAAATAATACAAAACAAAACATTACGTACAATAACAGGAGCCCCATAATTCTTGACTAACGAGCAGATCCACAGAGAACTGAAAATACCAAAAATAAAAAAATTTATTAACAATCTGACGATTAATCTCTACGAAAATATGAAAAGTCAAGACAACCCGACAATAAGAAAAATAGCCGATTAAGACTTAAAACTAAACAAATATAAAAAAATCAAAAGATCCAAACACACCATATAAGAAAAGCAATAATGAAACAATAAATATTACAAAACAATAACAAAAGAAAAACCATAAATGATCAACGAACAAAAAGACATGGTTTTGACGCCGTAAAAATGTCAGATACTTGTAACAGTTGTTTCCGTGTCGGGTTCTGGGTATCGTAGAGAGAGAGAAGAGCGGTTTTCATGGAATTTTATTGACAGTATAAAACTATGTACAAAATAAAAATAAAAGAAAAATAATACTTTTAAACAAAACAAAACGAATCTTCTACTAATATATATGTTACCGTGAAAGACCGAAATTGGAGAATGTCGACTTTCACCGGTGAATGTCAACATATACCAAATACGTCAGTGAAAGATCGAATATTTCATTAGATTCTTGTACATTCGAACCCGCACCGGTGTATGTCAACAATCACAGATATGCTCTGGTGGAGGTCCAAAAGAGAGGAGCCGACAAAAACATGACAAAGTGACAAAGAGGCGACTAGCTCTTTTCCGCCAAATCCTTTGCTCTGATCGAAGTGAGTCAGATTTATTAGTTTCATACATGCTTTGATGGTGTTAAGCAACGTTTTCTTAATAATTTTTTTCGGATACCGTAATTTATACCAGATGGTTAAATCCAAAAGCTAAATGCATTAATTGCAGGGAAACAAGAAGACAATTGTTTTTTTTTTTCAAGAAAAGTACTCTAAAATACTTTCTGAAGTGGTTTCTGCTAAAACTAAGTGCAACACACCTTTGCATTACATACGATTAAAACGTTTTGACGTTTTAAAAATTAATCATAAAGAGAAATAAATCACGAATTATGACCACGTATTTTCAATAATTTTAATTGTGTGCGTTTTTATGATTTTATGTACAAATCCTGAGGAAGTCACCAATTTGGGACGAAACTGTCGATTTAAAAACAATTTTGTTTTTTATTTACGTCCAATAACCAATACCTTTTAAACAATATAAAGTTATAATGTTGTATTTAAATTTATGTAAACAGTGCCAAATGAAACACAGTGCACCTAAAAAAAGTATTGTTGTAAAACCAATGGTCAGTTCTGAGTTAAACTCAAGATGTCAAGATGATCTGATAGATCTGCAGTTAAACAGAGATGGCGAATATAAGTTCATAATGGTGTATCAAGATCATTAAACTAAGTTTGTCTAGCTACGACCTTTGAAAACTAAAGGAGCTGAAAAAGTAGCATATCATGTGCATTCAATATTTTTAACATTTGGTGCACCAGCAATATTGCAATTAGATAATGGTAGAGAATTCAGTAATCAAGTCATATCCGAAATATGCGCTATGTGGAAAGATGTTAAGATAGTTCATGGAAAGCCTCGCTATAGTCAAACACAAGGCTCTTTTGAAAGAGCCAATCAGGATAACCATACAAACAAATGGTCAGATGGTTTACCCTTTGTTCAATTTGCCAAGAATACTACATACCACGAAGGGATACGCCAAAGTCCTTATGAAGCCATGTTTGGCGGTAAAGCAAAAAGAGACATAGCATCGTCTTTTTTGCCTAGCGATCAAATCGAAAATATTGAAACCGAAGAACAACTCAAAGAAATTGCCAATACTTTTGAAACCGAAGAACAGCTAAAAAAAAATTTTAATACTTCTGAAAAAAATTTGAGCGGTGGTCATACCAAAAACTATATTCCAAAAAAAAATATTGAAGAGGACCTGCAATCTACAACGTCTTCACATCAAGTTTTGTCTGAAAAACACTCTTCTACTGCAAGCAATAAAAATGTTACGAACCTCACAAAAACAATTTCCTCTTGCTCAAGTTGGTGACACTGTACGAATACAAGTTCCTGATGTCGACCTGGTCGTACAGATAGCCGAAATGTGTTAGCGGTTGTTGTTGGAATAGAAGACTCTGACTTCTATAAACTAGCAAATAAAAATGGTATCCTCAAGCAGCTTTACACACGTAATCAGTTCGTAATTTGTAAAGAAAAGTTACTTTCCATATATGAGATTTTTAATCAAGAAATGTCGCAGAGAGACGCAGCTGCAGCTAATTGGAGTAGCGGGGGGCAAGGCTATACACGCTGTCATTGCAATAGGAAGTGTTCCACAAATAAATGCAGTTGTAAAAACAAGGGACTCTTGTGCAATTCAAAGTGTCAAGTAGTTTAAGTTGTTGCAATAAATAAGATTTGAATCACATAATTAAGTAATTTTTTTATTACTTTTTTTTCATTTATAATGTACTGTGTGTTTAAGTCACACCTCTTAAAAAGCGAGGTGAAAAAGTTACGTCACTTTTATGACGTTTTATAATGACTCAATTACGGGAAAAAAAACATAAATCTCCGACATGTTCAACATTCACCATTAGTGTTTGGTGAATGTCGACATTTACCGGTGTAAGTCAGAAATAAGAGTATTTAGCAAATATTTCGGACATACACCAAGCGACAATGTGAATGTAGACATTCGCCGGTGTAAGTCGACTTTCTCCAAATTTCGATCTTTCACGGTAACATTTACACGGTTTCGTCCCCGGCGGTCCCTCGTCCTCGACTCCTCGTCGTCGGCTTCTCGTTCTCGTTTCCTCGCCCTCAGTTCCTCGTCCTTAACGTGTTGGCTTCGGTGGCCCGCACTTGTAATGGAGGGGAGGTAGAATTCTCCCACAGGTTGATGCTCCGTGGGTAGCGGTTTCGGAGAGGATTCTACCAACGGGTTAATGCTCCGTGGGTAGCGGTATCGGAGAGGAAGCTCCTAGGTAAATACTCCATAGGAGGACGGGTCTGGGGGTGGCTACTTACAAGGTAAATGCTCCTGCAAGTATGCCCCATATCGGTGGCGGTAGGCGCAATATATAGCCTTCGTTTGTAGGCGAGGGGTATGAGAGGAGTATCGTTGCAAAGCGTTGGTGGTAGTTCTCGGTATGGTGAGAATTATACCACTACTACTGCCCTGACGTATACATATGACGTCGCGATCACGCGGTTCGAATCAGCTGCTGGGCGTTATTTGGTTTTGTTTACTGAATTATTAGAACGCTTCGATACACCCTCCTCTTCCTTTAAAAAAAACTCTTCTTTTTATGGAGAGTTTACCAGGTCTCCATGCGGTGTCTGCGGTCCATTTGCTGTAAGTACATTATTAAGGGATGGGTTTATCAGTAGATACTAATACAGTAGATAGTATGAACATTTCATTAGCTACTTATTCTTTAATTAAAAGTTTTAGTTTTTCTATGAGAATTTTATCGTTATTTTTTCGAGTAGCATTATCCGCGAAAATAACTGCAATTTTAGTCAAGGAAGATGCCGGTTTTTTCTAGACCGGCTCTTTGCAAGAGTTTACAAATTTGACCATTTTCAAGAAATTTAAGTTTAGTTCATTTAGAATCTTGCTTACCTTGGAATCCATAGAAAATAGGTCTGTTCCAGGCGTCTTAAGTTCTATTTTGTCACACGTTAAATTTTTCGTTTTCTTACCGACATCTTGCAGGCGGCAGAAAACCTTGAGCCCTCTACCAGAAACTACAAAACGTCGCCACTTTTCAGATAAGAAGTCTAACAGATAAATAGAAACATGTAGTCTCTGAACAAATGAGATGTGTAAAGTGGCAAACCCGGCGGGTGAAAATAAAAGTGGAGGAGCAAGGCAACCGTTGAAATAAAGCGAAGACGCTAGGCAAAAAAAAAAAGAAGAAGCGCCAAGCAGCTGACGACCTCAACGACAAGTTAACCGACAAACACTAGAAATTTGATGGAGGTGCTGAGACACGTATCCCTATATGGTTTCTTCTCTCCTAATATTTCAAAACTCTATTTTGACGCTTAGCGTTACCCCATGACGCTGCAAAAAAGCGCTAAGTTAAGACCCCCAGACTCCCGAGACTACAAAAAACACACAAACATAAACAGCATGGAGCTCTCAAAATCGTGCAGAACAGTCACTGATAAATTATAATTTTAAAACCGCTCGTACCGACACGTCTTTCTCCTAAAATGACCAGAACGCAAATGTAGTTACGATCTAATTGAATAAAAAGATAACAAAAAACAAATTATAAAACTTCATGGTAAGGGCAGAAAAGCATTTGTTTAAATAACTGCTACTAAAAAACAAACAGTTATTGTCAAATGGAATTATAATAAATCAGACATTTTATGTCGTTTTTATGTAGATTCTCATTCTGTAGGAACAATTACAAAATATGTATAATCTGTAAGGTCAATAATAAATGTATTTTGTCCACAAATTATAAGGGATATAATGCTCACATAGAAAGAGTAGACTTGCCTGCTTTGCTTTATATTAGGTTTATATAGGTTACAAAAACTACCGTTGATACTTTTTTCGAAACCTCTCGATATTTCTTTCGATAAAGTGTGGTTTCTTTATAGAAGAGAAATATGAATGCAATTAGAAATAGTGCCAAATGCATTGCCTTAAATGAATTTAAATATAAAATTATTGAAAAACGGTTAAATAAGAAAAAATATAGAGAACGTCTATCTAAAGAAAATATTCCTCCACCTAAAAAAAAATTAATTTTTGCGTCTATACCAGAAAATAATGTCAGATTTGACCCAACCAATAATTTTCTAATTTTGGAACTAAAGAAAGGTGCAGAAAATGCATCAAAAGCCAAACAACACTATGATCTTAAAAATATAACATAAAACTATGTTTCATCCCCAAAAAAAACTGCTTTTTTTATTTTCATCAGATGTAAGGGTATTATAATTTCTTAAATTTAAATGTTTAATTTATTAGTTGTTTTTTAAGAAGTTAATTTTCTTTGTTTTTGTTATTTTGTTTTTGTTTTACAGAATAAAACGTTATTTTTTTTGTGTATCCTGCAATTAAATTATTATAAATTATTATAGTTCTAGTAATTTTTTTAATAAATATAATAAAATATAACAAAGTTACCTCTCACTTTGCTTGAAGTTTATAGAAAACCTCCAAAAATAAGATGAAATCAAAAAGTAACTTAATCAGAGCAGGCTGTGCCAGCGTAATTGTAATGATGTGCCTAATGTTAATACCCACTTCCACGGCTTGCTCTGATTCAGTTACTTTTCGATCTCACATTACGTTTTTCCTACAGCAGGGCAAAAAAAATAATTAAAAAACCCAAAAAAATTCTTGGAGTCTAAAATCTATAGTCTGGGTAATACAAGCCGTTTTAACTAAAAAATAAAATAGCTAGCCACATCAAAGCAATTTGATAGAGTACCAAAAACAACTTTACAAAAAGAGTAATAAATAAGAACAAAATTGTCAAGAGCAGCAATATATAACTTAAGTTCAATTGAACAATATAAAAACATATTTTCTGTAAAAGCTGAAAAAAAAAACCTGTAAAACACAGCGCTTTTCAAAAAACCCAAACTCGTATCAAAACGTAAATTCATATTTATCAATGACACCCTTTAAAACCTTAGCTCAAATCTTAGATAATAAAGAATCTAAATCTATCAGTAGTAAACCTAGTTCTTTAAAACCTAATAATTTAAATATTTAAAAGACGAAACAAATAACACACCCATCACGACAAAAAAATGTTTTCGCTAAGTTGAGCATTAAAAAATCTAATTTTTTATGTTTAATCTTATCAGAAAACAAGCCAAAAACTTTTCTGAAAAAATTATTAATTGCCGTTTTTATAGAAGCAATTTAAGATGTGATTAGTAATTGCTATAGCAACCAACGCAAAAGTTATTAATTAAATATTTTATTTTAGGCTAATGGTCAACTTGGGCGTGATAGTTATCTTAAAACTAAGCAAGAACTTGAGAGTGAAAATAAATTAACAAAAAAATTTGCAAAAATCTTATGATAATTAAATATTGTTATCTTAAAGTCAACCTATTTATTAGATTAAAATTCGAAATAAACTTGTCGTAAAAAACTCAAACCCGTATACGAACGAAAATCCATAGGTTATAACGACGCCACTTAAAAACGTTGTTTCAAATGTTAAATATTAAAAAATCCATATCCACCAGTGTTAAACCTAATCAAACCCCGCAGTTAAATAAAACATTTTCTAACAATTTAAATATTAGAAGAACAAAACAAACAGCACACCTAGCACCACAAAAAACTGTTTCTGCTAAGTTGAACATCAAAAAAACTAATTTTATAGTTTTAGTTTTATTAGAAAACTAGCTGAAAACTTTTCTGAGCTATAATTTTTAATTATTAATTGCTGTTTTTATAGCAACAGTTTAAATTTTAAAGATCTGATTGGTAGTTACCGTAACAACCAATGCAAAGATTATTTATTAAAGAATTTATCTTAGAATGTCAGACAAAGTAATTGGTCCGTCATCTTAAAGTATGTACTTAATAATATAATTATTATATGTAATTATATTAGTATTTATTTTATTTTGTAATAGAATTTTAATTTTTTTAATACTTTTTTGTGTATCTAACCCATTTGTACGAGTAAAATATATTAACAATTTTTTTTCTTACATTATTTTATTGTTGTGCTTACTCAGCTTTTTTATGTTAACTTAATATGTTAACTTGGGACAGGAAAAGAACCCACTTTATGTCTTACCGTGCTTTGTAAAAGGTATAGATAATAAACTTTTTAAAATCTATTTTTTTGCAAACTTGATTTATTTTATGTCAGAAATTTGAGAATTCAAGCAAAAAAAACGCGGCCACCTACCAGTGAGTGGACTTTTATTAAAAAAATAATAATAACTATAAATTTGAGAAAATCGACAAAAAAGTTGATTTCTGACATCAAACTGTTAACCATTCTAAAGAGGAAAATAGGACAGATGCAAATAAATATAAAGATTTACAACAGGCAATAAAAATGTATCCGTTGAAGTAAGAAACTGTATGAGTTTTGTCTGGTTTTTATAAGCCAGTAAGAATCGGTTGTTTTCAAAAATTAACTAATTAAAAATAAGTACCTACTGATTTCAAATTTTTATTGCTTACTTGGGTTTCTCATGTAATAAAAAACAAGATACTGTCTAAATTTTAACATATTACATAATTTTCCGTCAACCTATTTTTTTTTAAAACCTCACATAGAAATATAGAGATACCTACATGTAAAAATGTATTTTTTTTTATCAATTTAACTCTATTTGAAATATTACATATTGTTACAAACGTTTCGAAACAAGAATAGTAGAAAAAGTTTCGAGTAAATAATTCAAGAAAAAACCAAAAAGATATCAGCCCGATCCCTACACCGTAATGAAAATATTCCACGAAATCATTAACAAACAGGCTCATGGACTGACAGTGTTAATTAAGTTGTTGCTTTACCTGAATAGAAAAAGATCGCAAAACTTCGAGACACATTTTTGAAAGACGTACGTTTATATAAAGAGCGGAGACATTGACCGAGCAGTTAGTCAGTGAAAACCAGACAAGCGACTGAACTAAGCGATATTCTCAAAAAGCAAAGTGATTGAATTAAATCGTAAAACAGTGGGACCAAGTGGTGGTAAATGCGGCGAAAAATCAAAATTTTTAAGTTTATATAATCGTTCAAGAAACTATTTATAATTTAAAAAAAATGTCCATTGCACCCACAAATACAAAAGGTTTTAATTACAAAGGATAAAAAAGGGTTTAAACTGTTAGTCACATTTAGCGTTGCTCTCAGTCTTTCTAAGATTTTAAGCAAGTCGGAGAAAGCGTTTATTAAAAAATATTTTTCAAGCAAAAATTCAGTGTTTCTCAGAAAAGTTTGATATTGCCTAGCTTAAACAAGGCAAGAATAAAAGCGTATATGTTTTTAAAATTAAATTAAATAAATAGAAAAACTTATAGCGCAAAAATTTCAGCAAAAAAAAATAATTTTATTTAAGAAATTGTTTCTTTGTGTTCAGTTATAAAATTACTTAAACTAGCTTATGCTCTACTTCTTTTTTTGTAAAAAGGATACATCTATAAACTTATTGTTTTTATAACATTTTATTGCTTTTATTTGCCCATTCTGTAATTAATGACAAATAAGTACATAGTGATCTCACGAAATCGAATCATACATGTTTTTGGATATTTAACATAATATTTCAAAGTTGCTTGAACAAGTCGATTTTGTTTAGTAAGAGAAAAATTTCTAGAATAATATCAACACTAATAGTACTTTACTTCATTAACGAAGGTTGCAACCACATTTAGAAATTTATACGTCTAGTAGTATTAAGTGACATATTATTAGAAAGGCAATTAAATTTTCTATATAACGGTGTTTTTTTTAAATCGGTTAAGTAATTTTAGAACTATTAGAAATTAAATTTTTTAAAAGTGTCTCCGTCCACAGAAAATAATTTAATTTCTTTTAAACTTTGATTTAAAAAAATTTAGATTTTTTGAGATTTATTTAAAATTTGGCAGCAACAAAAAGAAAAATGTTTCAGTAAAAAATGCAAACATTTGCAAGATTTTATAACAAGAAGCTTAAAACTAAATCCTCAAACTTTAAAAATTGCGAAACAAAAAATTTATTTTTTACATTCAGCATTTTCTACACGTTAGAAAAAAAGTAGCCGAACAGAAAAAGTATTTTTGCAAAAAATTTTTACTTGGTTATGGGATAAATTTGTTTTATTGCAAAAAGTAGAAAAAATTGATAAAGAAAACAAAACACGATCAACTTTTTCAGGTTGCGGTAGACCATTATTTTTAAAAATAAGTCAAATGTTACCACCATCGCAATTCGATTTTCATTTAATTAGGTTTTCATAAATTCTCTGTGTTTCCTGAATTAAGAAAACTTCATCAAATCGGTAATTTTAAAAACTTGAACAGCATTCCACAGAATTCCATTTCAAAAAGTCGCTTTCTTTAACTGCAAGGTCACTCCTCGACCAACGCTTTCATCCCTCAAGTTTCTACCTGTCAGACGTCAAACAAAAGAAAGGGGAAAATTTCGACTCACGCCTTTATTTGCACAGGTATCCACGTAACAAACAACACGTCGAAAAGCTCTCTTCAATCGAGTCTTTTTGTATAAATTTTATCCCGTAATTCCTACGGCCACCCTATCAAAAACCGCATTTAATTAACCAATTAACTCATCTTACGCATTTCTTGATAATTAAAACCGCGACATGCTCAATCTCGCTCTCATTTTGTCAGGTAGGCTTCTCGCGACATACCTCGCATCACGCAGCCTTCTCGCATGTTGCGGACTAATTATTAAACCGTTAATTGTGTTAATTAAGCGTCTTTCATTTATATCTCATGAACGGGTTGTCGTAAAATTATGATTCAAACGCTGTTCAACTCCTTTTTTAATTCCGCTCCTCTCACGCTTTGTCTCATTTTTGCGATTCAATTATCTCGTGATCTTAATTTGCGCAGACAAATCATTTGAACCCCTCGATTTTTGCCGAACCTTTCAAAGGTGACAAACCGTCGGCTCTTCAGGAGTCAGTCGTCAGTCGGGATCGGAAATCGGCAGTCGATTGCAAGTTTATGAAGACATCGCGCGCCTTCATCTGTGCTTCTTCCACTCGCACCTCGCTTTCTCTCTCTCTGCTCGTTCGCGCTTCACCTTGCGAAGTAACAGCGCGTTACTCACTCGCATCACAGCGTCATCTCTCTCCCAACCCATTCAATCTTTTACCCTTTTTGTAACTCGTTTTAATTAAATTTAATTTTCCTTTCCTAAATTTTAAATTTTTATTACCACTTTCATTCATTATTTACCACATTTACAATTCCTAATCAAACAAAATTGCACCGATAACCGGTGACACAAAATGCAGAAAAATAAAAAATATTTGCCTGAATTATTTTTCCAAAAAACTAATCTCTGCAGCTCAGTCAAGCTTGCGAACATTAGGAAAAACCAAAGGTGCAAAATTAATAGATGAAGCATAAAATACCACATTACAAAGAGGTGCACAAATAAGAAATGCTTGGCTTTCAAGAGATCAAAGAGTTGTTGTGCTTTAGTCTATTGAAGAAGATTTAAGACTGTTTATTGATATAAACTTGACAAAGAATCGCTATCAAAAATTAAAAATACAGGCTAAATTAAAAGACGCAGATATCTAAGAAAGTTAGACGTGCTAAAGAAAAATGCTATTTAGCCTAAGAACTTACAGTATCTGAAACAATTGTAGAAATAAATTTTCAACTCTTTTAGATCACACAGTAAAACGCATAATTGAAGCACAACATGACATTTTTAAAATGGTGCTATAAACATTTCAAACAAACTATCTCTAATTTTGAATGGGGATGTTACTATGAATTTAAGCAAAAACTTATAAAAGCCGATAGTAACATCTTTATTACATTTTTTGTGCTAGTGCAGTTACTCGATACAGAAGCAACAGGTAAAATAATTGTTTTATAACAAAATCCAAGACTTTTGTTTGTCAGATACTGTCACCAATACGACTTTACTTTAAAAATAAAACTGCCAAACTTGCCAAAACAAAAGTGGAGTTTGTTGAAAATAAAATTTCAAATTTAAAACAAACAAAAATATTTACTTTAAACGAAACTTTTCCAGTTTCTAACAAATGAGAATTTTTACATAGCAAATTTTGCATAGCAAAGTTAAATAAGATATATGTATTTCTGGCCGCGTATCTATGTCATTGGTCCCCACTGTGCGTAGCCATTATTTTATCAATTATTATTATTGTGTTTACAGTAGAAATAAATTATTTCTTATTAATCCAACTCCTTAAATCAAAAAATTAAAAATTCAGCTAGCAACCAAGATTAATAACATAACTTTGTGACGTCATTCACATTCAAGGTAAAAAATGTGATTTTGTCACTATTTGTCGCTACCAAAATATTGTCAAAATTACGAAAAAAGTTGAAACCCACATTTAACAACAAACAAACATTAAAACCGCAACTGCGACATACAAAAATAATACACAATCTACTGTAAAATCCTTTAAACCCTTCAATTCTTCTTTTGAGTTCTAAAACGCAAGAAAAACGCAAAACATCAAAATAGAATTCGAAGCTCAGGAACAACGTAGTTCTAAAAACTATCGTATATTGCAGAAAAAATAAACAATTAAACAAAGATAATAACACATACGAGCTGCAACAAAGTAGAAAAAATAAAAATGGCATCATGTACATTATTTTCTTGTACAGCAAATCAGGTTTACTTTTTCAAACCCTGGTAAAATAGTTTAACCTTATCAGCTTTAAAAAGACACAGTTACAGTTTTCAAATGTGATACTGTAACGAAGTTACTAGAACCGCCATGTATATTACAATAATTTGTGGACTGTTACCTATGCAACCAGTAGTTACCGCATCAAGAGCGCCATTAAGTTACAAACCTTTCCGTTGAGCGGCGTCAGAAACTAAGTACCTAATTGTTAGAGGGCAGTACCGATTGTCCCTACTATTACTCCTACTCCAGTTTAAGGCGCAACTAGGTCTGAGCATAAACAAACTCGGATCGGCTTATTTAAGCGTTACTCGATGAGCTTAGAGCTCAGTTTCCAGCCAGTCTTCGTTCGGCAACAGTTACCAGCAACCTAGTGACTAGTGGTGAGTGTCCCAATTGGATAGCCGCAAGAAAAGGCCACCCCTGCAAATACCAGTAAGCGCTCTCCCTTGCTCTTGCATGACTTTCCCCCTCCTCTCCAATTGCATGTCTGGCGACGGCACCCTCTTCAGGGAGCAGGTTGTGAAACTCACTCTTCTTTCCTACTGCATGTCAGGCTACGGCACCCTCTCCAGGAAGCAAGTTGCGGAACTTACTTTTTCTCTCTCTCTCTCTCTTTCCTAATGCATGCTTGGCGACTGCACCCTGTCTAAGAAGACGAGTTGTGAGATTCATACCCTAGCTTTCATCTTATCCCAAAAAGAGCGCACTTTCTTGCACGCCGCCGACGCTAAATTGTTACGAAATCCCCTCCCCGCTTGTGCGTAGATTGCTTGGCCGTTATTCGCTTGGGGAATGTGTAAACTCCGGTGAAAAGACATTCCGGTAGTGTCCACGATTCCGGTGCTTGATAACTGACTTGCTTTTGCTTTGCTTTGAATTAATTTTTCCGTTTATCACGCTTGTAGAAATTTACAGCTTGCTTTAACCATTATTGTTTTGGAATAGTTTGTTTATTTAACTGGTTTGTTTAATTTGTTGTAAATAAATTCTCTTAAAATGTACCGGTCTTTTAATTCCCCGTTCACACTCTGACCAAGAACACCTGGATATATTTTCTTCACTGAGTTACCCAAACGTTCGGACCGACCCCAAAAGAGGTGCACCTCCCTATTGGAATAGAGGTGCTGGCGCCCGAGCAACCGTAAGCCTATGTAACCGGAAGTTGGTTACAATACCAAGTGTAACCAGTGATAAAACCACTTACCATATCCGTTAAGCAGATCAAACCATTAAGAACGAACTTAAGGTCGTATCTGTTTTTTGTAATTTTAATTGTAAAGGTTTAACTTCTTCTATATGTTAATTTTAGTTATTTAAGCGTAAATAAAACTTTTTCTCTAAATGCAGTTTTATCTCCATGGTCTTCTAATATATATACGTAATTTAATTTCAAAAAATTGGTATATGTTGAGAATTTGCCTCGAGTTTTCAACATAAAAAATTTGATCAGTTTAAAAAACAACTATTGCAAGATACTTTTGTTTTATATAATTACTACAAGCATTGGGGTTTTTTTGAAAACCCATTAAAAACAAAAGATACCTGTTTTTATTTGCCAAATTCTTAAAAAGACAACACATTTCATTAAATAAAATTCTACTTCAGAACAAATTGTATTTGATCTACCTTTGTGTCATGACTGTTCTCTTACTTACAAGTTCTACATAGAAAAAATAAAACAAAACTGAAACAAAAAAAAACGTTTTATTAAAGTTCCTTGGTTTGATTTGGGGCAATAATGCAAAAAATCTTTGTATCTCATTTCATGCGTTAGTTTTTTTAACTACAGAATATTACAATGCTGTTTGCGTAAACAGTTTATGTACAAGCAAAATAGATGCACAATTAACCCTGCCATGCGTGTTATAACCAGCAATTTAATGTCAATTCCCACTAAATAGTTTCCAGTAGGTACTTTTCAACAGCGCTTCTTCTATACTTAAAAAAAGTTTTTAATAAAACAACTAAAGATAAAACAAAGTATACATCCAGATATTATTCAGTGTAGTCTTATTGCCATCTAGACACCAAACATAAAGAAAACAGTAAATAACTCGCGTTTGAGAAGTAACGTATTATCAACTCAAAAACATATAATACCGAGTGTATCAAGTAATATCGAATGTATATGAACATACATAACCTTATTTTAGCAGATTTAATAAAGAATACACAAAAAACACGACGTGTGCATTTAACACTTATGCGAAAACGTTATGTAACTCTCCAGTTTTATGTTACAAGAACATTTCAATGGCTCATGGGCAGTAGTGATAGAATTTCTTAATCTGCGGTTTTTTGTGCGATCAGGAAAGTAACCAATGCACTTGTCAACATTTTGCATCAGATTAAACAGTAAAATGACAGTTCTACGAAATTAATATGACACGAAATTATTTCGAATTTTTAAACGTTTTGGGTGCAATTGACTGCATCGATGTTGGAATTCAAGCCTCTACCGAACATCCTGGTAGGTTTCTCCAGTACTCAATTAACGTCTAATTAATTGTAGGGCCAGATTTGAAAATCTATAACGTTTTTGCCGAATACCCTAGATCAAATCACGATGCATACATATGGAGAAGTTCTACTGTTCGCAATAAACTTTGAAAGAGGAATTTCCAGAAGGTTAACTAGTTAGTTTAGGTACCATTTAAAACCTTGGTTTATGACTCTTGTAATAAATGTGACAACTCTTGTAAAACTCCTGAAATTGTGCAGATTTTTACTAGAAATATTAATAAGAAATTTAATGAATTTTTGACGTAATTCTATTCATATCACACTGCCAATAATTTGTATTACTGTTATTATTAATAACTGTATTATTTAACGACAGGTAAAATATGAATAAATTTTTATATTACAGAAAAATTTCAAACATGCTAGCATTTAAACCTGCTAAATAGATTAAAAAAAATTTGGTATTTTTAGAGTATCAAAAAAAAAGTTATTTTAAAATGTCAAGTGAGCCACTATTGTTCCATTTGAAAAAAATGAGTTAAACCAGAAAAACTAATTTACTCTAATTTAAACTCGTGTATGTTCTAAATAAGATTATTTATAGAACTGTTTTTATTTTTTAATGGTTGCTTACATTGTTTAAAAATATTTTTTTGCTATCACCGCTCTCTAGATAAAAAACAAAAATGCACAAAAAAAATTTTTATTCACAAAAAGTTGTAACTTAGACTCAAAATTTAATGTAGATTCCAAAATTATAATAATATACATAGTGTTTTATTTAAAAATCCAAAGTTATAGTCATTTTCGGTAACATCGGAAGTGATAGAAAGTTTATTTTTTACTTAATTAATAGGGATTTTCTAATATAATAAGTTTTCCGAGTTTTATTTATTTATTTAAAAAAATATTACTTAAAAAAGGGGTGAGCCTAATTTCGTTTACACCCAGTATAAAAATTTAAAGTACTTGTTTGATAATAAACAAATAATTGAAATTATGAGGTAAACAGTTGGCGGCGTACTGATGTCAATGTCAAGATTTTACACCATAGTCTGACGCTACTATTCTATTACTTTGTCTTTATTTTGTTGCAGTTGTAAATTTATCGGCTTGTTCAAGTATCAAATCCAGCTTCAAAAATAAATAACAAAAAAAATAAAAATAGCGACCGTAAAGTAGAATACTACATAAAATAGATAATTATTTTCCATCAAAAAAAAATAACGAAAAGACTACAAAATTTATCTCTAGGAGTTCTAGTAATAAGAAAAACAAAAGTTAGTCAGAAGTCAATTTTACAACTTGTAAAATTATACAATTTATCAATTATACAACTGACGACCAGCCCACATCTAAAAAATTATAGTGTTGTAAAAGTTTAGATGATAAAAACAGATTCAAGACAAATGTCATTAATATAAAGACGGGTCTAGAGAGATCTTTCAAGCTAAAAAGATAATAAAATCAAAATTTAGCTCAGACCAACTTACGTATCTTATGAAATAGAAAAGAACTAATAAAATTAGTTTAGTATCCGCAAAAAAAGCTAATGTCAAATGTCCACAAATTGTAACAAACTTTTATAGAAGGCGTCTGCAATACGAATACCGCAGCAAACTATAATTGTAACGTATGTAAGTTTATTAATTCCAAATCATATTTATATCAATTATGCTAGATGTGCAACATAACAGTACATTCCGAAAATAATTCAATGCTTAAAATGCATTAGATATGGTCACTTGTTAACACAATGCAAAAGTAAAAAGCATTGTAAAGTATGCATAAAGAAATATGAAAATAAAGAAAAGTGCGCAAACAATGCAAATCAATTTTGTATATATTGTAGAACAAGCAACCATGTTGCAGTTTCAAAAAAATGTCTGTATTATAATAACCAAAAATCAACAAAAATAGTTATGTTTAAAAAAAAATTGCTTTTTTACAAAATTAGACAAATTGCTAAAAGTTCTTCTTTTGTTAATGCAGTTAAAATTAAATTTAAAAAAAACTGTAAAATAATCGGTTTATCCATTTATCCAATTTTAGGATTAAAATAGACTCTCAGTCGTCGTCACGTACTTCATTTATATTTTTAAAATCTAAAAGTACATATAACTTTAGAAGTTATAGTCAGCCAAGCAAGACTGTTCCACACTGTCACCCAGCACATCCAAATAAAAAACCCAGAGTTGACAATTACGAGGAATTCTTAGGTAGACTTTTCCTCAACGCAAATTCTATTAACACTTTAGTATACAGAGTGGTCTGATAAAAAGTATGCACCTAACGTTATCTTTTTTTGTAAAATTTAAAGCAAAAATTTTTGGACTCGTTGATTTTTTTTCAAGAGAAACACATTTTAAAAGTATTTTGCAACCCACATAATTTCCTCATAACTAAGGTAAATTACACCCCTAAGGTATCCTTATAATGATACCCCATACGTTGTATTTTAATAATAAAAACTTCAATCATGTAGTTTTCCTATTAGTATTGGGTGTTATAGAACGACATACTTTTAGAGTAGCACTAAGTGGTTCTTGAGATAAAAAAACAGAAATTAAAGTTAATACGTCTTTTGGATCGGACTTAACTAAAAAAAAAATAATAAAATAAGAAACAATTTAATTTGTGTTAGCCAAGCGGGTTCCGCCCCGCCTACCATAATAGATAGATTCTTAAGAAGTTGCACAGGACTTATTTAAAGAACATTTTATGGTCAATTTTTATAGTCAACCGTAATTGAATATGGTTTCTTTGTGCTCTTCTGGCTCTACTCACAGTTTAACCCAAATATCACCCTAATCCGCGGTTTCAGTGAAATCAGCTAGTTTTTTTTATTAAACGGGTTGAGTAGTTAAGTTGATCATTATTTACAATAAGCATAATGCACAAAAACCACGCAATACAGTTCAATCTACTTTTCTTCTACCTACTTCTTTCCTACCCCAATCAATTAATATATTATGACACGCCAGTTATAAAATACATAGTTTCTCAAAGAAGCGTAAGTGTCGCCACGAGTAACGCATCACTTAGCACTTGCTTGACCTGAGCAACACCCAATCAGAAACCAGCATCTCTTTCATTTCCAGAACCGGCGCACTTTACATTCCCATCGGCTATAAAAGGCGTGTACCGACGCTCCCACAGCAGAGTAAATAAAGCTCACTCCAATAGCCTCCAGGCATCTGAGACCATAGGACAAACAGACGTTTAGCAAACTTATTTCTACTTCGGATAACATTGTAATACGTAAGATTTTCCATGCTACTACAGAAAATTGCCGCTACCTGGTGGCAAAAAATAACAGCGTCGACAACGACATAGAATATGATGATTACAAAACTAAAAACAACATACAAAACAAATAAGACAAACGACCAACTATATTTAAAACTCTTTGGATCTAGGCAGGGAGATGAATTATTCACCAGCCGCTTTATTTTTAAAAAAGAGCAGTTCTCGCACAATTTTTACTAAAACATGACGAAGCCATGCAACTTGAGATGAATTACGCCTTGTTAAATTACAAAATCAAAAACTTCAAAAACCTAATTAAAAAAGCCCAGACAGTCAAACAAACATTGGCTAAAGTGTCCAAAAAAAAAACGAGAAAAAAAGACCACGATGCGCCTACTGCAACATCAAGGAACATAAAGTCGCTGAGGGTAAAAAAAAGAAAGAGAGACAAAACAAACATCAAAACCTGTAGCAAAGGATC
This sequence comes from Tribolium confusum, assembly GCA_029207805.1. Classification (NCBI taxonomy): domain Eukaryota; kingdom Metazoa; phylum Arthropoda; class Insecta; order Coleoptera; family Tenebrionidae; genus Tribolium; species Tribolium confusum. The sequence goes on along the minus strand of JALGAY010000008.1, from coordinate 19,832,695 downwards.
CGGTCAAAGTAAATAAGATTCGTTGTTACAACTGCAATAAACCCGAAATATCTAATCAGAAAAAACTGTCCGTACTGTAACCAAACCATCGATATTCCCAAGAAAATTAGTTTTTGTGCTTTTAACACGAAATTACGTGTCAGAAAACAAGTGTCTATAAACAATCACATAAAGACAGCATTTCTAAATACAGAAGCCAAAATAAGCATTGGTAACTACAAGTTAAAAAATTTCTAAAAAAAGGTAGAAACGGTAGAAACTTCATCATCTTAGCTGATAGGAAGACATCGCACCAACAAGTCAAAACAACCACTGTTTACGTAGTTCTTTAAACAAAAACTATACCAACAACCCTTGTATTCCTCTTCTACACAACAACCACAACAACCTTGTTAGGGGTCGACCTTATCAAAGACTCCCAGATGGTAATCAACATAGCAGAAAAAAACTACTTTTTTACCCAAGATTCAAAAAAAAAATTAATTTCTTGTCAAAGATGTGGGGCTGGAGAACACGCCTACTCTCCGTATACCTAACCATCATCACCAACAACCGAAAAAATCTTACAAATGATGACAGACTATCGGCCCTCAGATACAGTTTCTCCATTACCGGCGACACCGACACGTAACGATATCTCCGCAATGGTAACCGAGCACCGACCTCCAATTCTGTTAACCCCATATCCATCAACCCCACCCAGTTAAAGACTCTAAAAAAAATTTTTTTATCTTAAAATTAAAACTAACGAATTTAATGGAATTCGCCATATAAAAAGATACTTAATCTCCAAAATTGAAGACGTCTAGCAAACTCGTTGGGAAAACTTCACAAAGGAACGTGTTACTTTTTGATTTCTTTCTACTGTTTCTTGCATTTCTAGATCTAATTGTTCATTGTTGTCTTCACAATTTTTTACTGACCATGGTAATTTTATGTCCCATTTCTTTCGAATTGGAAAATCTGAAAATGATTTGTGTCCTGAATGTCATAAGAACCTATAATCTTTGTTATGCCTATAAATCTACTGCAAAATGATTATTATTAACTTTGGTAATTATTATTACTTTAAATTTTCTAAATTTAACAAACTAATATAAACTACGCCCAGTTATAGTTAAGAACTAGGGTTTCATCTAATACTATTATAAATAATGTAAACAAACATTTTATAATTCATTACCCAATAAAAGACAATTTCGGTAAACCCTATTAAAGTTATCATTATGTTATGATACCCATCTAAATAACAGATGGGTGTGTTTATGTATATTATATGTTTTGGAGTTTCATTAATTCTATATATTGCTTAATGTCTCTATGTATTTTATGTTTAGCTGTATAATAATGATATAATTGTAATATGTAACTTACAATGCCCAATTTGGCTTGTTGTACAAATTTTACATTATATGTGCCCATGTGGCACTTTTTTTTGATACCGGTACATTAGAGTCCGAAAAAAGTTGAGAACGCAGCACTGACCCTACGTTATCAGCAAGTCAACTTTTACTAAAAGTGAACAAATAAAGCACGACCAATAAATAGCATAGTTATAATTTCTCCAAAAAAATTAAATTTTGATATAAAATTTTTTTTTTGACATTAAAATAAAACCAGATGAAAAAAACTATTTGAATCAAACCAAACAAGAGCGCTTTAAGTCGCTTCTAATAGCAAACAATAATTTTTTTCAGAAATGTAAAGCACCGACACACTTAAACATCGCCCTATTTCTATAGCTTTATATCGGCTATTTGCATTCCAAAAAAATCTACTTCAAACAAGGATTAACAAACTGTTGGAAACAGAAGCAATTATAGAATGTGACAGCATCTGGTCAGCTTCCGTCGTCTCAGTCCCAAAACCTACCAGAGATATGCGTGTTTGCATAAACTACAGAGAGTTGAACGCAATTACCAAAACCGACAAATACCCACTACCTAGGGTAGATAATCTACTATATGCGGCAAAACAATCTATGTATTTGACAACGCTCAATCTTTGTGCTGATATTGGCAAATCATTGTACGAGAAGAAAACCGAGATAAAACATATTTTGTGTCAACATTTAGAATGTTTCGATTTTTGGAGATGCCATTTAGCCTGCGCAACACTCTAGCCACATTTCGAAAGTTGATGGATTGCATTAATAATAAGCTAAGCCACCTTTATCTGTTGGTAAGAGCACCTAAAAGAAGTTGAAGAAGTATTTGAACGACTACAACTCTTAGGACTTTAAATCAACAAACCGTAATGCCAATTTTGTTGCGCTGAGGTTAAATACCTAAGACACATAATAACAAAAAGTAGGTTAAAACCAAATTCCAATAAAATAGTAAACATAATAAAAATGACAAAGCCAAGAAATGTTGCTAACACGTTTAATCATTTTTGCAGATTTGCTCTTGGTATTGACAATTTACACCAAAGTTTTCCGTTGTAGCCTATTCTCTGGGCACATTAACAAAAAAAAACGCTGCATGGAAATAAACAACGCTCCAAAACAAAGCCTTTAAACAGTAAAAAAAAATGTTAACTACTGCTCCAATAATCCGGCAAGCAAACGAAACAAAACTACGCAATAGGAGCAGTCTTAGTTCAGGGGAAGGGCGAAAATAAACTCCCGGTTAAATAGGCAAGTCGACTACTAACAGCTGCCAAAAGAAGATACGCAACAACCGAGCGGGAAATTCTTGCACTGGTATGGGCCGTAACTAAATTTCGAGAATAAATTTAAAAGAATACTATAGTCGCAATAACAGACCATCAGCCATTCCAATGGTGATGTCTATCGAATCACCCACCGGACGACTCGCAAGATGGTCACTGCAGTTACAACCGTACAACATTAAAATCAAACACAGTCCAGGAAGAACCAACGTGGTAGCTTACACTTACAAAAGTCCAGCCAAAATTAGAAAAGATCAACTTCAAGATCTAGACATTAAAAAAAATATGGACTGCTTCTCTAATCCGGAAAGACAAGACGACTGCAAACGATAGTCCGCTCGAGGCTGCTTGCTGTCCGATGAACACCTATACATATATTCTCACAATGACAAAAATAACAACGCCCAACTCGTTATCCCGAAACAAGAGCGTGAAAAAATCGTAAAAAAATATCACGACGATCCAACAGCTAGTCGCTTCAAAAACTTTATCAGAAAATTTCCCGTCTGTTTTATTGGACAGAAATGCACAAATACATTGAGATTTACATAAAAAACTGTGTTGCTTGCTATAGATACAAAGCCCTAAATAGAAAACCTATAGAATTGCTATCGACACCGGTAATGTTTTTGTGTTGATTTGTTTGACCAACTACATACCTCAAAAGAAGATGACAATTAGATACTCATTGTCTAAAACACAGTCTTACAATGAGTTGAACTATGTGCTCTAAAAAAAGCATCAATCACGGCTTGTGCTGATAAACTTTTAAAGAAAATTAGCCGGGTAATCCGCAACAACGACACTAAATTCATAAGTGCGGTAATGCAGAAAGTAATGTTTTACTTGGGATTACACAAACCTTTATCCTATGCCACCGCCCAGAAACCAACCCAGTCGAAAGAAAAAACAGGAACTTAGAACTACAGCTTTTTTACAATTGAAAAATCAACACGACGAGTCTATAGAGACGATATGTAGAATCAAAGACAAAAAAAATGTAGAAAAAAAAAAGAATCATTATTTAAGTTACATTATCTTTATATTAAATTAATTAAATATATTACAATAATAATTGCAAATAAATAGTTATTTGCATATTTTTTTCTGTCAATCTAAGAAAAAATCCTGTGCTTTTCATTTTTGGCTTCATCTGCACAAAGTCATTATTTGTAGTTACGGTGCTGTAGATATAAATGTAAGATATGTAGAAAACCTTGAAAACCTTTTTTCAAAAAAAATTATTGCAAATCAGTAGGCAAATCATGTAAGTTGACAGGAAATAAATAAATAAATAAAAAATAGTAATGCTAAGAATTTTGTACCATACCATGTTGACATCTTTTTATATTTTACCGGTTTTTCTTGCTGAAAAATTGTTTTCTTGTACTAACCATAAATAGACACATAAAAACATTAGTTTTAGTACTTTTTACTAACCATAATATAAAAACTAGTCAATGTTGACAACGTGCATTTGTATGATTGTGGTGACTTCACAGGTCTACAGAGGTTTTTTTTTCTTTTTATGCCACCGAATCATATAAGAAACGTATTGGTGCAACATTGTTGAAATCGCCTAACAAACAATGACCAACCTCAACGAAAATATTAGCTTTAGCGACAATTGCTCTGCGATATATTTAGTTTTCATCAAAAGAGCAGAAATTTATAGAAAATTTTGCATTCCTCAGAGTGACTGGTTGTATCGATGGAACGCATGTAGTTGTATTACAACCAATTGTGTTAGTAATTCTGAGAGACTAACAATTCTAAAATAATCGATAATTTTTGCATTTGTTGGGCTCATAATTTCCGCTTTCTTAAGCAAACTTACCATACATAAATTATGTTTGCTTAGTCTTTGCGTAAATAACATAGAAGTAAAAATACTCATTGTTACGTTATAAACAAAAACGGTCTTTGTCACCGACCGTAGTAACCGCGTTACAATTTTCAAGTTGTATTATTTTACAGTTTGTTGTTTTTTATTATACCCGGTTGCTAAAAATGTCTCGAGTCAATTATAAAAAAAAGAGACAAGACTTATATAATTGTGAAAAAAATTAGATGATAAAAATGATATCATAATTGAAGACGATCCTGAAAGCTTGTAAGATGGTTTATTAAAAACGACAGACAAAAAAACTGATTCTAAACAAGACTTTTTTAAAGACAATAAACACCTAAGCAAAAAATAATAAAATGTCATATTTTCTTAAAAAGTCGAAAACAAAATAGAGAAAACAAAATGACTACACATATATTTAAAACCTGTTTTTAAATCTCGTAACGCAATTACAAGGCGTTCAAAAATTGCATGAGAAAAGAATATTTAGATCCCATTTTTTACAGAAAATATGTTAAATATAATTGTTCGTATCATATCAAACAAAAAATCTTTTAAAAACTTATTGGACGATCTATCCGATTCAAGTTAGCAGAAATACTAGGTAAAAAAAAGAAAATCAAATAAATAGATACTTATCAAAAATGTTTTTACTTCTCAAGAAAAAAAAAACAAAAAAAACAATACATGTGTTACCAGTGGCCCAAATTTATGTGCGTAGAGCATTTACCACCAATATTCCTTGCAAATGTGCATAAAATCTGGTATAGTTTAAATCATAGCTTAAATAAAATATCTTCTATTCAATACATTTTTTTGAACTTTATTTAAAAAAATGCTTTATTTAAAAAAAAACATTTTATAAATTTTATATTTTTTTAAATTTGGCGTTGCACTGTTATAGTAATAAGTTCATATTTTCTGATTTTTTATAGGCAATAATAAATTAATATTCTTGTTATAAACTGTACAATTTTTATTTTATTCAAAAACATTACGCAATAAATCAATTGACTAGTTTAATACTAAAATAACAGTTTTCAAAATATCGGTTTTACAGACCGACCTTAGTAACAACGCAACGGTGAGGTGTTATCCGACCGCTTTAGTAACGGAGGTTTAAAGAGGTACCATCCACATATATTTTAACCGTACAGGTTTTCATTCTGAAAAAGTACAAATTATATGTGATAAATATTTATTAATTTTAAACGGTAATACTAATTTTAAACGCGATGCTTATAACGCATATATTTAGCGCAATTTAGCAATGCATTGTTACAAGATGCATATGCACAGCAAGATAATCCAAGATCTTTGCTTATTGGTGGTTCAATCATGGCTTATGACACCCATTACAAATATCATAGAAAGAACTCCAGAAAAGCGATACAATAATTAAGTGTGTTAAGCTTAAAATATTAAAACAAGAAGATGGCTTTGTCGGGTACGTAAACATGACCACTGACCCAGCGACTCGTTTCAGAGTTGAAGCCAAAGAAAAAAGAATTACAATTAAACTATCCTCTTTTCGAGAAGGATTTCACCTCCTATTACAAAACTTGGTAGACCTGGATAATAGAAGAGTAAGACTACAAATGTCGGATAGAGACTAGATTATAATCGAGTTTAATTAATTTAATGACAGAAAGCAGTTTAAAACTGGTTTAGAAGATCTAAGTTTGTCATCATCAAATGAAAGTAACTCTGTAGAAAAATAAATTAATAAATTAAATTTTGCTTTGCTTATTGTAATAATAAAATTAACAATGTATTAAGGACTACACGAAATTGTGTTAAAACATTGTTCAGGTCGGTAACTATAATTGTCATACACCATGGTAAAGTAATGTAATTCCTACACTAAGTGTCCTCAAAAATCAATGGCGTTGTTTATTATAGTCAAAATGGCGTAATAAGAGGCTCTATAAATTAAAATTTTTGGTTGTAGCCTTGTGTTTATAGAGATTTTATTTAGGGCCGGTTGCATAAAAGCTGATCACATCTAAAATTACTTAACCATTATCAAAAATTTAATCATCATAAACTTTTATTGGGTTGCTAAAACAATAATCAAGTTGTTGTTAGCTGAATATAATTAAATCGCAATCAACAAATGTGCACAAGTTGGCAGTGCCACTATAATCACCCGAAACAGCCCGAAATTATTCCGACACCAAATTTGCAGCTTATGTCTATGCTTCAAATAATAGTAACCCGGCCATAAGGAGATGCATCACTGGATGCTTCCCTTCCAAGCAAAACTACTTCAACAAATTTGCTTAATACTCTATTTTTTGATGTAGATTGCAAATACGCAAATAAATAAAAAAAATCTATTAAGCAAATTAAATTAGAGATAAAAAAACTTAACTTTTAAGTTGTATCAACAATTTTATTATTAAATTTTTTCTGCAAACAGAAGTTTACAAGAGTAGTTCTCATTGCAAAATTTCCTTTCAAGAATTCAGAAGCATTATTGATTGTTTTTTTGTTTTATTGATTGTCTTTAAAACTAATTCTAAATTATGCAGAATTGCACAACTAACAATAACCGACATGCTGCTTTCCATCTTAAGCCGTAGTTCCATAGATAAACATAAAAATCGCCGTTTCAAAACCTCAAAACATCGTTCGATAGTGTTTCTGGTCGCTTTGTGTGTGTATTATAAGCCTCCTCAGCGCTGATACTAGGGTTTATGAATGGCGTAAGAAGATATCTCCTACACGCATAACTCTTATCTCCAAGATGATATTCAGTACCATACATTCCTTGTTGAAATTCAGCAATTTACAAGCATTTATTAAAAATAGTTAAATCGTGTACAGCTCCCGGCCAGCAAGCTATAATGTGTCAAATCTTAAGCTCTGCATCACAAATTGCCTCAGTATTAAAAGAAAAGAATGCTTTTCTACAGCAAAATGTTTTAGCCAAACATCCTCTTGGAGACCAAATAAAGGTGTGGGTACCATCCCAAGAAAACCTCAAATTTCAAAAAAACCTTCTATTCACCTCAGGAATTTCTTCCCTAGAAGACATTTTAATTAAATAATCAAATAATGTGCTGAGACACCGTAAAAATTATGCGTGACGCAATCGACTTGTGCACACAAATATTATCTCCAACTAATTGTTGAAATGCTCCAGTAGCATAAAACTTCTAACAAATTAGGAGTTGTTCTCTTTCTGCTATTTGGAACCTTGTTGCGATGTGAAACAGAATTTAGCTCTTCAGCTAAATAAATACAGCTAAATAAATACATTTGAATTGTATTCAAATTGTATTTTGAATACAATTCAAAATTTCCATAACACTATTTTTTACAAATCGGTATCTTTGCTTAAGTTCGATATCGTCATATTTTTGAAACGGACTATTTCTGTCTCAAAACATTCTGACTTTTCTAGGAACAGAAAGAACATCAGAGTTATCATTAGCAAAACTTATTAGAAAAACTAGATGAGAATGTTAGCGATACAAAAATTTTAATTAGTTACCTACTTAAAAACAATATAATTAAATAGTTTTTGTATTTTTCGTTTTGTTATACATGATTGTGGTATGCAAGCGACATGGGTTAATTAGTGGTTTACCGGCAATTAAATAACTTACAATTAAAATACGTTTTGATGACGGTCAAATCCTTGATGAATGTTTATACAACGAATAATTGGTGATTTTTCTCAAGATTTGAATGCCATCAAAAAATTTGGTAAACATCAGCTGATTTATGTTTTGGTAACCCATTTTCTAATTTGATGACGGTTAAGTCGATTTAACTGTGGTTGAGTTTTCGATTGGCCTTTACAACTGGCACTAATGATTGATACTGAGATTTAAATGGCTTTAAAAACTCCACGCACCAATTTGGTGAACGCCTAGTAATGTATTACTTCAAATACAAATTAAACACCTTTTTGATTACTAGAAGCCTAACACTTTAAGAATAATTGTAAAAATATTTTTATCGTGTTTTCAAAATAAATGTTTTTTCTGATAACATTTTAAAACAGTTTTTAACTATAAAACTCCATGGGAGTTTTACATTATTATACCAACTCTCGCTACCTTTCAGCACTCTTCGTTAGATGGCACACTGTGTCTGTCTATACGACTACTATAAAACTCTATCACAAAGAAAAAAGTTAAAATTATAAAAAATTATTAAAAAAACAAAAACCAACCGGCCTATCAATGCCAGATTTAGAGACACTGTGTTTTGAAAAATCCTTTAGGATAATTGACGCCTCAAAAATTATTAACAACATGACATTTTGAGCTCTAGAACCAATCCCTGACACAACGTCGGAGACAACACTTGATTTACAAAAAAATAAGTGAAAACTTCATAAAGAAACTAAATAGAAAATGAACACATGGGTCGTACTTAATACTGCAAAAAAAACTGCAAATACTGGCAATCAAGTTAGACCTACTAATTTCACGATCAACTCGAATCAAGATACAAAGTGTAACTAACAGCCTAATGGTTGACATTAAGCTGAGACAACAGCCTAAATACTCAGCAAGTATTTAGGCTGTTCAATTCAAGTCGTTTTGAGTACTTTTTTACAAAATGTAAATGTATCTTTTTACGATATAAGTAAAACACCTCCACACATAATGTTGAAAAATATAGTAAATCAGTATTTTTTTGTGTAATGGTTTTTGTAAGACGTTAGTAAATAAAAAAAATAAAGTAGAAAAAAGTGTATAAATTATAATCGCAGGATCACAAAAATTAAAGATACTGCTAGCGACCAGGACTAATAACATAGCTTTGTGACATCTCTCACATTCAAGATAAAAAATGTAATAGATTTTGCCGCTACCAAGGTATTGTCAACATTACGTGTAAAATTGAAACCCAAATTCAACAACAAAAAAAAAAACAGTAAAACTGCAACTGCGACATACAAAAGTAATAAACAATCTACAGTAGAATCTTTCAAAGCTTTCAATTCTTTTTTTAAAGTTAACCATAAAAAAAACGCAAAACATTTAAACAAAATTCTAAGCTCAGAAACAATGTAGTTCTAACAATTAGAGTATTTTGCAAAAGAAACAAAGATAACAGTAAATACAGACTTCCACAAAGTAGAAAAAATAAAAATGACATTATGTGCTTTATTTTCTTGTACAGCAAATCAGGTTTATTCCTTTCAAACCCTACTAAAATAGTTAAGTCTTATCAGTTTTATGACAACACAGTTCCAGTTTGCAAGTGTAATACCAAGTGTGACCAATGATAAAACCACTTAGCCGTTAAGCAGATCAAACCATCAAGAACAACTAATGATCGCATCTGTTTTTTGTTTTTTTAATTGTAAAAGTTTAACTTCTACCAGATTTTAACATTAGTTATTTAAACCTTAACAATAGTTTTTTTTCTGAATGCAGTTTTATCTCTATTTTTTTCTAATGTATATACGTGATACAATTTCCAAAAATTGGTATGTGTTGGCAATATTGCCTTGACTTTTCAACATAAAGAATTAGATCAGCTTAAAAAACAACTTTTGCAAGATGCTTTTGCTTTGTTTAATTACTACAAGCAATAGCGTTTTTATGTAAATTCATTAAAAACTGAAAATACCTGCTTTTATACCCGGATCACTGTTGTAATGTCAAACAACAGCGCATCAACCTAAAATTTTGACTTTGTGACCGCAAATTCAGGTTTTTAAAATGTAGGTCATGTTATATGACAATGTCAAGTTGACGTTGTCATATAACATAATTTACAAAGTCAAAATTTTAAGTTGATGCGCTGTTGTTTAATATTACAAAAGTGATCCGGGTTTATTTGCCAAATTCTCAAAAATACAAAAAAATAAACATTTTATTAAATAAAATTTTACTTAACTGTTCTCTTATCTATAAGTTTCACATAGAAAAAGAAGACAAAATCTGAAAACAAGAAATAACAATTTATTGAAATAAGTTGGTTCAATTTGAGGCACTAAGGCTAAGAATTTTTGTATCTCATTTCATGCGTTTGTTTTTTCAACTACAGAATATTAGAGTGCTGTTTAAATAAACAGTTTATGTACAAGCAAAATAAATAGACAATTAAACATTGCCATGTGGTTTATAACCGGCAATTTAATGTCAACTTCCACTAAATAATAGGTACTTTTTTACATTGCTTTTTCCATACCAAGAAAAAAATTTCTTATAAAACCAGTGTAAATCAAACGTAAAAAACATCCAAATATTATCCAATACAATCTTATTGCCATCTAAACACAAAAAACAGTAAGTATAAATTTACACACTTATAAGTATAACCATATACAGTATTTGTATACATACATAACGTTATTTCAACAGATTTAATTAAGAATTGACGTGGGCATTTAACACCTATGCAAAAACTGTATGTAGCTCTTTAGTTTTATGCTACAGAAACATTCCAATAACTCGTGGGCAGTAGTGGTCAAATTTCTTAACCTGTAGTTTGTTTGCGATCAGGGAAGTAACCGATGCACTTGTCAATCTTTCGCCCCGGATTATTTGTATTTCCAAAGCAGGAAAGTATTTGTATAATACAGTGAAACAACAATTCTACGAAATTGGTATGGCACACTACGGTTTTGGATTTCCAAACGTTTTAGGTGCAATTATCTGCACCGATGTTAGAATCCAAGTCTCCACCAAACATCCTGAACAATACTTAGATAAATTTTTTCAGTACTTAATTAACGTCCAGTTAATTGTAGGGCCAGATTTAAAAATCTATAACGTTCTTGCCGAATACACTGAGTCAAATCACGATGCGTACATATGGAGAAATTCTACTGTTCGCAATAGACTTTCTAAAAGAGAATTTCTAGAAGGTTAGCTAGTTAGTGACTTTGGGTATCTTTTAGAACCTTGTTTTATGACTCCTACAACTCCAGTAAAACACCTAAAATTGTGCCGATTTCTACTAAAAGTATTATTCTTAAGAAAGCAGAAAAAGAAAATTTACAATTTATATATTGCGACAAAACATAGCTTTTTCAGAACAAAAGCCAAATACGTCAATAGGTTCTGGAGACTGATAAAAAAGGCATTCCAAGCAAATTTAAGAGTGAAGAAAAAAAAAACAATTGTTTCTGTCAGATGGAAAAAAGATTTTTTACCGGAATGCGATTTAATTTTAGACATTGATAACAATGATGACTATCACAAATCTATAAACGGGGACTAATTTACTAAATGGGTAACTAATCAATTTATTCTTGCTTTACAAGTATTAAATAAAAAATGTGTTATTATTATAGACAATGCACAATACCACAGCATAAAAATTGAAAAGGTTCTCAGCTTGTCATCAAAAAAAAAACGTCTTGCAAGAATTATTAACTAAACGTAATATACTTTTTGTCCCTATTTGCAAAAAGAAGCAGCTTTTTAAACTTATAAAAGTTCAAACATTAGCTGAAGAATGTAGGTACAAAATTGATAAGCTAAGTGCACTGAAAGGTCAACAAGTTTCCAGATTTCTACCATATAACTGTCAGTGCAATCTAATAGAGTTGATAGAGGAAAACACAAACATATTGGCATGCAACTTTTTTCTCCTGATAGAGTTATGGCAAGATGCTCTTAACCAACGTACTGCTTAAAAGTGACAGAACTGTATTAGACACGCTAAAATGGAGATCTAGAAAATCTGGCAGAAATATATGGGTGTCAATAGTGTCGACGACGTTCCGCCATTTATTATAAATTTAGATTCAAGCTCTTTGATCTCAGAGTCGGATTTAGAACTTGGTTTTACAAATTCAAATAAGGAATAAAAAATATAAAATTACATTTGTGTTTCTTGCTTGTCTACCATTATTGTCTACAACACTACACAATTTGTAATTATTATAATGTTTAATAATTTTAAGACAGAACAACTCGACTGTCAGATTCATCACCAGCAAAAAAATCTGTAGGAAAAAAAAATATAAATTAATAGAAGAAAAAAGTATTTTAAACATAGACTTGCAAGATTCTGCAGGTCAGTAGGTATTAGAAAAAACTTTTGCAAATCGATTGAAAGCAGAAATTTATTCTTTAATACACGAAAATTTAGCGTTGAGTAAAGTTGCTAAAGACGAAACTGTTGAACAAGTTTATTTGTCTAATTTATAAGCAATAAATAAAAAACTTATTACAAGATTGCATGACGAGTTTTAAATACAAATATATATAAGAAAAAAAATTTTGAAAAAGCAAACTAACGGTTTTTTTTGCTGCAAGTAATAAAAGATTGAAAAGGTAGAAATTTCTAAGTATTGTGTTTAGAATTAAATGTTGAATATTTTAAAATGTTTACGTAACAGTTAAAATATTTTATAATAACTTTTTTCCATTTTAATTAAAAATTTTTAACTTTTGTCGTAAGAAAAAATGACATATGCCTCTTTCAAAACTTTTAGTTTCGTCACTACCAGTTGTTTGTAGTCTCGTAGAGTCTTGCTAGTATACACTCTTGCATAAAGTGTAAAAATTAATTTGTTGTTTTTTGGAACATTGGCTAAATGTATTTGAAGCTGATAGCATTAAAATAAAAAAACAGTGATATCAAATTTTTTTCAAAAAAAATCTACAACCGGTTAATAAGGTTAAAACAATTTCAAGGTGCAGGTAGCAAACTTGTTACAGCAGTGCACAAATTATTAAATAAAGTATAGTATCAACTACACTGAAATCTCTACTTAATCATATTGTATCAATCTTTTTTTGGCTTGTTTGAGATTTTCTTACAAATAATCGCATAAGTACTCAATACAATAGATTACAAAAAACAAAATACAAAACAAGATTTTTATATTATCTACCTAGCCATGACCAAAACAAACGACACACTCAAAGTCAAGTTGCTGTAATATTTTGACGGCTACTGGTCGAATCTGGTTCACATTCAAAAAGTTTTGTTGTTTCCGTATTGCTTTAACTGACAAGGAATGAGTGTAATTCACCAGGAGCATCGAATCGTAATCAAATCTTTGACGAAGGAAGGAAATGGACAAGAATATTTTCAAAATGACTAATGCGTGCGCTATCTTATTTTAAAATAAAATTTTGGTCTAAACGATTTCAATTGGGTAGAGAATTAATTCAAAATGACCCAAAATGCAGATTGAAGCAAAAACCAACGAAAACATCAAAAAAGTTAATTTTTCGGTTTTAGCAGATCGAAGAATAAAAGTTTTAATAATTGCTGCTGATGTAGTTTTAAGTTCTAATTGATTTAACAAAAATTTTAAAAAATAAAGAAAACTTTTAAGTCACAATTATAAATTGCATCCAACACCGCCATTGAAAAAATATTAAATAGTTTTAAAAAGTGGTACTTTTTGAATAGTCTTTAATGTTTTAATAAGTGTATTTTTCGTCATATTTCGCCATATAAAAAAAACCTTTTTTAAAGTCGAGTAAAATATGTTTTTTTTTATTTGAGAAAACTGTGCAAGATGCTTTTTTATATTAGAATAATATAGTAAAATCTCTTTTTAGTTCAATTTTATTTAAAATAATTAGTAACCATGCCACGTTGTTGTAATACAACAAAAATTTATGGCGTAACTACAAAAGAGTTTTTCAATAAGGATAGGTTGATGTTGACACCCTGTGGCGGCCATGTTTTTTTGGTAGTGTTTGTGTAATCTGGTGTTTAATGTTCAGTCACTAATGCCAAATTACCATGGCAAATTACACAATTGAGCAACACGTCTAAATAATAAAACTTTATTATCAAAATGACTGTTCGTCAGTTCAAACATTGCGCTTGTTACGCCCATTTTATGGAAGACACGGTAGTCTTTCAAAATCTACTCTGCAGCGTTTGCTGACCAAATTTGAAACAACGGGTTTAGTAAACAATCTGCCAACACCCCGTTGTCAAAGAAATGCTAGATCGGCCAAAAATATTGCTGCCGTACGTGAAAGTGTACAGCAAAACCCGAGGCAGTCAATTCCGCGTCGTGCACAAGAACTCGGCTTTTCGCAGACATCAGTTTAGCGAATTTTGCGACGGGATTTAAGATTACACTCGTACAAAATCGAATTGACTCTGGAACTTAAAGTTAATGACCATAGACAACGCCGTTTGTTCGCTGACTGTGCTTCGAACCGTTTAGAAGAAGACCTCACATTTGGTCGAAAAATCATCTTTAGTGACGAGGCGCATTTTTGGATAAATGGCTACGTTAACACTCAAAATTTGCAGTATATGGGACGACGCTAACCCACACGAAGTTCAGCAAGTTGCAATGCATCTACAAAAAGTTACTGTTTGGTGCGGGATTTGGGCCGGCCACGTCATTGGTCCATACTTTTTTGAAAACGACGTTGGTGAGGCCATCGCCGTCAACGGCAAGCGCTACAGAACGATGCTAACAAATTTCTTTTGCCCTAAATTAAACGATATGGAGGTAGACGACATGTGGTTCCAGCAGGACGGGGCTACGTGCCATGCAGCAAACGCCACGCTAGACGTTCTGCATGAAAGATTTGAGGGCAGAGTTATTTCTCGCAAAGGTGACGTAAATTGGCCACCAAGATCGTGCGATTTGACCCCGCTAGATTTTTTTGTGGGGTTTTCTCAAGTCGCAGATCTATACCAATCATCCGCAATCGACCGATGCTCTTAAAGTCAATATCACCAATGCCATCGATCAAATTCCGCCAGATCTATGCGAGCGAGTTATTCAGAATTGGTCCACTCGGATCCATGCCACAGTAAAAAGTCGCGGCGGACATTTAAACGATGTTATATTCCATAAATAAAGACATGCATGGACCTTTCATATAAAAAAAGATTTTTTTAAATACCTCACACACAGCTTGTTTTATTCCATTTAAACATCGACCCATCCTTATTGAAAAACCCTTTATAATCTTAACCAAGAATCTAAAAGCGCATAACATTCTAAATTAAATTGAAACAAACTGTCGTGTCATAGTGTTTTAAAGAAAAACGAATATTTTTCTTACTTTGTTAAATTACGAAAGATGTTTAAACCTGTAATTAACTAGGCACGTAGCGGTGTTACGACAAAAGCAATTACATTTATTTTTGAGGTAGATTCAACCCTTGCAGATTGATAATCGGAGTACAATTAATAATTAAAAACAAGTAACAGTCAAATAATACCAGTATTTTTTCTTAAATACAAATTAGTTAAAAAGTAAATATTAAGACGATTCCCTAGCGTGCTTAGGTCGCTTTCAAAATTTAGCCGCTTGCCTGTTTTTTACGTATTTTGTGGTAGCTAGGTACAGCCATAGATAAAAAAAAATACAGCTTTCATAGAGGCTTCAACAAAAACTTCCTGTTCCAATTTTCACTTGGTGGCGGTGGCACTTTAGAGTAATTTTTTTATAAACTGAACTTCTCTTGCCATTTGTTTGTTATGCAAATATCTATATATTTGCAGCTAGAGAAAGAAATTTGCTCGCAGTTCTATTTTTCGATAAAAATTTTTTGTTAAATTTAGAAATTAAAAATTGACCGTATAGCGTTAAAGAGTTATGTAATGTAAACACTTTTGCCAAAAATTAAAACTGTACCTACAATGACAACAAAATGCTACAAAAAGTTTTAAAATGTTTGCTAATAAACCCTCTTAACATACAATATTGTTTAAAAAACATATATCCAAAATTATACTTTATAGATCGAGTAATTATTCACAGATAGTTTTTATAAATTTTCCATAATTTAATTATAACTAAATAATTAAAAAAACAATATAGTGCCGAAAACACCTTGATTATAAGTCAATTAAATAAAAATAATTGAGTAAGAACATTACCAAAGTTAAAGAATTATTGTAGTATCTAATCTATTAAAATAAACGTTTTCGTTCCCCAACCAAAAACTAACTTATAACAAACGACACAGGACTCCCTTGAAACTCATTCATCGAATTTACCCTAATCGACCAAAACAAAATATTATTGTTTTAACAAAATAAGAAAAAAAAGGGGGTGAACGTTAAGCCAAATCGTAAATCTGAACTGAAAATATTTCAGTAATTGCTTTTCATTCGACTCGACTTATCATTAAGCTCTAATTTTTTAAGTTTTAATACCATTAAACAACAAAAAATATATGATTTACTTACTGTAAAAATTTTAGTAAAACAATTTAAGCAAGAACGAGCAAAAACAATTTGTCAAGGTATTTGATTTCTATACCGGGCTACATAATATTATAACATTAAAAAAAAAACAGTTTAACCAATTATTTGAATCGTAAATTAAAATGATTATCAATACATAAAATGTCATTTTTAACGAAACTGTCCGATAAACACTTACAGTTTTGTTATCTTTCTTTGGATCTCAGTAGGGACAGAAAACTACAACAAAAAAAGATTCTTGTCTCGAAAAGACTTGAGTCTGAAAGGCTACTCAATTTTTTGACTAGGTCTTTACTAAGCTAAACGTACTCTTTCTTTTCGTGTGACATTTGGCAAATATGTAACCTATTCTCTATTTCACTTTGACGCACGAAGCGTCGGAATTCCATATATGGTAATATATTTAACTTTATCTTTCTATTCAGTGTTTATTGGTTTGTCTGGAATTGACTGCTTTGCAATTGGCAAAACAGCATATTATCAAGCTTACCTGTGTATTTTAACCAGTTGTTCACTAACATATTTAAATTCTTCTATAATTCGACAATTCTAATTTTGTATAGCACTTTGGTGTTTCGGCTTTTATGTTTTTATTTATTACTTTGTTTGTTTCGCTTGAGCGGAGCTTTGACATAAGTGATTTGAAATGAGTTGCACGCCCTACACGTGCTGGCATATTTCGTGATGTTCGAGAGCTTAGAAAAATGTATCAAAGTTTTGGCTAACCCAATTCGGCAACACGGCAACTATAAATATTAATTGATAACAATTCTGACTACCACAGAACTGGGGTACCAACCAAACTAAAATCACCAAGAATTCAAAAACTGAGACGAAACATTTGTTTAAAAATAGAGCTTCATCATCATTTTCCATTATCCTCTGAAACGAAATTCTAACTGTAAAAAATTGAAAATATACTCGTAAGTAAACAATAAACTTATAAGGATTATTGTGAATGTTTTCTTTTTAAGTCAAGCTTTAAATCTCTTAAAACTTCGAGAAACTGGTCGATCAAAAAAAAAGGTTTTTTAAAAAATTTTAGGTTAAGAGCGAATGTAAAAGTTACTACTCTTACAAGTTTATCTTGATCACTAGTTCCACCACTAATTTTCAAAATATTACCAGCAAAACCACCTAAAATTTGTGTAAAATTTAATATTTGAGTATTTGATACACGATTTAATACAAACAAGACAGCCAACCATAACTTTGTTTTTATGCTATTATTTTCTTATTTTACTGCCAACACTATGTTAGCAAACAATTTAAAGTTTTTAATCAAAAAAGTAATAACCCAACTACAGGATGTAGAACTTTATGTTGTTGGCAATGTTGTGTTACCAACATCGTAATCCGATTTTTATTTAATTAGGTTTTCACAAATTCTCTGTGTTGCCTGAATTAACAAACGTCATCAAATCGGTAATTTTAAAAACTTGAACAAAATTCCACAACATTCCAACGTTAAAAGTCGCCTTCTTTGCTAACTTTAGCTGCAAGGTCATCCCTCGACCGACTCTTTCTACCCTCAAATTTCTACCTGACTTTCATCAAACAAAAGAAAGCGAGAAATCTCGGCTCCTGTGCTCACCTGCACAGGTATCCACATATAGAGACACACAACGAAAAGCTCTTTTTAATCCGAGTCTTTTCGTATAAGTTTCATTCCGTAATTCCTACGGCAACCCTATCAAAAACCGCAATTAATTAACCAATTAACTCATCTCACGCATTTCTCGATAATTAGAACCGCGACATGCTCAATCTTGCTCTCATTTCGTCAGGTAGGCTTCTCGCGACCTACCTCGCAGCACACAGCCCTCTCGCATTTTGCGGACTAATTATTAAACCGTTAATTGTGTCAATTGTGTTAATTAAGCTTCTTTCGTTCATATCTCATGAACGGGTTGTCGTAAAATTATGATTCAAATGCTGTTCAACTCCTTTTTCAATTCCGCTTCTCCCAAGCATTATCTCATTCTCGCGATTCAATTATCTCGCGATCTTGATTCGCGCAGACAAACCATCGGAACCCCTCGATCTTTGCCGAACCTTTCAAAGGTGGCAAAAATCTCGCTTTAACTGCCGGTTCGGCTCTTCGGGAGTGAGTCGTGACTAGTCAGTCGTAACCGTGAGTCGTGAAACCGCAGTCGATTGTAAGTTCATGAAGCTTGTCTTCATCCGTGCTTTTTTCACTCTCTCACCACGCTCTTTCCCTCTCTGCTCGTTTGCGCGCCACCTTGTGGAGTAACAGCGCGTTACTCACTCGCATCAGCGCCATCTCTCGCTCAACTCATTCAACCCTTTTTACCCTTTTCTTTGTGACTCGTTTGCCTGACAGTGCCGTCTCCAACACTTAAACCTGTGTTTTATTTTCTTCGCTTTAACAATTTAATTATTCCCCTTTTAATTAAATTTAATTCACCACATTCCCAATCCACACTCAAACAAAATTGCACCGATAGCCGGATCGGTGACAGTTGACACTGTTTGTATCACAAAAAAACAAATTTTGCAGCCCTGAATTAGATTTGTGTCAATGTCTATCCTGGCCAAAGTTATTACTTCCATGTAAATAAACAACAAATTGTAAAAAACACCAAAAATGCTTAGATAATATGCATAATTTAATTTAAACCTTACAAATTTGTTAATTTTAAATACATAGAAAATATCACCAAAAATTTTCACCAAAAAAAATCTTTCAAAGCTCTGCCGAATCCTAAAAAAGACTATTTTAGTTTTGCAGATTCTTATATATATAAAAATAAAAGTGAAGATTGCTGCTGCCCAATATACAAGCAGTTCTGTAGCAAGTACCAAATTTGTAAGTAACATTTATACTTTTACAAATTTACTACCTTTACAAATCAGTTTTACTGCCTAAATCAAGAAAAAAAATAGTCATTTTTCCTCTTAACAGCTCAGATGTGCGATATCTCAGTGCTCTTTTTATTTTAAATTTTGGTTAAACTTGGTGCATTTTTGTAAGAAAACTGACCTAGATTGAAAATAAACATAACAAATAGTATTACTTAGGGTAATCCTAACTATTATGACGAGTTTATAACGAACCGCCCGCTAGAAGAGGTTTGACCATTTTAGCGGTCCGCAATAAACTCATCACAATAAATCACAATGGTTAAAATAACCTTAAGTAACACTATTGTTATATTTATTTACAATCCAATAGGGTAATTTCAAAATAAGATAAAACCGGAAGTATCTTAGTTTCTAGACAAAATTAAAATAATTCGAGGCTGTGGTTTAAAATAGTATTAAAATTTGCGCTACTACTGGTAATATCTCAACTTGAAATTACCCATAAGTCAGTTTCCTTACAGAAATGCACCAAGTTTAAAACAAATGCTCACGTTACCACTCAATATACGCTTTTAAAGGTTGGTAAATGACAATCAAAGCAGTTACTTTTATTTTTGTTTGAAACCGCCTCAAAAGTATAGATGACAAGTAAGTAATAGTTCTAAGCCAACATAAGTGAAAATTCGGTCTACCAGAGGTTTGCCGCCCTCCATTTTTTAATTCAAATTTGTATCTAAACAGATTAAATATTTGTAAATTTATTTCTTAAAAATAATTTGGTGTATACAAAAAAAGTTTTAATAGTTACTATTTTTGCTTTTTTTATAAAAAGTAAAGTAATGGGTGATTTTGAAAGAGAACATGCAGGTTTACTGCAAATGATAGAAAAAGTTTCTTTTGATGTAAAAGCTAAAGATAAAGCAGATAAGAAAACGTCAAATTTTACAAAAAAAATATATATATACGATAGCAACACAGAGCAGGAATTAGAAAAAACAGATAATTTAGAATTTTTTCAAAAGCACAGTTTTTTGGGAAAAAATAACTAAGACAACAAAGTGGTCAAAACATCGACTTAGACAGTATAAATAACATCTCAAAAAATTGGAAATCACGTACCAGATGTTAGAAGTCCGTTTCAGAATTTTAAATCTGTTTTGGAAATTAAAAAATTTGTCTTCCCGAATTCTGTAATTGATAAAATCGTTTAAAATACGAACATATACAGGGTGTCTCACGAACGAGTGCTCATAATTAAACCAAAGATTAAGAAGTAAAAATTAATTGATACATATTTTTTATTTTTTCCCAAAAAAATTTATTTTCAGAATTATTAGTCCCCAAAATCGCTCCAAAAATACACTTTATTTTTTTTTATCTAATACAGTATTTGCTCGATTTTGATGAAACTTGGTATACTCATTCTGTATTAGATAGCTACCTTAGAGTGTTAACTGTAGTATTGTAGGACATTTTAAAAAGGGGCTACGAAGGCTCCCTTGACACAACTTGCTTCATAACTTTGTAGCACAAATTAGTTTAACGTTGGGGTTCCTACAGTTTGAAAGCCCATTCAATTTAGAAATTTTTTTGTCCCTTACAAATTTTTCGTAAAACGCATTGTTTTTGAGTAAAACGATGCAGTTAGTATTAGCATGATCAGCTTTTATCTATTAACGTTCCTCTATGGCCGTTTCATGCACGATGGTGCACCACCTCATTGTCAATTGAATGTAAGAAATTGGCTTCAGGATCATATTCCAGAAAGGATTTCGTTATTTTACTTTTGTATTTTGTTATTTTACTTTTTCTTTTTTAGGTACTTTCAATTTATTGTATTATTTTTGTTGATACTCCTAAACCTCGTTCTAAAACGGTGCGTTTAAAAATTACAAATCAAATATGTTAAAAGACAGATAGAGACAAATGTTAGCCCTAATTGGTCAGCTGTATTTCTTAAGAATGTAAAAGTCTGACCACCAAAATCCTAAAAACCTTTAGAAAACTAATAGTTTACCAAAACTTTAGTTAAATTATACAGTTTAACGTTGTCATTACTTATTTAAATTTAAATTTTTACTTGAGCATATTGTATTTGACAAAAAGATTCAAAATTTGAGATTTGTTTAAAAAATTCGTTTCACAATGCAGAAAAGTTTATACTATTTCTAAATATACAACAACAAATAAAGAATTACAGGTTTTCACTGGTCGTTTTGGCTTCAAGCAATATATCCCAAGCAAACCGAACCGTAACAACATCAAAATATTTGTGTAAGTAAATTCTAAATTTTATTACTGCAGTAATTTGTAAGTATATGTTGGTAGAGGTCTTGCCAGCTCTCTTGATCGATGACGCAAAAACCAAAATTTATATTGAAGCGGCGGTACTGATCATACTAAAAACATCGGTACCGCTTGGCATCATTTAATTATTGTGTTGTTGTCAGTTCTTAGTAACTGATCTTTGCTCGCTATGTTTCGTTTCCGTTTTTGATTTCCGTTCTATCGTTGCTTCTAAGAGTTTACAAACAGTCTTTTTCAAGACTCCATTAATTTGCATAATTGCAACTGTAAGTATAACACACTTAATTGTAGTTTAATGCGTAATATTTATTTTTATTACGTACAGACTCGGCTAGTGTTATTCATTGAAATGTGTAATAACAAAAAGGTGGTTCACAGTCAGGAACAAGAAATAATTTTTAGTGTATATAAATTTATGAAATATTAAAGTGATTGTAGAAAAGTTTCAGTTTCACTTAATCGCTTGCAAGAAAGGGTTGCAAAAACCACTAACGTTAGAATCTACACTGTAAGGAGGATAATTAAGAACACAGAAAACAAACCAGAAAGTTCTATATTTACTTCTCCAAAGAAAAAAATGATAATAATAAAACTCAGCCCAAACAATCTATAAACCAGTGTGAAGAAATAGATATTTGGAACACTATTTATAAATATGCAAACATTCACAAAAAAGACCAACAATAAAGGATGTGTTTGAAGATGTAAAAAATGACGAAAACGTTAATTTCACTGAAAAAATTAGACTATTTAGGCGTCTAATGCTTCAAATAGGTTTGATAAAAAAACTCAAAATAACAGAAAATCGTTAACTGAAAAATCTGACATTAGAGCTAAACGGATAAAATTGTATTTAGGAAAACTAAAGATATACAAATAAGAGTACCAAAGACATGACATAATGTTTACAATAATGGTTTAAAGGCCCCAATGTTAAGAAAACCAAATCTAATTATTTTGCACGCAAAAAGATCAACAGAATTTGTGCTCAATGCACTAAGAATTTTTAAATCTGGAACAAAAACTGATTATTATCATCACGAAATAAATAACAAAAAGTTTACAAAGTTAGTGACCAAAAAATTTATGAAAAATGTGGGTCGTAAGTCTGTGCTGGTTGTAGATAATATTTCCTACCACAATGTACCACAGTACAAACAAGTCCAACGTCTCTATGAAAAAAAGCCGACATGCAAAAGTGGCTGATAAACAAAGAAATTTTTTTTAAGCATAATGTACTAAACCGAAACTATATTTAATTGTAAAAATCTATTTTCAAAATAGATCAAATATTGTCGAAGCCAGTTGTATAGTTTTTATTTAAAGAGGTTAGAAAATCGTTTAAGAGCAGTCATGAAACAACTTTCAGCTCTTCCTCCAGAAGATAGACTATACATCAGATTTCTACAGGATAAGAAACAGACAGCTCTACTAAATCGAAAACATTTTGATAATGCAGCAACAATTGCGATTGCGATTACGCAATTCAGCAGTGACTTATTTAAATTTTTTATCAAAATGAAGATGCTGCTTACTCTAGATTACATGCCGCTGTAACGGAATACTTGCAAAAAGTAATCTGCTTGGCCTCAGTATAGAAGAAAAAAACAGCAAAACTTTAACACAGTTGGAAGAAAAACTCTTTATGAAAAAGATTATGTCCAACTTAGATAAGAAAGAAGAATTGAAACAGCTAGTAAACAACAGTAGCATAGTATCATTCTTCCTTTTTTAGATAGCTAGATACAACATTTATTTCCAATTTTAGCCTCAGTTAATCATTTTTTATCGTTTAAGAAACTATATAACTATTTTAAGCACTAATATACCAGTACTAAGATTGCCACCATACCATCCTGAACTAAACCCCATAGAAAAAATATGGGCGTTAGTAAAAATTATGCGGCAGCATGTAACACTCAAGTTATATTCTGTCTAGAAATTGGCAGAAACAAAGTTAGCAGCAATTTCTGTAGAACAATGGCAGAATATTTGTTCACATGTAGAAAAAACTGAAGTGAAATATGTTAAACAGAAATATATGTATAATGAATGACGTTGAAGAGATAATAATTTCAGTTAATAGTACGATTCTGACTATCTTCTGTCATCAGATGAAAATGAAAAACATGCAGTTGTAGTCTAAATCTATTTGATTTAGATTGTAAGTTGTTGCATTAAATAAAAACAAAGTTTTAAGAAAGTGTTTTCTTTTTCCCTTTACATATTACAGCTAAAAGAAAAAAATAAAGTCAAAAACGAAACCAAATTTGATTCAAAATTAATTTCACATTTGTCGTAAAAATAAAAAAACATATTCACTTTGTAGATAATGTCAAGCATTCGAATTCAAACCGTCGAATAGTGTAAAACAGCCAATGTTTTTAATATTGTCATCAATCATGTGAGATCTCTACCCAGCTTGACAGACGTTATAAAT
Organism: Tribolium confusum; assembly: GCA_029207805.1. NCBI lineage: Eukaryota > Metazoa > Arthropoda > Insecta > Coleoptera > Tenebrionidae > Tribolium > Tribolium confusum. Next base: position 19,808,470 of record JALGAY010000008.1, on the reverse strand, counting down.
TGAATAACAGCACAAAATCAATTGTTAAAGAATTAGTAGCTTCTATAGGTAAGTAGCACTGAACAAAAAGTAACAATCAACAGATGGTTTACGTTAGACGGGTTAGCTGGTAATCTTCTCAGTAACTATAGACAATCTGACTTTAAGGCAAAATCTAGCCCCGTGGGAGCAATTATGTTTAGATTTCAAACAAATTGTTTAATAGTTTTTGTACAAAAAAACACAAAAACTATTCGTTAATCTCGCCGTTTTATAACAATGATCAAATACTTAAAAAAAAAATAGAAAACCTGAAATAATAATGTGTTACAACGCCACGAAAAGTGACGTTGATGTGCTCGATAACTTTGTACTGTACAATTGTGCTTGTGCCTATAATTGTTGGCCAATGATTACTTTTTACAGCTTTTTAAACATAATAAGTGCTTATAATGCTTTAGTAAACTTTAGGCAAATCATTATAACCGTCAATAAGACGGCGTTATTTTATAAAAATAACTAGCTTTAGAACTTATAGCTATTATATAAAGTCGCATGCATTCTCTCCTTACATTCCGCGACCCTTAAAAATAAGAGTAAAAACAATATAAAATTTAGAAGAAGTATTAATACAGGATTACCTAGAAACCTACTACAAGCCGTTATAGCTAATACAGTTTATAGAAAAATAGAAAAATTAAATAATATTGTAAAATATACAAAAAAAATTTGTTTAGAACATGTAGTAAGTATCAATATGTTACAACAACAGTCTAGAAAACTAAATAATTTTAGTAAATTAAGAAGCATATTGGGACTGTATTTTTCACAACACGGTAGTTTTATACAAATCAGTTTAAGATTACTTGAATTACGTAGTAATTGTTCTAGAAAATGTATCAATTTGTTACTTATTCTGTGGCTTTATAGTATAGTGATTAAACTTTAGGCACCAAAACAGGTTATCAGGTATTATTTTATAAATGTACCTTAGAGTTAAAATAATTATAAAAACTTTTAGATGTGTTCTTGAGTAATTTTTTGTAAACATTTTTGTAGACAAAACATGAATATATCAAAATAGTTCTCACGTTCGTTAGTAGATACATTAAACAAAAATATTAGTAATAATAATTTTGAATGAGTTAAACTTTAACGACTTTACCTCAGTTTGGGTGGTAGAGGTCACTCAATCCCACGCTACAAAAAGAAAAAAGTTCACTCGCATTATATTCTTTTGAGGGCGACGGGTGCTTTTGCCACCTATTCGTATTTCTTATTGCTCTAGGAAACTGTCGCTTTTAATTTTCCAAAAACTTTTTTTACAATTTTAAATGTTTTATTTTGATTGATTTTTGATCAGTCATCACAACAGATACAGAAAACCTACAAAAAAGTAATCTCAAGTGCAAATCGGAAGTAAAGACATCCCTCGCCGGAAAAAAAAGGTGGTGCACTCGACACCAGCTACCAACGAGAAAAGGCTATAATCCGCGCTAAAAAAACTTTTCCTAAACATAATACTTAGCGTTAAGAAGATAAACATCTCAAAAGACAGCGGCATCATCATTTATTTCAAAACTCCAAGACCCAGGCGTAACTGGCTTCCAACATGTTTGCCATCATCGGGCACAGGGTAAACACGCAGATCACGAAGCTGCTGCTAAAAATTCTATGTCAGTTAGAGTCCAAAGAGTTCAAACACTTAGGTAGTAATGCCTCAAAAACGAGTCGTTTCGGCGATAAAAGAGGATGTGCCTAATCTAGTTGAAAACTTTAAAAAACGTCGAAAGCAAAAGTAGCAAAAAACAAAAACAAAAAAAAGTCCAAAGCAAACTAAGCAAATTTATGTTAAAATGTTGGAATTATTTGCTTATATTTTTATAGCGTCTAGGACACATTTTATTGTGTTTGATAGAGTTGTGATTACTGCCACTGTATTATTTTTTTTAAGAATAACAATATGATCATATCACTATTAAGTATATTAAATGCCAATGAAAACACAACACACAAGTTCAAATTTTTACAATATATTTTTCTTAGATAAAAAAAGTAAGATAAAAAATTGATTTTAATTTTAAAAAAAACTTTAACCCTTTGGGGTCTGTCGAGACACATTTGTCCCATTCATGCATCGCTAATGTCTATTGGGTTGTATGCGTAACGTTTTCACAGCAAACAGCAACATATCAGACAGACAGCGCACCTGTCGCAAATTTGTTTACATGTGCCAAAATAATCTCTTGCTTTGTTGGTGAAGTTGCTCCAAAACACATGTGCTACGGATAGATGTATATTTTTACGTATTTGCAAGTGCAGAGTGCACTAGACTGTAACGAAAAAACTTATCAAGGTCAGTAGTAAGCATTGTATTTGATTTCAAGTATAGCATGCACACAAAAATATAGTAATTTTATTAAGTACCACAGTACACACGTGTCCCAGCAGGCATTTTCAATGGGACATATTTGTTCTTGTGGCTTTATAAAACAATAAGCCGTTGATTGTTAAGTCAAAATAAAATCAAAAAAAAAGCTAATAGAAATACGGAAGATAATTGGAGTGACGATGATGATGATCGATTTTATTGTAATAATTCATCAGATTAGGAGTTTTCACCCTCAGACAGCGAAACCGATTCTGATGAATCTGACCAAGCTCTATCCGATGATAATAATCAAATAGTCATAAATGAAATGCAGGATAGTAACGAAACCGTTGAAAATTGAAATCTAGTAACTCCTTCAGATGGCGTGGTATTTTGGAGTAGCAATAGTCAGCAGTTCACTCCAAGATTTTTTATTCCTAATAAAGCTGTATCTACCTCTAATCTACCCAGACAATATACAGAAGTCGACATATTCTTGAAAATTTTTTCAAATCAAAAAAATTTACTTAGGAGCATTGCCGAGTGCGCTAACGCCAGGTAAAAATTATTTAAAAAGAATACAAAAAAAAAAATTTGAAACAGATTATTACAAAATTATGGTTATACTAAAAATTTCTTTTGTAATGTGTTGTAATCATGTGCCAGAGCTTAGCAATAATGAATCCTTAGGCCACAATGCAATAAAAAAAGTTGTATTCAGAAACCACTGCAAGTTGTTATTATTAAAAATGTATTCAACGATTTAGAGAAATCCAATAATTCAGAAAAGCTTACTACATAGAAAAAGCTGCATAAAATACATATTCGCTAAATATTGCTCTGACGCTACTTTACAGAGTATTAAAAAATTAGTGACTAAGTTCAAAGGCAGATCTTCCCTCAAACAATACCTACCACTAATGCCAATCAAACGTGGTATAAAAATTTAGGTACGCCCAAATTCAAACACATAATGTAAATATTTACGCAGTTAAAAAAACTGGTGCATCTGAAGGCACACTTGGCGAGAGACTTGTTCTCAAATTAGCAAACACCATCAAATGTGCTAATGTGATATTGACATTTGATAGGTTCTTTGCTTCTGTTCACTTACTCGACAATATCAAGTTTCCTGCTGGTGAAACTTTGAGGAGAATTCGCAATAACGTTCCGAAGGTTTCCGGCAACTCAAAAAAAGAAGATAGTTTTAATTCAACGGTAATAGAACAATAATGTGCAGATGAAAATATACAAAAAATGTGCTAGCAATCAATAACTGTTTTGCCAACAAAACTACTTCAATCAAACAAACCATAAAAAATAACAGCAAAAAAAAATTTTCAGTTTAACAATGCTAAAGTTCTATAATAATCACATGAGAGGAGTGAATCTAAAAAAACAGATTGTTAACTTGTACGACTTTGATAAAAAATTCAACAAATGGTGAAAAAAAGTGATTTACAAATTACTTATGATGGCTGTTAGAAATGCTCACATCCTTCAGGATAATGCAAAAAGTAAGAAAACTTATTTCTTGATATTTCATTGCGTTCATAGGAAGTGGAGTAAATGTAAAAAAAAGATCTACAAAAATCACTCGAAGCCCTCCTCAGAAGAAGCGTAAACAACATAACGTTGGTAATCATTTACCTACTGAGGGTTCCACCAGACGACGTTGCTCAAAATGTGCGCACCAAAAAAAAAAACAGAACTAAAACTGTTTATCAAATGTGTAATATACTACTATGTAAAACTTGCTACACTCTATACCATCTACACTGAAAAGAGTTAAGAGTTTCCCTATTTTAATTTCATTTTTAGTGTAATTTTTTGTTTAAGAATTGTGTTTTGTCAGTAAGAATCTGCGCCTAATGATAAAAGTGCTTATTTTTTTTTAAATTTGTATCCAAATTTCAGAAAAAAGAAGGAAATTTTTGTTTAAAATTTTAAAATTTTTGACCACTGTATTTTAAAAAAAACTATATAATGGTCAGTTTATTCATCGATCAGTTTATATTAACGTCTGGTGCCAAATTCGTGTCTATTTTATTTGGGCAACAATAGATCTAGATCACTAAGCATTAATTAGTGCCAAATCTATGCACATTTTAGATTCTAAGTTATGTTTAAAAGTTTAAAAAACTATTACTGATTTTTTACCTTTATTAAATTATGCGGAATGATATAACAAAAAAGTTTAAAATGCAGCCACATTTTGCTCAAGTTAAACTTGTTATGTTTATTCTAAATGTTTCTTGTTGTGTTTATGTAATTTATAAAAAATTTGACATAAGTATTGTTAAAACCGCGACATCCAAGACAAAGCTGAAAGATTAATTTTTCAACTCCCAAAATGCTTCAATAAAGGTTGTTTATAGTTAGGGTCTGGGTCTCGAGACGTCTTGTGTCCCGGAGGCCCAAGATGAGATTTTTTTGTTAATTTAATTGTCTCGGGTCCCGAGACTTTCGGATCGAGACTCGAGACACGGTTGTTGAAATTGTATTGTAATATTTTTATCTTCAAAAGATCATACTTAATAAATTTTACTAATTTCCCGCACTTTGTCACTAGAAGCGCCACCTATTAGCTTAACAAATAATTACTTAATAGCTTATTGAGCAAGATACTAAGATACCTACACAAATGTGTTCGCCGCCAAATTTCTTGAAGAAAAAAAAACCGAAATGATTCAGACTTTTAAAGATTTTGTCGTTTCTGGTACACGTTTCAGTCTTTCAGTTGACGAATGGACCAGCGTCCAAAACCGGAGGTACTTCAATTTGTGTCTACATGTTGTAAACGAAGAAGTTTTTAATTTGGAATTAGTCTATATACTAGGTAAATGCGATGCCGAAGAGACCAGACAACTAGTCAAAGATACATTGAAAAAATTTTAGTTGGATTTTGAAAAACATATTGTGGCCACCACCAGCGATAGTCCAAACGTAATGAAAAAGTTTTGATGTTAGAATTTTATTTTATGTTGTAAATGTTTATTTTTAATAAAATTACTTTTTTTATTGTAACATCTCGGCATCTCTCCAACAATGAACTCGATTCTAATTGAATTCTGAGAAGTCTCAAAGTCCCGGAAAGTCCCGGGACTTTGATCGTAAATTGTCACGTGTCTCGAAACTTTGAGAATGTCGAGATTTCCCAAACCCTATTTATGGTTATCTTAAAATTACTAAAAGAGCAAATAGTATCTATTTTAAATAAACTTGTAATTAAAAAACTGTCGTTTTTCTTAAACTAGCATAAAAAATAGGAGTCGTTTAGAAAGTGTTTTCGGCGTTTGTATTGTGACATTAAAAAAATGGCAAAACATTATAAAAGAACATAAAGAAAATCGAAATTTTTCTGGCAGAAGCTAAAAAAATATTTTTGATAGTTTAAAGGTCAGACCTAGACGCAAGTACTCAAAAAAAAATCTATGAAAATAGCACCGCTTTCGTTACAAACAGTACTGAGAGAATAGTAGAATTGGCTCCGCTCGTAAACAAGACTAATGTAAAAAAACAGTCGAGTAAAATGATAAAAGACTAATCAGTTTCAGTTTTTTGCACCCCTGCGTCTATAGATGCCGTAGAGGAGCTCCTAAATGTAAATGATCCAGTACAATTAATTTTAATAAAAGATGGTAAGAGAGAAAGTTAACTGCTATGTGTCGGAATATTAGTTTCTAAAGACAAAAAAAAAAAATTTTACAATTTTTTAATAATTTCGCATTCGAATTTTCTATTCTCTCAGTGTTTTGTTGGTTTTTTTTAGATTTTAAGTAAAAGTGTTAATATTATCACAACTTACCTTATTTGCAAAATTCGAATTTTATGTATTTCGTACTTATTTTAAGTCTTATTACAACTTTCAGCAATTGAAAGCGTATCTCTTGTTGAGAGATCATGGCTCGTATTATTATCACAAAAAATTGTTTCTAGATCAGAGAAATTTTTTGTACATTTTACAAAATAGAAAGCAATTTTGCATTCTCTTATTTGATGCAAAGTATTGTAAAAACAAGGAATTGTAAATAACACAACAGTAAATAAGCTTCTGAAAAAAAGCTTTTTAAAATAATAATATGTAGACTTAACATACAAAAAAACGTAGCATTCGAAGAAAGACCAGAAAATTTGAAGTAATCTCGGTATCAAAGTATGTAATAAATAGGCTAATAATTTAGCTGACTGATTTATTGCATTAAATAATATCACTTTCTGGCAAGTGACACACAAAACTTCAAACTTTTGTATCAAAACTTGAACTCTGTGGATTTGTTTTTATCATCATAAATCAGATCTTTTTTACAATCTCCTAATTCAAAAAAAATTATTAAAACTTAAAAAAAATACAAGATTAGAATAAAAGGCATTTATATCGTTAACGTCCCATTCCTGGTAACTCAGAAGCAGTTCTGTTTTTTCCTCATTGTAAAATTCTGGAAACTTGTTAGAATAAGATTTTATTAAGCGAGATGTTGGAGAATGGATCCAAGATTGCTCTCGACTGTCCATTTTACATTTAAATTTTAGGTAAAAGCTTGAGAAAAACCCTGCTGAAATCCTTGCTGCGTGTATTAAAAAAGGTGGCAACATTCGGATTGTTCAGACCCCGCTGACTAAAGTTTAAAAAATATTAGGCAATAATTTAGTGATAAAAACTATTACATTACCATTGTGGAAAAAAGCGTTTTCACAGCAAAAAAGCAATTGTTATTAGTACATTCTTTAACTCAGACAATTTAACTCATGCATTATAGTCATAGTACAAAAAGTCATCTAAAGGTATTAGATTACAATTATGCTGAAGCAAATAAAACAAATATATAACAATAAATAAATAATAGTTACAAAAATTTTAAAAACAATACAATGATAGGTTATCTTTTCTTTTAAAACTATAAGCTAGAGGCTTAACTCGTGCTCACAATTTATCAGAAAAAGTCCGGCGGCTGTATTTGATAATAATAAGCGTATTTTAGAACGCCACTAACTTAAAACCAGTGACATAATTACAAAATTGTGACGCAACGAAAATCACGATAGGAAATCAAATTAAATCCATATTAGATAAATAAAGAGTCAAAGGTCAGAAGTTAAAACATCATTAAAACATCCTTTGCACACATTTATACAGGATGTGTCGTAAGTAGCAGATCAACGCTTTAGAGAACAATTCTCCATCATCAGCTAAAACTGTTTTAAACTTTTATTTCTCTTAAATACTTTTAAGTAAACTTTTACAATTTTTTAGAGATTTTTACTAAACCTCATTCTAGTTGAATAGCTGTTACACTCAATATATCAAAATCATTGTTAAAAAATTGTAATTTTATTAAGTTAAAACTCTACTGCTTCCTCCTTTACAAAAATACTGCACAGTTCTTTTAATACAGTCTTAAAATTTAAGGAAAAAGAGCACAGCAAAATCTGGCAACATTTAATAGTTGCTACTGTAACGGGTACTGTTGCACATTGTTGCACTAATTAAAAACATTAAAATTAAAACAGTTGTGAAAATTATTTAAACTGTAAACTTTTTTGTCGCTGAGCACTGTGACATGCATCTAGCGTTAGGAGAAGCAGAGGAAAATGCTTCTTTAGCAGCGAGAATTTATGAAACAGATTATCCCAATCGTCGGTAGTTAAGTGTAAATGTAATTAGACTTTTCGATGCCAAATTACGATACAACTGTTTTTCAGTACCGTCTTTAAAAAAATTGGTTTCTGGTAGACCTCAAACTAGAAGAAGGTTGGTCTTACAAAAAAAATTACTTTAACTGGTTGAAGATAATCCGGAAAATAGTGTTTGTCAAATAGTTTAATTGCTAGTTTTATTTAAAACAATAAACTGCATTATTCGTAAATATTTACATCAGTATTTCAGCAAAATACTTTTGCTTCTGTTATGCGACTTTGATCTAACCCTATTTTTTTGAAAATCATAGAACCACATGATGAATGATGACTTTCTAAGCAAGATTCTTTAAACATATAAAACAATTTATACTCAAAATAAAGTTTTTAATTAACATAATTAACATCACTATCTCTGAAAGAATCCCCATATAGTTTATAGTCACGTTCATCAGTATTATTTTTGTTTAAATGTATAGACTAAAATTTTAGAAAATTATTTAATTTGGTCCCACCAATTAAATAATCTTTTGGCGGTTTATTAGAAGATGTTTCACTAAACACTATTAAAAATACGAGTATGTAGATCTACATAAATGAAACTACATTACATTACGCCGCGCCGGTAAGGATATGGCTAAATAGAGAATACAGAAACAGATGGATAAAACGTGGTAGTTCAAAACCTTTGGTTATTTTAAAGAAAGAGTTTATCAGCAGTCACCAGAAAACATCTATGAATTAAAAAAAATTGGGAATGCTTAAGAAGACATGCTAAACCATGCTTATTCAGAAAACGTGGCTTATTCGAGCATTTGTAATAAAATTTAAATATTAAACAAATTTTTAGTGTTTTATTAATTTATTATTTAAAATAAACTTTTCAAAGCACCTCGGAAAATATCTCAGATAATATTTATGATGTTACAGTCGATTTACGCTTCTGATATATTCCCAAAAATAATAAATAAGTAAGTATACAGTATATTATATCGTGTGTTTTTTTAAAAACAAACTCTAGAGTGTTTTGAAACTAAAAAACAATTGTTTTGTATGTCTGTGATTAATGTTTTACACACTTGTCAAACTGACAGATCTTATAACCTCACTCTTCGACAATTTAAACAAAATTACATTTTTATAAAAATATTCATTTATTACCTACAAAAACTGTTTATACAAACACCTACTTTTTGTAAATGAAGTCCTTCTACAATTTGATGAGGATGTTCTGTTGCCCAAATTCTCATGTTTTGTGAATTCATGTAGCCGGACAGGTAAAACCACGTTTCATCCGTAAAGAAAGTTTTTTGGAGAAGTTCATTATTATTTGCAATGTTATTTAAAAACCACTGAGAATACTGCAATCTTCTAGGGAAATCTACGGGTCGTAAATCTTGAACGGTTTGGAGACGATAAGGAACATATGTAAATCTTCTTGTAGGAATTTATGACATGTACTAACAGAAAGTTCAACTTGCTGAGACAGATGTCTAATCAACGTGGTCATGCCATAAAACAATGTAATAAAAACCAAAAAGAACAAAAATATGTTACAAATATAAAAGCAAAGATTACATAAAAAAGATTGTCAAAATGAAAATTATTGCTATATCTGCAAGACAAATAATCATAGAGCTGACAGCATAAACTGTCCAACTTACCTATCGTAATTTAGTAAATGTTATTAGAAAGAAAGAAAAAAGAACTAACTCTCAAATAAAAAAATAGAAAAACTAACAGAAAGTAAACTAAATAATAAATGAACTAATAATTAAAAAAAAAAATGCCGCAAGAGCACATATATTGCACAATTTATATACAGAATACCAAATTGGGCATGTTAGGTTATAATTATTACAGTATTGTTTCTTTAACTTAAAGTTTATCATAAACATATAAGTTGGACATTGAGCAATATATAAATTACATAAAACTCCTAAACTTAAAGTACTATAAACACACCCATCAGTGATTATAATAGGTGCAAGATTTAATATAACAATATAGATAGGGCTCACCATATAAAGTCTCTAGGTTAATAAAAGAATAAAGTCTATTTAGGTTATATTATATGGGTGATGCCCTAACTTATATATGCAATTGAGCATAATTTATTTTATTAAAATGTCTAATTTAAAAAAAATAAAATAAGTAAGTTATCAGAGTTAGTCTATAGACACTTTTAAAAGATTATACTGTTCAGTTTTAGAAAGATATATATCTGGAAAAAAAATAAAAAGTCTCGGAGTTATAGTAATGGTGAATTCTGTAGGAAAGTTAAAACTTTACATTTCACAGTCACTAACTGTAACAGGCCATAACCGAACACGAAAATTTTGCGAACTATTTCACAATTTATGCGAGTACACAGGCCTTTCGCGAATTTACAATTTCACTCACAGATCACTACATCATGTCTTCAGAAGAGACAAAAATGAACTAATGGATAGCATCGAAATTATCCAATCAAACATGTGTAAATGAAAATGAAAAATTGATAAAGACTATTAAAGTAATTTAAATAAATCTAAACAGATATTATCAAGCACATGATCTTTTACAACAAGATGCAACAGATGAAAAAAAACTTGATTCTAGTAATATATAATAATTTTATGAGTCATAAAAATGGAACAAAATTTACAACACACTGAAAGCAAATTATCTTACATAACTAATTTTAAGTAAATGCGTAGTAATATTTAAAAAAATACTGCACCAGTACTTTAATTAGGAATGTGAAAAGCTGGATACATATTCTAAACTAAGAACAAAGTACAAAACGAGTGACACAAATTCAAAAGTGTTCAGTAAAGTCCTAAAAAATTATTATCACAATAATGAGATTGAAAACAGTTTATAGGTCCAGTTTTAAAACCAATAAAAATTTTGACACTTGAAGTTGAAACTTTCTTGACAAACAAAGAAACAAACAATTACTAGACAAAGATACACATACAAAAAATGCTTGCAATAAATAAATTAAAAAAATTACATTCAGCTGGTGTAAATATGGAACAAACAAAAATTGGACCTCCACACTTACTGTTTTACTTTTAGCACTCTCTGTCAATTTCTTTACATTGATTTCTAATTCCTCGTTTTTCTCAACCTCGTCAACTTCATCAGTGCTTTCAGAAGCATCAACAAATTCACTCTCTTTCTTACCATTTTCAACACAGTTAGCAAAAACACTCTTATTTTTTTTCTCTTTAGTTTTTGCTTTACATTCAATTTTTTCCTTATCGTTTTCAACAGAAGTTTCAGCTGAAGCTTTGACCTCTTCTACAGGTTTTATAGCAGACTCCTCCACAGGTCGTGCCTCTTCAAGTTTCTTGACTTTACTAGTCCTTGGCATCTGCTGTCTTTATCTTTATCTCAAGATTGAAGTGAGGAATATTTATTAAAAAAGAAGAAATAACTCAAACCGGCAAAAGTAGTTCTAGTTTTGAAAAGACCTCCGAACAAGATATTATACTGGCCATGATTCGAAAAGAAGTAAAGCCATTAAAAAATGGTTGTAACTATGCGGCAGAATATTTCAGTAATATCAACGCTTAAATGTTAATAAATATAAACAAAAATAATTTTTAGTTTTTTTTATCCTAATATATGGTATCAAAATTTTTAAGTTGCACGAAGCCCAAACTTAAACTTACTCGCTCTAAAATTGCTATTCCCTTTCCTCAGATTTACTTTCCATAACTACCACACTTACTTCTACACTGTGAAGACACCCCCTCATGTGGAGTTAGATCTCGAAAAACTCCAAAAAAATTATCCTACTGAGTAATTGACAATTAAACTTGTCTCTATTTGTTGTGCTGTTTTGCTATTTTGCAATTCTAATCACACAAAAAGGCTATTTTTAAGACCAATATTATTATTTTAACCACATTCTGTAACAAGTAAAAGTTCAAATTACAAAAAAAAATTGTACCAACCTAAACTTAAAACACTATTTAAAAATTAACGTTCTTTTAGGGAACAACATAAATAGTCTACTCCGTTAAACAAAACACATTCATTGTAATTCTTGAAATTACTCAATTGTGGCATGCAAAAAGAAGTTTCTCGCAAATCATTTCTTGATAAAAATTTTCAAGAAGCAAATCTCGCAACGCACATAACACGAATCGTTGTTAACATTTGTCAAAAAGTGCTTAAAAAAGCTGTCCATGCATCTATATAAGATAACCGTCGTTGAGCAACTTTTGCTGAAGACTCTGCAAATCGTATTGAGTATTGTCATTGATTTCTGAATAATTTAAATGATAACAAACTACTTGTTCAAACTTTTTTTAGTGATGAAACATAAAGCAGAATCTTTCAGGATACGTCAGTTTACAGACCTTTAGTATTTGGAGTGCAGGGTATCCTCGTGTCTTTAGAGTGTATCCAGATGAAGATTCAGTGAATCCATTTTTTTACGACAATGCCGATTGGTATCGTAGTCAAAGATTAAAACTATTTCAAGACCAATTAACCAACGACGAACTGCGAAATGGTTATTTCCAGCAAGATGGAACAACAGCGCACACTGTGAGAGTAACTTTAAATTTTTTACGAAAAACTTTTGGCAATTAAATTTTTAGTAGGAAAACAGAAATCAATTAGTCCGCTCGATCACCTGATCTTACACCTTTAGATTTTTTAATATTTGGGTATTTAAAAAATAACGTTTTTGCTCAACAGCTTGAGACATGGGAGATACAGAAATCATTCGTAAAGCATTACTGTTAAAGCATTGGTTAACAAATGCTCTAAAACACTGCACATTGCAGCATCGCACTAATATAGCACTCTCTTTGCTCGTGCTGCAAACAAAGTGCTCATGCAAAAAATTTATTTTCCCAAATACGTTAGATAAATAACTAATAAGTGAGAAAAGTGCGCAAGCATTTATAGGCAACTCTGGCTAAATGTTGTCATGTGTCCAACTAAATGTGTACTTTACTGACCAAAGTAAATGTAAACATATTCTATACCGGATAAAAATAAAAAAAATAATTAAACAAATTATAATTATTTATAAACTAATTTATAAATTATTTCTGTAATTTTTACAGACGATTTTATTTGGCAGTATAAACCTATTGTCAAACAAAACGTTACGTATATAATTAGGAAATAATAATGCTAAAAATAAGTGAAGGTAAAACAGATATAATGTAAAAGACAAATCTCTTTACTTCATGTCAACCATAACTATAAATCATCGGTCAGGTTTCCGTTTTTTCGTTTTGTGTTTAGTATAGTCGTGGTTGTATTTAAAAAATATAAACAGTATATAATAATATTATGAAACAGAAATAACAAGATTTAAAAATACAAACAAATTTCAGTATAACTTCCCAAACTGAAAATTATAAATGAAACTAACCTGCCGATTTTAAATTAAATTATGTATGCGTAGTTTAAATTTGTAGGAAATTTACTGGTAAAATTTATATCTTTCTATCTGTATAAATAACAGAAATAAATTTGAAAATAAAAATTTCAGTGAGACTCCCAAAACTGAAAATTAAAAATAAAAATTAAAAAAGTTGTTGAGAAAAAAGTCCGATTCAATGACAAGTTTTTTATAATTTAACACTTTATTGTTAAAAAAACTTGTTAAATTTTGAAACAATTCCTGTACTTAGTTTTCGAGAAAAAGAAAATTTCAGTTATTATGCTTAACTTATGTGACATAAAATTTTTATGACAAACCAGCAAAAACACTGATTTGAACGTTTTTATTTTGATAACCAAAAATAAAGGTTGTTAGGTAGTAAGTGATCAAGGTATTTATCAAATTCTTATAAATAATTGTACCAAGTTTTAACGAAATTTTTTGAAAGAGGTCCCTATATTGTTGTCTTACACTAACCTATTGTAAACTATATATAAGTTTCATCAGCTTTCATAAGAAAACTGTTAAAATCGTAAACAACATTGGCAAATTCTCTACCTTTAACTATCATGACGTTACCAAACTTGTATGTTTGTCTAAAACATGTTAAAAAAATTAATGAGTAGGTACAATTTATAAAGTTTATATTAATCATATCCAAGAAGAAGCAATCATCTCTTGTTTTTTAAAACATTCAAAATCTATAGATTTTAAAATAATGTAAATTATTTTTGTATCAAATTTTATAAGAAATTACAATAAATGGTCTGTTAAACCACCCTTTCTATAGTATAACTAAACTTATGTCTTACAAATTTGTGCATTCTTAGTATTAGCTATTTTTGTTACTTTATTTCCTTTTTGATGTGTGTAAAAAATTGTATTTTCGACATCAATAACATTTACTCTACTTTAGATTTTGCTCGCACCAAACGACCAGTAGCGTTGTCTTCCTTGTCATCTCATTTATTTTGACACGCCTAGGGGGCTCTACCAAATCTATCGACATTACTGAAAACCTATTGTAGGTTTCGTAATGAAAGAAATCACATTCTATCAATTAACAGTTTTAATTAAAGTAACACTTTTAGCAAATACAATTTCAAGTCGCTCTTATCAACATCTAGACAACAAAATAAATAGACTCTGTAATAGATTTTTGGTAATTAAATAAACAACATTTTTTTAATGTAACATTATTTCAATTAATTCTTTCTAGACCGAAAATCTCTGTTTCAGTTTTAAGAATCATCTCGTGATTCCTAAATTATATGATTTATATGGCTTATCACGCCGGTAACCAGGCCGGATAGCACCAAAAGTGTCCAAGTACTCCATACAATCTATTATGTAAACGTTCTGTGATACTTTTCCTGTTCAAAGTTTTATTTGCATCATTTACATTTATCCTTTAATTGTTGGATATACATAGAGTTTCACGCGCTGGACATATAGCACTGACAGCTGGCCGAATAGCCCTGGCCAAAAAAACAATTTAATGCTACCCACCTAATCAGTAGTTATTAATTACGCTAAATGCAAATTATATTTTTATTTTAATTGTTTTTACTATAAACAAATAAAAAGTTTCAACAGTTATGGTTTCACAATTTATCGAAATGCACTATAAATTATTACAACAAAAAATAAATAATTTTTTTATGGTAATTTGTAAATCTTTAAAGTTGTCGTTTTTTTTTGCTAAAAGAATAGTTTTGTCAATTTTAATTGTTTTATTACTTTTTGTTATAATTTAAGAATAAATATTTTTTATGATGCATTATTTTATTTAAAAATTATTATTAGTTGAAAACTATTCTATACAATTATAAAAAAATTTAAAAAAAATTAAAGACACTCGACAGTACTTACAGCGCCAAAAATACGACATTTAGCAAAATAGAAGTGAAGCGGTTATGCGCCTATAGCGCCTCAGGCGAGAACTATCGGCAAGACGTAGAACCCAAAAGCCGGGACAAAACTAAAAACACTTAACAGAAAAAAATACGCCAAAGGCACAACACTTATTAAAAGAGAGGTCAAACGCACTTGTCGCAATGTCGTCTTCGGTGTTAACCAAAGGCGGCGCCTTTGGCGCAATATCGTCTTCAAGTTATATAATAAAGTTAACCTTTATACATTTAACCGGTGCCGTCATCTGACGTTTAGCTAGCTGGTTTTAAAAATAATAGTTATGCTTTAGTATCGCTAGCTACCGTAAATTGCGCTAAAACACAAATATGGCTACATAAACATAACCTCAAACCAAAAGTAACTTCTTGTAATAAAATAATATTAAAAAAATGTCAAGTCAGCAAAGTTTAAAACAACTAAAAAAAACAACAAACCTCTCAATCTCTAAAACCCAACCAACTTCTCGTGTGTCTTAAGTGTAAAACGAATAAGTTTCAGTGTAAGCAAACATCAAAAGTGATGTGAAGAAACGAAAAAATAATCTCAAATCTGAGCAACAAAAAGAAAGTGAGATATCTGCCTCAAAAAGATTAACAAAGCAAAAAATATTGTCAGATCCAAACAACCTTTTACCCTGAATAGGATTACTGCTGCTAAGGTGCATCTTAGTCTTTACAGTAGAGACATAAAATGCGCACCCTTCGAATTATACAGCTAACGGCCAGAGATAAGTGTAGTGTCACGGAACCAATTGTTACAATGTTCTTCCTAATAGTTTTTTATTTAAAATATAACTAAATTTAGTAAAAATAGTTAATAATTATTTTAGAAGTTCTTAAAGTATTATTCATCAAATAAAACTTTTAGTACTAGAATTTTCCTTAATTTATTAAATTTTTTATCATAATAGAAAACTAGTTAATTTGTTTTGACATGCATTTGGCAACTTTTGCGTATTTTTTAATACTTTTTTTTAGATGTTTTAACTTTCAAGAATATTTCTTGGTTTTCAAATGAAAAAATTTATCTTACCAGAACAAAACTTTATATTGGGTCTAAACGATAACAACTGTTTGATCATTGCTAAATTGACAAAAGAATGAAGGTTTTTGAAAAAACCGTCAGATGCCCCTAAATCAACAGTTTGTGAAGACTTTTTAAATAAGAAATTAAATTCTTCTGCTTCATTTAAAGGTTCTTAAAATGTTGCAAAAGTTTAATTTTTGAAAGCAAAAAAACGTTAATAAAATAAGTTATATCATCGTTTTAAAGAAAACAATTTACAATAATCTTATTTTTTAAAAGTCGCTAACTGGTTGTCCAGTTTGCCGTAGAAACGTTCTACTCGGCAGGGAAAAAAAATCAGATAGACAATAGTTTACTTTACAATTAATAAATTAATTAATATCTCGACCGCTAGTAGTCTACTGAAACATTATTCGGTGCATGTAAGATTGAACCTGTTAAACTGTATTTTCCAAAATACAGATGTTGTTGCACTTTTTAAATTTTTAAAAGTTACACTGACTAAGCACAAATTGATTTCTAATTTACGCAAAACAATCTCAACACTAAAGGTACCGTCGTGACGCCAAGACGTCAGCTCCGGAACTTTAAGAAAAACACTCTGGCGACCTACACAGTCGTAACTTCAGATGCAATCATTGTCACCGGTACAGTTGAAGTAAATTACTTTAGCATGACAGTAGGTAAGCGACGGAAGCTGTAGAAAAAAAAACAAAGTCTTTAAAATCAGAACCAAAATTTAGAAAAAAGCCGACTCAAACATAACATTTAAATTCTCGACAGATACGCACATAACGCCGCCGCCAGCTTTTGATCAACAATATTTTAAACACAAATTGTTGCAACAATAGCTCAAATTTAAAACTAAAATGTAACGTTTGACAGTAAATTACTTTTCAAGAGAGAAAACAGTTAGCAGAAAAATACCGCATAAATCGGAATTAACTAGTCCTAAGGCTCCCAAAGTTGTTGCGCAACCAAGCTGTTCTATGGTGCAAAAAAATAATAAAGACAAAATTAATTTTTGGAACCAATTTGTTAGGTAGTTTAAATTTTTTTTATATAAACAAGATAAAAAAACTTGAAAAAAAGAAACCTTACGAAAATAGTCGCGACTACATAGTACATCTACAGACACTAATTCAGAGACACGGAGAACGTGCAGCCGCACAAAAACTTGACGTGTTTACAGACTTGCTCTAGGAGAACAGCCAATGCGTTAGCCGAAATGATGTAAACAGTCTCATGGATTTAATAATCAAGACCATAAGCATGAGGCACAAGAGCTGTACAAGACTAAAACTGAGACCAGAAGTTCAATAGCCATTAATTCAACTCTAATATATTAGCAATTGCAGAAACCCGCCGGAATACTACCATTTAACAAAAAACCACCAAAAAAGAGTGAAAACAAAAAACTGTATAGTAGCGATGCTATCAGATGGGGCACAACCGTTATAAATGCCAGCCATTAGCTGTTTATTCTGTCCTAAAAAATGATTGACAGTAAAATCAGTCTGCTACATTGTAACTGTTACTTATCCGCAAGGAAAAGTTTAGAACAGTGACTAATTTTTTAAAGTAGCAGTTGCTTTAGCAGCTTTAAAGCTAATCACTTCAGTGCAGTCTGGAGCAGTGCATGAAAAGCAGTTCCTCCAGTAGCAACATAGGTTGAGTGGCTCTGGCTTTGATCACTGCTCCCATTACAGTGGTCGTAAGCTTGGCAAAGCAGCTTTGCATTTGAAGTAATTTGAGTTTGATTCCCGGTCCAACCGACCTAGAGTTTGAGTTTTTTTATGTTTTTCCCACTCCTCACTGTTCTTTCTCTAGTAAGAAACATGTCGAATATGATTTGAAAAAATTACTTTTTTCCATTATTGTGATGGAGAATGTGTAAAATTACTAGAAAAAAATTAAAAATTTTTTAAAAAACTGTAAACAATACTATTTTAAACAGTCCTAAAATAGAGTCTAGAAACAAAAAGTAGGTATCCAGTAAGAAACATAGAACCCCGTGTCAATAAATATAGCTGGATAATTTGTAAAATATTCCAAAGTAGTAAAAATTTTATAACGCTCATATATACCGGATCTGTGCTCTCATACGTAAACGAAGAAACGACCAATTACGTTTTTTATCAAGCGACAAAAATGCTTATATTAGACCAAATAAACTATTGCACTCCAACTAGGTACTTTGAGTCTAAAATAAGCAAGCGCGTCTTCTTTGTCAAGCGCAGACAACGTACAGTCACGTTCAACTCACAGGGCCGTTTCCGACAGCAAAAATTAAATTTTCTACTGCCCTAATATTGTTTTAACAACAAATTTGTAATACCAAATCAAATATGAGTTGTCTCAGAACATATAATTAATTGGAAAAAGACGAACTAAATATGTAAAAATATTTTGTCGGTAAGACGGTAAAAGCGATTCCTACAACGCAAAAGTTTTGTTAATGTTTGTTTAACTGTTGAGGACTGCAAAAACAATTTTAATTAAAAAACTTTACATTTTTCCCATCACTTTTAAAACATCAACCATGGTTCTAAAAAGAACAAAAAAGGAAGCAATGTATAGAAAAAAGCTTTATTTCTACAAGTGTATCAAAATAAAAAATCATCCACTTTTCAAACAAGAACTTTTTTTAAACAAGACTGAAAAACGCTTTTTGAAAGCTTAGAGACCAATATACGAATAACGTCACGTAAGTGTTATACATTCATTGCATTTCATTGCATTCAGTAACACATGTAGCGCAAAACCTTATTTTTTATTATTTTTGATTACAGCAATTAAGAACAAAACGTCGTTTCCTACTTACTTTAAAGAAACGAAACTCCGACAAATTTGTAAGTTAATTTTTAAAAATAGTCTGCACATTTCGAACATTTTATAAAATGATAAGCAGATTTAACAATGTCTACTTATAATGTAATAAATCTTCCCAAATTTTTTTATCTTGTTTTCGCCTACATTTTTAGGATTTTCAAAAAATCTAAAAAAAATTTGACAGATTAGATTACACATTCGATGCCATTCCAACTCTTCATTTTTATTACCAAAAAGTCTTCGAAATTAAGACCTACAATATTTAAACAACTTCTCAACTTATTTAGAACAAAAAATTTTCTTTGTTTTTGCTTATTGTTCTTTAATATTTAATAAAAATTTTATTAAAGTACAAGATTTATCCTCTCGGATCACCGTCAAAACAAACATCTCCTATCACATTAAATTTACTAAACACAGCACTGACTTTAATTAATTTATTTATTTTTGAGCACCAAAATATAATTAATAAACACAAAACTACTTATACGATATAAGAAAATTTTGTTATTTATTATACTAAATGCAATTTAAAATCGAAAAAACTCCAATAAAGCACACAACAGAGTACAATTTGAGGTAAAATTTCTATATAACTTACAACATTATAAACAAAGTATAAAAATATATTAACAAGGTATATTTATTTGGACCATGCAGATTAAACAATAAAACATCCTGGAGTGGTTTCAATTGGTGAAAATAAACCAAACATTCTGATGGAGTGGTCACATTTGTCGAATATAATTATATTCGACGTATATAATAACATTATAATTTTTTTTATATAATAACATATAAAAAAAATTAAATTTTAAACAGACAAAACAATTCGTCAATTTAAATAAAGAATTAATCATAGCAAAATAATAATCATAGAAGCGTCAAATGTCGGTATTTATTAATTATTTAGATATAGTAAAACAAACCTATGTAATGCATGCGACCACGAAAAAACAACGATAATATTTTTCTCACACACCAGAAATAAATGACGTTAATTTTTAGTACTTTAACGAACAATTACTAAAATGTTAGAAAAACCCTCTACACTAGTACCTAATAATAGCAAATTATCTCTCTATTTTAGCTGAAATATCAAAAAATATTAGCTGAACGAAACATACATATACAACAATGGCTACAAACACGGGATATTCCTTTTGAAAAACAATAAAGTAGAACTGCAATTACTAGTTCTACACACAAAGTAAATTTCAAAAGATTGGTGGCAAAAAACCATAGTTATTACGTATACATTATTTTTTATAAAAAAATAAAATTCTGTTAAAATTTGAACTATCAAGAAATAACGAAAAAGAAGGACACCATTGTTAAAAAGCATGAATCACTAATGTGTCAAGTGCGACCATCTCCCAGATTTGAGGTAAAATATTTTAAGTTTTGTGTAACCGTTTGCAAAATTTGATTTTGCAGCTACTTCTACCTACAGAGTCTATAGCTAAACACAGAGGCGACACACGAGTGTATCACTTTTCATTGGTTGGCATGGTCACCAATCACCATGCGCCGTCCGTGGGCTAAATACATGAGTTTGATTATGATTGCTCTGTGTGTCGGGTGTGTCGCCTCAGTCACCAATCACAATGCGCCGTACGTGGGCTAAACTAATGCGTTTGATCCGTGTGTCGCCTCTGTCTTGTTATAGTCTCTGTACTTCTACCAAGAGCGACTTTAAAATAAAATAAAAATTCCGTTAATACAAAAAACGTTAACAATTTTCCAGATGTTTCTCATCCAAGTTAGATTTTTTCAACATTTTTTTTTGTATATATTAATGTCTTTTACAAATATGCATTGCTTGTAAACTATTTTACAAACACTTTGTATACACTTTTTTTATCGTCCACGTTAAAGGGAAGACAGATTAACTGATCAATTCGACAACCTTATATTCTCTAGTTTTTAAGATCAATTTTACAGGTCAGAAATAAAATATTTGTTTTTGTGCAACCGCCTGCGAAATTCGATTTTGTTGGCGTTGCCACTAGAAGCAGACATAAAGTAAAAAATTTTAGTTGCAAAAGAAAGGTTATGTAAACCAGGCCTGCAAAATTCTTTAACGTCCTTGAAATTTTTCCGAAATTTTTTTTCAACACTTTAAAGTCCTGCGATGAACAAACATAAAACTTTTAAATAAATGTACTCGCAGATCGAGTTTTCTCACCATTCTTTTTTTTACTCTTACAGCTCTTTTATATTTTATCTTGTTTTGTACCGTACTTATAGGTACCTGGTTCAATAAATTCAAAATAAACTTGTTTCTTAGCGTCAGTAAATCAGACTTTGCATCGTTTGATAGTAAATATTTGTCAAAACTACCAACTGTACATTAATGTTTTTTTTTATAAAAAAATTTTTTTAGACAATTAGCACTTATCAATTGTGTTCATGTTTGTTGCAGTCTATAGCGTAATTGTTACAGTTTTCACTACATGTACATTTTTCATAATAATTTTAGTAAATTTTATTGGGAAAAATATAAAGAATATTCCTTTTTACAAAAAATAAATTTGAAAGTTATTTTCAAAGTTATTACAGATAATGCCAGAGCAATTCTAGGTAAAATTCGAAAAGAGCTGTCCGCAATGGTAAAGACAAAAATGTAATTACGTTAGCTGAATTTTTTTAGACCGGTAGGGTTTTTCAAAAGGTTAAAATCTTTGGATGGATTTCTGGCATGTCAGTGGCAAGCACTTGTTGTCTCATGCCTTGCACATGTTTTACAAACTGGAGAGAAAACGTAAATTCACACAACGAAAATTAGAAAAATTGGCTAATAATTGGTCTGATAGTGACAAAAATGTTGAGAAAACAAATTACTTATAGCAATTCTAAATATGATAAAAGTGAATCAAGTGATACTCCAGAAAATGTTGTAAACAATTTAGGTAAATAAATAAGTAATAGTTTTAAAAAGATTGCTCACTAGTCGATTTTTTAAAAAATTTATCGGATTATGATAAAGTGATTAATGACAACGTTTCTCAAGCAAATCGGTTTCAATGAGCTCACAGTTCTAATTTTGTTCTTAATGAATATAATGTTCATTGCACAAATTCTGGTATTCAACCTGCTTTTTATTTACCAGAAAATGCTCGTAAAACTAAAACCTTTTATACTAACTAGAAAATATATTTATTTTTTGCTTATTTTATTTGGTTTCTATTTATTTATTAATAATAATTTTGCAAAACGTCTTTTTATTAATTACCAAAATAATAATAAGATATCATAATTTCTATAACATTATAGGTAGTCATACAATTTGTCCCAACTCCGGCTGGCAAGAGCGTCGAGCGTTTCCCGCGTCCGTCGCGAACAAGTTAAAAATGTAAAAGTTGGCGGAAATAAAAAAAAACAGTATTGCCCTCACCACTTTTTATTCTACATGTACAAATCGCTTGCACTAATTTAAAACCATTATATACAATACAAGTATTAAATTAAATTATTAAATTAATTTCAAAATTTAATTATCGTATTTTTGCTTTGAAATAAACGTATAACAAAGTTTGATTAAAATCGTTGTACAAGTTTAAGAATGTTTGTCAAATTCTAATACTTTGTGTTTGAATGTGTGCAATAATAAAAATTTAGTAATATAGGCGTTTTATTTTAACAAAGTTACAATTTTTTTTCTCGAAATGTTTTCCATAAAAATGTTGACGTTGACTTGTCACAAATTATAAAAATAAGTGTCATATCTTCAACACTAATTTTCTTGTCTTCGTTTTATCTTATATTTGAGCAAAAAGTTTAAAAGAATTATTATCAGTGACAAAATGGATCAAAATCAAGATAATTTGTTTAAAGAATTTGAGGGTAGGTTGGTTTAGAATGGTATATTTATTTTTGCCAAATATTTATTTGTTTATCCTAAGCGTTTAACCAGAAAGAAAAACTTTAAGGAGGTGACAAAGATCACACCCGAGTAAAAAGTTGGTTTTTTGTATTGGTTTATTATTATAGGTATTTAAATATTTGCTTTTTTTTCTTTTAAATCCAACGTGTTTTATGCTAAACTTTAAAATTTTAGAAAGAGTTGTCTAATCTCGTCAAAAAAATGACACAAAAAAAAATTATCAGGTTTTTCAAATTCTTTGTAACGACTGTGTCCTCTAGTGTACCGGCCTTACACAAACTGCTCATATACATAAAACTAAAAGCCAATATAAAAGTGAAGACTGCAGTAAAAGTATTAAACCATACCACAACAATATGCACCCGAATATGGACCGTAATAATAAACTCTGAAACAACAAAATTTCAATTTCAAGACTACTCTTTTCTGAAATGGAATGTTAAAACAACAGTATTTAAATAGCAAAATAAAGAAGAGAGTCAAATGAAAGTGTGCAATAAAACGGAAAAAGTAGAGTTAAGTGAAAATGTGCAGTAATACAAAGTCAAAGGAGACAGTAAGTGGCAGACAAAGCAGAAATCAATAGAAAATAACGCCTCTTAATAAAGTGAGTTTTTAAATACATTTAATATATTATAAACATTTTTTTGTACAAAATTCTTAGTTGTCTCTAAATGTCTGACACTAACGTCAGCAAGACAAAAAGAAAAGTTACCAACAGCAGTCATCACAACAAAGAAAGTCGAAATTATTATGCAGAAGCAACAGCGTATGCTAGAGTTATTAAGAAGAAAATTAAAAGCTACAAAATGTAAAGAAAGACAATTATTAATAAAACAACTTGAAACTCAAGGATCAATTGACTTAAATATTGTACACCCTGTTTTTAATAACAATCAACTTCAAAACTTGAAATTATTTAAAAAAAAAGAGATAAAAGTTCATAAATAGTCAAAAAATAGACTATATTTTTTGGCAAATGTTTCGCATGTATTAAAGAATATGTATTATAAAAATATTTTTCAAAAATATATTTATAAAAAAGCTTATTAAGCAATAGGATCTTTTACCTACCAAAGTTACCTATAAATGTTACAAAATTACCTACAAGTTACCTAAAAATGTATAATAGTACTTGCAGACTATTATATTGACCTTATCCAAAGCTAAGAAGATTTAAAACTATTACTAACCCCAAAACTCTAAACAGCGAACATTCGGCCCGTAAATCATTTTGCGAAAATGCGAGTGGTTTGTGCAAATTATTTGCTTAGTACAGATATGACTGCCGCTTTAGAATTGCTGGCTGAATTTACCATTACATGTACTTCAATCTTTTGCCAAAAAACCTAATTACTTCACTATTATGGCTGATCAAGATTTCCTTAGGCTTACCATTGTTAATTAGATAAACCAATTTTCACATCTCATCCATACTATTTTGTACCTAGTACCTAGCTATAGAATTTTTCATCGAAACTATAGCAAGATGGTTTTGGCTGATGACATCACGAGATCCAAAAACAGCACAGAAAAGGCAAAATGTAGAAACTTTTAACCAAAAAGTTGCATTATTAGAAGAAGGAATACAAATTTTTTAGTATTCAAAAATAGAAAACCAGGGAACTTTTAACCTATACATCGAGGAGTATAGGTTAAATATCTGGTCTATTCTAAACATAACACATCATTTTAAACAACTAGCTCTAAACTTGACCATTATTGCGACTTCTTGCCAACTGAAAAGTTAAATTTCTCAGCTAGTTGTTAATAATTTTTTCTATTGTTGACTTATGTTAATAAAAAACAAATTCAAATGTTTTGAAAATCTAGGGATAATTGTTCAACAAAAACTTGTGCAACATGATTTTGTATACCTAGGAAATTGTCTTTAACGTATTTGCAAATGTATTTAATTTAATTTACAACAAAATTATTTAAATAAAAATGCCATTAATTTAAAATTAACCATTGATCAATAATGACATCTGTGAATGTCAGAAAACTATCTAAACAACAGAACTTTATTTAGACAAGTACAATAAATACAAATCATCTATTATCAGTAAAAATTGATTTTAGTTATTGTTTCCCAAAGTTATAATTGATTGTGCAATTGTGGCAAGTCGAAAGCCCTTAGAGCATATCTCCGATTGCCCTTTTGAGTACCAATAATTCCTCAATGTAACTTTCTGCTACCGTTGCAGATTTCCAATCCCCATGTTGTTTTAGTTGCAGTGTGTTACCCCCACTAGCCGCTTAAATAGTAGCTGAAGTTCTTCGAAAACTGTGACCAGTGAAGGAACCAAAAGAACCAGGGTCTGCCAAATTTAAGAAAATTGCAATGTAAAGGGCGTTAGCCGCAATTGTTTGTCGTTTATTTTTCTGCAGTTTCTCGCATTTCAGGAGTTGTGCAAATAATTTCTAACTTACGCATATTCAAAAAAACACACAAACACGATAATTACAAACGTTTAAAAATAAGTTTTATTAGTAGATATGTCAGTCTGCATCAGCCTACTTAATTTTTGTTTTAATAGTAAAATGACGAATTTGCATTCCTGTGCAATTGATTTTTAGATGAAAATATTCTATTTTTAATTTTTGTCTTATATTTGGCTAGTAGTGGAAAAAATACTATATACACCAAGGAGGTGAAGACATTTATAAGCCCCGCACCTTATTCCGCTCAGGGCAAAGCCCCTCGCTAAATAATCTTAGTGCTCGGTTAATAATAACATTCTTCACCTCCTTGGTGTAAAATACACTATTCGTCAAATAAAAAAAAAATTAAATTAGTTACGCCTGGCCCTTTTACACAAGATTGTATTAAAAATCTGTTTTTCATAATGCAATGTAAACATGTGATTCCTAACACATTACAATTTAAAAACAACATTAAACTTACTGCTGTATCACAGTACATGCGCGTGATACCAATACCAAATTATTAGTTTGATAGTACTGGTAGCACAGCGGACGATACTTATTTTTTAAGAGTTTTCAAAAATAAATCGAAAAATACAACAAAGATCAAAGTTTGTAAAAACGATTTAAAAGTTAAAATTTACAAAAATATAAACATGTTGCTAGTGGATACAATAAATAATATAAAGCTTAAATTCTTGTACAATGTTGCTAGATATGTCATTGCAAACACAAATAAGAAATACCGAAGTGTATGTCCCAAAATTGTTTGAAATGAATTGGTTCATGTCTGAGTTAGGAAAATAACCGAAAAATTTTATATGTTACGTTTGCTACACTAGCAAACTAGCAAATGCTACAAATAATTTGCAAACTAGCAAATGTAACAAATGCAGTAAAATGTAGCAAACTGTTCTGATTGGTTGTCTTATAAAATTAGAGCTATAAGCTATTATTACTGTCAAAGTACATACCATTTTATACAATTAAAAACACAGTAAACCGTCAAACATTTAAAATGCAAGCTCAAACGGGGCGAAAACCTCACGCGCAGTATGACAATCAGATCATACTATACTATTATATTACAGGTTGTTAACTAACAAAAAATCAAAACCGTCTACGCCTCTGCGTAGTGGATAGCTTTTCCGAATTATGTGACGCGTTATTTAAAAATAGCTAAATATAAATAATTATATAATAAAATATCTTCGTGAATTACCACTGAGTTTTTAATTACTGAATAATTTAAAATGGTAAAAAAGGTAATTTACTGCGGTAAATTACCAAAATTCTACATTACTGTAAATTTACATTATACAATTTTACAGCTAATCGTCAAAATAGAGCCAAACTTTCAAAAAAATGTATCATAGTTGAAATTTTCGCCGGCAGGGTGCGCTTCAGTTTCGCGCTCATGTGTATATTTTTTTTATGAATTATGCTAACATTGGTAGCGTCCATTTTAATTAATATGTCAAAAAGTAAATAAGTTTAGCAAAACATGGATTTAATTGCAGATAATTGTAGTAGTGATTCAGATTGCAATTACTCTGATGATAACGACTATTACGATTTTATGCTTAATTTCTTGTTTTTCTACAATAACAAAACCATTACAACTTTATAGAACAAATAAAAGCAAAACGGAAAAAAACAATCCATATTAACGATTACGCAGAAGAAAGAAAAAAACATGCGATCTCTGGAGACATTCGTTATAGAAACGAAGATGCAGTGTTAGAAGAGTTAGAAAACGCTAAATAACAATGTTATGTGTTTATTCAAAGCTAAAGTAAAAAGACTATTTTACACAAAATTATAAAATAGGTAAAAACGCATCGTTTTTAGTTTAGGGTAAACTTGGCAATCGTACCCCACCATTCTAAGAGTTGAAATACAAAACGGTATTATTTAGAACATGTTTATTAAAATAATTAGTTTTAACATCTGACTCAATAAAATAATAAAACTGATATATTAATAATATATTATTAATTATCTATTAATTTATATATATATATATATATATATATTAATAAATAATTTATTAATATATATTATTATAATATATTTTATTAATTATTATCAATATTATGGCTCTGCTTGGACTTGAAATTCCAGTCCCCTAGCACCAGTCTGGCGGGAATTGTATGTTTTTGGAGAGCCTACGTAATGTTGAGAGGTCATTTAAAAAACACGTTTGCTAATAAAAAGACCGCTTGTATACCCATCATTTTGATTAAAAATTTAAGAAAGTGCTCTTACACACTTTAGAAGGTAAATCACGGTTAAACACATGTGTACACTAGTTGCCGCTCCCACGTGACTACAGAGTATGCACTGCACACTCCAGCTGAATACAACGCACAAAAGCAAGGTGCACATACATTATATAATAAAGATGAGTTTACTTGAAACGACAAGTCAGCAAAACACAATGACACTAATTGTAAGTATAATTTTCAATATATTATAAAAATTAGTTTTGTGCTTACTTATGCATACTTTTGTTTAAATTAGAAATTTAAAGTACACATTTTACACTCTAAATTCGATTTTGTTGCCATTGCCACTAGAAGCGGTCACAAAGTAAAAAAATCTAGTTGCAAAAAGAATGTTGTGTATATCAGACCTGCAATATTCTTTAACACCCTTAAAATTTTTCTGAAGTAACATAAAAAAAATAATCATTATTTAATAGTTTAACCCCTACGGTAAACGGACCTAAAACTTAATAAAAGTACTCGCAGGTCGAAATCTCGCACCATTCTTTTTTACCTACACTTGGTTCAATAAATTGAACTTGAACTTAATTCCCAGCATCAGTAAATCAGACTTTAGATCGTTTCATAGTAAAAAAAATAAAAATTTGTAAAACACCAACAATATTTCTAAAAACTACCAACTACACGTTAGCGGTTTTTTTACAAAAGAAAAATTTTCTAGACAATTGTCATTTATCAATTGTGTTCATGTTTGGTGCAGTTTGTCACAGTTAATTGTAATTGCCACAGTTTTCACTATATGTACACTTTTCATAATCATCTTAGACAATTTTATTGAGAATATAAAAAAATATTTTCCAAAAATAAATTTAGAAGTCGTTTTTGAAGTTATTACAGGTGTTGCCCGAAAAGTTCCATGTTAATTTCAACAAACGCTATCTGCAACGGTATAGAAAAAATATGATTACCTTAACCGAATTTTTTCAGAACGGTGCAGTTTTTTGAAGGGGTTATAATTTCTGGTTAAGGCTTAATAAATAAAAAAAAATTGTGAAAAAGCGCAAAAAAACCCGTAAAAATTAAAGTCGTCGCTGCGGTCCAGCTCATAACTGACACAGTAAATCACTGTTAGTTACATTTTCAGCCAGTCAATATTCTAAAAACAGTCCTTTTCTTAGTCATTTTGTTGTTTATATACATACAAGTATATAGTAAAATGTAAATGCATCTGCATTTCTGGGGTAGTACCAACGAGGATAGAAAAATTTTCGTTTAACAGCCTGATAAAAAATGTATATTATGTATACTACATTGTATATTATGTAAAGATTGGCGAAACTGAAAAAAGCAGTGTGGCCCCCACCAACTTTTAGTGTACATGTAAAAACCGCTTGCACTTGTTAATGACTATTAAATACAATAAAGTATTTCATTTACAAATTATATAAGAGAAGAATCTGGCAAAAAACCTAAAACGTAGGTGAGAGGCATATATATAAAAGATTGTAACAAAACGTTTTCTTTTATTAGACAGTTTTGTGTATAAAAAATTCGCCGCACAAGAGAGGCACTATGCAAGTGTTTTTAATCATAATCTTTCCTCAATCCCCACGTTTCCCGTACTAACACTTAAAGGTATATAAGTAGTTCCAATCGCCCATATTAGCCAAAAGTCAAAACCCACTCTCAAACTTTATTTGGTATAAAAAAGTAATGTTTTTTCACACGTTCTCCCTTATCCTAGACCTTTGTTCCACTTTTTAAAAAGTCAAGAATAAGTCCCTCTTGGCTTTATACGAGAACTTAGAGGTAGGTCTACCTTCTACACTTTATCCAAGGATAGACATCACCCAAATCCGTTTCCTATCCCTTCTTTAAAATAGATAGCAGTTTCCCGCCTTGTTTGTGCTCGTTTCTTCTTAAAATCCGTTTTAAAATCCACCAGAAATTGCCCTTAAATTTACGCGACGACGACTCAAAAAATTAAAACCATTATGAAGTGCCTCTAATATTTCAAATTTTTTTTAATATTTTAGATAATTTTAGACTCCCTATTAGCTTAAAAATCACTCGTAAAAACAAGTTACAAAAGGGTACAAGATCTTCCACACCGCGTTATGTTTTGATTTTACAACTTTGTTCTTAGACTAATAATCACGTACGACTGTTTCCCTTGTTTGGTAGACCCTTGTTTGGTTACGTCTTGGTCAAAAAAAATTTAACTCGGGTCTAGCTTTTGGCCTGTCTGGCAATTACAGAAACCTTTTAAACAATGCGGACTGCAGCCACAGAGCTTCTTGTAGAATCTCGGCCATATTTTTACGGTGAAGAAAGCCGTTGCGACAAGTTTCCTACGGCTTCATGGTATAAATTAGTAAAAAATATCAACCGAAAAAAGTCACCAGTCAATATCCTCATAGATTTTGAACTTATACCGCATTTTTGAAATTTTTGCTAAAGACCTTGAAATCGTGTTAGCACTTTTTGAAGCTTGCTTTCAAATGTCACACCAGGCAACAAACACGGACCAAGTGTAACAAGAAGTTTGCACTTTGCTAGGTACCCAACCACTGTGATCTAGAGAGTGACAAAAAGAAAACGGTCTGGCTCCAGAAGGCTGACAAATAAGCTTTATCTTTGGCGTTACCAAATGCAACAGGAAAACACATTTAGATGAAAGTAGATAAAATGTCGTCATATGAGAAATAGTAGATAATTCAAGTAGATACGAGACAATCTAAGGTTTTTATTATAAATCCCGACAAAACACGCAATAAAAACCTAATGTATTCCAAACATAAAGACCTTCACCTACCTGGTAGGTGTGTACACAGGACACTGTCTACTAAAAAATACCTGCACGTCATTGATTTTACTGAAGATGATGTTTGCAGGGTTTGTAAAAACTCTTCTTAACTTTCTCTGTAACTGTCCTGCCTTTGTAAACAACAGAGGTTTTCATATGAGATTTAGATATCTAAAGTGCTATTAAAAAATTTTTTTCAAAAAAGATACTGAGCTTTCGGGACTCAATGGTCTAGGTCTCGGTGTGTAGTTTCAGTTGAGTACATCTTTAATTAGTGGTCACTACACTTCCAAAAAAGCTACCTTCGATGTTTGGTGAAAAATGGGTCCACTCTCGAAATAAAAAAAATACAATTATCATTGTGTTAATTTTATTATTAACAAATTATTTTTATTTGTGTTTTTTTGTGTTTTAGCTACTGACCACGTTTCTTTACCTTTCAGTCAGAGGATCTTTGCAAAGTGTAGAGACACTAATTAGCTGCTATAAAAAATTACAGCTTCCACATTCTCCGTGGTAGTGACACGTTGCAATTGTATATATGTATCTCACTCAGAATTGAATTGCATTTAGTACGAAATTCCACATAATTTTAATAATGTTAAAATTATTTAAAACCTATAAAGTTGGTCATGCGTTAAACCTGAATGTCAAGCTACAGGATAGTCGTTTTTACCCGGTATCATTTGAGTCACTGTAAATAAAATGTCACTTTAAAATTTAAAAAAACAAGGAGGGTAAGCAAAGTATCAAAGTAAAATAATAATAATTATACATTAAAAACAGTGGCGTGGTTTCGGGGCCAACCCCTTGAGTACGCCACTGCAAATAGTTGTATTTTAATTAATACTTCTTCTACCTTTCTCCACACTTTCCAGGTTTTTTGAGCTTCTGGAATAACATTTAGATCTTGAGCAATTTTTTCTCATTTCTTTTGTGCCGATTTTCCAGTGAATGTATTATAGAATTTCCCACTTTGTAACTGTGGAGTTTTTTCAATATGATCCACCAATGCTTTTTTTGTTTATAAGTGCAATAAGCACTTTTTATTTTAATCAATCGCAAACTGACAAATTGACAAATATTTGACAGATTTAAACTAATTAAAATAAAATTCGCATGCGCTAATACCATGCGAAAACATTCGCATACAAATCGTGCGAATATTTTCGCATACGTAAATTAAGAATAAGGTTTTTACAAAATCATGCGGTTTCTAAGATTTTCATATGCGAATATTGAGAATTGACCCCCAGGAACGGAAACCGCAACTATATGGTAGATCTAAGAAAGCGCTATCTCATTACGCCTGTTTCGCCAAAACTTATTGTTTGCTGCTGAAAGTATTTTTGTTAATTTGTTTTCTTTCTGTCTACGGCTGTAGTCGCCTGATTAAGGTTAATTATTAGTCAACTCGATACAAATCTATTTGGGATTCTCTTTTGTTGTTGTTTTGTTTTATGCTGGTAGTATAATTAGATTTGTTTGTTTTCTTTTCTTCTTTTTTTTGTGCTACTTCTTTACTAGAGCCTTTCGCAATTAAGGCTCACCGCAATCGCCTAAGTGTATAACAATTGCGTGGCGCCCTGTCTTACCATCTGTAACAAACTCCGCCGCTCACTGACAAGACGGCAACACTAGGGCTTACGGCGGTATACTTTTAGGTGTAAGGAGTCGCCAAAGAAGAAAATTTATTAATTTCATAAATAATAATTTAAGAGTAATAATTAATAAAAAAATTAATTAATTAATTAATATTGTACGAGAGCTATTGTAAATACTTTAAATCTAAATCATTTTTCTAAAAATAATTATTGATATCTGTCGGCTATTGAGCAGTAGGAATAAAATTATAGACAATTGATATGTTAGTTTAATAAAAGACATTTGAGGATTATTTCAATTTGTGCTGAATAATCGTTTACATTCAGTGTTTGTTTTACCAAACGAACAGGACATCATCTTTGAGGATAACGCCAATATAAAGCAGATTGTAGAACAATCCAGAAAATTATCATAACCCTTTGGTTTGCATTGAATGTGACAAATTCAGAAGTAAATAAATACAAATATAGTAAAATACCAGAGTACTATGTTTGGGATATTAAGAAATATCAATGAACACCACGAAAGCCCGTGAGTAAAACATTTAAGGCAGTTTCCGAATTTTAGTGAAAATGAAAATATTTCTTGCGACTGTTGTTAAAATCCATACCTGGAGCAACAAGTTTCGACAACTTGATAACCATCAATAGAAATGTTATGAAAACATTCTAAGAAACATGCAAACTTCTTCGCCTTTTGGATCACTCCAATACATACGATAAAGCTTTGCATGAGATTGCATTAACAAAAAAACCATTTGCAATGCAAGAATTATTTGGTCTAACAATTGTATGTATGACCACAAAAGGTACCAACATGGCAACAATTCCAACCATGTACAACAAGTACAAAAATTACATGTTTCAAGACTTTATTAGGTTTAATCGTGATAATTAAGAACTTGCAAAACAGAAAACTTTGAATCACTTTAAAACGTAACGTATTGGGACGTTGCAATACCTCGAGAATTTTATCATTTTCAGGCTTGAGATTACCAGATGTTGTAGACGCAGATGATGACAACAATGACATTTTCGAAAATGTTACAACTTTTAGATTTTTTTCAAATCATACAGAAAACAAAAATTTTTAAACAGTATTTACTAGCAGCAGGATTAAACTAAGACATCATTAAAAAACCAATTTCCCATTTAAACTAAAATCAAATAATTGCTTATAATGCAATTGTTAGTGCTCTATAAAATCACACTAAGAAATGCTTACACTAACAACGTTTTTTATACTGGTGGTCCTGGTAGTACAGCTAAAACATATTTATACAATGTTTTACAAACAACTACCAAAAAACGTTTTAACCGAAATTATATTGCTTTGGCATGAACAGGAATGGCAGCTACCTATTGAAACAAGGTAAAACAGTTCACAACGCATTTTATCTTCTATGAAACATCAGAGAAAATACTATAGCCAGCTGGAATGATGATTCGTCTGAAGCACAACATAGAAGAAACACAATTTTGATAATATGGGATAAAGCATTAAATAGATATATCAAATAATTAATGCCAAATAATAAAAAAAAATAGTAGAAAAATTGTCGTTTTCGGTGGTAATTTTCGACAATACCTCTAGTAGTACCAGGAGAATATGTAAAAGAAATTATAAATAAATGCATTAATTCCTTACCATTTTGGAGAAATGTAATCAAGTTACAATTAGAAAAAAAGACGAGATGAAGAATAAGTCATTGTAATGCTTTCAAGAAACATCTATTAAGAAATGGGTTTATGTAATAGTACAAAATTACAGGTTTTAACGAACATTTTAACCATTTAAGTACTTTCTAATCAAAGAAAAGCGATGTTTCACTCAATGTAAAAATGACGCAGCGTCACGTTAAATTTTTTTAAATTATTATTGCATCTGAAAACCACAGTATTTAAAAATAATTTAAAATATAACTTGTATTATATTTTCTTTTTATTAAAACTACTACATATAGTTCATTTCAAAAAAAATGCGATCTCAGTGTGCTGTGGAAATTTGAATTTAAGTTGGTTACACTGCCGTATTTAGTACTTTTATTTATTACTAATAGGTGGTATTGGATTTCCAAGTAGATTGTTATTATTAATTTTCTTTGATTTTGACGGCTTGAGTTTTTGCGTTTTTTGTGTTCTTTTGAAGCATTTCTTGTGTGTTGTTTTGTTGATAATCTGTCTTTTTTAAGACACTTTTCTTGGCATCAGTTTTTTTACGGTAAAAAAAAATCAGTGTTTTGACATTATTTGAGGATATGTAATTTATTTTTTTAAAAAGTGAAATTGTTTATTTTTGTATTTTTCCTCTACTATTGTTTGCCTACGGCTTTAAATAATTGGGATATGGCCCCTCAGCTTACCGAAAGAGAGTTTAATGCCGTGTATCGTTGTTACAACAAATTTTTCAAGAACTCAAAAAACAGTCACACCAGTATTCAACGAGTTGCTTTGGTATTTGAGGTAATAATATTTTAAATAATAATGCAAATAAGTATATTTAATTTATATTCAAGGTAAGCCCTGCTACCGTACGTCGTGTACTCAGTAAGAAAAATTCTAGAGTACCTTATTTACCCGCAAAACCAAAAGAGAGGAAAGTAGTCCCGGAGTTTTATAATTATGGTTTTAAAAAAGAACTAAATAGTTTTATTTACACAAAAATTAAAAGTAATCAACATTTGACCCTTGAAACTATATATAACTCTGCAAAGGAATGTCTTGACTTTTACTCACATTCCTACAACTTTATTTCGGATAATGAAGTCAATTGGTGATAGCTATAAAAAAGTTGATAAGTGAAAAATTCTTATCGAAAGGCAACATTTACTATCGTGAATGCTAGATGTGACACTGGCTTTTTGCCAGAATGTGATTTGATTCTCGACAGCAAAATTGACACCAGAGACTATCATAAAACTATGAATGGTAAGATATTTAAAAAATAAATAAGCAACCAGTTACTTCCTGCTTTGCGCTCATTAAATACTAAGTGTGTAATTATCATGGATAATGCACCTTATCATTCTATGAAAACTAAAAATGTACCAAACTTTTCTTCAAGAAAAGAAAAAATGCAAGTCTGGTTAGAAAAGCATAATATACAGTTTGACAAATCTTTGACTAAAAAACAGTTGTATAAACTAATTCGGTCTTACAAAGATGAGATAATGTAGAACAAGTATGAAGTAGATAAAATGTTAAAAAAAAACCATCATGTACTTCGTCTACCTCCATTTAATTGTCAGTAGAATCCCATTAAGTTGGCTTGAGCTGATTGCAAATCATATTATAACAGACACATTCAAGCCAAACTAGACTTTAGTAATAGAGTAATAACATTGTGGCGCGAAGCTCTTCAACACTGCACAGAGGAAAAGTGGAGGAATTTTATTAAAAAAGCAGAGAATGAGGTGAAACAAGACTGGAAAAAATACATGGGCGTAGACAACGTTGAACTGGTTCCACCTTTTATTGTAAACCTTCTGTCTGATTCTTCAGATTCTGAATTTGCTAACCTAGATGAACTACTTGACACTGAAGATTTAGTAGATGAAACAAATATTAATAGAAAAAATAATTCAATAGTTGTAGACGATAATTAGTATTTACTTTTAAGTTTTTTATTTAGATGTAACTTTGACAAGCCTGAACAAAAAAAAAGGTCAGAAATCGCCAAGAAGCTTGCGAGAGGGTCAAAAACTAAAATACTTTGAAGTAAAATTATTTCGAAAAATACAAAAATAAGACTGTATATACGTATAAGAGTGTTATTCAGCCGACTGTTTTATACAGTTGTGAAACTCGGGTGCTGAATAAAAATGCAATAGAACAACTAACAACTAATTAGAAAGATGGGAAAAGAAAATGCTACGCAAAATATACAAACGTGTGAAGGATAAAGAAAGGATTTGAAAAATGCGAACGAATATAGAAATAATAGAGAGGTCAACTCAAGAGGTCAAGGCCAAAAGGCAAAATGGTTGAGATACGTTGGAAAAAAGCCTGACAAAAAACATACGAAAAAAGCGCTTATGAGAGGTAAAGAGGAAAATAGTAAATAGAAGACCAAAGAAAATGTGGCTAGAAGAGATGAAGGTAGATATAAGAAGTGTTGGGGTAGTAAACTGAATAGAAAGTTGTAAAAATATAGTGATCCGCCACTAATTATAAAAAAAATGAAACTGTATTCAACATACTTCTGAAAGCACAGAAGGACTCCAAATGCATAGCTTATACTGTTGTTATTAGTTTATATTTTATTTGTTCATATTATTAAAACTATGTTGTTAAAGTGTTAAACATTTGTTTTTCGATGTCTGTAATCACATTTATATTAAGCATTTATACTAAAAGTTACCTGAAACTACCTAATTAATGTAAAAGTGCAATATAGAAGGTTTATTTTATAGAATCTATAAATAACAATTAGTTTGACATTTTTAACCTTAAATATTTTTTTGACAATCACACTAAAAAGCGTTTACATTTTAGTGACAAAATTTTAGGGTTGGTTTACACAATCAGCGCCTACTGAGATCGCATTTATTTTGAAATAAATAGTATATTATATCTTTCTGTTGATACCCAGGGTAATGTCTTCTTGTATTTTGAAAAAATTCCCAGAAAACTAAAAAGTGTATTATTCTAAACAAAATCGATTTAAAAACCAGATTATTTGTAATAAAATGTGTAAAAAATGTGTAAATAATAGCGAGAAGACAAAAAAAAGTAGAACTGACAAAACGTCGCCACCTAAGTTACATAGTGTTCAATGTTTCCTTAATCAATCATAAGCTGTAAAACCTTTACAGCCTTAAAAGTTTTCGACTTAAAGCTCATCTCATAAATTTTCTAACTCGGTCGTCAATACTATCCTTAAACTTGTGCAATAACACAAAATTACAAGCCCCACATTCATAAAAATTATGTTCCAAATTCTATCAACAGTTTCCAAACTAACTGCAAGAACCAATAATAAAAACGGGTGTATTACGTACCACAAAGCATTTGAGAACATAGTTTTAAGTTTAGACTCTTTAAATTTGCAGCGCCGCGCCGTAAATAATTTCAAAAACTATTTCACAAAACAAAATTTTTTTTATTTAACTATATATTATTTAATAATAAAAATCAAACAATAATTGAGAATATCAGCCAAACAACTACCAAGATACTCCATGTATGAAAGATGGCAAATACAGAAAGTGTTATCCAAAAGCATTCTGTGATAACACAAATGTAATTAGAAACAATCCATTGCGACAACAAAAAAATAAAAAATCGAACGATAGAAGAGTTATTGATTTTCAATAGTTTTGTTATCAATAATGCTCGTATTGTGAAATACAACAAATATTTGTCTGCAAATTCAATTGTCATATAAATGTTGAGAGCTGTAGTTAAATTTACACAATTAAATATCTCCACAAATATGTTGAAAAAAGTGCTAGATTACATCAGATTTCAAGCACAACAACATAAACCAGAAGCTGGTATACTTGATTAGGACAAAGTATGTCAGTATCAGGACTATAGATATGTTTTAGTTTAATAGAAGTCATGTAAAAATTATTATAATTAGTGCTGAATAATCGTTTACATTACACCTGACCTGACCTAACTTGGTTGTTTTACCAAACGAACAAGACATCATCTCCCAGGAAAACGCCGACATGCAACAGATTGAAGAACAATCCAGAAAACCATCAAAACCTAAAGCTTGGTTTTCATTGA
Organism: Tribolium confusum; assembly: GCA_029207805.1. NCBI lineage: Eukaryota > Metazoa > Arthropoda > Insecta > Coleoptera > Tenebrionidae > Tribolium > Tribolium confusum. Next base: position 19,770,626 of record JALGAY010000008.1, on the reverse strand, counting down.
ATGTGACAATTCCAAAATCAAAAAAATACAAATAATATAGTAAAATACCAGAGCACTATGTTTGGAATGCTTAGAATGATATCAACAAATACCACAAAAAAGTGAGTAAAACATTTCGGGCACTTTCTGAAGTTAACTTTTGTGAAAGTGAAAGATATGTCTAGAGACTATTGCTAAAAGTAATACCTGGAGCAACAAGTTTCGACAATTTAAAGACCATTAATGGAAATGCAATAAAAACATTGCAGGACACATTTAGACGTCTCCGCCTTTTAGATAATTCTAATAGATACAATAAAGCCTTGCAGGATATTGCACTAACAAACAGAACTATTTGCTGTAACAATCGTATTGCACAAGTTGTCGAAGTAACGACAATTCCAACCATGTATGTATAACAAGTACAAGAACTACATGTTCCATGACCTTATTAAGTTTAATCGTGATAATAAAAAACTTGCAGAACAGAAAACTTTGTATCACACTAAAACCTATTTGAAACGTTGCAATTTACCAAAAATTAACAATTTACAAAAAAGGTGACAGTAATGACATTTGCGAATATGTTCCAGCAACCTTTAACGATGTTGTTAGAATCATACAAAAACATAAAAAGCTAGAAACAGTATTACTACCAGCAGAAGTAAACCAATACGTCATTAAGGAAGCAATTTCCCATTTAAACCAAAATCAAATAATTGCTTATAATGCAATTGTTAGTGTTCTACAAATTCTCACATTACAAATGATTACACTAACAACAACGTTTTTTATGTTGATAGTCCTGTTTGTACAGCTAATACATATATATACAATGTTTTACAAACAACTACCAAAAAACGTTTCGATGAAAAACTGTGCTAGCCCTAAATAAAGACAAATTGTCGATTTTAGTGGTGATTTTCGACAATTACTTCTAGTAGTACCAGGAGAACTTACAAGGAAAATCATAAATAAATGTATTCATTCCATATCATTTCAGAGAAATGTAATCGAGTTACAATTAGATTCAAAATAAATAAGATTCAAAAATGTTGCATTACAAAACGGCAGCGATCTTATTAATCGCAATTTCCACAATTTTGATTGACTATTGGCAATGGCATATTTTCACGAACGAAAATGACTGGTATTCGTTTTCATGTTCCGGAAAATCTTATTAAAATACCAATAGAATATTTGGTCTACGATTTACCATCATTGTTTTAACATGTTTATGGAGACATCAATTTAGAGTTAAATGATAGTAGAATTTCCCAACGTGCCATGTTATGCCCGACAAATGTTACAGTACGTAGTGCAAATAATGCTATTATACAGTTATTACGTAAATAGATTCTTATAACGCAGATCCAAATAATGATTTCCATCTATAATTAGATATTCTAATTGCAGAACAATCAGCATGTCTGCCACTGTTTGGCCTGAAGTTAAAAACAGAAATTATTGTAATGCTTTTAAGAAACATCGATTTAGAAATGGGTTTTCGTAATGGTACAAGATTACAAGTTTTGGAGATGCTAGCCAGCGTTTTAACCGTTCAAGTACTTTTTGGTAAAGGAAAAAGCCATATTCTACATTAAGTGAAATATTTAGTTTTTATTTTATATTACATTTATTTCAACAAAAATTTGGTTTAGTGTCTCTTTAATAATCTTTTAGCGTAAAAAAATTTTTGTAGATCACTCCTATTTAATAATTTTAAAGTGTTTTTAAAATTAACAATTTTAACTAGATAGTCTTTATTAGTACCATTCAAAGTCGTATCTTAAATGGTGTTATTGTGCAAGTCTGTAAAAAACCTGTGCTTTTTGAACAAAATAAGCTTCAAAAAAATTGATATAATTAAAACCAAGCCAACAAATAGAGGGTTGGTACCTTCTTCAAATCGGAGATAAGTACAGTAACAGCTTGTGGTAGTCGTGTCCCTCAGAAACAGAAAAAAAACGTGACTGTTAAACAAGGAAAAAAAAATGCTTGCTAAAAAACAATTTTTTTCTTATATCAATTTACTTAACAATTACTCGGAGTGTGCATCCGTTACCGCTAGGCTACTGCCGACCCAATATCATATATACTAAGTCTTTACGACATTGGTGAACTATTTGGCAAGGTTTACTTAAAAGTGCAAACAGGTAAAACTGCAGCAAATGGCTTTCGCTTTACAGGTCTATGCCATTGAGAAAAGCATACTCAATAAGATCGACTACCTTGCTGCGCAACAAGATACAGTTAAAGATGGTTGCACAATTAATTTTACTTCAACAAAATCAAGCTCCTAGTCAAAAGAACGGAACGATCAACAAACGATGCAAAATCACCTGATAGTAGTGTGACTTTAACTAAAACTTATTTTATACTTAAACAAGACACAGAATTTGATCCTGAGCCTTCATATAACATTACTAGTGCTGCAATAAATACATCTTCACCATATAAAAATCAACTTATTGACAATACTAAAACAAAACAAAATAAACGAGCAAGAAAAAACAAGTCTAAAAAAAGTCCAATTAATTTGGACACTAAAAAAAATACATTTTGACACAGACAGTGGGACCAATGTCGTAATTGTACAGGAAGCTAGGGACGCAAAAGATGCAAAGTTAATGTTCTGTATCGACCTGTTCTCTCAAGATATTCGAGGATAGACATGAATTAAATGCCTCATGTGCAGGAATTGAGCTTGGAAAATTTTCAATCTTGACGAGAAAGAAATTTCACTTGTACAACCGGTACATAAGAACAAAGAAGTATAGCCACTAGCACAATAAAAATAATTAGTTTGTGTACTTCTTTATTAAAAATATAATAAAAATTTGAAATTGAGAAATTTGTGGGAAAAGTCTTAAATTAAAATTTAATATACCCAGGGCTTCATATAGCCACATCAAACAACTGTATGCGGGTTTTGAGCACATCGTGAATGCGCACGTGCAGAATGCAACACCTGGATTTGTGATTTCTGCAAGTAAATTAAATTCTTTTTTAAATTTACTAAAGATCCTGTAGTATCTCATAAAAATTGAGACTTATTATCCATAGTTTTATAGTAGTTCATATTTGGGTACCTATTGCATAATTAGGTGCCTTTATGTTAATTTTGTTTTTGAGAAAATTTTATTCTGTAACTTAATATATCTAACACAAAAATGTTATTAAGTTAAGTGCAACTGTATGACTGATAATAACTAAATAGAAATACATTTGATTTACAATATCTTTCTTTTATAACACAAAAACAAAAAGATATTGGAATTATTAAAGTTATATTTAAATGTTGTTGTATATAAAATTAATAATACAACGTCAATAATTTTATAGACTTAGCTGAAACTATCAACAACATCACTAGCGATAAACTATGAACTTATCTAACTTATCACTTCTTGTTTAAAAAAAAAAACGAGAAAACAAATCTGATTAGTAATGTCTTTATTTCATAGTAAAGTTCCAAAAATAAAAAAAAATGATTGAGGGCATATCAGAAAAGCGCGTTCAAAAATTAAAATAAATAAAAACGCACCAATTACCTCGATAAATAATAGAGAACAATAATGGAACGGTTTTGGAAAAGGGACACAGACTCTGCGGTGTCCACAAGCAAGAAAGCAAATCAGTAAATAAGTTGGGAAAACACCCACCAAAAAAAAAATACGAATAATAAGACACTAAGTGGAACATAACAGAAAAAAAAAGTGTAGACTACTGTAGAAACCAGAAAAAAAATGACTAAGCCTGACAAGGCAAAGATTCAGAAACAGAGAATATGCTCTTTGTTTGTAAAATATATTTTTTGTTTTAGAACCACTGTAAATAGTTTTTATATTGTTAAGTTTTTGATTAAATTACATAGTATAGAACAAACCCATAAAAGTTTTTTTACTCCTGTAATATCAAACAAGACCTTGTACCTACAATGAAAAGCTAACCACGCTGGGTTAAAAGAACAAAATTTGGTAAAAATAGGCAAGTCGCACACCAACCCATATTTTTTAACAAATTGATTAAACACTAAAAATGTAATACATTTGGCATAAAAACTAAACAATCGATCGAACTATCGTAATAATAACAAATATTTTTATTTTATGTGTTGAACAGTTTCATTTAAATGCAGTATTCCTTAAATTTTAAGTTAATTTTTTTTATATATTTTATTTTTATTGAAACCAACACAGTCAAACACTTCACACAGACAAAGTTTCTAGATTGTAAATTTAAAAAATTGTTCATAAATGGTATGACAAATATTGCAGAAAGCTATGCAGATGTTTGTAAATTGTGAAGTTTGCTAAATTTAAACGCTTTGTGTAAAAAAATATTTTATATATTATTTTATACAAATTAGCCAATATTATGTGTGATTCAATATCTCACCATGCACATGGTATCACATCAAAAAATAAATTACAAGAGAAAGGTTCGTTGCGAACAATTGTGACTATCTATAAACAACATAAAATGTGATCAAACATAAATAATGGTGCAAAAATTACCAGACTCAAAGAGTTTTAAAATTGCACAAATATTCCCGTTTTTGTTACTGCTTCAAATTTACATTCAAAAATTTTTGAAATTATACCACAACCCGAACTATACCTTCTGCTGGGAGTGGTCAACACAATTTTCAGTAAAATATAATCAAGTTCCCTGCAGTAGCAACTAAATAAACTAAACTTTGCAGTTTACAAAAAAAAGTTTATCATGAAGCTTTCATGAAAAAAAAGCTTTTGAAATCAAAAGCCCTTTGCCGCGAGTTAAAAAGTAGCACTGCGTGTAAAAACATTGCTACATTAGGAGGAAATCATGTACAAGAACATAAATTTTTCTTCATTTCAAGAATAGTGTTTTGAAGAAGATTAAGAAAAGCTCATAAGAGAGCAAACAATATCGCATCAAAGTGCACATGGAAAAAAAAGTTATTACCTCGAACGAGTGAAAATACCGTTCGAGATAATAGAAAACATCTATATTCAAATTCATGTCAATGAAACTTTGAAAATACATACGAATATTTGAACAACAATGTGTATAAAACAACGATTAAAAAAAACAAAGCTATCATATTACAATTATTAGAAAAAAAAGATGTACAAGAAACTGCTGCTAAAATAGTGAGCCCTGTGAGACTTCCATCTTTACCATCATAGATAAAATTATAAGCAAAAAAAAGATTCAAAATTATTAAAGAAAAATATCAACCAGTCCAACAAAAAAATCAAGAAAATCATATTTTGATCCATAAAAAAAAACGACTCAAGAGTTAAATTTTAAGCCGAAAGAGTGGAGAAGGAAGTGTTAATTTTAAAAATCTCCGAAAGTTTTAAGTTAAAATTTTCCAAAAAGATAGAAAAAAATCCTGAAAGACTGGAAAAAAAATTATTCACTTTTATTTTCACAGCGCTTATATCAATGTTTATAAAATATACGTTCAATTCTCTTAGTTTGTAAAATATATATTTGACTAATCTAGTTTAGAACCACTGTAAATAGTCTTTATATTGATTAGTTTTTGGTAAAATAAATTAGTATACAGCAAGCCCTCAAAAGTCTTCTTACTCGTGAAACAACAAACTCCTAAAAAAAATAGATGAAATGACGCAAATGCCTACCATAACAAGGAAGGCCTCGACACGAACAATAAATGCTTTAGATTTAACGAAACTGAGAGAGAACAACTGTACTTGGACGACAAAAGCTCTTTTATAAACGTAAAAAACCTTCAAAAAAAGTGTAAAATGCAACCTTTTTCAAAAAAATGCAAATCAAGGCAACAAGTTCACTCGCAATGACAATAGAAAAAGAAAAATAAAAAACGGTGTTCTAATTATAAAAACGCTCTATTGAAACGGGAAAGCCCCAACAGATGCAAAGTGACCCCAATTATAAAAGAAATGTAGCGATTAGTTTTGACGAAGAAATAAAAAAAAAAATTGATCAAAATACAAAAGATTTAAGAAAATGAGATAAATCAGGCAAACAGTCTATTAAAACTAACCTTCTGTGTCTTGAGCAAACTGAAAAAAAAGATAAAATTACTACAAGTTGCAACAGTAACAATTGTATAAGACCTGATCTGTCGAAAAAAGTATCTTACAAAGATTTAGAATATATCTTCAGAAGAGAAAATGTAGAAGTACCCTTGTTAAAACTTTGGTTTAAAAAACCTACTCTTAATAATAAACATATTAATAGCCTTTCTTTCCATTAGTTTAGTTTAAGTTGTTGTATCAAGTAGGAAACTTATTAAACTTATATTCTTTATAGCACTATTACTGCTACCATATATTTATAAAAAAAATGTTTTTCAAATTTATTAAACAACCAGTTTTTAAAAAAACATTATTTCTTACTTACACGAAAATAAAATTATAATTTTTGTTTTTATGTTCACGTATTATTCATATTCTAATAAGGGTTCGAAATTAAAAAGCAAGCAATAAAAACCAATCTTCTAATAATCTAGAAAAGTCTAAAACAGGAGATTCAATATTCCTGAAAAAAAAATGTATAAAGAATAATCCAGTAAAAAAAAATTAATAATTGTAACTTGGTGGTTTGCTAGTTAAACCATAGTTAACAGTATTTCCATATATAATTATTTTTAAAGAAACGCAGTCATTCCGCTTATTAGAATTGAAAAGTCCTGTGATTCATATTACCATAACATAATTGTACTACTACTAACAATAAGTATACTAAGTGCTAATAAAACGCACGATCAAAAAAAAGTCATATTACAAAGTTTATATTATCACTTATAATTCTTTTAGATAAAAAAGGAACTACAGTAGAACTTCGATCATCCGTGTGCGTTTTATCCGTACTGTGGATTATCCGTGTCAGGGTCGTACCTTGATTATCCGTGCTTCGATTATCCGTGCATGATGAAACAAGTATCACGCAGCAATCAAGACGAATGCTTTGAACCGTCGCACGTGATTTTGGCGATTTTTATGTACACAAGTTTGTATCGAATTTCGCAGCCACTGATTTTAAATTTAGTTCAGTTCGTTGTAAACCTTGTACTGATAATAAAACACAGTTAAGTAGGTATAGATAAAGAAAAGAGAAAAAAGCAAGTTTTAATATTAGAAAAAAAAGTTACATATTTTGAAGCAAAGAGATCAGAATAAATCTGTAAGCAATTTGGCATTATCGTACGGCGTAGAGATTCAAACCGTGCGGGACATTTTCAAGAATAAGGAGAAAATTTAATCCATTATTTCTAAATCGAATAGTGGAAAGTGTGTTCACAGCAGAAAGACTCTAAAAAAGCCAAAATTTGAACAATTAGACAAATCTATGATTAAATGAGTTTTTTTTAAAGAGGGCTAAAGGAGTACCGATTTCGGGTCCTATGTGTACTAGAAAAGCTCAAATGTTCTATAAAAAACTTTAAAAAAATCAACAATTTAATGCAGCCAGCAAATGGTTACACAGATTTAAAAAACGTCATGGAATCCGCGAGTTGTCAATCCAAAGAGAAAAACTTAGCGCCAATGAAACTGCAGTTGTAGAGTTCTGTTATGACTTAGAAAATATTGTAACTGAGCATAACTTCAAAAACTCCAAATTTATAACACTGATGAAATTGGAGGATGTACTGGAGGGCGATGTCAAAAAAAACTTTGGCCTACGATACTGAAAACAGTGCCCCAGGTTACAAATTAAATAAAAACAGAATTACTGTCCGGTGCTGTGCTAATGCCTTAGGTGAGTATAAACTGAAATTGACAGTGGTAAAAGTCACGGTAAAAGTCGTGACAGTAGATTCCTCTAAAAAAGCTAAAATAAATATTATAGATACTAAAAATCACTATATATGACGACTGATTCTTAAACTATTACCTTTTAAAACCGCTTTTACAATTTTTGAGTCTATCAGATACCAATAAAAAAACAGAGAAATTTGCAAAAAAATAAGTTGCACAGTGTATTTCTATCGCTACATCGACTATAATTCAATTAGAGAGATATTGTCGCTGGTGAGCAGGTATGACCAGATATCCAAAAAATAAATCTTTTATCTTATTTTAATTCTTAATAATGCAAAATGCCTTCACTAACGTTTAAAAGATGTTTTATCTTTTATTCCTTCCTCTTTCCTTAAATTTGCTGAACCTTTCCTCAGTAATTTGAAGAGAGAGGTTTTTTTCTACTGTGCTGTATTTTAAAGACAGCAATGTGTTTGTGGATACTGCATCCCAACCTTCGAAAATTTTAGATCTTGCGAAACTGGTTGACAAATACACAAAAGGATATCAAAATGATTTACATAAAAAAGTATATAACCGGGTATAGTTTAAAATATAATCTTAAAAAAAGACCAATGGATGTTACATAATGCATAAATAAAGTTTCAAACAAATAGTTATCATTTTGTAATTGATAATTTGGTACTAAAAGAAGCTAAAAGAGCAACTAAAAGTTTTAAAGGTACTATAAGATTATATAAATTACTATTTTATATAATCTATTATTTGACATTCGTCACATATGTATTACCCAAAAAATTTATTTATATATTTATATTATTGCTATTTTTTAAATAAAGCTTTAATTTAAAATATCGAAAAAAAGTTACAAAGAGATGACAAAAAATTGAATTGAACGCAAGTGGTTTTAAAACAATTGTCATAATAACCCTGATTTTCTAATAATCCTGGTAAAACATCAATTACTACTAAAATACTATCAATTATTAAAGAATAAATAAAAGCTAATATTATTACAGAAGCTAGCTCTAGTATGTTATTTTAGTCTTAAAATACTTCTCAACAAATTTGGTCAACCTGTAGATTCTAATTATAATTCTATATTACAAAAAATTCAATTTAACACAATTGGCTTTGAATATACTAAACCAAACAGGATGCGACTGATGCAAAATCAGATAATGCAAAGTTGCATGTTTTCAAAACACAAGCAGCAAGCCGACCATGGTCCTACAGGTACTGCAAAAGATGACTTTCAGATAGTTATATAAGATGCTCCACCCATTTCGGTAGACTTTTGACGTTGACTTAGACGAAACTGCTTGCTTTTAGGAGTAGATTTTATTCTTCTAACAATAAGTTTCAATCTTTAGAGTTTTTTTTTGAATCAAAAAAAATTTACATAAAAAACCAACTTTGATTCTTATGTAAAAAAAAGTTAAGCTATCTGGTGACACGGTCTACAAATATTCTCCAAAGAAAACAAATAAAAAGTTTTTACTGAAGAAGAAAAAATGTAACCAACATATTATTTTACTCCGAAAATATGCATTATGGTTTATCGATAAGTCAAATAAAATTATTGGCTTATAAATTTGCAAAAGCAAATAATATTAACACGGATTCTTTGTGGTTGGCAAACAAAAGTGCTGAAAAACAATAAAAATTTTCAAAAATAATATAATAATGGTGGAAACCTTAAGCTACAAGCTTACCTCGTGCTACCCAATTCAACAAAAAATCATTTTGGAAAGAAAAAAATTTGAAAAACGTTCACCGATCATCGAACAAATGAAACAGGGGTTAAAAAATTACCGATATCTTAAAGAATTACATTCTTTGCTCGTTGCAAGTAAGATCCGAAATAACTCATCCGATTACCATAAATATGTATAATCAAGGAGTGTAATGGTAAATATATTTGAGATCAGGAAATTACAAAAAGGAATATATGTACTAATTTTTTTGAAGGTTTTAAGTATAGTGAGTCTGAAAGTCCACGAAAACCATTTGAAATATCTACTTTTAAGTAGTATGGTATTAATGGAATCAGATGTAGAACCTTTTGATTGACAAACAAAAAGCTAAATTGTCATTGTAGCAATCCATTTTTAATTTTTATGGTTTTTTAAATTTACAAAATTTCATGAGCATATTGTACTTTTATCGGAAAGATACAGTGGTTAAAAAATTTGGAACGCACCACATTTTTCGCAAAAAGTTCATCAGTTTTCACAACTTTTGTTAAAAATTAATTATGCTTACCTATAACACACTATGGTTATTATTATTATGGATTTAAATACCTTTTCTTGTTAAAAATATTTTTCTTTTTAAATCAAAGTATTTTATATTAACATTATTATATATCTAAAATTTGGCGGCACCCTTTTAAAATTTCGTGGCACACAAAAGTGCTGCAGCACAGTGCTTGAGAATCACTAACTTACACCTTACAAATTCACATCAAACGCATCCACTAAAATAGAAACATAATATTTGAGGTCACGTGATCGTGTTTCGATTTTTTACCGACAGGATGCGAAAACTTAGTAACAGGTCTCAATTAATCTTCAATTTTTTTAGAACTTCAAAGACTCTTTTTTTGTCTGACTCGACTCTAAAGATAATCATTTTGCCTTTCGAGTATATCATTAAATTTTACTCTGATATACGACATAAATGCATTTAACAAATTATTGTAAGCTTTAGATAATAGTTTAATAAACAAATTAACCATTTTTGAAGCATCTTTAGGTCCTGTATGTACTTTTCCATGTACGATAAGTGAAAGTAACATATATTTCTTATATAAATCAAGCAATAATTAAACCACTTCAAAAAAATATTAATCACGATAAAAATTCCTAACAGATAAATAAATAAATCCGCCCCAATAATAATATAAAAAAATATTTTGCCTTGTTTGGGTTATGAACCATCATTTGGCAAATTTCAGTAATATAAATCTTATAAATGTCTGCCACCAAAAATAATTAGCACAAATCATCATGAATTGAAGTTAACTGAGTACCACCAACTCTTAACTCAGTAATTGTTACATTCAACACAAAAAACCTTATTAAAAGTAGCTTTATATTAAATAAGTTTTTCCCTAATAGGAAACATAACTTAGCTAACATATATAATAACATAACTTATAAAGTGTCTGGCGCTAATCTGATTTGTTTTTCATTACAACCAAGAATAAACTTTCGAGCCTATACAAACCGAATGTTTAAAGTAAAGTTGCAGTAAATAGAAGTTCTTAAATTAAATGTGGCAAGCAATACGAAAAAATATCCAAGTAAATGTTGCTTTAAATCAAGTGCATTAAACACGGTATCCAAATGTTAGTTTATCTAGATATTCGCAGAGATCTTTTCAATGGCCGTAGGACGAAAGTGTTTTAATAGTTGTCATAATATCTTCTAAAACAAATGCCATTTCATACAAATTTAAAAAAAATATGTTTTACTGAGCAAATTATTACTATTTTTACACTTACTTTATTCTTTTTGTTCTAAAGTTTGTTCTGTAATTGATACGCTACAAGATGACAAATTTATTTTTGATGCCAACCATATATTGCTTCAAAACAACAGATACTTTTATGCTACAGATACTCCTTTTGGTCACGTAGAACATCGAAAATTTTGCAATTGTGCAACTTAATAAGACAGGATTTAAACCACCCTCGAGGCGTCAAATAAGTAGACAAATTTTGAATAATAATTATCATTTAGTTCTTACCAAATGTAAAAAAGAACTACAAGATGAAGTTGTAACTATGTCACTAGATGGTTGGGGCAATGAGCATAAAAAATCATAGTATGATGTTCAATTATGACTCAGAGAAGAAACCCATTCTTAGTTAGCACCATCGATAGATCAAGTAATTTACAGTCCACAGAATATTTGAAACAAGTAGCAACTGATGCAATAAGAAACAAAAAAAACTTTTGGAGTAAAAAAGCTTTGTCACAGATAGCACAAAAAACGTATCAAAAGTGAGCAAAAAACTTACAAAAAATGTAGAAGATATTCACTATGAATGTTCAGCTCACATTTTAAATTTGCAGGCCTAAGATATTCATACTTCTGCAGTTACAGAACCTATTTTGAAAGTCAACATACTTTCGTAATAAACATCTACCAGCAACAAACAAGTAAATAGTAAGAAATTGGTAATGTTGCAAGGGATCTATTAAAAAGAAAATCTCAAAAACTACAGAACTATATATAATAATAAAATAAGTCATTAATACTTAATTATTTCATCAGGTAAAAACACTGCAAATGTTAATAAAAATGTTAAAAAAAATATCTCTCCAGCAAATACAATTTGATAGTAATCATAAATTTGAAATTAAAAAAAAAGATTCATAATATGTTAGCAATCAAGAGTACGTCACATTAGATACGTAGTTTATAAAATTAAAAGAAAAGTAATTCTTGAAGTACAGTCGGACCAGGCTTCATCGATAACTAGCGAAAAAAATAAAATTTAAATTAAAAAAAAGAAACAAAAAAGAGGCACTTTGTAAACAAGCGCATTAGAGATTATGTTAATTTTATGCATTCGAATGAGTATTCGCAATTTGTCTATTTAGACAAAATATAAATATTTCCAAAAAAAAAACTTTTAAGCGATGTTGGGATGATCACAGTGGCAAATGTGTAAAGTAAACTGGCCAGCAAGAAAAAAGATTTATCGTTCTTCATGCTGGCTCTAAAAATGGTTTCGTAAAAAGTGCAAAATTGGTGTTTTTCTCTACTGATAAAAAAAGTGAATATCACGACTCGATAAATTTACAAAATTTTCAACAATGGGTTGTAACTCAGCTCCTGCCAGGCCTAAAAGAGCCTTCTTTAATTATAATAAATAACGCTCCTTACCACTCCAAGAATTTAAATAAATTGCCAAATTCTGTTTGAATTAAAGATTCAATAAAAGACTGGTTTAATCATAACAATATTAAATTTAGTAAAAACATGTTGAAAGCAGAATTGCTGCAAATTGCTATAAATAATAGAAAGAAGAAGCCATAGAAGAAGAATGTCATAGATATTATACTTACTTAACATGGACATAAGGTTTTAAGGCTTTGGCCATACCATTGCCAGTTTAATCTCATAGAAATGGTATAAAAAATATAGACAGAGATGGATATGATAATGACTGTGTTAAAGCAATGTGACTGGAGGCCTCATCTACAGTAACATCCAAAATTTTACCTAATTTATTGTTTTTCTCTTAGTATAATTAATATAATAGTTCAAATTTAGCGCTCTAGTAGCAGTAGCGCCATTGACGCAACAGGCGACTGAGATAGACTAAACGCCACTACGCGGTACAAATACGAACTAACCAAAGGGAGTCGTTAACTGAATTCATGCGATCGCTTACTGAAAAAACGTTTAATTTGTGACTTTATTTGAGGATTTTGATGGTTTTATTATAATAAAAACGAAGTAAGATGATTGTTAAACAATATGTTACGAGCATTTGACCAGCTATTCAACCGTTGAATAATAAAACGAACTGAAACTAACCTCAACCTACTAGAATAATAATATCGTAATTAAATTTTGCATACGTTTCTTTTTAAAGTTTGTTTGAAAAACAGTGAAAAAAAGTTATATTTTAGGTTCTAAATATTATTTTTTCTTACCTGTAATAAGAATCTTAGAGTTTGATCAATTTTTAAATGATTCCTCCTAGTCAACACTATCCGTGTTGTTTATGTTATTTTATGATTTTCTTTATCATTGATTTAATAAAATATTAGTTGTTAATATAAAATCAAGTCCTTACCTTAATATAAATTCAATTATTGTGGTATTTGCCCTTGTATTTGATCCTTTTTAGCTGCTCTGAAATGTTGTCAAAATCTTCATCATGACGAAGCTCCAAAATTATTATAACAGCTTTTGATTATAGAAAAACTGTGAATTAGAATAAACCACAGACACATTACAGTATTGTCTTAAAGACATTCTAGATAAAACCTTTAGAATTTGTTGATAAATCATTTTTAATCACAATAATCGCTTTCCAAACAAGTGAAAAACTGACAAAAGTGACCATAAATCGCCGTAAAATCACAAATTTTTATCACAAGTTACAGAAAAACAAATTTAGAAGCACAGACATAACTTTCATTTACTATATTTCAAATAATTGTTACAAAAATTGTATTTAAAACATGAACAAAGTATTAACCTTCAACTTGTTTTAGTTTATTTTTTGCACATTACGCTAGCACAACTGGTGAAAACACACAAAATTGAGTATTCAATATTATTCTTACTTCCTTTTTATTATTGCTAAACACAAAAGCATAAAGGAGAATAAATAATCATGTAAGAAAGTAGTAAATTTGAGAATAAATGACTCTCTTTTAAAACGTGTTTAATGCGACAGTGGCGGCCTCACCGGTCATCTCATTCGCGAATACGAAACAACATGGCACGCTTAATTAAGGGAAATATAAAACGTTTTACGGAACTTACTTCCTTTGTTCATATATTCAATTATTTGTATTTGTAATATTGCAAATATACCATCAGAATAAATCGTTCCGGGAATTGCTGTGACTACACAATATAACAATAACAAACTTACCGGTAAGAGAGGCAACACCGTCACCTTCATGGTCATCTCCATTTTTTTAACTAATGTTTATTTATAGCACCACTACCGATTTATCGATAAAACTAATTTGTACTAAGTGACCTTTTCTGTTATTTCACTCAAATTAATCATAAACCACGTGCATGTGATACAAGAAAAGCCACAGAAACTACCCTTCAAATCAAATACAAAAAAAGCAATGACCGTACCGATCACAAAACACTCGACTGAAGAAATGCTGTCTCACGCCTGCGTGTTAGACTAACGTTTTCGGTATTTGCAAATAGATACCTTATAATATAAATACCATATAATATGATATAAATACCATATAAATAATATATTATTTACAAGATAATATAATTTATTTAATAATATATTATTTATAAGGTATTTGGGTATTTGGTGTCTACAAACAGAAATTTTACTTTCCTGTAAGCGCTTCCGCATGCGCACTGTTGTCTCAGTTTAACCTAATTTAAATTTCAACTTTTTCAACTATTTCCGTTACATTTTAGTGATAGAATTATTTCAAAATTATTTGTGAGCTTTCGTTCATTTATTTTGTAAACAAACCAAAAAAAAAACAACTTTTATATCAGTACCCTATGCTCCACCAATTAAAACAGATTTGAGAGCGATTTACAAAATTTTAAAAATCCAGACTCCCAAGTTGTTTACAACTCTGGCACAAGTCTACAAGGTCTTCTTGGTAACCCTAAAGCAAAGCAATACTAATAATAATATCAATATTTATTTATTAACTACAAAGTCGATTTATTTAACACAAAGATCCAACAAGAAAGAAAAAATAATTCAGCACCCACATTTAATTTAAAAATTACTATTATTATTTTGGTTGCAAAAATCATAGCTTAAGATTCTAAAAATTACAATATTTTAAATTTTTACTGTTAAACTTACCGTCTCAGTTGTTGTGTAAATAGAGTGGGTGATTTTAGCCGTTAAAACAAAGCATCACGTGATCTTCAATACGGCTTGTGTTCGCCTGTGACGCGAAAAGTGTGTTTAGCGTATCTTTAAATCGTGCTTTACGTGTAAACTCTTGTTTTTTTGTGAATAATAACAAGGTGACATAGGCTTTGTCAAATAGATACATCAAAACACAACATATCAAATATCATAATAAATACAATTAAAAGAGAAAAAGAACACTTAGAATCTTAATTATTTAGATATTCATTGACGCTATAGAACTCACAATTTTATAGAAACGTTTTAAGCTCTTTACTAAATTGTTTATTACTAATTTTAATAATCTGCTTTGGTAAATGATTATATATTTGTACGGGTTTCTAATACAGATTCTTTTTGTAAAATGTGGTTTTATGTGGTACTCATTATTGTATAGATGTCACTTTTTTAGTAAATTTTTCTTAATGACCTCTTAGAAAATACGCAATTCTAGAGATATACATCCCGTCATTGTTAAAATTTCCAATTTTTTTAAAATTATCCACGACAACATACATGAAGTCAATCTAAGTATGACCCTTACTACCCTTTTGTGAGCCACAAACAGTCTGTTAGTGTCAGATGAAAAAAACCAACATACGATACCAAAATTCAAAACCGATTAAACATATGCAATGTAAAAAAAATTTTAGTAATTAAAGCGACATCTGTTTCCGAATTATTTTTATAACGAACATTGCTAAATTTAACTTTGAAATCAAGTTATTCATGAGTTTTGTAAACTAAAAATTTAAATCAATAGTAACACCCAAGAATTTGATTTTATTCTTGGCGGGAATTACTATGTTACCAACTGTAAAGCTGACATTTTCGCAGGTTTTTTTTTTCAAAACTATAATTCCAGTTTTGTCAATATTAAAAGATATAAACATACTTGATATGACCTTCCCGTTTAATATAATTTTAAAAAATTGTTTACGGTACCTTTTAAACCATATTTTTCGACTTTTTGCAATAGAATACTATACCGTATCGTATCGAATGCTTTCGACAAGTCAAAATATATACCAGCCGTTACAAGTTTAGTATCTATGTTTTCTAGGATCGTTTTCATTGAATCAAAAATTGCGATTTTAGTATTTTTTTTCGGAGTGAAACCATGGTGTGTATGTGTTATAATGCTATGTATTTTTATATGATCACCTAACGTACTGAGAAATATTCATTCTATAATTTTTGAAAATAATGTTGATAGGACGGACACCGGTCGATAACTGTTGATGTCATATATACTGCCTTTTTTACAAACGGGTACAATTCTTGCATTTTTTGTTTCGGAAGAAAATACACCGGTCAAAAAACAGGCATTTACTACATCTCTGAGTAGCTCGCTAATAAATTTTGCCCCTTTTTTTAATACAATAGGTGAAACCTCATCTAATCCGCTGGATAACTTGTTTTTAAATTTTGTTATAGTGTCAAGTATTTCATAACGACATGTAGGTCTCAGAAAAGGCGATTTTCATGGTTTTGACTACATAAGTTGCTCTGTTAGCATTGTTGTTTGTATTAGAAACTTGTTTAAAATGTGAGTCAAACATTTCTACAACGCAATTTAAATTTTTGATAGGAAGATCATCGGTTTTAAAAAATATTTCTAAAAGCTTTTGATTTGGATTTGCAATTTTTTTAAGATATTAAATGTTGCTTGCTTCTTTGTTTGAGGACTTTTGTATCGGTTTGGCATTGTGCTTTTCTTAGAAGATAACAAATGGACCTCAAAATTTTGCGCTCTTGTTTATAAATCACTGAAAATTTAGTTTTGATGTAAAAAAAAAACTTTTTGGTAGCAACATTCTGATTGTGGAGGCCCAGCTGGCAAAGATTTAAAAAAAACTAAGCAATAATTTAGTGATAAAAACTATTAAGTTATCACTTGCACTTCGGTAATTAGTTGATCAAATGACATATGACAAATTTTATATTAAAAAACAAGAAGAAATTTTTTTGTTATTTTCTTGCCATAGCAAGTTTAAGCAGTCTGGTAACTTACTCTACAAATTTTCTCCAAACAAAAAAAAACGTTTTCAATGCAGAAGAGAAATTGTAATTGGTATATTATTTAACTCAGAGGACTTAATCATGCGTTGTGATTATAAAAAAGTCATATAAAGGTAAAAGCTCACAGTTTTGCAAAAACAAATATAAACACTTTGTCGCTGCTAACAAAAAATAGAAAACAATAGTTACAAAATTAGCGAAAACAATACAATGGTAAGTTATTTTTTCTTTGGAAACCATAAGCTAGAAGCTTAACTCGTGCAATTTATCAAAAAAACTGCGTTGTGACGCAACAGAAATCACGACAGCACATAAACATGTGTTCATAAAACATTCTTTGCAGACATTTATACAGAATGTGTAGTAAGTGGCAAATCAACGCCTTAGAGAACATTTCTCCATCAGCAGCTAAAACTGTTTTAAACTTTATTTTTTTTAATTCTTTTAATTAAACTTTTACAAGCTCTACTGCTTCCTCCTTTACGAAAATGCTGCGCAGTTTTTTTAATTCAGCCTTAAAATTTAAGAAAAAAGAGCACAGCAAAATTTGGCAACATTTAATAGTTGCTACAATAAAGAGTACTGTTGCACAATGTTTCAATATAAACTCTTAGTAAAAACATTAAAGTTAAAACAGTTTGTAGAAATTATTTAAACTGTAAACTTTTTTGTCGCTGAGCACTGTGACATGCATCTACCGTTAGGAGAAGCAACGAAAAATGCTCATTTAGCAGCGAAAATTTATAGAACAGAGTATCCCAATTGTCGGTAGCTAAGTGTAAATGTAATTAGACGTTTCGACACCAGATTACGAAACAACTGTTTTCTAGTACCGTCTTTAAAAAAATTGGTTACAGGTGGACCTCAAACTAGAAGAAGGCTGGTCCTACATAAAAAATTATTTCAACCAGTTGAAGAGAATTCGAAAAATAGTGTTCGTCGAATTACTTTATTGGTAGTTTTATTTAAAATAATAAACGGCAATATTCGTAAATATTTACATCCGTATTTACATTCATACCATTACAGCAAAGTACATTCGCTATTTCATGCGGTTTTAATCTAACCCTAAATATTTCTCGTTGGATTTTGAACAACATGATAAATGATGACATTTTAAGCAAGATTCTTTAGACAGATAAAGCAATTTATACTAAAAAATAAAGTTTTTTAATTAATATAATTACTATCACTATCCTCAAAAAAATTTCCGGTCAGGTTCATCAGTACTATTTAAGTTTAAACGTATAGACTGGAATTTTAAAAAAAATTGTTTAATGTGGCCCGACCGAATAAATGGGCTCTTGGGGGTTTATTAAAAGAAATTCCACTAGACACAATTAGAAGTACGGATATGTAAATCCAGATGGATAGAGCTGCAGTACGTTATGCCGTGCCGGTAAGGATGTGGTTAAATAGAGAATACGGAAACAAGAGGATAAAACGTGGTAATCCCACACCTTGGTCAGCAAAATCCCCGAATTTTATTCTATTACTTTTTTTAACTTTATTCCAAAGAAAAAGTTTATCAGCATCTACCAGAAACTATTGATGAATTACGCAAACAAATATTTTTATCTGTGGAAGCTGTTGCTCTAGAAATGCCTAGAAAGAATTGGAGAAACTTAAAAAGACGTGCTGCATTTATACAATTTAATATTAATTATATTTATCATTTAATTTTTTGATTGTCTTCTAAAGTATTCAACTGGTTTTATTTGACGTTTGTTAATTTTTTAATTCCATCTAGTAAAAGTAAAACACGTTAAAATAGTTTAAAACAGACAAACTTTTTAGTTAGAAATAACACTGGCAGGGCACAAATGTCATGTTGTATTATTTTTATTAATTTGTTGATCTTATATTGTTAACACCTATTGCAATAAAATCAACATTATTAATAAAATTCAAAGTTAGGTGATCATGATTGCGGCGTTGTCAATGTGATTACGGTTTAACACGGTTTATTTTTTAAATTCAATTTTCTCCAAAATTTAGCATTTTTAATTTTAAAGCACTTTCTGACTTTGTCCTTAAACGTTAATAAGCTACTTACGGCACAGCCTGTATATGTACATACCAATCTTAAAAACCTTGAAAAAATTGTGTGCAAGTAAAAATCTATATTTAAATACTTACGTAAATTTTAATTTGTAAAACTGTTAGGTTGCAAAACTGACAGACATAAAGTTAGTTGTTTGATTTTTACAATTAAAAATATAGCACCTTATTTTAACAGTTTCTTTTCTAGCTTTGTTTTTTGTGGTAGTAGCTTAACTCTGGTTGCGGAATGATATGAGTCCCATTGTAATCACAAAAACCTTCAAGTCAAAAAAAAAATTTTAACTTAGTAAATAGAACGTCCTTCCAGAATCTCGTATTTCATGCGAGGTGTTGAAGAACATAGTATTGTTTTTTTTTTAAATTTCTAATTTACTTTTTAACCCTTTTTTTTAAATCTTTGTTATACACTCAACCACAAAATTAACCGGACACTCGCATTTGGCGAAAATGATTATATGTACGTTGATTTATTGTACATACACAAGCGCAAATGACGATAAAAATTATGTTCGTGTTTTTTGTGTTTCCTTTGATAACACTAGGATCAGTTTTTCTAGCAAGTTTTACAGGTGGCTTACAATTGGCAAGGTTTGCATGTTTTATAAAACCGTCAAATTTAGCTGTTTTTGGCTCGTTTCATAGGCGTTTAAAAAGAATAGTTGTTTAAGAGAGGTTTTTGCAAAATAAGTCCAGAAGAAGCCGCTCAAGCTGTTGCATTACACAATAATGAATGGCGCAGCATTCGCTACGTCGCTTATGTGCTTGGGATTCCAAAAAGCACGGTGTCTGACGCAATAAAAAAATTTACCATAGGCAGACTAGTTCCTACTTAAGACGACCTGGCCAAGGTAGACGGCGAACAACTGCAATGGAAGACAGCTTTCTTCGGCAACAGATACTGCAAAAGAGAAAGCTTCCTGCAATAGCCTTAACTAGGAAATTGGCAGAGGTTCATGGTACCCAGAGTTTATCTGAAACTGTCAGAAGAAGATTGAAAAAACACAAATTGATATCGCATGTACCCGTTACTGGTTCTAAACTTACTGCAGAAGCAGAACATCAAAGACAGCGTTTGGAATTTGCGCGAAATCATGTATAAATGAATGGCGCCACCTATTGTTTACAAATAAAATGCGTTTTACAAGATATTCAACCAATCGCCGCCAACGAGTGTTCAGACGACCGGGAGAGCGTTATTCTCTATGTTGTTTTGTGCCTAGAGTATCCTTTGGTGGTGGAGGTGTGATGGTATAAGACGGCATTTGTTTGGAAACTCGCACGGATCTTATAACGTAGCAGAGAGGTGGCATTAACGCTGACCGATACATTAGGGAATGTTTAGACAAGCATGTAGTACATTTTGCTATATTTGTAGGCGACAATTTTCTCCTAATGCCGGACAATGCTAGGCCGCACACTGCCCAGCTTACGCGTTGGTATTCTCATGACGTTGGAATTCAGGTGCTAGAGTGGCCACCTTTAAGCCCTGACTTAAATCCCATCGAACATGTGTGGCACAATATAAAAAAACGCATTAGGAGTAATTACGGCGAGTTTCCTACGGTGGTTGAGCTAGAGCAGGCGGTGCTGCAAGAATGGGGAAAAATACCCCAGGAGCAGATCGCTGTTTTAGTGGAAAGTATGCCACAACGTATGCGAACAGTCATTGAAGCTTGAAGAAGCAACACTTAATACTAATGGTGTTTTTTTTAGTTTTCCCTTGTTTGTGCTTCTGTAACAAGTTTTATTTTTGGCAATAGAAAATCGAATTTGTCGCTTAGTTTGTTACAAATGTTCGTTACTAATCGTATAATGTTCATTATTAAACGTAAGTGATTGAACTTAATGCAATTTATGTAGAAGACGTTCTGTTCGGTTAATTTTGTGGTTGAGTGTAGTATTCTAAACAAAATATTCAAACCAGTAATTAAGAATCTAAAAATATTAGAATTAATTATGGTAGGCATTCCACTTACCATAAACTTACAATATTTATTGTACTAAATAATGCCATATGATCAATAACATTTATCCTCTAAAAGACTATAATTTTATTTCTTTCCCTATAATTAACATTAGCAAAAATCGTTACACATCCTCTTAGAGGATAAATTTTCATAATTGTATTGTACGATAAGTAACTAATTCCTGGTAACGTTACACCATTAGGTAATTGAACTTTTACTCAAACTGACCGGTTATCTTAAATTTTGAGTAGTAAGCGAGATATATAGTCGTTTCACTCAGTAAATTTCTGTGTGCAACGTCCTGAACCACTCATCCTGTTAAACTTAGTAACAGATTTTTAAGAGACGTAAAATGTACTTATCACTCACTCAACTGGTGCTTTTTACGTTTTATTTACACACCAAAAAGATCCAACAAAAAAAATTAAAATTCTAAAAATGTAAGTAATCTACTCACTTTTTGTATTGAAAACTGGACAAAATTTGTTTTCAACGTTGGTAATATTGCGATGTAATAGCAATTATTCCTTAAGCTGAAGATGCTAAAACTTTGCAAACACTAAAATAAATTGCATTCTTTTAGAACTAGGTTCTACGTTAATTTAACACGAAACGTTTCTATTCTCAGTATTTTTCTTTGGATCATAAATGAGAATATTTATATTATTTCAACTTTCTTTATTAGCAATTTGAATTATTACGACATTAAACAAATAAAACTTTAAGCTTTTTCCTGTCTTCACAGTCTTGAAAATGGTAGGGCAATTGGTTAAACTGATTAAAAAATATTATAAGCATTTAAATCACAAAAACTATTTTCTGATCAGAGAAACTTTTCTTGCAATTTATCAAATAGAAAGCCATTGTGCATCCTCTTTTCTAATGTGAAGTATTTTAAGTATATGAAATTGTGTATAATTGTTTAATTGATCATGTTAGGTTATAATACTCAGTCCTTTTTATTAAAGTTCAAATTAAAACGTGCAGCATGCTTTAAGCCCTTTACTATACTTGAATTTTTTCTGCATCTTTTCATACTCCGATACATAAAATGCTAACTGTTTTTATTATTCAAAATGGTTAGTATGAATTTTTACGTCACCCCTTTGACTTTTCTAATATTTTAGCCGTATTTTAATTTATGATAAATACCGCGTTATCACATTCATATCCAAATAGAAGAAAAAACACAATGCAAAAAATTGTGCAAAAGATCTGAAAAGTGAAATATTTGTTGTGTCTGTTAAGACCATGTTAGCGTCGCGACGTCTAAGACAAATCTGAATAGTGACGTGTTCAACTCACAAACAGCTTCGACCGTTAAAAACATTGTGTATATAAATAACAAGGCAATTCAATGGTTCTATAATGATCCTGTTATAGTTTAAACCCTCAAAACTCTCGATATGATAAATGTTATACCCAAATGTAGAAGCAAGAATCGCTTTTCTCTCAATGTTTAAACCTAGATAAGCGCCCAAGAACCATGAATGTTAACAAATACAGGGTGTCTCAATTTTAAGGCATTCCCAGTTTGGAGCTTTGCAAGTTGTGCTGTCCGTTACGGTAAGTAAAAATTTACATAACAGTTTTTAAAACTAACCTTCCTACAAGTTATTTGTTTTAAA
This sequence comes from Tribolium confusum, assembly GCA_029207805.1. Taxonomy (NCBI): domain Eukaryota; kingdom Metazoa; phylum Arthropoda; class Insecta; order Coleoptera; family Tenebrionidae; genus Tribolium; species Tribolium confusum. The sequence goes on along the minus strand of JALGAY010000008.1, from coordinate 19,747,612 downwards.
CTTTTGTCCAGAACGGCAACACTGACCAAATTGTACAACTTTAGCAAGTTTTAAAAACTCAAAAATTTATTGTTGGCGGTCTTTTCCTAAGCAACAACAACAAATTCTTACTATGCCGTCTCCTTAAAAACCACATAATATTCTGTCCCAGTTGCCGTTGTTTCTTGGCCAAAATTTAGGAAAATTAGTTTTTTTTTACTTTGCGTTAAGCTACATCTTGAAGATTTTTTTTTTTGATTTGATATTACAGATATTAATACCCATAATAAATAAAAATGTACAGAAACATTCACAGTTTTTATCTGAAAATAACTTGACACAATGTTTGCCTCTTTAAAACTCTATATCTTCGTAAAGAAAGTAGAATGTAGAATTTTTTTCTTATACTCCTGTTAAAATTTTCAAGTTCAAAAAACCTTCATTTTGAGACGTTTCATATAAAATAAAACACAGATAGGCTGCGCAAATTAGCATATTGTAAAATACCACTTTATTATTTAATAAGACAACTGCAGTATTCATATAGATAGAGGTAGTTGTAAAAAAATGCAGCAACAAAACAGAAACAAAAATAAAAGTATGAACTATAAAACTGACATATAAAATCTCAATAAATTATATAGATCTTAATAAGAAAATTAAAATAAAAAACCAAAGAGTGTTCAACTCCGTCAAGATTTCGATATAGCAATAATGACTTTGTTAAGTACTTTGTTATGTAAATTTTTGTTGTTTTTATGTATAAGAAAATTTTATTACTTTAAGTAAGTTGGGTTGCCTTTGTATAATAAATTTTTTTGACAGACCCCAACTACTTGAATTAATGTAAATGTCATTGAAAATTGTAATGTATAATCATGTGTATAATTTAAAAGAGCTGAAGTTTGATTTTATTTTATAACTTTTACCATGTTTTTAATGTTAATTTGTAGTTTAACCTTGAAAAAATAAACAAAAAATAAAAAACTCTACGAAACTGGTCGGCAGCCAATAAGTCAGGTTTATTAGTCCTCTATCCCAATAGTACAATAAAAAAAACATATAAGTTCTAGTTTGGTCTTACGCAGTGCAGGCTTGAACCTCATAGAAAGCACAAAAAAAATTAATAATGACAATAATAATTTAAATAATAAAAAATAAAATAATGTTTTATTATTTACAATTATTAGACAAATAAATTACATAATAAGATAATATTTATTAACTGATTACGCGTTAAATTTGAAGATAATTTGTTCCAACGTACCAAACAAATTTTACTTCGCATGACCCATTGCTCGTACACGTTGCTCAAGTGTTAAACCGTATTTTTTAGTATTTTAGTTTTTACATGCAGCACTTTTATTGAAATGTGTGTTTATTTTGAACAAAATAATAATAATTATTGATATAAAAATTCAAATATAGTGCCATTTAGCAAAGAATTAAACAGGATGCAAAATACATAACCCGCTTCAAGGTAAACATAGCCAAACTTCCGTTTTACCAAACTTTCCTATTTCCTTTCATTATGTATTTAGTTATTTATTTGTAATTGTAATATTGTAAATGTACCATCAAAATAAATCGTTTCGTTAACTGCTTTAAATACACAATAATAAACTTACCGCAAAAACGTCAATGGTAGTCTTTTATCTTTTTATAACTAAAGTGTATTTACTGCACTACTACCAATTTATTGATAAACACTAACTTAAAATTACTGTTTTTTTGTACACATATAGCCAAAAGTCTTAGACCCCCTGGCTAATGTAAAAATTTTTATTCAAAATAACAAAGTAAATATTTTATTCTAAAGTATTATTTAAATTAGTGTATTGTTAGCATTTGGCGCTGGCTTAATTAAAAATAAACGGCCAAAAAAACAAAAAAAAACAATTTTTGAACAATAGATTAATATTCAATAATTTACAAAAATTTTAAAAAACCATACAGAAAGCTGAAACAAAATTGCTTAATACTCTGTGTGTCTTCCTCTATTTTAGAGCGATGCCATGACAATGCCTGGGCATTGAAACAATGAGGTTATTAATTGTTTTTTGGGTTATATTGTTCCACTCTTCTTGTGCAGCGTTTGTTAATTCTTCAAAAGAGGTTATTTCTGTGGTGGACAGCGTTCGCAACGTAATCTTACAAATTCTCGATAGGATTCATATCGGAGGAATTTGCTGGCCATGGTAATCGTTAAATATTTGCATCTTCTAATGCGCTTTGTACGCTTTGGGTGCGGTGAGGCATTGCGTTGTCATCCATAAAGATTAAAAAAATTCCGATTTTATTACAGAAGGAATGAATAATTGTCCGAATGATGTTTTCCGCATAAATGTTTCTAGTTATTGTACGAGTTATAAAAACAAACGCTGTACGACGGTTTTTAATGATGCCGCCCCAAAACAACTAATTCTCCGTGGTATGGGACCACTTCTCTAAGAAATTAAACTTTTTCTTGCCTACCTGGTGCTCTCCAGACCTTTAAAAAACGACTATCACTCATTATTTTAAATCGTGTCTTATCGGAAAACATTACGCTTCACCACTGAGCTAAAAGCTAGTTTCAATGTTCCTGTGCTCATTGTAAACCAGCAGCAATATGTTGCGGAGATAGTCTAGGTACCCTTAAAAGTTAAAATTTGTCTCGATCTTAAATTTGCACAACGAAGCCTGTGGGAAAACCGTGGACCTTAAAATTACTGACTGATAAGTTCTCAAAAAATGATCACAAACCGTCGTTATTGAAACGTTTTGATTTCGACGCACAAAATTTGTCAGGTAACGATCCTGTGTTTCGTTTGTTACCTTTGGACGGCCAGTCCATGTCTTCGTTTGACGCCTCCGGTTTGTTGGTACAAATAGACAATCCGAATGACGGAACTCGTAGGAATGTTGATCCTGACTGCAATTTCATAATTCCTTAGACTTTCTTTATGTAAATTTCCGGGTATTTAAAATTAGAAATTTAACACAACAGTAAAATTTGCCATAGTGAGTTTAGTCTCTTATTAAACATTTTTTGGATTTGTGTGATTTATCGAGAGATAACTTTTTTAAAAAAATCCATTTCCTTTGCATATGATTAAGAATAATTCTACTTCACATTACAAACTGCTTGATCAAACTTTTTTCAGTGATAAACCATAGTTTCTGTTTTTCAAGATACGTCAATTCACAGAACTTTAAAATTTAGAATGCAAAAAATCCTCATGGCTTTGTAGAGACTCTTTTTCATTCTCAAAAAATTGGAGTGTGATTGACTGTATCCAGAAGAAAATTCATTGCATCCATTTTTCTTTTACGACACAATTAATGCCAATTGATATCGTTGTTAAAGATTGAAACCTTTTAGAACCAATTAAGCAACAACAAATTGCAAAATTGGTATTTCCATCAAGATAGAAAAACAGCGCACACTGCGAAAGCAAATTTAATTTTTTACTAGACAATTTTGACAATAAATTATCAGTTGGGAAACAAAAATCAATTAATCCGTTTAATCACCTGATCTTACATCTTTAGATTTTTTAATATTTGAGTATTTAAATGTGAAGGGCCACTGATGCCCTCTTGGTCATCTAAAAAATATTGTAAAGGAAAATCAAATCTAAGGAATTCATTTCGCGATTCAATTTTTAAGCATTTAGACAAAGCAAAGTCAATGTAAGGTCACTGGACAGTTTCCCGTGAGATTTGACACCAATTAGCCATAAAAAGCTTTTAGCTTATAATATAAACAAATCTTGTGGAGTTGAGAATTGAACTCTTATGGAATATGCCATGAATCATCGAACAGACAAAGGAACTGAAGCATATATATAAGCTCGTTCGATTAATCGGGAGAATCAGTATATGACAAGTTACCAGCGAAGCAGTAATTGATGTTTCCCCGTTTTGAGTTGTGAGTTAAAAGTAAAAGTGTTTGTTAAGAGAAAAGTTCGTCTCCACAAGATGTTGCTCAGTAAGTCTCTTTTGATTTAATTCTTCTCGATGTTTTTAACAACCATGGCAGCTTTTCTAAAGTTTCGTTTGGTAATTTATGATTACCAAAAGGTTATGGTTTGGTACGATAGAAACGCAAGTTAAAATGTGAACTGTTCGGGGATGGACCTATTGCTTTGTAATTTTTGTTGTTTTAATAAGTCATTTTTGTACCGTTTTTGAAATTAGTTTTGGTTTTCCTACCCTCCTTCTAGATTAAGGCAATGCTCGATATAATTATAATATTTTTGTTTATGAATCAACTCTGTCTGCTATCTGCACGTTTAAATTTCAATGATAATCCCGAGAGTCGGAAATGTAAACATTGTAAGCCTGACCAAGGGATTAATGAGCTTAAGATTATTGAAAAATTAATTAACTGTCATAAGTTTTCTTTATAGTAAAATACCGTAAAGTATCAACCATCATTGTAATCTGGTTTACTTGCACCATATAATGCTTGTAATGTAATAATGTGTAATTTGGTAATTAGTCATGCTGTTTGTATCCACACAATTTTCGCTTTCATTTTTGGTATGTTAAATTCTACTTAAATTTTGCTAACTTAGCTCATTTTGTATTTGTATAACCTTTATTACTTTTATTTTTATTTTGCTTTTATTAAACTTAATAATCATGCCAAATTTGAGTTTTAATAACTGCTCACATTCCCAATTTTTGCTGTCCCTCAAATCCAACATCTCAAAGGGTTGTTCCTACGAACAAATAAATTTTATTCATTGTAGTGGCATATCGCGCTCGTGCCTAAATTGTCATTTTCGAAATGAAAACCCTGCCACATAAAGAATAACATTTTTGCTCAACAGCTTGAGACAATAAAGGAAATGGAAACATCTATAAAGCACTACTGTTAAAGTTTTGGTTAACAATAGCTCTAAAACACTGCAGCATCGCACTAATGTAGCACTCCTTTCGCTCGTTGCAGCACGAGTAATTTATCTTCTCGAATTCGTTAGACAAATAACTAATTTAGTATAAGTATAAAAAGTGCGCAAGCATTCATAGGCAAATTTAGCTAAATGCTGTCATATGTCCAACTAAATGTGAACTTCACTGACCAAAGCAAATGTAAACATATTGTATACAATATAAAAACAAAAAAATATTGAAACAAATGTTAATTATTTATAAACTAATTCATATTAAATTCATGTAAAATGTACTTGTCTTGAAAAAGTATGTTAAACATACAAAACGTTGACATCCTCTTCAAATGTAACTGACGATACTCTAAATGGAATAAAAAAGAAAATCTATGAGTTTTATTAATTTTGTCAGTTTACCAATAAACTTTTATCTTAATATTATCCTGGGCATAAATACACAATTTAATATAAACTAATATTATCAAAATACAACAAAAATAACAAAATTTAAATATAAAAATTTTAGTGAGATTTCCCAAACTAAAAATTAAAAATAAAAATTAAAAAAATTGTTAAAAAAATCCAATTCGATAACAGGTTTTTCATAATTTAACACTATTATTTTTTTTTAAATGTTAAAGTTTGAAACAATTCTTATTATAAACTTAACTTATAAGACATAAAACTTTAATCACATAAACCAGTAAAAACACTAATTTGAACGTTTTTATCTCGATAACCAAAAATAAAATTTGTTAGGTAAGTGGTCAGGGTATTTATCAAATTCTAATAAATAACTGTACCAAGTTTTAAATTTTTTCGTTTTTAGATTAAGATATTCCAATTTTTATACAGCAAAACGTGATAAGTGAGGTCAGAGTTAACAACATTGTCGTATGAGAAAAAAGCCAACGACTCTACAATTTAAATCTTCAATTCGATTCTGCTTGTTAAAGGGAACTTATAATTATCTCTAAGAAGCTAATATTTATTTTTTTCAACAAAATTTTTTGCAAAAGGTCCCCATATTGTTGTCTTACACTAACTATACATGTAAACTCTATACAGTCGGTTTCATTAGGTTTCATATGAAAACTGTTAAGCTTTAAATATCTTGACGTTACATTACGTTACGTTTTAAAAAAAATTAAAAACCACTCACTCGACAGTACTTGAGGCCACGACATTTAGCAAAAGAAAAGTAAAGTGGTTTTACAGGTAATATATACATCGTCGAAAGCGAAACATCTATCGCGCTGCAGACGCGAACTATCGACAAGACGTAGAGCGCAAAAGCCGATACAAAACTATCGATACTTAACCAAAAAAAAAAAAACGCTAAAGGCACAACACTTACCAAAAGAGAGGACAAGCGCACTTGGCGCAATATCGCCTTTAGTGTTACCCGAAGGCGGCGCCCGTGGCGCAATATTGCCTTCAGGTTATATAATAAAGTTAGCCTTAATACATTTAACCGGTTCCTTAAGACGTTTGGCTAAATAGTTTTAAAAATACTACTTATAATTTAGTAACGCTAGCCACCGTCAATTGGTCTAAAACACAAATAAGACTACATAAACATAATCTCAAACCAAAAGTAACTTATTGTAATAAAATAACTCCAAAAAAAACAAGCCTTGTGTTTCCAGTGCAAAACTAAATAATAAAAAAGTAACAAATTAGTAGAGTTTAAAACAACTAAAAAAAACAACGCACCATTTAATCATCTAAAACCCAACCAACTCCTCGTGTGTCTCAAGTGTACAACAAATAAGTTTTAGTGTCGGAAAAACATCAAAAGTAATGTGAACAACTAAAAAGATAATTTCAAATCTAAACAACGAAAAAAAAGTGAAGTATCTGCTTCGACAAGATTAACAAAGCAAAAGATATCTTCAAATCCAAGCAACCTTTTACAATAAATAAGTTAACTGCTGCCAAAATGCAATGTAGTCCTTATAGTAAAGACATGAGAGGCGCACTCTTCGAGTTATAGAGCTAGCGGTCAGAAATGAGTGGAGTGCCACAAAACCAATCGTTTCAATGTTCTTCTTAATAGTCTTCTATTTAGAATATAACTGGTTACATTCAGTCACTTTGCTTGTTAAACATTATAGGTAATTATTCTAGAAGTTCTTGAACTACTATACATCAAATAAAAGTTTTAGTACTAAAACTCTCTTTAATTTATTAATTTTTTATGAAGATAAAAAACTAGTTAATTTGGTTTGACGTAGTCAATGCATTTGGCATTCTTGACGTATTCTTTAATACTTTACTTTAGATTTTTTAACTTTCTAAAATATTCCTGAGTTTTCAAGTAAGAAATTTTATTGTACCATTTCATATTGGGTCTGTATGATAACAACTGTTTAATCATTGTTGAGTTGACGAAAGCATAAAGGTTTAAAAAAAACCGTCAAATGCCCCTAAAACGTTGCAGAGGTTTGATTTTTAAAAGGAGAAAAACGTTAACAAAATAGGTTGTTCTGTAGTGCAAAAAAATAAAAAAAAAGCAAAATTAATTTCTGGCGCCAATTTGTTAAGCTGTTTAAAACATTATTCTTTAAAAAAATATATTATTAATATTATTATTATTATTATTAGAATTAGCCATGGGTCGTGGTCCTACTCCCACTGCACTGAAAGTCAAAGTTTATTGTGACCCTCATGCGTGCTTCAACACATCATTTCTGTACTCTCAACAAACTGTCGGACAGTGCTGATAAGTGCATTCGTGATCTCTTTGGGTTCTAAAAATAAAAATCCTATAAGTACAGTTGTCTTCTATCTGCTATTTTACGGCGCATTCGCATAATATGTGGTAAGGAGTTTCCTCTTCCTCACACATACAGTGATTCGCTTCAACTCTTATTGTGATGAAATGTTCTTTTTTGAAACCACAATGTCGCCAGAATAAGCTGATTGTTCTTCTGAGTTTGAGCTTACTTAACTGTACCAGACTATGGGTTCTTTCATAATAGGATTATTTTTTCAGATAGGTTTTTTATAAATATCCGCGATTGCCTCAATCCATTGGCCTTCATCCAGTGATTTCCGTGTTCTTTCCTAAGCAAGTCCTTAATGGTCTGGTATATGCTATCCCGCAAGCTGGTTCCAGTCCTACTAAATTTTGGTCTGCGTCCCTTCTTGCTAGGGCGTCAGCTTTATCTATGTTACGTTCTGTCGGAAGTAAATGTCAAGTCCTCGGTCAAGTCTGACGGTGTTAGTAGCTATTGTTTGACAGATGGTCAAATGTGAGGTTAATAGTCCTTAAAGCTCAAAGTTCCTTAAATTTTACGAACCTTGCTTAAGGCTTGCTTCACAATTAAATGTCATGCGAATGACATTGACGACCAAATTTCTGTGTAGAAAATTGTGCAAAAAAAATGGTATTTTATAGACGGAACATTGTTTTATAATTTATTTGTAATTTATAATTTGAATAATTTATCAAGAAGTCGGACATAAACGACTTTATAAACGGACCAATAGAAAAAATGCTTGAAGAACTAAAAGAACACAAAACCTAACTTTAAAGAACCAAACTCCAATTGAACAAAAACCAAAACGTAGAAAACTGAATTAAATAACAAACAAAAAAATAAAAAACCAATGTATAATTTAACCCTAAATATCGCAGATAAATTATCATAATATTCAAGGCCGGCTTAAACAAACAATTTCACGTCAGCCATTTATAACAAGTTTCCTATACCCTTTCCTTCTACTATAGCACACAAAGCACTACTATAGCACTTGTCACCTTTTGAAAAAATCGTGTTTTTTTAACGGTGACTTTAGAAGTTTAAGATTTGTCAAATGTTTTATCTGGTTTAGAAAAATTACTAAACAGCCAAGTAAGTTAACAAAAGAAAATATAAACACTGTCAATTAATTAATAATAATTGTTAAAAAATCTTGTAGTTCTATCCAAAAACTGAGTAAAAAACAAAAATTGTGTGTATGTCAAAACAATAGGTCTTAATGATTATTAAAAAACCGTCACTTGCTTACTTGTAACCAATAAACTGCTAATATATAATCATTGTGATATAATCACAGTAAAGGAGAGTACCTCCTATTTGTCACTATTTTTGTCCGGAGAGAGTCATGTCAAAAATGCTCCAAAAAAATCACTCTTTTTTCTATTATTAGTTCTAAATGTGGTACAGAAAGTGTAAAATTACTAGAAAGCCCGCGCCGAAAAAAAATTGTAATTTTTCAAAAAACTGTTAACAATACGGTTTTAAACAGTTTCAGAATAAAGTTTAAATACGCAAAGTTGGTATCCAGTAAGAAACATAGATCTCCGAGTCAATAAATCTAGCTGAATAAAGGGAAAAATATTCCAGATTAGTAAAAATGTCATGGCGCGAATGAAGAGACGGCTAATTACGTTATTTATCAAAAGATAAAAATTCCTATATTAGATCAAATAAACTATTGGACTCAACTACTCTAAATCTGAAATGAACAAGCGCGTTTTTTTTTGTCAAGCGCAAACAACGTACAGTCACGTTCAATTCATAGTCTTCGGTAGCAAAATTTTTTTTCATTGCCCTAATAAATGTTTTAACAACAAATTTGTAATACCAGATCTAATATAAGTTATCTTAAAACCTATAAAAAGTTATTTAGAAACGGCAAATTATATACGTAAAAATATTGTATCGCTAAGACGGTAAAAACCTTACCTGTGACGCAAAAGTTTTGTTAATGTTTGTTTAACAGTTAAGGACTACGAGAACAATTTTAGTTAAACATTTTTTACACCTTTCCCATCATAGTTAAAACATCAATCATAGTTCTGATGAGAACAAAAGAAGAAGCAATGTATAGAAGAAGGCTTTATTTTGCATAAGTGCATCAAAACAGAAAATCATCCACATTTCAAACAATGAGTTAAGCTAAACAAGGCTAAAAAGCACTTTTTGAAAGCTTCCAAGTCTACCAGAAAAATAGCCATTAGATATTTTAGAGACCAGTAGACAAATACAACAGGTAAGTAATATACATTTATTACATTCAGTAACACATGTAGCGCAAAACCTTATTTTTTATCATTTTTGCTTACAGAAACTAAGAGCAAAACGTCGTTTCCTATTTGCTTTAAAAAAACGAAGCTTCTACAACTTTGTAAATCAATTTTTTAAAATGGTCTGCAGATTTCAGACATTCTATAAAATGACAAGCAATTATGACAATGTCTACCTATAAAGTCATGGATCTTACTAATTTCTTTTATCTTATTTTTACCTACATTGTTAAGATTTTCAAAAAATCTAACGTTTTTTTTACAAATTAAACTACACATTCGATGCTATTTCATTTTTCAAAAAAACTCATAAATCTTCATTTTCTTTAACAAGAAGTCTCCGAAATTAAGACCTACAATATTTAAACAACTTCTCAACTTATGTAAAACTAAAAAAAAATTTTGTTTTTGCTTAGTGTTCTTTAATATTCAATAAGAACTTTTATTAAAGTGCAAGATTTATCCTCTCGGATCACCGTCGAAACAAACATCCTCTATCACATTAAATTTACAAAACACAGCACTGACTTCAAATTAATTTATTTATTTATAAGCACCAAAATGTAATTAATAAACATAAAACTATTCATACGAAATAAGAAAGTTTTGTTATTCATTATGCTAAATACAATTTAAAATCAAAAAAACTCTAATAAAGCAAAATGTGAGAAAATATGTAAAAATATGCGTAAGTATAAAAAGTGTAATTATTAATCCGAACTATTCTAGTAGCATCCAATATACAAATAACCAGTCCTAAAAGTGTCTTACACAACAAGTGTGTAAGTTTTAGACGATAACCACAAAACGTAAATTAGAAACGTATAATGTGGTTGCCAGAAGTAAGTTTATTTTTTTATAATATGACACTTATCGCCAATATTTTTTATACAACAACATGCTAGAAAATTATCTGTCCATTTCTTTAAAGATGGTGTTACATCTTTAGGAAAAAAGCTAAAACAAATAGAATTTCGCTTTAACAAAGACGACTTTTGCCGAGGTTTTATAAAACTACCAGGATCTGCTATGTTACAAACGCATTTTATACATGCTTAAGTTTTAAAAAAACACTATATATTCAAACAAGCTCTTCACAGTAAACGCCAATAAAAACTGATACAATTTGAGGTAAAGTTCCTTTATACAACTTACAACGTTAGAAACAAACTTTAAAAATATATAAACATGATACACTTATTTGGGTCCTGCAGATTAAACAATGAAACATCCTGTAGTGATTCCATTTGGTAAAAATAAATAAAACATTCTGATGAAATGGTCACATATGATTATGACAAAATAATGATCACAAAAACGTTAAATGTCGGTATTTATTAATTATTTAGATATAATAAAACAAACTTATGTGATGTATACGACCACGAAAAATAAGTTCATATTAAAAACAGCAATGATATTTTTCTCACACACCAGAAAATAAATGACGCCAATTTATAGTAGTTTGAAGAACCAATAGGTACCAAAATGTCAGAAAAACCCTCTACAATAGTACCTGCTAATAGCAAATTATATCTTCACTTTAGCAAAAATATAAAAAAAATAATACCTGAACAAAAACATATACAAAAATTGCAACAAACACGAGATATTCCTTTTAAAAAACAGTAACGTAGAACTGCAATTACTAGTTCTACACGTAAAGTAAATGCAGTTTCATAGCGTGTACTTAATAAATTGTTAGGTTGGCAGTTATGTTTTAGTTTTTTTTCTAGTGCATTGACAATCATAATTTACTGCCAAATTTTGACAAGTGACCAATTGAGCGCCTTTCTAGTAGCACAAGCACAGTGAACATAATTTTAAACTGAATATAAAAAATTCATCAAAAATGAATCGTAAACAATCCGAAAACAAGCAAAGAAAGCTAACTGTTGCTAAGAGCACGCCATCGTAAAAACTACGAAAAAATACAAAAGTTATGTCTAGATGTCTAGCAGAATGTTGAAAATCAAAGTAAAAAATATTTTATCAATAATTTTCCAAACATTTTCGTTTTTGGACCTGCCTATTACCCATTTTCTCTTTACCCATTAGATTTCAAACACCCAAGTCAAAAATGTAATGACCCAATATGAATCCGGTCTTTCCTTAGCAAGTTCCTATACTGACTATAAAAAAAAACAAGTTTTATTTAGTCTACACATTCAAGGAAGAGATAAGTTTGTACATATAAAACAAAAATCAAAAACAACAATTTTTCACGATAAACAGTATTTTTAACTTTGCAAAAAATGAATTAGATTTTGACGCTGGATGTACAACTTTTATAAAAATACAAAAAGCATAGACTAAAACTATAAAAAAGTAAATACAAATTTTTTTTAGCTGAATCTCCTCGCCAAGAATCTTAAAAAAAGCATAGTTATTACAAATAAATTATTTTTTATAAAAAAATAAACTCCACTAAAATTTAGCCATTTTATCAAAAAACGACGAAAAAAAAACACCATTGTTAAAAAGCATACATCACTAATGTGTTAAGTGTGACCATCTTTCAAATTTAAGTTAAAATATTTTTAGTTTTACTTAGTTTGCAAAATTCGATTTTGCGGTTGTTGCCACTAGAAGCGACCCCAAAATAATTAGAATTAATAAGGATAATAAAAATTAGGATTACACAGAAAACGTTAACAATTTTCCAGAAGTCTTTTTAGTCAAGCAAATTTTTTTTAAACTTTTTTATTTAAAAAAAATGTGTTGGTGCCCTTTATGACTTTGCATCACTTGTAAACGATTTTACAGACACTTTGTATACATTATTTTGTATAGAGAAATAGAGTCCAAGTTAAAGAAAAACAACACATTGACTAAAAAATTCGACCTTGAGAAAAAAAAATATATTTTTTGTTCAACCGTTTGCAAAATTTCATTTTGTTGCCGCTGCCACTAAAAGCGGTCACAAAAAAAAATTTCGTATTTCTGCTTTAAAATAAACATATTCACAAAGATTTATTAAAATCGTTCCACTTTTTCTAGGTATTTCACTTTTTTGTCATTTATTATATTTTACACCCACTATAACAATTTTATTAAACTCAACTTTAAATAAAGATAACGACATAGATTTACGACAAGTTTAAATTTGTCAAATTCTAATACTTTGTGTTTGAATGTGTGCAATAATAAAAAATTAGTTAAATGGACGCTTTGTTTTAACAGAGTCACAATTTCCTTTGTCGTAACATTTTCTACAAAAATTTTGACGTTATCTTGTCACAAATTATTTAAATCAGTGACATATTTTTAACGCTAATTTTTTTGTTTTCGTTTTATCCTACATTTGAGAAAGAAGTTTAAAAGAAATATTATCTGTAACAAAATAGCTCAAAGTCAAGATAGCTTGTCTAAAGAATTTGAGAGTAAGTTAGTTTAGAATGGTATATTTATTTTTACCAATTATTTATTTGTTTACTTTAAGCATTTAGCCAGAAAGAAAAGCTTCAGGGAAATGACAAAAATCACCCCAGAGTAAAAGGTAGGTTTTTTGTATTGGTTTATTATTATAATTAAATATTTGGTTTTTTTTACTTTTACATCCAACGTGTTTTATACTGAACTTCAAAGTTTTAGAAAGAGTTGTCTATCCTCGTCAAAAGAATGACAGAAAAAAATTTTTTATCAGGTTTTTCAAATTCTTTGTAACGACTATGTCATCCAGTGGAGCGACCCTACACAACTTGCTCATATACATAAGACTGAAGCCAATATAAATGTGTAGATTGCTATAAAAGTATTAAACCATACCACGATATGCCCAGAATATAGACCAGAATAAACTCTGGAACAAAAAATTTCAAGACTACTTTTTTCTGAAATAGAATGTTAAACCAACAGTGCTTAAATACCAAAATAAAAAAAAGTCATTAAAAGCGTACAATAAAGCAGAAAAAATAGAGAGTTAGGTAACAATGTGCAATAATACAGAGTCAACTAAGACAGTAAGTAACAGACAAAGCAGAAATCAATAGAAAATAACGCCTCTTAATGAAGTGAGTTTTTAAATACATTTATTAATATATTATAAACATTTATTTGTAGAAAATTCTTAGTCGTCACTAAATGTCTGACACTAATGTCAGCAAGACACAAAGAAAAGTTACCAACAGCAGTCATCACAACAAAGAAAGTCGAAATTATTATGCAGAAACAACAATGTATGCTAGAGTTATTGAAAAGAAAATTAAAAGCTACAAAATGTAAAGAAAGACAATTATTAAAGCAACTTGAAACTCATGGTTCAATTGACCTAAATATTGTACACTCTGTTTTTAATGACAATCAAATTCAAGACTTGAAATTATTACAAAAAAAGAGAGAAAAAAAATTCATAGAGTTTTAAGACAAAACGAACAATTTTTGACACTTAGATAAATTTCCTTATGGCATGAGGTGATACAAAGGAATACTTAAACAGGAATATCTACTTCCATACTTGCAAACTCTGCAAAAAACTTTAGAAAATTTTTAGTTTACAAAAGGTATTAAATAGAATAAAATGTTTGAATTTTTAAAACACAAAGTGTCACAAAGCGATAAAATGGCAATTACGAGTACCTTAGTCATCACTTATAACACAGCCACCCATATTCATAATTAGGAGAGGTAACTCTACCACACACTTCAAGTAAAGCTACGCATGCTTTGGTATTTATGCGGGTTGGTGTCAAAAGACGGTAAACACAGACAGTATCATATTACTTTACCGGTAATGGTTATGATTGTGCGCTATAAAGCCTATAATCTTTAAAATAATTTCTAAAACTGAACTTATTGGTTTAGAGATTCTCAGTATTACATCTGACATGGAGTCTATCAACCAAGCTTTGTAGAGGTCATGGAGAATCATTTCAAGAAAACATTCAAAGACTATCAACAGCATAGAGGATTTTTACAATCCCTAACACAGACTATATTTCTTGGCAAATGTTTTACATCTATTAAAAAATATTTATTATAAAAATATTCTTCAAATATATATTCATAAAAAAGTTTATTAAGCAATAGGATCTTTTACCTCCCAAAGACGAAGCAGCATAAATACAAATTACCCACATATGTTTATAGGTAAGATTTGAAACTATTACTACCTCCAAAATTCTAAACAGCAGACATTCGGCCCGTAAATCCTTTTGCGAAAATGCAAGTGATTTGTGTAAAAAATTTGCTTAGTACAAATAAGACTGCCGCTTTGGAATTGCTGACTGAATTTACCATTACATGTACTTAAACATTTTTCCAAACAAACCTGATTACTTCGCTATCATGGCTGTATAGTTCCAAATCGATTGCAGTGTTTGTATCGCGAAGTGTTATGGCCTGTTTACCGTTCAAATTGTGTCAACTTTTTGTATAGCGTAAACACCCAAAAGTCCCAACATATACTTGCTCTCAAAAACTAACATCTAGGCTTACTAGACTTAGGTTTATTAAATAAACCATTTCTCACATCCCATTCTAACTATTTTGCAACTGAATAAAATGTAGCGCTGCTTTTGTAACTTACAGAATAACACCAAAATAATCAGTTGCAAAATTTTAAATCATGGGTGTAAATTTTAAATAAACATGTTTTTTTGTAGTTATCCAACAGTATTAATTAAATAACTCTTAAATTATTTTAGTTTTGTTGCGCAGTTTAGCTAGAAAGCACTTGTTTGGTATTTTCATTCACCTATTTATTGTGTAGCAACATAGACAGTCTGGATTCAAGTTAGGTAATATAGTTATAGAATATTGTTATAGAATATAACTGACTATGTAATGTATTAGTGTCCAGTTTGGCACCAGTTACACAATAAATGCGCCATTGTGGTGTCTGTTTTTTTTTTTTGGCTTTTAAAAACATTGCTCTAGAGTACCTAGCTACAAAAACTGTAGCAAGATGGTTTTGCCTAATGACATCATAGATACAAAAACAGCACTGAAAAGGCAAAATGTAAAAACGTTTAACCAAAACGTTGCATTTTTAGAAAGAGTGGTACAAACTTTTTAGAATTTAAAAACAGAAAACCAGGCTTCTTTTAAACCTTTACATCGAGAAGTGATCTGATCTACCAGGTCTATTCTTGTTATGCTTGTTAAGATTGTATTGAAAATCTGTTTTCCATACTGCAATCTAAACATGTGATTTGTAACCAAAGCTAATTTCAATTTAAAAACAACATTAATCTTACTGCTGTATCACAGTACATGCGCGAGATACCAACATCTAATTATTAATTTGATAGAACTGGTAACACAGCAAACGATACCTATTTTATAAAAAATTTTAAAAATTAAATGAAAAATACCACAGTAGAGGTCGAAGTTTGTAGAAACAATATAAAGGCTGACGTTTACAAAAATATAAACATATTGCCAGTGAATACAATGAATAATATGAAACTTTATTTCTTGAACAATGTTGCTGTATTTGTCATTGCAAACATTAAGAAAAATCGAAGTGTGTGCCCCAATTGTTTGAAATTAGTTGGCCCATGTAAACCTATTTCTTTTGCATAAGCAAAATTTGATGCACTTGCAATGTTAAAAAAATTTTAATAAAAAATCCGACCAAGTTTCGTATTGTGTTAATAATTTATTACTACTCCAACCTTACAAGTCATAAATTAACTTATGAACTTAAAGTCATAAATTTATAAATAACCATGTTTTTTTTCTTTGTAATGACTGTGTCCTTCAATAAGGCGACCCTACACAAACAGCTCATGTACATAAAGCTGAAGGCCAATATAAATGTGTTGACGGCCATAAAATTATTGAGCCATACGACGGATATGGACATGAAACTAGTTCGAAATAGATCCTGGAACATCAAAAAATTTCTTATTGTTAAGAAACCTATTTTTTGCATACGCAAAATTCGTGCACTTACGATGTTAAGAAAACAAAATTTCATTTATTCTAAATAAAAAAACTTCTAACTTTGTTCTTCAAATAGAATATATTTTTCGCCATTATAAAACTGCACTGAAACATGAAAAACAGGTTGCTTATTCTTACTAATTTTTGTGTGCAAAATATGCCTCTATCGAAGAACCAATTCCACAATTTAAAGAACCAAATAATTAGTTAATTTCTAATGTTTAGATTAAAATTTTTATGTAAAATGTTAAGTTTAAAAAAATTGCATACACCAGTAAAAGAATGGCAATGCATACATTAATAAAATAATAAAATCCCATAATTTCTGTTTTTTTTTCTCCAAGTTTTAAAAAAAATTTCATTCAAATTACGAATTTTTTTGTTGTAATGTAACATGGTGGTATTGTCCAGACTTTTAATATAGAGTCTCTATTTTTATTAAGTTTAATTTTTATTAAACAGTGACGTAGAACTACAATTACTAGTACTACAATGGTCAGCTTTATTTAGTACTCTAACGTTGCTAGATAATATACATAAAGCTCCAGTTTCTTGGCGCTAGTCTGGCGAGAATTGTTTGTTTTTGGAGAGTCTACGTGATTTTAGAAAGTCATGTAAAAAACACGTTGGCTAATGAGAAGACCGCTTGTGTACTTTTTATTTTGATTAAAAATTTAAGAAAGTGCTCTTATACACCTTAGAGGGTAAACCATGGTTAAACACAAGTGTATACTAGTTGCCGCTCTCACGTGACTGCAGAGTACGACTGCACACTCCAACCAGAGAACAATAGAGAAGCGTCAAAAATCCCAATATGCAAACGCAAGTTTTACCAAACTTTTCGTGTTCAACGATCTTTTTGTGGCGCTAAATTCAAAATTATTGCAAACTGATTTAGAAATCTTTGAACCACCTAAACAGCTGATAGTATAAAATAACGCTTACCATTATTGATTTATATTCAATGTAAGCTTGTAACTTACACATATTATTGTTTATATAAATTATTAGGAACGGTTATTGTAAACAATTTTTATCGGCTGTTTTTTTATATTCTGTTTTATTTTTATTAAAACTATTATAAAAAAAACGTACTATCATCGTAACTACTTTTATTAAAGGTCATATGCTTTTTATTACAAAGGAAATAACTATTCTAATAAATTTAGTGTTTTATTAGTGTTAGTATTTAATTAGTGTTAAATTCGTGTTAGTGTACAAAAACAATATGGACAAAAAAAAAAGAATACTGTGTATTACAGTGATTCACTATGCAAAAACACTACAAAAAACTCTAACTTGTGCTTTTTTGTATTCCCTAAAAAACCTTACAGGTAAGTGCAAACCAAACTGATACAAACACGTAAAGCCTTGATTACAATTATGTAAATTAACGTAACTTAAGCAATAAAGGCTTGTTTAAATCACTTAAATTAAATTATTTTAGCAAATATCTGAATGCAATGTGCTATTTGCAAAATTAAACAACGTAAAGTAGAAAAAACTGCATAATTATCAATTTACCTAATCAATTTACCAAATTTGCCAAAATTTTGTTAAGTTACGTGATTGTAGTAAAATGTACAGTCACATGTGTAAAAATTGTTAGTCTTATAGTCCGGTTTGGATCTTAAAATACTGACCCGAAACTGCAACAATCATTTTTTGTGTTATAAATTCATAACGATTTCTTTGAAAATTGTACTCGATATAGACGCATTTGGAGCTTTACATTTTTAGCATAATTTTTTTTTGTTGAGAGGTGTAACATTCTCACACGTGACTACGTATTTACATACTTATTTCAGAAAAATATTAATACAGTTGTAATAAATAACTAAATTTAATAACACCTTACTTAAAAACAATTCATTGTATGTATCAGCTAAGTAAACACTTTGTCTATCTATTAACAGATTCAAAGTATGGGCGTTAGCATGTGGCAGAAGAGATTTGTTAGACAAAGACAAAAAATATTTCAGAAGGTACAAAATTTGTGCAGCACACTTTGAAGATAGAATGTTTTCCAATCCGCAAAGAAATAGGCTCCAATTTGATGCTGTTCCCACAAAACATGTGATAGGTGACTATAATTTATTATTTTCTTCGCAATTCTTCTGTTAAATCTAAAATATTTATATAGTTTAGTAACTTAATAGTGAAATGTAATATGTAAATGTATTTCTAACTTTTAGGAGGAGCGACTGAAATCCCTTCTATCTCTGAAGGACAGACAGATTTGCCGTTGTTGCCTTCGACATCGGTGATGCCTTCCACATCTTCCAAAATACTTTCAGATGAAGATATGTACCCGTCAACTTCTTTTAGCAGCAGTGGTACACAAACTGGTGCTAGTTTATCATCAAACACGCCTAGAAAACAGGCACTTAGGCGACAAATTTTACAACAATTTCTTAATCCATCTACCCAAGAATTTGGAGATAGCGCCTGGTGTTTTGTCATTTATTTATGCTACCAATAATTCTCTGACCATAAACTATTGTGCACTTATCATCAGACTTTTATATTGAGTTTCATGTATCTATTTCTTTTACTATAACTCACCTACTGTAATCAAGTTGATTAGGATAACCAAATTTACTACTGTCTAATGTTTGCGCCTACTATCCAAAGAATACTTTTCGCATTCTAACTCCACTAACCTACAAACTAATAATTACTATTAAAAATCAAATAAAACTCAAAATCCGTCAATTTTTTTTATTATTTGCAAACACAAGGTAAGAATATAATTAGGCAGGTAATAGAAAATTTGCCTAGCGAAAGCAAAACATTATTAACAATACCAAAAACATAGAAGAAAACCGTTGCAGCACATCAAACAAGATGTGCTACATGACCTCCATTTTGTTCGCCGCACACTCTTGCTCGTGTTTTCACAGAAGCGATCGCGTTCTCTAACAGACTGGATGAATTGTTTATCTCCTCTAACTTGAGGGTTATCCTTTCCCGTAGGTCGTCCAAGTGCACAACAACAGTATTGAAAATAAAGTTTTTCACATATGGCCACAAGAAAAAGTTACATGGAGTCAAATCACATAATCTCGGTGACCATATCACTAGCGTATTCAAACTGATCATTCTGTTATCAAAAAATTCACAAATAAAATTGAGTTTATCCCGAGTGGTGTGAATACGGGCACCGTCCTGCTAGAAATATCTCTGTTGCAGTTTGTCATACAACAGCTGCTCCATAAAGAAAGTGAGGATTTCAAGACGGTATCTCTGAGATGTTAATATTCCTACAACATTTTTATTCTTATAGTTGTTTTTTTTTAATGTAAATATAATTATCTTCAAAAAATAAGAGTCCAATAAGACGACGTTTGCTTATTGCAGCCCACACTACAATTTTCTGCGAATGCAACAAAACCTCAACGTAATAATGAGGATTCATGCGGTTCCACATCCTCATGTTCTGTGAGTTAACATAGCCGGAAGGATGAAACCAAGCCTCGTCGGTGAAAAATGTTTTTTCCAGTGCTTTGTCATTGTTGGCAATATTATGCATAAACCACTGGCTATATGCTTGTCTCTGTGGCAAATCATTCGGCAGCAATTCTTGATGGGCCTGCAGCCTATACGGATGCATATCCAGGTCCGTTTTCAAGATCCGCCAACAAGTGCTGTGAGACAGGTTCACCCGTTGTCGCAGATGACAAACCGAAGTGCTAGGCTCATCGTCCATAATATTCCTTACGGCCGGCACGGTGATTATTGAGCGCAAAACAGAATAACGCAAGACAAAAAAAAACAAAATAGCGCAAAACAGAATTATTCAAAAACAAAACAGCGCAAACAAAATAGTGTAATACGAATTAGCTCAAGACAAAACAAACCGGACCTAAAAAGCTCAAGTCAAAATAAACTTAAAAAAAAAACAGCGCAGGATTAAAATACAATTAGTTACAGTCGCTTAGAATTAAAAAACAAAAGTAATTTTCTAAAAATAATTTTGTAAAATTATTTGTCAAAACATTTTACAATAAAATACATTTTATCTCAAAAAAATAAACGGATTGAAATTTTTGAGAGTTATCGTTACCGACATGATAGAACATTACCTCCAGGAAGAGAATCTTGGAGATGTGTAAAGCCAGAATGTCGTGGAAGATTGATAATAGATGGACAAGCAAAAAGGGTAAATAAGCAACATAATCGCGCTCCAAATTTAGCTGAAAACGAGCCTGTCGTTGTAAAAGAGAAAATCAAATTATTGTCAAATAGTACTCACGAGAAACCGCGAGATATATTTCGGGCAAACACATCAAATTTAACTGCTGAAGAATCGCTACAAATACCCAGTTATGAAGCAGTCAAAAAAATGGTTTATCGTGCACGCACTATGCCTCAGGCCAAAAATAATACTTTTAGCGAAGTTGACCAAATGTTAGTTCCTGAAGAGCTACAAAAGACTGAAAAAGGAAAAAAATTTTTGCTTTGGGATTCAAAGTCTGATGATGAAAGGATCTTAATTTTTTGGAACGTTTAAAAATTTGTCTTTTTAATAGCACTCTGGATGACAATAGTTTTAAAACACGTGATATAATAAAAGTAAGTTTGCTTAAAACGACAAGTCAGCAAGACACAATGACACTAATTGTAAGCATAATTTGAAATATACTATAATAATGAATTTCGTGTTTGTTTATGCATACTTTTGTTTAAATTAAAAATTTAAAGTACGCATTTTACATATCTACAGGTTTCAACATGAAAAGCGTAAAAAAAACACCAAATTTTATTCAGATTACACATTCAAAGAAGAGATAAGTTTATACACATATAACAAAAATCAAAAACAATATTTAACGATAAACAATATTTTTAACTTTGCAAAAATAAATTAGAGTTTTACGCAAGATATACATCTTTTAAGAAAATTATAAAAGACATGGGCTACAAATGTTATAAAGTACATACAAAAAAAATTAGTTGAATCTCCTTGCCAAAAATTTAAAAAAATTGGAGGTAAAAAAACTATAGTTGTTATGCAAGTACACTTAATATTTTATAGAAAAATAAATTTCCATTAAAAGTTCTTCCTGATTTGAGGTAAAATATTTTAAGTTTTGGGTAACCTTTTGCACAATTCGATTTTACGGCGGTTTCCATTAGAAGCAATCCTAAATAAAAAAATATATTTCAAAAATGTATTAGTGTTCTTTATGACTTTGCATTGCTTGTAAACAATTTTACAGACACTTACAGACACTTTGTATACATTATTTTTTATAAAGAAATGGAGTCCACGTTGAAGGAAAAAGACACATTGACTAAACAGTTCGACGATTTTGAACTTTCTAGTTTTTAAGATCAATTTTACAAGTCAGAGGTAAAATATTTGTTATTGTAGAACCGTCTAAAAATTTGATTTTGTTGCCGTTGCCACTAGAAGCGGTCATAAAGTAAAAAATTCCTAGTTGCAAAAAAAAAATGTTATGTATATCAGGCCTGCATAATTTTTTAACGCCCTTAAAATTTTTCTAAAGTAACATAAAAAAAAATCATTATTTAACAATTTAAAGTCCTGCGGTAGATAGACCCAAAACTTAATAAAAGTACTCGCAGGCCAAAATCTCGCAACATTCTTTTTTGTTTTTCTTACTTTTGTAGCTCTTTTATATGTAAAGATGACATACGAAAATGTACTTGGTTTAATACATTGAACTTGAACTTGATTCCCAACGTCGGTAAATCAGACTTTAGATCGTTTCATAATAAAAAAATAAAAAAAAATTAAAACACCAAGAATATTTCTAGTAACTACCAACTAAACATTAGCGTTTTTTTTTACAAAAAAAAAATTCTAGACAATTGTCACATATCAATTGTGTTCATGTTTGGTGCAGTCTGTGGTGTAATTGTCACAGCTTTCATTCAATGTACACTTTTCATAATCATCTTAGACAATTTGATTAAGAATAATATAAAGAATATTCCTTTTTCTAAAATATAAATTTAGAAGTCGTTTTTGAAGTTATTACAGGTAATGCCCGAACACTTTTAGGTAAAATTTAACGAACGCTATCTGCAACGGTAAGCAAAAAAATGCGATTACGCTAGCTCAATTTTTTTAGACCGGTGCAGTTTTCTCAAAGGGTTATTCTTTATCCGAGGATAAACACCACCTAAACCCGTTTCCAATCCCATCTTCGAGATAGATAGCAAGTCTTCGCCTTGTTTCCGCTCCTTTTATCATCCGCCTTAACCATTATGTGCAGCATCTGTTATTTCATTTTTTTTTAATATTTGAATTAATTTTAGAGTCCCTATTAGCTTGAAAACCACACGTAAAAAAACATGTTGCAAAAAGCTACAAGCAAAACCTTTGGTCTTACACCACGCCTTATGTTTTAGTTCTACCATTGTGATGTTAGATTAATAATCACGTACAGCTAGCTCTCTTGTTAAGAAAATCATAGCGGTTACGTCTAGGGTCAAAAAAATTTGGTTCGGGCCTTTAGCCAATTACAGAAACTTTTTAAACCATGCTGACCGCAACCACAGAGCTCTTTGTAGAAATTCGAGCAATTATGTGTTGTACAGGAGACCGTTGCAACAAGTTTCCTACGGCTTTATGGTAAAAGTTGATAAAAAATATTAACCGAAACGGGTCACCAGACAATTTTTTCACGGATTTTAAAGTTAAACCGCATTTCTAAAATTTGTGACGAAGACCTTACAGGTCTAGTGCAGGTACTTTTCGAAGCTTGTTTGGAAATGTCACAAAAAAGCAACAAATAAGTGTAACAAGAAGATTGTACTTTGCTGGGTACCAAAACACTGTGGTCTAGAGAGTGACAAAAAGAAAACAGTCTGGCTCCAGAAGGCTGAAAAATGAGCTTTATCTTTGGCGTTACCAAAAAACGACAGAAAAACACATTTAGATAAAAGTATATAAAATTTTGTCATGTGAGAAATAGTGGATAATTCAAAAATATATAGGACAATTCAAGGTTTTTATTATAGGTCCGGACAAAAACCTGATGTGTTTCAACCGTAGAGACTTTCAGTTACTTGTAAGTATGCCTGCTAAAACGATACCTGCACGTCATTGATCTTACTGAAGATGATGTTTCCAGGGGTTGTGAAAACTTGTCTTAACCTTCTTTGTTACTGTCCTGCCTTTGTAAACAACAGAGATTTTTATATGAGATTTGGATATCTAAAGTGCTATTAAAAAAACTCTTCCAAAAAAATACTGAGCTTCATTAAAATTACAAACCAGCTGCAGAAGTTCTATTTCGGAACTTAATGGTCTAGGTGTCGGTGTGCAGCTTCAGTTAAGCACATCTCTAATCAGTGGTCACTTCACTTCTAAAAAAGCTAACTGCGATGGTTGGAAAGATACGGGTCCACTCCCAAAAGAAAAAAAATACAATTATTATAGTGTTAATTTTACTATTAACAAATTATTTTTATTTGTTTTTTTTGTGTTTTGACTACTAGTCATGTTTCTTTACCTTTCAGTCAGAGGATTTTTGCAAAGTGTCTCTATGTAATTAGCTGCTATAAAAAACTACAGCTTCCACATTCTCCGTGGTAGTGACACGTTGCAATTGTATATATGTATCTCATTCAGAGCTGAATTATATTTTGTACAAAATTTCACATAATTTTAATAATGTTAAGGTTACTTGAAACTGATAACGTTAGTCATGCGTTATCCACGTAAGGTATTAAACCTGAATGATATTTAAGAACCAAAAAACAGGATAGTCGTTTTTATCCAGTTTCATTTGAGTCACTTGTAAATAAAATGTCACTTTAAAATTAAAAAAACAGTGACAATTTAGAATTTTGTGCTTTCTCTTATGCCATACGTACTAATTGCTAAAATAATAAACATTAAACTAATTAGCAAAAAGTGTAGTGCTAACACTGCCAACATAAATTTAAATTTGCAAATCCTAAATTGATCTGAATTATATATGTTAGTTGTTTATCAGTTACAAATTGTAGAAAATAAGAGCAAAACGTTTCGGTGTAAAAAGAACCTCTTACAAAAACTGGGATTATATAAATTATTATTAGCAAAGAAACGAAAAATGTTTTTTAACGTCTTGCTTGAAAGAACTACTGGTAGGCGAGAAACCCAAATAATAACCTGAGAATAGTAAATTGTAGTAGATAGTTATAGTAATTATATGCGAAAAAGACATATAGATAGTAGGCTAACGTAGATTTTGTTGATACTTTTGAAAATAATAGAAATAATATTAAAATTTGAATAAAAAGGGTACAAAAAATTGTTTTATAGAGACATTTAGGCAAATAAAAGCAAACAAAACTTTTAATTTTGCAGATGTCTTGTCACAGTTTAGAAGACCAGACTTCAAGCTCAAGAAAAAAAAATTTATTTATTTATTTATTTTCTAAATAATAATTTAAGAATAATAATTAATAAAATAATAAATCAATTAATTAATATTGTAGGAAAGCTATCATAAATACTTTAAATCTAAATCTGTTTTCTAAAAATAATTATTGATATCTGTAGGTTATTGAGCAGTATAAATAAAGTTGAATAAAATGCTTCTGACTATAAGGTAGATATAAAACCAGGTGCTACTAAGCAAAAAGAAAAAGCAAAAACATTTGCTATTAATAATATAAATAACAATACCTTATACTCGTAAGTATTACCTGATAAAAAAAAGTAAAAAGATTAAAAATATAGTTTTACAAATCTAAATGATCGACCCGCATAGTCATAGATTCGTGCAAATACATGGCATAGATAAATACATAATGAATATTAGCAATTTTGTGTCATTTTGATGTTTTGCGTAAACATAAATGTTCTAATTTGTTAAAAAACAATAAAGACTAAAGTTTACTCAATTTAACAATAAACTGATAATTGTTAGGCCGGTAGGTACATAAAAATTGTAAAATTATTTCAACTCTACGTAGTTCTCTATACCGAGAATTCGTCGATTTGTACAGAGTGCAGCGTTAGTCTTAAGATTTCAGAAAGTGTCATCTTCAAGCAGTGAAGAGAAGAGTGTAGCCCCTAACGGTTGAGAATTATAATTTATTGCAGATCAAAAAAGTCGTAATTAAGGTTTAATTACAGGTCTAATCACCAAGCTTAAAAAAAACTTGCGGTAGAAACTGTAATTACAAATTACGAACACATTTTTGACAAAAAAATTAATTTAAAACAATTACTTAAGAAAATAAATAACATGGAAACAAAATTAAAGAACAAAAACTAATAAAAAAACGGAAAATAAAAAAATTAAACTTCTCAAGTGGCAAAAAATGATGTATAAAACTCCATAAAAAATGAAATAAAGCCAACTGTTTAAAAAATTTCAGAAGCTAGATTTTGCGGGATATCCATCCAAACAGGTTCAAATATACAAACATCAGTTAATAATAGCATGAATAACAACATAGAAGATCCCAAAACAACTTTAGATCCCACAGTTTCGTCTGCCATACCTCTGCCTTTACCTCACAAAAAAATAAAATGTTTATGTTGTGTTGAAAACAAACTAGTAAATGTTTTGAGAAATAAAAACGAGTGTATTACATACCATAAAATATTTAATTTAAGTTTAGGCTTTTTACATTTGTCGCGCCATAATATAATTTCCAAAACCATTTCACAAGACAAAAAAAAAGATCTTATTTCATTATATAATATTTAATAATAAATTTAAATAATAATTGACCGTGTAAACAAGACAATTACCAAAATGTATAAAAGATGTCAAATGCAGCAAGTGTTATCCAAAAGCATTCTGTGACAACACAATTTTAATTAAAAACAAAACATTGCAACAACCAGAACATAAAAAACGAAACTCTAGAAAAGCTATTGATTTCAATAGTTTTGCTATCAATAATACTTATATTGTTTTAAACAACAAGTATTTGTCTGCAAAATTCGATTGCCATATGAATGTTAAGTTCTACAATTAAATATCTTCACAAATATGTTGAAAAGAATGCTAGATCATATCGCAATTCAAGCACAACAACTTAAACCAGAAGCTGGTGTACTTGATTAGGACGAATTTTACCAGATCAGGACTATAGATATGTTAATTTAATAAAAGGCATGTGGGGATTATTTCAATTTGTGCTGAATAATCGTTCACATTTAGAGATTGTTTTATCAAACGAATAGGACATCATCTTCGAAGAAAACGCCAACATGCAGCAGATTGAAGAACAATCCAGAAAATCATTATAACTTATTGGTTTGCATTGAATATGACGAATTCAAAAGTAAATAAATACAAATATAATGAAATACTAGAGTATTATGTTTAGAATAATAAGAAAAATTAATAAACACCACAAAAGAAAATGAGTAAAACATTTGAGACATTTTCCGAATTTTCGTGAAAGTGAAAAATATTTTTTGCGACTGTTGTTAAAATGAGCAACAAGTTTCAACGACTTAAAAACTATCAATAGAAATGTTATGGAAACATTCCAAGAAACATGTAAACTTCTTCGCCCTTTAGATGACTCCAATACATACGATGAAGCTTTTTATGAGATTGCATTAACAAAAAGACCTTTTACAATTCGAGAACTATGTGGTCTAACAATCGTATGTATGATTATAGAAGATGCCAATATGGCAACGATTATAACCATGTACAACAATTACAAAAACTACATGTTTCAAGACTTTATTAGGTTTAATCGTGATAATGAAGAACATGCAAAACAGAAGACTTTGATTCACTTTAAAACCTATTTAAAACGTTGCAATATACCGAGAATGTAGACGCAAATGATAACAACAATTGCATTTTCAAAAATGTTACAACAACCTTTAACGATTTTTTTCAAATCATACAAAAACGAAAATTTAGAAACAGTATTTCTGGCAGCA
Source organism: Tribolium confusum (assembly GCA_029207805.1). Lineage (NCBI taxonomy): Eukaryota > Metazoa > Arthropoda > Insecta > Coleoptera > Tenebrionidae > Tribolium > Tribolium confusum. The sequence continues at coordinate 19,719,942 of JALGAY010000008.1, read as the reverse complement.
AAAGTAAACCAAGGTATCAAAGAAGAAATTTCTCATTTGAACCAAGATCAAATAATTGATTATAAAGCAATTGTTAGTGCTCGATAAAATCACATTACAAATGCATACACTAACAACAACGTTTTCTATACTAGTGGTCCTGGTGGTACAGCTAAAACATATTTATTCAATGTTTTACACACAACTACCAAAGAACGTTTTAACCGAAATTATTTTGCTGTGACATGAACAGAAATGGCAGCTACCTAATTGAATCAAGGTGAAACTATTTACAACGCATTTTGTCTTCTATGAAATATCAGAAAAAATACCATAGCCAGGTGGAATGATAATTCGTCTGAAGTGCAACACAGAAAAAACACAATTTTGATAATATGGGATAAAGCAGTAGTGGCACCAAAAAAAGTTGTGCTAGCCTTAAATAGATATCTCAGACAATTAATGCAAAATAATAAAAAAATTATTAGAAAAATTGCTGTTTTTGGTAATAATTTTCAACAATTACTTCCAGTTTTACCAGAAGGATATGTAGGAAAAATCATAAATAAATGCATTCATTCCTTACTATTTTGGAGAAATGTAATCAAGTTACAATTAGAGAAGAATATGACATTCAAAAATGTTGCATTACAAAACGACAGCAATCTTATTAAGCAAAAATGACCGGTATTCATTATAGTGTTCTGAGAGATTTTATTGAAATACCAACAAAATATTTAGTCTACGATTTACCATCATTGTTTTTGCATGTTTATGGCACATCAATTTTGAATTAATTGATGATAGAATTGTCCAACGTACCACACTACGCCCGAAAAACTTTACAGTACGTAGTACAAATAATGCTATTTTACAGGTGACATTAAGACATTATGCGCAAGATTCTTATAATCCAGATCCAAATGATAATTTTTATCTACTATTAGTTTTTTTAGATTCAGTAGAAACGGCATGTCTGCTACCGTTCAAACTAAAATTAAAAGCACAAGTCATTGTAATGCTCTTAAGAAACCTCCATTAAAAAATATGTCTATGTAACAGTACAAAATTACAAGTTTTAGACAACTTTTTAACCGACTAAGTACTTTCTAATAAAAAAAGACAATATTTTACTTAATCTGGAAAGTACGCAGCGTCACGTTAATTTTTTTTAAATTATTATTGCACCTGAAAAACAACAATATTTAAAAATAATTTAACTTGTATTACAATATAACTTTCACCACATTTTCTTTTTATTAAAACTACTATACTATATATTTTTGTTGTTACCCATTGCAGTGTCTTCTTGTATTTTCAAAAAAATTCCCAAAAAACTAAAAAGTGTATTATTTCAAACAAAATCGTTTCAAAAACCAGATTATTTGTAATTAAATATGTAAAAAACATAATAACGAGAATACAAAAAAAAACAGTAAAGCTCACAAAACGTCGCCACCTAAGTTACATAGTGTTTAATGTTTCCTTAATCAATCATAACCTGTAAAACCTTTACAGTCTCGAAAGTTTTCGATTCGACTTAGAGCTCATCTCACAAACTTTCTAACTCGGTCGTCGAGACTATCCTTGAACTTGTGCAATAACACAAAATTACAAGCCCCACATCTATAAAAATCATGTTCCAAATTCTATTAACAGTTTCATAAACAAGTGTATTACGTACCACAAAGCATTTGAAAACATAATTTTAAGTTTAGACTCTTTAAATTTGCCGCGCCGTAATATAATTTCAAAAAGTATTTCACAAAACAAAAAGAAAAAGTTTTATTTGTTTATATAATATTTAATAATAAATTCAAATAATAACCGACCATGTGAGCCAGTCAACTACCAAGATGCTTCATGTATGAAAGATGGCAAGTGTTATCCAAAACATGCTGTGAGAACACAATTTTAATTAGAAATAATTTATTGCAACAACAAGAATGCTATGAATAATACTCGTATTGTTCTATACAACAAATATTTGTCTAAAAATTAAATTGCCATATAAATGTTGAATGCTGTGGTTCAATCTACACAATTAAATATCTCCATAAATATATTGAAAAAGGTGCTGATCAAAGCATCAAGCACAACAACATAAACCAGAAGCTGGTGTACTTGATTAGGACAAAGTACGTCATTATCACATGTAGAAATTATTTCAATTTGTGCTGAATAATCGTTTACATTACACCTGACCTGACCTGACTTGGTTGTTTTACCAAACGAACAGAGCATCATCTTTGAGGAAAACGCCGACATACAACAGATTGAAGAACAATCCAGAAAACCATCAAAACTTATGGCTTGGTTTGCATTGAATATGACAAATCAAATATCAAAAAAATACAAATACATATAGTGAAAACCAGAGCACTATGTTTGGAATGCTGAGAATGATACCAACAAATACCACGAAAAAAGTGAGTAAAACATTTAGAGCACATTCTGAAGATAACTTTCGTGAAGGTGAAAGATATTCCTTGAGACACTTGCTAAAAGTAATACCTAGAGCAACAAGTTTTTATGATTTGAAAAATATCAATAGAAACGCAATGAAAACATGATTCTAATAGATACAATAAAAACTCGCAGGATATTGCATTGACAAGAAGATTTTTGCAATTAGAGAACTATTTGCCGTAACAATCGTATGTATGATTGCACAAGATGCCGTACAAAAACTACATGTTCCATGACTTTATTAGGTTTAATTCTAATAATAAGAAACTTCCAGAAGAGAAAACTTTGTACCACACTCAAACCTATTTGGGACGTTGCAATTTACCGAAAATTAACAATTTACAAAAAAGATGACAATAAGAGTGATATTTTCAAAAGTGTTCCAACAATCTTTAATGATTTTGTTAGAATTATACAATAACATAAAAATCTAGAAACAGTATTACTACCAGCAGAAGTAAACCAATACGTCATTAAGGAAGCAATTTCCGATTTAAACCAAAATCAAATAATTGCTTATAATGCAATTGTTAGTGCTCTACAAGATCACATTACAAATGGTTACACTAACAACAATGTTTTTTATGTTGATAGTCTTGTTTGTACAGCTAAAACATATTTACACAATGTTTTACATACAACTATTGTCTGTTTCACGAAAGAAGCGACTTTTGTCATAGTTATTAATGGTCCGAACTATGATATGCACGTACCGCGTTGATTGAATGTCCGCGCTTGCCCCGTTTTCTCGAAAGATGAGAAGTATAATAAGTTGCCTAAACTAATAATCAGCAAGCGCAATTATATAGTTATCTTCTTTGTTATCACGTTTTTCACCTTTGGCTTCTAGTAGACACTACTTTGAATATTGTTTCTTTTTAGTACATCGGAAATCTGAATAACGTATGTCGTAACTTAAAAGTAAATTGATGACAAAAGTCGCTTCTTTCGTGAAACAGAGAGTACCAAAAAACTTTTTGAAGATAAGCTGTGCTAGCTTTAAATAAATATCTCAGACAATTAATCCAAAATAATAAAGAAATTGGTACAAAAATTGTTATTTTTGGTGGTAATTTTCGACAATTACTTCCAGTAGTACCAAGAGAACATACAAAACAAATCATAAATTAATGTATTCATTCATTATCATTTTAGAGAAATGTAATCAAGTTACAATTAGAGGAAAATATAAGATTCAAAAATGCTGCATTACAAAACGGCAACAATCTTTTTAATTGCAATTTCAACAATTTTGATTGGCTATTGGCAATGGTATGTTTTCACGATCAAAAATAACCAGTTCTCATTTTCGTGTTTCGGAAGATTTTATTAAAAACCAATAAAATATTTGGTCTACTATTTACCATCATTGTTTTTACATGTTTATAGAGAGATCAATTTTGAGTTAAACGACGGTAGAATTTCTCAACGTGCCACATTATGCCCGAAAAATGTTACAGTACGTAGTACAAATAATGCTATTATACAGTTATTGCCTAAATAGATTCTTATAACGCAGATCCAAATGATAATTTCCATCTATCAATAGATTTTCTAATTACAGTAGAATCAACATGTTTGCCACCGTTTGAACTGAAATTAAAAACAAAAATCATTGTAATGCATTTAAGAAACATAGATTTAGAAAGAAGTCTATATAATGGTAAAAAATTACAAGTTTTGAAAATGCTAGAAAACGTTTTAACCGTTCAAGTACTTTTTGGTAAAGGAAAAAGCAATATTCCACATTAAGTAAAATATCAGATTTTATTTTATATTATATTTATTTTAAAAAAATTTGGTTTAGTGCCCCTTTAATCATCACTTAGAGTAAGAAATAAATTTTTGTAGATCACTCCAATTTAATAATTTTGAAGTGTTTTTAAAGTTAACAACTTTAATCAGATAGTCTTTATCAGTACCATTGATAGTCGTATCCTGAATGGTGTTATTGAGCAAGTCTGTAAAAAAGCTTTGTGCTTTTTGAACCAAATAGACTTCAACAAAATTTATATAATTAAAACCAAACCAACAATTACAGGGTCGGCATCTTCATTAGATCGTAGATAAGCCCAGTAACAGCTTGTAGTAGCCATATCCGTCAGACACAGAAAAAAAACGTGCTTGTAGAAAAAGAAAACAAAAAATGTTTGGTTAAAAACAAATTTTTTCTTATATCAATTTACTTGCAAAACTCAAATTCGAAAAAAAATAATGGGTTTTGCTTTTCATTGCATACACAATACACATGCCCAAGTTTGTCTCAGCAAATCTAATGCGTTCAGACATGTTACTATCTAATATAAAGAATTATAAATAGGTATATACGTTTGGTTTACTTCTCAAGATAATATCTGAAAAGTATGGTCTGTGTAGACCAGAATTAGATCCACTACATACGAAAGCCTTGCGCTTAGATCTGCGCAGTTAAACCAGAGTAAAAATTATAGCGTGGGTAATACTACAAACAGATTTGTAGAAGAAACATTGTAATGTATTTAAAAATAAATTAAAATATAATTTGTGAAACTCAAAATTTTTTGCAAAAAAAAAATTATTTCACACAATATCAACTTCAAAAAGTCTTAAATAAAATGGTTAAATTAAACGAAATTCTCAGCTTTCCAAACAAAAGTTGTGCAATTTTACAAACATAAGAAAGTTAAAGCTGATATTACATTATACTCAACAAGAAAAAATTTAATCAAGCAAAAACCATTAAATTTCTAAGAGTCAACATACTCGCCCATCTTGTACTTACCCGCCTCCTTTAATAGATTACAATTAATCACAATAGATCACAACTGCAAGAATACCCTAAAGAAATCACCAAACCAGCAATTTACCGAGCTAATTTTTGCGAAAAGTTAATACAATATACAAAAATTTTACTTGCTACTATACTAATGCCTCTAAAAATAACATCGGATTTGGTGCTGCTATCATAAATAACAACAAAAAAAACGAATAAAATACTCTAACATAATAGGTATTTTTACAGCCGAGCTAAAAACTGTAAGACTCACCCATCAAGAAATCAAGGTTTCCTCCGAGTAAAAATTCTTAATCTGTACAGATTCACACTAAGCTTTCTACTCACTATCCAACACTCTCAGACTCCTAATCACTTAGCTTTTGAAGTCAGATTTCTCCTAAATATAACTCAACAACAAGAAAGTCGAGTTCATGTAAATTCCATCCCATATTGAAATTTTGAAGGCAACAAAACAGCAGACCAAACAGTAAGAAAGCACAATTGCCCAAGCAAACACAGACATTATAGACTTGTATGCGGAAAAAACTAGCGTAAAATATTTTCCCAAAACAAAGACAAAATGAGGAAAAATAAGAAAAATTGACTGCCTGTTTACAAATTTCGTAGAACAAAAAATGTAATCTAAATCGCAAAGAAAAAATCGAAATAAACCGACTTCTAAGTAAACACACTCGTCTATAACCCATATGTACTTAATAAAAAAAAACGCAATGTTGCCAAAAAAATAAGCGTTACGCACCTGTCCTAATGTCCAAAAACTGCACAACACCGCATAAAAACTGCACTAATACAAGCGCTGTATTCAAATACAGAACACATACTAAAATATTTTTAGAGTATTAAATTATACATTAAAATGTAAAATTAAATTGTAAAATCACTGTTTTAATGCGCTAATAACCGATGTAGTCAATGCGCTAAAAATTTCAAATTAATAATAAAAAACTTAAAAACAAATATAGTAATTTATTAGTCCATTTCAGTCGGTAAAAAAACTTGTGCTAAAAAGATGAAGACATAGATCAAATTCTCCTTAGGAAAAACCTTGACACGAAAATGCTAAAAAACACTTAATTTCACCAATATTTTTTTTAATATAAAAAAACCAATTCACATGCAAAAATATACTTTAACCCACTCTTACCGCTCAATTTTACTTTCCAACATCCTTTAAGAAAAACTTTCAAAAAAATCCTTCTTCCCAGAATCAATCACAAATTTGAGGAAAACCTGATCCTAACCAAAAAACAATTTAAATTTCGGTCTAATGTTCTATTCGCCACCTAATCCTTAAACTCCACACCAATTTCCCCCGAAGTGTTAATCTTAGCTAATGCCCTCTCGGCATCTTCCTCGTTGTTGAGCAGGCTTTTGATCAAGTTTGGCACGTTGGGCTCATCCGTAAATGCCTCAACGTATGCATTAATCCTCGTATTATTAAACTATTCGGCTGTTTGCTTAGCAGAAATTAACCAAATATAGAATAGTATCCCTAAAATAAAATAACGCCATTTCTTGGAAACGAATACTCTTAGGAAGAAAAAACAGTGATTTTGTATCTCTTTCCATCATTATACTCGCGTACAGGTTTCAACTTGTAAGTCGAGCAAGTGTTGTGGCTACACTAAGAGTCCTTTGTTCTGTCACTGTAAGAAAAGGTAAAAAAAAACTAAATATTTCTCGATAAGTGATTGCAAATAATATTATTTATACTAAGCCTTTACGACATTGTTGAACTATTTGGCAAAGTTTACTTAAAAGTGCAAACAGGTAAAACTGCAGCAAATGACTTTCACTTTACAGGTCAATGGCCATTGAAAAAAACATACTCAATAAAATCGACTACCTTGCTGCGCAACAAGATACAGTCAAAGATGGTAGCACAATTAATATTACTCCAACAAAATCAAGTTCCCAGTCAAAAGAACGATTAACAAACGATGCAAAATCACCTGATAGTAATTTGACTTTAACTGAAACTTTTTTTACACTTAAGCAAGGCACAGAATTTGATCCTAAGCCCTCATATAACATCAGACCAGTGTCAGATCAAAAAAAAAAGAAAAATTTCTAATAGAGGAAAAAAAGCAACTAGTGTTGCATTAAGTACATCTCACCATATAGAAATCAACTCATTACAATATTAAGTAAAAAAAAAATAAACAAGCAAGAAAAAACAAGTTTATAAAAAGTCCAATTGTTTCGGACTCTGAAAAAAATACATTTTGACACAGACAGTAGGCCCAAAGTCGTTATTGAACAAGAAGCTAGAGACGCAAAAGATGCAAAGTTAATGTTCTGTACCTACCTGTTTTCTCAAGATATTTGAGGATAGACATGAATTAAACGTCTCATGTGCAGGAATTGAACTTGGAAAAATGTTCAATGTTAACGAGAAAAAATTTTTACTTGTACGACGAGTACAAAAAGACAAAGAAGTGTAACCACTAGTACAATAAAAATAATTGGTTTGTGTACTTCTTTATTAAAAACATAATAAAAATTTGAAATTAAGTGATTTGTGGAAAGAGATTTAAATTAAAATTTAATATAACCAGGGCTTCATATAGCTACATCAAACAACTGTGTGCGGGTTCTGAGCACGTGGTGATTGCGTAGGTGCAGAATGCAACACCTGGATTTGTGATTTCTGCAAGTAAATTAAATTTCTTTTTAAATTTAACCAAAGATCCTGTAGTATCTCATAAAAATTAAGACTTATTATTCATAGTTTAGTAGTAGTCCTTATTTGGGTACCTATTGCATAATTCGGTGCCTTTATGTTGATTTTATTTTTAAGAAAATTTTATTCTGTAACTTAATAATTATCTAACACAAAATTGTTATTAAGTTAAGCGCAATTGTATGACTGATAATCAGGCTTATTCTGTAAGGTTTCATATCAATTGATACATAACAATAATTGATGAGATCCGGTCATAACAATCGGCTCTTCAAAAACGGTATTCTCTAAGTATTGAAGGGTAACAATAATTGAAAAGGGGATAACAATAATTGATGAGACACATCAATTGCTATCAGGCAATTGAAGGGATGACAGAAGACTGTAAGATGACAAGTTTGAAGTATTTTTTTGTATTAAAATAGTAATTATTCAGTACAAATGTACTATTTTATGTATTAATTTAAAATTGAATAGAAATTTAAAACGACCGCCACAAAAATGTTTTATCGACCTTGCGCTGAAATCTGCAATTTTTACTTTTCAGCGTGGGTCACTTATCACCGCCTTAAGTGCTGTGTTTGTGTTTTCTGAATTTGTTCTCTGTGCCTTTTATTTGCCCTCGTTTTTAATTCAGTATAACGTTTTTTTCAAAACGACTGAAATCAGGTTTATAAAATGGATTTGGAAGGGCAAGTTTTAATAGGTGTTGCTGAAGAACTGGAAGAACTCGAAGAGAGGTTATAAAAACATTTTAATAAAATCAGTATTTTCAGTCTAATTTTATTTCAGAGAGAATGTCAGGCTGTTGCATAGGCAGCTTAGGGATTCTAGCAACCCCTTTTCCTTACCGGAACGCAACTTTGTTGGTGTATTTCGGCTAAGTAGAGAATTAGCTAGAGATCTCATCGATGACATGACTATGCATTACCCTGAACCAGAAAGGTCAACTGGAATACCAATTTTCATTCGGGTATGCATCAAATTATAAACTGCAATTTGTGTTAAAAGAAATGTTTAATATTTTTTAGGTATTAGCTGCTTTGCAGTTATTAGGGCAGGGTAGTTATCAAAAATGTGTAGGACAGAATTTTAATTTGGGTCTAAGCCAGTCTTCTGTTAGCCGCTGTCTTTCTGCATTTGTAGAGATTTTGGTAACACATTTTTTAAATCAGTGGATCAAATTTCCATTAGCAGAAGACAACAAGACTGTCATCAAAACGCAGTGAGTAATTTAGTTAGTTGTTTAATTATGATTGAATACTTATTTAAAACCAGATATATGCAGAAATACAATTTTCCTGGTGTAATAGGCTGTCTAGACTGCACTCACATTGCAATACAACCACCTGCAGTTAACCACCCAGAGCATCCAGCTCTTGCATTTTATAACAGAAAAGGCTTCTACAGTTTGAACACACAAGTTGTAAGAGAAAGATTTATTTCATTATAGCAATGCTTAATGATTTATTTCAGATCTGTGATTCAAATTTAAATATTTTGGCTATAAATGCAAGATACCCTGGATCGGTTCATGATGCTGCAATATGGCGTATGTCAAATATCCGCCAGCATTTAATAGATCAATTCAATGCTGGAGAACAGTCATGTTGGCTTTTAGGTAATAATACTTTTTTTAACTTTAAAAAAACAGTGTTTTCAGGTGATTCGGGTTATGGGTTGGAACCGTGGGTTATGACCCCAATTGCAGATGCTGTGCCAGACACACCAGAGTTTCGTTACACTAGTGCTCATTGCAGAGCACGAAACACTGTTGAACGAACTATTGGTGTATTGAAAAATGTTTTCCGTTGTCTGCTGAAAGATAGGGTTTTGCACTATGCACCGATGAAAGCTGCCAACATTATTTACAGTTGTTCAATTTTGCACAACATGAGACTACAAAGAGGCATGCAACTTATAGATGGTGAAGACTATGTAATTGAGGAACAGCCTGATGTTGAACCAATAGCCAACAATAATAATGAAAGAATATTTGTTGAAGCCCGACGAATAAGAAATGCTATTGTGAGGAACCATTTTGTTTAAAGGTAACATTATTATTTATTTTTCAACAGTAACATGGAATCAGCTACTGCTTGCATGGCAGTAGCTAACATACAAATAGATGATGCTAATTCTTTTAACGCTTCGGTGTTCTTGGCCAGCTCATTATTCCTGCCTGCCATGGCATCGGCATATGCTGACGTCGCTTTTTCTGCCGCACTTGTTGCATGTCTGATCGGCGCTTTTTTCTTTGATTTTGGTGTGTAGTTGCTCGGACCAGGACTGGGACTTCGAGCTCGTTTCCTAGTTTTTGGCGATTCTGGATCTAAATCATGGTGTAATAAGAGAACATGATATGTTACGTCGATTTACTTGTTGGAGTTTGGAGTACTAGACATGATTCAAGGACACTTTGTTCTACAATAATAGGACTTGCTGGAACTGTATTACGATCTGAGCGATTAGGATTTGGATGGATTTGGATGGGCAACAACCCTGGTTCAGAGACACCTTCTAAACCATCTATCGACACTCTTGATATGAGTCCCAACAACCGCTCGTCTCTAACAGAAAGTTTTTTATCTGCCTCTCCTCCCCCGGTTTGTGTTTGTCCTACTTTCAGCTCTCTGGCCCGTTTTTTTACGTGAGACTTATATTCATTCCACGTCTGTAAACATGTAAATTATATAACTACAATTACAATCAATTGATGTAAAGATAAGTATTTGTCCCTGTCAAGTAATGGATATTTGTTTTAATAAATTAATTGAGTAAAAGTATGTTTATTAAACCTTTTTCCACCCCTCAACACTTTTCTGAGGACCGCTTCCTGATGAGTTTAAAGTTTCTGTTAGTTGTCCCCAAAGTTGTTGGATTTTTTGGGGACCTTCACCTGGACGTAATTTGCCAGTTATCAACATCTGGTGGTTTTCAAAAAAATCCAACATTAAGTCGAACTGCTTGTCGGTGGTTTTCGCTGTCCTCTTTTTCGCGCTCATTTTGTAAAATTTTTGTTTACACGAATGACAGTTGCGCGCGCCATTAACAAATTTCAAAAGCGCATGCGCGGTATACCTGCGGTCCTCAACAAGTGTGTCATCAATTGATATGAATTCTCTTCAATTCGACTCTCAGCAATTGAAGTTACAGAATACCAAAAATTGCTTCGATTGTTATGAACTCATATCAATTCGATTCTCTTCAATTATTGTTACGGATAACAATTGATATCAAAGAAAGTTACAGAATAGGCCTGATTAACTAAAAATAAAAGTTTTTGATTTACAATATCTTTCTTTTATAACACCAAAACAAAAAGATATTGGAATTATTAACGTAATGTTTAAATGTTGTTGTATATAAAATTAATACAACGTCAATGATTTTATAGACTTAACTGAAACTATCAATAACACCACTGGCGATAAACTAGAAACTTATCTAATTTCTCCCTTCGTGTCTTAAAAAAGACGGAAAAAACAAATCTCATTAGTAATTTCTTAAATTTATAAAAAAGTTTGAAAAATTAAAAATGAAAAAAATGACCGAGGACATAACAGAAAAGCGCGTGCAAAAATTAAAATAAACAAAAACGCACTAATTACCTCGATAAATAATAGAGAACAATAATGGGACGGTTTGGAAAGTGAGACACAAACTCCGCGGTATCCACAAGCAAGAAAGCAAATCAGTAAATAAGTCGGAAAAACACCCACACCAAAAAAAAATTCGAATAATAAGACACCAAGTGGAACATGGTGTCGACTGCTTGTGAATGGTTTACACAACATGGTTTACTTTTAAACCAAAATAAAACCTGCTCAATGATATTCTCCTCAAGAGAACTCAAAACCAATAATCCTAAACATGTTACCTTCCTAGGGATTGAACTAGATCGTCGGCTATCCTGCGACAAACATGTAGATGTGATCTGTACTAAATTAGTTAAAACTGTGTATCTTTTAAAAAAATTGAAATTGTCAGTAAACATATTTATATTAAAAATAGTATACTTTGCTTTATTTCAGAGCTGTTTCTCTTATGCAATTTTTATTTAGGACCACACTAGCCACACCAATAGGATTTTCAAAATTCAACGAAAAGCGATACATGCAATAGAAGGGCTAAAATATCGAGACGATGTCAAAGAATCTTTTAAAAACTTGGGTATATTAACAGTTCCATCAATGTATGTTTATGTATGCCTTCTATATGTCAAAAGAAATTTAAGTTTTTATAGAAACCATTTTGAAAATCACAGTTACTGCACACGCAAAAATGACAAAATACAACTCAAATACACCCGCACTAATACAAGTCGAAATAGCTCAAATTATTACGGCCCAACTTACTTCAATATGTTGCCGAGAAAAATTGCTGCACTTCCCAAAACTATTTTTTTTAAATGTTAAAGAAAACCTGTTAAAGTTTCAATTCATTTTGTCAAACTTGTACATGTAAATGTTTTATTATTTTGTTTCTGTATTATTTATTGACTATGCTTGTGACAATATGTATCACTTTAAAGCAAATACACATTATTATTATTATTATTAACATAACAGAAAAAAAAAGTGTAGGCTACTGTGGAAACAGAAAAATTGACTAAGCCTGACAAGGCAAAGATTCAGAAACAGAGAATATGCTCTTTGTTTGTAATAGTTATTTATGTTATAAGGACGAAAAACGAAATTTTTCGGCCATATATCATACATAATTTTTTATTCGATTGCAAAACTTTTACGAAATTCAAAGAATTCTGTTGAGAAAACTGAATAAAAAATATTTACACTATTAATCAAATGGTCATAAAATTTTTATTCCGTTGTCAATGTGACATTCAGTCAACAACAAAAAAATATAGCTATTATTACAACTAGGGAAATATGAATAGTATATTTCCCGAGGTTGGCTAGTTACATCCCGAGGGGAAGCCGAGGGATGTATCGATAACCGAGGGAATATATTCATATTTCCCGTGGTGAAATCAATAGTTTTTTTCTGATTGAAACAATATTGTTGTTATAATAGTAAAATATTAGATTATTAATTCTGGAATTTAGCAATTAGTAACGTTGCTACGAATAAGAAACATTGTTTGTAAATAGATATCATAGTTGACTGGTTTGATATTCGCGTCCTGTCATAAAAATATTTTGACAAAATGTCGAACTACCTGCTCTCATAGGCAGCAAAAGCCAGGAAATGTTTAATTCCAGCAAAATCGAATATTGCGTATAGTAAAATATATGTACGAAGACTTTTAACACTGGAGAACAGCAAATACGGTGAATGGTGCCGACGAAAATATTTTGCTAACGTTTTTTGAAGACTTGGTAATTTGCTATAATTTTTGTTATTTTTGAACGTATGACTAATTTATTCTCTCCGTAGTTGCAGAAATATTCACCAAACACGTTGTGGACAAAATTATCCATGCTAAGGACAATGTTGCATTTAAAAGAAAAAATTGATGTTAGTATGTTTGATGAAGTAGAAGCATTTGTAAAGAATAAAAATAAAGGATACGTTTCAAAAAAATCAGAGATGTTGTACCGAGAACAGCTTAAAAAATTCTTGCGAGAAGCTCTTACTGACATTTTTTTGATGTATAAGGTAAAATTTCATTGTGATTTTTCTCTGTTGAATAGACTGTTACTCCTGTAATTTAAATTTTAAAGGTCGTTTTAATTATGGAAATTTTTGGCGTTTGCAGAACGCACATTAAATAAAACATTTTTATAGTAAAATATGACAATTTAGATTTTCCTCTATATGACGTTTCATATTTCCCTTGGGACAATATGAGCGTTTTATATTTCCCTAGGGAAATATGAGTGTGTTATTACATATTGTAACTAAGGCAATATTAGCTAATATTGTATCAATCAGAAAAAAAGCATTAAAATGTCGAGTGAAGATGAGTTAATGTGTACTCCTCCTGAGGTGCGGGAGACGCAAACCACCCTTCCATAGAGTTGCTCCCGCAAAAATCTAAAGAAGTTTATGAGAGGGCATATCAAACGTTTGAAACTTACCGCCAGAAAAAATAATTCAAACTGTCTCCGAAAATGTTTTACTGCCATATTTCTCGAATTTAACTCAACAAATAAAGTCTTCTACTGTATGGTCTCATTATTCTAGGGTAAGAACCATGTTGAATTTATAACATAACGTGAATATATCAAAATTTATGAAACTGTACGCATTTTTAAAAAGTAAATATTTACCCAAGAAATCCAGGGTCCTATCTCAGCAAGATTTTCACAAGTTCCTTAATCATGCCCCAGACGCCAAGTATTTAATGTGGAAGGTATGTTACTGTTACTACTATTATATTCCAAAATTGCACCAATTGTACGATTAATATTGATAGCAAGTAGTTAATTTATTGTTAAATTTATCTTCAACGGACATTTAATAAATAATTAAACAACCATTAACATTTTCATTTTTGCCGCCGAAAAATATTTTTCGGCTTTGGACGAAAAATGGCTTTACTTAGCAACTATGACCATTAACAAATTACAAAAGAAAGGTTCGTTAAAAACAAAAAACGTTGTGACTATCTGAAAACAACATAAAAAGTGGTCAAACATAAATATTGTTGCAAAAATTACCAGGCTCAACATCTTCCTTGGGTCCACATCTTCTTGAGGCTGTATGTCACCACAATGTTTAACATTTGTAAAATGTGTTAATAAAGTAAGCTTGTTAAAACTTACAAGTTCTGTTTATATTTTTCTGTTAAAATTTATTCAATTTTTAATTAATTAAATGTATACAAAAATTTGATCAACTAAAATTTCATGTATATTCACAATATTTATGTTACTAGGCAATAAAATTAATATTTATTATTTAGTATTTATTTTTTGGTTGACTGTAATATCTAGACTGTCAAAGTGACAAGTGTCAATATTGTCAAGAAAGTTAGTTAGAGTTAATTTCATTGCCCAGTAATATAAATATTATCTTTACAATTAGTATTTATTATGTAATTGGTTACAGTAAAATTTGCTGTAATCTGAAAACGATAGAGTTTAGAAAAATATTTTTTGGAATTTGGTATTAGGTTGAAGAGAGGAACTTGTAGTTGACGACTGATACGCCAGTTTTGAGACAACCTGTATAAATGTTTCTAAAATAAACGTTCAATTCTCTTAGTTTGTAAAATATATTTTTTACTATTCTGGTTTTGAACCACTGTAAATAGTCTTTATATTGTTAAGTTTTTGGTTAAATAAATTAGTATAAAACAAGCCCTCAAAAGTCTTCTTACTCCTGTAACAACAAACTGCTAAAAAAATAAATGAGAAAACGCAAACGTCTACCATAACGAGAAAGGCTACGACACAAACAATAAATGCTTTAGATTTAACAAAATTGGGAGAGAACATGGGCGACAATAGCTCTTTCATAAACGTAAAAAGCCTTCAAAAAAAAGTATAAGGCGCAACCTTTTTCAAAAAAGTGCAAATCAAAGCGACAAAGTCACTCGCAATGACAATAGAAGCGGTTCCTACGACCACTAGAAATAGACACAGAAGAGAAAAATAACAGTGTTCTAATTATAAAAACGCTCTATTGAAACGGGAAAGCCCCAATAGGTGCAAAGTGACCTCAATTACAAAAGAAATGTAGCGATAGGTTTTGACGCAGAAATAAAAAAAATTGCCCGAAAGCTGCCTGGTTAAAATTTTAGAAAATGAGATAAATAAGACAGTCTATTAGAAATGAGCTTCTGTGTCTTAAACAAAGTGAAAGAAAAGACAAAATTACAAGTTGCAAAGGTAGCAATTGTATAACATTTGATCTGTCGAAAAAAGTATCTTACAAAGATGTTGAAATATATATTCAGAGGAAAAATTGTAGAAGTACCCTTGTTAAAACTTTGGCTAAAAGAACCTACTCTTAATGATAAACGTATTGAAAGCCTTTCCTTCCATTCATTAGTTTAAATTGCTGTATCAAGTAGAAAACTTTTTAAACCTATATTCTTTATAGCACCATTACTGCCATCATATATGTATAAAAAAATGTTTTTCAAATTTATTAAACAACCAACTTTTAAAAAGGTATTATTTCTTACCTGCACGAAAATAAAATTATAATTTTTGTTTCTATGTTCACGTATTATACATATTCCAATAAAGAGTTCAAAATCAAAAATTAGACAATGAAAACCAATCTTCTAGAAGTCTAGAAAACTCTAGAACAGAAAGTTAAAGAGTTCCGAAAAATGTACAAAAAATAAGCCATTAAATTATTATTATTTTTTTAATAATGAAGATTTAAACTGGTTAAACCATAGTTACAGTATTTCCACATAAAATTATTTTTAAAAAAACGCAGTCATTTCGCTTACTAGAACTGAAAAATACTGTGATTGATATAACCATAACATGATGATACCACTACTAAGTATACTAAGTGCTAATAAAAACGCACGATCAAGAAAAAGTCATAAGGAAGTTTAAATTATCATTTACAATTCTCATAGATAAAAAAGTAACAAATCTAAAATTAATAAAAACCTAAAAAAAAAATTTTTATAATTTGTCACGTCAATACGGTTAACAGTACAATTTTAAACTCGCTGTAACATAATTTAAATTAAGTAGCCAATTATTTCTTATGGTATCTCAAGCTTGTTTTACGTGAAAACGCAAATTTGTCAACCATGCTATCCCAGAAATGATCACTAGATTTCAAAGAAAAACTTCTATTTTTGCATCTTGCAATTTTGTTTATATAAGTGCGTGCAACATAGGGTAAAGCAGTATCTTCCTGGAAAATTTCTGTAAAACCGATGCTAATTTAATTGTCTCCTATATAGACCAAAAAAGATCTGTAGTATAATACCCCCATGCCAATAGTACTTCATCTCAAGCCTTGGTGTTACGTCCCCATAAGCAGCAAACTACTATACCTTTCTACCATTACCAGACAGTTATTTTGCAATAGATAAAATCATATAATTCTTAAGCTATAACCTTTTGAAACCGCTTTTACGATTTTTGTGTCAATTTGCAAAAAAATAAGTTGCACAGTTTGAAATATTTCTATCGCTACATCGACTATAATTCAATTAGAGAGATATTGTCGCTGGTGAGCAGGTATGATAAGATATCTAAAAAATAAATCTTATATGGTATTTTATTTCTTAAAATAGCAAAATGCCTTTACTAACGTTCAAAAAATGTCTCATTCTTTATACCTTCCTCTTTCCTTAAATTTGCTGAACCTATCCTCACTAATTTGTAGGAAGAGGTTTTCTTCTACTGTGCTGTATTTTGAAGACAGCAATGTGTTTGTAGATACTGCATCCCAATTTTTTAAAAATTTAGATCTTACGAAACTGGTTAATAAATACACAAAAAAATATTAAAATAATTTACATAAAAAAGAATATAACGGAGTATAGATTAGAATATAATCCTAAAAAACCAATGGATGTTACATAATGCATAAATAAAATTTCAAACAAATAGTGATTATTTTATAATTGATACTTTGGTACTAAATCTTCTGGAGATTCTAAAAGAGTAATTAAAACTTTTAAGAGTACTATAAGATTATATAAATTACTATTTTATATAATCTATTATTTGACCTTTGTCACATATGTATTACCCAAAAAATTTATTTATATTTTTATATTATTGCTATTTTCTACAAAGAACTTTAAAATGTCGAAAAAAGTGATAAATAGATGACAAAAAATTAAATATAACGCAAATGGTTTTAGAACAATTATTATAATAACCCTGACAGAAAATCAGATAAATATTAGAAAATAATCTTATACTCAAATCGGCAAAAAGATATAGTTATAAATCATCGTAGGGCGTATAGATGTGCCTAGAAGCTCATACGCAGAAGCCGGGTTTACACAAAATTTCAAATACGTATGTTAGTTGCATACACGTGGTTGCCGATCTTACCAACACTAAATTCGTCAGTGTGACACAGACTTGTAACAATACTGGTAGTTTTCAAAACAGCCAATTGCAAGCTACTATTCAAATGTCCCAGACAAAAGTGGGCGATTTTATTACTATATATGTTCGCTGATGCGACTGTAGTAATATATCACTTACTAATAAAATATTATCAATTATCAAAAAATTAATAGAAGCTGGTATTATTACAAAAGCTAGTTTTAGTGTTATTTTTCAGTCTTAAAATGCTTCTCAACAATTTTGGTCAATTTGTAGATTACAATTCTATATTACAAAAAATTCAATTTAACACAATTGGCTTTCAATGTACTAAACGAAACACGATACGACTGATGTAAGATCAAAAGATGCGAAGTCGCATGTTTAAAAATATGTCAAAAAAAATAACTAAAAAAATCACAAGCAGCAAGCCTAACTTGCCTCTACAGCTACTGCAGAAGATGACTTTTAGATGGGTATATAAGATGCTCCACCCATTTCGCTAAGCTTTTGACGTTGACTTAGAGAAAACTGCTTGCTTTTAGAAGTAGTTTCAATCCTTAAGAATTTTTTTTGAATCAAGAAAAATTTACATAAAAAACCAACTTGTATTTCTATGTAAAAAAATTTAAGCTATCTGGTAACTCAGTCTACAAATATTTTCCAAAAAAAACAAAAAGAAATTTTTACTGAAGAAAAGAAATTGTTACCAATAGATTATTTTACTACAAAAACATGCATTATGGTTTATCCATAAATCAAGTAAAGTTATTGGCTTATAAATTTGCAAAAGCA
Organism: Tribolium confusum; assembly: GCA_029207805.1. Lineage (NCBI taxonomy): Eukaryota > Metazoa > Arthropoda > Insecta > Coleoptera > Tenebrionidae > Tribolium > Tribolium confusum. Next base: position 19,701,290 of record JALGAY010000008.1, on the reverse strand, counting down.
AATAATATTAACACGGAATCTTTGTGGTTGGCAAACAAAAGTGCTGAAAAACAATAAAAATTTTCAAAAAATAATAAAATAATAGTGGAGTATCTCTTCAGACACTTTAAGCTACAAGCTTAGCTCGTGCTAATAAATTTAACAAAAAATTGTGGCAGACCTATTTGCTTACAAGTCTTTCTAAAAAAAAAATTGAAAAACATTCACCGATCATTAAACAAATAAAACAGGGGTTAAAAAATTACCGATGTCTAAAAAAATTATATAAACGCGCATTGGAATTAAAATCCGCAATAACTCATCCGATTAGTATAAATATAATCAGGGAGTGTAATGGTAAAATGTAATTGAGATTAAAAAATTTCAAAATGGTATATATGTACTGATTTTTTTAAAGGTTTTAAGAATAGTGTGACTAAAAGTCTACAAAAACTGTTTGAAATATCTACTTCTGACTAGTATGTATAATAATAGAATCAGATGTAGACTTCTTCAATTAACAAGAAGCTAAATGGTCATTGCAGCAATTCATTCTTGATTACTATGGTTTTTTAAATTTACAAAATTTTATGAGCGTATCGTACGTTTGTAGAGAAGATATAAAAATTAAAAAATTTGAAACACCCCACATTTTTCGCAAAAGTGTTATCTAGAAAAGTTGCTTGTTTTAGTGAGATCTTTTACTGGTTAAAAAATTTTCTTTCCGACATCTCTTAGTCGATAGCGTAATTACCCGAGTACCTCTTCAACAATTCAACTTGATTTTAGCGATTCGCTAAAAATTCATGGTGGCACCTAATTAGTTCCGAGTCTTAATATGATTCATAACTATTATATTTCCTCAAATATTAACATTAACAATCCGAGGAGAATCTGGAATGCTGTTGAATTTGCATTTTTTCTATCTGAAAAACAAAATTCTGTCTAAAAAAAAGATGTATCAATGGAAATCAATTTTCTCGTTTTACTATACGAAAATAGTCATAGTTTACATATTACACTTCCTCTTAGTAATTTTTGCAGATAACAGCAAATTATTCTTATTAACTTGATTCCTAAATCAACCCACATCTTTCAAGTTTTAGATGTTGAGCTTTTAGATCCTTTAAAAAATCTTTAGAAAAAGTACCTAAAGAAGTATGTACAAAACTCAAAATAAGTTCGAAACTTTAAATGAGAAAAAAACTATTCGTGTTTATAAAACATCTCTTAAACAAATAACAAATATAAAAAATATTTATAAACCTGCGACTTGTATGCATTTGATAGTAAAAATGTCGATTTTACCAAGCTGTTAAAAAACGCAAAAAAAATCTGAAAGTACTATGTGTAATCCGGCAAAAGAAAATACTGAAATACTTAAATACTTTTGTTGCCGGCAAAATCTGCTAACGCCTACAAAAAAATATTTTTAAAGCATAAATTAAAAAGGCATAAATACGGTTAGCTTTGTAAAATCCAATTTATATATCGGACATTGCTTCCGTCGCAGTTTTACGACAATATTGATTATTTGATGCTAATGGTGATATTACATTACTAAAACGCTACGCTGGGTGCAAGTCCACCACAGTGGCCGAAAGTTATATAGAAGAATCAGTCCAAAATAAAGTAAACGTGGCCAATCAAATTTTGAATTCGATTGAATATAATCAAACCAGTGATTCATTAATGATTGCTCCATCAACATTAACAACAGCATATGGCAATCTAGAACAAAAATGCCGCAGTTGCAGTTTAATACCAGCACTATTCAGAACATAACAATTTATCAAGATCAATTTTTTTACTTCGTATTAAAAATTACGTTTTTGCAGATCGATTTAGTAGAAAAAATAGTGTATGCAGTTAGCATTTAATGTATAACGAAGTACTATGTGTAATACTTACTTGAATCGCCTTATATTTTGTTAAGAATTATAAGTCGCTACGTATAAACAATAATCCATCTTAAATATTATTTGGGATCGTATTATTTTATGGACCGTTTGTGGCGTTCTTGTCAGCGGCCAATGCGCAGTCTGTTAAAGACATCAATAAACACCTAACTAGATTCGGCCTACATAATTTAAGCATTGACTGAACGCCAAAATCCTTAGTACTCTGGTAGTTCTCCAATCGATCAAGTACAATAAAGTAAAGAGAAGTAAAAGAATTATTCTAATAAAGATATTAGTGACTAGAAATATGCCGCCGAGATCCCCTTTGAATGCCACCGGTAGCCTAGCTAGAGAACGGTCTAAAAGGTTTTTTTTTGCTCGTTCCTCCGCCTACCGCATTCTGGTCCTCTGAAAAGCGGTTTGAAGGTATCCTCAGCTTTCTGTCTTTTCACCGCTTTTTCCTCCACTGCTTTACTGCGCCTATCTCTAGCTAGAGACCGGTGGAGAAGTGTTTTCTGAAAGCGTCGTCTCTACTCCAAAAGAGTCTGAATCCAGTAGATTTTCTCAATAAACTAACCCGAAATTAGAGATGCTTAATACTAAAAATTATTTTCCGGTTGTTTTGTAAATTCAGTAGTTTGCCTTTTGCTTTTTTTAACCTTAACAAATATTGTAAATTATTATTGCTTTGCTTTCGTAAATAAACTGTATTTTGGTGGCCTGAAATTTTAATTTCTTTTTCACACACTGATTGGCAACTTGGTTAACCGTCTCCTTAGCGCTCTCCCCAGCAACCGACCCTTAAAAGCGTACCCTCTTCAATGAAACTGACCCCAGAATGCTGGCGCTCCAGAAACAACGTTAGAAATTTGACAAAAACAATAAAAATGAGTTACAAATGGCTATTAAGACACCCAATTTCATTACGACACTAAATAATTAGGTATTTTATACATTTACTGATTTTGATATTATCTTCTCAATGAATAAAATGTGAGCTGGTGTAAACAGGTATACGCTGCGCGCTATCAAATTGTAAACATAACCTAATACTTTCGACAAGTCATATGTAAATTTAGACAAATTTAGTTGACAAAGTTACAACACCAAAAAATATTGGTAGGTAAGAAAAAAAACCCTCATTTTTGTTTGTTGAAGCATTATGACATTATCTCCATAAATAGAGTGAACAAATTTATTGGAACCTTAAAAACTGAAAAAGGATTATATAATGTCGTTTTTGGAGAATTATTCAAAATATTGTTTAAAACACATCTGTCAATTATTGGCCATGAAAACATGAGAAGATAAAGCAAGAGCAACGGCTCTAACTTCAGCAACGGTACAAAAACATTACTACTCAAAACATTCACGTGTTTTTAAATTTATGTAAATTATGTTTAAAAAAACGAAAAAGTGAAAAGAATCAACAAAAATGTCAAAAAATCGACAAATCAAAAATTTTACTTTATAAGCTGTAGAAAAACCAATTATAAAAAATAAATGGTAGTTAAACCAATAGTTTTTTTGCATTTTAATTTAAGATGTCAAGTTGACATAATTAATTTTCAGTTTCAAGTTGATGAAAAATTTAAATTTATTTTAATATATCAGGACCACTTGACTAAATTTGTTATTCTTAGAGCTCTTACCAACAAGCAACCATCAAAAGTTGCAGGGCAACTGCTGAACAAAGTTTTATTATTTGGTGCTCGAACTACAATCAGACAATAAACGCAATTTTGTAAAAGAATTCATTAAGGATTTAAAAAATCTTTGGTCCAAATTACAGATTGCTCATAGTAAATCTCGTCACAGTCAGTAAGAAGAAAATGTGGAACGTGCCAATCAAGATAGAGAAAACATATTAAATACTTGGATGCTTCAAGAACAGTCTAATAATTAAAGCAAAAAATTACAAAACGTTTTTATGAAAAACCAAGCGTTTCATGCTGGAATTAAAAGAAGTCTTTATGAGACAATGTTTGAACAGCCACCCACAGTGGGGCTTTCATCCTCGTCTTTGCCTCAAAATGTTATTTAAAAAATTAATAGCAGCGAGAAAGATTTAGAAAAACCTTTAAAACGTGATTATATAGAACAGAAATGCGCAAATCAAGACGTTGATTACAAAACAAATTTAATTGTAAGACAAACAATTTTTAAGAAATTGGAATGTAATAGTAAGAAAAAAAAAATGTAACTAAAAACAATAAGTTACAAAACGAGGCTTTTACAAAAAGGTATTTTGCTACATACAGAAGAACCAAGAGTAACAATAGATCAACCTGATTCAAAATTTAAGAAGAAAAAGTGTACAATATTTTTGTAACTTTAGGTTCTCTTGACTCTGACGTTTGTAAACGTTGTCTGCTGCAAAGTTAAATTACTGCTAATTAAAGTCCCAGACTTTAAAAGAGGAAAAAAGATTTACGGTCATTAATTTCGTTATCAAAAGCCTCGCATATATCTTTGTGCTTTCAGAATGGTTATGTCCTTAAATAATATTTAAGTTCGAGAATTTATAAGCAATTTCGAAGAAAAAAAAGAGGTTATATATAAAAAAGTCATATTTACTTTGTAAACATTTTTTTATAAAAACAATACTTTTTCTAAAAGTCTAGTAACAAAAAAAAAATATTTTAATCTTGATTGTTGTTTTATTTCTTAACTCAGTTTGGCAGACGCCAAAATAAAATTCAAACGTCCATGAGCAAACAAGGCTATAGTTTAGTGCAACTTGAATCCTACTAAGAAAATAGATGATGTTTATATGAATATGATTAGCATCAAAATTTGACATGTACTCTTATCAACAAGTTCTTCGACTTGTTTTTAACTTGTAAATTAGTCTACGAGTACTTCGTTTTTGTATTATCTTTTACATTTTCACTTATATGTTAAAATTTTGAAAGCTAATAGCAAAAGTTTAATTAATAAGTATAAAAAAAATTTAAAGACTGTACTCTAAACAAAAAACAATTAATTAGTTTTATATTAAAAAAAAATAAGCCTTAAAAAAAGTGTTCCTCTAAATTTTTTGATCAGTAAATTGATTTATTGTAAATAATGTCAGAACAATAAATATATTTATTTGTTACTAAACAAACGCAAAAATAAATATTATGTAAAATAAAAAAAATTTAGCAGTTGCTCTTGCTTTTTATAGAGTAATAAATTCGGTTTCTTTGAAATGTAAGAAACAAACATGCATTGTTTTTGTCACTGGTTTTCCCATTTTGAGGTTCATTACCCACATTTTCTTTCTGCTGCACACAGTCTTTAAACCACGTTCATCAATGTTTACAATTTTTTGATCTGGTGGCAGAAATTTGTAAAATGATAACTCGAGATTTTTTTTTAGTAACGACTTTGCAATTGTATACACAACAATTTACGTTAGATCTGCGGCTCACTCGGCGTAATTGCACTGATTGTAAAATTAATTATGTAAAACAATTAAAATTAAGAAAATATTAAAATTATGTAAAACTATTCCAGTTAAATCGTTCACTTACACCAGTAATTTTCAACCTTTTTTTTGTTGCGGCACACTTTTAACGATTTCAAAATTTTGCGACACACATAGAAAAAGATAAGATTAAAAATTATTTACTTACTTATAACACACTATGGTTATAATTATAATGGATCTAAATATCTTTTCTTGGTAAAAGTATTTTTCTTCTTAAATCAAATTATTTTATAATATTAACATTATTATATATCTAAAATTTGGCGGCACACTTTTAAAATTATAATCAATGATTTTATAATATATATATAAATAATCAATAGCAAAATGACAGTAACTTAAAAACTATTTAAAAAATAATAATTATGCGTTTTTTGATTTGTTAAACATTTATGTCGTCTAAACTAACCTGCTAAATAAGACTTCACAAGGTAGGTGAAGCTAGTAACATATTGCTAAGGCTACACTACAAATCTTCAAATAATACAAAATAGAGCTTTGAGTTGTGGTGTCGCTCAAGAAAAAACATTTTTCTCCCACAAATAGTTAGAAATGCTAATAAATTATACCTATCTTATTGTTAGTCTAAAAAAATTGTATTTAATCAAAAATCAATCAAAAAAATTTTAGTTTTACAAAACTAAATAAAATTTTTGACCAAATTAGGTATCTGTGAGAACTACAAGTCTAGCTAAATAACTGCCAAATAAATTAATTTTCTTAGTATTTGTAAAATTTTAGAAATGAAGAACCCTACAAAAAGTGTTTTCGTGGCACACAAAAGTGCTTACAAATTCACATCAAACGCATCCACTAAAATAGAAACATAATATTTATCCCACATTTATCCCTATTTGAGGTCACGTGATCGTGTTTCAATTTTTCACCGAAAGAATGCGAGAACTTTGTAAAGGATCTCAATTAATCTTCAATTTTTTTAGAACTTCAAAGACTCTTTTTTTGTCTGACTCGACTCTGGACATAACCACTTTGCCTTTCGAGTATATCATTAAATTTTTCTTTGTTATACGACATAAATGCATTTGCCAAATTATTGTAAACTTTAGATAATAATTTAATTTTTGAAGCATCTTCAGGCCCTGTATGTACTTTTCCATGTACGATAAATGAAGGTAACATATATTTCTTAGATGAATCAAGCAATAATCAAGACACTTTAAAAAATATAAAATACGATGGAAATTCTTAACAAATAAATAAATAAATCCGCCACAGTAATAATATAAAAAAATATTTTGCCTCGTTTGGATTACGAACCATCTCTTGGCAAATTTCAGTAATATAAATCTTATAAATTTCTGCCACCAAAAATAACTAACAATCATCAATTGAAGTTAACTGGGTACCACAAACTATTAATTTAGTAATTGTTACCTTCAAAACAAAAAACCTTGTTAAAGGTAGCTTTATTTTATTTCCTTAATACAGAACATAACTTAGCAAAAGTGTCTGCTACTAATGTAATTTGTTCTTCATTACAACCAAGAATAAACATTCGAGCTTATACAATCCGACTGTCTAAAGTAAAGTTGCAGTAAACATAAGCTGTTGAATTAAATTTGGCAAGCAATATAAACATATGTGTTTGTTTAAAAAACTCGTAGTAAGCCATGACATTTTTACGTATGTCGTTCATGACTACATACAACAATAAAATTTTTATTACTTACATTATTCATGTATTGTTAGTTGCCTGCTATGCCATTTTGCTCTTCACAAATTATCTTAACCATAACGGCATAACCTAAGAATATCTTCTCTTCCCGCCAAAGCGAGCTTGGTCTTGGTGTGTTTTTCTGTGGTTGCGCTCGTGGTGTTTTTGTTTTTCAAACATTCTTTATTTTATTTATCAGTATTTTTCAATACTAAATTTTGTGTTTCCTTTGATTTGTAATCATGGTGTACACCAGTGAAGAAAATGCAAAAAAATTTTTGTTGAAAAGTTATTTCTGAAATGGAGAGAAAGTTAACGGTGTTTGGAAATATTCAATTCAGCCGTGCCAGGAGGAGTTTCGAAAAACTTTTCCTGACATTGTTGTTGTGTGTAAAGAATTTAAAAACACTCTCCACCGAAGTGTAAGCCTGTTTCGTGAAACTGGGTCCGTTACACGTAAAGACGGCAGTAGAAAACTAACTAAACGAATAGAAAAAGTTATTCATGCTGCACAAGAAATTCTACAGCAAGAATAAAAACGTCAATTAGACGTTCAATCCAAAAACGTCAATTAGACATCTGTCTCAGCAACTTAAACTTTCTGTTAGTACATGTCATAAGCTCCTACGAAAAGATTTACATAATATACCCTTATCGTCTCCAAGCCGTTCAAAAGTTCCAACCCGTAGATTTCCCCAGAAGATTGCAGTAATGTCAGTGGTTTTTAAATAACATTGCAAATAATAATAAACTCCTTCAAAAAACTTTCTTTACGGATGAAGCGTATTCCAAACCCAATTGAGTTAAGACGTCGAATTCAAGAGAAAATTGATGAAATTAATGAAAATCCGGTTAAATTAAATAATGTTTAATAAATATATGCTTTATGTGTTCAGCATCAAAGAAAATATTTTCAACAGTTTTTGTAGGTAATGAATATTTTTATCAAAATGTATTTTTGTTTTAATTGTCGAAAAGTGAGATTATGAGATTTGTCTCATAATGATTCATAATTATGATCCAAGATATTCATATTTCTGCAATTAAAGAACATACTTTGAAAATCAAAATATTTTCGTAATAAACATCTACCAGTTGCCAGGTACAAACAACTGAATGGTAAGAAATTGGTAAAGCCGCAAGAGATTCATTGAAATATCCATAAAAATGCAATCAAATCATATTTAGACAATAGAAAAATATTAGTACAGTTATGCCAAGACCATCAGAATTCAGAATTTTAATAATAAAAATATTGGCAAAAATTGACAATAACACTCACAGTACGATAAACGCAATTGACATGATAAAAAAACTTAAACTTAACTAATCAAACCGTATGCAAAAAGACCAAACAACAATTAAAGTCGCAGTTAAAGTGTAAAAAAAATTAGAAATAATTTAATTTCTAAGTTCCTTTCTGAAAATTTTAATTAACTGGGCGGAAAAAGCAAGTTGTAACCCCCCATCATTTTTTGGCAAATACGCTCAATCATAGATTTTTACAAGAAAATGTGACTGAAACAAAAAAAGAAGAAACTTTTGAGCTTTTAAACATTTTCAGTCCAGAATTCATACCTTTTGTCATGATTCTTACGACAAAATCACATCCTTTTTCGAAATATCTATTTGGTCCGTAATTTCGAACTACAAACCCAATGATTTGGTAGAAATCACTCAACACTGTCTGAGCCCAATTAGGCAAAAAACATTTGTTTTTACAACTATGTGAGCAATTATTTAGTGCTGTAGCAACAACCGCTGGGTTGGAGAAAATATTTTTAAGGGTTGAAGAAAATAAGAAAATAGAAAAGCAAATAAACTAGTATTTTTATTCAAATTTCTAAAAAGAAAACATGACAAAAGAGATTTAAATTAGATGTGGCAGTAGGCCAAATCACTGTCGAATTCCAGCGACGATAATATTTCACTGTAAAAACTTGTATAAATGTTTTGTTTTTATATTTGTTTATGTAATTATTACTTATTTTTATAATTTTTAAGTTTTGAGTTATATTTTTTTTTAATTTTATAGAATAAATGTATTCAACCTAAAAGAGCCTTTATTGTACGAATTTCACAAGCCAATGCGCAAAATGCCTTTCCTCCGCTCATCTTTTTAGTTTTTCCAATCTTTAATTATTAAATAAATTGTTTATTGAATTAAAAACACAAAAAAGTAAATATTTAACACTTATATCCCAAGTACACACCAAATACCTAAATATTTCGCTCGTGCACATACTCGCGGGTATTGCACATGTGCATAAATACTTGATAATATTCTTATCTAAATGCTACACTGCACTGCTACAAAAATTGAAGCTACAACATACACAACAACAGCAAACAAATTGTTCTCGAAAAATACAGAACATAAAATAAGTCATTAATACTTAAATTTTTCATCAAGTAAAGACGCTGCAAGTGTTAGTAAAAAGGTTAAAAAAACATCTCGCCGGCAAATACAATTTGTTGATAATCATATATTTGAAATTAGAAAAGTGCTTCATGATATGTTCGCAAACAGAGAGCACATCACATTAAATATGCTGCTTGCAAATTAAAAAAAAAGCAACTGTTCGAGTAAAGTAGAACCAAAGTTCATCGGTTGTTAACAAAAGAGATAAAATTTAAATTTAAAAAAAAGAACAGACACTTTGTGAACAATCACATGTTGTACTCCGCCAAAAATTTTGTACAGATTATGTTAATTTTTATGTATTCGAATAAGTATTTGCAATTTTTTTATTTAGGCGAAACATGGATATTTGCAAAAAAGAGTTTTAAGCATTGTTGTGATGATGACAGTGGCAAATGTGTAAAGCACATTGGCTAGGAAAGAAAAAGATTTACCGTTCTTCATACTGGCTTAAAAAATGGTTTCGCAAAAGGTGCAAATTTAGTGTATTTCGCCACTAACAGAAGTAATAATTACCACAACTTAATGAAATTACAAAAATTTTAAGAATGGGTTGAAACTCAGCTCCTGCCAGGGCTAAAAAACTTTTTCTAATCATAATGCCAACCTTTGCTTGAAATAAAAATTTAATAAAAAACTGGATTCATAATAACAATATTAAATTTAATAAAAATATGTTAATGGTAAAATTGCTGCAAATTGCTAAAAATAATCGAAAGAAAAAACAATACGTCATAGATAATGGACATAAGAGTTTAAGGATTTAGACATACCATTGCCACAGTGTAGCCAGACTTAAAGAAAAGTTGCTTTTCAGCAGATATTTACAGCAATAGCGACAAAGCGGCAAATTTTAGAAAAAAATAACTTTATTAAAAACAAGAAAAAACTTTCAACAGTCGTCATTGTTCTATAATTTAACAAAATGCAACATAAATTATTATAACTAATAATTTATATTTATTTGTTATAATTCAAGAATAAATGTTTGTTTAATACATCGTTTTCCTTACAAATTATTACTTAATAACTATTCTATACAATTATATTAAACATAAAAATTTTTTTTTTTAAATTTATAAACCTGACATTCGATAATACTTTAGGTGCCAAAGAGATGGAACTCAAAAATCGAGACCAAATTAATTAAGTAATAAAAAAGGACAGGTAAAAAAATAGCGCCACAGACATAACATCAATTAAAAGCGGCGCTTGCGCAACCACATTCTTTTCGGTTTTGACCGAAAGCGGCGCCAGTGGCGCAGTATCGCCTTCGGTGTCAGTTAGGGCGCCAGCGAAGCCCTAATTCGCCCGATAAGTCAAATCAACTAACCCCCGTCAAAAATGGCCGTAAGGCTACTGTTGGAACAAGCTAGTTGCTACTTTAATAAAAAAATAACTGAATTATGTGTGATAAAAGATTATCAGTACTTTTAGATGAAAGTACAGATATTAGTAATCAAAAAATATTATTTATTTTAGTAAAATATGTAAATGTAAATAAAATTAAAACCTATATTTTAGATATGGTTAAGATAAATAGAAATGAAAGGACAGCTGCAGAACTGTATGGTATATTTAAGAATGTAATCCAAGACTACCAAATTAAAGTAAAAATAAATAAAAATATTGTGGGCTACTGCTCTGACAATGCTTCTGTGATACCGACAAGCAAAAACTCCTTTTGAGCAAAATTCTTTAGTAAAAATCCATACATTATTACAAATAGAGGAATACAGATAGAGTCCGTACACTTTCAGAACAGCACACCAATAAAAGTGTGCAGATGACAAAATAGTGTCGGGCCAGTCCCATTTGCAAATTGAAAGGGAGGAAGCCAAGCGGCACGTGGTCAGCAAAAGGTCAGAGGCGTTCGTTATTCTTGGTCATTCTGTTTAGTGTCGTTCGCTGACAGATTTTGATGACCCAACATGCTGTTCTGAAAGTGTACGGACTCTACCTACTCTCACAAACAAAAACAAGACAGAAACTATAACTCTCAAAAAAACGCAAAAACAGGTCTATTTTGTTTGGAAGAGAAACAGCTTTTGACATAAATTTAATAATTTTGTGTGCAAACTTCTAAGCGGGAAATGCATTCCTTAAAAAATTTTAAATAAAAAGTGAGATCAAGTTGCAGATTATTTGAAAGCCCTTTTAATTTAGTACGCAGTGATGGTTTACTTTTAAAATTTAAAAGATGTGCAACTTGATCCCCCTTACAATTTAAAGTTTTTGAATCGTTCAGCCGTTTAAGGGTTTGCACACAAAATTGTTAAATTTATGCCAAAATCTGTCTTCTTTCCAAACAAAATAGACCTGTTTTTGCGTTTTTTTGAAAACTTTTTGTCTGAGTGTTATAGTCTGTTTCATTTTTGTTTGGCCACCCTGTACGTTACTCAGCACATCTCGTCGCTTCAGCTGCTTCAAAAAAATTGCCAACTAATATTAAAACCTTTTGCAAAACATCAGCAGGTACTTTTCTCGTAGCCCAAAAAAACAGTTCTTTCTTAAAAATTTCCAACAATTTATACAGGAAACTAAACTAAAAATGATTAGCCCAAGTAAAGCGGGGTGGTTGGCGCTATCAAATTGTATTAATCGTATTTTGTTACAATAGAATGTTTTGTTCCAATTTTTTAGAAATGCAGCTTTTAAAGATAAAAATCCTGTGAGTAATATTATCTTAGAGAAGCTGACAAATCTTTTTGTAAAAGCATATCTACAAATTTTTTAAATTTATTTTACCAGCTTTCAACCAATTCAACAATTTATCTTAATCTGAAAAAATATTAGTGGCAGATCTAGCAAAAGAGTCACAACAATTTATTAAGTTTTTATGTAGTAATTTTATAAACAAATGTGCATATAATGGAAAAAAAATTTATACTATAAATTCGTTAAATACTTTAAATTTAAAAAAATTAGAAGAAATGAATTTTAATGCAGAAGCTATAAAAACAATAAAAAATTGTAATATAAATAATCTGCATCAGTTTAAACTAAAACGTTAAAAATTTTAGTTTTTAAAAAGTGTGAGAAACTTCTTAAAAATAAAAGTGGTTGTACGCCACATGGAAAACTGTTGCACAACTTTTCCTGTCACCAATAGAATGATCTCAAAAATGAGACGAAATGTTGTTTATGCAAATTAGTTAATTTCTATATAATGTTATAATTTTGTTTCTTTATTAAAAATATATTTTTGTTATTGTTATGTTATGTTTTTTTTAAATATTTTTTTTTTAACTTTATACATGTATTTTGAATTTATATAAAATGTGTTCAATAATTGTTCTGGTCAGATCGCCTGTGTGTGGCAATTGTCACAAAAAACGTATGTCTTGGTTAACATTACAAATCAATGACACATGACAGCTGTCAGTGCTCCGCTTTTTAACCTCTTGCATATTTTTTGAGTTTCTGTGTCGTCCTCTAATAAATTAAAATTAGTTATTTTCAGAACTTGCATACAATTATCATGATTTGCATTATAATTTTTATCAAAAACTCCTAAATGCAAAAATAAGACAACATTTAGACAGTTGACAGCAAACCATATAAATTTATCACGTCAACTACGTTCATGCTAAAAGAGAAAAACACAGCAAACTACGACCAGAACAATTATTGTGCACAGGTTATTAAATTAGAAACCCGGGCGAATATGTATTGGCGATTTTTCATGCTAGGCAGCGACTTTTCTGCCATCTCTTGGCAACATTTTAAAAAAATCATCTGGCAACACTGCAATACGAAACAACATGGAACGCTTCAAGGTAAAGGTAAAACGTTTTACGGAACTTGCTTCCTTTGTTCATATATTTAATTATTTGTATTTGTAATATTGCAAATATATTATTAAAATAAATCGTTCCGTTAATTGCTTTAAATACACAACTAAAAAACAATAATAAACTTACCGACAAAAACGGCAACACGTCACCTTCATGGTCATCTCCATTTTTTTAACTAATGTTTATTTATAGCACCACTACCGATTTATCGATAAAACTAACTTGTAATTACAGTTTTCTTGTGTTATTTTATCACAATTAGTCAATAACCACGTATATTTGCTAAATGAAAAGCCAAACAAACCACACTTCGAATGAAAAAAAAAACAATGGCCGCACCGATCACAGAACACTCGAGAAATGCCGTCTTACGCCTGCGTGTTAGATAAGCGTTTACGGACAGGAATTCTTTTTTGCTGTAAGCGCTTCCGCATGCGCACTGTTGTTTCAATTCAAGGTGTTTCCGTCAGTGTTGCCAACCCGAGGAATTTATCACTGTGACGGTTTCAAGACTTACTGGCCTTGTCAAAACTTTTATTTTTAAACAATCGTCTAGAACAGCGTTTCCCAAATGGGGTTCCGCGAGATGAAAGCAGAAGTTCCGCGAAAAAACAAAATCACGATTAAAAAAACACACGAAAATAAAATAAATAAATGTACAAATTAAATTACTCCGTGACGAGGGCTAATGTTTGATCCAGATATATAACAGATATAAAAAAAAATTGCCAAAATAAGAAAAGACACATTTCTCTCATTAAAACGTAACTTGATTTTTTGTATTTAATTTTTATACGGTTTTCCAAATCTAAAAGGGTTCCGCTGATAAAATTAATTGAGAAACGCTGGTTTAGTAATTGTCTTATTTGAACTCTACGTTATGTATTGTATTTGTTTATTCGTTATTTAAACCCTGTGTATCAAAAAAAACAGCTGCAATTAAATAAATACATTTATTAAAAAAAATATTACAAGTGTATTTACGTAGCCCAAGATTGGACTACTTATTTTACAAGTTAAATTTTATTCCTAGTTCTACAATACAGAATAAGTTGCATCCCGTTAAGGTATTTTGGTATCAGAACCACAGCAGGCCAGTAAGAGTTAAAAAGCCGGATTTAAAAAATTAATAGATAAAAGTGCGTAGAAGCCTCCTCAAAGAACTAACTATCGCGCACTGTGTATCAAGAAAACATAAAACAGCTGTAATTAAATAAATACATTTATTCAAAAAATATTACAAGTTTATTTGCGTAGTCCAAGATAAAACTACTCATTTTACAAATTAAATTTTAGCCCAAATTTTACAATACAGAATAAGTTGCATCTTGTTAAGGTTGCAACACACTATTCCGGTATCAGAAAGCTAAAGGTTAAACCCGAATTTAAATGCAGAGTTAATTAATCACCTCTGACTCAAAAAATTAATAGATAAAATTGCGTAGGAGTCTCCTCAAAGAACCAACTACCGCGTACTCTCTTTCTCTAAAATGTCCCATTTTTTGTCTTTTTTCTTTTTCGACAAGAAAGTCTTTTTGTTTATTTAGCTAAGCAGTCTTTTTGTTTATGTATTTTATAATACATTTAACTATGTTTTGAGTTTAATTGTAAGTGTGCAATAGTACTACACCCGGACTGGCATCGTTTGTTGGTCCCTGGCTTTACTAAGAGGATAGTAAAGAGATAGAACTCTCGTGTGACTTAAAGACCACACGCAGAAAATAAAATGCAAACGGCTTAAAATATCTGGGCGTGTAGACAAGCTGTTGACAAGACCTTAGGTCTTACACGCTGCGTAATGCTTTGGCTCTACACCTCTGTTTTCATACCAGTGATCAGGTATAGCTCTCTTTTCTGGTAGACCATAGCATGTGCGTTTTGGACCAAAAAGTATTTAACACGAGTTCAACGTTTAGCCTGTCTGGCAATTACAGGAGCTTTTTGAACCACGCTGACTGCAGCTATAAAACTCCTTGTAAAAATTCGACCACTTATCTTGTAGAAGCCGCTTAAATAAATTTCCTATAATTTTGTAGTACAAATCGGTAAAAAAAAGTAGGTCCAGAACGGAAAATTGGCTTGTCTGTTATACTGACGGGTCGGTTTATTTCAATAAGGCGGGCTCAAAAATATCTATATGTGGGCTCAGTGTTGAAATTTCAATACCTTTGAGCAAGCATGTTGCCGTTTGCATGAGAGTGTCACACCAAGCTACAGGAATTGGCCGAGTTCATAAAAAGGTTGTAGTGTGCTGGGTACCAGAACACTGTAGTCTAAGAAGTAACAAAAAAGCTAACGTTCTGACTGTTACAAATAGATTTTACCAGGGCGAAACCAGCTCTTCTCATTACCAAAAAACGACAGAAAAACACACTTCAAAAGTGGTTGAAATCTTGTCATCTCTCAAAATGTCCGAATTAAAAAAGCATGCGGCAATAAAGAATTTTTATTAAAGAGCCGGACAAGGCATGCTGTAAAGACCTGATGTGTTTCAACCGTAGAAACCTTTAACTACTGGTGTATGTACACAAAACACTATTTATAAAGCAGAACATTTTCTATTGTTTCCACAGCCTCCTACGACCCTACAATCATTTATAAACACCGACGTAAAAAAATATTGTTAAGTCTCCTGTAAAGTTTTTGCTGTTGTCAATAGTTTTTTTTAATTTTTCGTAGGTATAAGATCGGTTTCTTTAAGAAATGATTAGTTTGTAGATCTATATTCATATTTTGTTAAATAAATCTAAAGTAGTTCTCTGGCAATTATTCTTCGAATTCTTTAGCTAAAACTTTAACTATGTCTTTTTTGTCGTATATTACACTGTATTTTGTTATATAGATAACTTGAAATCATGGCCAACTCCATCAATACTTGGCGTATAGTATCCGTAAATGTTCCGTTGCAAGAGAAATATAAATTTTAGTGGTATAAAATATAAAATGCAAATTTGGTTGTAAACAGCTAATAAGTAGTTGCTATTTTGAGATGCGCCTGAATTGCAGGTTTCCAGCAATCCAAGTTAAAATTTGTTTCACCTTAGTGAAACCATTTTTGAAACCTTTTGTAATCAGATGAGAATAAGGTCATAGAGTATATCTAGTATTTTTTGTACATCTTCAAGAACTACTGATAGTGGATCAAGTCAACCACGATTTTTACAAAGCCTTAGAACTGGTTGTATTCAAAAAAAAGAATTAAGGGTTGTTTACAATTTAAACTTTTGGACCAAATTTATCGGAGAAAGGTAGGAGGTTATCAGTGGAGTATTTTTGCATTATAAAGAAATTTGTAAATTCAAATTTTTTTTGTTAATTTTCTTTGATTCTTTAAAGATCTGGTTTTTTTCTTCGCTTTAAAAAGTTTTTGAATTTGATTTGTTGTTTTTGGGATTGTTTATAGTAATTTTTTTCTTAATTTTTATTGGCTTTAAAATTCAGTGTTGGCTCTGGTAGTTGCTACCTCGACTTTAGAAAATTGACTGGCGGTGTGTCCAGGTTGTTTAAAAACAAAACACTTCATATCTTCAAAAGTAAAATAATGTATAGTTTGTGTTATCGTATTTTATTACAACGGAGGGTAAGAGCTGATAGTTTTCTTCTGATTGAACATTACACTTGACGACAGGGACGAAAAACATAAAAATATTTATCTCCTAAAAAATTTGCAAAAAGAAATGACATTTTAGATATTATTTTGACTCTCGTGTCTAATTATATGTTCAAGAAAAGAATAGAAAAATATTGGACTAGCATTTGAAATGATTAAGCATTAAGATGAAGTAATCAATCTTTGCTGTACGTCGATCTCATGTTCTTTTATTATTATATTATGGTTATTGTCAATTAGTTGGTATACAAGTTCTGCTTTACAGAGGTAAATATACTTATAGTGACATTAGAAGTGTTACACCCAAAAAGCACAATTTATTAGAAACGATTTTTTGGCAACAGAGTACATAAATTTAAAGCTACTTATAGTAACCATTGCAACAGTTTATCGTTGACAGTTCTTTAAAAAAAAACTTGAACTTTTAAGTTTTTGTTAAGAAGAAAGCTTATTAGACTTGACAAGTAAAAGTATTTACAATTGTTCGAAAGCATCAACAATATCAGCATTTTAGCAATTTCCACAAAAGTAAAATTGTAACTTTTTGAGAAGTTGTTTAATGATTTTACTGCAAAAAAATAATGCATGTGTTTCAATAATGAGCAGAAAAAGATAGAGAAACACGAAATAGACCAATAAATCAACCGCGACTTACCACAAAGCGTCAAGACAAGCGCTTTAGACAACTAGCTTTTCGAAACCGTTTTGCTACTTTGCAACAACTCGGCAACCAATGATTTGAAGAAGAAGATCGACTTGTTAGTATGGGAACGTAATCTCGTCGCATTCGAGCTTTTGAAGTTTTTTTATCCTTCAGGGTTAGTGCTTCCTTTAACTGCAGAACACCGTCCTCAACGTATGAACTAGTGCAGAAAATGGTAGGTTTGGGAGGTAGAAAGGCATAATATAATATTCAGTGACAAATCGCAATTCTCCCTAAAAAATTAAAGTGCGAAGTTTACAAGGTATTACCCTGTAAAATGTATATATTTTACTAAAAATAAAATTGGTATTTATACTGTAAATGTTTTTATTTTTAAAATTACACATTTTATTACAGTAAACAAATACTTAGACAATACGGTAAACTGATTACTTTATATACTTAATCAGTTTCTAGAAAGCAAATATTAAAAATAATCTAAAACCAACTTTAATTTTACAAAAAAAGTACTTCAAATAGTTAACAAGCACTAAGGTGTACAAAAAACAAAGTGTGACTTCTAAAACTTTTTATAACTAAAAGCATAATTAATAAAATAATTGTTCTCCGGTAGAGAGCGAGGACTTAGTAACCGATCTTAATTAATCTTCAGCTTTTTTAAAACTTCAAAGACCCTTTTTTTGTCTGGTTCCTCTCTAAACACAACCATTTTCTCTTCTACGTTAATAGTAGCCTGAATCTCCTTATTTTCAATCATATCTTTTATGTAGCGCTCAGCATCTAAAGGTCCACAAAGACCAACTCTGCTAGCAACGTCTGACAAACTTAAACTTAAATAATCTTCCGTCAGTCTTTGAATATTTTTCTTGTAAAGCGCTGCAGACACTTGTTTCACAAGACATAAATTGTAATCCTTGATGAAAGCTTTTTTATGTTTATTAATTATATCATTAAATTCATCTCTGTTATTTGACATAAACGCATTTGCCAAATTATTGTAAGTCTTAGATAATGGTTTGATAAACAAATTAACCTTTTTTGAAGCATTTTCAGGTCCTGTATGTACTTTTCCATGTACAATAAGTGACAGTAAAATATATTTCTTATAGGAGTCTAGTAATAAAGGTGAAAGGATTTGGCCAGGAGTCCTTACACCAACTTTGAAAAAATATAAAGCACGATGAAAATTTCTAATAGATAAGTAAATCAATCCGCCACAGTAATAATATAAAAGAAAATATTTTGCCTCTTTTGAGTTATCAATCATCTCTTGGCGAATTTCAGTAATATCAACATTTAAAATTTCTAAACAAATGTCATAGAATCCTGCCTCTAAAGATAACTGGCACAAATCAGCATGAATTGAAGTTAACTGGGTATCACAAACTCTTAATTTAGTAATTGCTACCTTCAACACAAAAATCCCAACTAAAGGTAGCTTTATATTAGTTAAATATTCTGTTAATACGTGACATAACTCAGCAAAAGTTTCTGGTGCTAATCTGATTTGTTCTTCATTACATGCAAGAATAAACTTTCGAGCTTGTACAAACCGATCATCTGGAGTAAAATTGCAGCAAATGGAAGCTTTTGAATGGAATTTGGCAAGCAATACAAACAAATATCCAAGTGAATGTTGCTTTAAATCAAGTGCATTAAGCACGGTATCCAAATGTTGGTTGTTTTCAATAAGAAATTCAGAAGATTTACCAAGATGGTCGCAGAGATCTTTATAATGGCCGTAGAAGGAAAGTGTTTTAATAGTTGTTACAATATCTTCCAAAACAAATGCCATTTTATACGAATCTTAAAAAAATACGTTTTACTAAAAAAATTATTGCTAATTTTATACTTACTTTATTCTGTTAATTTAAAACTTTGTCCTGCAATTAACTAGCGATGGGATGGCACTGATGGCAGAAGATTTTTTATATTCATACACGACACAACAGTCTTGTCATTAATAAAGTTCTAGGTTATAAAGCGGAAGCCCGGAAGCCCGGTCATTTTGCAATGTTGCCAGACTAATAAATACTGTACCCAGCATGCGCACACGAAATTTCCGTTTTATATAAAAAAATCCCGCCTATTTTCAAATTTCTTGTCTTGCTTACATAAAAATACCTACTAAAGTAATGTCTTTTGAACAAAATCGCCACAGAATCATATGTCCTAGTAGCTCAGAGTGTGCAGCCTCTACTACATACTAGGTTTCTGCCAACCTAATACGAGCATGATACGAGCCTTAGTTTTATTTAAAATTATTCATCAAAAACGTCGTAAAAAATGTCATAAAATGACCGATTTTGTTTAAAAGAAGCGTATTTTGTGCCTACCGTTAGCGAAAATTTTTTTGAGACAGTTGGCAACCCTGAATCTAGTTCTGAGCAATACGTGACTGACAATACTAGCATAACCTCAAAGCAGCTTTGTTGATTTTGGTTGATTCCATTGTTGTCTTGTCCCAATTTTGAGAATTTTGATAGTTGTGAGTTGTTTCTAATGTGGTTTTAGATTGCTGTAAACCAGAAATTAGTGTTAATTTTAACACAAAATCTTGCCAACAACCAAAATAACACACTTTGTTTCTTCTCCAGACAAACGATAACCATGAGGGTGAAACCATTAACCTTATAATAAAACAAAATACTGAACAAGGAGTTTGTGAAAATGTAAAGTGTGGTCTTTGCATTTCGAGAAAAAAATTTGAATGCCTCCCAGTTGAGTTGGTAATTTTATAAGTATTTTAATTTTTAACAGTGCCTTTTAGGAAAAGAAGTTTACCCAGCTGGAAAAATCCGAAAAAATAAACTTGAATTTAGTTAAAATAATAGTAAAACATCAAAACACTTAAAATTTATTTCCATAATGCTGACTGTTTTAAGGCCTCACATTTTCAAAAATTTAGTTTTTGAATGATCGTCTAAGAATTGTGTTATTTGAACTCTAGATTATGTCTTGTATTTGTACTCATTCCAAAGAAGTTGGGTAAAAACGAAGCTGCAAAAGTAAAAACAGCCTTTTTCTGAGTTATTATTTGCTTTTGAAATTTAGTATTTCCTAATCAAGTGCAAAATGGGTCCAAAAAGAAGCAAAATGTATAGTAAAGTGTTGCATTAAAATAGTTTACAGTAAGAATAATAATGTGAGTTCTTTTTAGGTTTGCTTGAAAAGAGTGATAAAAGCAAAAAAGAAATTCAAAAAAAATTGCTACAAGTTTTAGTCTCCACCTTTTAAAAACAAAGCAAAAAAAGCCTAGCAAAATTAAAAAAAAAATCAGAAAAGAAATTCAAACCATTTCAGAAGTGCTTTAAATAAGCAGCATTAGTACTCAAACTAAGTTGTTTAAGTGTTCGACATAGACTTCACAAACTCAAACCACCAGCAAATTTTCCGCACAGTCTTCAAAAAAAAAACAAAATTGGAAAAAGAAAAAAAACTAAGCTGAAGAAAAAGTTGAACAAGCTCAACAAGCCAAAAAAAAATTCAAAAAAATGCAGTCTGCACATTAAATTTGCTTTACAACATTGTCAATAAAAAGGTGCACAACTACAGTTTCAAGAAGTTGACAACGGAGACGACCCGGTTGTTGAAAGCTTCGTTGAAGTGGTAACTGACAAAAAAACAAACTGCGAGGTTAGAGTCTAAACCATTTTGAGGTGCTTTAGATAAGCAGTTTGGGCATTCAAACTAAGTTGTTTGTCATAGACTTTACAGACTCAAACAACCACCAAACTTTTATCACAATCTTAAAAAAAACAGAAATTAAAGGAAGAAAAAAATCGGAAAAAGAAGTAAGCTGAAAAAAAGTTAGATAAGCTCGACAAGCCGAAAAAAAATTGCGACAAGTTTTGGTCTTCACCTTTCAGAAGCAAAGCAAGAAGAATTTGGCGAAGTTAAAAAAAACGACCAGGAAGAAAATTCACCATCGAGTTCAAACAATACGCTTTGGCATTAAACGAAAGCTATCACTTTCTTAGTAAGTACCCTAAAGAAATAGACAAAAAGTGTACAAAGTTGTCGAGATTTTGAACAGCCTTGTATACACAGTCATTGTGCAGTTATTATAGGTTTTAAATTTAATAAAAGCATCCTTTTTTCTTAAAGTGGGGTAATTTTCATACAAAGAATGAAAAAATAAAAATCTAAATCAAAGCCACAAGTTTAATAAAACAAAACTTTTACATAGCAGTAACAAAGCGTTTTCAAAAACTTAGTGCTTGATTTTGCAAAATCTTGTAGTAACTATTACATAAATTACCTTAATCATTATTTATAACTTATTTTTTTACAGATTACAAACACAAATTTTTGGAAAACCAACCATCTAGAGAAGAATTTGCTCTATTAAATTAATGATAACTTCACTAAGAAGTACTTGAGAAAGGACACATGTCCAGTCTCAAGAAATGAATAAATCTGAGCGCCGAAACACTGTACTCATTTCAACGGACACAGAAGATAACTTAGTGGAACTAACTCTACATTTGAAAAACTTTAATTCCTTTACAATTTTTTTGTAGGCTTTATCCATCACCTAGAAAATATTTTGATAATAAATATTCGGAGAATTTCACTATTTTTTAACGTAGAGCAACAACTGTCTTATCTTTTTAAAGAAATCTAATTTGCTCTTCCATGCTGTGGCTTTTCTGTTAACTATTTCTTAAAATTTATTGTTACAATGAGAGTATATTACATCTTCAAATATGTCAACAAAAATTTTTAAGCATAAGATTAAAAATTAATAAAGATAAGTTTAAAATAGTGGTACTGTCGCACTGTTAAAGAGTTAAATGTTGAGCCCATAACTTATGACTTTTTCTTTCAGTAAACTTAAGTATTTTATGTAGAAATGTTTTTTTTATTAATTTTTTTTTAATAAAAAAGTGCTTTTGCTGCTAGACTATTAGCACCCGGTACATTAGTTTTACAGAATATAATTAAATTCTATAAATCAAATTTGTTTTTTTTTTTTAATAATATTGAGTTTTTTGTTGCTTAGGCCAAAAATGTATTAAATGTCTTAATCATGTTATTAAAAAAAATTTTGTTTCTTAATGGATGGTATTCAAGACATTCCAGTAAGATGTGTGGTACTGTTGGTGTTTTTTTTCGCAGTGAAGAGATGTCGGAGGGTAAAATTTTATTAGGTGATATTTATGAGTAACTCATGTATAACCTAGCTTCAGTCGGTTTATGATTATTTTGTCTCTTCTTTTTTGATTGTAACGAAGCGTTAAAATAGTTACTAAACAGAGCAAGATACCGACAAGATAAGGCTGATATCGAACTGCGACTTCATTCAAATACGTCATGCCATCTCCACTGCCATGACGTATTCTTTCCTCTACTCCAGCCACCACCAACGTTTCGCTACTTTACTCCTCTCGTTCTGCTCTCCTATAATCGGAAGGTATCTATTCCACTCTGCCGCCGCCAATATTTCATACTTACGAGAGCATTATCCTCGTAAATAGCCACCTCCAGACTCCGTCACCTCCTGGTGCAATAACCCAGGGATTCCTCGATTCCGAAACCGGTACCCACGGTGCATAAACTCGTGAGTATCCTCCTTCCCAAAACCGCTACCCAAGGTGCATAAGCCCGTGAGTATTCTACCTCCCCTTCACAACGAATAGGAGGCGCCAAAAACGACACGTAGAAGACGAGGAGCCGCCGAAGACGAGAAGCCGCCGAAAACGAGGAGCCGCCGAAGACGAGGAGCCGCCGAAGACGAAGAGCCGCCGAAGACGAGGAGCCGCCGAAAACGAGGAGCCGCCGAAGACGAGGAACCGCCGAAGACGAGGAGGCCGTGTTACCGTTAAAAAATTCAAATTTAGTTTATTATTATTTAGAAGTATTATTTTATTTTTATTTATCTTACTGTACATAGTTTTCTATTTAAATAAACTTCATCAAAACCGCTCTTCTCTTTCTCTTCGTTACCCAGAACCTACACACGGAAACAACCGTTACGTGATGAAAGAATAAATTCTTAATTCAAGAGATATAGGGCCCGCCAATTAAGTTGTAAAAGTAAAATAGTTGTAAAAACTAAGATGTAAACAGTCATTAAATCAAGTAGTCGTGGTCTTGATACAGTCGACCTGCTTTGTTTTCAATACAACAAAGCGTAAAATAACTAATCATTGTCCAACTGGACAACTATGTCAACATTTTGTTACTAATTGATTACAAAAGTGCAGCTGTGCCCTTAAACAGAGTTGGCTTCAAGTTTAAGTTTGGCACAGCTGAACTTCTGTGATCAATTAGTAACAAAATGTTGTCCAGTTTGACAATAATTAGTTATTTTACGTTTTGTTACATCAAAAACAAAGCTGGTCGACTGTATCAAAGCCACGGCTACTTAATCTAATGACTGTTTACATATAATTTTTACGACTATTTTAGTTTTACGACTTTTTAATTGGCAAGCCCTATTTTTCTTAAATCAAAAATATTTCTTGTGGCTTTGTTGACGATTGACTTCAGCGTTGTTGACATTGGTCTTTACGCCTATTTCTTATTGCTGTTAGATGTGTGTAATGGCATAGTATAACACTTATACTATGTACTATGGTAATGGTGTTATACTATAGTAATGGCTTAAGATTTATGAATTCTTGGTCTTCGAAAACTTACTTAGCTGCCTAGTCGACGCGTTCATTGTGTTCTATTCCGTAGTGGGCTAGAATCCAGATAAACTGTATCGTTGTTTTTGCCGCTTGGAATTTGTAAATTTTTTTCTGCGTATTTTTTACAAGCGGGTTTGTTAGATACAGTTTTTGAATTGTTTAGATACTGCTTAAGAAAATGGTAATACAGCCTTTCCTAAACAAAGTGCTTATACAAAAAATTTATCTTTCCAAATACATTACGTAAATAACTATTAAATTAAAAGCCAGTAATTTAACATTTATTCTCCATTCTGTGCTCTGCACATAGCAAAAGTTATTTCCCTGCTACTCGTAGAATTCGCATAAATAAAAAAGACCAGCACAGTAAAAAACCCACGGACGCAGTCGCTAAAACCGTAAAAAAGCTCTCCAAGCAAAAAACCGCATAGGAGCTTAATAGAAGAGGGCTCGCCAAGCGCAACTTCATGCTGCCGGAAGCTCATCCCAGAGGCCTGACACAGTTTTTTCACAAAAGCCTAGAGGTGCAGGTAACGTAACAACTACCTAACGCTTCAAAAAAAACGCAGACTTACGTAAACGTTGTCAAGACTTTTTGGCAATATTTTGCCAAAAATATACCCGCATCTTTGCGTTTGCATCTTTAAAAGTGGCTTTTCACAGAGACTCCTCATAGGTGCAAAAGTAAACGTGATTCATGATAGGGTCTAAAAAGATATAGGCAGGACCATGAAAAAGCCTCCAGTTTCGAAAGGAAGCACTCTTCGTAAACTACTGTCCTTCCGAATTACTCCGGCAAAAAATATTCCTAGACCTAGACGGACCATTGTCTGCCTTTTAAAATTAAAAATAAAGCCAGAGGTAGTTTTGACTCGTTTGGACAAACATAATTCTGGCCTAAACAGCCAATCTTGGTTTGTCTACAAATCTGAACAAATCAGGTTTACGACAACCCGCATAGTTGTAGAGCTCTAAATGCGCTCGTTTTATCTTTTCAGGGCACTACAATTTCAACCATAATATCTTCTAAGCCAGGCGAGTGCAACGTTGCTAAGAACAAAATATAAGATGTAGTAGGAAACTAATAGAGCAGGGAAAACTAGGCATGGTCAGTGACCGTCTCTCTATCTTCCAGATTAACTTGCACTATTGCGTTAGAAATTTTTTTAGAAAGGCTAAGGCTTTAAAGGGTAAAGAGCTTTATGCCCAAAAAAATTTAATTTTAAAAAGTCCTATGGGCTACAAACCGAAACCATGCCTCTTTATTTTCAACAGAGTGGAGGCTCTACCATTAGGGAAACTCTACTCTAGAAATGTTGTAACAGCCAATATCACATACAAGAAGAATGGACGTTGAGGATAATATTTGTGTGCTCTACGTACCTTCCTTACGACTCTCCAACTTCTCCCCATTACAAGAGAGATAAATAGATGTTCACCTGCAGGTCTAAGAATTAGCACCTCATTATGGGCTGCAACGCAAAGTCGCACCACACTGTGTGAAGAAATTCAGACGTCAATGCCCAAAAGGAAGCATGTCAAAGATATATTGCTGCATCAGGTCTAAAAATTCTAAATGTCGAGCAAGAACCAATAACCCTTGTCACTTCGGTGAGACAGAAAGCCATCGACATCACAGTGGCAACAATAAACGTAGCTTGTAACGTCCAAAAATGGCATGTATTGACAAATCTGACTGCATCGGATCATCGATACATTCTCTTTTTCATCCAAAAAGATGCGGTACTCAACGCGCGTAGAGCTACCCACTAAACCTCATATAATAAGGCACTTAGAGATCGGGTGTCTCAGATTCCGCTAAAGATAAATGCTCCACCGACGCGGAATTAGCGTCAAAAAAATTACAATAAGCCATTATAAAGTTCTACGTAGAAAGCTGCTGTTCTTTGCACAGTCCGCATAAAAACAAATGTGCTCCTTCGTAAAACACGGATTTCGAAAAACTGCAAAAATCTCGAAAAATCTTTGAAACAAAGCTAGAGTTTTTAATACTCCAGTCACGTGCCCAGCAGGTGTTCAAAGCTGCGATATGTCGCAACAAAGATATATCCTTAAAGATTCGCTACGAGAGCTTCACTACCCTCTCGCAGACAACGAAACCACAAAATATTTTATCAAAAAACTCGTCTACAAAGTTGAACTCATTGCGTTTGCCGTCTAAGACCTTTACTTGAGCACTTATTGCAGACTCATTTTTCCGACTCACTACAAGACAAAGATGATCTACAGTTAGAGATGACTCTGAAAACTGCAACCAGCGGCGCCTGAAAATTTGTTACTCAGATACTTACGCCTGATGAAATCAAGTAAGCAATTGTCTCATTTTCACTAAAGAAGACGGCAAGAGTCGATAGAATTATTCCTGCTCTCTTGCAAAAAGGACGAGAGCATCTTGTTGGTCTAATAATCAAACTGTTCAAAACTTTCCTTACACTGGGCCACCTACCAGCGGCCTAGAAAAAGATCAAAGTAGTGTTTATTCCTTACCAGGACGAGTCACGTACGCCGAAGCTAAGAGTTTCAAACTGATTAGCCTAACATGGTTTCTGTTAGTTTAAAAATAATGGAAAAACTAATTGACAAACATGTACGAAAGAAGATGCTCGGAAACAATGCGCTGCACTTTAACCAACATAATCACAAAACAGCCTACCAAAACTGTTTGGCATAAATTTTTATCAACAATTGAGGGCGGGCTAGACAGTGGACTATATGTCTTAGAAACTTTCCTAGACATTGAAAAAGTATTTGACAATGCTTTCTTTAAGTTTATGTTTCAAGCATTAGAGAAGTGGAATGCAGCCCATCTTGGTTAAATGGCTTTGCGCAATGCTTTCTAATAGGTTTATCAAAACGAGCATAAGCTCGCTCTCTGCTGCAGTGATTGTTACTGAAAGATGTCCCTTTGTTATTAAACCTCATAGAGAACAATTTTATCTACAAGCTAAACGCGCTTAGTGTATACTGCCAGAGCTATAGCCATTTTATAGCCAATAATATAGCGATTCTGCTAAAAGACAAGTTTCTTAAAATAACCAAAAAACTCACGCGTGAAAAACTCCCATGACTTATCGGTAAGTCCGAAAAAACGGACCATGTTATTTTCATCAGAAAATGGTAAGGCCATTATGTGGCCGCTCTGCTTTTTAACAAACAACTACGGTTAGACCAAAAAACTAAATATTTAGGAGTTACTTTAAACTACCGTTTAATTTAAAAACTACATATAGAAGACACAATGCAAACGGCTAAAAGCACGCCCTGGGTGTGTACACAAGCTGTTGGTAAAATCTAAAGTCTTACATCCCGCGTTTGCTTTGGCTCTATAACTATGTTGTCGAACCAATGATCACGTATGGTTTCCTTGTCTGGTGGACCATAGCAAGTGCATTCTAAGCCAAAAAGTAAGTAGCACGAGTCCAGCGTTAAGCCTGTCGGGCAATTACAGGGAACACTTATCTCACCCCGCCGACCGCAGCCATGAAACCAGAAAAAATCATCGATCTATGTACTCAAAAATGTTAAAGTTAAACTCCATTTTTCAAATAGGGGTCGATAGCATGGCACAAATATTTTATGAAAATTTCACCACGTAACAACTGGTGTAAAAAAACAAGTAGCTTCTAAACGAAGAACTGGCACGTCTGCTATACTGACGAATTGGTTTACTCCAATGCCAATGGGACAAGCTCAAACATATCTATATGTGGGCCCAGTGTTAAAATTTCAATATACTTGGGCAAGCATGTTTATTTTATTCAAGGAAATTTTCGCTTTGTTTGTTTTTGTAACTTTGTGTGCAAATTTGCATTTCACTAAAGGCTTTGCAATCGTGCAAGTACTCATTGAGACTTGTCTGAGAATATCACACCAAGATACAGAAACTGGCCGAATACAGCAAAAAAATGTCTTTTTGCTTTCTCGAATCGCTTTGTCACATTCATAGTTGCACCACAGACCAGTTAAATGCTTAGTTATTAGTTTAGTTTTTTCTATCGCTATATTTGCTGCTTCTATGCTTCACTTTGTTTAGGTGTTTAATCATAAAAATCGAATTGTTAGAGATTTGTTTGCCATTTACCAAATTATATAAAATCTCTTCAAACAAGTTCCAATTGGCAGTTGCTGTTTTCCATTTGAGTAATAAAGCTTTGATTTAATGTGTTGTGATGTTCAATTACAGTTGGAAAATGGTCACTGTTGTAAAGTTGTGATTTAACATTCCAATCTAATTATGAAGATAAAGAAGGGTCACAGAAAACTAAGTCTAGTGTAGGAAAGTGCCCTAAAAAGCTTCAAGTCTAGTTGGTTTCTGTGTGTTTATTAAAACAAGATCAAGCTCAATTATCGCTTTACTTTTTTAATACACGTCCTTTTTTGTTAGTTGAGTGTGCACCCCATAATTGGTTGTGGGCATTAAAGTATCTAGGTAATCTAGGAGTTGGGAGTTGATCTACAATTTTACTGAATTCTGTATACAATATTTCTTTGTTTTGGGAAATGTATTATTGTAATTGATGGCTTAGAGACAAAACTCGTATTGTACAATAAAAACTCTCAGTTGAAACCCTTAATACCTACATGATTGTTTTACAGCTTTCAAAGCAAGTTAAAATTAATATAAATTATAAATCTCTCGAATCACCATTTTTATAAATAATTGCAGGTTTTAGTAAGATTCTATCGGTATAATTATTATATAAATGCACTTTTCTGATAACATAGACAAAAAGTATAAAAATGTTTTAGAATATTTTGTTTTCAAGAAGGTATCACTCGAAACTTTTTGCCTATTTTAGTTCTAAGGGTCGAAACAGAAAGAAAGTAGGTTGCCCGCTTTCCGCTTTAAGCGCCGAAAAAACTTCTATATTAATAAAATGAATAAAGATAATTTTCAATCTGTTTATTTATCTGGCTGTTTCTAGTTCTCCTACAAAAAATAGTGTCTATTCTATAAAACGTGGAAAAAACAGTGATAATTTTAGTAACGTTACAAATTGTCACTTCCTTAACCACTGTCTTAACTACTGTTCAAATCACTTATTTTATTTTGGTATTCTACATTTCACGTAATTTCTGAAGTTACTACGAATTTAGCTTTTCCACTCAATCTCCACTTTAGTTCAAATGCATAATGCTAAGTTGCCAAGTCAGCTAATATAAAAATAATCAACAAGCTGTTAAGATATTTGTTTACCTTGTTTTTAGAAGCAGTTACCTTTTTAATAATGAATTTTTTTACTTTTTAACAAACAAAAGACAATTTTAATACGGACAATTTTTTTAATGATTGAATTGATAATAAACTGCTCAACGTGGCAACACGGTACAATAGTAACAAACGTCAAATGTCAAAATCGGCTTGCGTCTTGGTGTCTTGCGCAGACTAGAATTTTCAATCTTGGCGTCATTTAAATTTAAAATAAACTTTTGAATTAAAAGAAAGTCAAAGTGTGAGTTTATTTTTAGTAATGGCCAGTAAGTTTAGATTTGAAATATATTTGCAAATTTAAATTAAATAATATTATACAGGTGCAATGAGCAATAAAAAAACTCGCAGTAAACGTGTCACTGCTCAACAAATTGAGTATTTTATAGGTTTTTTGGGCCAAGAAGATAATATAAAGCTTTTAACGATGAAAACCAATCCTAATAAAGAGGGGGAGATAAAAAAAATATGGGAGACTGTTTCACTAAAATTAAATAAAATTGCTGGTGGTTCGATGAAATCGGCAGAGGAGTGGAGACGTTTTTATATAGAATTTAAATCAAAAACTAGAGAAAAAGCAAGAGTTTTTTTAAAACAGCAAAGTGAAACAGGGGGTGGTGAAAATACAGCAAAGGCCCTGTCTAGTACAGAAGAAAAGTTAATGGCACATATTGGTTGGGTATCTGTAACAGGAGCTCCAGATTTGCCACCAGAAATAGATCCATCATCCCAAAGTATAGATGAGACTCTAGTCCCCGAGGTATCTGTCGAGGTATTTACCGATTTTTCACAAAACCAAATGAAAATTTATAACGTTGCAAATGATGGTATTCTAATAGAAGAAAATGTAATACCCGAACCAATTTCACTTAATAACAGCCCTAATGAAGTTAGTGTTGACTCATTGCCGTCAACATCAAAAAAAATAATTACTAAACAAAAAGTTAACAAAAAAATACGAGATAGAAGACCGTATGCAAGCAAAGCAAGCATGTTAAATGCCTCCACAGAAAAATTTGCAGAGAGTTCGGAGAAACTCAGTGAGGCTTTTAAAGAACTCTCGAATGCTATTAAACTATTGGCCACATCTATCAATAATTTAGCCGAAAAAATATGAAAACTAATAATTTTGTACAACATAATTTAAGCTGAAATTAAAGAGTTATAAGAAGCTCTGTCATGTTAAGTTATTTCATACATTTAAAATGTGCAAAGCTTAATGAAAAAAATATATTTTTACCTAATACAAATATAACGTTTTATGAATATCTTGATTTTTAAGCTTTTTATAATTTAATAAAAGTCAAAAATTTAACAAAATTTAAATTATACGCAATCTTTAACTGAACACTTTGGCAATAACATCAAGTGGTGGCTCGAGTGGTAGCTATATATTATCCAAAATCATGATAATACGATGTCTTTGTCTTCTTCCTGCAGCAAGAACATCTCTTTCTAAAACGTCATTACCATCAAACACTTCATCTTCCATTTCGTCTTCGTTGCCTTCATAATAGTCATCATCCTCAACATCATCATCAATGTTTAATTCTAATAAAATATTATGCAGTGCAGCACATGCGTAAACTATAAGTCCAGCTTTTTCATGACTGTAATGCAGAACACGATGCTTTAAAAGACAACG
This sequence comes from Tribolium confusum, assembly GCA_029207805.1. Classification (NCBI taxonomy): domain Eukaryota; kingdom Metazoa; phylum Arthropoda; class Insecta; order Coleoptera; family Tenebrionidae; genus Tribolium; species Tribolium confusum. Next base: position 19,670,254 of record JALGAY010000008.1, on the reverse strand, counting down.
AAATCTTTGCTTTAATTTTCCAAAGCATCGCTCAATCGTATTTCTTGCGCGCTTTTGTTTAATATTGTATCTCCCTTCGGGTGAATCGTCTGGTACATTCAGAATTGGTGTCATTAACCAGGGTGATAAAGGATATCCCGAGTCTCCAAGAAGCCATTGATTTACATCACCTTCTTGAAAACGTCGGCGAAGATGTCTATTGATAGTGGATGTTGCCCAAATTGCGGAATCATGAGTAGCACCAGGAAATCGTGCGTTAATGGCCAATATGCGTAAATTTGCGTCGCAAATAGTTTGAACATTAATGCTGTAGTACCCTTTTCAATAAAGTACGCCAAAGCGGGATAAACTGGATCTAAATTAGGAGGTGCTAGGATAGCAATATGGGTACAATCAATGGCACCAACAACGTTTGGAAAGTCAAACCTTTCTCTAAATCCATTTTTTACTGATTCTACTTCATCTCTATTTATAGGAAACTTGACTTTTTGGGGGAACATATGCAAGGCGATAATTCTGATAATTTCGTTAATAATTTTCGACGCAGTACTTTAGGCTACAGCTATATGTACATCTTTTCCCAAACTGCTTTGATAAGTTCCATGCGCTAAAAGATGCAAAGTGGCTAACACTTTTATGTGTGCTGGGATGTACGTGCGCCTTATCCCATTTCTAATATGTGGCTCAATTTGAGGCAAAAAACTTCGAGAACCACAGCGTTTGGTAGCCGGTAAAGTTTTTTAAATTGAGCTTCGGGTATCAAAAAAGGATTACTGTGGTCACGAAGTCTTCGAAAATGATGCCGTTGAAGATGACTGTAAAATTTACTTAATTTTATATACATAGACATTACAAATTGTTTTTCCAAACCGTCTTTGTAGATCGTCAAATATGTTTAAAAATTCAAATTGGAAATTGAGAAAATGGGCCATTATAGTGATTGACACATCAAGCAAAACACTTTATTAATTTTTAAACACCGCAAACGTCAACGTTTCCACCTCAAAACTCTGGTGCTTAAATTTTAGAAGTGGAGTGGTTAATTAACAACTACACTATACCTTATAGATTAGGCATTTGATTAAAGTCATTAAAATTCCACTAATTTGGTAAATAACCACGTTACTAATTTTCCACTATCTTATAGAATCGCCCCGATTATTGTTATTATGCCCGTAATTATGACGCCAATAGACGCCAAAAACAGGTAACGTGCTTTCTTTCTGTTTCTATCCTTAGAATAGAAAACGTGCTTAAAGGTATGGTGTGACCAACGTGGTTTAGTACAAAATGATGTCCCCCTGGAGATGAAAAACAAAAAATATTCAAAAAAAATTGAAATGAGAAATTTCCTAAATATTACCCTACATAATGTATGCACATGTACCTATATATTTTACTAAAAATAAAAATATAAGGCCCCAAAAAAAGATTTTCATCTAGTCTCCTGTGAATTTCCCATGTAAAATAAAAAATGCCGCTTTAGCAAATAGGGGTAACGAGTAAACCTAGTAATGTCACTAAGGTTGTAACAAGAAAAATAAAAAACCCCATATATTCGGTCTCTCTACAAGCGGCAATTTTTAAAGAAAAAGTTTTCCTGCTTTGGATGTTCATTCATCACAAAGTCCCCTTGCCAAACTTTAAATCTGAATTGACATTTGATTGATAGGTGACAGAATAAATTAGTTCAAACTTAAAGAGTAAAGCAGCACAAAAAAATTAACATGTAAAATAATTTCAAAGGTATCTAGATGAAAATCTTTTTTTGGGACGTTGTAGTATTAACACTGTAATAGTTATTTATGTATTAAGAGCGTAATCAAGAGAATTATGGCACGAGGGAATGTTAAAAGCCCGACGTAGGCGAGCTTTTAATTTCCCGAGAGCCATTAGTAACTCTTACGCTCATCGTAGTACATACAACGTTTTATTTTATTTTAGATTATTTTAATTTTTTAAATCAAAAGAATATTTAAGATTCCGGTATTTTTTTAAACTGTGAAAAAAATCCAGATTAACTAGTTGATTATCTTGTAGTTGCCAGGATACGGTATGTTGTTATTTTCTGTTTTGTAATTTTCCAAAATAGAAACTGATAAAAACGTATGTGAAAACATATAGACATTCTAGAGAAATGTTATTACAGATAAGAGCCCAAAATTCAAGAAAAAATTGTGTCGCGCTCTGTGCGTTTGTAGTGTTTAATTCAAAAAGTAACGTTTACAAAATTAAAGACGTTCATTTGACAGCTAAAGTTTGTTCACTTATCAAAAAACCATCACCTGTTGGTTTAAGTTGGTAATTCGTAAAATTTCGAAATTTGGTAATTTAATATTATGAGGTTGGTCACCTGTTGTCACCACGACTGAGGGAAAGCAAAACCAATGGAACGAAGCGCCCGTGCTCGTTTAATTGTGATTGGTCGAGTTGTAAATCCTTCTTTGTCAAAGTCGTTTGCCCGCGTGTTTTTAGTTTTTAGGTTATATTTTTCCGAATTTTATTAAAGATATTGGGGCACATTGGAGTGTTTAAAGAGAACAAGGGGTGTTTTAATAGTGAAACAGTAATTTGGAGACGTGTCTAATAAATGTTTAAAGTAAAGTTTAGTAATCGTAAATAACTTGGAATTAGTTGTGTGATGGTTGTGAGCTCCAGTTCGATTTGATGGTGATTTTAAATTAGAAATAAATAACTTTTCAAGAAATAATTGTTTGAGACAAAGATAAAACTGAATTTTATATTTATTTACTGGTCAAAAATAGTGACCCACTATGGCCCCAGAAGTAGAAGTTTTTATATAGACTTCTCTTGAAAATATATACCTTCCAGGATTTACTGAACCAAGGCATCATGTGAAACTTGGCCGCAAACAAAAGGATCGAAAACTTAAAATAAAAACTGGTCCACTGTGGTTTTGATAATTACAAGGTGAAATTAATATATAATTACAGTTATTGTACTTAAATTTTGCTTATTTTTGTAGGTGTTTAGGTGGACTTTCTGTTGCTATCTTACTTAGAACCTACTAAGGACCTGTTTTGGGGAATGTGAGTGATTGTTTTAACTGATATGGGTTGAAAAGATAAGTTGATGTTATGGGATGTTGTGAGTCGAGTGTTAATATTGATGTTTTAACTCAAAAGAAATATTATTGCAAGTATCTCGATTGTAACAATTGATACAATACAAATGTGTCTGAAGGCTTTGTGAATAATGTGAACAAGCATTTCTTTCAAGTTTGGGAAAGACAGAAACTTCTAAAACTTTCAAGTGTTTAACAATTTGTAGCGATCAATGCAATAATTTATAATTTTGACGATTCTGCATGTATGAATGGGAATGAGAGAAGAAATCCATTAGTTCGACTTCTGGTTACTGACTCAGTTTTGTCTTTTAGATGGTTTGCGAGGTTTGTCAGTGCCAGATTGTTTGTTTTTGCTTATCCAGGTGTTGAACCAAGAATCTCCTTTCATTTGAAAGTAATAATGTACAGTAGTGGCCATTGGCCACAAATTTTTTTTTTTAAATTATGAATTTGCCTTTAAATTACGGCATTGATCACACTGACAATAACACCTTATAAGAGATTAATTTATATGCTTCAATGGGTGTTGCAATTTTTAAAAATTTTACAGAACTTTGTCAAATTTACTGTCCGACTTTTTAATGGCCATTACCAAAATCCAATATGAATCATCAGTCATCATACATTATTATGTTGTTTGTCAATTTGAGAATTGAGTTTTTTTTATATAAATATTTTATAAATTAGTTAGACTAACATTTTCAGTTACTGTTTATATTTATAATTACCTTTATTATTTATTGGGTTTCCTTTGTAAGTTTTTTTTAAGTGAATAAAATTTTTGTAAGGAATATTGCAATTTCTTTTTTTTTTTTTTTTTTGGTGTCAGGTTTAAATTTTATTTTACAAACCTCATAAATTTGTAGTTTCTTTATGTAGTTAGATACAATATTTTTTTTCTAGTTTGACTCTGATCTAAAATAAAAAAATAATAAAAGTAAATCTTAAAAACACTTTAAAAAAAGCAATAGCATTAAGTTATCATTTGCTTCTTCTCTGGGTTGTTGATACTACACAAGCGTATTGTCTTTGTAACTGTCTATTTGAATTTAAACTTTTCAAAAATGCCCCGCAAGACAAGAAACTTATTAAGCGCTCAAATGAAGCATTCTGTGCAACGTTGTTGGAAATTAGTTCAGGACATGAATCCAAACTTAAGTCAGCGTCAAATCCATGAACATCTTTCATTTGTGTTTTCGGTATTTTCTTTCTATTTACTATTAAATGGAACCTAATTATTTACTTTTTGATCTATAAGGTATCACGTTCAACAATCATGCAAATTTTAAGTGCCTACGATCGTGGTGAAGAACTTCAGTCGTACAAAAGCAAAGGCGGAAAAAAACCCATTTTTATAGATAATAATATTTTTAAAAAAGAATTAAGTTTCAAAATACACGAACTTAAGAAAACGGGAACTTACTTTAGTTTAGATAGATTGTTTAAAATTGCAAAAGAAGAACTAGAATTTGTTGGATGTAAACTACTTTGTATAAGATTTTAAAGTCAATGGGCTATAAATATAAACTAGAAAATAATCGCAAAATTTTGATGGAAAGACCTTTTATTGTGGCAAAACGAATCACATTTTTAAGGAAATATTTACAATACAAAGAAAATTATGCAAACATCAAATTCATTTATTTAGACGAGACGTGGCTGTATAAACATGGTTCACAACGAAAAACCTGGGTGAATGAAAATATGTCAACAAGAGAATTCAAATTGGCAAAAACTGGAGGACAGCGATTCACAGTTTTGCACGCTGGATCTTCCTCAGGTTTCTTGAATGGTTGCAGCTTACTTCTTGCATCAAATAATAATGACAGAGACTACCACAAAACTATGGATGGTAGGGTAATTAACCAACTAATACCGGCCTTACAAGAAGATAAAATCACTTCAAAAATTGTGGTAATAATGGACAATGCTCCATATCACTCTGTCCGCGTTAAGAAACCTCCAACACAGAATACAAAAAAATCTCTCATGCAGCAGTATTTGGTGGAAAATAACATTTCGTTCAACGATAAATTTACAAAAAAGCAGTTGTGGGAGATAATTCAACCAACATTACAAAATTTCCAAACAACATATGTTATTGACGAATTGCTCACACAAAATGGGATTGACGTTTTAAGATTGCCGCCGTATCACTGTCAATACAACCCCATCGAATTAGCTTGGGCCTACTGCAAATCATATTACAACAAACACATTGGCCAAAACAGTGATGACAGAAATAGAGTATTTAATTTGTGGACCGAGGCTCTTACTAACTTTTCGGCTCAAATGTGGACCAATAGTATTAGACATTGTGAAGATTTGATGTTGGAAGACTGGAAAAAGGAAATGGGAAATTGCCCAGTTAGCAATATTCCTCCAATTATCATTAATCTTGCTGATTCCGATTCAGATAATGAGAGTACGATAAGCTTTTCTTCCAGCAGTAGCGACGAAAAAAATGACTCATTTGTTAATACAAATTTCGATACTGTTACTGAAAATAGACCATCGACTTCAAGTGGTGGTATAACATTTTCTATACTTACCATTTTGGCAATATTAGCCTTTTTTCTGTTTTCTATTTTGCTATAAGTTGTTTTTGATCAATACATTTCATTTTCATTGTTGTTTTCCTATACATTGTATTAAAAAACATCTTCATGGTCGCTCTCTGCATCACAAATTCACAAAATTATGTTATTGTTACGATAAACATATCGACAAATAACAACTTAAGCCTATAAAAATCATTCTCAAATGTAAAAATAACCGATTTTATCATGCACTTTGGCAGGCCACACATTTTAACGTTTGTTTATTTATGTTATAACCTAACCTTAATAGCCTCGATGACAAATGTCAATTTTCACCCCATGTCAAAAATGTGCAATGTTGCCGGTTGTATTTTACGCGAAATTGCGACGTTGGTGGTTTTTTGATAAGTGAACAAACTTTAGACGAATGTACAGTTATTTATTTGATATTGTAGTGTAGCAACTTTAAAAAATTCAGTGCTATAAAACTAAAGATTACGCTCTGATTTGCGGGCGTATAAAGTAGATTATGGTTTCAAAATAAAATAAATATTTTAATTTTAAAATTACACATTTTATTACAATAAACAAATGCTTAAACAATATGATAAATTAATTTTTACTTTACTTACTCAGTTTCTAGAAAGCAAATATTAAAATAATAAAATATAAAAATAATTAAAAACCATCTTCTCTTTTATAAAAAAAAATGTACTGTCTAAAAATGTCTAAAAAAATGTAAGAGTTAAGGTGTACAATAAACAAAATAACAAATAAAACTTGTAATAATTAAAAACAGCTAATAAAGTTGCTTGTAGTCGAGATTGAAAATTCTAATAATGCATCAAACTTTTTTCTCATTGCCAAAATATGCCAATCACGTTGGAGTTTTCTATCTATGGGTGTAGAAAAACCTTCTGTCTATAAAGCCAAAGCTTCATTCTTGTATTTAATTTTACAGAAATTTAAAATAAAGACTGCAAAAAAAAATTAAGTGCAAGAAGTCAAAACTAAAAAAACTAGCAATGACTACCCAAAGCCACAAGACGTAAAGCCTAAAACCAAGATGGTTCAAAAAGACCAATATTTAAAGGTTTTTAAAGTGTAGTTTTAATTTCGTTATCAAAAGCCTCGTATATATCTTTGTGCTTTCAGAATGGTTATGTTTTTAAATAATAATTAAATATGGGCATTTATAAGCAAATCCAAAGAAAAAAAAGATAAGTAGATTTATTTTGTAAACATTTTTTGATAAAAAAAGAAGAATTTTTAATCTTACTTATTGTTTTATTTCACAACTTTGTTTGACAAACGCTCACATTCCTTGCTCAAATCCCTCGACTAATTCACAAAAAAAGTATGCAAAAATTATCGCTAAATATTACGTATAAGGTACTAGCAATAATTATAGAAATAATTAATAAATTTACTTTTTGAGATCTAAACAAGAAGGTGTCAATAGATACAGACTTCATTTAGCAAATGTATGTTTTATGTAACGTTTTATGGCTAATAAAAAAAACTGTAATTTCTAGATCACAATTTTTTTAAATAAAAATAATGTTTTTTTATCAAGACTCGTCGCTTCAAACTCACAGACCAAACCGAATAAAATTTAAATAAAGATTGTCATTTTATGCATTAGTCATTAGATCTTAATACTATAAATTGCAACATCTAATCAGTTCTAGAGGTAAGAGTTTGCGCTACAAAAACTTTAAAACACACTTTAAATTAGACAAATTTTAAGTAAAGTAGTTGCAATACGTGGCCAAATCTTGCCAAAAATTCGTAAAAAAAACACGTTAAAACCTCCTGATGATATGTTATTACTTATTACACAATAATTTTTCTTTTCTTATTTATTGACTTTTTTACAAAATTATTATTATTTAAACTTGTTCGTAATTTATTTGTTTAAAACCATCTTAACAAAATTGCGAATTTTTGGTACGCTTATAGATGTAATTGCATATTTAAATGTAGTTTTTAGTTCCAATCAACTTTTTTTAATAACATTTTTTGATATTGTAGAATTTAAAGATACTTTACACTTGAGTAAAATTCATATCTTATGACAAACCTCGTATACTACTTACTAAAAAAAATTGATATCTGATGATTTTATTTCATATTTTAAAACATGCAGAATTTTTTATAAAGAATAAGTTTTTTTCCTAAAATTAATAATAAAAAAGTTTCCCATATACATAGTTCCAACTTACTGAGACTAATCGGCTGATTTCAAGTTGAGATAATACCGGTAGTTGCGCAAATTTTAATACTTTTCTATGACAACAGCAAATCACAGCCCCGAATTTGTTTATTTTTCTATGGAAACGAAGATACTATCGGTATTATCTTAACTTAAAATCAGCCCATTATTAATGTATAATTATAAGTAAAACAATTAACTATAAAAGAACTATGTGCAAGTAATAAAATGCTTCCCTTTAGAAAACCCTTAAAGCCTGGCATTTTCAAAATTTAGAGTCTTACTATGGAATTTTATATAATCGTTTTGAAATTGTTGAAACCATCCAGGTCTGGCTGGCCTTTTAATATATGCTACCAACAATACGGCGACATTATTTTATTGGTTTATTACAAGAAAGGGTTGGTAATAATACAATTGAGATAGGGTTGTGCTACATTTTTGTACTTTTTATTTGATAATTAATTTTAGTTAAATTTAATGTGTATAACTGTTATCCATTTAGCCTTTTAATTTTTCAGCGTTTTAGTAAACAATAATCATATTAATTATTGTGTTAACAGGTGAACATTGAGTGGATGGCGCTCATTATTATTGTCTATTTATTTACAATCATAAATTGTTTATTTGTCTCAGGCCAGAGTGTTATAATTTGTTGTTTATATTCCCACTGCTTCTTTTTTAGCTAGCCAATCCCGGAAGGGGTTATTTATCAAGATAGACTTCATGAAAACAGAATAATCAACATTGTCATTTATCCACATATTACAGGAACCAATTAATTGTTTATATTTTAGTTAAATTAAGAATATTGGAATCGAAAATCGAAGGTTTTAGAAGGCAGAACGAACCGCGGTCCGACGGAAGCAGCGGCGTGGAATTCACCCATTAAGGTGTGGAGTTTGGGTTGTAGTTGAATGAGATTTGCTTTGGGTAAACAATTTATTGACACAAGAAGATCCTAACACTATATAACATATAACTATTTACAATAACACACCAAAAAATCGAACAAACGCGGAACATGTTGTAGCGTTGGCAGCCACGTGAGGAGAGGTCTAATCGCGTCGACCTCCACGAGGGAAGAGAGCATAGACAAAATATATTCTCCCTTCGGTAATGGGCAAAGGACGGTAGGCATAATTTGTCTATGGAAGAGAGGTCTAGTCGTCTAGTCGCGTCGACGGCCACGAGAGAAGAGGGAAGAGACTTTTCTGGCCCGCAGTGGTTTTGATAGAGTTTGACCATCAATATTCTGCGTTTACAACATAATCCTATGATTAACTTTTCCAAATTTTTACAGCACTCAACCACAATCCGCTGTAAAATTCTTTACCTACTAAACTAGGTATTTCTTAAGCCTATTTGTTGAGTTCCATATTAACTCAGATCTATTTTTGTGAATTTGTCAAATCTATTTTTGTGGATGTGGGTCATCTTACACTTGCAGAGCTGCCCCTCCATGGTCAATTCTAAGTTATAAAACCAATAGTTTTTAGCATTAGGTCAAGAGTTTGTAATGTGTTGTTGCTGAATAAACAAGAAAAAATCCAGTCCATTTTTTATAAACCCTTGAGCCCATTTAGCTCAAAACACTATTGTTAACATCTGGTCGGCATTATTTTTATTGGGGATTTGCGGTTCAACCGTTATAAAGTTCTTGAAGAGTCAGAGCAATAATCGCAGAATATCTATGGTCATACAATACCGGAATAGGTGTTGTAACCCTCAAAGGGATGCAACGTATTCTGTGTTGTATAACTAGAGCTAAAAATGGGTTGCCTAATCTTGAGCTAACAAAATACACTTGTACTAATTTTTAAATAAATGTATTTATTCGATGTCAGCTGTTTTACTCTTCCTTGATACACAGTGCTTAAACAACAAACAAATAAATACAAATCACAACGTAGAGTCCAAATAACAAAAATCCCAAACGATCATTCAAAAATCTAATTTTTGAACAGGCCAGGTCATAGAAGTGTCACATTGTGTCATTTGGATTGTACGTTGTATTTTAATTTTGCTTGTTGGTTGTTTAAGTACTGTGTATCAATAAAGAATAAAACTGAAATTGAATTAATACATTTATTTAAAAAATATTACAAGAGTATTTATTAGTCCAAGCTCAGGCAACCCATTATACTAATCAAATTTTAGCCCTAGTTATACAACACAGAATAGGTTGTATAACAGTAAGTTTGCAACACACTATTGAGCAGATTTAACACCTCCGACTAAGAAAATTAACAGATGACTCATCTCAGCTGAGATGAGAGTGCATAGAAGCCTCTCCAAAAAACCAACTCTTTCCCTAGTATGTCCCGTATTCGAAAGTCTTTTTGTTTATAATTAGCTTGGCAGTCTTTTTATGTATTTTATACATTTCTTCTTTTAAGTATTTTTTATTTTTACTTTTACTTTATTAAAGTCATATTTTTATTATTTAATTTCACACAGTTTCTTAGAATTTTAGAAAATTAGTAGTGAATTCGGACCAAAGAAGGGTTTGTTCTTATAGCTTTTCTTCAATTATAAAACTTTATAATTCTCGACCAAAAAGGTCTTGTCCTAAGCTCCCTCATATGCATAATTAATTTTTTAATGGGTGATCTCGCGACCCTATTTCTGTCAAACAGCGATTCGTTCAGTCTTCTAAATTCTCGATTTTCGACTTCAAAGATCTTACTTTAACTAAAATTAAACAATTATTTGGCTCTTGAAATATCTGAATAAACCATGATGTAAATTATTCTGTTTTAATAACGTCCATTTTGATAAATAACACACTCCGAGATTGGTTGGTTAAAAAAAACTGCAAAAATAAAAACAACAAATTACAACACTCGGGCTCGAGATAAGTAAACAATTTACAAGAGTAATAAATAAATAAACAGTAGTAGTAAATATGATTTACCTTATGTCCATGTGTTAAATGGATAATTAGTAGTCCTAGTAAATTTTAGAAAATGCATTTAAAAATAAATAATTAAAATAATTAATTAATAATAATTAACAATTAATTTAATTATTTATTGTAAATATTAAAGTACAACATCATTTGACTTATACCTAATTTTAAATTTGTACCTAATATAGCTTTTTTCGATGGGTTTTCTTTTGAATACATCTTGAGACAGCTACATATTGCAGGTAAATTTTTCTCAGTGTTCAATCCTCGGGTTTCTTGCTTTAAATTACCCTCGGGCTACGGCCTCGCATAGTTTTTGAGCAATAAACTCTCGGGTCATAAACATGAACCGCAAAAAGTATCGAAGTTTTGACAATATAGCTGTTTTTGGTATGTTATTCCTCCAAATTTTTTGCAGTTTTTGTTTATAAATCCATAAGTTTTGAAATCTCTAATTGTTATGTCTAAGAGGTGATCTTTAAAAAAAAAACTTGTCGAAAATAACCTTAAGGTTTATAATATATAGTTGTCATATTTATGTAGAGTTTTGTTTTCGTCAGTATAAGATGCTACACTTTTCAACATTCAAAAAAAACCTATTTACTCAACACCACCTCACCAACAAATTTAAATTATTTTGTAACTTTTTACTATCTTCTACAGAAATAATTTCTTGATATAGTTTAAGATTGTCAGCAAACAACAGTTTTTCACCCTAAATTTAAATGATCAAAACATGCCAATTTTTCTATTAGAAAACAGCTTTAAGCGTAAAACTAACTACTTTTTAAAATGGTTTTACATCATATTAGCAAATTAATAAAAAAAAAAAAATTTTAGCGGTAAATAATACCTTTGTTTGTCAATATACAGTGTGAACCATTCGTATGGAATAACTTCGAACTTCGATAAAAATTGAGAGATTTGTTTTTCAGAAAAAGCTTAAACACGTTTAATGTTATTTTTCAAAACGCATTTTTTGACAAAAAAATTGAATATACAGGCAGTCCCAACATCGAGATACTCCCTTCAACTTTGAAATTTCTAATAAAAACCTCATTTTTTTTAGCACATCTGAATTTCACGTATAATTTTGCGTATTTTTATGTCGCACACACTTTGTCGATTTTCAGTTGTTTTTGAAAAAAAGAGTAAACCATTTGAAATTAATAAATTCGATAAAAATTCAGGGATTTGTTTTTCAGGAAAACAGAGTCGTATTCTGTTATTTTTCAACGCGCATTTTTTGGACAAAAATAAATAAATATACAGGTGTCCCAAAATCAAGATACAATAACTCTTAACTTTAAAATTTCAATTAAGAACACCAATTTTTTTAGCATGTCTAAATTCTACGTAGAAATCTCTGAATTTTTATCGAATTCAATTCAAATAGATCACGCCTTTTTGCAAAAACAACTGAAAATCGACAGTGTGTGCTACATAAAAAATACGCAAAATAATACGTAGAATTCAGATATGCTAAAATAAATTTGACTTTTTATTTGAAATTTTAAAGTTGAGTTTTGTACAGAAAAAAAAAAACTTTGGAAGCTCAGACCAAATGCGGACAAAAGTAATTTCATTGTTTGAATTTTCATCCATACTCATTATGTAATGTGTGAAATAGTGGAAATGTAGACTTATTTTTGAGTAAAACACCCTTTTTTATATACTTGCTTGACGTTTCGGTTTTTATTGATATGAAATCTTTCTCAAAAGCTCATATACGTTTCAAATCAATAAAAACCGAAACGTTATGCAAGTATATAAAAAAGGGTGTTTCGGTCAAAAATAAGTCCACATTCCCGCTATTTTACACATTACAAAAGTATTTTGCTTATCTTAGCGGGTGGTGATGCTAGTAAAATTGGTAACAATATTAATAGGTTTTATTTAAAATGGTGACACATTTTTTTATATCTATATTTATTTGCCACCTTAGACCATTCATGGAACCGCTTCGCTGTAATGGACTGCTAATACGGTTTAGAAACGCACGAAAATATCTAAAGGACAAAAGTATATCTTGGTCCTTTGCTGTGCCGGAACGATTTCAAGTTCTTGCTTTGTAACGTTGCCATATCATGTTTTTAAATTTGAATTTAGTGTAAGAAAAAATATATAGGTATGCAGAATATAATCACTTGTATCAGCTTTAAAAATTGTGCAAATGTTACATAATGTTTCTATTTAAATTTGACTTTAATTTTGTTTTTTTTATCCTCAATTTTTAAGCAAAATAAATTTGACAACTGCGTAGACCGGCGCGCGGTGTCGAAAAGAACAAAACAAAATATATTTCTCTCTCACTTGCATGTTGGCGTGTAACTCACGCACAGGAAGGTTAGGAGAATAGCAGTTCATTACAGCGAAGCGGCTCCGTGAATGGTCTAAGTTTGCCACACATATTTTTATATCTAGATGTAGTAGCGGCTTGTGCTTATCAAAAATGTTTTTACAATTAGATAATTTACATTTTTGTCTAATTGTATTTACTCGAATTATGGTATCAAAACTTCTTTTTTTATAAGCAAATCCCGAATTTCCCGACTTAATTATTTTAACTTGACTCTCTTTGTTACATTCAATCATAATACTATTTTCCGCTTTTTATTAAGATTTTGCTAATTAGTTATTTTAAATACCTAAATACCTCAATGTAAATGTTACCCATTATAAAATAATGTTAGCCTATCATTAAAACAGCTTGAAATTTAGAAGACCTTATTTAATTTTTCCTACCTGATGTCATAAATCACCCTCAGACCCTCTCTTTACTCCTTGCAATTTGTATAGTGTGTTGCCTGTTTCTGATTATTTTTTGCTCAATATATAAAAAATATTGATTTTATGAAAAAAATATTACTTCAGCTTAATGTAGTTTTGTTGAGCAACCATAATAATGTAAAATTTAGCTCTCTGCAATAAACAGTTTTTGAGAAAATGTGTTATAAATTTTAAAAAAATAACAATTTTTGTTAACAATTATCAAGTTTCAAAAACAATTTTACCTCAGCTGATCAAAAAATGTAATTTTTAAAACATTGCAGTTGAGCGTATTTTTTCAAAGTGTAAATTAATTGTTTTATTGCGTTTTAATAATTTGTCATTTTTATACATCTTGGGCAGAGATTTATTAAAGTAAAAAAAATGTTTTTTAATTTTGCCATAATTGCCAGTAATGAACTGTCTGTACATTTAAACGTGTATCGTGTTTTGTAACAAACAATTATCATAGCCACACATTTTTTTTATATCTAGATGTAGTAGCGGCTTGTGCTTATCAAAAAAAATTAACAAAATCAATTCCTTTTTTATTTTTTTAATAAAACGACGTTATTTATATTATTTTAAGGCGTCTGCATTTGTATCGTGTAATTTATTTTCAAATTCAAACAATTATTATGCCATTTAGAATCCCTCACTAAACGTTTAGAAAATAAATAATTGTTAAATAAAGTCATTTCAAAATTTTATGAAGTCAAAAAAATATGATTTTTTTAAATTTTAAATTTGACCCTTCTTGCCATTAAAAAAAAATTAAGTTAGCTTTGTATTCCAAAACAAATAGAGATAAATATTTGATAAACATCTTGAACGATAAAATTTAAATACTTTTAAGCAGAGACCCAATAAATTTTAATTAATAGTTTTATAATATTTAACTGTATCCATATTTTTTACCGACCCTGTATATAAAATATATGTATTTAAAAAATTAACAATTCATATTTTTTATAATTGCGATGCTTCTATATGTTAATTAAAAATGTTTCTCTAGTTTTCGATATAAAAAACTTTTTTTTAGTTTGGTAACAGTCGAAGTAAAAATTTACCAATTATGGCAGATATGTATCAAAGAAAATATTTAAAAAATACACCTCATAGTCATAAGGCTTGACCAGATGTAACTATATATTTTAATGACATAATAATTTTACTGACTACGATATTCTACTGTATTAAAGTAATTGTGCCTAATAAGTCTAGAATAATCTGTATTCTTATTAATTTCATGTTCATATCAAAGATCTTCGATAAGGGAGGCAATCCATACGATAGTAAAAGCAATATCAAAAGACTAAACTGATTATAAATTTGTTGAAAAAATTGACATATTTTAAATTTTTACAGAAAAACAAAAGAAAAAATTTGTATTACCTAAAAGAAAATCAAAAGTTGCATTTTCCAAAACTGAAAAAAATGATTACACATCATTCAGTCGTTGCAGTGTTGTCTTAATATATATATTATTCGACTTTGTTTGCAACAACTTTAACCTTAAGAAAAGTTTAAAGAACAGAATTTCAAATTTACATAAAATATTTTAAACCCCAGTTAATGGAATTTACAATCGAATCCAGAAAGGTTTTATGAGGGTTGCTTTGAAAACATTTCTCGAAAAATTTGCAGGTAAACACTTACCGGAAATGTACCTGATACCAGTAACTACAAAACCTACTTAAAATTTCAATATTTATGGAATCGGGGGTGTGGGCAAACCTTGACCAAAATTTATAAAAGGAACCCCTTAAACTAATCTTGCTTATTTTAAGAAAATTTGTGTGCGCTACCACTTCAAGGTATGTTACTTTTTTTCAAAATCATCATTATGAAAATATTAAATACTTTTTATTATTGGTTCCATTTTGTCGTCTGTGTTTGTTTGAGTTTATAATTTTTGTTTAATTGAGATAAATCAGACACTTGTAGTATTGCTCGGTTTTCGTTTATTGGCCTACGTTTCCCCTCTTTTTAATAGCCCTAAAAAGCCTCAAAAAAAAAAAAGACGAAACGTAGGCCGATAAACAAAAACCGAGCATTACCACAAGTGTCTGATTTATTCCAATCAAACAAAAATAATAACCTTTTTATTATTTATATTTTTACAGAATGCATTACATCTACGCAATCTTTTTGCTACTAGCAGTCTTCGGCGGAATTAACGCCAACACTAATGTAATAGATCCTCATCAAGCGACTTCAACGACTCCTCTTCCACAACAACCAGTTTATCAGTCACAGGATCCTGGAAGATATGTGCCACAAAATTATCACTACCCGGACATGTATGGCTCTATTTCACCATATGAAGGCTACTTGTATCCCTCGAATGGTTATCCTCTAGGACCATCACCTTTCAGTTCTATGACTGCTTTGTTTCCAAGCTATCAGGTAAATACAACTTTGTAAATAAAATTAAACAAAGTTATTAAAATTTAGAATAAGTATAAATAACAAAATAATAATAAATACACATATTGTTATACACAAAATAATTTTTAACTCACAACACCAAGCCTGTGAATACAATATTTAAAATAATAAACTATTTAGTTCACGTGGCCTATACATTATTTCATTGAGTTACATCTAATCTAATTTTAGTCAAATAAATTAAATATTGTTCAAATCGCAACGTAATTTATTTATTTATTTATTTATTTATTTATTTATTTATTTATTTATTTATTTATTATCAGCTAAATATTACGTCTTAATAAAAAGAAATATGTACTAAATGATAAAATAGAAACCAATAAAACAATCTGTAACATAAAAACCTAAACGATTATTAAAAAAAAAATTAATTTTTTAAGCATTTTCTTTTTTCAATTGTGTAATAAAAATATTGTATGTTCAACACGTAAAAAAGTTATTTATAGTACATTTCTAAACTCCCTACTCTTTGGTACAGTGATGTAAATAGGTATTTTCCAACATGAAAGCCGTTTGAAGCATAAAAAACTAAATTTACAGATTGACGCAAGACGCAAAACGAGAATCGTCAAAAACTTAAACCCAAAAAATAAGTAAAGCGATTTATACAGAGTGTTTTTTAGTATTCTTAAAGATTTTTACAGGTAAATAGCTTTTGTTGAAAAGATGCTAATAAAAAACCAAATTTCCCTTATACAAATGTTTATAGTTTGTAAAATATACGCTGTAAAAATTTTTTCTTAAATCCAAACAATTGTTTTTTCATACATCGTGTATCTCAAAAATTATAAACATTTCTATAAGACAAATTAGGTCTTTTAGCATTCTTTTTACAAGGATTATCACCTGGTAACATTAGTAAAAAAATTCAAACACACCCTGTATATCTGATTTCAACATTAAAACTAGAACTATCACCAGAAAAAATTGTTGCATATATTCAAAAAAAATTGCTATAATACATCATATCTCGATTAAAAAAATTAAAAAAAAGCTCTACAGATTGTATCTCGAAAACTATAAATACATATTTGTATAAAATAATTTTAAAATTTTTAACATTATGTCAAAAACACCTTGTATAGTATTTGCATTTGGATAAGGGAAAGAGACTTAAACCATAAATTACTTGATAAATAGGGATTATTTAGAGTAATAAGTGCTTTATAATTTATGACACTATTGAGGCGACCGGTACGTACCATCTGTTGGCAAGGGTCTTAGGCGAGTGGTTGTCGTTCTTTACCTGTTTCCTTGCTTAGAGACATCATGCCGATATCGGGTAGTTGATCATAATTAACAACTTAATGTTTAATAATTGCAGTTTAAATGTAAACAAATTGGTGGCTCTCATATACCTGTGATAGTACCTTTTAGAAAAGTATTGCTAAATAATAATGAGAGATTGAGAGTCTTGGAAAAAGAGTTTTTTTCTTGTAAAATGAACTATTTTTAGAAATTTTTTATTCTTTGAACATTTCAATTATTGTAAAATAAATAATATTCTTTAATAAAGAATGCAAATTAATAGGTATTTATTAATCATTTTTCTAAGAAAAAAATATAATTTCAAAGAGGGGAGCATGAAATAAAAAAACAAAACACTTAAGCAACAACATAAATTTATTTAAAAAACATTACTAAATATCTTCATCATTGTCACTATCGTCCGTGTCATTTACATTTATAATAAATGTGGAAAAATTTTTATTTGTTACAAATGTGTCTTTCACAGTTTTAATATGATTAAAACAATTTTCAAACAGCTTTGTGTTCATACCTTCAGTGACAGCTCGTATTAAATTTATAACAGTAGAATCCAAATTAGGATTTTAGTTGCCTTTTCTTAATTTGTGCTTTAATTGACTCCACACTAGTTCTATTGGATTTAATATACAATAGTAGGGTGGTAGTCTTTCAACTACATGCCCCAACTTATAACAAATAGAACTTTCTAATCCATTTTTACTAAGAAAATGTGGCTGGAAATTTTGGGGGTGTTTTTCTGTACAATTTGAAATATTTGTCAAAGGTAAACAGGTAGAAGATTTAATAAGAATTTAGATAAACTTTTCGAAGAAATACTTTCAAACATAATTAGGATAAGCATAATATTAATTTAACAATAGAATATTTGTTATATTAATAGAGTATAGTTAATACAATATTAGTTATTATGTCGCTAAAGATATGAACAAAAAACGTAAATTGTTTTCACCAAATTAAAACTGTAGCAGATACTTTTGTAACAAAAAAAAATTCCCACAATAAATGGCATCGATGATAGTGACAATGATGAAAATATTTAGTAATGTTTTTTAAATAAATTTATTATGTTGCTTAAGTGTTTTGTTTTTTTATTTCATGCTCCTCTCTTTGAAATTATATTTTTTTCTTAGAAAAATGATTAATAAATACCTATTAATTTGCATTCTTTATTAAAGAATATTATTTATTTTACAATAATTGAAATGTTCAAAGAATAAAAAATTTCTAAAAATAGCTCATTTTACAAGAAAAAAACTCTTTTTACAAGACTCTCAATCTCTCATTATACATTAAATTAGGTGTAGTGACCAAATTATCACATTTTGTCAAAGAAATTTAAACAGCTTTATTCGGTTTACCAATGTGTGATTTATCAAAAAAATTTTTTTTATAATACTTGGTATTAAGCTTTTTTAGAAATATTTTTTTTAACAGAACTAAAAAGAAGTTATTAGAAACTTTTAGCAATACTTTTCTAAAAGGTACTATCACAGGTATATGAGAGCCACCAATTTGTTTACATTTAAACTGCAATTATTAAACATTAAGTTGTTAATTATGATCAACTACCCGATATCGGCATGATGTCTCTAAGCAAGGAAACAGGTAAAGAACGACAACCACTCGCCCAAGACCCTTGCCAACAGATGGTACGTACCGGTCGCCTCAATAGTGTCATAAATTATAAAGCACTTATTACTCTAAATAATCCCTATTCATCAAGTAATTTATGGTTTAAGTCTCTTTCCCTTATCCAAATGCAAATACTATACTTTTATGCAACGCGCAACTCTCATGGCGCTAAACGCAAGAGTTGGTTCAATTTTTCTTGCGGCTTGCGTTAAACCAATAAAATCTTTGCAAACAGATGTTTGTTTTAATTTTAATTTCTATTTTGTGTTAGAAGACGTTGTTATTCCTTTATTATATAAAATAATAAATTAATTAATAATAAATGTAATAATATTATATAATTAATATAAAATAATAACTGACTTACTTACAATAGTTAATGCATAACAACATTAAAATGTAATTTTTGCAAAAAAATAGTTTATTAATATAGATTATTAAACTACAACTATACGTTACTGCATAATTTTTTTAATAAAAAAATATTATTTTAAGGTAAAATGAGTTAAGGCTAATGGAAAAACATCATAATCAACTCTTATGTTAATAGACGACTAATAATATCACCAATTAATTCACTACAAATAATGAAAAAATAAAAATTAAAGTCAAGCCAACAACTTAAATCAAAATAAAGTTTTTATAAAACAGTGTCAGAGCGCTTTCAAAAACTATTTCATCATCAGTGCCTGAATAATAATGTAAAAGAAATTATGCAAAAAGTTTAAAAATGTTAGAAAGTAAATTAAAAACATAAAAAGATAAAAATGTATACTAAACATAAAATAAAACGTTATTTTTGCCCAATAATTGTTAAACAATTTAAAAAATATATATAAATACAATATAAAAAATGAAAATATAAATGTCATAAATAATATAAAAAGTTTCTAACTTTTTGTATAATTTTGCTTTTTACTTTATTATTTAGGTACTGATAATAAGTTAGCTCTCGAAAACTTTATGACAGAAAGTATCCTTTCTAGATGTGACGTGATTTTTTATAAATAATTATAATAAAATCCAATGTCCAACCCACAAGTTTAGTTAAAATTTTAATATTACAGTAGCAAAGCGCTTTAAGAATCTAAAGTTCTATCTTCAGTGCCTAACAATAACATTGTGGAAAAAAGTCATTCTTATTATCTTAAGTTTAAAAAATATCCTTTATTTTATCCTTCACATCTACAATAAAGGTTATTTTTTAATTTTTTTGAAAACTTTAGAAATTTTTAGATCCACTCACAAACCTTCTATACAAACATTAATCAAACAGGTCAATTTTGATGTTAATATTTTATTTTCACTTGTCTACTTATATTAGTTGATTGAATGTTTGTTTATAATCATGTCTCCTTACTATATTTATCAAAATTTATATTTTTTTAAAAAAAATTAAATCAAATGTTAATTAATGTCAAAAATTTATCTTTTTTTGTCAATTTACTAATAGCAACAATTAATTAATCGCAACAAACTGTTTATTTGTATTTTTTCCTTTAAATTATTTAGAAAATGCTAAACTAGGAATAACGTTTTATTCTACTGGTAGATTGGTACTACATATTTTATTGTTTAATGTTTTAATTTTAATGTTTTTAATTCGTTTTGATAAAAGATTGATAGGTTTGTTCAACATTTTAAATTTTTTGTATCACTTTTCATTTTACATTGTTATGAGGATAATAAGGATAAAACTTGTATCTCGCGCGCACGTGAAATTTTGGATAACCATCTTGCAACTTAAACAGCTATAACCACTCTCAGAGTTATTTGTTTCTGTTTACTTTTTGTTAATTTTAATTTTTTATTTTAATTAAGTATACAGTCACATTTTGGCTCCATTTTTTAATTTTTCTATTAACTGTTAATTAATAAGACTACAGCAAATTCAACGAATTAATTTTTTGGTGTCGTTTTATTTGGTGTTTTTGCAGAACTGTGTTCGTAAATTAAAAAAATACTTTTAATTTTAAACAATAATGTTTTATTAGAAAAAATTAAAATATTTTGCAAAAAAATTTGGTCCAACTACCATTTAGGAAATTGATCTATTTCTACTAAACGTATTTATCTATTTTTTTTAACTTACCTTCTGTCAGTATTATTTTTCGGTAATTCTTTAGTGGAACTGCTTTTTTTCGGTAATATAAAAAGTGTCCACAAAAACTCCTGTTAAGGGTAAGTGGTACTTATGATCCAGCTAAAAATTAATTGTAATATTTTTTCAAAATAATGAAGAGGATTAATCTAGTAGTGTCCATAGAATGTTAAAAAATATAGAAAAAAAATTATTTAAAATATAATTTTTTTGTTGAAAACATAGCTTTAGTTAAAAACACCCAGATCTGTTACTTATTTACCAAAAAAAAAAAAAACGTGCTTGGTATTGTAAATTAGACAGTTTTTTAGAGGACACCATTTAGATTTTTGTCTTTCAATTATAATTTTTGATAAAAAAAGCTTTGAATTTGGTTCTTATTTTAAGATAAATTCAAAGCTTTTTTGTTTAAATATTAAAAGTTCATAACAAAAACCAGAATGGTATGACTTAAGAAAACTTGTTTAATTTGCAATACTAAAAACAAAATTATTTTAATAAATAAATAAAAAATATGGGTGCCTAAAACTAAAGCCTCGTTTTCAACAAAAAAAAAATATTATTTGTCAGCTTAATACTTGAAACAACTTTTTTATTATTTTTCTAATATTCTATAAACACTACTAGATCAGTCCTTTCCATTAAGTTAAAAAAATATCTCGATTAATTTTTAGGTACCGCATACCCTTAAGAATTTCAACTTTTCTGTACATTTAGACTAAAAACATAAGAAATAGCTTAATTTATTTTCAAAAGACATGGACAGTTCGTATGTACGTATGTAAGTACGAGTAGAAGAGATGAACCATGAACCAACTGATATCAAAGACTTTTCAGATTAGGTAAGCCGCAAGCTTACAAGTTTTAAATTTGATAAAAAGTTGTTAAAAACTCTGCGTGATCCAACTCCCCCCGATTTCTCGAAACATTTATTTTGTCAGAATGTAATTAAATTAAGTCAAAATTAAATAAAGTAAAGAAATTTTTCGCTTGCAATCGTAAATGAAAAATTATTATTTGTGTTTATAAAAATTATGTTTAATTTACTAGGTACATAAATATATATAATTCCACTAAAAATATTTTATGACTGCCATACAGAAAGAGTTATTTATGCCAGTTGTCATAATTTTAATAATTTTATTTAAAGTGTCAAAACTAAATAATAGTTGTTTAACCAGCAAGTTTGTTAATACAGGTAATACAATACAGGTACAATAATCGAGACATTTTAACGCGTTAATAAAAGTTGAGATTATTAATCGCATATTAACAAAACCGTTGATTACAATGTTTTTCTGTTGCTCATATCACAATAAACTTGAAAAACTTTATTCCAAAAATTTTCTTCCTTTGTTGAATTGTAAACATTTGTTCATGCCATAATTTTCTTATATTATCATTGATTGTTGTAGGTACTTATTAAGTTTGTTTTTATTTACAGGGTGTTTTTCAAACAGCGTTGAAAATTTTTTCAAAAGCTGGTTTCTTCCTTATGGGTGGTTTAGCTCTTCTTCTGGTTGGTGGATTATTTACTACAGCTGTGTGTTCATATACATCTCTTTGTCATATTACTTTTAATGGATTTGGTAATATTGATCAAGAAACAGTTCGTGCTTTAATGACACCAGAAAAAATTTCGACAGCTGCAGCACTTGTTCAAGATGCTATTGGAAAGTATCAGCGGCTGCAGAGAACAGGAGGAAATAAATAATATTATTTAATAATTATAATTTTCTGGATGTAAATAAATATTTTAACAGAAATATACTTACATACTTTTTCAAACATTTGGTTTTTTTTTAAGACAAACTTAATTAGCCAAGATTGTCACCAAAGTGCAAAACTCCAAGGTAGATTTGCTTGAAGATAAAATAATTTCTAATAAATTATTAATATTAAAATAGTGATTTTTTACATTTTGTAGAAATTTTATTTTATTTAATTTTATACAGGGTGTTTCAAAATCAAGATACGACCCTCAACTTTAAAATTTCAAATAAAAACCCCAATTTTTTTAGCATAAAGTTAAGAATTCAAAACGCGTTCTTTAATATATTATTTTAATACATTTGTTATACTTTTTAGATCTGGTATTATTCGACTGCTATCTGTTCCCAATAAGTAGTACTCCAATTGCCATCAGAGTTTCAATCTATCTCAAACGTAATGAACGCTTTTGTCGTAACACCGCTCTATGCCTAAACCTGGATCACTTTTGTAATAATAAACTTCAAAATTTAACCCAAAATTTTGGCTTTGTAAATTATATTTTTTACCAAAAATTCGGATTTTTAAAATGTAGGTTATGTTATATGACAATGTCGCGTTAACGTTGTCATATGACATAATTCACAAAGCCAAAATTTTGAGTTAAGTTTTGAAATTTATTATTACAAAAGTGATCAGGGTATAATTAAGTATAGAATTAACATATTTCAAAATTTAACAACTTAAGAAAAATATTTATTATTCTTTTAAAACCCCTATGACAAAAAATTCTACCTCACTTGATTAAAAAAATTCCGGAAACGGTTAACTGCAAAATGTGCTTATTTAGAAAATGGTATCAACAATATTAGTTTAGACATGTATTAAAGACTTGTTGGTAAACCTAAAAAACCTTATATAATCTTATAAACTTCCCTAATTAAAAAAATACAGCTTGCAAAATCCTGTAAAAACGAAATGTTGCATAAACAATTTCAAAAAAATTTTTCGCACATCTTTTAATTTTTAAATTCATATATTTAAAAATTACAATCTTTTCTATTCTTAAAAAAGGCAAAAATAAATTTAAAAAAATCCGAAAACAAGAAAATTATTTAAAATAATAAATAAAGTTAAAGCTATTTAAAGTCGTAAAGCCAAAGTAGTAGATTTGTTCAACACGTGTTTGGCGAAAGTATTGTAGAAAACATCTTTAAGTAAGCGGAAACTATAATGCACTTATAAATATAATAAAACTGGTTTTTAATTTGGTTGGTAGAAGTTGGATTTTCAGTTGACAAGTTTGACTCATTAACACCAGTGGATTTAAAGTAGAGTTTGATTTCAAGTTAAATTTTCACCTTCGTTTCACAGTTACTATTAAAAAAAACACTGTAATTGGTAGGTAAAGTCGTAACATAGAGCTAGTGACCATAGAGTGTGGCTTTTTTAGTAATCAATCGTACGTGTATACTTATTTCATACAAGTATATACACTCTTGATCACTGGAAATGAGGCAGTCGGGCTGACTACGCTTGTGTCATTATCGATAATATTACAAAAAATATAGACTACTGTAATTAAAATATAGATAACTGTGTTTAAAATAAAGTAATAACCCATTTTGGTAATTTACAAAAAAAATAGAATTAGAATTTTATTATTTCAAGATAACGACAAGTGTGTTTGGTTTAATTGTCTCATTTCCAATGATCTATAGAGTACGTTGCTCTAGCTACACTTTTGTAATGTATTGGAGGTTACTTTGAGTTAAGCTTAAATAAAAAAAAATAATATCAAAATAAAAACGAAGAATAAAAACAATCAAACACAAAAATCGGTACTATAAAAAAGTCATCTTCTTCACTTGCCTCAAACTGTAAATCAATAACAACTAATAATTATTAACATTTTTCAAAACCAGAATTAAAGTTTCAGAACTGCCTGTGTCGGCAGTAGCCTAGCGGTAAGCGGATGCACACTCCGAGCCGCTAGTGTGAAACCGATGCCGGTTCGAGCCCGGCTGAAACCATGGGTGTTGTTTCGTATGAAGGGAAGCTCACAATGGGTATTTGCCTCAGTAATTACTAAATTAAACTTAGCAGTGCTGTAAGAAAACCACTTACTTTGTTGTAAAGATCGAAATAAAAACTGAATCTACGTTCAAAACTGTGCTTCTTTTTCTTTCTTTTAAAAAGAGAAGTGAGTAATATGACAATATTTTTATACGTCATAAGTATAAAGATAAAAATCAAAAAATACCCAAAAAAAACAGTGCATAAATGTATAATGTTTTACAGTAGCTAGCTTTGAGAAAATCAAAACCCAATCCTCAACAAAAAAAACTTTAATTAAGTGTAATTGCACTAAGACTGGCGTTTAACTATGTTATCGCCTATAAGAAAAATGACCGTACTTAAAACGCATTGCATTTGAGTTTACTAAGACCAAATAAATGAATGATCATATTGATATATGATAATATATATGACAATAATATTACTGAAAAGAGTGTAAAATCTGACTGAGGCTCAGAGGTAGTCGGTAGGTAGTCACCATAGTACAATTCATTTTTAGTAAAGCGGCAAACAAGCCACCTCGTAATAAAATTCGCTAGAAATTCGGTAAGAGCAAACATGACAAACACGTTGTAGATATTGTATCTATTCTATGTCAATACTATTTATATATGTCAATAATTTTGCTGTCATAATATTTTCTGAAAACAGAAAAAGCCGAAATGTAAAAAAAAATATTTATTTATTTATTATACAGTGTGTTTCAGCCAACTAGTATAAGTTCAATTATTAAATAAATAATCACGTGTTCGAGATAACACTCGGACACGTCAATTAATATTTTTTTTGCGCGATCGGTTGTTTTTATCAGTTTACTGTGCCTGTTTCCACGACGGTAAGTTGCTGTTACTGGTTGCTACGTGTAACAAAACGGTAAGTAATTCACTTACCGTTCAGTGAACGGTAAGCAATTAAATCTAAAAAAAACAATTTTGCGATTTATTTATTAAAATTAAATGTACAATTATTATAATTAATAGTAGTAATACCACTCGCATTTGGGTTTCTAGTGTTAATAGACAAACTTTCCGACGTAGAAGTCCCAGGTTGTTGTAATAGTCCACCAACATCGCTGTGTAAAATTTTATGAGCAAATTCAATTTTGTTTTGGAGGGAATCTTCCACGTAACTCTCGGCCACCGTTGATGAACGCCACCCACCATGTCTTTTTAGTCCCAACACATCAACTCCGTTATTCGCCAAAAGTGTAGTTGATGTGCGTCGAAACGAGTGTCCAGTAAAACCTTCAGGGGCTTGCAACTTTAAATACTTTGCAATTTTTGACGGTCAGCCTCTAATTGTGCTTTTTCCTGTGACTTGCCTAGTGCATTTGCCATTTTGATAGTTCAGAAATAAATGATCTGACGTTAGGTTGCTTGGTCAAATTTTTATGTATTTTCGAAGTATTTCCAAATAATGAACTGCTTCATTTTCTTTATTAATAACTGTGAACGTTCGCTGAATATTCGTTTTTGTATTTGGAATATTTACTATAAACATTTCTTCACGTTCTTCTATGTCATTCATTTTAATATTGTACAATTCCTCTCGTCTACAAGCGCCCGATACTCCCAATATCATTGCTACCTGCAAATATATTGTTTCCTTAGAACTCAGATGTACCACCTCATCATCTACAACATACCTTTTGAATTAAAAATTGTTCGTCTGGTGCTTCATTCAAGAATTTTTCCATGTCTTCTTTGGTAAAAATTTTAGCCTTCTTAGGCCGATATCCAATATTTTTTCTCTTGAGATAAGCAATTAATGTAGCAAATTTAGAAATATCGATAGCATCATGGAGAAAAATTGTACTCTTCAGCATAGAATACTCCGCCCATAAACTGCCTACGGCCTTCAAGTGTCCACTTGTCACCACAAAATACGCTAACAAGCTCTTTTCATTTACAGAAATCTTCTTTGCTTCACGCCATTTCTTAACAACTTGTATGTCTGTTCATATCGGGCTTTAGATTTTTCTGGAATTATTGCCGAACATCCTTCTTGCCAAGCGTCTTCTAAATCATCCGGTAGATCATCACTATCGCTCATATTTGCTTCGAAAACGGAACCACAAAACAGAACTATGTAGGAATGATTGTATCAAAAAGACAATTTTACTTGTTTGGAACAAAACCATAGCAACCATGGAACAGCCACCTAAAGTTTTCAGTTTCAATCTTCCCGATTATCACAAATGTATTGATATAAATTATTATTATTATTATTCTACAAACTCGAATCGCGCAAAAAACGTTATAAGCATGTCGAACGTTAAGGATTACCGTTCTCAGACAATAATTGGAGTCGTCGCTTCGCTCCTCCTCCAAACAACTGTCTTCGAACGGTAAGCATTCCTTACCGTTCTCCATACTTAAAATACTATTGCGCATTTTTTTCTACAAAAACTTTGTACACAGACGATGCGTTCCACTTTGCCACTCCGCGTGCACCTACTCTGTCTTTGTTTGTCTCATTCAAGATAAATCCGTCGCATTATTTGAATTCAGGATTTACTAATATAAAAACTGTTTTCATAACAAAGTACGCTCTTTCTGCACAAAGAGCGTGTGTTGTTTTGGATACAGTGTCAAAAAGCATCAAGTTTTGGTCACCGGACAGAGATAGTGATATATGGACTCAATGGAATATCTAGAGTATGCTATGTGGCACTGGCTAATACCAACTTTCTTATTTTAAATGCAACACCCTATATATGATTCAATTTATTAATTTTTTAGAAAATTTTAGACATATTTCATGTATATACAATGTCCTATACCTATATCTTGAACTGTTTTGAAACAATTAAATGTTATCAAATTTATTACAAAAATTAACATTAACAGAAAGAAATTATTTGATTATAGAAATTTGCTGTATTTTGATATTGGTTATAAATTCGCTATATTTTGAAATTTGTGTATTTTGATAAAGCCTATCTTTTCAAATGTATAAACTGGTATAAGCTTGTACCTCAGACCCGATGATTTAAAGAAATTAGAGGCGAAGTTTTTAACTATGTTTTGCTTATTTTATCAACAATAAATATAGTCTATAAAAAAGTAATTCTACAGCGAGGTAGATTTTTATATAAAAATTAATTTAGTAAAAAAATTAAAATACTATTTTAAATAATTTCGGAGAAATGTTGACTCAAATGTTTTAACATATTAATTAATTTGTAGTAATTAAAGCAAAATTAGAAAACAAATGTTGTGTGGTGAAGTAGATAAATACTATACGAAGTAGATAAACTTTCTTTTAATGCATGAAAGACGATGTCTCTGTCTTGTACTTTCGGAAAACATGTGTTAAATAGCCCCACTTTTTTTACTGCTCGCACACCGATCCAAAGTCCTTTAGTTTATCAAAACTGCTATATAATAAGTGGCTGTTACTCGTATCTCGTATTATAATAACCTTCGGAAAATTCGCAGAGATAAAACTCATTATCAATCTTATAAACTGTAAAAGTTTTTACAAATTTATATTTATTTATTTATACAATGTAATTGTTTATTATCTAGACACAATTTGTAAAAGTGTCTGATAAAACAATAAAAAATGTAAAACTCATATCACAACATTATGTATTGATAAAAACATTACCTACAAGTTATAAAAACAAAAATAAAAAATCTATATCCTAATTTTTAAATAAAATTACAAAGCCATTGGCATATACAATTTTGGGTGTGGATTATACCCAACAAGTTCAAAATCGTCAAAAACAAAATCTTCAATACTGTTCACTTGTCTTTTAATATTTAAAGTTGGAAAAGGTCTTGGTGTTCTTGTTAATTGCTCCTTAATCGGTTCAATATGATTTAAATACACGTGACTATCACCAATACTGTGTATGAACTCTCCTGGCTACAAAAAAAAAACAATTATATTCAGAAACATGCCACAAAAATAATCACCTTTAACCCAGTAACATGGGCAATTAACCTCGTAAGTAAAGCATAACTCGCAATATTAAACGGCACTCCCAACCCCATATCCCCAGCTCTCTGATACAACAAACAGCTCAACTCCCCATCAGCTACAAAAAACTGTGCTAAGCAATGACATGGAGGTAGTGCCATTTTATGCAGATCCATTGGATTCCAAGCTGACATAATAATTCTCCTGTCATTGGGATTTGTTTTAATCGTATGAATGACCTTCAAGAGTTGATCAACTCCTTGATTTGTATAATCGTGTTTGGTTCCTTTGTATTCAGCTCCAAAATGACGCCACTGGAATCCATAAACTGGTCCTAAATCGCCTTCTTCATTTTCAGTCAAACCCACTGAATCCAGAAACTCTCGACTACTATTGGCGTCCCAAATGTGTACGTTTTTCTCTTTAAGTTCATTAGAATTTGTTGAGCCTTTAATGAACCAAAGCAATTCTTCAACTACTGCTCTCCAAAAAACTCGTTTTGTGGTCAAAAGAGGAAAAATATTATCACGGAGAGAGTAACGCATCTGGACACCGAAAATTGATAATGTTCCTATACGAGTCCTGTCGATTTTTTTTACTCCATGGTCAAGGATTTGTCGAATGTGGTTCAAGTACTGGTATTCTTCGTCATTTGGTGTTGAATAACCATTGTTGTATAGGTTATTGTAAAAGTCATTAGGGTTTTTAGAGCAAACGTGGTTAGTTTCAATTCTAAAAAAAATTTTTTTTTTAGGTATGGTTAAATAAGAATTTGGTTACTTACTTTAACATCGTTGATTGACGAATTCAATATTCGCGGCAGAATTTAATTAAATAGATAAAGTTAAGCTGAGAAGGATCTATATAAGGTTGTATAGATTTTTTTTCTTAGAGGTGATCTTAAATTATCTAAAGTCATGTGCAAAAGAACTTTGGAGAGTAAAAGTCGTGATTAAGCATTTAATTAATTAACGAAATAGAGCGCAGTTAAGACTTAAATAAGGAAATGCACCCATAATTTAAAATTCCGGTTAGATAATGTTTAAATGTCAAGCTATTAATTATTGTGCCAAGGTTAATGATACGGAATATTTGTTTATAAGTATTATCTCAAAAATAAAAGCAAAAGACATAATAACAATAATTTATACTAAAATTGATCCGTTTGATTTTCAAGTTGTAATACTTAATAAAAAATTATTTAAAAGTTTTTGTTTCAAACAAATTCCTCCTAGAGCTTTTTACATATAGACCTTACTTACATATTTAATTAAAATACCTTACGAGTATATCAAATTATTTGCTTAATTTTACTTTTAACAGAGAAACGTTTTGCAAAAGTTAGATAAACTGCAAAGACAATTTGTGACACAAATAAAAGTGCCTTTCCGACTAGCTAACAGTAGAAAACAAAGAAGGTTCACAATAATATTATTTTGAACTACAGATATTAAATTTTACCTATTTTAATTAAAGTCAGAGACAATATTTTGTTTCAATTTTTAAATTAATAAAGCCTTTTTGTAATCTTACAAGTTGAAAAGGCAATACGATTATTCTTATCAAATATAAATTATTAAAAACCAAAGAGCAAACAGCTGACAAAGAGATTTATGTAAATATAATTTCATTTGATTCAAATACCTCTAGATAATATATATGGAGCAAACTAAACCAAATGTTTAGATCGGGGCATTTATTGACTAAACTATGATAAATTTTGAGAAAAAAAATATAGTCACTGAATGGTTAAATAATGTCAAAAATAATCAAATTTGTATCATTTAACTCAGGTTTTTTTCTACTTTAGCAGAAATTGCAAATTTAAAATTTAATTAAACCATTATAAGATGCTTATGAGCAGGAGTGTGCACAACGAGATTCGCCCATTGACAAGTCGATGTTCATTTTAATTCTTATTTAATAAATTGTGGCCGGTTTTTCATTTCGAAAATGGCAATTTAGGCACGAGCACGATCTGCCACTACATTGAATAAAATTTATTTGTTTCGTAGGAACAACCCTTTGAGACGTTGGAATTGAGGGACAGCAAAAATTGGCAATGTGAACAGTTATTAAAACTCGAATTAGACATTATTATAAAATTTAATAAAAATAAAAAGAAAAGTAATAAAAGTTATACAATTACAAAATGAGCTAATTTATCAAAATTTGAGTAAAATTTAACGTACCAAAAATGAAAAGAAGAAATGCGTGGATACAAACAGTATGACTAATTATTAAATTACACATTATTACATTACTACAATTATGTGGTGCAAGAAAACCAAATTACATTGGTTACTTGAAATTATTGTAGTAATTCAAAAGAGCAGTAAACAGACAGAGTTGTTTCATAAAAATATTATAATTATTTCGAGAGTCGCCTTAATCTAAAAGGAGGGTAGGAAAACCAAAACTAATTTCAAAAACGGTATAAAAAAGACTTACTTAAAACAACAAAAATTACAAAAGCAGTAGGTCCATCCCCGAACAGTTTACATTTTTAATTTAGTACTATTGTGCCAAACCATATCATTTTGAACCCTTTTAGCAATTATAAATTACCAAACGAAACCTCAAAAAGGCTGCCATGGTTGTTAAAACATCGAGAAGAATTAAATCAAAAGAGACTTACTGAGGAACATCTTGTGGAGACGATCGGCTCTCTTAACAAACACTTTTACTTTTAACATCAAAACTCAAAAAGGGAAACTTCAATTACTACTTCGCTGGTAACTTTTCATATAGTGATCCTTTCCTAATTAATCGGACGAGCTTATATATGCTTCAGTTCCTTTGTCTCCACGAGAGTTGTGAGTCACAACTCCACAAGATTTGTTTATATTATTCGCTAAAAGCTTTTCATGGCTAATTGGTATCTAAGTTCATGTAAAACTGTCCAGTAACCTTAAATTGACTTTGCTTTGTTTAAACGCTTAAAAATTCAATCGCGAAATAAATTCCTTAGATTTAATTTCCCTTTACAATATTTTTGGATGACCAAAAGAGCATCAGTGTCCCTTCACAAAATATGAAGATGAAAAACTGGTAAAGAGTCTCATGAGCATGAGCTATGCCTATGTGGATTGCCGACACCTGCATAGCAACAAAACCTTGAGAAATGCTCACTGAACGTAAGTAACAGCTCTGCCAGTAAATCCTACTTCCACGTCCAAGTCGTGATCCTCGGCAATGCATGGCGTACAATAGGTGTATGTTATGTATAAACGGAAAGGGGTAAAAAGCGAGTATCCAACGCCTTAAAACTGGAAGAAACCTCGACAGGAAATCCGAGCCCTCCAGATCGGAGGTTCAATCGATGAATCAGTAACTTGTCATTGGTAAAACGCACTCAAAGTGCAGGTCAAGCTGTAGGGGGTCTTTAGTTTGAACATTTCATTTAAGCACTCAAAATTTCGACTATTCGCCTCGGAACCCGAATGGATCAAAACTACGACGAACTCTTAGAAAACGGACCATGAGACTTGCTACGTGGAATATACAAGAACTTAAAAATAAACAAAAAAAAATTTGATAAATTAAAGACTGTGAAGAATGGTATAGAGGTGCTAACGGAAACAAAAAAAAAAGAAAAATAAAATAATAGAAGAATTCGAAATTTGGTGTTACGGGGAAGTGGACGACAAGGCTGAGAAAAAAAACTGTTTTATAAGGCCAACGTTTCGAATTCTTCCGGCGACCACTGGCCGAGACAAATTGGTACCATGCCAAACAAATCTGACATTTATTAGAAGCCTTGAAGAAGAATCAATAAAGGATTCGAAACGTTGGCCTTATAAAACAGTTTTTTTTCTCTGCCTTGTCGTCCACTTCCCCGTAACACCAAATTTCGAATTAAAAAAATGGACGTAATTCACCAAAATAATAATAGAAGAATGTAACCACATATACAGTGGCGTAGAAAAAGAGTTAAAAGCTAAAAGAGGAGTGTTTATAGTAGTACACAAGAAACTTAGAAAAAATGTAAAAACAGATAAACGAACAACTAATAACGATAGAGATAAATAAAAATGAACACAATATAACAATTTATTGGCGTGTATGCCCCAGTGAAGATGCTGATGCAATAACAAAAGATACATTTTACGATCAATTACCTACCTATCAAAGATGTTAAAAAAATATATACATATTTATATTAGGGAGCTTAAATAGTAGAGTAGGAAAAAGAAAAAATAATCCGGTAACGTAATAGGACAATACGGGAAAAAGATAACTAATGACAATAGAATTTAAAAATATTAAACAGTTTTTTTCACATAAAAACATTCATAAATTTACATAGATACAAACAACAAGAAAACTAGACTCAATAATTAATTATGTAAATCAAGGTCAGAATTCAAAATTAAAAATGACAGATGTAAGGATGTACTGCGGACCTGACTGAGAATTGGACCATCATTTGGTATTAGCAAAGCTTATTATAAGTAAATTACAGGAATATACATACAAAATTAAAGAAGAATCTAAGAAAAAAAATTTTGGTCAAAATAAGGACAACTTAACAAATCTGGGACAAGAATCAATTAAGTTTCTTTATGAACTAAAGATGGAAAATAAATTTAAAAACATAGATATAAAAAATAATACCTCAAAAGAATTATACCAGCAGACAAAAAGATATATACACGAAGCAGCAGAAGAAACATTAAAAATTCAAGAAAAGACAAAAAAATGTTATGCCGACTGGTGGTCAAATGAAATAAAAGAACTAGTAGAAAAAAAAGCTATCAAAAATGCTACAAACAAAGACTCGGAAGATAAAAGAATTTATACATATTGGAATAAAAAAGATAAAAAAATGGTAATAAAAAACAAAAATCTAATATGGAGAAAAAATGTGAGGAATTGGACAGATACATGGGAGGAACCAAAAAATCAGAAGCTGGAACACAATTAGAAATATAAGAAGAGATAGAAAACAAACAGCAAATATAGAGTTAATAAATATACAACAATAGAAAAAGTATTATAAAACACTGCTATAAAAATAGAATAGAAAATGAAACACAAGATATAAATATAGAAAATGTAGAAAACAAAAAGTTTCTGGAAATAACACTAACAGAAGTAAAAACAGCATTGAAATCATCAAAGAATGAAAAAGCGCCTGAACCTGAAAACATCCCCATAGAGCTAATTAAATATGAACCAGATATTCTACATGAAATCATAACAAAAATATACAATAAGTGTATATTAAAAGAAAATGACATCCCAAAAGATTGGACCATAGCTTATATTAGCTCAAATAAGAAAAAAAAGCAAACAATTATGCCAAACTTGTAGAGGCATAATTGTAACTAGCTCAATGGAAAAGTTGTATGTCAAAATTTTAAAAAACAAAATCGAAAAAAAAGTCATAGAAATAGAGAAACAAAGTAGATTTCGCGCCGGAAGATCTTGCATTGATAATATATTCGTTCTTCAACAAATAGAAGAAAAATAAAAGGTAAAAATACCCTGGAAAAAATTATTTCAAACACTAACAAAATGTGGAATTAGTAAAACCTATATCTGTGCAATTTGAATACTTACCGGAACTCCAACAGTTCGGTTAAATTAGGTAACACAATTTCAGAACCTTTTCGGATTACGAAGGACCTTAGACAAAGTTGTTTCTTAACACCTACACTTTTTAAAATATACATTCAAGAAGCACTATATTCGTGGAAAAAACGAATTAAGAGAATAGGAATAAAAATTGAAAACCAATTTCTAACAGCGCTGCCATTTGCCGACGACCAGGTAATTAAAACAAGTAATAAAAGTGATATAAATTTTATGTTTAGAAAATTGATAGAAGAATACAACAGATATAGGTTAAACATATATTTAACACAAAACTGAATATCTAACAATAGGGGATGAGGAAACACACCCCGAACTACAAATAAACAAAACAATTAAAAGATGCAACAGTTATAAATGATAAATGAAACAATATAATATCAAAAGAATGATCAACAAAAGAAGACATAAATAACAGAGTAATACAAGCCCGAAAAGCATTAGATTTCTTAACTCATTATTAGGGTCGAAATAAATTAAATTAAACACTAAGATAAAATTGCACAAAACGATTGTAAAGCCAATGGTTCAGATGTTGACAGCTTTCAGAAAAAAAAAAATCGAGACGATAGAAATAGACTACCTAAGAAGATCATGCAAAATGTCAAGACAAGAACACATTCCAAATCATAGATCTAATAAGAATACAATAAGTTGAGTTGTTGACAATAAGAAATCTTGAGAGCCACTTAATTGATCCTCGTGTACTAATCCATCTTCCAGAGAAATGGTTGTTTAAAAAGTCACGAACATGAAGACCAAAGTGCGGAAGTGCCCCATCTTGTTAAAACCAGATATTGTCATTAAACAAGTCTTGATGATTTCTATTAGAAAACATTTCCGTTAAGACAGACATAAGTTCGTGTCTTAAAAATTTTAGTTATCGTTGTCCAGTAATCTTACATGTTAAAATTAGTTTTATAAGACAGAAGAAATATAATCAACGTGATTAACGCAACGTTTCGACCGTTTATTTTGATCTTCTTCAGTGTGCAGCGTCGTGTGAAAAGCATGGTTACTTAATTCAGAATTTATAACGTATAATTGATTTTCTCTGACGTCAGATACCAGCGAAAACGTCACCAACCTTAAAATAATAATTTCTTTTTAGCACAAAAATGGGTGCTGAATTGGCTAATACGACACCCAAATCGATATTGTATAAGGCTTTGTTAAGGACATAAAATACAAAAAATCATATTCTCATTCGTACTTGAATGCGTGCTCCTACACTTTTGAGACCTTGATATGAGGTTATCATACATATTAATTATATCATTCGAAGTACGTTAAAAGTTTCCATATCATAAGAAATTTACCGCTAGAAAGCTGTCATCCTGATTTATAATCACATATTTTTTCAATTATTCAATTTTGTGTTTCTATGTTTCTAAGTTGAAGTTGGTATAAATTTTACTAAAAATATTTGTTTAAAATGTATTAAATAAATAGATTTTCGGTTATAGTTTACTTTAGCTGACCACACTAAAAATGCATGAAAAAAATCGGGGTTTTCGCTAAACTTACGTAAATTGATCAATAGAACGCGAATCCGGTGGCGGAGGTTTGATTTTTTAAATATTTTTTACAAAAAGTCCTTTTTTTGGTGAAAAAATTGTTCGGTTTTTACAACGAAAAAAAATTGCAAATTGAAAGTGATGTACATATCTCGTTATTTTTTTACGTTTTCATCCTCTTTCACAATTTTTTAAATAACTAAATCAATCTTAATTACTTTTTTTGCATTTATTTTAAAACACTAGTAAATGTCAACTGTCAATTATAATTTACAAACACACAATCGACAAAATATTCAAGACAAATATATTTTGACAGTTCCTGTAAACTTCAAAACTACAGCGGCCCAGCTACCATAGATGCTTTAGAAACACTGTTACGCTCAACTTTTGTCAAATACCTTATAAATAAATAAAAGCGAATGTTATATCTAAACCTGAATATAAACTGAATAAAATAAAATTTAATAAAAAGGCGGTCAGCAGTATTAGCCCGACAATTGACTGGCATGTAATCGAGAATGTTTCTGGCAGGTATAGAGGGCGAAGCCCTCTACTACCGAAAAAAGGACCTTATAAAAAAGGCGGTCAATAGCGTCAGCCCGAGGATTGGCTTACTTCGAGGATGTTTTTGATAGGTATAGAGGGCGAAGCCCTCTACTACCGAAAAAAGAATTTTATAAAAAAAGGGGGTCAATAGCGTCAGCCCGAGGATTGGCTTACTTCGAGGATGTTTTTGATAGGTATAGAGGGCGAGGCCCTCTACTACCGAAAAATGGAACTTATAAAAGAAGCGGTCAATAGCGTCAGCCCGAGGATTGGCTTACTTCGAGGATGTTTTTGATAGGTATAGAGGGCGAAGCCCTCTACTACCGAAAAAAGAATTTTATAAAAAAAGGGGGTCAATAGCGTCAGCCCAAAGATTGGCTTACTTCGAGGATGTTTTTGATAGGTATAGAGGGCGAAGCCCTCTACTACCAAAAACTGGAACTTATAAAAGAGGCGGTCAATAGCGTCAGCCCGAGGATTGGCTTACTTCGAGGATGTTTTTGATAGGTATAGAGGGCGAAGACCTCTTCTACCGAAAAAAGAATTTTATAAAAAAAGGGGGTCAATAGCGTCAGCCCAAAGATTGGCTTACTTCGAGGATGTTTTTGATAGGTATAGAGGGCGAAGCCCTCTACTCCCGAAAAATGGAACTTATAAAAGAGGCGGTCAATAGCGTTAGCCCGAGGATTGGCTTACTTCGATAGGTTTAGAGGGCGAAGCCCTCTACTACCGAAAAAAGGAACTTATAAAAAAGGCGGTCAATAGCGTCAGCCCGAAGATTGGCTTACTTCGAGGGTGTTTTTGATAGGTATAGAGGGCGAAGCTCTCTACTACCGAAAATAGAAACTTATAAAAAAGGCGGTCAATAGCGTCAGCCCGAGGATTGGCTTACTTCGAGGATGTTTTTGATAGGTATAGAGGGCGAAGCCCTCTACTACCGAAAAAAGAATTTTATAAAAAAGGGGGTCAACAGCGTCAGCCCGAGGATTGGCTTACTTCGAGGATGTTTTTGATAGGTATAGAGGGCGAAGCCCTCTACTACCGAAAAAATAATTTTATAAAAAAAGGGGGTCAACAGCGTCAGCCCCAGGATTGGCTTACTTCGAGGATGTTTTTGATAGGTATAGAGGGCGAAGCCCTCTACTACCGAAAAATGGAACTTATAAAAGAAGCGGTCAATAGCGTCAGCCCGAAGATTGGATTACTTCGAGAATGTTTTTGATAGGTTTAGAGGGAGAAGCCCTCTACCACGCGAAAAAATTACATGTAAAAAAAGCGGTCAATAGCGTCACCCCAAGGATTGGCTTACTTAGAGAATGTTTATAATAGGTCTAGAAGATACCGCGCGAAAAAGATTATAAAGACTTATAAAAAAGCGGTCAGCAGCGTTAGCCCGAGAATTGACTTAAAATCGGCGATGTTTTTGGCAGGTATAGAGAGCGAAGGTTGTTCATTACGCGGTATTTTTATCAACGTTATTGCATTCCGACCCATCTAGCTGGGCGGCTGTAGTATTGAAGTTTACAGGAACTGTCAAAAGTTTTTCACTAAAAAATGGATTTTTTTAAAAAATATTATAAAAACTAAACCTCCGCCACCGGATTCGTGTTCTAGGGATTATTCTACGTAAGTTTAGTGAAAACCCCGATTTTTTTCATGCATTTTCAGTGTGGTCAGCTAAAGTAAACTGTTACCAGATTTTCTCAATAAAATTTTGTTGTTAAAAATTGATTGGAAAACCATAATTAAAACAACTAAACTACCGAAACTATGTTAAAATTATAAATTTTGTGTTTCCAACCTTATTAGTATTTGTTGATCACGGTGCAGTTTATCAATATGATTAGTAAGTCATTAGTAATAAATAACAACAAAAAAAATAAAAAAAAATAGTAGTTAGAATGTTTTAAAGCCTACCGTGATATTAAAGTTAGTAATAACAATCTTTAAGTAATGGTAATATAGTATAGTAAAAATAGGTACTAAAATTGTTAATGATGTAGAACGCAAACGATTTGATTTCTTATTTATGGAAGAAATTGTGATAAATTATAGCATCTCATTAAATTTAACGCATTCATATCTCTTATCGTTGCTAATTATGTATAATAAAATAAAACAAAAAATAATTAAATCAATTTAGTGTGTGTACTTAGATATATTTAAATCCAACAAGTCATGTTTTAAAAGGCTTTAAATCAAAAATAAATAAATAGGTAAACTTATCGGATAACAATAATAACAGAAAACTTGTATAATGTGTCATTATAAACAGGGGCGATCCTAGGAGCTGTGCAAGGGGTGCAATGCACACGGGCGGCCAAATTTAGGGGCAGCCAAATTAAAAATCAAAACTAAAACTTATAATGTATTTTCAATGTTATTCTAGCACACATTTTTTTTTCGTAGAAATCTTTAAATTTGATACTTCCATTGGAATGTTTTAATGCTAATATTACTCCCACCACAATTTTTTTGAA
Source organism: Tribolium confusum (assembly GCA_029207805.1). Classification (NCBI taxonomy): domain Eukaryota; kingdom Metazoa; phylum Arthropoda; class Insecta; order Coleoptera; family Tenebrionidae; genus Tribolium; species Tribolium confusum. The sequence goes on along the minus strand of JALGAY010000008.1, from coordinate 19,631,412 downwards.
GCTACCTTATTAGCTAACAAAATTATAATTTTATTTGTTTGTTGGTGTTATGGTACCAAATACTTACAAAAGTTACCGCAGTTAGTAAGATGTTCCAAAAATCCTTACAATTTGCTTTAACTTCTATAAAAAATTTAAAAAAATCTATCGAAAATTATCGTTCTGATAAAGTTTTTGAACATATTTTGGAGGTAGCTAACATATTATATGAAGAAGTAGATGGTGATTGTAAATTTATTAATCTAGCTAAAGTAAGAACACGAAAGAAAAAACGACTGTTTGATTATGAAACTGAAGATGAACCAATGATAAATCACAAACAATTTTTTAAAGTAAATTTTTTAAATATTTTAGTAGATAATGGTGTTGGTTCAATTGAAGAAAGATTTTACTTTTTACAAAATCAAAACAATTAATTCGATTTTCTGTACGATATTAACAATATTAATGCCGACGCACTTTTGAAACATTGTAAGGATTTACATTTAAAATGAAGTAATAACGTGACAAATGATATTGATGGTTAGATAAGGAAATAAAGTCTTTGCGGATGTTTGAAGACATTTACAGCATTCTAAAATTTATATTTTAAAAAGAACTTGACGAAATAGTTCCTAATCTAGTTATCACTATTCTGCCGTGTTAAGCAAAAAGGGCCTATCGGCATACCAAGTTAAACTGGTTTAGTAATCACTTTGTGCCACCGATTGATTTTTTAAATGTCTAATAAGATTATGTGTAAATATGTAGTAACAGAAAAGTTACAGAAATGTTGTAAAAATATTATCTGTAATTACCTAAAAAAAATAAGATATTTCAGTAACGTCTTTATTTATGATTGCAAAACTACAAATTGTTAAACAAAAAAAGCGTATCTACAAACAGTTTTATTTTCTTATTAATTAAGCAAAAAAATTATTAAATCGTCCAAGTTAGAAACAGTGTCGGGACAAACAGGCAGAGATTCCCAAAATATTATTCTGTTTTTTGGTAAAATTGAATGAATTTGTTTCAGCAGAGTTTCTTTTCTTCTTAATTCAACGCCACGTGGTAAACTCTTGGGCATTGGAAACGGCAGTTTGGCTTCCATTTTTGCAAATTTTGCTTACAAAAAATTTAGTTCTTTAAATTCTTGTTGAAAAGATTCTTTATAAAACATATTTTTTTTGTCCCGTTCAAATCGTACTTGACAAATTTTATTTAGCATCGGTCTAAGCGTTGCTTTATTTATTTTATATTGAGAAACAATATTAAGCCACTGCTTAAACGACTCAACACCCATTTCAATTGCGTTGGTTCTTTTTGATGTTTTCTGCACACATTACACAAAATCCGAAAAATCGTAAACATTTTTCATCTTTCTTATTTGCGTTTCCACTTGATGGTGAAATGTATCAGCAGACATAAAAGTATGACCGGGTTCAAAATATTTTATGTCGAGGGCCAATAAATATGTTTCTGCTAAATTAATCAAATAGACCATAAAAGAATATAAAGACCAATTTTTGTTTTGGACTGTACAATTGTCCATCCAAATTATAATTGTACTTAAATCTCTAATCTTGGGCTGTTTTAAAAAAGCGTAAAAACAAGAAAATATATCTTCTGTTTTTCTTCCGCTAATGCTTTCATGCCAAACGAAAGCAAAAAGAGTATCTGTCGAATGATCAACAAGAACAATATATTCATTGAAGGCAATTATGCGTGGAGTAAAAATTATTTCTTTAAATGTGTCGCACCTTGGCAACATAATTACTTTTTGTAGATCAGCAGAATAAACTTTTTGACCTTGTTCAGTTGCATCGTTTATATATTCACTTCTAGCTGCTACATATTTGCTATGATGCTCATTCCACACAATGCATTCATTGCATTTAAAATTTAAACTTGTTTTTTTATGATTACCTTCTCGTTCATCTTTAAGAAAAACTTTGCAACTCCAACATTCTTCGTGTCCTAACTTTGTAAAGGAAATATTTTTTCTTTCCACTTCTCTACGATATAACGAATAGGAAATGAGAAAACTTGGGTATTTTCTTAAAAAGTCATTATACATATCCTTAATTGTGATATGACTTAGCAAATAAAGCCTGTTAGGGGCATGTTCGCGTCTATAATGTGACACACATGGTTTAAATGAGTCAATATGAGATTGCCGAATGTCAATGTTGGCAAACTTATTATGTGGAATCCTTTCTTTTGGATTTGCTTTTTTATTAGGAGCAAGAGCAGTTTCACCAGTTTTTGCATGTTGGACTACGTTTCTAATAACCCTATTGTTATTTATATTATAGCCCAATGTCTTCAGGAAAATTTTTTTGCAAACTTCAATTTTAGTTCCTTCGTCCGAAGTCAATCTGTATTTACCTAAAACTATGTTGCCTTCGAGATATTTTACCAATTGTTCTTCTTTTGACAATATATGATGAAACGTTATTAAGTATAAAAAATTTTTGTTCTAAATTTGTCATTAGCCCAAAATCTTTATTAACTAAAAATTGTTTTTCTTTGCTTATATTATTACTACATTTTTGTTTGCAATTTGAACAACAGGTGCCTTTTACAAAATGTCTATTTCTTATTTTCTGTAAAATAATTTCTTTTCTTTTTTGTTAATTTAAAAGTTTTCCGCTTTTTTTAGTCTCATCGCAGACTACAATTTCATCATTGCTTGAATCTCCTGTATATTGTTTAATCAAACAATTCTATTGTTTGTATATTGTATATTGTTTGTATATTGTTGATTAAATCTATCTGGTCCTTCTGGACAAAACATTAATAAAGTGCTTTAGTCGTAATTATGATTTGTAAATATGCAATTTCTTACCTTTCTAGACAGCAGCAACGACAAACTTTTAGTCACAACTTCACATAAAATACAATTTTTTCTCTTGACAGTTATGAGGACAAGACTAGTTGATATTATGTTGATAACAGCATTGAACATGTATCGAGTCATTTTTTCTAGTCAGTTTTAGTTTGTTTGCAACCTATATAATAATGATTACATTTAATTCTAATTTTTGTTTGAAACTGTTGCATAATTGTTAAATAAAAAAATTAATCTCCAAAAAATTAGTCATTAGGCAATCGACTTTTTTTAAAAAAAATTAAAAAATAAACATATCTACATTGTACATTTCAATTTTATAATAATTTGTAGATCCGTCTTTTGCGCGGAACATAATGAATGAATTTGTAGATACTTTATTTTCCAAAAATCTTCAAAAATTGCAAAAAAAATTTTTTTTAAATAGTTAGTTACATCCAATCAAGTGTTTTGTAATCAAATTTAATGTAAAGTAAATTTTAATTAAAATTGTAGATAGGTCCTTTTCGCTTAACACGGCAGTATTATAATCCTTTTGACAATGTCTGTTACCGCAGTTCGCTCCAAACATCATTTTTTTTTTAAATTAAAATTAATAAAAAATTATTTTAGTCTTTCAAACTTTGCTGTAATTTCAATCGAAAGTGAAGAATGCGACAGTATAGATTTTTCAATCGTAAAACACCCAATAACACCAAACAATTTCATTCTGCACGACGCACGTTTCAACAATAAAGTTGTCATCTTCAGGTGGAGAATTCAACTCAAGTTTGCGTCGTGCAAAGTAAAATTGTTTGGTCTAATTGGGTGTTTTTACGTTGTCGCTTTTTCAAAAGCAAGAAAAGCAAGATTTTAAAACAACCGGAGATACATTTTATTACATTATTTTTATTACATTTTTTTTCTTTATTACATATATGTTATACATAAGTACTTAATTTTTTTATCTGAATTATTTTTAATCTTTTTTATTGTTTATGTTTATTAGTTAAGGAAATTGAATATGAACAATGTTTTTTAGAAAAATCTTTTTTAATATTTTTCTTAACAAGTTACTTTACACGCTTATAGTCTATATTTGTGCAAGGGGGCGCTTAGGGGGCGACCATTCTAAAGATGCACACGGGCGGCCGATAGGCTAGGATCGCCACTGAATAAAGCTTGTTCCAACACGGAATGTAAAACACTTCAGAATTGGAATACACGCATTCGCGAACTTAAAATTCTGAACAGAATTAAGCGTTGCTGGAACGCCAAAAATAAGTTTTTTTAGTTAAATTAAATGTATGAGGTAAATTTATTATTAGAAACAAAAATAAATGCTTCTTATTTCAATCCAAGACTGTCTGAAATAACCAACAACACTTTCCCACAGATATACAGGGTGTTTCAGAAATGAATACAAAAATTTTAACCACTTGTAGATCTCGTTTAAAGAAGAGTTTTTTCTAGATATTTTTTTTCCGAATCTCAACCGTTATCAAGATAAAATTAGTTAAAAACTTGGCGAAAATTCCATACCCGCCACTGGTCAAAACAGTAGAATGCACCATTATAATGGTCACTATGATAACTATAGAAAATTCATAAATTTATAAAATTTCATGAGCGTATCAAACTTTTATAAAAAGATATAGCAGTAAAAAATTTCATTATTCGTAAAAATGTCATTTAGAAAAGTTGTTTGTTTTGGTGAGATCTTTTACTAGCTAAAATTTTTGTATTCATTTCTGAAACATTCCTGTATACCGACTGGCGTTTTTATTAAAACTCTATGTACATCGCATTGAAGCCAATGAATGCACATGGCGTTAGATTGTGACATTAGAAATGTTCAACGATGTACATTGTATATGCAAAAATATTCTTCTCTATACATTTTCGGCAGATGATCAAATTACAAGACTTCAAATAAAAAAACACATTTTTTTTCACATGTTTATTCGTAACAATATACAGCTCCAGAATTGCAAAAACAAATGTATAACAGAAAATAAAAAAATTAAAATTAAATTCACGTTATATAAACTGGCAGTATATAATAAATTTACATAAAATACGTAATTAACCTACTATACAGGGTGTTTTTGAAGTAATGTTAAAAATCTTGACAGGTTTCAGCTCTCGTTGAAAGGATGCTAAAAAACCACATTTGCCCTTAACAAATGTTTATGGCTATTGAGATATTCGCTGTAGAAATTTTTTTCGTTTAAGATACACGATGTATAACAACACTGTTTTTGGAGATGTATAATGTAAAAGTTTTTGCTCGAAAACAGTGTTACCACACACAGTGTGTCTCAGAAATAAAGTTTTTTGAAAAAAAATATGTCTACAGCTATATCTCAAAAACTATAAATATTTGTATAAGACGAATTAGGTTTTAAGCATCCTTTAAATAAAGGCTATCACCTGATAACAGTTGTATTTTTTTAAATCACCCTGTATACCTGATTTTAACACTAAAACTAGAACTATCACTAAGAAAAATTGTTGCATATATTGCACTCACACTCTACATACCAAAAAAAATTGCTAAAATACATCATGTTTCGTAAAAAAAATAAAAAAGTTTTACAACTTTTATAAACATTTGTATAAGGCAAATTTGGTTTTTCAACGAGAAATCTTTCACATTACCTAAAATCATCCAGTATATAATCATATGAGCTAATTTCAAGTTGATATAATACTGATGGTAACTTCGTTTCCATGAAAAATTGAGAAAATTCGAGGTTGCTATTGGTTGTTGCTACGGAAAAGTATTAGACCACCGACACCACCGGTAATATCTTAACTTGAAATTAGACCGTCAAAACACACGGTAGTTCTGAAAACGGTGTATAAAAATAGGTAAACTAAATTCCAGTATTTATAACTGAGTGTAACCTGAGATAAAAGAATTATTGTAAATCAGCCTTTAGTGTTTTCTTTAGTTTTAGTATATCAAAATCACTCATGTTTATGTACTTGCTGTAATCAGCCTTAATTTTTTTTGTGTATTTTTCAAGTATTTTTTCCATAAGTCGATCTCTTAAACTTATTAAATATACAGCTAATTGCGCTGATTTGATTTTATCACTTTTTGGAATGGGTCTAGTACGCCAAATGTTATCACGATCCTCCTGTAATTAAAAAATATATATTTAAGAAAAAATGTGGTAAAAACAAACCATTGCTTGTGATAATTCTGTAGGTGGAATATTAAAATGATAATCCAGACATTCACTTATATTTCTTATAATATTAATCTTTTTTTCTTCTCTTGTCATGATATTATCTACAATCTAGACAAAAAAAAATGAGAATTAATAAATGCAGTAGGCATCCTATCGGTGGAATTTGTAACTAGTGAGCACATAAGTACATTATTCGGCAAACAAGCGCTGTGTGAAATGCAAGATGGTGCTTAAGTGAGAAACAGTAGTGACATTTCAGCATTTTTGTGTTTTCCTTTTACATTATTTGTTAGTACTTTTAGTCGCCAAAATACTTGTCTGTGTTTAAAATTTTCTCCGTTAAAAGGCCGCCATTATTTCATTTATTAACAATTTTAGTTTTTCCACGTGTTCACCAATTAGAAATTCACCACCAGAGGACGTACATATGTCCGTCGAGCTGCACCCCCATTGCACAAATCGTAAAAAACTATGAAACATTTACGTGCTCTTTTTGTATTAATTATGTGCTGAAATTAAAATTTTTGTGCTCCTAGGAAATACATTTTTTTAAATTTTTAAAATGAGGGGTGCACCTCGACGTCCAGTCACACCCCCCACAGAAAAGATCAATGTTTAAAGTAAAACCAACACATACGAATTTTGTGCTATTTATATGCTCCACAAATATATACATTAGGGTGGGCCAAAAAAATAGACTATTTTTTTTAACTTTCGACACTAAAAAATTGATTCCTAGGCATCTTTAAAAAATGCTTTTTCAAGATGAGCTCTTAATTTTAATAGGAAAGACTCCCTCATCGCACTTTTTTTTTCAGTTCCATATGGTAAAATCCATATCTCGTTATTCCTTGATTGTACAAAAAATTTGTATTTACATTTTTTGTAGGAAATTAACCCTCTACAAAAAAATTATCTTACAATTTTTTTATATCTTTTACCATTTAGATGATATCGGAGGTCAAAGTTTAAAGAATTTAACAAAAAAAAATTTTCTACTTCTAAATTTTATAACTCAGAGATAAATAAATATTAGAAAATGCAAAATATACAGTTTTATAGGAAATTGAACGCTTTACAAAAAAAGTCTTTTGTAGTTAATTGATTATTCTAACCATTTAGAAGATATTTGCATTTTAAAAACCAAAATTTGATACTAAATCTCCAATTTTTTTTAAATGGTTGAAGTAATCGATTAACCACAAACCATTTTTTTTGTAGAGCGTTTAATTTCTTACAAAACCGTATGTTGCGCACTTTGTAATATTTATTTATCCACGTGTTATAAAATTTAGAAGTGAAAAAGAAATTTTTGCTAAATTCTTCAAACTTTGACCTCTGATATCTTCTAAACGGTAAGAGCTATAAAAAAAATTGTAAGATACCTTTTTTACAGCGTTCAATTTCCTACAAAAAATGTATACAATTTTTTTCTATACGATCAAGTAGTGACGAGATATGGATTTTGTCATATGGAACTGAAAAAAAATGGAAAACTGCGATGAGGGAGTCTTTCCTATTAAAGTTAAGAGCCCATCTTGAAAAAGCATTTTTTAAAAGTGCCTAGGAACCAATTTACGATTTGTGCAATGGGAGATGCAGCTCGACGGACCTCAAGACTCTATAACTCACAGTTAATTGTTAATACCTGTGTGTCAAAAATATTCTTCATTTCCACTCCATACTTGTGATATAAACAATGAAATAAGGCACCACCCCCATGTACAACTTTACAAATAAAAGTCGATTCTAAAATATCCCTCAACTGTTTCAATTCGACTAAACACCATAAATCAAAAATAAAAACTTGTTTAAAATCAGCCATTACTAAAAGACTTATTGGATAGCCTAACTCCACAACTGCTACAGATTCCCGATTTTTCAACACTTCAATGGCTTCATTGAATCGTGTCCCAAATTTATCAATAAACACAAAATCGTAAGCGACATGTTGCAAACGGTTAAATTCGTCTACATGCATTATTTTAAGTGTTTTCTGTGATTCAGTCACTGAAGAAGCCTCCAAATCGGAACTACCTGAGATTCTAACTAATCTTCTCACTTCATTACGGTAAAAAGTTATGTCTCCTGCATAGCAAGTCTTGGTTTTTTTGCAGTGAATTGTGTGAAGAACAACCTTTTCAGGTGAAATGTATTCGATTGTACCTTCATATTCTTCCAGGTATGTGTTTTCTAGCAGGACACGGTCGCCACATTTCAATTTTGCCATTTTCACGCAAATAAGGGGGCTTCGAACAGTAAAGCACAGAACACCACAGCAGAACACTAGGAAAGTTAGGTTAACTTGACGTCCTTGACTGTCCAGAAAGTGAGAATTACAATCTGCGCGAATCGCAATAAGGTAGAAAACATGGTATAGCGAAATTAAATGAGCGTTTCCGGATTTTATGCAACCCACCTGACACATCAGCGTAGACAACGTCATATGGCGCAAAAGTTTCGAGAATTTTTTTCAGTCATTAAGAGAAAGACACTCAAATTATTATTCAATGAGGCATAAAGTGCATCTAGAGGTCTATTTAAAAATGTTGTTGAAACTAAAATTCTTTCAACTGTTTTATGTAAATTACTACATTAATTTAATTTAATTATTAAACGAAAAACGCGGGAAAATTTATTTTACTGTGTTTCAGTGTGTTTTGTTTTTGACATATTTCTTTACAAGATTTTGGAGAGTTTAAAAAATAAATTTTGACAGATAAATTTAAAAACAAAATTTAATTATTATTATAATTAATTGTTAATTAAATTAATTAACAAAATACAACATATTATAAAAAGAAAAATGTAGCTGGCGCTTACAATAAATGCTAATCAGACAAGTAGCCCCAATATCACATCTTCTTAAAATTAACTTAATTATTTACTTAAATTACAATAATTAACTTAATTAAATAATGAAGCATAACAAATTATGAAAACAAGGACGTAGCTGGCGCTTGTGGCCCTTCGATCACACAAACTTAGAAACCAACTTAACTACTATCTTATCTAATATACTTAAATTAAGTAAGATGTTAGTAACCAAACCAAGCAATATACATGCAAAATAATCCCAACATGCAAAAAATTACATGCCTGTAATACCGGGAAAAAACAATTAAATCCTGAACAAGAGAGGAACGCCTGAAAACCTAAAACAGAAAAATTACTATAACCCGAAACAAGAAATTACCAAAGCTGAAACAGAAAAGTTGCTAAAATACACTATACCTACATAAAAAATAAATTCCAAAAAAACTATACATAAAGTTTTAATTAAAGCATTTTTTTCTTGGCACAACTGATGACTGGCGAATTCCCTCCTTCTGCTTCTTTCGATCCTACCTTTAATTCTGAAATTAGTGCTTCTTTTTCTGACCTATGTGGCGATTTTTCCCTCTTCTTCTTTCGGACCTACCTTTAATCCAGATGTCCCATGACGTCCTTGAAACGTACCCCTCAAACCCCAATAAAATAAAAAAAATGCTTTAAATTGTTTATTTATTTTTTACAAAAGGAGGGTGGAAAGGGATTCTAAATAAAACGCGTGAATTTATTATTAAAACAATTACAAATAAAAATAGTATCGAAAATTGTTTATTTCTGTTATTTTGTAATTTGAAAACGCAAAAATGTATTTGTTTAAACAAAATCGTGATATATTCCGTTTAATAAATAATAATAAATAAAAGTACGCAGCTTTAGAGCGGCTGTGATGCGTCCTGTTCGAGAGCTGGTGCTCGACTGATTCAAACAAAAGGAAATATCGATAAATTTGCATAAAACAACAAAAAATGTCGATTATGTCACCCCTTTGTCAAACCACCTTTATGTCTTTGAGTATTGAATCATCGTATTATGTAAGCAATTAGTTAAAATAGTAGTAAATCAATAATGTATTTACAAAGCCACCTCTAGAATTTATTTTTCAAACTCTCCAAAATCTTGAAAAAATATATCAAAACCAAGTCAAACACTAAAAACACAGTAAAATTTTAAATTATCCCGCGTTTTTATTTTAATAATTATTAATTTACATAAAACAGTTAAAAGAAATTTAGTTTTAACTACATTTTAAATAGACTTCTTGCCACTTTGAATAATAATTTGAATATCGTTCACTAAGTAAATAAGAGAAAAAAATTCTCAAAGAAGCACCAGGAGTGTTGTCCTGAGGCTGTAGTATGACGTCATGTGAAAACGCTGGATTGTAACATTTTAGCAACATTGCAAATATTGTCTTTTGGGAATTTTTGAAGCATGCTTTGACGATTTTTATCGAAAAATACATTACTAATAAATGATTTCGCACTTAACGGAATTTCTCCAGTGCAGTCGGTAAAGAAGAACGTGACACAGTTGTGCTGAATTTGAGTTAGAACTAATAAAAAACAGCAACAAAAAACTAATGAAAAACGTGTTTATAAAAAAACAACAAAAAACTTATAAAAGAAACGCCTATATTCATTGTTGTGCTGAGATATACATAAATACAGGCTGATTCACGAATGATTTATGCAACCAATCTTACATTTTCGTATAAGACCCTGATACAATTTAATTTTAAAAATGTTTTTGCGATCATAGTTATAGTTCAACAAAAGATATGTAAGCTGACTTTTTAAGCCCTCCTAATAAACAGAAGCATAAAAATTATTGCAGCACATCTTTTAATGGTTCCGAGAAATAGGAACCATTATACATTTTCTGGGAATACTTAATAGTTCCAATCTCACAAGCAAATGCAACATTGTAATCATCTATAATAAAATAACCATTTGTCTACGACATGCATAGACACTGATCTAAAATTATATTGCTTATTAGACATTAAATTTTTTATCAATAAATATTGTTTTGTCTTATATGTAGTTATTAATGATGTGTATAGTGTGAAAAAAAATAGAAGAAACGACATGTTTTGAATATTGTTTATTTTAAAATACATTATAATATCGCATTCATTCAAGCGTACAAAAATATATTATTAACACATTTACACAATTTTTATTTAAATATAATTTACAGTATGAGTTGCAATAACAGTACTTATGTAACGTTTTGAATTAAAACTGTGGGACACTTATTAATTAAATCAAAATTTCAAAATATTTCAAAAAAAAAAGTTAATTTATTAAATATTAAAAAAAGAGAAAAATGTATAAGATGTATTGCTTGTATTAATTATTTGAGTCAAATTAAGTACTTGATGCAAATGTTCCCACAGCAAAAATCCATAACATTTTTGTATATTATTATTATTTAACATAAGTGGAGAAAATTGGAACTGTATAATTTTGAAACTACACAATTCCTTACCAGACCAATAGTCTGTTGGCTACAAAATTTAAACTAGCAGCCTCTCACATCAGACTTTTCGGTAAAATAATAAAATTAAATAATATCGGATGGACAAATAACACACTTTATAGTCAAAGATAAAGCATTTAACTTCATAAAAAAAAACACTAAATCAACTAAAATGCCCTGAGACATAACATAAATAAACATTATTATATTAGGAAAAGACTTAAATTACTGTAAATATGTGAGGTAGATTTAATCATTTAATAACTATTTGAACAACTCGGCTCTCGAAAAACTAATATTTCCTCTATCATAAATGTGTTTTATTTACTATTGCTTTAATTAAATTTGGAATGTAAAAAAACGGTAACCGGAGGAATGTATATGTGGCTGCGCTCTTAATTTCAGAAAAAATAATATGAGAGCAAAAAAAAGATTTCAGTTGAGCATCAGAAAAGAATAGGCAAAATAGGTAACTATAAAATAAATCTTAACGTCTAACTGTACATTAAAAAATGATCGTTGTTTTTTGTACAATATAAAGGCACACACCACATTTAGTCGTGACTGAATAAGAGGATAATATTTTTTTCTAAACAATTTTGTACATCATTTAAACAATGGAATATTCATCTTTGGATATATAAATAATAAATATGCTTTGTTGGTAACGTTAATGAAGAACAGTTAACATTGTAGCCATATAACATATAAAACACTGTAACAATCAGACACATACGATCACACTCACAATCATTCACAATATATACTGTACAGTAACATTTTACTTACGTCTAAGCTATCATATATGTAATTGTTGTCAGGTACCTGTTGTATTATGCTAATTAAAATTATACAGAGCGGTCCTAAATCATCCCCAACATATTTGAACCAAATATTGTGAATACATAACCACAAAAAGTGTCAAATTTAAACCAGAATAGTTTGCGGAACTTTTTATGACGTCACATAAATAACGTGCTAAATTTTTGTAAATGAAACAAAATGTATAAAAAATATGTTTAAAGTTTATTATAACAAGTGTTCATTTAAAAAAGTTGTCAAGTGTGCTATGAAAACACAAAAACATTTTGAAGTATGTCTTAGTTTAATTCGGCTCCCGTACTATCAGTTACGACGACAAATCACGACTGCGCGCGCCCTGTGAAGCTATGTATCAAGTTCCGACATTCCTTCCTCTCTACATTTTCTTTTATCAATATATCATAGCATACTTGACAACTTTTTTGAAATGAACAGTTGTTATAATGTTACCATAATCCTCAAACATAGAAACTTCAAAAAATTTAATTATTTAACAAAAAGAAATTAGAAAATACAGAAGTCGTAGGAACATTTCTTACACCACAAAATCACAAACAAAGAACGATATTAACTGTCCAGACTCTATAAATGCGTAAACGTCAAAATAGTATTCAAAACAGAGCGATTATTGTCTGATTTTAATCTTTATATTCATTAGGTGTACAAATATTGTCATCTCTCTCTTTCTCTCTCTCTCTGTATAAGTGGTCAAAATTTGAATATTAATTTTTGGTATCAGTTGACTATCTGATTACGTCATCAAATCGAAGGCATAAGTACCTCTGTGCGTTTAATCAAAATTGAAAATAATATTCACTGTCCGCACTCTTTATAAATAGTAATAACAATAATAAAAGATATTGCTGAATATTACAAAACTCAGAAAAATGTTAATTTTATGGTACATCCACATTCATAATTTTAATATCAACTATGAAGTTAAATTTAAAAAAAAAATGCAAAATTACTTGTTGCAAATTTTTGCTTTGAAATCAAAAAATTAGATAAGTTCAATTGTTATTTTAAACAAAGTAATAATATTATGACAGGTTCACAATATGAGACTTCTATGGCCACCTATAATGTCTTATGTTAAAACGCATTATAACAAAAAACAAACTTCTTATTGTATTGCATAAAACTATAATTTTGTTTGAGTACGAGCAATATAGAAGCCGCAGAAGCACTTATTACAGTAGAAAATAATCGACAGACTGATGTTAACTATCTGAACTCTTTATAAATGCGAAACGTCTCAGTAACTTCCAGAAACTCTTGTCGCATTTGAAACTTCGCACACAACTTAAAAATTTTGAATACTACATTTTTCGAGCCTATTCTCCATTTTATTACGTCATCAAATATGGTGGAGGAACGCATGTGTACTGTACCTAAAATTATAATTTTATATAACAAGTCAAATGAGAAACAAAAACCATTACGTAACATGCGCAACGGACGAGTTTTGGATGTTGGGCGAGTCTATTGTATTACATATAAGGGAAAGTTATGTATGACAGAGTCGATTCGTCAACTGTCACACACGTTTGGTGTATTTCCATCTCGTGTATGAGCGCCTTTTCAACGTTTGAAGGTTACTTTTTGCAATTTAGCATTGTTATGTTAGTTATTAAAGTCATTTGGTATTGTTTATTCGTTTGTTGTGAATTCGTTTAGCTAATTGAAAATTTTCTGGCTAAATGACAGATCTATGTTACGCCACTGATACTATAGTTATGGCGCAGCTTAAGCTCCGCCCTTGTCTTTTTCTGATTTGAATGAAAAAATTTGTAAAAATGAAGAAAAATAATTTTGGATTTGAAAAGAAGCAGTTGTAGCGGCGAGACAGATTGTGGTTTCCGATTCGAAAAAATGCAAGTTCTAGTGTGAAACTGCCCGTTTCATTAAAAAAAGAGTATATAACTTTTTAGGACTTAAGCTACCCCATTGCATAACCTCACCCCTGCAATAAAATTATTCCCAAACCTACAAGCCGTGTTATTTTCATAAAATAGGCCAAAAAACAGTCATCTCATGAAAGAAACGTAAAACACCCACTAATACCAAACACTGTACTTAACACGACCGCGTTTCGACAACACCGCTGTCAGGCCTCAGGTAGGAATTAAAAGTTAACTCTTAGCTTTAATTCCTACCTGAAGATGACAACTCTGTTGAGAGTTGTCAAAACGCGTGTCGTTTTAAGTACAGTGTTTGGTGTTAGTGGGTGTTTTACGTTTCATTTAACACACCAAAAAGATCCAACAAGAAGATTTATCTCTGGAACTCAAAAATCACTACAACTATTAGACCAAGAAATCAGCGCTCTGTCATAAGATTCCAAGTTGGATAAAGATATTCGGACTGATTCACGACAAGTGATAACTACTCTCGCAAAATTAATTAAGAAAAAAATTGGTTTATGATTCAGTATCAGCTCAAGGAGCTTTCGTCGTTATTCTAGGATCTAAAGATGATTCAATTCCTCTACTGCACCCAAGAGATATTGGAAAGCTTTTGCATAAAAATAGCATCGTGTCAAAATCCATTAAATCTAGAAGTCGAAGAAACGCAGTCAGGGTCGTCATCGAACTTAATTCAGCAAAAGCTGCAAACGACCTGCTACAAAATGTGTTTCTTCAGCAAAAAGGATACAAAGTGTTTATTCCCCAGAAACTAATTTCTTCCAAAAGAGGCAAATGGGAAGCGACATAACAGCGGAGAATATTATAGATCACGGCGAAATCATAAGTGGTACCCAAAGCGCAAAATTTTAGAAGTCCGGCAGCTAAATCGTTAGATTAATAAAAGAGGAGAAGGAATAAAAATCCCTGCTTCTTCATTCGTAATTATCTTTGCTGGACTGATATTATCAAAGTCGCTTGAGATTTGAGTGTTCGGAAAACCTGTGTCACGGAAAAATCAAAGTCAGTTGTCTTTCTCTGGTGCCAGAGGGAACTCTCGATCTCAAAATGAAGAAAATCCTCCATTACAACAAAGTCAGTTAGGTGGTGAATCCACTCAAAATTCTCTAGATTGGGGGATCTCCCCTACCCTCTACTAAGGGAGACGATCCCCTTCATCATCGCTCAATCCCTGACATTATCTTATATTATACAAGAACACACTCCTGATGCTTTCATTCTTAATGAGACCTTTTTAAAAACTCCTGATACCCTTAGATTTTCATCCTATAATATCATACTTAAGACAGAGAAGACGAAAAAGGACCTTGCCCTAATGTTACAACATCGAATAAACGCTAACCACATATCTTTTTAGAAGTATAAGCTCTAGCTGTCGAACTTTCGAATTTCTCAATTATAGAATTGTACAATCCTCATATTAAATTATAATTTTTTACAATCATTCTTCGAATGTATTTCTCAAAATAAAACTTTTCTTTTGATTGGCGATATCAATGCACAACATATTGTCTTACAAATTTTCTGGGTAGAATTTTACTTAAACGTATTGATAATTATAATCTTCTCATTTTTAATTCGGAGGAAGCGATTCGCATAGACAAGTTTAGACAATGAAAAAGCGGATAGTTTAGCAAAATCGGTTGCCAGCTTCCACATAACCGGCCGCCTCAAAAAAAACACAGGCGTAGTTTTCTTAAATTGGTTTAAAAACAACCCGTGAATGGAAAAAATATTATTTTTTCATTCACTATTCATTCAAAGGCGCAGATATTCAAAGCTCTCTGTTTACCCTATAAAAAGCCCTGGTTTCGAGATCTCAAAAAGCTTTGCAGAATAAATAAACACTGCCTTATTACTCCGAAACATCTTTTTCATTTAAAAAAAAAAGACGCCTCAATGTGACTGTGGGAAATCTGGTAGTGCGGACCATATCCTTTTCACTTGTCCCCGTTTCTACACTTTCTCCTTTCGTTTATATTCGCTTTAGTTCAAGCTCTAAAAAATAGTCCACATGTTTTTTGAGAGATCTCAATATAGTGTTGCCCTTTCAGAATTCTGTATCAGATAGGGGAATTAAACTGTAATACGCCACCGTCTTATAACCGCTTAAAACCGCACGCCGCCTTCGTAGACTGCAATAGTGCATAACTTGTGCTGTGCTTGACCGTAGTGAAAAATTGCGCGTTTATCTTAAATATTTAAATTTTTACTGAAGTATTTAGCTCTTTCTAGGATAGTGCACCCTAGCTGTTGAGGCTAAAATAAAGAGAAGAGAAGAACAAAAACGCATGCGCATTACTGATTTCTGAATGTGTAGAAGATGCAAGTTTTCGGTTCCTTCAACTTTAATTCTAAGCAAAAATGTCAAAAATATTTTTTATATCTTGAGTCAAACAATATTATAACAAAGTTTGGTTCAAAAATGTATCACAATTTTAAAAAAAGTAAGATACACATATACATACCAATTACTTGGACCACCCTGTATTGTAAATAACCACACCAACGCAACTCCAATATTCAGCTACAACCCCTTCGTGAAAAACGCAACGAAGTGAACGCTGTATTGTAGCTGAACAATAAGTCATATCTATCGTGTAGGCAAAAAAATTACAGTTTAATATATTGAGCAATCAAGTTGATGTAAAAAGAAGATCGTTGCGACATCTATTGCAAAAAAATTTGGAAATTTCTATTTTCTGTCAGCAGTTACTGCTCAGTCGTATTATTTTATTGAAAGTGAGGGAGATTGGTCATGAATTTTAACTATTTTTTTTTCTTTTACTAAAAGACCGGTCATTATCCGTTAGGTCTAACATCTTTAAAGCTTGAATTATTTTTAGAATCATTAAATTTTGCTCGTTTTGACTGAAAATTGCACTGGCGATTTGATTTGACTTCAGGAGTTTTGGAATTTTCGAAAATACGATGAAGGTCGTGAAATTTTGAAGTTTTGACATTTGAATTTGAATCTTCCTCGTATGGGGTGCAGCACATTTCAGGCTGGAGTGGCTTTTTCTCAGTGTGGCCGTTGCATTCAAGCATATAGTACTGAAAACAAACAAAAATTATTATTATTATTATGTCATTTTGACTTTTTCGATTCACAAGAGTCCGGACACTCCCTCACACAAAGATAATAACATTAAATATCTAGACTCTTTAAAATAATAAACGGCAAAATAACTTTTAGTGAGTTAATGAAATGCCATAAAAATGCTTTTAAATAAATAAAAAAATGTCTTACTCGTGGATTTTCAGTGATGTGAACAATGCCGTTTGGAATATGACCATTAATGTATGGTTTGGCAGACCCATTTATGTGACCATTGGGAAATCCATCAGTGCCCTAATATGAAAAATAAAAGTGAAAATAAACTAGAAATAATGACCACGACGTGTCAATTTATTTAAAATATGATGATTGAAGTTCATAATAATTATAAATTCTATAATAACCGTCATTTAATATTTACATGGAAAAAAAAAGAGAGAAAGCTAGCTAAATAGACACGTCAAAAATTTTTAAAAAACATGATACATATACAAAATATTTTTGTTTTGTTAGTATCGGCAAAATTTTCAATTTGATCCCAAAAACTTTATTTTTTCATATTTTGATTCAATTTGACATTGTCAATTTTTATTTGAAAATGACCGGTGGCTACATAGAATAGAATTTTATGCAACAAGCATTGAATGATAGCTATTACAACACAAGTATAAAAATTAATTAAAAAAATATTTAATAGCCATTAAATGCGTATTGTATACACTATTTTTTCTACGACAAGTCATAATATAAAAAGATAAGAAATAAACTAATAATGTTGAAGATTCACGTATCAGATAAACTTTCCGTTGTTGCCAATTTTTCTAGATTTCATTTTATAATATTTTTGTAACCAAAGTTTCGATTATGAAAATTCTTGTATTTTGATAATCTGTCTGTCCGAAATATTTAGACACACCCCATGTGCATGTCACCGGCAATCTGAATAATCACGAACCAAAGTTTGCCCAAATAAACAGAATTATTATCGCTTTCGCCCATTGATAGATTGAATGTAAATATTTAGTATGAAAAAATACAGTGAGAACGAGAATGTACTGACTTAAAGTCGGTGTCAAAAATCAAAAATGGCATGCCACCATTGTTGAGCCTTGAAGGTTAAGGAAGCTTGTAAGAAATTTCCAGGACTGCATTCACTGTTTATTTTTAGATTTAGAGAATCCCAATTGCAGACCAACACTTGCAGCCTTATTTGAAATTACCGTCACAAGATCATTAAAAAAAAAATTTATTCCTCCCTAATAAAGTATTTGAAAACATTGTCAATTCGTTATTTTTGTTGTATTTATTACTGTTAATTTCGTTTAATCTTCATGTTTGTCTTTTATAAATGTTGCTGATACTAATAAAACAAACCACTGTCAACTCTATTCCTCTTACCTTGGTATCTAGATGTGCTGGTGTATCCGGTGGTATATGATTCGTCCCATCTTCACTAACCAAATGCTCACTTTCATGAATCGCGGAACACGGATTTTCTAATCTCACTTGCACTGAACTTCCTTCTGAAGCATACTGTGCAACAGCTGGATAATAATTATTTGAAGCGGCCATTCGGGCTCTAGCAAAAGCTCGACTTTTCAAACAACGTTTTCGGACAAGAATCGTGCAACTAATACAAAAAACGATTAATAATAGCGATATCGTCACACCAATTATGATTCCTAAAACAAAAAACAATTATTAAAAATTATTAAATTAAATTTGAGAAAATATTACCTAAATTTTGATTGTTTTGGACGTCATCTTGAGATTCTGGGGCTTGAGATTTGGTGTTTTTTGTTGTTATTTTGATTGGTAATATTGGGTTACCTAAGCCAACTTCTGAGGCTGCTCTCACATAAACTGTGTATTGTTTGGCTGGGTCAAGGCCTACAAGAAATGTAGAGATGACTTGCTCGTTGTTTGTACCACTCCCACAACCCTAAAAAAAATTCAATATATGCGTACTGCTGCCATTGCTAGAAATGTATAAAATGATCGCATAAGTCTAACCCTGACTTTACATAGGCGAACACCAAGTTGTTCAATTAACACAGCGACTACCACAAGCGGACCTCCGACAATTAATCAAGACGATAGAATCATGTTGCGTAAATTAATTCGTTGTCAAATAAATTAAGAGACAAAAAAGCAGATAGTCAACATGACTAGTGTCAGGAGTAAGATTTAACTTACTAACTCAACTACAGATAGAAAACAGCAAGTGATTAAAAAAAAAATGCCGGTCAGCTCAAATAAGCAATCCTATATAAATCTTATAAACATTTTTCTCCCACTTCGATTCAATTTGTTTAAATCAATAGATAAAAACTTACCTTTAAATTGTGTTCAGTTGTCAGCAAAGATTTATTAAACCAGTCATCCAGAGGCCAATTAGCATTAGGTGTATAAAGAATCAAGTAACCCGTCAATTTCCCATTTTTATGTAATGGTGCTTGCCAGTGTAAACACACAGCAGTTTCATTAACAATCTCATAATTTAAATTTAAAACTTTGGAAGGCACTAAAAACAAATTTATATTATTACTAGAGTCCTGAACATGTGTCATTTTGCAAGAGTCCGGACACTCTATGCTTATTAGAAACATCAAAATAACATTTGTAAAAAAAAAATAAAGATATTTACCATCAGCATGGGTGCGAATTGTAGTCACCTGTGAAAATGGACTGTAATAACCACGATAATTATGAGCTCTAACTTTAAAATCATATGAAAAATTGGCTTGCAAATCGGCGATTAATAAATAACTGGATGCACTAAAAACACCAAATTAGAACTAATTACCAAAAAGAAAAATATATCTAACCTTTTCATCAAATCATTTTCAGCACAATCCATTGGTTTAGTTGTTTCAGTAACACAAACTGAATAAAATCTCGTATTTTCATTATTATCAATCCATGTTAGGTTAATACTCGTTGCTGAAATTCTATCAGCTTCTACTCGTTCAGGAGGTAATGGTATCATATCAGTTGTATTTAGGCTGCTTTTACGACTAGTATCGCCTTTAGGTACAAAAGAAACCCACAGAGAATTGTCATTTTTTAAATATCCAGGAATAACACGGAATTCGTATTCAGTGGATGGTAAAAGACCTAAAACAAACCAAAATGATTACTCCAGTATTATAGAGCATTTCAGAATGATTGATATCTCAGTAAGACATAACTGTGTGAATGGCCTTGAACCTCAGCCAAAATTTGCTGTAATTTTGTGAAAAATTAATTCTTTTTTATCTTTTTTAATTAATAATTGAAAAGTTTAAATTTAACATGTGATAATAGGTAAAAACGAACCCAACAATATCAAAATTTGATATTTGCCTACAATCAACTGATTATAGAACAACTCACCAGAAATAACATGTGAAAACTCATCAGTTTGTTGCATAATAACAGCCATCCTTCCTTTTCGCCTCCACTGTACTTTATAAAACTGTTTTGTACCATCACAAGGAACATCAGTACTAACTTTCGTCCAAGATAATTCCACTGAAGTATCATTCACTGGAATTACTTGCAAGTTTCTTCTTCCTTTTATACCTATAAAACAAAATTATCTCTCATACAACCAACAATTATTAACCAATTTTATTTTACCTGTCTTGCAAGTCACTTTTTGGGATCGATCGCTAGCAATTTTCGAATACAATCGAACATAACATGTGTAATTTATACTAGTATTAAGACCAGAAGCTAAATGTTGCGTTTTATTCGTTACAAAATCGGGACCAGGAATTTCGCGTCCCATCGCTTAAGAAATATTTTTAAAGCATAACGCGAAGCTGAGTGACTGTAAAATTTACCTGTATAGTAGCAGTAAATGCTGTAGGCCGTAACGGACACATTAAGAGGAGATTGCCATGATAGACAAATGCTGGTTTCATCAAATGGTCTGCATTGTACATTTTCAGGAGGACTAGGAGTGTGAAGAGATGTGGGTATTAATTGAGCAGCTGCCCAAACTCTACCAGCTGCATTTACAGCAATGCATTGGTAGATACCTACAAAAGATACAGAAAATTTAAATTTAAGTGTTATCTCACTGTATATAATTTCTTTTATACAGGATGTCTCAACTAAAATTTGCACCCCATAAAATCTCCAATTTCGTCCAAGTTTCGAAAAAATGCTAAGACAGGTCAATTTTAGCTTAAAGAAGGACCAAATTTTATCATAATTTCGAAGTTATCACCACCTCCATCTAGCGCCCAAAGCCAAAATATTTAAATAGCAAGTGGGATCGAGTGACACATCATTTTAAAGCTACTCTCATTGTCTATGTAAACACGTATCTTTTATGAATTTAATCACAAAATTGTTTTAGGCTTATTAAAATTTTAAATATATAAATTTTAAATTGTGAACAAATTTTTTGGTATGAATAGACTCACAAACGTTATCTTATATGCATTAATGATTTTTCCTTTTAAAGTAAAAAGAAATTTTGGCTGTAGGTTGGAACATCTGCATATATTTAGATTTGCAATTTACCAATGAATTAATCAAGTAAAGCTTACATAAAATTTACCTGAATCAGAAGTAAATGTGTGACTGATGACAAGTCCAGTTGGATGCTTCTTAATTCTAGCTGCATTTGGTAAAGGTTCACCATTTTTCAACCAGTAAATTTTTGGTTTGGGAACACCATTAGCTTGACAATCCAATCGCACGGTTCTTGCTGGCGGATAACTTTTTGATGTCGGTGTTACATTAAAATATGGTTTCTGATAAATATCAAGAGTATATTTCTGAGAGATTTTACCGCGTGAATTGTAAGCTAAGCATGTGTAATTGCCGGCATCTTGAAGGCTTACATTGCGAAATTGTAATATACTTGAATTACTAACAACAATACTATT
Organism: Tribolium confusum; assembly: GCA_029207805.1. Classification (NCBI taxonomy): domain Eukaryota; kingdom Metazoa; phylum Arthropoda; class Insecta; order Coleoptera; family Tenebrionidae; genus Tribolium; species Tribolium confusum. The sequence goes on along the minus strand of JALGAY010000008.1, from coordinate 19,609,402 downwards.
ATCTGCAAAAAATGAGAATTTTTAACTAGAGATCCTACATGTCATTTTGACGTTTCTTGTTTTAAAGAGTCCAGACATTCTGTGCCATACTTTTTGCAACAAGAAATGTCAAATTAAAACTAATTTTACATACTATTAAGCCATTGTACTGTAGGAATAGGCAATCCAGTCACAGCGCAATATAAATTTATATTTTCTCCAACCAAAACAGTGACATTCGGTAAAATATGAAGAGGTAGAAATGTAGGTGCCGTTTCATTGTTCGGGGTTGAAGAAACTGTCAGTTTAACTATCTTACTATATTTAGTCTTTTTAAGTAAATTATTTGTTGCAATACATCTAAAACAAATATTTACTGAAAAATTCAAAATATAAAAGTCTTACTTACCTATATAATCCTGCATCTGTCAAATGAGTTTTTGTAATTAATAAAGCTCCCGACGGGAGAGGAACATATCTGTAATAAAATATAAAAAATTATAAAAATAAATAATAATTATAGTGCATTAACAGGTAATTGAACAAGATATTGAAGACTCGTTGAATTAATATTTATTCCAAAAAATTAGATTTGGTCTATTAATTCTCAATTTATTTGAGATTTAATACTAAATTTTACGGAAAATTTAAATAAAATAAGTAGTTACCTAATAATAAAAAGCAACATGTTAACCTACATCAACCACTACTTTGTAAATATTTTGGAATAGGCGTTTCAAATATTATTATATATTATAACCCAACAAACAACAAACCCTGCTCTGTAAGTGTTATATGTCATAATACATATAAACTATCAAAAAATTACTAATTACTAACACGACTAATTAAAGTTACTTTATAAAGAAAATAAAAGTTTAAAAGAACCGCAACCATGGAGCGGTTTGCGAAAATCCTAAATATAATAGAAATAGTCTTTTCTATGCAGATTTAAATGTAAATATAACTTTAAGATACTTCTACGATTACTCTGAAGTAGAGATGGGTAGTTCGAGAACGAACTAATAAAAAGAACGGTTCTTTTATACGAACTACTTGAACTAGTTCGCGAACTATAAATGAACTAGTTCGTTCGCGACCGAATGATACGTTCAATCGGTCTCACTCGGTCGCAAAGATACATTCCGATTTATTAGTTCGCGAACGAACTATAAAAACGAACGATTCTTTTTGACGAACTAGTTCGCGCAAACTAGTTCATTCAAAAGAACAATAATTCCCATCTCTACTCTGAAGTGAAATCAAATAACCGTCTAGCTAGAAAACTCTCGGTGAAGAGAATTCTGCAATGACAAGAGTCGAACGCTCATAAAAACGCACCGGAACTCAAGACTCTGACGTTTAAGAAGTTCACTTTTTCAATTTAAAGGCGCAAAAACTATTTATAAAAACTATTTTCCTCTATTTCGTCACGATTTAAACCCAGCGGTCAAGTTTGTTCAGTACTAAAGGTCACATTATAAACAAAATTGTTATTAAAAAACTTTACATTGCCGATATAGTGAAAAAAAAAACAAAAAGTAAAAGAGAGACAAATCTAAAAATTTATAATAATAAAAAAACAAAACACACCTGTAGACAGACGTTCACAAAGCTGAAAACAAAAAAAGACTAAAAACGTAATAATTAAAGTTTTTACTTATTACAACTTAACACGACGGCACACAAGAAATAAAGGCGGTGAAAATATTCGGAAATGTACCCAAGAAAAAGTACAAACAACAGAAACTTCACAACGACCGAAATCCAATTCTAATTTTAAAAGCAGAGTAATTAAAAAAATAATTAGATACGTTTAAATAAAGAACTCTCCCAAGCTTTCAGAACGATAAGAAGGTAACTTTTTGAATGAGCGAAACGATTATAATAAAAATACTTCTCATTAAACGTTAATAACTATGCAAATCCAAAACTGAAGCAATCGTCTCACAGACAAAAATAAACGCCAGGTGTTATAACGTACCCTATCTAAGGCCCTTTTACCTCAGACCGTTCCATAAATATACGATTGGTGTCGTTGCGTTAGTACCTGTGTAAATTTCGATACCTTTGGCCCCTCGCACCAGCTCAAATGTACAAATTTAATTCACAGCGCTGTAACCGCTAAGCAAATTTCGAATTTGCCTCTGAATTCTGACTGGCTGCAACTAAACATACTTATGGGCTGATTTCAAGTTGAAATAATACCGGTAGTATCTTCGTTTCTAAGCAAAATTAAAACAATTCGAGGTTGTGAGTTTGTGGTTGTTGCCATGAAAAAGTATTAAAATTTGCGATACTAACGGTATTATCTCAACTTGAAATCAGTCCATTAGTCTTTACCTGGTGTCTGACCCTTGTTTAAATTTTGAAGTCATAAATTATTTACTCCAGCAAAAGCAAATAAATAAAAACTGGGAGCAAATTCAATATGATGCCGCTTTTCACTCTTTTGTAGACACAAGTTATTGATATTGAAGATCAGCGCCATCAGCGGCCAAACGATTAAACTACACGCAACATTTTAATAAACTCATTTTTGATTGTGTCTATGGTGTCATACAAAATCAGTGTACAAATTCTGTTTGCTTAAAATAACCGGGATATAAGAATTCAAAGCCATTTGCGTTATTGTTAAATATTTAAACAATTACATATACAATTCTTGATTTACCACCATAGTTAGTCCCTTAGAGATTTATATTTTAAATGCTGGTGCCAAAAATAATTGAGTTAAGACTTTATTTGGATAGAAAAAAATGTAAAAAAAACTTTTTTAAACTGTTCTTTTTTATGATGATGTAGGTCCCTGCTTTTAGTGCAACAATTTTTTTGAGTAAAAAGGGTAAAACGATAATTAAAACTGTTCTTTTTTAATTATAGCAGGTTATTAATTTTTTTATAACAAAAGTTAGTTAGCCCCCTAGATCTTAAAAAAATAATAATTGCGACACAAAATCAAAAATGAACATAAGATCTGTTTATATAAAGAACAAAATAAATGGCAGTAGAATATGTCGTCGGATTCACACTGAAAAATATTAATGCAAATATCGAGTGCAGCAATCACCCTGCACAAAAATGTGAATAATTAGTTGTCTACTTTCAAGGTATTTTTCATATGTGACCAACCACGACCACTTACTCGAAAAATGATAGTATAGAACACCTCAGTATAGAAATGAATCAGTATAAACAGCTGATAAAAACTGAAAACTTGTCAAAAAGTTAGCATCCCTTCAAGTTAAATGTGTAAGATGGAGCCACTGATTTTTAGATTTACTATAGGCAATTAGTAATACACAAATTAAATTTAAAATGCTATAACTGTAAATAATAAAATAAATAATCGAAAGACCAGGGTCAGACAAAGATTAAAATACTTTTTATAATGTTTTATTTACAGTTATAATCCTTTAGATTTAAACTGTGTATAGTTGCCTATAGTAAATCTAAATATCAGTGGCTCCATCTTACACATTTAACGTGAAGAAATGCTAGCTTTGTGACAAGTTTTTATCAGCTGTCCATACTGATTCGTTTCTATACTACGGTCACACTGTGCCTTGATCTGGTGTAAACTGCTCTTGTCTGTGGTAGAAAATACACTAATGAGACTAGATTAGTTTAATCCATCTAGAACAACGCTTCGTTCTTAAAAAAAATAAACTACAGGTGTTTAAATTATTAAGAAACGAGTTCCAGTTCTGTGGAATCACGTGGTTTCAGTTCCTGCACTATTGTTATGCAATAGGGGTGCATTTGTATTTCCTTTTTCAACACTTTTTCGAGATATATGCAAAGACAATTGAGAGACTTCTTCCTTCTTAAACTCCAAAAAAAAAATTGATTTCATTTTCATTTAATTATTGTAACATTTAGATGTATTCCTTTCTACTGAATATTTAAGGTATTTACCTTTTTACTTTTTTAAATATTATCAAAAGTCAATACATTTTCAACGCCTTCATTTTTAGCTACTCTTGAATTATTAACAGTTTTGAAGAAATAAATTTGTAATGCAAAAAAAATTACAAAAGTTACTGACGTTTCAAATTTACAAAAAAATGGGTGAATTTATCAATGATTATTGCCTGAAATTTCACAGTGCCCTTGGTGTTTTTTTAAAGAACATTTAGGAAGCAACAGCGTTACGTAGTAATTCATGTGAATATCGATTCTCTATACAATTAATTATAATAATAATTATCGATAGTTATTGGCATAAATTGCTTTCGTATCTCTAAGAGTTTAAGCTCGCAATACGCTTAAAAATAAAAAGGAGTTCAATTCTTTGTCATTTTTAAGCGTCTCAATTATTAAACTGTTAGAGATATATTAATATAGAACATTCATACAATAATACTAAACTACAAATAGCGTTTTATTCTATTTTACTACACATTTTTATTGTTTAAAGTTTTAATTCGTTTTGAGAAAAGAACTTTCCTTTTTATATTGTTGTTGCTAAGCACTGAAGATGGAACTTCAGCTTCCGAAAGCGCTTTGCCACTGTAAAACTTATGAATTCGACATCGATTTTTATTGTAATTATTTACATATTTTTTAAATTGTGTTTTTTTATTGTACTTAATAAGAAAAATAGTAAAAAAATATTTTTTAATTTTTAGTAGTAAAAACCTTTCGAAAATAATTTTGCTAATTAAAGGATAATCTTCTTACCTTGTGTTATGAGGTAGAGGTTTGTAATCCTGCTCCCACTGAATTTGTGCAGCAGGAGTCGAGTTTATATTGCAGAAAAGTACTGCAGGTTGAGATTCGTAAACACTCAGATTACTTGGTTGTTTATCGAAATCACCAAAAGCTGAAAAATAATAATAATTTATTAAAACAGTGTGTTAAGGTACGTAATTATAATTTTAATAGCCTTTCATTAACGATATTTATTATAGTGTATTAAGTATAAAAAATGATCTAAATCAGTAAATATAAAGAAGAGAATAATGGCGCTTACTTTAATTATAAAAAAGCAAAAAAAAAAGTATAATTAATAACAGCTATTATCTGTAAATGAATCAACAGACAAGCTCATCCTTTGTAGGTGTAAGTCTGTATATTTTTCAGGATTTTTCATCATTTAAAAGGGTTTTAGGTATTAAAGCGTCTTTGCACTGAAACAAACATTTATTTCATGTAAAAATAAAAAATATATATTGTATTAAAAATTATATTAATTTTAATTTTGCAGAGCGATAGTACCAATACTAATATAGTAGCAACATAATACAGGCTTGTAAATACCTTTGAATCATACATAACATTCTAAGACAATTAAGGAAGATAAAAAATATCCTAAAAAAACATTTTATTACCGTCATAATGTAGAGCAGCTTTATTTTTGTAAGTTGGGAATAAAAAAGTGAAAATGTATCCACCATTCATCAACTGTGCGAGCAAAAAGTGACTGTTTGCTAAAATTAGCAGCGTTTTTATAATGTGTTCTTACATATGCTGTTACAACCTCTTTAAGTACACTAATAAATGAGAGAATTTTGTTTTTTTCACACAGGTGTCTCACAGCGGTGACCTAATAAAACAGTCTATATCTCACAATTTTTACAAAAATAAACTATTTCTATTTATGAGGGAAACATGCTTTATATTTAGCACTCTTAAAGGCTTTAAATGACCACCATGTCTATTGTGAGAAGGTAAGTGGGGGGTACAAGAAACACCCACCAACTGCTATTGGTAAAGTAGATCAGGAATCAAATTTCCTGACTCTTACAGGTTTTCCAGACGTCTGCAGCAACTAATAAACAAAACTATATCTTTAATATGCAGGCTGTTTAAATTTGTTTAAAAATTGAGCTCAATACACGTTTAAAGATGAAGAAGAAACAATCCGGGTAGCTCACATATTTCTTATCTCTAGCGCTTAAACTGTTAGAGATAAGAAAAACTCAAAGACTTTATTACACAAAATTTAATACTCTAGAACTGTACCCTTTAACAATTGCATATTTAAACGTAGTTTTTAGTTCTGATCAAGTTTTTTAAAAACATTTTTCGATATTATGAAATTTAAAGGTACTTTACTCTTGAGTAAAATTCATATCTTTTGACAAATCTCGTATACTACTGCAAAAAAAATGATATCTGATGATTGAATTCCATATTTTAAAACATGCAAAACTTTTTATAAAAAAAAAGTTATTTTCCTAAAATTAATAATAAAAAAATTTCCCATATGGTTCCAACTTACTGAGACAAACTGTATGAATAGTAAACTAGACCTCAAGGGTCATAAGCATGACTTTTCGTACTCGAAATTCGCAATTTGGAAAACCGAAAGCAAAGCCCGAGAATTTCTAAGCGTTGAAGACCACGAAAAGTGTATACGGTCCGCTCTTACCGCCCTAGAAATCGTATTTTTTTAAATTAAAATCAGCTAAGAAAATACAAACATCGTAAATCCAAAAAAATTGTAGGAAAAGTCAGAGGGCCTGATTCTAAATCAGATTTACGCCGGTGTAATTTGAGTTGCTAGGGGCAACGTCGTAACTTTACTATACTCTTTATATTAGATGGCGTAACTTTGAGCTACTCTAATGGAGTAGCGTAGTGATTTAAAATTCCAGCATTAGAGAATTAAGTTTTGTCTAATAAAGTCCGCGAGGAAATATTTTTTTCTCTAATAATTTAGGCCTAAACCTCACATAAATCGTTTACTTTATCTAGAATTTAAGTACATAATGTAATAATGTTTATGATTTAAAATTTATTGTAATTAATTTTTTACTTTCTTTCGTAAGAAGTATGTTATAAAGGGTTATTATAAATGATTGTAGTCCAAGCAAGCTGTGCCTGTGTATTTTAGTTTTTGCCGCCCTACTTAAACATGAAACAAAAACCATGACAACAGAGACTGACATGACAGCTTAGTTATACACTGCAGCTACTCTCAGAATATAGATAAATACATATAACAACAAAGCGGCACATGGCAAATTTTACATTGCAAGTCATGACCAACTTCGACTACAATCATTTATAATGGCCCTGTAGCATTTTATCATTAGTTATGTTAATATTGGATAACACTAAAATAGTAAGAATTTGTTGTGAGAACTGAAAAGATATAAGTAAAAAGTTAAGAAAGAATTAAACAAATAGCTACTTAGACAGTTTTACAGTTAACATCTTTGAAGTACAGTTGAACTTCGATAACTCGAACAGGCACCTGCCACAAAAAAAGTTGGAATGATCGAGAGATTTGAATTATCAAAGAAGTACAACAAAGAATTTGACTGACTTCTGTCATAAATTTGGTTGGAGTTATCGAGAGTTTCGAGTTATCGCTGTACATATTTTTGTATATTAGAAAAATATTTCATAATATGACAAGAATTGTTCAACTCTCCCTCATCTTCAAGCGTCTCTAAGCTCTAAATTATTAGAGATAAATACATTGTCCAGCAGACTTTATTATACAAAATTTAATTTTCTACAACTTTCACCTATGACATGTTTTTGAATCTTCGGCAGTTTGCAAAGCATTTTAAAATAAAGCCAGTTCTACACAAATTTAAACATTCAATTCTTTTTAATATGTTCTAATAACTTTTTTGTAAAAAAAATTTAGTTCATACAGGGTGTAACATTGAAAACTTCTGCCTTTAATAACTTTTAAACAAATGAAGATAAAAAAAGGGAAAAAACCATTTCGACGATATGAAGGGGGAAGTAGGATGGGTATGTTATTTAGTCTGTTAAGTAATAAAGTATTAACACCCCAACCCTACAAACTTTAATAGAACCATACCATTTGTGATACATCAAGTGAAAGGTAAAGACTGAGAGAATGCGACACAAAAAACACAACAAAATATTTTCATTATTAACAGAGGTACGAAGTGAAATATTGATAAACGGATGTTTTGTTGTAATATTTATTAACTTAAATTAACTGTTCAAAATCTGACAATCGATTTTTCAAAATCTGGCCGGCGATTCAATGCTACCTCTCCGACATATCTATTTGTTTGGGTACCAGTTTAAATACCCCCCTCACAGGTTTAAAATAATGATGTGGTGCGCCATTCTGCTGAAAAAATACTTCATCGGGGTTTAACGTGAGGTCTGTTTTACTTCCATTTACGATGAGAAGATCTATGATATCATTTAGCAATTCCAGGTATCTTTTGCCCGTTAGGAGGTTAATGCGGTAAAACAGTCAGAAAATTATCTCTAAAAATATTGTTTTCTCCATATCGGATGTAATAATAATATAGATATTTTGATGTAGTTTTATTTTTTAGTGTATTATTTAGTGTCACAAATAATATAGTCCTATTAAAGTTTGTAGGAGTTGGAGTGCTAATACAGTACAGTCTCGATAATCCGACCAAATTGATGCACCGACGGATTATCGAATTATTCGGATTATCGAATAGTGATTCAGGAGAAGTGATGACCAATCAAACATACGAAAATTTATATCAAAATGAATTTTGTAAGTATATTAAATAAAAATTAATATTAATTCAAACAAAAAACAAAACAAAATTATTTAAACTTAGAGAAAACTACACATCTAAATGTATTAAGATCAGAACCTATAGTTTCGGCAGCAAAAAGTCTGTATCTTCGGTTGTTTGGAGCTCTATCTATCCTACTTCCCCCTTAGTACTGTCGAAGCTGTTTTATCCTTATTTTTTTTTTTATTTTCACCTGTTTAAAAGTTATTAGAGGTAAAAGTTTTCAATGTTACACCCTGTATATTAAAAATTTAAGTCTATATAAGATAATATTTTTTATTCATTTTGAAGACCTCTATAATAAAAAACTCATTTTCTCTGCTTTACCGCTTTGCCAACGTTTGTGGCGTCATAGTAAAGGTCTTGAGTTTGTACAATCGTAGGCTTTAAGCATAGTGTCAATCTGAACGACAGTAAAAAATTAAGTTATTGCAGATCCAGTTTTTGATAGAAACAACCACAAAATACAAAACAAATATGTTTTGAATACAAAACAAAAAGAAAAAACAAATCTATACAGAGTGGATACAAAAACAGTTTAGGCATATATCAAAAACTCATTGGTAAACCTAAAAAACTCTATATAATCTTATAAACTTTCCTAATCGAAAATAAGAAACTTGTAAAAATCAAACTGAGACAGCTTTCTGTGTTAAAATTTACAAAAAAAAAATTTTTTAGTTTGCTCAATTTAGCATTCTTCATTTCACAATTTCAGGGACAGCCTGTATAGGTAAAAATCTCTGATCCATGGTTCCAATTTTGACTTTTGGAATTGGTTTTAAAAATAAAAAAATACAGTAGTTTATAAATTAGTACCAAACACAAAAAATGTAGAATTGGTTACTCGTAATTCATCATTAAATTAGTCTCTAAAAAGTATAACAAAAAAAGTATTGGTTTGTTTCTTGATAATAGTTGTATACAATTATAAAAAAAATTGGCAAAACCATAAAAAATTAACCACCCTGTACATACAATAAGCTAGAATAAATTACGTATACCAGTTTAAGCCAGAAAATTAATTTATAAACTTCATAGTCATACTACATTTTACATTCTATCGACACCCTATGTTCCTCTAAATCGTTAAAATTAGTTCTGGTTGTTGCTTTCACTGCTTCTAATTTACATAATTAGGTAATTTATTATCATAATTAAATAATTTTAATGATTTATAAAATGTCTTAAGCTATCATCAACCCGTTTCGTTTTTCATTTAACCATCTTCAGATAATGTTTCTCAAAATAAAAATATTTTATACTTACAGGCAATTTTTAATTTCGCCGGATTCGAAAGCATTGAAACATTCTGAATCGTAGCTTTACATCGATATTCTCCAGCGAGGCCTTTATTTTTTTTACTTCCGCCAATTTTGTGGAAATATAGAGATCCATCTTCTCCTACGTATCGTCTGGTGTCGTTGCTTTTAATTGGATTATCATTATACAACCAAGTTATTTGTAAACCAGGTGCTAAGGACATGGCATTACATTGTAAACTAGCCGGTTGTCCTCTTGTCACAATCACATCATGTGGGTCTTGCAGTTGGATCGGAAAAGGAAGTTCCGAGTCACTTACGGCTCCTGCAAACGCTGAAAAAAAGAAAACACATTATTAATTCAAATATTCTAAAATTCACTCCGCTTCGTGTCGTGCTTTAAATGACAGTGCGTTTTAATTGTTTAAACAAGATTATGATGATTTCGGACGCTGTTTTCAACGATTAATTCCTATAACAGACAAGGTCAAAAAACAAGTGAAATCTCAGGTCGTCTTCCTCTAATAAATTATTTAAAGAAAATTTTGTTTGTTTACGAATATTTTTCTTATAAATTTTAGATTCCTCTCAACACTCGAAGCGTGAAAATAAATCAGTAAACGGTAGAAACTGGTTAAACCAACTATTTTAATGTAAACCTAAAACTATATAATAATACTTTGTCATGTGCCCACCTAGTTCAAAAGGTTATGTTTTCTATTGTCTGATACTTTGCTTTAATGTCTTCAGATTCCGTATATCAGGTAAACAAAATAATAAAATATTTTAAAATTGTTATTGAGGAAATCTTGATAGATATACAGGGTGAAACTAAAACTGAGATCGTCATTATTATTATTTTTAACTCATTATCAATAATGTATCATAAAATTAACATTTTAACAAGAAATATCCGGTTATAGCAGAAACCACCAAAAAAATCGAATAATAAATAGCAGATTTTTGTTTTTATCAAGGGACAGAAATGTATGGTTAGGTGCAGAGCCTGAGGTATTTAAGAACCAATGAAATAAAAGCATTTCTCTCCATTACTATATAGAAAATATACAATTTTTTGTTGGACTTTGATTCAGATTTTACTGTAATTTGCAATTTTGTATTGCTTACACAAACATTTTAGCGACGAGATCAAATAACCGTAGCAACAAAAGCAGATCATTTCTCTCCCTATTTCTATTTCAGGCGGATACTTTAATATGATTTTTCTATCATGTTTATAGAAAATTGTATACATAAAAACGTTGCATTTTATAATTTTAATAGAGCATATTTTACTTTCAATACCAATTTTTAACACTTACTAAAATAAACATTTATTTTTGGTTATCTTATACAAAACACATAATGAAATAAAAAGCCATAATAATACAAAATGAGTTTTCAAGCGGAGTAAGCCATGGTTTGGTTAGTTTTAGATAAGGTATCTATATACCTGAAGATAACTTCATGAGAAAGTCCAAACACCTATATCAAATAAAAATTACAAATATTTTTTATTCTTAAATTTATTCTTATTATTAAATTTATTATTTAATTTTTAAATTTATTTAAAAACAAATGACCTCGCAGTAGGCCATGACTGTGTAAGTGACACATGGCACAGTAGACGTGATATTAGAGAAAAATTACCAGATTAATTTGTCAAAGTCAAAATAAAAAATTGGGGTTATACCAAATTTGAATAACATTATACATTATTCTATATCAAATTATAATAGTAAAAACAGTTTATCGATAATACTATAAATGGAATTTGCAAAAAAATATTTACTTGCCGCCAAAAACATGTCACTTTCACATTTTATAGCAACACCAAAATTAACTAAGAGAACTTGTGTTGGCAATTAAGTTTGAATTTTCAGTCTCTCGAGATGTCATTCTATTTAAAATGTACTGTACTACGTTACATAGTAAAAAATTTTGCATTTAGTATTAAAAAATATCTTTAAAATGTTACTAAAAAGTAATTTCATTTACTTATATGAAACAGAATTTATTCCAACACTACGTGTGTGTCTAAATTAATTCAATAAGCAGGAAATTATCATTAATATTAATTAAAAGAAACTTTTATTTGCACTCGTTATAAGCCGGAGGAAAATGAACACATCAGCATGAATTTAAGACTACTATTTACACCAAAATATGTAAATTCATGATTTAGATATTAGTAAAATAAAATTTTATTTCATAGTTATTATATCGGGTACTTAGTAATAAAAAAAAAACTTAAATAAAACAAAAAAAGAATGAATAAAAAAATAGTCTTAGGTTTTGGACAATTGTAAAACTTTTTTGTCTTTCTCGCCCTTCAAGAGAGTATACAAGGAGCAAGTAAGATAATAAACGTAGACTCGACTAAAAGTTTTAATGTCATTTTTCTGACGTAAAAATTAGGACACAAAACGTCACTTCTCTTTTACTTTTACAGAATTCTGCTTTCGGCTAACACGTGTTTTAAAATTGTCAAAATAACGTTTAGATCTGAGTAAATTGACAAGTCAGTATATAAACGAAAAAATTATGTTAAAATAAAATAAATCTATCTCTGTTTTATATTGTTACATTTAACATACCTATTATAATACAGCAAACTGTGTTAATTTCGTTTTTTTTTTATAAGTGCAAACTTCAAAGTCCAATTTAAAAAAATTGTACGCGTATGTATTAATTTGACGTTCTCTACGACATTTTGAAAATCCGACAGCTGTTGTAGTAGTGCTTGTCACAACCGTCAATAACCTCAAACCTTATAAAGTAATAATCTGAAAGCTTTTTGCAATTAATACCTTCGCTGATTTTGAAAAAGCATCCAGTACTCTGAGAGAAGTATTCTCCGTTGTAATATTACAAGGGCATAAAAACTAATCGATTATACTACAGAGTCATAAGTAGGCTTCGGTGCAAGCGAGTCTTGGCTAAACGACCAGGTAATTATTAATCGGTGTAATCCAGCGGGCTGCATGTTATTCATTTAACTGGTCTACACCAGTTGAATGAATAACATGCAGCCCGCTGGATTACTGCTGGTCTACACCAGTTGAATGAATAACATGCAGCCCGCTGGATTACACCGATTAATTACTTGGTCGTTTAGCCAAGACTCGCTTGCACCGAAGCCTAGCCATAAGACGTATTTTGCGAAATATCACGAGAGTGTAGCTCCAGTGCTGTTTTGAAGAAATATGTCGAATGAGAAGGTGACTATAATCGAATATTTTCGACTTGAACATAACTTGATTTTTTGATGATTATAACAAATGCCAAATAATTGACAAAAAAAATGACAAATTAACTTTTTTTGGAGGAGGTGAAACGCCAAAACAGTTGTTTCACATAAATATTGTCTTTTCCAAAGTTACATTATGCAAGACAAAATTCACATTTAAAAGACCACTTAAAAGTCTTTTACTGAAACTGAAAGTGGGATCAAACCCACCAAAACTGTACGTAAAGGAATTTAACAAAGTACATTTCAAACCGGGTTTTACTGTACTGATAAAAGCCAAGATAAGACAACCATTTTTCTTTACCTTCTTGTTAACTAAACGTCATAGGGTTCTAGAAAAAATAGTACTCTAATTCTAAAATGTAGGGTGATTATTTAAACTAGAATAAATTCTATAACTTGACTCTCATTAAGAGACAATAAACCCCAAAAAATTTTATAATGTTCAAAGTAAGATAGATTTTAAATTAATGTTCTGAGAAAAAAAAAATGAAAAATATTTTCAACAATTTTCACATTAAAAAAAATATATATAGTGAGCCATATTTCTTGATTTAAGACGTTTTAAACGAACTATCGAAATAAGTACTTTTGCATTTGAGGGTGGTTTCTCCCTAAATAGAGAAACAAATCCAACAAAACGCAAAAATAACATAGCCAATTAAAAACAGTAGAAACGTTGTAGTTTTACTAGTTCTGTAAGCCAATAGAGACAAAAGCGCATCGTTTCTAAAATTTTGAGAACCAGAAGCAACATTTTACTAATTTTAAGATTCGTAGCCGTAAATTTACTAATTTTAAAAGACAGAAATAATGTTTTTTTAACAATTTTTAATTCAATAAAAATGGATTTTATTTTACTAATTTTAAAAATTTTAAGTAATATTTTTTTAATTTTTTTAAATTAATAAAAACAAAAGTAACAAAACAAGCAATTTCTTTGCGATATTGGAAGCCGAAAGTAACGTTTTAATATTTTTTAAATCCACAACCGTAATTTTACTAATTTTTATATGTATTAATAAATACAAAAACAACATTTTCACCTAATATTGACCAACTGAAAGCAAAATTTTACTAATAGAAGTAGGCATAGATATTTTTTACTAATTTTTAGATTAATAAGTAAAAAACTGGATGTTTTTCAATACTGGAAGTTGCAGGCAACATTTTATTAATTAGAAATCCACAGCTGTAATTTTACTAATTTCAGAAACCAAATTTAATGTTTCTTAACAACTTTTAGGTAAATAAAGACACATACGACGTTACTTTTCTAGTTTTAGAAGTCGGAGGCTGTATCTTACTAATTTTAGAAGTCGAAAGTAACGTATTTTTACTAATTTTCACATTAATAAGTACCTCAGAGACATTTTCTTTAATATTGAAATTAGAAGACAGTTTATTACTAATTTTAGAGGCTGATTTTTACAGTAATAAAAACAAAAACAATATTTTTATTTAATATTAAAATTCAAGGTTAAAATTTTACTAATTTTAGAAAACCAAAATATTTTTCACTATTTTTTAGATTAGTAAATACCAGACCGATATTTCTTTTCGATCTAGAAGCTGGAAATAATATTTGACTAATTTTGAAATGCACAGCTGTAATTTTACTAATTTCATAAGACGAAGAAGACACAACCTTTAATTCTAGAAATACATATATGTACGTCACTGTTCTTATTGTTTTAAAAATTTGAGACTTAAATTTTCTATTCTTAGAAACCTATTTTTACAATAATAAATACAAAAACGACATTCTTATCCAATATTGAGAGTCAAAATCGAAATTTTAGTAATTCTAAAAGTCGAAAATAATCTTTAATAATTTCTACATTTATAAAGCGACATTTCTTTTCAATACACTACAAACTAATAAAAAACCGTTATTTTTGACATTTAACCTTAAATAACTAGCAGAAGTGGGATCGTTAGGTACTCTAGACTTTTTTTATTTGCAATAGTATGCTCAAGACCTACACCAATTTTCAGCTCTATGCGAATTTCTATGAGCTTAAATATATCTATTTTGACTGGACCACATATTAACCTTCAGTGAAATTGTAGAAAATTGTTGTTCATTTCAACTGTTGAGTGACAAAAAAAAAAATCTAAATGAGCTAAAGACACAGCGGTCAATCAGTTATTTTAAGCATACTCAAAAATATAGGTTGCGTACTGCTTTGACCCCTGGGTTCAAATATCTATGATGTAGACCATAATAAATATTTTTTCATAAACTAAAACTTTTAACTGATTTAGGCATGTATATTTACAGCAGTTTTACAGCATACTGTAGCTGAACAGTCAGAAAAAAGCCACAGAGAAACAAAATATAGACAGCGATTATGTTTGACGTTTCGAGTATACTTCTTTTATCAGAAAATAAGAATTTGACTTAAGTAATAAATCATTGTTAACAAAGCGGTTGTATTTAAGCTGTTAACACCCGCTGATGGATTTAAACTCGAAGTAATAAATGGCTACAAGCAAGGGCATTCACGAATCAGCCCTTAACCCAAAATTTTTACTTGGTTTTAGTAAATTAGTGTCATAAATTGAAAACTTGTTGACAGAAGTACTGATAGTCTAAGTACGCTTGCTTTGTTAAATTATTTATGACTCAAGTCACATTCTCATTTTGTGATAAAAGAAGTATATGATGTAGATTTTCAAGAGCAGTCTGTTTAAACGGCCGAATAATTTAATAGTATTTCAAATACACTTTTCTTAAAAGTCGACAAACCGATTTTTGTAGGTCAAGGTCTACCTTAATTCATTTTTTTTTACAATAATATTATAACTTGATACGCAGGTAAGCACACATGTTAAATCGCTGTATTGTATTGTGTCATAATTAAGTCCATTTGTATGATTTGTCAGATTCCTGTTGAACTTTTCTAAGTTTTAGTTGTGTGAAACCGGATTTGTCTTAACAAATGAAATAAACTATAGGTTCTTACTGTAAAATATACAAATCCTTAAATCACATATTATTAAAAGCGAAAACCAAATTAAATCAATTTTAAGCTATATGTTTAAAAAAATACTTGATTCACGGATTTTACCGCACCTTATCCTAGTGTTAAACAGATAGATCCACGATATTCATCAATTACAAAGGTCAAACACCGTTCATCTGCATCTCCCTCTTCTTTCATAGAAATTCATAACAAACTCACCAAATCCAAATAAATACATCATTTAGTTTATTTAAAGTCTGTATACTATAATGTGTACAGTACAAAAAAAATCCTTAAAATACATAAAAATATAGCCAATATAAATTAATGTTTTGCGCATGGGCTTTGAAAAGTTGAGAATCAAGTATCTGTTATTATTAAGTAAGAGGTGAGCCTAAACGGGCCTCCGGAGGCCTTGAACGTCAACGCATTACCGAAATTAGCGCTACGCACCGAACTTCCTACGCATAGCAAAAAAACAAGGAAAAGTTGCGTTATCATTTACATAATAATTGTATTATCAATTTGGGCACGCAGTCACAGGTGGTTTGTAGGCCAAGTTTAATAACGATAACACCATCAATGAGTTACGAAATTAATATTCATTTATAAATGCACACGATTCTAATCGGTTTTTCCAGGTTTTGAACACTGAAAATAAAAATAATTTAATAACAAACCAAAAAATTAATAAAGAAATTGAAGTAGGCCATGAACTCTTTAAACTACTATCACATTTATGCTCCTGCCCCTAGTAATTTTTTGTCTTTTTTTTAAGTCAAAACACAATTATGGCAGTATAAATGAACTAAAAGTTATGACATTATCGCTGTACTCATTCCTTCTTCTATAGTTGTTCATATTTTTTTTTTGTGCAACAGAAACACCTACGCAGTAAAGAATAAAAATAAAAATAAATTGATTTAAGAAATAGTCAAAGAAATTGGTGTATTGAACTCAAGATTTAAGTATTCCAAAAATATAAATATCTACAAAATGTTCAAGTTAAAAATCCAAAGCTATAGTTATTTCTAGTAAAACAGGAAGTCCCAGAAAGTTGGTCTATTATTCAGTAATTTTAAAAAACAAACTATTAATGCAATCAAAATAAAATTACATATTTAGAGTCGCCTGTGTTGTTTCTCACAGAGTTCACCACCAAAAATATGGAGCTACTATGGAGTTTTTCAAAGAAACAAAAATTTCGCGATTTTGGTTATTAGGAGAAATAAGAAAAATCATAAGACTGGAATGTCATCCACTTATTAAAAAAAGCCACCGCTTCAAAAAATTTAAATGACGTATCAGAAAGATCTTTCAATTCTTCTCTTTATGTAGGATATCCAACAACTCGACAAAATCAAATTCCCTAATCTTTCCAGTATTCCAGTAAAACAGATTTAATTCCTACCTAAGGATGACAACTTTGTTGTCGAAACGCGCGTCGTATTAAGAAAAGTGTTTGGTGTTAGGCGGTGTTTTTTTCATTTAACACAACAGGAAGAATGCCTTCTTCAAATGTAGAAATAGGATGAAACTACCCGTAGAGAGAAAGATTAATCCAGATAATATCGTAGAAATCATACTAAAAAGTAATGAAAATTGGAGAATAACGCAGAACACCGTTGGAAAAATTCTAAAAATCAAAAAAGGGAACGAAAAAAATACCATTCACAGTCGATATAAAGAGAAAGAGACGAGTTAAGAGCTCAGTTGTTTGCTGAAAAATCGACTGTCAAAGAATGCCTAAGTAAATTTGGAATCTTACGTAAATGGTGATTTTTCAAACAATTTTTTTCTTAAAGATGGATATAAAGAATAAATTTTTTAACACTAGTTAAATTTGATGTGATCTTTGGTTAGCAAAATGCTGTAATCAAATCTTAAAAAAAATGTTTTTGAAGAAAAAAAATGTGAGTGCAGAGGAAGCTCTACAAAGTTGATTTTACCATTCAGCATTGTAGAAACTCAAATCTTAGCGATCCCTAGTAATATACAGGTGTTTTTGAAATTACATTAGAAATCTGGTGGTAGTCCTCGTTGAAAAAATGCTAATAACCCAAATTGTCTTGTATAAAAGATTGTATTTTTCGAGAAATTCAAGGTAGAACCTTTTTTAAAAAAAGTTATTTTGGTACGAAACACGATGTATTACAGATATTTTTTTTTTTATACAGGCTGTGCTTAAAAAATCTGCAGAAATTTTGTCTTGTCCTCTTCAAAGCAATGTCAAATACCCAAATTTATCTTTTCAAATGTTGCTGATTTTTTATTTTGAGATGGGTACACGCTGTAGAAATTTTTTGTGCGACAACAATATTTTTGAACAAAACTTCTATACTTGTTTATATCAAAAACTCAAAAGTTTGTCGGTCAAAAAGCCTAAAGTAACTTTAAAAACACCTATGTTTATGAAGACAAAATAGTCAAAATTTAATTTTTAACATGGTCACACTAGCCTTAACTTTGTCGATAAAAATGTAGGTAAAATGTTTTTGCAGAATGCCCAATTGAAATAACACTTCTAAGAATTGGCCGAAACGAAGGTATATAAATTCACTAAATGTTTGGAGACAACAACAATTTAAAGAAACACTATGTATTTGTAGTCCATTACAAATAAATGCAATAGGTGGTGTGTATCATAGAAAGAGTTTATTTAAATTCATACTCAGATATTATACATTTTAGGAACGAATTTAGAAAAGAGAAAATTTTCAATTTTAGAATATTCGTTGTAGAATAACACCCCAAAGCAGTCTTCGATTATTGATGCAGAGTACGTTGAACTCGCTATACTACGTCCTACAAGCACTGTAGAATAGAATCGATATCATATCACCCGATTCTTTCAACCCAACAAAAAAACACGAAAACGTTTTATAACCAGAAGAATAATTTTTACATTAGCCTTAATAATAATTGATACAGTGAGAGCAAAAATTGATAGCAACTGTATCCATCATTTGTCAATTTGAAGCTATATCTAAAAAAATCACAGCCTATAAATATAAATTTTTTTGCTCACATGTTACATTAAGCAGATTTTTAAACAAAAAAATTAAATTAAGAGAGAAACAAAAAAGAAATTAACTTTTATGACAGTAAATTGTTTACAGTTGTTTACATTTAAGAACAAATGTGAAATCAATTTTTATTTAACTCAACTTCCTTTTTACTTGATATTAACATGGAGGATTAAATTACCAATTTCCCTTGTTCTGGTTAAAAAAACAAATTTTCCTGAAATATAAAGTTCAGCACTTGAATTTAAATTCATTTTCGTTTAAAATTTGGTTATGCAAAACAATTTTCGCATTTTCCCTCATACATTTTTTTTTATTAGTAGTACATAATAAGAAAATATTTACGTAATATTAAGACCACATTTGGAGAATTGTGAAACAATTTTTCATCTATGTGAAATTTCAGTACCGTTATACATTAACATAGAAATTCTTTATTTAATAGTTAATGCTAGTTAAGTGCTAATGACTCCTGCATTATCGAAAAGTAATGAGGCAATAACCCAACTTTTAGATTTTCTAGAAAATTCAGTTAACGAGGTAAAAAACATGATAAAGAATTAGTTTTCGTAGGTTACTCATTTAGGATCATTACTCAAACCACTTTTTTCGCCTACCTTTAACGAAGCCTCAATAATGTAACCGAAGTATTATTTTGTGCCCTAAATCTGAAAATTTCACATTAAGTCTCATCTGATATTAATATACAGGGTGTCATGGAAATGAGTGCAAATATTTTAGCCTGAAATACAGCACCACAAATAATAAAAATCTGTAAAAACAATTTTGTCATATCTCAACTAACAACAAAATTACAGGCCGTCAAAGTTGAGTATAAAAAAACATTTTTTTGTTATATCTAGAAAACCAATTAACCGAATAATACCAAATTTGGTACACAAATGAAGTTGACTGTACTCTTTTTATTTCTACTAGCAAAATTTTGCTGCACATCTCAATTTCAAGTTACGGCACTTTTTTTTCACATTTTGGGTAATTAACCAATTTTTTTCTTATTAATTTCCAATTTTTGTAGCAAAAATGAATATGCCAGTAGATTCTACATAAAACTGCAAGAATGCAATATTATGCTAAAACGTATCGTTTTCGAGATATTTACGTTTAAAGTATAAAACTGACTTTTCATCTTTAACTTTGGCGTCCTCTAGCTCCTAAACGGTGCAACTTAGTATAGAGGTAAATTGTGTTAAATCGCTTTATTTTGACCTGAAAAACCTATGATTGCCCTATGTTAAAAAAAAATGTTATACGTTTTGTAATAATTAATTTTTAGGTTATAATTTTATTATCAGTTGAGATAAGACAAAAAATTTTTTACAGATTTTTATTATTTGTGGTGCTCTATTTCAGGTTAAAATATTTGCACTCATTTCCATAACACCCTGTATAATAACTGTCAGTTTGGCTTTTAATTTAGAAATATAATCAATTTACATATTTTTTAATTTTATTTAAAGACAGGAAAAAAATAGCTGTATACACTGATACTCTTAGCACGTTTTGCTGCCCTCGTTACGCTCGGCCATACTAACTCAACCTATTCTTGATTCAAGAGATATAGAGCTCGCCAATTAAGTCGTAAAAGTAAAATAGTCGTAAGAACTATGTAAACAATCATTAAATTAAGTAGCCGTGGCCTTGATACAGCCGACCACCATTGTTTTCGATGTAACAAAGAGTAAAATAACTACTCATTGTCCAACTGGACAACTATGTCAACATTTCGTTACTAATTGATTACAGAAGTACAGCTGTGCCCTTATACTTTTACGACTTATTAATTTGCGGGCCCCATATCTCTTGAATCAAAATAAAAAAAATATTCGTTTCGTTTGAATAGTGCTACCCTATAGCAAGTACAGTGGAACTTCAATAAATCGAACCGTCGATAACAAATTTATGACAGGGGACAGGTAAATTCCTTATTGTAATTCTTTGAAAAGTCAAATCTCTCCATTACTCGAACTTTTTTTATGGCAGGTGCCTGTTCAAGTTATCGAAGTTCAACTGTAGTTATTTAAATGCTAGTGTCGTAGGCCTATAAAGAATGTTATACAGGGTGTTAGGAAATTCCATTTTGTCCGAATCTCAACCGTTATTAAGATAAAATTATTAAAAAATTTAATACAAAACACCCACTATACCCTCAGTTCTTGATGTAATAAAATGTTTCGCACCTCGGTTGTAATATACTATTACTTATTCTTAGCTTTTTTAATTGTTTATTCATAAAAATGTGTAGATCCGGTCCTGGCGTTTAGCAAAATAATATTTTTTATTAAATAAGTTTGTTGTACTACGAAATCACCTGTGTAGATATCTACTGAATGGATTTAATTTCATTTTACGTCAACTCACTGAAGCATCACAATACTAGTTCAAAAGGTTGTTGCCACCTTGATTATTGTTAATAAACCGAGTTTTCTTAAAGAATGCGCATGCTCAAAAATGGGTGTGTTGAGAATTTCTGAAATACTTAAAAATTCACTATAATTTTCTGTAAAGAAAATGAAACGTGAGAAATAGAAAAAAAAACATAAATTAATAAATAGTGATACGTCAGGGAAAGATAAGACGATTCAACGGAAACTGATACTTAATAATGGCAGATTATTTTTCAGAATAATTTATTGTTTATGTAAGTTTATGCAGTCGTTGCAGAAAATTTTCCGATTTGAAGAAAAGTAAACGAATTCAATAATTATCATCACGTGTCAAGTAACTTCCGGTGGAAGTCGGAAGAGAATGAAATACCATACAATACAACTCCTTAGTAACAATTTTTTCTAAGAATTATAAATTACCTCCGCAAAAAATTTCCCTACGCCTACATCAATTGAGATATGAAAGTGCTACTTGGTAACTCATAAGAGTGGCTACAGAAGGTTTGATGAACAAAAATATCGTCCAATCGGAGCGTTTTCTCCAAGTTGCCAAGCCCAATTTTGCACTCTTAAAATATCACACAGCCAATCAAAAGTACATTTCGCACCGATTTATTTACTTTCTGGTAGTTGTCAGTGCACTTGCGATTTCTTAAAATTAAAAAATACTCGATAACTTATGCTAGTTTATGACTCACCCTATTACATATAAATTTTTGCATATCTTACATAAAGTTGTAATAATACAGTACTTTATATATCTTTATGCCAATTAGGAACTGAAAGTATGAAATTTATTACACACCATTTGCGCTATTATGATTCAGAATAGGTGCAATGAAACTCGGATATTAAATGAATTAATATTTTCTATAAATACACATAAATCTAATCAATTTTATGTCGATTTAACTTCACTGAGTTATTTTTGTATATAAATACAAGATACTTGGAGTTTTATTTTTGGCCAAGATCTCTAAACGACTGACCTATCTTAAATAATCCGCTTTCTAAAATTGAAACAATAGGAATACAAAAATTCGTAATTTTCCTAGTCATGTCAGAGTTAGACATCAAATATTTGTGAACTTCACCAGAATTCTTGCAGCTTCAGAGACAGTAAGTATAGTCGTCCTCAAACTCTAGTAGAATGACTTTATAAGCTGAAAGCAATAACACTCACCCCGTCAATACAGCTCTTTATCAGTAGGCGGTCAGAATAATTGAGAAAGAATTTATGGCAGCAGGTAGTTTTGCCGAAAAGGGGGTTTATGCAAATGAATTTCTGTAAATCGATTTTAAGGGAAAATCCAAGTAAGAATAAATAAAAGCAATTTTAATGCTTTGTTAAGTGAAGTTGGTTACCTGTCTTCATCGAAGCAAGGTGTCCACAAATCTCTCTCTTTTATTTTTGCGTTGTATATAATGTTCTCTTTGTAAGCAGATTTTTGTGTTATCACTAATATATAGTTCTGTACATCTACAATCAACTTCTGTTTTACGTGAGTGTTTTGTGCTGCTTCATTTTTTGTCGCTATTTATTCAAAATGAGGCAACCTTAGTTAAACGAAAATCAAGAAGAAGAAGACATTGATGTTGTAAACCTTGAGGTCGCAGAAGAAATGGTATTTAATCCGGCTTCATTAAGTACTAGTAACAATGGTAAGAATAAAATTTCTGTACACAAATAAATTTAATTTTTTTATCATCAGATGCTAGTTTTCCATTTCATGATGATATAATGGAAGGAGTAGAGAAAGACGTCTGTTCAAATAATGCCCAGAATAGTAATTAATTCAATCAAGTTCATAATTTTTATATGTTATTGTTTCCTGTTGTTTTGTTGAAGGTGAGGAAAAAGTTATTCCGCGAAGACGTGAACATCTGTCATTGGATGCTAAAAATATTATAAAAAGTGTTCATAAATGGTTTAAAGAACACAGTTTTCAAAAACCCCTTCAACTCACGGTAGAAGCTACCCAAAAACCGTATAGTACCGTGGCCAAAATTGTGAGTCAATCTGGAGAGAAAATGCAGCAAAGTATAAGACAAAAAACTGCATTTTATAAATCATTGTCTGAAAGTGAAGTAAAGGAAATTCGAGAAACTATTTACTCCATTTATCGAGAAAAAGAAGTACCGACAGTTGATACAATAAGACAAAAACTTTTAAATAAAAGTTTTCCGTTCCCGTATTTTAACGAAACTTTAAGAAGATAATTTGCTTAGGTTTTACATATAAAAGGATAAATAAAAGAGCCAGCAACTTGTTCTGCTGATTACCACCAAGATATGGATGCGAAGTTGTTTGAAAGTTGGTTCCAAAATCAACTTTTACCTAATTTACCTTCCAACTTAGTAATTGTTATGGACAATGCTTCATATCACAGTAGGTTGATAAGTAAAGTGCCAAACAAGAGTTCTTTAAAACAAGACATTATAAATTTTATGCAGCAAAAGCATATAGAACTTCCCGCAAAACTCACAAAAGTGGAACTATTAAAGACAATTGCGCCGTCTAATATAGAAAAAACGCCTACATACGTAGTGGACAAAATAGCCAGTGAAGCAGGTCATACGGTGTGGAGATTACCTCCTTATTATTGTATTTTAAATCCCATAGAGTTGGTTTGGAGCCAATTAAAATTCAAACTTAGAAAAAACAATCAAACCCCCAATTTAAGTGCAAGTGTTGTCGACTTAATTAGGGAAAAAAGCTCCGAAATCAACGAAGTTTTATGGAGTAACTGCCTAAAACATGTAATAAAAATTGACAATTCTTTCGTAAGAAACGAAGAAATTCCTGAAATTATTATACATTTAAATGATGACGACGATGATGATGTTGAAGACGATTTCCAAGATTTTTTTTAAATTTATGAATTTAATAAATTTTAAATTACGTTTAAACTGTCGATATCTTGTTTAATTTTTTTAATATAAAATTTGGAGTATCCGTGTTGAGAATATTTTCGGTTGTTAGTCACTCAATTTTCCATTAAAATTTAGAAAATGATTCTCTAAAATTTATTTGTATAAGTTGTATTATTCTTGTATAAACCCCCTTTTCGGCAAAACTACCTGCTGCCATAAATTCTTTCTCAATTATTCTGACCGTCTACTGATAAAGAGCTGTATTGACGGGGTGAGTGTTATTGCTTTCAGCTTATAAAGTCATTCTACTAGAGTTTGAGGACGACTATAACGTGCTGGGCAGTGTGGTGTAGAAAAAAAAAACAGTATATGTACTAAACGTGTTCTTTTGAAGCGTAAAACACCAAACACTACACTAAATACGCGCGTTTCGACAACAAAGTTGTCATCATCAGATTGGTGTTGTGGGTGTTTACGTTTCATTTGACATACCAAGATGTTCTTTTGACTTATTTTAGAGAATTAGTCAAAATCATAAAGCGTACGACGTTGTGGCCGAATTATTCAGTACTGAAATCCCTATTGGATTTGAACCATAATGTTAATATTGACATATTATTAAAAATCTTGAAGCTGCACTATTTTTTGAAAAAAATAAATAAACAAAGATTACAAGGCAAAAGCGTATGTAAAGAAATCCATTCAAAAATTTGCCTTAAAAAACTTAAAAATTCTGATATTATGAAAACCTACTTTATAAGTGTATTTGAAGTTAATTTGCTCCTTCATATAGATTACAATAAGGTAAAATGCATTTTAAATAAGAAAAATCTAAACATCAATACGACAATTTTTTTGTTTGTTTTCATCAAATTGTATGTTAGGCAACCGTCTTTTTTTCTGTTTCTATCTAACGCTTATTCATTTATTCATGAGTGGAAAGAAGACGGATGCAGTGTGACAGTGAAAAAGACAGAGTGTTTCTTTTGTTTATCACAGTCTTATTTGTACGTTGATCCTTCTATCTATTCTTTTATATCCTTGAAAATAAATGTCTTGTACTGTGTTCACTGCTGATGTAGTTAACTTATGAGAGTAAGTACTTATGTCATATTATAGTTCGTGATCTAAACCCATTTTCGTTTATTTCTCATGAGAAACAAACATTTTCCCATGCAAACCACCATGAGAAAAGCCGATACAAAATTTTTCGTTGGAAATGGCCTTTCCGTTTCTTTAAAAAATACGATGTATCTTTTTCACTGTTGTCACTTATTCTCATGAAAATCAATTTCAAATAAGCTGATCAAAATCTAAGTGTCTAGCGAGTATTGTTGTAGCCCTTAAGACACAGTTTGTAAAGGGCGATCCAAAAATCATGGAATCAAAACAGGCTTAGACAAAAATGAGATTTGTTCATCTAAATTTAATCATTGCTGTTTCCTAACTTCCAGAAATACCTATGTTAAAAACTGCTATAAAATAAGCTAACAAGTTTGTGTTTTATGCCACAGATGTACTCAGCAATAATTACAGTAAAAACAATTTAGTATATAAAAAAAAATAAAATTTATTTCTGACATTTGTGTCAGTGTAAAATACACACAAATCTCAGAAAAGACCACTATTTCTGCCTCTTTCTTTCATGCCTAACTAAGATTCCAGGTCTTTTAAATCGCTTAATATTAGTCTTTTGTAATTTTTGATAATCTAGTCAATTTTATTGCTTAGTTCCCAACTAATAAGTTCTTTAGGCCTTGTGTGAATTCACATTACTTTAGAGTTTTCACTAGAACAGTTCCAATTTCGAATTGATTTTAAAATTTCTTACGATAGAAGGACCATAAGCATAATCAAGTCCTGGTACAGTTGAACAACGAAAATGTAAATTTTGACTTAAGTTATAAATATAACAACAATGTCGTTAGAAAAAGCTTCATTTGTTTTGAAAGAACAAAACCAGCAATAAAGATTGAGCACTTTATTGAATCACAATCAGCTTTGTCACAAAATTTACAATTAAGTCAAAATTCACAATTATTGTTACTCAAGTATACCTAAGTCCATGAAGGCGTTCTTCTTCGATATTTCTGTGAAACTCTTTGTTGTTGTTAATTTGCTACTTTTCTGTATTTTATCTTTAAATATACGTGGTTTCGAGTACTTAGTGTTTGATCGTCATCTTTTTTTGGAATTTCGGTCAGCTAGAATTCATTTCGTCCTAGTTTACGTCTTAAACAGACATCCCAACGCCCATAAAAAGACTTGAAGTGTGAAAATTAGCACACGGCTATTATGAAGACTTGAAAGTTAAGGCAGCTGGTAACAAATTCCCAGGTCATAAATCTACTTCAATTGTTGGGGTGTTGAGCCGGGTATTTATTACTACTCCCACTTATCAAGTCATAAATTAGACTAAAATATTTAAATAAATAATATAAAAATGAGTTTTAATCAAAGTCTAACATTTTTTCAATAATAAATTTTGCAGATAATTTTGTTAAACATTTCGTTCCGTTTCGTTGACGTAAAATACAGAACGTAAGATTTTCAGTTTTATATGTCAAATAAATTGCTAAAACAAAAAAAAAATTGGAGGTAGATTAGATATCAATTTAAGGGGCCCGACACGCTTTACACGGTATAGGCGAAATCAATGTTAAAGTTTAGCACTAATAACTCGAAAACGCGTTATCATTTTTAAACCCGGTTTTCACAGGAATAAAATACTTGTAATTACAAAGTCAGCTATCGTATTAAAATTTAAGAAAACAGTTTTATTCCTTAACTTTTGAATTTTTTTTAATTAAAAATAAATATATTTTATTTTTTAATGCGATACATGATTTTATTATATTTTTCTAAACATGTAAAAAAAAAGAAATTTAATTTTTGATTTATAGTTAATGAGCTATTAGTGCTAAACTTTTGAAATTTTCAAACGATTCCGATTTTATCTATCTCTCTTTAACGCCTCTCTTTCTACTTAGCTGCGGGCGAGGTTTCACTACCAAATGTTTTATTGTGCAACAAACCACTACCATGAGACCTCAACAATTGCCATTGAAAATGTGAAACTCAAAAGGTTTTGACGAGAGGGTAATTTTACAAAATATTGTAGAATCAATAAACGTGAAGAGTTAAAATTGTGTGATCTGAACACCTGAAGATATATTTTTGGTAACTTTGTAATGACATGAAAATGATATTGTTTATTGTCAAATACAAAGAAATATCTAAAAATGTTTTACAACTGACTTACTCTAATAAAAAAAAAATATTCACATGACACCTGCATAATTACTACTATTTGAGAATGAGAACAGTTAAGATTTTTTTCCTAACAGATACTATGCATAACAACGAATTTCTACATTAATTTATTACCTCAATATATTCTATATATTGACGTAAAAAAATTATATTACATTTTTTTATGTAATATCATTTTATTATTCCGTTCTCATCTCCAAAATTTGTTAGTTATTGACATTAAAATTTTACAATGACAGTTGATTCTGTCAATAATATACACTAAAAATTATCTGTAACTGTTATAAAAATTATGCAGTAATATTTTTTAAAATGAATTAGTGTTTTTGCTCTGAAATTAAACCAAGATAAGAAAATAGCTATTTATATAAAAATTAAAAATTATTGGAAAAAATTTTTTCCTTAATTATCTCAAAATAAGTAAATTTCATTTGTAGATAAAATATGAGTTGAACTGTCAGTTATAAAAATTATATCGAGATGGACTACTCTGGTATGTAATTTGCGAGTGATACCATTCAAAAAAGGTTGAGTGTAAACTTTTCGGTGGGCCACCCCATATCTTTTGCTCGTTCGCATGGAGTTCGAATAAAATGCTTTTTAAAATCCTCACACAATTAAAAAAACTGAAGATACTAAATATAATAAAAATCTATAATAAACAGAAATCTATCTTTCATTATTCAGGTAAAGTAAATAAAACCCATAAAGTATTTTGCATTTCTTCACAAGGTACCGACGTTTTGGGAATGGTAATCCCATTTAGCCCTCAATCGCTCCGTGTTCTTTCTGAGGATTAGCACTCAGCAGGTATTAGAACCGCGGCGTGCAATCGTCCAATATCCCTTTAAATATTTATGAGCTATAGTTTTGCTGAAATTTTATCTAAGGAATGCCGAAAGCTTATCCACAGTTTGTTATGCAGGTATAACAATAAACTGCAAATGTTGAAATAATTTTGCAGATGTTATGCTTTTGGAGAGGTATAGGTATAAGAATCCTAAAATTATGAAAGGAATTTATTTCATTCCAGTCTTCGAGCGTGTCATTTTCTACTTTTGCGTATAGAATTTCTTATTCTTTTTGTTTAGTTTCGTAATTGTATTGTGTAGTTTAAGTTGTGTAGTGTAAGTTTTGTGTAAAAAATGGGAAATTCCGAACGACGTCTTGACCGAAAGAGAAAAAGCCGCAGAAATATGATAAGAAAGAATTTGTCTAAAATGTAAGTTTTAAATATATTAAATAAACAGGTAGTGACAATTAATCCTTTTGATTGTAGGATTGCTACACGGTGGAATAAAACATTAGCTAGCACTTCTTCGGAGGTGATACGTAATATTCCACAAAGTTCCAATAACATCAGGTAAAAAATTAAAAAATAAATTGTTCATGAGCCTAATTAAACATGCTAAATATTTTTAGTGATACCAATGATAGAACACTTACAGAAAACTTGGATGTGGATATAAATAAGGCAAGCCAAAACTTGTAAGTACATATTTTTTTTGTTTTACATATTAAAAAAAAAATTATTAAATAGAGCATCGTCAACACCAAACGTTGATGGAAAAAGACTGGTCGATGTGTTTTATTTTATTAAAAACATTTTGGACTTTCCTCATAATGAGCTGTTTTCTTGTAATAATAAACAAATTGAAATAGTTCAAGAAGTAAGAAAAGGCTTAGCTTCAACGTTTGTTTTAAAATGCAATATGTGCTTGGTGGTACATGATGTTCCAACACAAAATTCGTCTCTTCTGGAACCTGACGTAAATCAAGCTGCTGTCGTAGGCGCGATATCTATTGGTATTGGCTACAGTGGTTTCGAAGAATTATGTAGCAGTCTAAATGTTCCTTTGATGTCTAAAAGACTTTGGAAAAATAATGAAGAAGTATTAATGGATAAATTTTTTGAAGCTGCAGAAGAAACAATGCATGAAGCCGGAAGAGAAGAAGCACGTCTTGCATGTTTAGATGGAGATTTGGATGTCGACGGTACACCGTTTATTACGGTTATCTGTGATGGAGCTTGGTCCAAAAGGTCCAATCGCTCCATTTATAATGCAAATTCAGGTGTAGCATGTATCATCGGTCAAAGAACAGGTAAATTGTTATACCTTCACGTAAAAAACAAATATTGTAGTATCTGTGCGCGGTATGGTGTTGAAGTAAAAGAACACAAATGTTTTGTAAATCATAAAGGCACTTCAACATCTATGGAGAGTGATATTATTTTGGAAGGATTTAAAAGTAGTGTTAAAATGCATAATTTAAAATATAAATATTTAATATCTGATGGAGATAGTAGTACTTTTAAAAAAATTTGCAATGCTAGACCTTACGGTAATAACTTTTTAGTCGAAAAAATTGAATGTAAAAACCACTTACTTCGCAATTACGTCAATAAGTTAAGAGAATTACATCAAAAAAAACATAGTTCATGTGGAGATATAGTTCCTTTGCCTGTACGTTCAATTATAAAAGCCAATATAAATCGTTTACGGTTATCAATTGATTGTGCAATAAGATATCATAAAATAAGAGATATTTCAGAAAATGAAAAATTAGTGGCTTTGAAAAATGACTTAGATAACAGCATATTCCACGTCTTTGGGCAACACGATAACTGTGCAGAATATTTTTGTACAAAAGTTAACGACAAAAATTACATTCCATACTTACAAGAATGTGGAATATTAGAAGATTTAAAAAATTTGTTAAATCGTTTAAAATTAAATAGCAAAAGTTTAATTATTGGCGCTACAAATAATAAAGCAGAAAATTTTAATTCAATAATTGCAAAATTTGTAGGAGGAAAAAGGGTAAATTTTTCTCAACGAGGAGGTTACCAAATAAGATGTTTTGCAGCTGCATTGTCATATAATAGCAAAGGAAAATATTTAGAAAATATTAGTAAGAAAATTGGTAGGGGAAAAATTGGCTTATATAGACAAAAATTTATAAATAAGTGTATACGTTCTACGAGAGTCTCTCGCAAAAAAAAATATATAAAGAAAAAGGTTAGTGAAACAAAAGATTGTGACTATGGTTTAAGTGAAGATATACAATGTAATGATTTCGATATTGAAGAAAAAAAAAATAAATTTGTCTTGAGCTTAAGTAAAACACCAGAAGAAATAATCGAAATTAATAGAAAAACATTAAGTCAACGTTCTTGCAGCTTATGGCGACAAGAAAGGCTTAAAAGGTTAACAGCTTCAAATTTCGGCAGAGTTTGTAAATTACGAGACACAACAGATAGAACAAAAATTACTAATAACATTTTACATTCAAATTTTTTAAATACCAAATATACGGATTATGGTATACAAAATGAAGCAAACGCCATAAAAACTTTTGAAAATAAATTTAATTTGAAAGTAACTCAATGTGGATTGCAAATTTCAAATAAATATCCGTTTTTAGCAGCTAGTCCCGATGGATTTTTAGGGGAAGATGGTATTATTGAAATCAAATGCCCCTATACTGCAAGAAACGTAACACCAGAACAAGCTATTGAGAATAAATCAATTAAATGTGCAGTACTAGATGATGAAAATAACTTAAAGTTAAAAGAGAATGATAATTATAATTATCAAATTCAAGGACAATTAAATATTACAGAAAGAAAATATTGTATTTTCGTAATATGGACGCCAAAAGGAATAAAAACCCAAAAAATTGAAAAAAACATTGATTTTTGGAATAAAAAAATGTTGCCAAAACTTTCGTCTTTTTATTATGATTGTTTATTGCCAAAACTTATCATTTCTGAATAAATATTATTTTAAACGAAATCTTATAATGTTAGTATTACTAGCAATATTATTATTATTAATAATAATTAAAAATAATAATTATTATTAATAATGAGTAAAAATAATAATAATAATTAATAATAATAATATAAGTTATGTTTTTAATGCGATTTTGTGTCCATTTATTATGTCCGTACACTAATTTGACACGAAATAAAATATGAATTTATTTATTTTACTTATTTTAATTTTTCTTTAATTTGGGCATACTGAGTACCACTTATTACCTTTAGTTTTATATTTCCATATAAACAAGTTATATATTTGTCTCTCATTGGTTTTAATACTCGCATTTAATTTCATGAATGTGTAAAGGAACTGTAGGGCCTAAAGAACTTTTTGATTTAATTGTTATTTTTATTAACTTATTACATAATTGCTTTTATTATTTCACTTATATGATATTGACTGATACGTTTTTTTGTGGAAAAAATACAAAGTATTTTACACACGTCCAAAAGTATATACTCGTATATAAACAATATGACTCATTGACAGGGAATATGTAATGATTCCGGGTAAATTAAATCTTCAATTGTAATTCACTTTTAACTTATAATTATGTTGACTTTTCTAATATATGATTGGTCAAAATTAACACATAATCGCGATTAATAATAACTATTTTGTAAACGGCATTATGTTCTGCAAACAGTCATTATTATATTATTAGTGTTATTGTTAATGAAGTTGCTGTTATTATTACTTATTGTTACCTATAAAATACTGACGATGTAATATTTTGCTAATAAATGCGTTTTTATAGATTAAGTATCTTTTATTATAACCCAACTGTGATTTTCTGTTTTAATAGATGCAAGATTACAAAAAATTGGTAAGTCCGAGAAATTTACCCAAACTGGTGGAGCGACCCTCATAATAACTTTATGGTCCCTGTCAATCACTTTCGGCAATGCCGCCTGTCCCATTTAATTTCACTTTACGTTCGCTCTAATTTTACTACACGTCATCTCTAGATTTGAGCCAAGTTCAAATTTACCGTTAGCATTTTGGGGCGGGCGTCTTAAGGATATATTATAAAGTTCATAATTTTTTCCATGTTTTAAAACGTGTTTTAAGGGTGCGGATATAACTGATTCACCCGGTACATTTAAATAGTGTTTTTTAGAGCTCCGAAAGAAACGTAGTTTCCTTATAACGAAATTTTGTCGTCAATGAAAAATATAGCATGGGTGCTTGAGACAGAGTTCAGTGGATATTATTAATAGGTGCTATAATCTAACGGGTGTATAAATTAATTAAATTGAAAAGTATTGTTGAACGTTAACAAATAACATAGTTGAGCTTTGTTTAACGTTTCTACCCCAATTTGGGATGCCATATTATGTGACGTATCACTAAAATCGCGTATTTGAACTGTGTGAAACCGGATTCTTGTTTGCATGCAAAATGAACCGTAGAGTATGTGACAATAGACCGAAAGTAGAAAGAAAGAAAAGATTAGTGATGTATAGAAGCCGAAAAACTTGTATTTGTTAGTATTACACAATTGGCAAAACCTGTTCAGAAAGCATCGCCTAGTCCATCTCCTTATCCGCTAAAATTTTGTCACGAAAAGATGATAAGGAGTGGCATAATCAGCATACGAATGCAATTACGTATCGAATCGATTAAACATAAACAAATCCGTGTCCCAGAATATCACATTTCAATGGTGGCAAATGTGCAACGGTTTGCAGTATAACTGACCTGCGCTTTTATATTTTGAGTGTCGTTACTGACCCAGACACTGTATTATTGTTACGGGGGGGTCACGTATTATAAACATACACAAGCCAAGCTTGTCGGGGGACCAACGAATGGATCTTCGTCTCAAGGACTTCACTAATATTGTTAGGATGCAGAATATTTCGAGGAAAAAAATTCACACAAAAAATTTTAGATTTGGATGATGAAATCACATCTGCGAGCTTTTCAAAGGCGGAAGTTGAGCCAAAATAGAACCGGTGGGTTTATTACTCTCGCGCTTCTAAACAAAAGTTTTTCAATCTTCGAGGATAATTATTATTGATAATAAAAGTTTTTTAAAACGCAAAATAGGTTATAATAAATTTGCAAACACATGCGGCCTTGACAACATAAAAACTAAACGAAAATAAAATATCCTTGTGAATTAGATTTTTTTTAATAACTGTAACTTGACACCTTGATGCCGCGATTAGGAAATTAGATAACTGGTATTAACAAAAATGTGATATTAATTAATAAATAAATATATTAAGAGAGTCAAAAGTTATGACTTATTTGTCTATTAAATTTTCTATTCAAATAATCCTCTTCCTTTTTTTGCACAGATTTCAATACGAGCTCAAAATTCATTGAAACTGCGTCTTATTTCTAAGAT
This sequence comes from Tribolium confusum, assembly GCA_029207805.1. Taxonomy (NCBI): domain Eukaryota; kingdom Metazoa; phylum Arthropoda; class Insecta; order Coleoptera; family Tenebrionidae; genus Tribolium; species Tribolium confusum. The sequence goes on along the minus strand of JALGAY010000008.1, from coordinate 19,575,680 downwards.
TGATATGAAATGGACTGCATTTTTGGACAACATTGTTTAGTGGCTCACTGTATACAATTTGTTTTAAACAACCACAGATAAAAGTACATTATTGTGAGATCGGGACGGGACTTCTCGATGGTCATAAAATGCTACCATCTTTCCCTATCCAGTTATCATGGAACTTTGTATTGAGCAACTGGCAAACAATGCCGACATAATGAGCAGGACACCTATCGTGCTGGGTAAACATTTTCATTCAGTAGTTTAACGGCAATTTATCCACTTTATAAGCAAACAAAAATTGCATACATTTCCAAATAGACACATCAAAATAATCTAGGAAACACGCTTGGTATTGTCAAAAAATATCGTAAAGAGTGGGAATTAGCACAATTTTTTTTGAGCAAAAACCTTACGTCTTATATCTCAAAATTTATATACTCAAAAACAGTGTTGTCACGTGTATCTCAAAAATATTGTTTTTTGAAAAAAAATTCTACAGCAAATACATACGTCAAAAACTATAAAAATGTGTATAAAACAAATTTGATTTTTTCATTCTTTCAACAAGAGCTATCACCTGTTAAAATTTTTAACATTATTTCAAAAACACCCTAATGTAAAACTACATATTTGTACAGTAACAACCATTGAAAAGTGGTACACTAAATTTCTCATAAAATTTAAAAATTGTAGCATTTAAATTAATCTCTTATTAAGATCCTTATTCTCTTATTCTCAGTGTATTTTTTAAGCTCAGTCTGGACGTGTTTTTTCTGTTTTATGTCAAAATATCTCACTTTTTTATGGGCACCATTGTACCATAATATTAACAATCCGACATTTCATCTGGTAACTATCGTAATTAACCGATTTTGTTGCGGTCGCCTCTCGTTCTATAACACAATGCATAAAAAAATATTCCTGTAACGTTTCAAATTCTTTAGTGTTGCTTTTTGACAAAAACTGGTAAGTCGAAACTACACATGTGCATAAAAAATACTTATATAATACGTTTATTATTCTTTAAAAGAATAATGTGCAAATTCAGCTTGTATCACTCACTTCTGTTACACGTGTGCATTTCTTTTTGTGTACGTTTCAAATACAAACAAAAATTTCTATAAAAAAAATAACGGTTGGTCGATGTCAAGTTGTAAACCAGTTCGATCATAAAAGAGTTGACCATGTAAAATAGAAACCCGGAAGAAAAAGTTGTCACTTGCTTTTACCCTGCATATTATTATTATCATCAAATATTTAGATATCAATATGAAATGACTATTTGCTGTGGAGATCGAGAGATAAAGACTACAGAACAAAATCACGTCCTTTTCTATTTAACATTATGTTAATGTTAGTATTAATTTCAAAATCAAAAATTTTACAATAGCCCTCATTATTCGATGACTTTTAAATTTTTTTCTCACTCCGTGAGTAACGATAAATTTTCTTTGCTTTAAATTACCAATGAAATTCTTTTTTTACACACGATTTTGAATAAAAAAAAATTATAGACTAAATTTCATAATGTTGGTAAGACTCAAGTACTTTCAAACAGAATAATATTAATATCAATATACCAAATCCTCTTAATATCGCTCATGCGATTATTATTTGAGAAAAACAAAAATGTTTTTAATTTTGGCATCCTCTAGTTCCGAAATGATGTAACTTAATGTATATGCAAGTTATATTAGAGTCCGTGACCCTGACGACAATTCCTGGGAAACAGCTGCTTGATACCAAACAAAACAAATACATAACCTCGACCAAACCTCTTCAAAGTATGTTTTGTGCGCTTGAAAACTGTTAATTGATCACTTTATTAGGTTATTGTTGTATTAAAGTGAAATAAGGTTCAAAACAGTTCACATTGTTTATTTGGAAACGGAACCCTGACCAATCCAAGACTTTATAGTCTTATATCTTTATTAAAGTAAATATACTTTTCACTTGTAAATATATTAAATAAGAGAGATTGAATCATGGTGTTCTTCCTAGTGTTAAATAGTGAAAATCATAACCGTCATAAAGTAGTAACCAACGTTATTTTTACTTGTTTTTTATACGTTTAATTGTATACAACATTTTATTTACTGTTAAAACCACTGCATTAAGATATTTGTTGTTTCTTTCGAGACATAAACAATGTTACAACTTTCGTGATTCGATTCATTGCTAAAAGGTGAAAAATTGCAGTAACTCGGACATAGGAAAAGAATTTTAAAGTTGGTCCGTAAAAATAGGTTTTTTAGAGAGGTATAATATGGTTTTTCAAGAAATTTTGACAATTCATTATTATAAATAAAAAACTTTATTTGCAAATTTCAATTTTTGAAACATAAGTCAAAGTTTGTGTCAAACAGGCCTTCTTCTAGTCCGATCTTTCTCTTCTTTTGACATTGACAATTGCTTTTAACTTGAAATAAATAATAAAGGATATCCCAAAAGTCGCTGACCAATGAAATGGTACGCATTTCGTTGGAATTAAAGGAGCTTTAAAAAAATTCCATCTCTTTTAGTTTTCAATATACAAGATTCCAAACATAATTTTTGGTTACTTTCATTTTTACATTAGCCATTTGGCAACATATTTAATTCACGATTGAAACAACCCATGAGACCACCACTGTCGTAACAAACAGCTGTTATAAAAAAGAGAGTCGTCCATTATCAAACTTAGTTCTATTTTACGCGATTATTTATTCTCCTTCATGCTTTCACGTTCAGCAATAATAATTCCGTGTGCCTTAATAAGCTGTGCTGCCTTATTGTGTTAAAAATAAAGTAAAACGAGTGTAAGAATAACACTGTGTTAATGTTTTAAATACGTTTTTTGTGACAGTTAGTTCTAAGCATTACTTTCTTGTTACTTGTGATAAAAATTTCTTTGAGAGTTTATGGTGATTTATAGTTATTTTTTGAGTTTTTCAATTGTCTGCAAAACGGTTACTGTGATTAAAATTGATTTACCAACAAACGCTGGGAGTTCTATCTAGATTCTAGAATATCTTTAAGACAATAAAAAAGAATTGTATGTGGTGTATTCTACGAGTAATTCACAATTTTACATAATCAAAAGTTGTCTTCAAGTAAGAACTTCATTTTATACTAACAAAAAATATTTCATTAAATCAATCATAAAAAAAATCGTAAGATGAGATAAACAACACGGATAGAATTGCAATTGTTTAAGACAAGGAAAGGAGAAATTTTACTAAGGCGGATAAAATGTAAAAATGACACCCGCAATTGAGTTTTTACAAAAACAAGCAATCAAAATGATTTGATGATGATAGACATTTGTTTTTATCATTTTTTTTATAATTAAGTGAGACCAAATTTATACAGATTGTGAAAAAAAATATATTAAACAATGTTTACTTTTGTAATAAGTAGGTTTTGAAAATATCACCGTTCATTGTTTTGTGGTTGTTTATGTCGTTATTTTTTTAATCTACAAATAAGTCGCAACCCTTTAAAAACCCAAATTTTGAACTCGCATGTAAAAATTGTGAATCGTTTCTGGGGTTGTTTTTTAATTTGTACTGTCCGTTTGTCTTCGTTTTCGTTATTCCACTGTCTAATAGGTGTCCCGTTTTGGTAATCCAAGGCTCGTCGAAGTAAATAAAAGTTACGGGGTCTAGTCAAGATTTTGTAAATAAGAAGGCAATTTATCTAGGTAACAAATAGTTTTGAATTTTCCGGTTATTAATAATTTTGTAATTGTATCCCATCGATTTTATTATCTTATATCGGGTGGGTCAAAAATCGTGCATATCCTTAAAGCACTAATAGTAGACATGAATTACAAAAACTTTTTTTATTACTCTGTAAAAACTGCTGGAAATTTTACAAATTTATTTTATTTGGCGCTTGTAGTCATACATCCTAAACATACTCAACCGACCACAAATTTCCATATTCTTCCCAAATTAAATTGACGCTTGTGCTCGTTTATACCACTGAAAAAGTTCAAGAAATCACTTACAATTTGCAGACCATCATGTATTTTAAAGTACTTACATTGTTCAGTTATGTTGTAATATTTTGTTCAAAAATTAATCGTTGTACCTTAAGTTCGATTTTATTAACTACAATTTGCAACTAATTAGTTTCGGCAATACCTTACGTATCAAATACGAAACTAAAAAATAGTTTTGTTTTTCAAATGAAGCAGTTAAAATGTAAATATTTGGTTTTATTGTGTTTGACATGTGTTTGATTTTTATGACACTGACAGATATTAGACGTATGTTACTGTAGCCAACTCTATAAAAAATGAAAGGTGTAATCAAGGTGTATCAAGTAAATCTTACAAAGTTGCCAGTTTTTCTAAATTATATTTTAGACCATTTTCGATAACAAAAATTATTACATTTTTATAATCTACGTATTCAAAACGATTTTTATTAGAAGGATATGCGCAATTTTTGACACACCCGATATAAAGTTATACGACATCTCTAGTATTCTAGTTTTTCTTGAGCACATCTGAGTAATCATTAATGATGTGTATTTTGTCTTGTTGAAAATTCCAGATTTTTCTTTGCAAATCCTTTTTAAACGTATATTTTTTTGTTATTCAATTTTTTTTTGTTATTACCTCGGCTTTCTACAGTGCATTTTAGATTTCCTTCATCTTTTAAAATTTTGTAAACTTCTGTTTAGGAAAGCTAAACAGACTTTTATAAAATTAAATTTTTTTAAGAACAATTTACCAAAAAAATATTCGTCACTGTTTTGATAAATCCTTTCTTTAAATCAGTGATTTTATTATATGCCCTTAATATGTGGTTTTCCGTTTTCTTTGATATGCAAGCTCTTTTGCACCTTTTTCTATCGCTCATTTTTTATTTTGCTTCGAATTTCAAACGATTATGCAAATAGTTTTTAATTTATGACAATTAAGTAATAATTTAAATTTTGGTGATAGTGACATTACTTCACCAACTGTTTAATTTTAATGAAATTGAGAATGTAACCTGACAAAATTAAATTACCTATTATTTACTTATCACAAGAATAATGTAGAAGCTGCACTAGCCACACTAGTGCCTCAAAAATCTAAGAAAATTTACAAGGAAGCATACAGGAAATTTGGTAGTTGGTGTGAGGAAAAAATGTAACAAGTATTAAAATAAAGGTACTTTTGGCCTATTTTTCGAAATTATCTTCCACGTATAAGTCGTCTACTGTATGGAGTACCTACTCAATGCTAAGAAACATGATATATCTTAAGAATAATGTAGATATCAAAAAATTTACAAACTTGATAGCATTTCTAAAAAGAAATGCCAGTGAGTACAGAGCTGAAAAATCCAAAATATTCACCAAGCAAAAGATAGAACGTTTCATGAAAACAGTTGATGACGAAGACTATTCTTTGGCAAAAGTTGTGCTAATTACCAATTTCGATGCAAAATTATGGGAAAAAAAGAAACTATAAAAAAAAAGAGTCTGTGACGAAAATAGCAAATCTGAAGTGGCGCCTAGAAGTACCGTTTTCACTTGTATTAAAATTCAGGAAAGAAATCTGAAATCTTCGAATGTTCAATTTAGTCACTTAAGTAATAATTGTACTTTTCATGTTTATAATAAATAAAATAAAAAAATGTATTTTTCATTTTTGAGCACTAGTGCTTAAAAGTACGTCATTTAACAATCAGAATGACAATGAAAAGTCACTGATCAGGGCCGGATTACCCAATAGGCTATCTAGGCTGTAGCCTAGGAGCGCCAGAAAAAAGAGACGCATTTAACAAAATATATATATATATATAAATAAAAAAAATATTTTTTTTAGAAAAAAAGTTTTGAAACAAAATCACTCATGCTAATCAGTTAAGTCAGTCTGTCTCACAGTCTTATCCTTTTTTGTAATAAAACCTTTCAACGTAAGTAAAAATTCACGTTTTTACTGCTATCTCTTTCTACATTATGGCCTAAAATGCAACGAACGTTAAACGTATTATATTAAAAATTTGGGTATATTCCTTGTACTGAGTTCTGTTGCAGCAACAAAGTTTTCTAAAATTTAGTTCCCAAAATTACAATATTTTTGTTATTTAAATGTTTTGTTTGTGTTCCGTCAAATGTCTAATTGACAGGAAGCTATACGTCGTAGATTAAGGCATACTCTAATAATTTTATTACAAAAGGGGATAAGTCCATGAGACAGACTTTAATAAAAATATGATAACAACAACATTCTGTAGAATTCACAAAATTATTGAAACTGGCGATGTCAATTACTGAGAAGTACTTAATTGTATTATTTGAGCTACAGTATAAACCTTCCAAAATAAATCGTAAAAATATAAGTTGAATTCATTTATTAATGCTTACACTTATTAGGCAATTAGGCGTGTATTATCTGTAACAAAGTTCTAAAAAAATAAGAAATTATATTTGTTTTTTGCTCAGTCCGGATTTAGATTTAATGTGATAAAGTGCTTGAAAATTTTGAATTAACTGAAAAACAAATTGCCTAAATTGAGGAATATAAAGTTTGAGTGAGTCTTTCAATATTTTCGAAAAAATGTTAGGCAAAACTTTTTTCGAATAATGTAGATGATATATTTTTTTAAGAATGCGTAGGTACAGTTTAAATTTTTTTTGAAGAATATTAGTTCAACTAGTCTAAGTTTGGACGAAATGCTTAAATTAATTCGAAATAACAAAGTTATGTCAACATTTCCTAATGTTGATGTGGCGCTGCAAATTTTTTTTAGGCATTTCTGTTACAAATTGCTCGGGAAAAAGATCATTTTCGATACTTAAACGTATATAACTGATATATCTTTCACTTTTGGCTATTCAGTCAGATTTGGTTAAAAATTGTAATTTTCATAAAGTCATAAAAGAATTTGCTTCTATAAAGTGGCGGAAAATTAAATTTTAGTATTTATATTTGAAATTTTCAAATTTTTTAATTTAATAAATACTTGTGTTTACTTTTTCACTTAAAAACAATTAAGTGTAAGTTAAATAAAATAAAATAAGCGGCACTTTTTTTCATATAAAATAGTTTTTAAGAAAGGGTGGGGGGCAGATTACGATTAGCCTAGGGGCGTTAACAGCTATAATCCGGCCCTGTCACTGTTATAAAACACTGTAACAAAAAAGTAGATTATGGTTCCAAAATAAAATAAACAAATTTTATGTATTAAGATGATCAAATGATGGAGAATTGTTTTTATTGTTTTTTTCTAACTCTACACAGGTGCTCTTTACAGTCGAGGGTTTACTACTATAACCGTGTTCGTTTTGAGCGAACACTACTGTATTTCTAATGATCCAACTAAAAGAAACAACAATAAAACATTTAACTTCGTGTTGGATCTCGTTGGTGTGTAGAATGAAACGAAAGTCAGTTTAATTTCTCACCTGAGGATGACAACTTTGTTGTCGAAACGTGCGTCGTGCAAAGTGAAATTCTTTAACAATAAAACAGTAAAAATATGTCTCAGACATTCTTAATACAAAAAACCAACACAGATTTTGCTCTAATTATCCAGTTTCGTAAACAAATTCAGCTGTAAAAATCATTTTAGAATGATGCTATAAAATAAACTAAATCTTAATTAGGTACCTAGATATATCTTTCTGGTTAATTATTTAAGTAATAAAATGTTAATTTCAGATCTGTTATCTGTGCCTAGTTCTGAAGTTGTTATTGTTCCGGAAGGAGAATAGAGTATCATAATCGTGGACTACCTGATATGATAAGTCACTCCTCTTACGAAATAATTCCCCCGAAAACAACGCAGTTTCTACGCATTAAACAATTTCGTCAATGTTTATTAACAAAAGAAAGTCATGGTCATTTCAACACGATCAAAAATTTAGTTAAATAATTAGTTTGTACGGAAATCAATGAGAGATTTGGCAATGTCTGAAAAAAAATGTGCGTTTCACAGGTAGATAAATCGAAATACCCTCGAGTGAAACTGATAATGATAACCCTCAGGTATGCCTCGACCGGACCGAATCGGTCGATTCGTTGTCATGAGCGACAATTTCGATGCGTGGCAGGTTATCAAGAAGGAAGCGTTGAATTTTTTCATATCATGTGGAAATCTTATAATATCTAAACAAGCCGCCATATTGGTTGTACATAATAGTGTTTTTCCTGGGAAATGTTGATTTGATCAGCGACTTACGTGATGCAGGGCCGAGATAATATCCTATTGCAAACACAATGCCGAATTGAAGTATTCGTAACGCCATAAATAAGTACTCATTTGGGAACTTTGATAACACGCAAGACACCACACAACACTTTAACTTAACTAACGCACGATGTTTTCGATAGTCAGGCCGTACGGAACAGTAGAATAACCAACCATTTAGCATATACGGTACCGACATGCGCACAACTTTGCAATTCTTCCATTAAAAAGATCACTGAATTATAATCAAATGCTAAATTTCGGATTGACAAGGGCTGGGGCTGGGTGAGGTATCACTAATAATTACCTAAGAGGAGAGAATAATAAGAAATGAATTATTTTTTTATTGGTTTGGTCAGTTATGTGGTTTGAGTTGGGTAGTGGTCTGGGGAAAGAATGTTATTATGGATGTAAAATTCCCAATACTACGATACTGTCATAATATAGTAAATACGTTTTATGAATGAGAGGACAATTTTTGATAATACGAGTACACCAACATTACTAATATTGTTGAGGTTTTATCTTATCAATAGCTGGTGTAATAACAATAATTATCGTTATTGTTTTTTTTTCCTTTACCTACTAATAATTTAATAATTCAGAAAGGTCATGACTGATAAACAAATATACAGGGTAGCCTAAAATATGGAATAAAATTAATACTTTTTAAGATATTTTTTTTACAAAAACGCCAAGACAAGTCGATTTTACCTACACACATGAAAATAATCTAGAGGAGTAGAGTCCGTACACTTTCAGAACAGCACACCAATAAAAGTGTGCAGATGACAAAATAGTGTCGGGCTAGTCTCATTTGCAAATTGAAGGGGAGGAAGCCAAGCGGCACGTGGTCAGCGAAAGGTCAGCGGCATTCGTCATTCTTGGTCATTCTGTTTAGTGTCGTTCGCTGACAGATTTTGATGACCCAACATGCTGTTCTGAAAGTGTACGGACTCTAGAAGACACTTGTAAATATTGATTTACGGCAAGATTTTTTTGCAAAATTTATAAAAAAGCAATAGAAACTGTTAAAGTCTTTATTTTTTAAACAAAAGACATAAAAAATAAATCAAATATGTACGAGGGGTGATCCAAAAGTAATGATAATCGGGTATTTCCAGTTCGCATAAAAATTCAAAAATTTTTTTTGCTTGCTTATATACCCACTAAGTCACCATAAAAAATCATATAAATTCCCGGAAAGGACATTTATTTGAATACGAACCGTCGAAGATATAAAATCAAAATGGACAAAAACGAAATTAAAACTGTCATCAAGTACCTCTGTTACAAAAAATATCTACCAAAGATATACATAGCAACTTGGTGAAAAGATTGGGGGACTCTGCTCCTCCATATCCCACAGTTTCAAGCTGGGCAAAAGAGTTTAAGCTGGTCAGAACATCCACTGAAAATGAACATCGCAAAAGACGCGCGTCCATGTCTCTCACTAAAGATAACGTAAAAAAGTAAATAATAGGGTAAAGGTACCGATTATGAGATACCATTTACATTTTGTTGATTATTTCCAAAAAATATGCAATTAGGAAAATATTTATATACTGTTTTTAATCTTCATTTTATGTAGTTTTAGAAATCCTACGTCAATAATTTCTATCTTGATCGAATTTTAATATACATAGGTTTGATTAACGTAAATCAGTTTTGTGTTAAAACCAGAAGGTCTCCTAATAAGAGATACCAGCTGATCTTAATATGAGATACTGCCTCATATTGATAAACTTAATTTACTTTGTATTAACTTTAAAAATAAAAGACATACAGATAAAAATTAGTGTTTTTATTATTACCAGTCTTAATTTTAAAGCTTTTTAACAGTGTTATCTTCAGAACCTCAAAAATAAAATTTAAAAATACTTTTTTTCTGATTGATACAATATTGAATGATATTGCCTTAGTTACAATATGTCATAAGTAACACACTCATATTTCCCTAGGGAAATATGAAACGTCATATAAAAGAAAATCTGAAATGTCATATTTTACTATGAAAATGTTTTATTTAATGTGCGTTCTGCAAGCGCCAAAGATTTCCATAATTAAAACGACCTTTAAAATTTAAATTACGGGTGTAACAGTCTATTCAATAGAGGAGAATCACAATGAAATTTTACCTTATACATCAAAAAAATGTCAGTAGGAGCTTCTGGCAAGAATTTTTTAAGCTGTTCTTGGAACAACACCTCTGATTTTTTTGGAACGTATCCTTTATTTTTATTCTTTACAAATGCTTCTACTTCATCAAACATTTTAACATCAATTTTTTTCTTTTAAATGCAACATTGTCCTTAGCATGGATAATTTTGGCCACAACGTGTTTCGTGAATATTTCTGCGACTACGGATAGAATAAATTAGTTATACGTTCAAAAATAACTAAAATCATAGCAACTTACCAAGTCTTCAAAAAACGCTAGGAAAATATTTTCGTCGGCACCATTCACCGTATTTGCTGTTCTCCAGTGTTGAAAGTCTTCGTACATTTTACTATACGCAATATTCGATTTTGCTGGAATCAAACATTTCCTGGCTTTCGCTGCCTGTGCGAGCACGTAGTCCGACATTTTATCAAAATATTTTTATGACAAGACGCGAAAATCAAACCAGTCAACTATGATACCTATTTACAAACACTGTCTCTTATCCTTAGCAACGTTACTAATTACTAAATTCCAGAATTAATAATCTAATATTTTGCTGTTTTTACAACATTATTGTTGTTAAAAAAAAACTATTGATTCCATATTCATATTTCCCTAGTTGTAATAATAGCTATATTTATTAGACTTATAGATATTTATACTTTTGTAGCAAAATGTCAAAAAATATACAGGTAGATACTTATAAAAGAAATAAAATAAAAAACATTTTTAAATATTTAATCAGAGATCACATCTTATCATCTTAATCGCATTAGGTATGTAATCACAACTATTATTGAGTTTGTAACTTAGAAGCCACTATTGCTAATAATTATTATGCTTGTGTAGCTAATAACAATAAATTGCACTTAATTATTTACGCATAAAGAATACAAAAATGTATTTCCAGTAAAAGGCTCGCCACAATCTTCGTGTACCCATTTAAAACAAGCTTGACATTTTATCCATTTTTTCCTTTTTTATCTTGAGAAAATCTTTTGCCGCAATAAAGGCATTCAGTATCATTTGACACGTCTTCGCTACTGCTATCTGCAGGAATTGGTTTTTCATCTAATTGTAAGTCAGAACTGTTGGATTGTACATATCTGTCTCTATCTCTTTATAGCACCCTTTTGCTTTTTGTTCATGAGTTTCTTCCCTTTAACTGCTGTTGTTTGTTTTGAAACCTTTTTATTTTCTTTTTCTTTCTTCTTTTCTGTAGTTTTAAGAAGCGCTTGTTTGTAAGCTGACGATGTTATAACAGCCGCTAATCCACTGCGAGGTCTCCTAGTAGATTCATTCAATGGTTCCTAATATGAGATATCTCATATTACGAGTCCTTTGCTATCTCTTATTAAAAAATTACCATTTGACCGAAATTCAACAAAAAACATTTATTTTCACTTTTAAAACACTATAATGTGCAATAATATTATAAAATAGACTATATATGCGATGAATTTATTAATATTTTACAACATTCAAAACAAATTTTATAAAATTTCACGTACTTTGATAATGTCGACATGTTTTTGCCTGTTCGCTGTCGCTGGCCGGCGCACATTGATACACGATTAGACCTGTTCATTCGACGAAGTGAGCGACGCAAGTGCCACACATTTCAAATGTACGGTATCGTCAGTAAGACACTATCTCATATTGAGAACCTATCTCATAATCGGTACCTTTACCCTACGGTGTTGGCAGATCGAAAAGTGACCATCAGGCATGTAGCTAAGGTCACAAGGATCTCATATGGCAGCGTTCAAAGAATCCTTGTGAACGAACTGCATATGAAAAAGGGCTCCGCGCGTTGGGGACTAGAATGTGTACCGACGAGCAAAAGAAAAACCAAGTCGACATTTCGAGAGCCAATTTCAAAAAGTTTTAAGAAGCTATAGAAAATTTTTAGTCACGTTTTGTGACTATAGATGAGACCTGAATCCACCATTTTGATCCCGAAACCAAATAACAATCGATGACTTGAAAGCGAGCCTCCTCATCGACTCCGAAAAAATTCATTGTTAAGTTCGGTGGGAAAGGTTATGACGTCTGTTTTTTGAGACGCTGAAGGAATAATTATGGTGGAATATTTGGAGAAGGGTGCTACTATTACGGGGTCTTACTATGCTGGCCAAATAACAAGATTGTGGGAGGCTATTAAGGAAAAAAGACGCGGCAAACTGCGAGCTGATGTGTTGTTTCCCCAAGACAACGCACCGGCTCACAAAGCCGCAGTTGCGATGGCTGCCATTAAAGAAGCGGAATTTAAACTGCTCGAATACCCGCCCTATTGGCTAGATCTAGGTCCCAGTGACTTCTATCTGTTTCTTCAGCTCAAGGAACATCTCCGGGGCGAAAAATTTTAGGACGATAGCGAAGTGATGACCGCTGTTGAGGCGTTTTTGGAGAGTCAAGAAAAATTTTTTTTTAAGGAAATCCTGGGTTTAGAAAAAAGATGGACTAAGTGTGTTGACTTGATAGGAGATTATGTAAAAAAATAAATTATTTTTTTAACTATTATCATCGTATTTTATTTTCATTATCATTTCTTTTGGTCTTTGGATCACCCCTCTTATTATAAAAATTAAAAAACAAATAATAATTATTTATTATACAGTAAGCGGCAAATTATGGAATATCTGAAATAACTTCAAAACTATTTATTTAAAAAAAATCTCTCAAAAAAGTAAATTAAAAAAAATTATACAGTAGGTCTCAAAAATAAGATACTAATATCAACTTTGTTTTTTTTTTAATTTTTTATTGCATTTTTAGATTCTATAGAAATTTCTAGACATATTTTATGCATGATGTCCTATACCTATCTTCAACTGTTTTCGAAAAAATAATATCTCTATTTTTTGAGTTTCTATTAAGTGCGGCATTAATATTACGCATTTTTTTAAAATTAAAGTGTCAATTATTATTTTTAGCGGATTTTTACCTGTTACTATTTTTTAATCTGTGAAAAAGTCATAGGGTGCTAGATTTTAACAATGAGTTCAATAATAATACATTTAATTTTTTAATTTTTATTTTATTTCAACTTTTAATAACTTAAAAAAAAACATCTTACTGTCAAAAGATTATTGGGTGTTAATTTGAAGAATTAACTCAAAAATAAATTTAATATTTAAAAAAAATTTCAAACCTCACAGTTATGTTTTATACTAAAATAATGGTTATCTATAAATGTCAAAAAAAAACACAATAATCAAATAGAATATTATAAAACCTTAGAAACGAATACAACAATAATGAATGATGGCATAGAAAACGACTAGGTATTGTTTTTTTATCATTTAGGCGATAAAACAGCATTTTAACATCACATTTTGAGTAGATAAAATGCAATTTTAACAGTCAGGATTGAACAAAAAACAAAAATTTTTAAATTTATGAAAAATAAAAATTAATACCTAGGTACAATGTATAACCTCCTCGGTTATGATCACTGCCCTATACTTGTTGGGCATACTTAAAATTAAATTATCTATCGTTTTCACAGTTTATACTGTTTAAATTAAACAGTTGATCTGTGAGACATTCTATGAGTTGTTCTCGTGTTTGCAACAATACATTTTGCCGCTTCAGACGCCTGCCTTTTTAAAAAATATCCCACAAATGTTCAATCGACTTCAAATCAGGGAAATGGGCAGACCACGGCAAAACGTTAATTTCATTGTTGGCCAAAACTCGCGCACCACCCTGGCTGCATGTGGACGGGCATTGTCGTGCATAAATAAAAAAATTTCACTCATTTTTTCGGCAAACAGAAAGACCACAGGTTGAAGAATATTATCGCAATAAGTAGGTAATCGCATTTAAATTCTTATCTATAGAAGGGAGCTGTGTCCTGCCACCGATAGTGATGATACCAGCCCAGACTACCACTGTTCCTCTTTGGTACGTAGAGACGTCTTAGGCAGTTGCCAGACGTTCTGCATTGCCAGGTCGTTTCCTCACTTTTAGTTTTCTAGTGTCCGGATGCAAATCAAGCCGAGATTCATCGGTGAACAAAACTGTGGCCCACTTCTGTTGTTGCCAATTCGTTTGTTTTCACATAAAGGAAGATAATAATAAGAAATGACGAATTAATTTTTTATTGGTTTGATCAGTTCGTTGGTTCGAGTGGGGTGGTGGTCTGGGGGAAAGTATGTTATCATGGATGTAAAACTCCCAGTACGATACTGTCATAATATAGTAAATATGTTTTATGAATGAGAGGACAATTTTTGATAATACACCAACATTACTAACATTGACGGAATTTTATCTTATCATAATAGCTGGCGTAATAACAATAATTATCGTTATTGTTTTTTTCTTTCCTAATAATTTAATAATTCAGAAAGGTCATGTCATGACTCATGACTGATAAACCAATACAGAGTAACATAAAATTATGGAATAAAATTCATATTTTCTAAGTTAATCTTTTTTAGAAAATCGCCAAGACAGGTCGATTTTATTTTTTTATTGCCCACGTTTTTCACTTGTTTCCAAAAAATTTTTGACAACCGTTCTTTGCTGTGACGTAATTGATATTTTTTTTCTAAATAACAACCCCTATTATTGGTGTTAAAAATTTAAACTACTTTTTTTCTGAGTATAACACACTGGCGGACTGGCGCAACACTGGGTATCCTCACCCACCTGTAAAGTTTTGAGGATTATACGACGCCTTTTGATGGAGAATTAAACAAAACCATTTGTAACACATTTTTGAAAATATTTTTTAAAAATAAGGTTTGGTGGGTTCAAAAAAATCCTGAACGCTACTAGTCTCTTTACTTGACCGGTACTTTTATGAGTTATTTTCTTGGAATTATGTAAATTTAGATTAGTGAATTTTCAGTACTATAATTAGATTTCTCGCGCACACACAACTTGTGAACGCAGTGGATCATGGCTTATCATTAGCGACTTAAGTTACAATCGTATCGTTTTAGATAAAAGGCGCCTTTTATTGCTTCAGTCTTTATTTATATTCTTTTAAATAAATGAGTTGAACAGTAGTTTAGAATTGGTTTTGCATTCATATTGTTAGCATGTTACTCTATCACTCTGTGTTTTTTTATTTGAAATGAGTTCACAAAAAGGAAAATGTCTGGTTGGGAACGTAAGAAAAAGAAATTATTTGAAAATAAAACCAAAGGTGACCTTTGAATACAATCATTGTATTTTAAAAGGTAAAATAATTTTGAAAAGATAGTAATGTTTTGATACAAAAAAAATTATTAGGGATTTGACAAAAAACAAGCATACATCAGAATCAGAAGCAGGTCCGTCTCAATCTCAAATGTTACCAGTGGAAGTCTCAACAGAACATTTTGTCCGTGATTTTGTGGTTTTACCATTTTCAACAAATTTGGCAACTATTGTCAATAGTGATTCTGATGACACTGATAATGCTAGTGACTGTGCTAGTAATAATAAGATATTTTTGCAAGATAAAGAAAATATGGAAGAAAACTGTAGAACTGTAAATTTGCGTTTTGATTATCCCATAGACCCTTACCTTTTCAGAAATGCTACTCTGACTTCTGCACTGGTAAGGGATATCATCAAAAATGGTCCATGTCAACCAGATTCAAAAGAAGAGTACAATTTTCCTGTAAGTGACAAAACATTTCTAAAAACTTGGTACGATAAAAGGTTTTGGCAATTTTTTTTCTCGAGCAAAAAATATGTTTTGTCATGTTTGTTGGTTGTTTCAAAAAAATCAATTAATCAGATTCCACAATCGACACTGGGAATTTTAAAAAAGGGTTTGATAAAATAAAAAATCATGAAATATCTGCAAATCATAAAATTTGTTTAAATAAATACTAATCAACAAAATATAGGTTAGACAACAACAAAATTGTAGTGAATAACCAATTGAAGCAAATTATTTTGGATGGAGTACTTTTTTTGGCTAAACACGGACTCGCGTTTCGTGATCATCGAGGATCGCTTAGTAATAAGAACTCTAATAAAGGCAATTTTTTGGAATTGATTGAGTTATTATCTCATTACGATATTTCTGTTGCAGAACATCTAGCTAATAGATCAAGAGGTTCAACATCATATCTCAGTTGGCAAATTCAAAATTAGTTTATTTCGGCCATAGCTAACCATTGTTTAGAACAAATTTTGACGGAAGTTGGGCAAGTACATTACTATACTATAAATGTTGATTCCACTATTGATTTTAGTAAAATAGACCAACTTTCTTTATCAGTAAGATACGTTACAAAAACTGGAATGGCAGTGGAACGTTTTTTTACTTTTTGATAAGTAAACTTTCTGATGCTTCTTCACAAACTTGATCTTGACATCCAGAATTGTAGAAGTCAAGCATATGACGAAGTTTTTAAATATACACGGATCACTTTTGTAAGAATAAATTTCAAAATTCAACCCAAAATTTTGACCTTGTGAATTATTAAGGTAATTTCAAGTTGAGATACTACCGGTAGTATCGCAAATTTTAATACTCCTCTATGACAACAACCAATCACAGCTCTAAATTTCTTTAATTTTGTTTAGAAACGAAGATACTACCGGTATTATCTCAACTTGAAATCATCACATTAGTTTTTTACCGAAAATTCGGCTTCTTAAAATGTAGGTTATGTTATATGACAATGTCACGTTGATGTTGTCATATAACATAATTCAGAAAGCCAAAATTTTGGGTTGAATTTTGAAATCTATTATTATTAAAGTGATCCGGGGTTATGTCTGGTCATATTTCAGGCCTCCAAAACAAAACATCCGTGAATTGCAATCTAAAGCATTATTATTAATTATTTTGTCCTGTTTTTTAATTTTTCTTTTAACTGGTCACACAAATGTAAAATTTGTTTATAATAAAACAGCCCTGATCCCCAATAACCTTAAAAGCTAAAGCGTTATATTGTGATGAACAGGTTTTAAAGATCCTATCTTTCTACTTGAGATAGGGAGGAATTCTAATAATTGCACAATTTTAAGTAATATTTAAAAAATTGATAGAATATTTTACCAGGAAACAATGATTAGTCATAGGTCCACACGTGTTTCTAAAAGTCATAAATCATGTTGTAAAAATAATCGTAAAAATGCAATAAAATAAGCTTGAGAAAGTCAAAAGGTTAAAGATTTTACAACTTACTAAATAGAGCGTGACTAAACTCTTAAGTTCTTGCCACCACCGAATTCTACTAATTATTCACGCTCATAAAACCATAATTTAAGACTTAAGTTCGTGCTGCTACAGAATTTTACTAATCATTCACGGTTATGAAAATATAATTTACAGCTGGTTTGACCTCAATATGCCGGAAAGTTCCTGAACTGAGGGTATGAAAACTCTCTGCTCTTCTTGCAGGAGAGCATTGTTTTAGCAGAACCTGTTAAGGGTATCATCGCTAAACAACTCTTCGTTATAGTAATAGTAATTAATGGTTGAGTAAAAGTCTTTTAATACTAAGTGCAACCCAAGTGTCAACCAGTGAATAACCAGTGAAGGAGTGAGTATGACTAGAGCATGACCGTAATTATGTGTTTAATAGCCTTATTATTGTACATTCTCATATACGAATTAATTATTAAGAAATAACTTGTTTCGGTTAAATTGGTAAATTAAAACATGGCTATATAAAAAGATTATTCTAAAATACAGGGTGTTATGGAAGGTTTTGCAAAAATTTTAACAGGTGTTTTAATTTGTGGTGAAGATGTAAATTTCACAAATTTTATTTGTGATATCAAAAATTTAATTTTACATTTTTGTAACCCCTAATTTAACACTGCGCTCATGATGGCATTTTCAAGTTCAAGCGAAGGTATAAAAAATTTAATCTTGTAAAAACTTGAGCGTTTTTTCTAGAAAAAAACACTGACAACGGCAACCGGCTATAACCTTATTTCACATTGTGTCGTTGTGATCAACAGTATTCTAATAACAAATTGCGGTAGTGCAACAATAAATTTATATTAGTAGTGCTTTTTTCTAATATGGAGAAGGTCCTATGTCGCGGCAATGCGTCTGCAGCTCGGCGTTTGTCCCAACGTTTTCCGGAAATGTAATTGCCATGATGCCAACGTTCACAAGTATTGTAACAACCTCAAATCATCGAGAAGGACGCCGAAGAAGCGATCACAATCTTGAAATGGAGCCGAAAATTCTTTATGTGATTGAAGATGAACCAGATCTAAGTATTCGTAGACTAGCGCTATAATACGTGAAGGTGTTTCTGCCCTTATTGTGTATCGTACCCTTTATGAACAGGGTTAATAAAGTTTCATTTTGCCCTACTAACCGACCTAAAATCAGCTGTGTTTACACTTTTCTTTGGTAAGTTTTTGTTTTGAATTTTTTCTGGTGTGTTTTGATCGCTGCGTTAACACATAGGCGGGTATGGTTTTTCGTGGTCTACTTACTTTTAATTTTAACTCGATAAGGGTGCGTTTTTAAGAAAAATGCTAAATAAATATTTTGTTTATTTTTGTGAGTTCTATCTGTGATTAAATTTTTTGCATTCACTTCCATAACAGTCTGTATAATTAATATAAAATTGGATTTGCATTCTTATAGATAAACTTTTGGAAATTATAGAACTTGTGCTTCATATCTATGAAAGATTTTTGGAAAAAGGAATTTAATTTAAAAAGAAATATTCGGATGTTAACCACTTTTGACCCTTGAACTCATTTTGTCATTTGAGCGGAAAGAATATTTTGAGATGTCATTCAGTCGTGAAAGGAACATAATTTTATTAGATATATCGCCGGTTGTAAAAGATGCTTAAAATTGTGTCGTCAACGCATTTAATTGAAACTCACTCATGTCCTCCCCGTCTAAAAGTATTTTGATATTTGCTAAATTAATTATAAAAATAATTATAATGAAAGAATGATTAAGTTTATGATTAATCTTATTAGTTATCAGACGAATTTAAGTAATAGAATTCAGTTTTAAGGAAGAATAAAAGAGTTTATTGAATATTTAATCATTCTTTCATCAGACTGTAAGCTTATAGTTTCTTATGTAATGACTTTAAGTCTAGAATACGACTAAATGTGCTTTAAAATAATTTTTAAGTATTCAATTGTTAGATGCAAAAGAATTGGTTAAAATTTTCTAGTTTTAACATTCTTAATTAATCTATTGTTTGAAATATTTAATCAAGTAGTTTATTTTAATTTTACTGTATTAAATAATTTTATCTTTATCATTAATCATTTATTAATATATTTATATAATCAATCTTTAAGCTGACTTTGATTTGAAAATAGACTACAAGAAACTTAGACTGCAACCCTTACCCCTAAAGCATTTGATTCCCGATCTCCGGTTTAATATTTTCATAATATTTTAATTCCATATTATGTTATTAAATCGCAGGTAGTCCTACGTTCAAAATATAAATTTATTGGATCTGTTGGGTAAGAAACCGTTTACGCCCTTATTAACTTTTAAATCAAAAATAAGAAAAATTACGTTTTTCCTATTCAAAAACAGCCTACCACAATATGTTCACTGTGTTGCTCACAGTTTAAATCTAGTTTTAGTAGATGCAATTTCTGTATTGTACACGGGTTTTAAAGATTTTATTGAAAAAGCAGCAGTATTTGATTGTCTTCATCCACGGAATTTTGATATTAAAAACATGTCTGAAAGATTTAATTTTATTTTATGAGGAAGATTTAATAAGTGCTAGCAATGTTGTTGATGAGTATTTACAGTTCTATCTCTTACATTTTTGATTTTGTTGCAAATACTATTGATTTTGAGTAGCCCTTTAGAAAAGCGGGCAAAGGCAAAATATCATCTAAATAATCTACGTCTACTGAAATGTCTTTATTGCCTAATTGACTTTACAGTCCTACTTAGGTACAACAAACAAACCAAAAGCGAAAATTACCACAAATTATCAAAAATATGACAAACTAAATATATAAATAAAAATTTTAATTCTTCTCCATTCTTCTCCTGGCACACGTGACTTCTTTCATCCATTCTTTTCCTTCTCCATTTTCGCTTAAGACTTTTATCCTTCCATACTCACACATTTTTAACTCTGCACACTCTGACAAACAATGTTCTAACGTCTCCCTTTCTTCTCTACATAATCTGCACATTCTTTCCCAATCTGCTTTCCAAAACTCATTTTCCCTTTCTTCATTCCCGCATCTGAATCTTGCAACCATTTTTTGATTTTTACTTTTCATTTTATCTAAATATTTCGGTGGTAGCAATTAGGGCATATTTGGGATTATACCTTGATTCTTTATACCCGCAATTTTTTCCTGTTTATCTATGTCAGCATCTCTTTGTTTTAGTTCTTCTTCCATTGTTCTTCCTTCTTCTCTCATTCTTTCAATTTCTACACACGCATACCCCTTTTTCTCATAGTAGTCTTCTCGTTCTATCCACCTGACATTTCCACTTGCTCTTTTAATTTCAGCCCAGCATTGACGCAGTATTTTGCATTCTTGTCGCATTCTTAAATTTTCCTCGAATCTCTCCGCTCTTTTTCCTGTTTCTACTTTCAACTTTTCTCTCTTACTTTCTTCTCTTACTATGTACCCTGGCGTTTGTTTATTTAAACCTAAAACCCATTTTATATACTTTTCTTGCACACGCTCAATTTCTTCATATTCCTTCCATCCCCATACTTCTGCTCCATACATTACGATGCTTTTCACCAAACTGTCAAACATCATCACTCTTCTTTTAAAATTTTTACCAAATTTACGTTCTCCCAAACTCCAGACACTTTCCATTACTTTGTTTGCTTTTTTGACTACTTCCTTTATTTGTCCTTTGTTTGTCATACTACTCTTTAATACATATCCCAAATACTTCAACTCTTTTACTTGTTCTATATTTTTTCCTTCCCATTTCCATTCACCTTCTTTTTCGATTCTTACTTTCTTTCCAAACACCATCATTTTTGTTTTATCTACATTAACTTAAAGTTTTTTGTTTCTTACATATCTTTCCATAACTTTTATCATTTCTTTTATTTCACTCTTGCTGTTTGCTACAATTACTAAATCATCTGCAAACGCCATCATCTAAATAATCTCTGACATCACGAGCGTAGTCTGTTTAAACCATACATTAGCTGCTGGTATGTCTGAATCCTTTTTATTGGGAAAAAATTTGCTAAGGCTAGTACACAGTGGCGTACTGAGCTTTTAACGGGCCCGTGTTCTATTGTAAGAGCACGGCCCCCCCTTACCCCCTAAGACTACCATAATAGTGTTATTAAAATCAATCATTACCTTTATAAAAATTTATTCAAAAAATAATATATTCAGGGTGTTCCTTAATGATATGCGAATATTTAAGGGTGTGAATCTACATGAAAAATTAATGTTAGTTTGCTTTATAAACTATGGTCCAAAAGTGTTTCCTTACAGAAACTCGGGGTGTTGAAGTTTAGGAAAAAAAGTGAAAATTAATTAATATTTTTAAAACTGCTTCAGATATTTCAGTGATATTTAGTACGTAGTAAAAGTTAATAAAGGTGCATATTTTTCAATGCAAAAAGAATTTTTAGCTTTAACAGTGGCGTGCGTACAGGTATTGACATCGATATTTTTTAAGAAAAAAATGGTACGCCAATGGTTTTTTTCCAAATAAAAATTATTTTTGAATTCCCCGTTCAATTTAAAACATAAGATCTCTCCTGAGTTGTTTTCCTTCGATGCGCTATTTTTGAGTAAAAAAATAAAAACCGTTCTATTGTCAGAGAAAATTAATGTAATAATTGAAGAATGCAATTTTTATTTATTATTATTAACTTTCACTACGTACTAAATATTACTGAAACATCTGAAGCGGTTCTAAAAATATTATTTCCAATTAAATTAATTTCCATTTTTTCCCTTAAACTTCAACACCCCGAGTTTTTGTAAGGATACATTTTTAGACCATAGTTTATAAAGCAAACTAACATTAATTTTTCATGTAGATTCACACCCTTAAATATTCGCATATCATTAAGGAACATCCTCTATAGTATAAAAAAAGTTAATAACTTTAAAAAACGTAATCATAAAAACAATCCAAACTTTTGGTAACTTCGTTTTCAATTGAAATATGTAATAGCCAGGTTAGACAGTCTTTGTTGGTTTATTGGATTTCGTAAACAATTTTTGATTAACTCCAGTTTAGAGAAAAATCGTTCTGCAGAAGCTACTGTCACAGGCACACTCAGGAATAATATGCAAGCTGTGATTATTTCAGAAAAGCTACTAGGTACTTGAAAAAATTTTTTTGACTTAAATAAAGTAACAAATCCTTAACAGAAGTAATGTCTGCAATATCGTTTTTAAAACATCGTTTAAACGTTGAAACTTGTGAACAAATTGCTTCGGAAATGTTATTTTTATATACGCTATGAAATTCTTGATACATTTGGACAAATTCATCGTTTGATGTATTTAATAAAATTTGAGTATCTAAAATTTGAAATGTTATATTCTTATAACAAAACTATTTGATCTGGTTTCAATTTGGGTAATAATAATGTCTACGGTTTTTAAAAACACATTAATCCTAAAGAAATCTTCGGCTGTTTCAGTTTGGTAAGAAATACGACATTCGTCAAAAAACGATTTTGGACGAGAAACTCTTTTTAACACAAATTTTGTAGAAGTTCCCCACTTTCTAGCTAAAGTTCTAGCTGTATTATTTAAATAAACTGAGTGCGAAACATAGGTATTTGTGAAAAGTCTTGCAGCTTCGCCAATATTCTGATTTTCTTTTTGTAGTAATTTAGACACAACATCTATAATTTGCAAAATTTTACTTTCTAGTACAATCATAAATACTGTTTCATATGTGTTTAATAATTTTTTAAGAACTTTAGTTTTAACTGAAGCTTTTGTTTTTAAAGTTAAAATTATTTTTGTTAATGTTTTGAAAATGTCTGTATATTTGTAACGGAGGGCATGTAGAGTGACATGGCACGCATCATGGCGTGAAGACCACCGCGTAGGGACAAGTTATTGTTTTAATTTTATGTCTTTAACATCTTTTTCGAAATATAATAAACCCCATCTTAACATACTATTACCAAAATAAGTATAGATCTTCTCGACAAAATCAAAAAAATTTCTAATTGTCTCGACATTTTTGACAGCATCATTTAAAATTAAATTGGCTTGAACGCCATTGTAAATACCACTCATATTTGCTGCTCCATCATATCCCTGCCCTCTTAATTTATTAAAAGAGATGTTTAAGTAATCAAGTAAAGATATTATTTTATTCGATATCGTATCTGCTGTTTGGTTTTTGACATGTATGAATCCCAAAAACGACTCTCTTATAATAATATTTGTTACATTATTAGGCTTCTTGAAAAATAATAATACTAATAACTGATATTTTGTAGAGTAGTTGTAGCTACTCTGTTTTTATGTTTGATTAGGTTTGCGAAGTTAAGCATATTTATAAAATAAAAACAAGAAATAAATGTTTTATTTAAATACGCACAAAAAATTCATATACTTTACATTAAAAATAAAAATAAAAACAAAATTTCTTTTTTTTTTGCTTTTTTAAAATGTTCATTAGCAAAATCAACTTGTTCTGCCACTTCTTTTTCTACATTTAGCAGAGCCAAATCTTTCTTCTCCGATAGTAGACCTAAGATAACTTTTTATTAGCTTAAGTCTACTGAAGAAGCGCTCAGCAGAAGCTGTTGCTACTGGCATGGTTAATTTTTTTTTATAAAAATGGAAATACCAGGGAAACAACCTAGCATGTTATTTGAAGTTAAAAATGGTAAAATTTCAGATGTATTGGCCTTTTTTTAAAAAAATATTTCTAAAAACAAATCTCTAAACTGTAAATACTCATCAACAACATTGCTAGAATTTACTAAATCTTCCTCATAAAGTAAAATTAAATCTTTCAGACAGATAATATTATGTTCAGTTTTTTCAATATCAAAATTACGTCAATCAAGACAATCAAATAATGCCTCTTTTTCAATAAAATCTTTAAAACGTTTTTATATTCCGTGTACAATACTATATAAAAAATAAAAAAATAAATACTGGCTCATCAGGACATTTTTCGTTAGCAAAACGTTTCCGCTTACGAACTCTTACTTTCTCATATTTGAAATCAAGCTTGCATGACTTTGCGTACTCTTGTGAGGTGTGCTCGATTTGGCAAAAGATTCGTCGTTTATAAGATCGTCAAATTGGGTTTTGGTTTATGAAAGCTTTTTGTAAATACACTCTGACAAACTATTCAATTTCACCAGAAAATCTTCCCAAATAACAATCATAAAAATAAATTCAAATTTTATTATTTGGTTTTTGATTCCATTGCATTTGGATAAAATTTTTGCCGTTGTATGTACTTTACCTTCTAAAACCTGGTCTAAAGCAAGTATAATTGCCTCAAAACATTTTTAGACAGAAGTTACAGCACTGCACTGCAATGACTATACCATCTTGTGTCATTGGGTCTTTTTAATGAACTCCGAATTTCTTCATATAGCTTTCTCGGGCTTCTTCAAATAAATGAAGACGAGGTAAACTACAAGTGATAAAACTATATAAAGTTTCGAGACAACCAAAAAATAACTTAGTTCCTAAACACTCAGAAATTGTATCTACTAGAACTAGATTTAATCTGTGAACATATAACCTTTAGGTTGCAATTTACAGATTTATTGTTGAACGCCTGAAATATGATCAGACATATTTAAAGCTTCATCATATGGTTGACCTTCACAATTCTGGATGTCTAAACCGAGTTTTTCTAAATGATTAAAAATCATTTTACAAAAAGGTTTGTGAAGAAGCATCAGAAAGTTTATCAAAAAGTAAAAAATGTTCCACTGCCATTCGCCATTCCAGTTTTTGCAAAATATCTTACTGATAAAGAAAGTTGGTCTATTTTATTAAAATTAATAGTGGAATCAACAATTATAGTATAGTAATTTGCCTGCCTAAATTTCGGCAAAATTTGTTCTTAATACTGGTTAACTATACTAAACAATATGAATGCAAAACGAATTCTGAACTTCTGTTTAAATCATTTATTTAAAAGAGTATAAATGAAGACTGAAGCAAAAGGCGCCTTTTAGCCAAAACAATACGATGGTAACTTGAGTCGCTAATGATAAGTGATAACTGATAACGCATGTTTCATTGCGTTCGTAAGTTTGTGTGTGCGAGAGAGATCTAATTATAGTATGTGCTGATAATTCACTAATTTAAATTAATAGAATTCCAAGAATATAACTCATAAAAGTGCCGGTCAAGTAAAGACGCTTGTAGTGTTCCGGATTTTTTTTAACCCACCAAACCTCATTCTACAAAATATTTTCGAAAATGTGTTCAAAATGGTTTTGTTTAATTTTCCATCAAAAGGCGCCGCAATCCTCAAAATTTTACAGGTGGGTGAGGGTACCCAGCTGACCCCCCCTTGTTGCGCCACTGGTTATACTAAGAAGAAAAAGTAGTTTCAATTTTCAACATCAAAAATAAGGATTGCTATTTAAAAAAAATATCGATTATGTCACAGCAAAAAACCGGTTGCCAAAAAAAATTCGGAAACAAAAATGTTGTTACAAAATAGCATTGTTTTTAATAACTTTTTATGTTACGAGCACTATAAAGTACAACAATAACGTTTGCTGATTTTGATTAATTTCATTGCGAAATACAAAAATTTGGCAAAGTTACGAACAAAAAATGTTTAACATAAAACTAATAAGACAGATGACAGCACATTCCCGATAAAAAAATCTTAACAAACACTACCTACTTAAAATAATAAAAAAAATGGTAAAAAAAATGTCGTATCTTATCATTGTAATAGATACTTTTTTATTGTATGCAGTATTTCCCCAAATCAACTTATTAAAATTTCTTATTTCTGATTTCTCAGAAAATTTCACTTTTGTTGATTGGCCCTGCTTATTTTCAAACCCCCAAAACACAAATTATTTTTTATTTAACTCGAATGGTTCTCGCGATAATATCATTTTATTGCTAGAAAATATTCAAATTGGGCTCGAGTTTTACAGTGTTCAACAATTGATAGGGACAGTGGGTTACAATCGGTTGATGATGATAACTTTTTTGACTCGATTTGGCACATTGTTTTGCTTTCTTTAATAGATTTTGTTTCTTTTTGGGGGTGATGAAAATATGATAATGTAGTATGAGATTCGAATTTGCAAGTGTTCGAAATTTGTTGAATGGAATCTATTCGATGTGTTTAAGTTTTAAAATTTTGAGTGTTGTATTAAGTATGCCTTAAAGACGTTTCGACGCCGTTCTATTAGACTAAACTGTACAAAATTCTCTTCTTATTAATTTCTAATTTTTGTGGCAAAAGTGAATATGCCAGCAGAGTTTAAATAAAATTCAAATAAAAACGTACCGTTTTCGAGATATTTACGTTTAAAATATAAAAATGCTAACTTTGACATTCCCTAGCTCCTAAACAGTGCAACTTAAGGCTAGTCTAACCCTAGCTGCAATTTCTAATCTGCCCCGCTGAATTTCATCGTTTCGACAACCCGAAGCCGAAATACATTTGTTTGACCTGGTGAATGTCATATAGTTTAGTAAAGCGAAATCAGAATAAATATTGTCCATTTTAACTTTTCAGAGTAGTACCAGCTGAAACGTTATATATTTTATTAATTAGATTATCCTCTATCAAAATGACCAACTACAACAATTTTTTTATGTTTCAGATTATGGGAATTTAAAAAAAAAACTTAAAATTTGGACTTTTTTAATATTCGTGTTTTTTATCTTTACACCAAGCTATCTCAGGAACCATAACAGCCATCAAATTGATTTTTGTTGCGTTCGAATGTAAAGACATGAGCGATTTTGGTCGTTTAATTTAAAGAATTTTTTTTCTATTTTTAATATATTTTTTGATAATCTAAAGTCGAACTTCCGGTATCACGGTAATCAATTATAGATGATGCGAACAAAATTTTTATTATTAGAGCTAGACCCTTACATTAGGCGAACGAAATGTAGAGAAATAATCCGGGAGGTTTTTGGTAAAACCAAAATTAGATTATTTTTTGTCGATTTCGAGATATGATTTTTTTTTGAAACGATGACGCCTGCTTTACTTGCGCGTTCAGAGTTGGTAGCTTATTTAGACTTACGAATCGCATATGCCGGAAAAAGCTAATATTTTTATAATAATAATATTAGTAATGTAATAATAATTATAAAAAGAAGAAAAAGAAAAAGTCGAAGAAGAAAAATAATAATTGACGATCAACGAAATAATTTTTATTGTCACACTTTAGTAATAATTTGTTTTCGAACATTATTTAACAGGAAGTGGTTTTTAAAAATAGCAAGACAACTACATTTGAGAAAAGACATTATTTCAAAAATATTGAAGAGATTTAGGGACAGAGGATCTATTAGTACTCGACCTAAAACTGGAAGCACGATTCGTTAAAATTCTCAGAAAAAATTGCCCATTTCAAACTTTTGTATTTTTCTTATCTATTTTATTCGCTCTTTTAAAAACTGTAAAACTTAAAATATTTTATTCACAGCTTTTTGTGCAAATCGGTGTTAAAAATTTAACTAACGAATGTATAGAATGCTTTATTTTAAAGCACAAAAAACTTTAATAAAACATTATTTTATTAACAAACTACAAATGACTTGAATTATAAAAACAAAAAACAAAGAGTATTTAATAATTTTTCGCCATATGTTTGATGGTTATTTGATATCTTATATCTTATCCAAACAATTTTTTTTCAAATCTGCATGTACAGATTCAGAGACCTGCTAGGAAAAGTTTACTGTCGGTAACATTAAACATGGAGGCGGTAACACAATTAGTACAAATGAAACTATGGATAAATTTAAGTATTTAGAAATTAGAAATACTAAAAAATACAATGCTACCTTTTGTTGACTACAATTTGCTTCTGAGAAGCACACGGCAAAGATGTGAAAAAAAATTTTTCACGGACAATTTTATGAAAGTTTTGAACGAAGTCTGGAGTTCCATTTTATAAGAGACCATTATTGATGAATTAATTAACTCAATATATCGCGGTGATCGCAAATAAAGGGTATACAACAAAATCAAAACATTTTATAAATATTAATAAAACTCTTTTCAATATCTGCTTTACTTTTGCTTCACCTAGATTTAATGTTTTCATTTTTCTATCCATAGATTCAAAGATATTACCTAGTAACAATTATAATGCAATTCTATTTTTTATTAAGGGTGTTAGTATTAAATATTAAATACTATGCAAGTAAGTATTATATAAAACACAATTATTGTAAAATCGAAAAGTTGATTTATTTTTGCTCGGTACTGTATGTACTAATTTTTCTAATGTCTTTTTCCAATAACTGTACAGCTTTTATTAAACTTCATTTCACTACATTATCAAAAATATGTTTGTGTGCAGAAATTTAAAATGTTGTGACGATTATAAATATTAAGATTTTGACAATCGGCTCAATTTTGTAAAAGATATAGAAGATGTTAAATTTTGAATATAATCTATTCATTTTTTTCTAATTAAAAATTTATGATAATATACATTTTTTCTAATTTTACTTATTTTAATTAATAGTACAAAATGTTAACAATCTTGATTGCTTAATGCTTATTGTATTATGGCAAGGTGATGAATTTATCAATTTAATTGTTTGTCAGATGAGGAAAATGATCGTAAAACCATATATAAAAAATTATCGAATCAGAATTCAGTATTATTTTTATTATCACCATTATAATTGTAAAAATCTTTGTTTTTCCTGGCATATACCTACGATCAATAGTCCAAACAAGCCTCCATCTCACAGCGCGCTAATAAAGCGGATGGTCACCATTTTAAAAAAAATTGTTTCTCGTAATCAACAAAAATAATCTAATTCTGGTTTTACTAAAAACTTCCTGGATCATTTCTCTACATTTCGTTTGCTTAATGTAAGGGTCTATCTCTAATAATAAAAATTTTGTTCGCATCGTTTATAATTGATTACCGTGACACCGGAAGTTCGACTTTAGTTTATCAAAAAATATATTTAAAAGGGAAGTAAAATACTTTCAATCAAACAACCCAAAGCGCTCAAGATTTTACATTCGAACGCAACAAAAATCAACTCAATAACTATTATGGTTTCTATTATGAGATAGCTCAGTGTAAAGATAACAAAATACAAATATTAAAAAAGTCTGAATTTTGATTTTTTTTCAAGTTTCGATAATCTGAACCATGAAAAAATGTCTTAATTGGTCATTTCAGATAATCTAATTAAAATTTCAGCTGGTCCTACACCAAAAAGTTAAAATAGACGATTTTTATCCTGATATCTGAGATGATTTCCCTCCAGCCTCCACTATACTTTCAAAGCGTGCGCGCTCTGGCGGCAAACCCTATGAACTCAGCGCTAATTTTAACGTAAATACACATTAAAAAAACTTAAAACTGAAAAGATTTTTTTTAATTATTAAATGATGATAATATTTGGCATATTTTTCTAGACAAGTAAGTCTAATTTGATGTTTTAAGATTTTGTAAATTATGAGATATTGATTTGTTTATATTGGCAACAATATTTAAATAAATAATTGATTAAAAAAGTTGAAAATAGTTAAGCGCCCTTTACTTTTATATTATCTATTTACAAAAAAAATTACAGTATTTTCTCAAAATTTAGACCTAAAAGAATGCCATAGAAAAAATTAAAACACGTTTTTTCTTAAATAAAACAATGGAACTTTTTTTTTCATTTATCTCAATAGTTAAACGCCCTAGGCAATTAAAAAACACGTCTTTTGATGTATAATATATTAAAAAAATACATATTTAAAGACCAAAAAAATGTCATAGAAAAGTTTCTAGGGGTGTCTGACTAGCCTTAATATAGAGAAAAATTGTGTTAAATCGTTTTATTTTGACCTGAAAAACCTATAGTTGCCCTATGTTAAAAAATTGTTATATTAAAGACCCAGATTTATATTTAGATTTTTTTCAATTTGTGGGTACCTATTATCTTATACGAAAAATTACTAAAAACTGCAAAAAAACACATTTTTTTTTATAAGCGATTACTCGGATTTTTGGCAATATTATCGTGAGCTCTGACAAAAATGAACTGAAATACACTCAAATAAGCATATCGAATTACAATTTTATTATGACTAGTAAGCTAGACTTGAATAAGATTATTAAGATTTTTATTTCTTATGGGTGAAATATGTTATAGCTTCCGCTAATATTTTATTCTGCATCATTTACCAGTTGAATTAATTTACAAGGTTAAAACTTTAATTGTTTCAATTTAAAAATCAAACAAATAAAGAAAAAATAAAATTCGGTTTACATGAGGTTCGTAAGGGCCTAGAAATTCAGGGGCCCGGGGTGCTGGTACCCCTAGCCAGTCCGCCCCTGAGTCACATAGTACCAATCTGGTGTATGACAATAAAAAGTAAGCGCCTTGAGGGTAGATAGCCAGATATACACTTCGTTAAAATTTTCTTGTAGTTTTTGGCCACCTCCTTCATTCTTAAAAAAGAACAAGGTATACCTACATATTTGGTGAGAGAAAAATAGAACGTGAATAGAACCTCGAATGCAATCTTATTAGGCTTACATTCCTCTTATAATTTCTCTATAAAAGCTTAAGTTTTATGAATTCGACTTATAAACTAGTTCATGAGATTTAATAAGGGTTGTTATAAAAAGAAGTGTGCGCAACTAACTAGATCGTTGAAGCAACCTTGAAAAAAGGGGTGTTTTATAAAGAACCTAAAAGTTAGGTGCTTCTGTTGTATGATCTAATTCAATCTTTTATAGGCAAACTCTATAACAGAATTTTACACTAAGACAATTTGTTAAATCAAAATAACATTCAAAGAAAAATATACAATAATTTAAATTTATTAACAACAGCTAAATAAATACATCAACAAACATTTATTTTTTCACATCTGTACTTTCTCCAGATGCAACAAACAATTTTTCCATATCAGGATTTTGCATAATTGCTGTAATGCCATCTTGTGCCCATTTATTACATTTTCCAGGCAATTCAGTCAAAAATTGGAAACTCGAAGTAATTCCACTGTTCCAATAGATTTGGAATGTTTGAATACTATTTGCACCGGTAGGAATTTTAGGCATCTACAAAATAAAATTGTAATAAAAGAAAATTCTTAGTTGTGCTATAATACATCAAATGGGACCTGCTTTTGTACTTCTTGGACATAAGGTCTGAGAAAAGTGTTTAGTTTGTCCAAAGCCTTCAAAGATTCGGTGCTTTCTTTCCAAATCCCTTCCTTATTTAAATAATACACTGCTCCTGCAGCTACCCCAACTTTGAGTGAAAATCTGAGGTTACGTAACGTTAAAAAATATCTTACAAATGTAAGACACAGTCACAACAAGAAACAGCTATTAATCAAGATATACTCACCTGAACATATTGTTGTTTTATTACTTTCGGAAAAAACTAATTAAAATTTAATAAATCGAGGTTATGTATCCCTCTTTTTGACAGCCACTGCCACTACCAACCTGAAGCAGTGAAAACTTAATAAAAATTTTTTAATTAGTTTAATGTAGACACATCAATACTTGTGACACTTCTAAGGCCTGGCCTGTTCAAAAATTAGATTTTTTGAATGATCGTCTAGTATGTTTGTTATTTGGACTCTACGTTGTGTTTTGTATTTATTTGTTCGTTGTTTAAGCACTGTGTATCAAGGAAGAGTAAAACAGCTGAAATTGAATAAAGACATTTATTCAGAATTATTACAAGTGTATATTGTTTGCCTAAGATTAGGCAACCAGTTATACAATCCAAACCTTATTCGTAGTTATACAACCCAGAATACGTTGCATCCCTTGAAGGGTTACAACACCTATTCCGGTGTCAAAACCACTGCAAGCCAGAAAAGGGTTAAACCCTGAGTTAATTGCAGAGCTGATTAAACACCTCCGACTCAGAAAATTAACAGATAAGAGTGCGTAGAAGCCTCCCCAAAGAACCAACTACCGCGTACTCTCTTTCCCTAATATGTCCCATTTTCGGGAGTCTTTTTGTTTGTTAATAATTAGCTAGGCAGTCTTTTTATTGCCAGGTTTTAAGTGTGCCATAGTACTACACCCGGGCTGGCTTAGTCTTTTCCCGTGGTGTGGTAGTGGTCCCTGGCTTGGCCAGGAGAATAGTAAAGAGTTTGCAATTAAAGTGCAAGTAATGAGTCAGATGAGTGTAATCAACTATTAGTTAATTACAGCAAAAGGCCGTTAGTAGTTAGACACGTACAAATGATACGCGGAGCTAACTTAATCAGTAAACAATAATAATAAAAATGAAAGAGTTAACAAAATAACAATTAAATGATTTGATCATAACCAACAGGGACTCCCCTGTGACTATAAGTCGTAGAACACCGCTATAACGTGGTGAAATTTAGTTTTACCCCTTTTGATACCGACCTGTGGAATTGTGGTCAACACCTGGACTGGGTGGACAATCGTCGCCCACGAGAGGATGTCCTTTGGTTTGTTTCGGCATCCTGGTCCGCTAATTAATAAAAAGAAATTAAATTATACGAGTTTATAACCTGGGGGTTTAACTCGTTTCGGGAAGTATCTTCCTAGTTCGAAGAGTTATCCTTGGTGCGCTCAACTCGTTACGGACTGAGAAGCTACACCTTAGACAACAGGTGACCAATTTCTCGTCAACTAGGACGAAAATAATTGGTGTAATGCGTTCAAAGAGTTATCCTCGGCGCGCTCACTCGTTACGAACTGAGAAGCTACACCTAAGACAACAGGTGACCAATTTCTCGTCAACTAGGACGAAAATAATTGGTGTAGTGCGTTCAAAGGGTTATCCTCGGCGCGCTCACTCGTTACGGACTGAGAAGCTACACTCTGGACAACCGTTGCGATAAACAGTCTTTTCCAGTAAAGGAAAAAAATAAGTTTATCAAAAAATTGTTAATAAGGCTCGACTCGTTACGGACTGAGAAGCTCTCATCAACATGGAGAATGGCAAAGCACTCTCTGACGATGGCTTTTCTGGGGGTTCCTTTTATATCCAAATTTTTAGTGACGTCAAGAGTGCCTACGTGACTGTTCGCAGGGGTTGCTTGTGCGTCCCTACAGTTTCTTGGAATTTTAATTAATTTTTAGCGATTTCGGACCAAAGAAGGGTTTGTTCTTATGGCTTTCTTTTCATTAAAAACTTGATGATTTTCGACCCAAAAGATTTTGTGGAGAACTCTCCCCTAAGCGTAACTAATTCTTTAATGGGTGACCCGGTGACCTGTTTTCCGTCGAACGGCGATTCGTTCTGCCTTCCAAAATCTTCGATTTTCGACTCCAATATTCTTAATTTAACTAAAATATAAACAATTATTTGGTTCCTGTAATATGTGGATGAATAACAATGTTAATTATCCTGTTTTCATGAAGTTTATCTTGATAGATAACTCGCTACGGGGTTGAATGGCTGAAAAAGAAGCTGTGGACGTGAAAACAACAAATTATAATACTCGGGCCCGAGATAAATAAACAATTTATGATTGTAAATAAATAGACAATAATAGTGAACATCGTCCACTCAAATGTCCACCTGTAAGAACAATAATTAGTATAATTATTGTTCATAAAATTGCTGAAAAATTAGGAGGCTAAATAAATAGCAGTTATACACATTAAATTTAACTACAACAATTACCAAATAAAAGTGCAAAAAAGTAGCACAACCCTATCTCATTTATATGTGCTATTACCAACCCTTTCCTGTAATAAAACATTTAAAATAATGTCGCCGTATTGTTGGTTGCATATATTAAAAGGCTAGCCAGACCTGGATGGTCTCATACTGTATGTTAGGTATGTAATAATATGTATAAGCAGAGACGTGTTTTAATTATTGCAGCAGTGTTTATATTTTTTTTAAATTAAAATACTAAAGATACCTACATTTTAGGGACATTTTTTGTTCCAGATTTGTTAAGTTGGTATTTAAGGTTACGGCATATTTACGTGACAACGTACGGCGTTGTTTTATGGTTAAAATGTGAAAAAATGTTTTTTGTGGTGTGAAAATTGTAAAAAAGTAATTAATTATTTCATAATTACTTTAATTAAGCTCAATTACGTACAAAAGTTAGCATAATTGGTGAATTAATAATTTAATTTTGGTAATTGACATTCGTGACAACACCAATAAACATCAAGGTACCTACATTTTTCAAGTATTTATATCCTTTTATCAATATCCAAATGTAATATTTTGTAGTTTTTTGGCTCATTTTTATGTTTTTGTTTGATTTCAGATGGAAGAGCAAGCAAAAGAACGTATTCGATGTTTTTTCGACGTTTCCATAGGGGGCTTACAGTCAGGTCGCATTGTTTTCGAATTGTTTACAGATGTAGTACCGAAAACATGTGAGAATTTTAGATGTTTGTGTACTGGTGAAAAGGGTGTTGGGGTAAATACGAAAAAAGCGTTACATTTTAAGGTATGTATTGATTTTTAATATGTTTACCACAGGAATTGATTGTTCGTTTGTAGGGAGTTATTTTTCATCGAGTTGTTAAGGATTTTATCATACAAGGAGGGGATTTTTCTAATGGAAATGGGACGGGTGGAGAAAGCATTTATGGGGGGACTTTTGAAGGTAATGCTTATCTAGCTTCCATAATATTGATAACGTGTGTTTGCTTGAATTACACATTGAACGTACAGTAAAACTTGCATAAAGTGCAAAGTCATTAGATATTTATTTCCAAAATGCTTAATAATGTACAGGCTGCTCCAAAAATGAATATACAGTACAACTTCTCTAGACTGGACAGATATCGGCCACAGAGTGTCCGGATAGAGGGGTTTTCCGGATTAGCGAATATTTTTAAATCAAATTTATTCACAAACTAACATAGCGTATTTTTCAAGTTTTCTTAAAGAATTTATTAATTTTTTTTGTGTAACATTTTGCAAATATCTTTTCTGAGCGTTTTATACATACATACTAAAAATGCTTCGATTGCGTCAAAGTGTTTTATCTTAGAAGCCTCTCCATTCTCACTCTCTTCATCATCATGATTGTCTTCTTCTTTCTGTTGTCGTTTTCTTTCGTGCAAAACCGGATATAACCACTTTTATAAATTTTTCAGGAGATTTCAGGAGAAACAGTCTAAATTTAATAGGGTTATGCAAGTGATTAACATATATTTTTTTGTATAAAAAGTAAACAGTTTTGGCGTTATTAGCAAAAACTATTGGATATATTCAGTTTTGCTCACAAATGACATACACTAAGCGAAAAAATTATTTATTATTCTTGAAATAAACAAATTTAAATTGATATTTGCAAAGAACAAAAAAATGAAATATGTACTGCAGCCTCTTCGTTCAGGTTATCGCATAGCTTCTTGGGTTTCATTCTGTTCGTCGTTTCTTTCCCCATTACTGTGTAATAATTTTTTATACCACGAAGGTCTTCCCTCTTTAGATAATCTTCCCTAAAATGCTTTTTTATTGAATGTTTTAAGCTTTTTGTGAAAAGTGGATATATCCGGTTTTGCACGCAAGCTCCTCATTTTTCATCAGTTGCGTCAGCATTGAAGTCTTCGTTTTCACCAATTGCCCAAATTCTAATTTTTTCGTCTGTCATTTGAGTAGTTGGAATTATGACAAGAAGTGATTCTTTAACTTGGTTAAAATCTTTGTCAATATTAGCTCTAAGCCTTCTTTTTAGTTCCACAAGTGGAAGAGATTTTTTTCTCAGCGTCATCATCATCCCTTGATGGCCATAAGGCAGACCAACTGCTCTGGATTTTCTTTTCTGTTATGGATTTCCATGCTTGATCCAAAAATATAACAGCGTCCTTTAGATTGAACTTCTTTAATATTTTCACTATATCATCATCATTTTGATCAATTATGAAGTTTAACATTTTTTTTCTATAAAAGACTTTAATGTTTTGGATTAAGTTCTGATCCATGGGCTGCAATACAGCCGTGCAGTTAGGTGGCAAAAATAAGACTTTAAGATATGGATCAAAATTAATTTCTGATTCAATAGGATGCGACCGAGCCATATCTATTATCAAAAGCGCCGTTTGAGGCTTGTTAACTTCTTTTAAAAACTTCTTTAATTTGGGAATATAACTGCTTTTAAACCAATTCTTAAACAGCTCCCGTGTCATCCAGGTTTTTGTCGATACCTCATACAATACGGGCAAGTGTACATTCGTAACGCGTAAAATTTTATTTAAAAAAAAAACTTAAAAAAGGGTTCTCTCAATCTCTAGGTTGCGTGCAACTCTTATTCATATATTCATCAACGATATTCATAAATAAAGCCAAAATTGCTTTTTACAAGTTATTCTGTGAACTTATTGGGTACCTGTAAACGGACAAGTTTCTAAGATGAATTTACCATGTATTTCATGTTCTTCTGTGTGATTAATTAGAGAAAATTGAGATTTGAGTTAATTAAGTTAGGTTATGCACCAAAACCTTATAAATTCTTTCATAAATTAACAAAAACAGTGGTTAAAACCTGAGTCCTAGCATTTGTTAATTCTACTTCAACTAACATTTAGAAGAAATGGTTTTATTTCTTAATTATTTTGAAAAATATTTATCTCTTTTACCACCAATTGCTTTAACAGCTGATTACTAGCACACAACCTATGGATTTCTACACTTTATGTGACAGAAAAAGATAAATTAGTGGCATAAGTAAATGAAAATCAAATTTTTGACACTGATTTGCCAGAATTAAGCTTTA
Organism: Tribolium confusum; assembly: GCA_029207805.1. Classification (NCBI taxonomy): domain Eukaryota; kingdom Metazoa; phylum Arthropoda; class Insecta; order Coleoptera; family Tenebrionidae; genus Tribolium; species Tribolium confusum. The sequence continues at coordinate 19,538,563 of JALGAY010000008.1, read as the reverse complement.
TAGGTTATGCTTATGCAAATTTAATGTTAAAAATGACGTTTTGTACTGTAACTGCCTTTAAAAAAGATAAACACCTCTTTCATGCTGCAACATATGTGCAGATTCGAGGTTCGTTGAATTAAAGAGTTGGATATGTAACAAATAATTTATTTCCACTATGTACACCAATACAATAACAATAAATAAATAAAGTTGATAGAAGCATCCTTTTTTTCTCGAAGTGGGGTGATTTTCATATAAATAATGACAATAAAAATCAATATCGATCCCACAAGTATAATCAAATTTTTAATACAACAGTGACAGAGCGCTTTCGGAAGTTAAAGTTCCGTCTTCATTGCTTGAATTATAATGTAAAAAAGAAAGTTATATGTATAAATAAGGTAAATTGTTGAAAAAACTTACCAAACTTTTGTCAAAAACGAATTAAATAAATAACTCAATATTCACACTACAATCGCCGACGCTCTACTAATGTCGCCCACTTTATTTGCTCGTCTTGCTCTTACTAACTGACTGACTCAGTATCTTGCGTGCCCTTACGACGCGATATTTTTCTAGGACTTTTTGTAGCTATTTTCTGGAACTTTATTTATGTTATTTTAATTGCCCGTAATAATATTTTTATCTAGAAAGCCATAGTTGTAACAGTATTGCGAACATTTTCTGAAAGCAAATCAAATTTGAAAACGTGGTTTTGAAAGTTGTCCAACAAATGGTTACATCTGATATACATTTCTTTTTTCGTATCATCAATAAGGTATCCGTCGCACTAGATTTAAAAAAAAATATTTAGGATAAAAAAAAAACTTGAGCTCAGTGCTTACTTATAGAAAAATGGTGTAGCTGTGCGAATACATTTGCTTCCGGCCGCCAGTTTGATTGCCTGCCCTTGGATTTTCCAATTATTAGTTCTTGTTTCCAACTTTATGAGCGTCTACATATAGTTGGATCTTGTTTTTCAGTTATAAAAATTTAAATTATTACATTCCAAATGCCTCTTACCTTTTGTTTTCTACTGAAAATTTGTTTTAATAGCAACTTTGTTTATAAACATCAGTTCTCCCCTGGCGGTAGAACTTTGCAAAATAGACGGAAATACAAATGCAAATACCATCTTTTTTTTTTTATAAAAAAGGGGGTCCGACTGGCCGTGGCGTGCCCGAATTACCGAGCCCGGTAGTACCGTGCCCGAATTGCCGAGCCCAGTATTACCGTGCCCGACCGAGCCCACCACATGTGGGGGTTCTCGGTGGCCTTCGTGGGCGGACCGCTCACTGAGGCAATACCCATTGTGAGCTTCCCTTCATACGTAACAACACCCATGGTTTCAGCCGGACTCGAACCGACATCGGTTTCACACTAGCGGCTCGGAGTGTGCATCCGCTACCGCTAGGCTACTGCCGACCCCAAAAAAAATTAACAACAGCTAAATAAATACATTAACAAACATTTATTTTTTCACATCTGTACTTTCTCCAGCTGCAACAAACAATTTTTCCATATCAGGATTTTGCATAATTGCTGTAATGCCATCTTGTGCCCATTTATTACATTTTCCAGGCAATTCAGTTTTAATAGCAACTTTGTTTACAAACATCAGTTCTCCCCTGGCGGTAGAACTTTGCAAAATAGACGGAAATACAAATACCATCTTAATGATAACCATAAAAGCGGATTTATGGTTATCATTAGCAAGTTATTATCAGCATTGCCTCCTGAATACGACGTAAAATAACCTGGAGCATATTTTGAAGCGCCGTGAATAGCTAGTATTAAAAAGCTGTCTCGGCGATGATTATCACTGTTTAGAACGTATATTTGTAGTAGTTTATTTTCAGATGAGAATTTCGAACTGAAACACGATCAACCTCTTCTACTTTCCATGGCAAATCGAGGAAAAGACACGAATGGTTCTCAGTTTTTTATGTGAGTTTTATAGTAAAAATGCCACTTCAACCAACTGGGCTAAAATGTTTTTTTTTCTTTCTTTAGACTAAACATCTAGGTTTTAAAATAATTTGATTTTTTACTTAGTTATAAGTTGTAACATTTTTACAAATATCTCAGTTGCTTTAAAAGATGTGTTACAGAACAGTTACTTTTGTTGTTCTGTAGCAGTACGTCTGTTCCATCTATCCTGGCCTTCGCTGATCATATCTTGTCATGTTTTGTGTTATAGTACTACGCAACCGGCCCCTCATCTCGACAAGTAAGTCACCAACAATTAAAAAAGTAACGAGTGATTAAAAAAAATAATTTGTAGCGTACATGTTGTCTTTGGACGTGTTGTCGGAGGAGTTGATGTCGTTCGTCAGATAGAGTCACTTCCGGTAGATGCAAACAGTCGTCCATTACAGGATGCTAAAATTGTTAAATGTGGAGAACTTGTAAGACAAGTTAAAGGTAATAGGAATAACAATTTAGTTGAATTTTGTTTTTATTGTTGTTATTTTAGCTAAAAAAGATAAGAAGAAGAAGAAAGAAGAAAACGAGGAAGAAGAAGAAGAGGAATCTTCGGGAGATGAAAAGAAGAAGAAGAAACATAAGAAGGATAAGAAGAAGGAGAAGAAAAATAAGAAACATAAAGAGTAAGTTTCGAATGTGCTGAAATTTGGTGTTTATTTCTATTTTCTAGGAAAACTGATGCAGATTCTGAAGAAGAAGGTGAATTGAAGGATCTTCATCCGTTGGCAACTGTCACGGATATTAATCCAGATGATATACCTGATGTTCCGTTTAACAAGTTTCTTATGAGAGGTCCTCAAGAAAAGGACAATGATCGGAAGTTTAATAGAAAGAGAAAGGATGATTTCCGAAGAGATAGAAATAGAAGAGATTGGGATAATCATGGATTTAACAGAAGAGATCGACCAATTACAACGAAGAGTGGAAGGATTATCAAAGGAAGAGGAAAATTTAGATACAGAACACCTTCTAGAAGCCGATCTCGTAGCGGTACTCCACTTCATTGGCGTAAAGAAGAATCACGTGTTATAAAATTATCAGAATTTGAAAAACTCGAACAGGAACGTAGAAAACGTGAAATTGAGAAATCTTCAAAAGAAGAAAATCAACCTGAAGAATCAAACGAAAAGAATGAGAGTAACAAAGAGGTTGATTACAACGCTCTTGACTACGAAGATAACCAATCAGAAGAAGAAGAAGTTGTACGAAAACAAGTACCCAGTTTAGTCCAGTATCCTCTACCTGGAAGTTTCAACCCAACTAGTGAAAATACTAACAACAAAGATAAAGAAGAGATAATAAACAATGCGAAAAGTGATGTTATGGCAATGGCGTTGGGTGTTCAAGTAAAAACAGGTGAAGAATCACCGAAAAATGACATGTACCCTAATGATCAAATGAAATCAGCCAATCAGAATGAGAGAAAACGTAGTTTTGACAACAACAAAAAAGAGGTTGAGGTGCGCACAGGACGTAATAAATTCGAAAAGGAAAAATCTGATAATTTGAATAATGAAAATCGTGAATACAAAAACGGGAATTATCGTGAAGCAAACAGGCGGAGAATAGAAAGACGGCCATTTGAGGATCGGAGACCAATCAGAAGACAGTTTATCAGACGCGATAGAGGACGGTATGTTCCGTACCCATCACGTGATCGCAAATATCGAAGATCACCAAGACGATCAAGATCAAGACATAGACAAAGGTCACGATCTCATAACAGACATTCAAGAAGTAGAAAAACACCAAGTCCCAAAGAGAAAGCCAGGAATAGATCCAGATCTGTAACAGATGATGAAAAAACAAAAAAAGAAGAGAAGAAAGTTGACGACGCAGAAGAAAAGTATAAGAAACTGCTATTTTTGCGCAAACAAATGGAATTATTGGAAATGAAGAAAAAGAAAGAAGTTGAACAGAAATTGCTTGAAGAGAAACACAGGAAAGCGAAAGAAGAAGCTGACATGTTGGAGAAAGCAAAGAAGGCTAAACGTGAAGCTATAGAAAAGGAGAAGTTGTTGAAGACTTATAAAGTTTTGCAAGAGTTGGATAAAAATACATCGAGTAAGACGAAACGGGAGCGGAGTTACAGTTCGAGCAGTTACAGTGATAGTTCAAGTGATTCTTCAAAGAAGTCTAAAAGACGTGGAAGATCACGTTCCCGGTCACGAAAGAAGGGCAAAAGACGAAGCAGTTCAAGTCGAAGCCGATCAAAGCGTCGTGGTTACACTCCTAAGAAGAAAAGATAATATAAAAAATAATCATTCATTTATCCTTTTTACATATTAATAGTTGTGAGCTTAGAAAATATTTTTTGGGTAAAGTAGAATCCTCTTGATGATGTGAAATACCTTGGAATTAAAAAAAAAAGATAGCAAACAATGTATTTATTATTCATCATATTGCTGTTAGGGCAATATAAAATCTGCTATAATAGTTATTATGTTAACGAGTCCAAACTGCCTACGTGATTTTTTTCCGGTCATATATTAAAATGTCATGAAAATGAAACTGGGTTACAAAACTTAGATCATACAGTAATACAAAGTGCTGGGGTGTAAAAAAGAAATTTTATTTTATGCTACTGCTTCAACTTCCATAGGTTGGTCCACATCACCTTCTGTCTTCTTTTTTTTCTTTTTGGCAGCTTTAGGGTTAGCAGAACTTTTCAGTATTGATTGGACTTGTGGATCACTGATTGAATGTTCTGACTTGTACAATTCAGGATCAAAAGGTAGGCCGGTGATTTTGTGTGGCCCGTTTGGCATTAATAATACCGTAAACTTGAAATGAGCCACGAATTCGCCTAAAACAATTACATAAGTAAGCAAACATATTATTAGATGTAACGGTATAAACAGTACATTATTATTTATAATGGGATCATTTAAAATTTCATAAGTAACAACTTGACAGTATGTAACATATTAAGTTGAGTGAATGAATTTTACAATAAATTTTCACAAAATGTGACCTTTTTAGGGATACTGAAAGCTGCTCTTAAGTCCAAATAAAAAATAAATTGAAGTTGTTTTTATCCTGATTCGAAGTAGTTAATTTTTGGACTGGAAAATTAAATAATCACCCGTTATAAAATAACCAAAATTTCATGACTTACCCTGTTTTTCATAAAGCACTTGGAACGGTTCAATTAACTTATTTTTAACGCACTCTACAACCCCCATCTTCGCTTTAGTTTCATCTTGAAAACCTCGCAAATTAAAGGGCATATTTCCATGCTTAGTACGAACTTCCGTATAAAAAAACCTTGAAGCTTTCAATTTTAATTGATAAGTTTCATCAGTTTTCTTAAAGATTGATACTCTATTATCCCCTTCTTTCCCAACACCTTCTCCTGTACTAATCAGTACATCCATGGCATACACTTCATGTTTATCCAATTCGAATTTTTCATGTTCTTTTTTCTGGGCTTCGTTTGGATTTTGAATGATGGTTTTCTCACCATCGATTTTAAATTGTTTTAATTGATGACTTAACATACCCTCAACTGGTTTACATTTAAATGATTCGGCTACTCTCTGTACGGCATCGGTGATTGTGTAGGTTTCATTGCCCGGTTTTAGTAATCTTAAGGCGGCTTCAGAAGCGTAATGTGCCGCTAAAATTACATCGGCTTGTCGACCGGTTGCTTTTTTCTCATTTGAAACACCCAGGATTATTGTGTGGGCGACTACTGCAATAAAGCCGTCGATATGAGCACCCAAATCACTGCAAAAATTTAAACAAGATATAATAAGGCTGCCATAACAAGGTTTTTTGTAATTTGAAATTAAAAATTTCAGATTAAAATTGTAATCACTGATTTTTCAGTTGGATCAATTGGAATTAAATAAATCATCATGCTTGAATACATATATGAGAACTGCAAGGAATAATAAATAGATATTTATGTATTCAGTTATGAAAAAAGCCATACTGTTTAATCAACATAATTACTGCCAAATTGAGTGAGCGTGGCAAACGAGTTTTGCAAATTATGACAAAAAAAAACTTTTAACTGTAAATGTTTTGAGCTTGTTGGCATATCTGCATTGCCTCATTTCCTGTGTTAGTAAAATGTTGAAGCACTTATTTACATTGTTGAAAATGTTAAAAATTTATTTAATACCAAAATTCTCAGGATTGCCAACAGACTCAATCATTTACAGCCATGATACAATAATTTGAGCGTATTCATATTACAAAGCTGTAATAAATAAACATTCTGATTTTTTAACGAAAACTAAACTTCAAGTTTTAGTCAATTATTTTATATATCAAAAATCTAGCGGGTAATATTTTTATTTCTAACTACTTTAGGCCTTAAATACTTATTAAAAATGAAAAAAAAATTGAACAACCCTTCTCATACTATGATATAAATTGTTTATTATTAACAATTTAATTCTGCAACCCAAAAATACTTCTAACATATACAGAATCTCCATGAAATAAAATTATTTAGAAGCAATACACAATCATGATGCCCAAAAACTTTAAATAAATTTTATGAGTTTGCTCTAATTTTCCTGTACTGTACTACATGATCAATATAATTTCTGATAAGTGGTGGTCATGTTAAACTAAAATTCTGAAAATCTGGGACGTGAATTTTTCATTAAATCTTATCTTCCATACTGAACAATTTTTTTTTAAATTATAGCTTACTTCCTTCTGGATAATAGCTGTGTAAGACAAGATTGCCCGGTCTAATTTTTCATCAAGCTAGAAACTAAGGCTAACGTTTATAAATTTTCTATTTCTCAAGGATATAGCTTAACAGTAATTATATTGATCATACGGTATAATAAAATACTATCGTTTAATAGCTATTTATGAGTTCCAAAATGAGCGGGTCTTTTTGTAGTAAACGTAAAGATTGTACTACGACACTACGAATGTTAACCAATACGCTATGGACAAAAATTGAGCCATTTTGCAACGTGTTTCATACGAGATTTTTTCAACTGAGTAACGAAAAGCAACCACTTTAAATTTTTTATTTTCCTTTTTTAAATAAAGTTAATTTCTTGATTATAGCTACTAATGCTACTTTTTTCACTAGTAATAAAATAATGTCAGTTTCAATCACTACTTGCATAATCAAGAAAGTTTGACAACTGAAGTGACATCAATATGGTTAGTTTTCGTAAGTGAATTGGAAAAATAAGTTAATAATTATATCAGTAATTTATTTGCAATACCACTAAGAAAAACTAAGAAGAAAATATGTATAAGTAAAAAATAAACATTAATTTACTACATTTCAAAATATTCTTGTGTATTGAAAATTTTTTCTTGTCAAGCAACCACTCAATAGGCATTCTAATTTCGCCTCCCGTACATATTTTTGCGTGTGTTTTTTTGTATTATTAAGACCACATATATTTTTATTACCATTTTAAGCGTTTTTTACTCTTTAAAGATATGTTATGGAAAAATTTATTATATTTAAATGTAATATTAAATTTAAAGAAAACTTATAATATTTTGGCAAATCAGCTCAAAAAATTTAATGCAAAAATGTGGTACAGTCTAACTTCGATAACTCGAACAGGCACCTGTCACAAAAAACTTCGAGTAATCGAGAGATTTGACTTACGGAAGAGAACAAGGAATTTGCCTGTCTCCTGTCATAAATTTGGTTTGAGTTATCGACGGTTCAACTTACCGAAGTTCCACTGTATTATAAATGTTATAACACAATTAATTTTGCTTAAAAAAAAGTATCAGATAATAATGCTAAAAATAATAAAAATACATCAACGTTCTATCATTTTTGCAAATTAACTTTTCTCAAAAATATTTTATCGGATTTTGAAAACAAGAACACCATTTCAGAGGGAATCTAATTAGCTTTTTAACGATGTGCGACTCGACCCTACTTGCCATTTAACATTTTGTTAGCCGCCCCCGCTTTTATTAAGCTGGAGCATCAGCGTTGACATCATCACAGAATGTTTCCGTCCAAAACAAAAATCTGTTCAAGCGTCTTTCGAAAAAAACTGAGTTAAATACGCAAAAACCTGCCTTTTTTTTCTTTTTGATCCGCCACTTTGTATAAAACATTTATACTTTTGCAGTGATTTATTAGAGAATCAGTGTCGGCCGGTGCATTTTTAAAACTCGTTTTTTTGAAAATGGAGCATGAGATCTAAATTCTGTCTTAAGGGATTCCCATTGGAACCAAACTGAGGGCTATTGCCGCGAAAAAAGTTTGTTCGAAATTTGATTTTCAGAAATGGTGTACTTTCCCTGGTTATTTCCGAAATGTCTCATGAGAACAGTGTCAATTTATTTATTTTTTTCAACATTATGAGACAAATTTATCACCAGTTTTCTTTTGGTTTTTTCACAAAATTCTAACTTTAAAAAAGTAATGAAATGGTAATGAAACTTTAGAAAATTTAATTTCAAATGCTCATAACTTTATCGGAAATAAAAAAAGAAAACTGGTCATGAAATAGTCTCATAACGATAAAAAAACCGGTGATGTTGTAACGAAAACCTTTTCAGAAATACTTAGGAGGGCAAACCATTTTTGAAAATGAAATTTCGCAAATTTTGATCAAATTTTTTTCACTGCAGAAGCCCTCAATTTGGTCCCAGTAGAAAGAAACTGTTACAACAAAATTTGAGCCCCTTTATCCGATTTCTCAAAATACAGAAATTTAAAAATCCACTAGTCCCCACTGCAATTTTGTATGTTTCTAATTTTTTTTAATTTTGGTACTATTATGTAACGTTTGGCCATGATTTGCCTAGTAATTCAATTACTTTATGTAACAATTTATTTAAGGCCTGAGTTTACATCACCAAAGTAACTTGACGAAGGTTTTGGAACATATGTTAGTTAACGAATGAAGGGTGCAAGGGTAAAATATGGGTAAAATGTCCAAAAATTCGTTTTTTTACAGAGGTGGGATTCCTATCGTTTTTCATGGACACAACAAATTTTTTTATTCAATATAACTCTTGAGTAGGCTCAAGAGTCCTTGACAGTTATTGTTTTTAATTGTTTTTTGCATTGGATTCAATATTGGTGACAAACGAAATCCCAGTACTATAAGAAATCGAATTTTTGGACATTCATCTTTTTATTCCTGTACTCTTCAAATTAAATTTGGTATTTATGGAATGTATAATTGTTCAAATTTTACTAATTATCACTTTTAAGTGCTTTCAAAACCTTCTTACACCGTTACAAATTATTATGTACAGTGGTGGCCATAGAAAAATGAGATACTAAATGTTTGGCAAATTTTTAGCAACGTTCTCTCAAAATTAAAAAAAAATGTAGCAATACAATCAATATCTTATTAAGATCGTTATTGTCAGTGTGACTAAAAGGTTATTCTAATTGTGCCAAACCAAAAAATACTGCAGTTTAAAAGCAAATGCATACATTTAAAATGTTTTTTTTTGTTAGTGTCCCACTTTTGTGGTTACCACTATAGCAATTTTAAACAAATCACAGACTACAATAATCATTCTTTTTCACTTTGTACTAATGAAATACCAAATTCATCATCGCCTCGTGAGATCTTAAAACTTGCTTTTAGATTTATTGATAATTATCAAAAAAGATAAATTCAAAATCTTGCAATTCTCTCTCCTAAAACTGATGTTAAAATCTTCCAACTTACACTTTAACCATATCTCCATCCTTCAGGATATAATCAGGTTCACTTGCAATTGGTGAAAAGTGGCAAATGCAATTATTAACCGAAACACAAGTTGGAAATGCAATTCCTTTCTTCAAGTCCTTTTCCTTTTTAAAAACTTTACTTGTTTCTTCAGTGATAAGCTGATCTCCGAATTCACAAATCTCTCGAACCGAGCTGCCTGGTTTACATTTCTCAAGAACTTGCTTTAAGATTCCTAAAAAATATTACATTTTTATATAAGAATCAAGAAAAACGGAGACAGTTTCAAAAACCACATGGTGACCCATATGGTCTTGAACCGATTTAGAGAAATGGGGGATATTTTGGGTAAAAAACGTGGGGATATTTATAAGGGCCAAACTCACTGTTAACAATTTCTCCTGCCATTTTATACTTGGTAACAACCAAGTCTTCCGAAATTGTTTTCTCCACATTTTTGTCGTCCGCCATTTCTTCAACAAACCACGGAAGAGACTCGGAATATGTCACGTGACTTGAAGTTGAGTAGATCAATAGCGCGGAAAATTTGAATTTTTGCTTTAGTTATTAATTTGACACGTATTAATAAATGACATTCAAGAAAATGTGTAATAATTGTTAAGATTATGGTCTATTTGAAAGCTCGACATATGTTTCAAATCAAGAAACTTCATAGAATAATTAATATCAAAATTTAGAGTTGACATCTATTTAGGGAATTTAGTTTTCTTTTGTTGGATGACTTGTTCGAGTAACTCCCGCGCAAATATTTAAGGTTAGGTCACGCTTAAAAATTGTATTTAAACTAAATTTTTTAAATTTCAGAAGCAAAAAGCTATCAAGACACTAAATAAATATGTAGGAAGTAAATGTGTCGCTCTCTATCAGTTTACAGATCATTTACAACGATAAACTAAAATAAACGTATATATGGAGTGATCAAAAAAAATCAATAATAGCAATCTTCATGTCTTTCTTCTTTCATGGATCGACATTTGATTATTGTTTTCAGCAGATATACTTGAAACACATTTAAGAGGTGTGACTTTGTTAGAGGGTGCGATAAACCGAATAATGGCCATTGTTAAATTTATGGGAGGCCAAACCACACAGGATGGATTTTGATTTATGATAGTATTGACAGGTATCATAAATTTGGAAAAAACACCACCTACTAGAGTTTTTTTGAGAAATAAATTTACGACTCTGTCATAGTTTATCAGAAAATAAGTGCTTAAACATAGAAATGCCAATTAAAAAGAAACGACACATTTCCTAGATAGCTTAATTAGCCATTTTGATGTATCACCTGTACACAAAAAATTGGGCTAAAGGGTAAACATAACCAGATAAATAAACAATTTCAAAATTGAACAAACAATAATTGACTTGTAGTTGTTATTAATAGATTAAATTTTATTTCTATAATCATTGTCCAGCTTCGTAATAGATATTTGTAGTTTGGTTGTTTTGTTTACGAGGATGACCGATGATGTCATTTCTTATTATCACGACCTGTAAGCACATTTTAAAGGGTGTAGTACCCACATGAGGCCTATTCTGTTAAATGTTCATGCTACCACATCTTTGTTGTAAAACAAATTACTAATTACACAAAAAAATGCTGTCATATAGAGGATTAAATTCTTAATATTTGTATAATAATAATAATAAAAGTCACTGGATATTAAAACTTTAAATTTGGACAGTTCTGGTTTTATTTTAAAACTCCGTACAAATGGTCAAAGCCTACAAAAATGTTAAAAAAAGGTGTATTAAATCAAATTCTGCGAGGCGATGTTTTTATCTCTAATAATTTAGGCTGTAGAGACGCTTAAATTGAGATAAAGTTAAAAAAAAACCTTAAGACTCTATAGTGACTAAACTATTGGAGATAAATTTATCACCTCGTGAATTTTCTGAATATAATGTAAAAATTAACTTTTTCTTTGGAGCCTAGACCGTTTATGCAGCGTTTTTAAATAAAAGCAACGCTATACAAATTTTAAACTCGCAATACATATTTTTGAAACTTATATTTGCAAATACTTAACAAGTTTACATTATTTAGTTCATCTCAACATCATTACCAACAAATTTTAATTTAAATACTAAAGTCATTGGAGATGTAGCATCTGCAACCATAATATCATTCCCATCTTTAAGCCCTAACTCCACTAAACTCTTATTCAAATTATCTCTGGTCCTCTCTTCTATACTTTTAATCGTGGAAATATACAAAGTTTTATTCTTTCCATCGATTACAGTCGTCAGTCCTGGATTTCTCATTTGGTACATCTCATCTTCACACAAAGTCTTTATCAGATCCTTCAGTTTCATCTTACTCGGATCTGTTATAGTTAAAGTTTGTGGCACTTGTGAACACACCACACAATTATCCCTCCGTTCAGCTGTATAAGTATACGTATAAATCCCATCAACATCATTAAAAACCATATAATTATTTAAAGGCAAACAACAACTCGTTGCAATTTTAAAAACTTCAGTTGCACAAATTCCAGCAATAACAGCATTTGTTGAAGCTACAGCTGGAATAATATTTTTTACAACGCCCTGTACAAGTCGATAAGTCACTCCAGGGATATTAAATTGTGAGGCTCTCTCAAGGGATTTTTCATAAATCCAGCCAATGTGTTGTGTGTCATCGCCATCAAGGGAGGCATTGAAGGGGTTTTCTTTAGGCCATAACACTACTTTGACGTATTCAATGCAATGTTCAGGGAGGCGAGGTGTGTTTGCTATGGTACACAAGGGGTAAGTTACTTGAGGAGGGTACAAATCGAGAGTGCATTCGACACATGCACTATTGCCTGGCACAATGACACGAGCATTGCCTTTGAAACCTTCAGTACCTAATAAAAGAACAAAATTCATTAAAAATCAATTAGTTGAAGTAGGCCTTCGTAGAATATTTGGAAAGAGTAGAATATGCACACCACTGTTTTTATTTAGTAACATTTGGTGGCAGCTGCAGCGGTGGGATAAGTTATTAGCGATTTGAAATGTTGAGTTAGAGAACAATAGAGAAGGAACGAAAATCGCAACTTACTACTACGCGTACTTTAAACGTTACTCCCGGCCTCAACAAACTTTTAGTTGCGCTAAATTGTTTAAACCAGAGAAATGGTGGAATATTAATCGTATTATTAAGAAAGCAATACTTAATAACAAAATATAACAACTCATTGTAGCCACAGCACTCACAGTAGAGGCCACAGTTTAATCACCATTAGTGTTGTTCAATTTTTGTCCTGCAATTGGTTTCCTTTGGATAATAAACTCTAAATGTTAGACATGATGAACTACTAATTTGAAGACGTGGTACGTTTTATCGCTCTTATGGGCTGCTTTCAAGTTGAGATAATACAGGTAGTATTTTCGTTTCTAAGCAAAATTTAAACAATTTGGGGTTGGGATTGTTTGTTGCCATGGAAAAGTATTAAAATTTGCGATACTACCGGTATTACCTCAACTTGAACTCAGCCCATCAATGTGTAGAACTATAAATTGGTACTGTAAATAGGGTGCATCATGCAGCTGAGCCAGTGGCGTTACAGTACAAGGCTTGCACACTGATCTCTATAACATGGACTGCGGATTGATAGTTTTCAAGTGAAGCAAAGAATTCGACCATATTGGTAGTCTTTATTTCTAGTAACTTTTGTTTATTGAAATCGTCAAGTTTGCAAACCTTGCTTAGCTTGATAATTTGACATCAAAATTTTACCTAAATATCAAATAATAACATAACATTTTTTTAATTATTAGTACTTACTAATTAACGCTTCACAAAACTTTTTCGTTAAACACTCAGATAAAGCGTTTCAGATTTTTTTAGGTTATGTTAACAGTGACAGGTGACAAATGTGCTGGGCTTTACTGCCAACCCACAGTTGGTGTAAAAAAAAAAGGATCTACTATAAGACTCCTAAGATGGCCGAAACTATTGCTTCACTGGCTCCTGCGTTGAGGCATACCTTTGCGCAGTCCATGTTATAGAGGTCAGTGGGCTTGCACCATGGACGGTTTCATTTATAGTACAGAGAATTCTCTCTCGTCATTTCTACCTCTTTGGTTAAATATCAAAATGGCCGCAAGATAGCGTCTCGTGTGCACACTGCTCAAATTGGTCTTTACTATCACCATCTCTGATCGAGATAAATCTAGGAAAATTAGGTTTACCAATACAGGTTTTTTTTAAGAATGAATCATTGGTGAAGATAGGTCGTAAAATAAGCGATTCTCATTGGTGCGCTTATTTCATCACGTAACAAGAGCTGTTATGCTAAAAGCTAAAGCTAAACACAGTGTGATAGTTATTTCTCAAGTAAACTAGTGGTTGGAGATTCATCATAAATGCCTTGAGGGTATATACAGCGAGGTATATACATCGCTGTCATCTACTTTGTTCTTAAGATAAACAAGGTATAGTCAGAGAACAATTATTGAGAAGTATCAAAACTATAGTTTGTAAATTTTATATATACGAAATGGTCGCATTGAACACGTCTTTTGACTATATATGACCGTTAAATTGAGTACAACCTTAAATGAATTTAAATAAAACCGTATTGATGAGCCTGATTTACCTAGACCGGCTTCGAAAGCTTCGTCCGGAGAAATAAAGGTAGGGAGAATGCTGATTTAAGTAGTAGAGATGGGAATTATCGTTCTTTTGAATGAACTAGTTCCCGCAAACTAGTTCGTTAAAAAGAATCGTTCGTTTTTATAGTTCGTTCGCGAACTAATAAATCGGAATGTATCTTTGCGACCGAGTGAGACCGATTCGTTCGCGAACTAATAAATCGGAATGTATCTTTGCGACCGAGTGAGACCGATTCGTTCGCGACCGAGTGATACGTTCACTCGGTCGCGAACGAATTCATTTCTATAGTTCGTTCGCGAACTAATAAATCGGAATGTATCTTCGCGGCCGAGTGAGACTGATTCGTTCGCGACCGAGTGAACGTATCACTCGGTCGCGAACGAACTAGTTCATTTATAGTTCGCGAACTAGTTCAAGTAGTTCGTATAAAAGAACCGTTCGTTTTATTAGTTCGTTCGCGAACTACCCATCTCTAATGCACGTACCGCGTTGATAGAATGAGCGCGGAGCGCCTGCCCCGTTTTCCCGAAAGACGAGAAGTATAATAAGTTGCCTAAACTAACAATCAACGAGAGCAATTATATAGCCATCTTCCTCGTTATCACGTTTTTCACCTTTGGCTTCTAGTAGTAGTAGACACTACTTTGAATATTGTTTCTTTTTATATATTTCTTTTTATTAAATATACGCGTATATTTAATGGAATAATAGTTAAACGTTTTGTGAATTTAAAGAATATCGCTCCCATCTTATTGAGATATAATGACCACTCAAATCGGATTTTTTTTGTATCAATCAATAGGCGACTGAGATAGACTAAACGCCACTACGCGGTACAAATACGAACTAACCAAAGAGAGTCGTTAACTGAATTCATGCGATCGCTTACTGAAAAAACGTTTAATTTGTGACTTTATTTGAGGATTTTTATGGTTTTATTATAATAAAAACGAAGTAAGATGATTGTTAAACAATATGTTACGAGCATTTGACCAGCTATTCAACCGTTGAATAATAAAACGAACTGAAACTAACCTCAACCTACTAGAATATTAATATCGTAATTAAATTTTGCATACGTTTCTTTTTAAAGTTTGTTTGAAAAACAGTGAAAAAAAGTTATATTTTAGGTTTTAAATATTATTTTTTCTTACCTGTAATAAGAATCTTAGAGTTTGATCAATTTTTAAATGATTCCTCCTTGTCAACACTATCCGTGTTGTTGATGTTATTTTATGATTTTCTTTATCATTGATTTAATAAAATATTAGTTGTTAATATAAAATCAAGTCCTTACCTTAATATAAATTCAATTATTGTGGTATTTGCCCTTGTATTTGATCTTTTTTAGCTGCTCTGAAATGTTGTCAAAATCTTCATCATGACGAAGCTCCAAAATTATTATAACAGCTTTTGATTATAGAAAAACTGTGAATTAGAATAAACCACAGACACATTTACAGTGTTGTCTTAAAGACATTCTAGATAAAACCTTTAGAATTTGTTGATAAATCATTTTTAATCACAATAATCGCTTTCCAAACAAGTGAAAAACTGACAAAAGTGACTATAAATCGCCGTAAAATCACAAATTTTTATCACAAGTTACAGAAAAACAAATTTAGAAGCACAGACATAACTCTCATTTACTATATTTCAAATAATTGTTACAAAAATCGTATTTAAAACATGAACAAAGTATTAACCTTCAACTTGTTTTAGTTTATTTTTTGCACATTACGATAGCACAACTGGTCAAAACACACAAAATTTAGTATTCAATATTATTCTTACTTCCTTTTTATTATTACTAAACACAAAAGCATAAAGTAGAATAAATAATCATGTAAGAAAGTCGTAAATTTGAGAATGAATGACTCTCTTTTAAAACATGTGTTTAATGCGACAGTGGCGGCCTCACCGGTCATCTCATTCGCGAATAGCTTTTGAAATACGGAGCAATTGGTATCATTGCGTCAACTTTGTAATTCTTCAAATAAAGTGGCTAGATTAATTTAAAGTTTAAATGACTCCCGTCACCGATTTCATAAAACTCTCACTTGTTACTTATGGGAATTAAGTCGGTTGATCCCTGGGTCTTCAGATACCGGGAAGAAATAAAGATATTTCTTGGTATTTATATTTTATTACCCCATACTTCAGAGAAAGTAAATTCTTCTTAGAGTTTATTTACTTTTCAAAAAAACCACCAACATCGCAGTTTACGTCTACAACACATCTGGCAACATGGCACAAATTTTAAAATGACATACAATAAAATTAGGCTAAATTTGACAGGAATTTGGAGCTGTAATTTATGTTTGTATTAAATCTTTACAACATGTTACAGTTAACTACAGTTGATCAAATAAATCTCTAACTGTATGTAGTATTTTAACATTCTTATTTTACTTGAAAACCGAAAATTTTCAAGTCTTTTGTACATGACAGGAGAGTGACAAAATAACCAAAAATTTTGACAATGTCAAAATCTAGTAAATTTAATTTTGACGAACTTTATTCAACAGGTGGTGGTTTTTTGAAAATTAAACAAACTTTAGCTTATATGAAATATGGAATTATTGTTATTAAACTGACCGTTAAAAATTAAAGATTTTGAGCCGCCCTCTAAAAAGCTTCATTATGATGAGAAAACATTACACTCAAATCAGCGAAAAGATTTAGTTATAAATCATCGTAGGGCGTATACATGTGCTTAAAAGCTCATACGCAGAAGCCGGGTTTACACAAAACTTCGAATACGTATTGTTAGTTGCATACATTTGGTTACCGATCTTACCAATACTAAATTCGTCAATGTGACACCGACTTGTTACGATACTCCTAGTTTTTAAAATAGCCAATTGTAAGCTACTATTCAAATGTCCCGGGCAAAAGTGGGCGGTTTTATTACTATATCTGTTCGCCGATGAGACTATAGGCAAATTTTATTATTATTTTTGAAAATTTTTCTGAAAAATACATTTTTATTCGAAATATAAACAAGTTGAAAACCGAAATAAATAAAATCTCAAAAACAAAATACAATTTCAAAATTTTAAATTTTTTTAAAACTTTTCATGAAGCTATTAGTTGAACTTTATTACTGAAAATAGTAATAATAACGACGTTTCATTGTCAATAATTTTCAAATGTCAAAAAATATTATAATGACATATTTAATAAGATATTTAAAAAAAATGATTTAATCGAAAAATTAACTTTGATCGTCTTGAGGCACGTGTTATTTTAATCCAAAAAAAATAAAATGTCTAGTGTTTTTTCATCATAAGAAAGCTTTTTAGAGAGCGGCCCAAAAAATCCCGATTTTCTGGTACCATGAGTTTACAATGAATATGTTTAGATTAGTTTCGAGTGTATATCAATTAATAATTTAATATTACATAAGTTAATTATAACAGCAAATCCGCTGTATGAGTATATCTAAATGTTTTATTATAAATATCAGTACTTGTGACAAAAGTCACTTCAGTGTTAAGTTACTATTAGTAATAAAATGTTTCAGGATTTTTTTCTCAATATTATCTGAAAGGTCCCCAACCGTAATGCACCTCCTAACGCGTTAAGCCTATTGTTAAAACTACCAGAGTATTACGGTCAAAACCTAACTTTGATGATTTATAGACTTCCAAATATTCCTACCTCTCGAGAGCCTCACTGGCTCTTACTCTTGC
Source organism: Tribolium confusum (assembly GCA_029207805.1). Taxonomy (NCBI): domain Eukaryota; kingdom Metazoa; phylum Arthropoda; class Insecta; order Coleoptera; family Tenebrionidae; genus Tribolium; species Tribolium confusum. The sequence continues at coordinate 19,520,627 of JALGAY010000008.1, read as the reverse complement.
TAAAGCACTTTGCATTGCCGTTTCTAATTTTTTAATGTATAATTTAGTCTTTACTTGAAGAGCTACAAAGTTGGCGCAATGCTAACAGTTGCTCCTTATTTCAAGAGCTATAGATTGATACATAAAATCTAGATTTGGGTGCTCATTAGATTTCCATAAGATGGAAACGATCTCCTTTGCATTTGGCACTACAAAAATTCGTTGGATTAGAAAAAACTGTTCCGCCTGCAAATTTCAGTTTCATCGTGGTTAAAAAAGCTTTAGTGCATGTTAAAAAAATTAGAATTAGGCCTATTTTATTATTATAATTTTAGATTACGAGGAATTTACTACAAGCCTGTCAAGCAATTGTTGCATCTCTAAGAAAAACTGTCTGTGTTTCGTGCTAAAAAGGTACTCAGCTGCTGTTGCAATGGGCTGGAGAAGTGTGTCGTAATTTTAGCGCGAACGTTTGAAGCACTGTCATTCTAAAAATATACCTTAAAAAAGTCGCCCTTATTGCACTAATACATAAGGTTGAAATTATAACAGCTAAACTTTGACCGAATAAAAATCACATATGGAAACACATAAGGCATAAAAACCCTCAACTCCAATACTCTAGACATTCTAGTTTTAATCCAGACACAAGTTACAAACAATTCTCGCATATTTAAGAAATTAATCGAAAATAGAAATTACTGTACATGCTTCGTGCTGTCAAACTCACCCGAACAGCTGTAAACCAACTACCGAAGATGGCCGAGTACATACAAATAACAAGATGCGCGGGCAAATCGGAGGGGATTTGCTCGCATTCGGCATGGTTCGCTGGAATTCGTTCATATTGGACCTGCGTTAAAGCTTAGAAATGAAGGAAATCTGTGCATCGAACATTTTATTTTCCATTAAATTCTTTATTAAGTGTAAATTTGTTGTAATTCGTGACTTATCAATAAATGAAAAGTTTAGGCTATCGAATGTCGACATTTTTAGGTCTTATTTATTTTATGTAGTGTATTTATTCATCGCTTGAAATTTGATCTTTGTAAATTCAACCTTATTTACATGTGCAATAAGGTCGACTTTTTCAGGGTATTTTTATCGAATGACAGTTTCAAAATTTCGCGCATTTTTTACGTCACGGCTTCTGGAGCCCATAGGAGCAATTTAATTTTAGTCTTCCATGACGAACCAAATTTGAAAAAAAAGGAGATTTAATTCTGACTTTTCAAGTGATACACAATTCTCAGAGATGACCACTATATCTACGTCTTTCTTCCATGGCCAACTGAGATTCCACGACTTTTGAATCACTCGTTATAATGATTCAAAATGGCAGCAGTAAAGCATATTCTACCACCCGCCATTTCTATTAGATACATGTTTTTTTGGCCTACTTCGATTCATTTACTTGTACACTCGATAGAAATAAAGTCAAACACCCACGGCTAAACCTACCTCCATCCACTAAAGGAATAATTGTAGAATTATCAAGAACCCCATCTTCATAATTCAACAGTGACAAAATCATCCCATTAATCCATCTCCTAGCCACAATCGAGTCCAACCCACACACAATAATATGAAAACTTCGGTAAAAACTCTCATCGAAGTCTTGTATTTTGCAAAAATGGGGCGTAACTTGGCACCCAGGGATCCTCTTGTTAATAAAAGCAGCAGCAACTTTGGCTTTAGAATGTCCAATGTCTTTCTGTCTGAATAGGAATTGGCGATTCAAATTTGATAAATCTATAGTGTCCATATCAATCACATGGATCTGTTTAAAACCCATCAAAGCTAAATTCTTCAGTAATTCACAGCCTAAACCCCCAGCACCCACAACAAGTATTTTACAAGAGGTTACAATAAAATCAATTATTTCAGCTGACGGTTCAAATTCAGGATGGCAAAATGGTCCTGGACGTTCCAGGACCTTACGTAAGTGGCCCCATCGTTTCTGGTCTTGATTTTCACCCATTTTTTCAAGTTTTCGGCTTTTCTGAAATTTAAACGTCAAAAATTCTGACAGAACTGGAAGTGGTTACAACTACTGCAATATAAAACTTTTTCGAAGTTATTAAATTTGTAATTTTTGTTTTTATAATGTTAAAACAAAATTCAAATTTGAATTAGAATATGCAATACAAAACGTACAGTTATAAGCGATTAGTTGTTTTTTTAAACAAAATTTGTTGTTTTGACCGTTTGTTGCGATTGTAGACATTTCCATTGCTGTCAAACATCAAATAAATGTCAAAAACGTCAAGCACAATTTTTTGTGTTTGTTGCTGATTTGTTGTAATTTATTAGGAATTTACAACGGAAATAAATAATTTATAATTTTTATGAAAGTTAGTATGACCGGTGAAACTGATACAAGTACAGATAATTCCTGTGTGCCATCGTTTGGTGATAAAATAATCAATTTTGTGGATAACCGCTCTTGCAGTAAACCGACGAAAAGAGTAAGTTTTTGATAAATATTAATTGCTTTAATTTATTTCATTGTATTATGTTAATTAGTTAGAGAAAATTAGGTAATGCATTGATAGAAATAATGTTCCAAATAGAAAACTGACTTATTTTATTTCACTATGATTTTTTTTCTTTATAAACAATATTGCATTGTTTTGTTTATAATGCAAAGTTTTTAATCTTTTCCTGACTTATATTCATGAATTTACTTGTGTTGTGGTCACAAAGTAGTGGGTTTTGTTCCGTGTAAGATGTTTTACCCTTTTAGTTATAATAAATGAAAATTCTAGTGTCTCAGAACTTTATAATTTTTGAGGTAAATTTTGTTAAAAGTTTTGCTTGAATAAGTATTCATTAATTCCTAAAAAATATAAAATTGTACAATAAACCAAATTAGAAAAAGTAATAAAAAAATATACAGTTACTGTTAGAGTGCTTTTTGATTTTAAGAAATGGTAAAGATATTTATCTCAAAAAATTGACCGTTTTAAGTGAGGTTTTATGCAATAACCGTGACCTTTTAATTTTCTATGAATATCAAATTACAAATAAATGATTAACTTTTTGGAGAATTTTTAATAACTTTATTATGTTGAAAGTTTTCGTATTTAAAGAATAATAAATATAGAGGATGTTTCATTAATAATTGGTACTATTTACAAAATGTCTGTATCACTATTAAAAATTTGTGGGAAAGTCCAAAACTGGAAATGCTGTAAGATATGCAAATATATGGAACGATCAAGAATAAAACGCTGTATGTAAATCTTTATTAAATTTATTTATACCGGTCATGATGAGTGGCAATCACCCCATCAGATCAGCTTCCCGTTTATTTATTATTGTGTGTAAATTAGTTATTTTTTTAATAAAACCCTACTCATTCACACAGATGTATGTATTTGAAAACTAATTTCTCTTCCGGTTTTACCGGAAACTAATGAAAAATAATTTGAATAATCTGTCACGTGTTCCATGTTTTTAATTCGGTGACGATTTATTACAATGTATTGTACGACTAAAGATATTCTGCGGTTATTGCTTTGACCCTTTAAGTACTTAATAGCGGTTGAACCGCAAACCCCCAATAAAAATAGTGCCGACCAGATGTTGACAATAGGCTTAAGAAATATCTAGTTTAGTAGGTAAAGAATTTTACAGCGAACTGTGTTTGAGTGTCGTAAAAATTTGGAAAAGTTAATCACAGGATTATGTTGTAAACGCAGAATATTGATGGTCGAACTCTATCGAATGATCTAAAAAATTGTATTCTAAGACGTATTTGGAGACACAGATAAATAGTCTTCTTTAGTTACTCTATTACAGGGTTTCCTAACCTTTTAAATATTGTTACCTCTGTGATCTATTAGGAAAACTGATTTTACCCCGACCTTAAAATGTTATCAATTCAAACAATACAGGAGTAGACTAATGACTAGGGCTGGGCGATACCTGTTTTTAGGTATCGGGCATCCTTACTGCAAAGTATCGATACTTGCCAAAGTATCGTAAATATCGAGGTATCGGAAGTATCAAGGTATCGGGGGTATCGAGGTATCGGGAAGTATCGGAGGTATCGGAAGCATCGAGGTATCGCAAGTATTGAGTTCTCGAGGTATCGGAAGTATCGGGTGGCGATAAACAAATATTGCATCAAATAGCTTGTGAATTCGTTTGTTTTCATCAAAATAGCTTGTGTTTCCAACATCAAAAGCACTCTGAATAGGATATTTATTTATAGCCACCCTTTATCAAGGTATTGCGGGTATCGGAGATATCGGAAGTATCGGAGGTATCGAGGTATCGGAGATATGGAGGTATCGAAGTATCGGAGGTATCGAGGTATTGAAGTATCGGAGGTATCGGAAGTATCGATACTTCAATACCTGATTGCAGTCGGTATCGGTGTATAATACTTGAACACATATCGATACCTTCTGTAAGTATCGATACTTTTCCCAGCCCTACTTATGACGGGTATTCGACTGTATCTAGCTAGATATTTTATTAGACTGTCCTAATTAATGGGTTCTTTGTTACTCCCACAGAATAGCTGATTTACCTCGACGGGGGTAATACTTCTAGTTTCGGAACTACTGCTCTATTAGAAATACGGTGAGAACCTGAAATCACCTAGTAAAATACAATTAAACAACTATTACTGGTTGCATTTTTAAATGTGTCTGGTAGAAGTAAGTAACTCACTATGAAAAGGGTCTGTTAATTGTTGATTAGAGATTTTATACTTAAAAAGGGGGTAAATAACTTAAGGGGGTCAGTGCCTGTGTTTATCCTTATGGGAAATGTACACATCGAAAAGTACACTTTTTTCAGGAACCAGTGAACGGGTTTTAATGAGGTTTTACACACTTTTTTGCGATGAAGGATACATGATATGCTGTAGTAGAAAATTTGAAAAGTTTTATTAAAAAAACTTATGGTGTTGCAAAGATTCACTTTTTCTTTAGTTTGACATTTTATTTTTTAAATGTTCCAATCCGAATTTCGGAAAGTTATCTATCATATTTACCCTCAGTTCATTACTGTTCATGATTAAAAAAAATTGTGCCGATATGTTAATTAGAACCAGAAAAAGTGTATCTTTCTTCAAAAAAACGTACTTTTCAGGAAGCGCGAAAAATTAAAAACGTATGACAACTTCGTCTAGGCAAAACCAAGAAACCGCAATTTATAAAAAATTATTTAGGTCACTTCCAGTGCTTCGATTTCAATTCTGTAAAAACCAAAATGTACAGGAAGAGTTGTAGTTTTGAGAAAAAAAATGTCATTTTTTTTTATTTGTGAGGCACTGACCTCCTTAAGAAACTTGGTATACCTATGCGCATTAAGCAATTACCAGAAATCTTTTTAAAATGATACATTACATTGTAGCAATCTACTATATGTAGATACCTTTAGAAAAAACTAATGATACTTTGTGATAATAATTTGATGGGTATATCATTCTAATTTTTTATGATACAAACTACCTGACATCTGCATAAATAAAGGTTAGTTCACACTTTTTTTTTTAAAACTGACACTGTCATTAAATTGACGGCTCATTTTCTATGACCGCGATAGTATGTGGTTGTAAAAGGTGTTCATTTAAAAAAGTTGTCAAGAGTGCTATGAGATTTTTATAAAACAAAATGTAGCGAAAAATGGATGTCGGAACTTGATACACTGTAACTATGGAAAACATTATAAATAAATACTGGGCCGCTATGAATAAATATCTCATCAAAGTAGCTTGAGATGCCAAACTGTTTCAAAAATCCAAATTTTAAAAAGGCAGTTTTACCCAAAAATTGTGTCACAAATGACACTGACAATACGTCTAACAGCAGCCAACAAGTGGTGCTGATGTGACATTATCCTCTATTAGAATTTTTTGTATTCTGGATACCAGATGTGAGTTATTTGATTAGTGTCAAAATAACGTCAAAATTTTTCTAAAAAAATACAACGTGATTAAGAAGTACTAATTGGGTTGGCACCATTGAAACGTGAGTTAAAGCTGTCGAAAAAAAGTACGAAGACAGGCATTATCTATTTTTTTAACAAACATTATTTTTCATTTAATTTTTTGTTGGAACTCTCATAATTATCTTATATGGTCAGCTGAAAATTTCATGCCAGTGTTAGTCGACGTTTGCACTCTGTAAAAGTTGGCATGTGGGTAGCCATGCCTGGGCAGAGAATAATTGGACCGCACTTTTTTGATTTAACAGTAAATTTAAAACGTTATGTAAATTTTACTTTACAACTTTTCATACAAGAATTACATGAATACGAATTGCAAAGAGGTTATTTCCAGCAAGATTCTGCAACCGCTCAATTTTTCTCAAACAGGTTAACTACTTTTAAATCTACGTAAAAGTGGTGACAAATTTGCCTGTCCGGGCGGTTTACTCAGATGGCGTTGAAGGGTCTAACGACCAAAAATTACTTGCGTTTTGTAACAATACAATTTTTGTTGCACTTGTAATAAAGAGAAAATTTGCCTGTAAAGTCGGGTACGCCAAAATTGGTTTGGAATAGTATACATACATGCGCATTACCATTACATCACGGATGCTGACACAGATGTGTTAGATCACAGCTGATACAGTTTTAAACATCTTCTTGTCTAAGCTTTCAATTTTGAAGGTATTGTTTTTCCTGTTCACAATATCATCAGAAGTTTAACACTAAGTTTAGATTTTTAAACGTTACCATTATGTTATCACATTTTTAGGTTTCTTCATTTTTTGATTTTGAGATTTTCAAGCTCCTACTGCTGGAATTTATAATTCAAATTTTTAGATTTCTGTAATTTGATGCATACATTTCTAGTTACTTGAATTTTACATTTCTAGAATTTGCGTTGTTTTTTTAATCCCGGATATCTATATTTTAAATTCCTTAAATTTAAATTTACAGATTTACATATTTTGATACTTTTAAGCTCTCACTAATTTTATTAATTACACAAGGAATTTTTTAATATGGACAAGTATCAAAATTTTAATTTTAGATCAATCAATGACAAATTACAGCAGGAAAATCACTAGTGATTCCTTTTCAAGGAATTTTTATGACGAATCACATTCGCATCGTAGTTTGATTATCGTAAAGTTTTGGATCAAATACACTCAAACATCAACATTTTTCGATAATCTAATCGCCACTTGTGTGATATATTTAACTTTAATTTGATTTGATTATATTTAATAATCAAATTCCACATTATAGAAATTTAAAAAAAATTCTGTTTTGTATTTTTTAGGCGGTATATATAAAACTTTATTATTGTTATTTATCTATCAAATTTCTAAATTTTAGATTTGTGGTTTTTTAATACTTGTAATAATAAATTAAAAATAGTGTGGCCCAAAAGCTCAAAAATTCCGAAATTGTTTAAAATAGTTAATATATAAATTATGTTTAAACAAACTGACGATATTCGATACCATTTGTGTTAACTTTACTGATAAAAAATCTAAACTGATGTTATTTTATTGTTGTGGTCTTGTGGTTTTACATTTTTCAGCGTTTTTTTTAGATGTTTATTTTGCATATTTTATTGCACCGCAAGTCCAAATTCTGTATCTGCTTTATACGGTTAGAAGAACCGAGCGTCCCAGGGCTTGTTTTGGATTTAATCTCACAGTTATCTAGTCAAACTTTTACATTTGATTTACTTTATTTAAACAGATTTCTAACAATTACTCCGCATTTATCAGATCCGTAACAATAATCAAATTTTCTCAGGTAATCGAGGTTTTCATATACAGGCTGATTTTTTTTAAAACAATCTACCTCAATTTTGCCGCTGTCACGATTTAGATTTAAAAAAGTACAAAGACAGGCATTATCTATTTTTTGACAAACGCCATTTTTTATCCATTTTTTTGTTGGAACTGCTTTATTTGTTACTTTATGTTTTACGCTGATTTCTGTAAATTTATTTCTAAAATTTTCTGCACACGACTTTTTTTTCAAATAATTTTTTCAAAATAACACTGATAGTGCCTATGTTAAAAAAAGATAATAGATTTTTATTACCAGGGGGACATTTTTTGTCCTACTCTTTCAAGGGCGTATCCGGGATGTGGGGAGCTATTGGAGCTGAAGCTTCCTCTTCCCGAACCTAAACTTTTTTTTTATTTTGGTATATGATTTTAGACTAAAACTTAAAGAAAAACATTGAAACTAGAATTCATGAACATGTAAGGACAATCTAAAAATACAAAAATACAGATATAACTAACTCTTTTTATTTTTTAATTTAATAAATAGGTTAAGACAGTCGAATGATATTCCTCATTTTGAAGGTCTTTGAACATGTTTTCTGCTGATCTGATTTTTTTTTTTGTATTTCAAAAAGAGCAATTACACACCATTTTTTTCTATGTTAAAATTTTAATGATGGAAAATCTCTTGCTCAAAGGGTTAATGTGATCAGCGTGATTTTACCACCTCTGAAAATCAAAATTGAATTGTCTCGGCTTTGGTTTTAATCTAAATCGTGACTGTGAAAATTGGGGTGGACTGTTTTTAAAAAAGTTGTATATTATAATCTTGATTACCCGAGAAAATTTGATTATGGTTATGTTTTTTGACAGTGTTTTTGTTAAAACTGGTGGAATTCATGTACCGAAATTTATGTAGAGCTTGCCCTTAATTTATAAAATAGTCAACGACCGTACCAAGAATTAATGAAACATCCTGTATATAAAATTATGTCTAGTTTATTTATTACAGTGAAATCTATAAAAATAAAATCTGAAGCAATGTATTGTTCTTTTGTTTAAAACCAGAAATAACTTTTAATTTGTTGTAATTAATTTAGTTCACATTATGCCAACGTGGTGTGAATTGATAGGATTATTTGGTAGTGTTCTTAATTGCTAAACGTTCCGGTAAGTTGACTGCATAATTTTTCATCCAGTGTATACTGTTAAATATTAGATTATTCTCTTGTTTTACTTTCCATTTTACGTAAAAGTTTTGTAAGTCGAAATTCTCATTTTCATATAAATTAGAATATTTTATTGTGTAACTGTGAATATATGATTTTTAAAATTTTATCCATGGCTGATTTCTTGTTATCTTTATGACTACAACATCCGCAACTATTATTTCTCAAAAATCTAAAATTTTTGTACAAAAATCTTGCAACTTTCCGCACAAATTCTGCACAGTTTTCTATTTGAAAGTAAGTGCAAGTAAATTCGACGGGGAAAGGGATGTTCTATCAATTAGTTCAGTCGTTGAAAAGCACCTGTTCTAGTTGTTTATTATTTTGCACGGCTTGTCTGCTTGATAGCTTTCAGCGTGATTATTTATGTGTATAAAGAGAGAGAATCTGCTTTTGACTGACGGCTCCAGATTTATTTGTTTTATTTATTTTTATTTTTGCTTTTGATGTTTTACTTTCTGTGTTTTCCAGTCTTCTTTATTGTGGTGGTGTCTTGCATGAAACAGCATATGTTCCAAGGGACTGACATAACTTGGATGTTTTTTTATTGGAAATTACGATGACTAATTCACAGGTAAGAGATTGTTTGACAATTTTAAATCTGATTTTAAATGTTTTTTACTTATATTAATTACATATATATTTGTTGACATCAATAAATACATCGAAAATAATGAAAGTAGGTCTATAAATTAAATATTTAATTTATCCAGATAGTTGTCAAGAATAAATTAATGAAATAATTGGAATTTATGATTAGCTCAAATGTGTAAAATATGAAATATCTTAATAGATACTACAGTTTCATTGCGTTTTAATTATACATTTTAATTTATATTTTGCAATAAATAATGCTCTGAGTGTGTGATGAAAAATTTGTTTTCTACTTGAATACAAGAAAATTCTTCTCTAGGTATTTTTTTTTTGTAGAGCATTGTAATTATAAGAAACTTTACTTTACTGAAGTAAGATTTTTTAGGTTGTCAATAAAAAATAATAACGCAAGATAAAAAAAATAGAATTTCTAGGAAAGGTAGTTTATTGTCTCTAGTTTTCATTTATCTAAAATTTTTAACTATTGTACAAAAACCAATTATATCTACAACAATGTTAACTAAAAGTTTGGAACCATTTGTTTTTCGACAAAATTATAAGTCGTCGTTTTGTGAGCTGCTTGCACGCCTATGCTGATGTTGAATTGATAAAATCGTAAATATTGGAAAATAAAAAAATTGAAAGTTTTTCTTTTAACTGTTTTCGCTCAGTAAATCGTTTTTTCCGTTTTTGGTACTTAATATACTATTTTTTTATCGTTTATGTTTTAAGGAAATTTGTCGCTGGCAACAACCGTACGAGTACATATGGAAATTTCAAACAAGATTGCCTAGATTTTTGGCGGGAAAGTTGCGGTCTCTAAATGTAATAAAAGTAGAATTTATTGTTGTGTGTTTCAATGTGATTTTTATTACACAAATAATGTTTTGTTTCATAATGGAAAAATTGTGATTTTGGGAAAAAATATAAAAACCAAAAATGTCACATTACAATCTTCTTAATAAACGCTACAAATATGTCAAATCATTTTTTAAATAAAGCTTATTTTTTCTTTAAATCAATTGTCAGTGTCAAAAATTCTGAAATTATGTTGGAACCCTGTTATATTGCCATGGAAACGAAACTAAAAAGGCTAATTTTAAATGGAGTTACCAACCTTAAAACACTTTGACAATTGATTTTAAGAAAAAATGAGCTTTATGTCAGTTACTTTTTTTTTGAAAAACTTGTGTTTTTTCTGTTTTAATTTATCCTATTTTTGATTCATTTTTAAACCTGATTTAAAGATTTCTTGATTTTTACTTAATATTTTTTAATTTAAATTTTGTAAAACTGTTTTCTGATACATTAATAACATTCGTAGGTAAGTGATAATACTGATAATAATGTAATGTATTAGATGAAAAAAAAAAAAATTAAAGAACGTAATTCCTTTTTTTCATTTCATTTTTTTTAAATTTTATTTAACACAACTGTTTAAACATTGAAAGTCATTATAACTAAGAAAAATGGACTTTATTTCTTGGACCACAGATTTTATTTAGTTTGGCTTTCTCGTTTGTGTAACAATTGCCTATTGCAAGGTAATGCAGGTTGCAGTTTACGTTTCTCTAATGAACCTTGCACGATGCAAATTGCCGCCAACCAAAAAAATTGAATATTTGTTTTGAATAGTCTTGGAATCGCGTTCGGTTAGTATGAAATAAAAATGTTTAAGACGAGTATTCTTTTTAAAACTGATAAAAGGAAACTTTTTCTTTTAAATTAGCTAGCTTTTTGACGAGAATTATGAGTAAAAACAAAATAAATTTAGATAAATTTTCTAGTGTTGCCAGTTTTCCTAAGTTTGAATTAACAATATCTTTGTTTGCGTTGATTGACAGTTACCTCAAGTCGATCCATTCAATTTTACTCAAACTAGAGACGCTCTATTCACGAGAGAAGGGAAACTGTTATTGTAAAACTTGGATAAAAACGTTTTCAAATGCTATCTAGAGATACTTTTTATTATTTCCGGACACACACTTTTTAGCCATTGAAATGACTTTGCATAACTGTTATACTATCTTATCACCAAGGTTCGGTTACAATTTTTTTTGCATAAATCTGAATCTAGATTCAAATGTAAATCTCAATTCAGAATTTTTTTAACGGTATGTTTTCTGATGCCCCCTCAATATGTATAATGCGAGCAAAAAATATATATTTTACGTAAGTCCTAGAATGGTTTAATTACTAATTAAAAAAAGTAACAATAACTGAATACATTTTTATCACCTATCTTAAAAAAAATTTATTAATCAGTGTGTTACTTATTAAATGAGTTCAATTAAAATTTCTGAATAGAATTAAGTTAGTAACGATTGTTAAAACGTTTTAATGTTTAATAAAATTGTTTGAAATTTAAATTAAAAAAACATTTTTCTATTTATCAAAATACTCAAATAGACTTTAGACTAACAATAATAATATTAAGATAAGAAAATTAAAAGTTAAACTTATGACTTTGGTCGCATTCCAATCAATAATTACAGTTACGCTTAATTAATTACATATTTATTTCGTTATTTCTTATTTTTAGTGTTGGGTAATTAGAATGTGTGGAATAATATGTATTTGTATTACGTACTTTATAAGTACGTTACCTAAAACACTATGAAAAGACATACATAAATATATACTTTTCCTATAAGAAAATTTCTCATGGAAAATATGACTTAAATTGTAAATTTTACTAAAACCCTGTACTAAATCTATTAGGATATATAAAACCGAAACAAACATTTGGCATCAGTTCTTTTTGAATAGACATTAGAGAATTCTAATGTCAAATCAAAGCATTAGAATTCTCTAATGTCTACGTGCTTTGATTTGACGTCTTACAATAATTTGATTAGGAATTACGAGTTTATAGACAAATTATTCTTTGATGTCGTTATTATGCTAATGTAAACAAAAAAATCGAAAATTAAAAGTTAAGGGGTATAATTTTTTGCTGTAAAAATTTTTGGATTGCAGGTAGAGCTGATAAAAAAGAGAAGGTTTTGTAAGATCTTTGTTTTTTTTTTAAGTAACTATGCTTGACTTTAGGTGATTTTTAACCATTTTTGATGTGCCTAAGTTTTGGTGGTCTAAAGATATTTGGGTATTTTCGGGGTGCATAGAAATTAGTGATTTTTGAAGTATTTTTCGGTTGTTTATTTTTGTTATTTTCTGGGAAAACAGCTTAATAAGACGCCAAATATATTAATTATTAATTATACTAAATAAATAATTGTTTTTATTTTTTTTATGCGGCAAATGCCTTATAGCCCAAAAATAAAAAGCCTTTCGGGGTGTTAAAAAGTGAGGTATTTTGTAAGTTAGAGTGCTTTGGAGCTAATTTTGCATGATTTTTGGGTACTTTTGGGGTTCCTAAAGATTGTGCTTTTTGAAGGAGATTTTAAGCCATCTTTGATTGTTTATTTTCGGAAAAGCAGCTAAATTTTTGGGTTTGAGTCCCGAATATCCTGGTCCAAAAGTAACATTTTACATCCTACTGACTTAATATTTTCTAAATTGGAGCAATCATAGATTGGGTGGCGTATTTTTGAGTACCTATTTAAAATAAAATTGAGATTATTTGCATATTTATTATCTAATTGTTGCTTAAATTACATTCAATAACAATACATTTCAATACATTTTAATCTAAAAGTTTTAAATTGAAACTAAAATCATCTTTTTCCTTAAGGAAGTTTTTTTAACAATTTTTTTTTAAATATTTTCTTAATAAATTCCTTGAACTAAAGTAAATTATTTTAGTTTTACTTAAATATTATTCAATGTTAATACCTTGGATACGAGATATGTTATGAAGGTCATTGTGCTCTAGGGCCATAAATAAAGTTTATAATGCCCGCTTGATTATAATAATTACAAGACACCAAAATAATGATTACAATATTGACAGTTTTATTAGAACCAAATAAAACAAATTGTTTAATATTCAATAAAGACATTATTTTTAATAATAAATTTATTATTTTGAACTGTCAAAGTTAAATTTACAATTGGAAAAAGTATTTACAGTAGATTTACTCGTATCAGCCGAGTTAGCTTGAAATTACTTCTACATTTCCGGCGGCCACAAAGCTGATACTCTCAGCAATTAAACGAGATATTTTGTTTTTTGAAGCTGTGGAATCTTCAATATATTGTCTGTTTCACTAAAGAAGCCACTTTCGTCATAGCCATTAATGGTCCGAACTATGATATGCACGATTGCACGTACCGCGTTGATTGAATGAGCGCGGAGCGCCTGCCCCGTTTTCCCGAAAGACGAGAAGTATAATAAGTTGCCTAAACTAATAATCAACGAGAGCAATTATATAGCCATCTTCCTCGTTATCACGTTTTTCACCTTTGGCTTCTAGTAGTAGTAGACACTACTTTGAATATTGTTTCTTTTCAGTACATCGGAAATGTGAATAACGTGTGTCGTAACATAAAAATAAATTGATGACGAAAGTCGCTTCTTTCGTGAAACAGAGAGTATATATTTCACTGTATTGCTCTTCTATTTCCCATATCTGCGCCTGCCGAAAATAGTTGCTGAAATTCGACATAAACATTGGCCAGTGTATTCCTCCAGATTGGGATATTCAAGATATTTTGCCACTTTGCATGGTACTTTTTCACAAGAATTACAGTTTACAGGAAAAAACTGTTGACACACACAGTTGCAAAAATAAAATTTTAATAATTTTTTTAATTATTATTACACAATAAAATAAATTGAGAGCTAAATTTTTCGCGCTGTTACAAGTGGCAATTAAAAACACTTTGACGTAGTTTGAATTATCACAAATATGTTAAAAATACTGCTCTCATCGGTCATTTTGACAGTTCAAACTGCATTTTGAGTCATGTCTTTTTTACTTTAGCACTTAATTTTTTTAAATTAATTCATATTTTTTAAATTATATATAAATCTTTAATCTTTGGTAACCGTATTCTGCTAAGCGGTTTTTAGTACTATCTGGTATGTTATTAGTTTATGACAATAGTTCCTTACAGGAAAATAAAAAATGCAGTTTTCAATTTTAAAAATAATGTTATTAGTCTCTTGAGAGTAATTTTTAAATAAAGGCGGTTTTTAATTACATCAAATCTAATAATTAGCAAGTGTAATAAAAGTACTGAGTCATAACAACATACGGGTCGTAACAGTGTTCGCTTATCTTCAAGTGTTAAACAGAACCGCACCTCATATTTACAACAAAATTTTTATCTGTTGTATTGGCATTGATAAGAGAAATGATAATTCATTATAACGTATGTTTTAATTAGACGGTATGGTGTATAGGCATTTTATACAATTTTTTTGTGATAGTTTACTTATTACGGGTGAATTTTGTACGTGTATGGATACAGCATGTCAACCAACAAGGTATGGAGAGTAGTGTAAATACTGTAAATACAATAATTTGTCAAAAAACATTGGATATATATCGATGTAGAATCTAGTTTTTAATATAACAAATTGTATTAAATTCTATGTTTGGAATATTTATTATTGTACAGGAAACCTTGTAATAAATTAGTATTGATGCGATTATGATTATGATGTCATATCATTAGTTAAAAATACTTATTATTCATGTCGTAGAACATTTAAATATTAAATGTCTTGTATATTCTCTCGATATTTTTTTATAGGTTTTCTTTTTAAAAAATTCTAAATTGAAATTTGAGAGATGTTTATACAATGCAAAAAAGGTTACATTTGCATAAAAATTATTGATTTATTGTTATACAATTTTGCTTTTTAAAATTATGAAGTGTGGTTAGCAGTTTTTCAAAAAAAAAAAAAAAATTTAAAAGCACACCCTATATTTATGTGAAATTTTGTAACTATTAGGACATGGAAAAATTGCTAATAGTGGAGAATCGACAGTCTAAAGGGACTAAAGGCGGTAGGGTAGATGCAAAAATCGCACAGTGCAGTTTTTTTTTTTATTCTTGTTGAGCGGGTCCTACTGAACACGAAAATGCTTGTTGCCACCGGCAAAGATGGTAGATTAATAAGCCAGAGGGTTTGGGGAGGCGGTACTTTGCAGTAAATGTAGATAACCAAACAAATACTACATTATTTTTGCAGTTTTTAGAGACAAATTTAACTGCGACATTAGTTTTGAGCTATCGATTTCCGTTCTTGAGTTACAGCGCCTTTAAAAAATTTTTTTTTGATTGTTTAAAACTCCCTATCTTTTCTATTTTTTAACTAATTGGAAAAACAAAAAATACGGGTATTTTAAATTTAAATTTTATGGTCAATTAAAAAATAACACTTATTTTTTTACCTTTCCCTACCTTTCTATGCAGAAAAATCGGTATTAGTTTTTTTTCCAAATAATTATTAATTTTTGCTTTTATTTACTGTACTATATTTGTAGGGCATCTAATTATAAAAGAAAATCATATCGTTCTATTAAAAAAAAATAGAGTATAAAAAGATTTTAGTAAAAAAGAGTAAATAAATGTCATAGTGCTGCCATATTGGCCGCTACGAGTGATCCAATTACGTCAAAATTGAGCTCTCTTGATATAACAAGTTACCTGGTTTTACATTTTTTTAAATTTAGAAAAACAAAAAACATTACGATTTTTATTAAACTCATCCTGTATATTTAGTAAAAGCAGCGATATACACGTCTGGCATTATTTTTTCTTGTTTGAACATCAAGAAGCTATTAAAAAAAGCCGATGACGAGCAATAATTGATTTAGTAGAGCTTTTTTTTTACATGTTTGCACTTATGCCGGGGGGACCAAATGTATGGATCCGGTCGTTTCTTGACTAAATTATAAAGAATTTTGAAAAAACAAAATATAGGCATGACATGGTTATAAAAATGCTATCTGAGGGCCTAATTCTAAATCAGATTTACGCCGGTGTAATTTAAGTTGTTAGGGGCAACGTCGTAACTTTACTATACTCTTTATATTAGATGGCGTAACTTTACGCTACTCGGATGGAGTAGCGTAGTGATTTAGAATTCCAGCATACGTTTATATTTAGAGAAATTTTATTTATTTAAAGTTTTAAGATAACTATAGCAACACTTTTGTTTTTTTTTTGTGAAATTTACACTTATTTTTTTTCAAAACAAGTCTTTTAAAAGAAATGTTTCTGTACTAATTTTTCTTATAAAAATGTTTTTTGTTAAAATGTATAAATAAATAAATCGGGAACAGTTAATTTTTATCAAAAGGGTCTTTTTTTGCACAATCCAAGTAGAGAGTTAGTAAGTGGTACTTTACCGCAGTGAAATAGCACTCAAAATGGTGGTCACAAGTATTTTGACATTTTTGATATTATCCAATTTTTGATTTGTTCCACCATTTTATGGGCACCGATGGTACATATTTTCATTTAATAATTGATATTAGATAACAGATGAGATATGAGAAATAGATGAGATATCAATAGCAATAAAACAACTCGGGAGTGAGTAAGAACGTCTACTAGACCTTCCACTGGCGTTCGTAAGGTGGAAGACAGTTTAGCTAACATTTTTTTAAAACAATTTATTTAAATAAAAAATTTTGCGTTTTTAATATGTACGATTTACATTTTATTTCTTTATACCTAGTGCTACAACATACTCGTAATGTACCCTACAAAATAATAAAAAATTAAGAAAAATTACATTAATTTTTATTGTTAAATTATTAATTATTTAAATAAAAAAAAAATTTCAAACTTTCTTAAAGTACTGTTATTAGCTTTCCAACATGCATTACTTGAATTAACCAAACATTTTGTAGGTTTGGCGAAAATCAGAGATAATATTTAGTAATGCTTATTTTTTATTTTGGAAATATATAAGGTCAGTATTAAATGAATTAATACAGCAACATTTCTTTTAAAATGCTTGTTTTGAAAAAAAAGCACAAATTTCACAAAAAAAACAGAGGTCTTGTCATAGTTGTCTTAAAATTTAAACAAATAAAATTTTTCTAAACATAGCCTCGGGTAGCATTTTTATAACCATTTAATGCTCATATTTTGTTTTTCAAAATTCTTTATAGTTTATTAAAAAAACACCTCGATTGACACATTTGGCCCTCCGGTATAAAAAATAAACGCAACAATTAAGGTGTCGGGCAATTTATTTTTTAGTATCCATGTAGTGTCAAATTAACATAATATACAGGGTGTTTTTGAAGTAAAGATAAAGATTTTAACAAGTGTTAGCCTTCGTTGAAAGGATGTTAAAAAACCAAAATTGTCTTATACAAATGGTTATAGTTTTCGGATAGACCCTGTAGAACTTTGTTAATTTTTTTATGTACTAGATATTGATTATAGGAATTTTTGGTATACAGTGTGTGATTGCAACAATTTTTTTCTAGTGATAGTACTTCTAGTTTTAATGTTAAAATCAGAAATACAGGGTGTTTTTGAATTTATGTTACAAATGTTACCAGGTGATAGCCCTTGTTGAAAGGATGCTAAAAACCTCAATTTGTTTTATAATTTTTGCAATATACGCTGTAGATAATCTTTTTCAAAAAACATTATTTTTGAGATACACAATGTATGACAGCACCGTTTTTGAGCAAAAACTTATACATCGTATATCTCCAAATCTATATGCTCAAACTATCACCTGAGAGCTATCACCTGTTAAAATCTGTAACATTACTTCAAAAACACTTTGTATAGTGGCAGACACGAGAAAATGATTTAGAACATTTTTTTACATTTTTGAAAATTATTTTTTTGGAAAAATCAGCGACATCTGACCTTGCCACCTGCTCCCTAATTATATTAAAAATAGGAAATTAAGGGTTTTGAGGGTAAATTACTGTAAAACTTTTGCAAACAATTTTTGTGGTTATTATTCTATTGTTAACATAATTGTAATTGAAAATTAAGATAAAAATTTATGGAGACATTGAAAACAACTGAAAAGAAATGTCGCATTTGAGAAACTTAATATAAGATTTTAATTAATTGAAAAAGCTATAAAAAGTAGGCTTACCTTGTAAGGGATAAAAAGAGAAAAGTTCCTCATACTTGCTGCTGTTAATTATACATAAGTATCCTGAGTATCTGTATCATGTGATTAAAGAAAATGAAACAAAGTAGGACAACAAAGAAATTACGTTTTTCTTTTTTAAAATATTCATTTGAACTACTCTCATATTACGACTATATATAGTTCTTGCAGCTCTCTAAGGAATAAGTAGAAAATTTTTCTTTTTAACGTGAATTATTTAAAAATAAAGTTCTATCAAAAATCTAGAGCTAATACATATTAATAATGTCGTCAACAATTGAAACAGGTCATCTGAAAATTTTGTTGAAGTTCAAATACTTGTCATTTCCAGAGAAATAGAGTAATTTGGATGATCTTTTTTTGTGGAGTAGCTGATTTTGTATTTTTAGTTTTTAGATTATATACAGGGTGTTACAAGCATAATTTTTTAAAGGGATTTTAATAGCCATTTATAGTGGTCCTGTAGAAAAGTGGGCAACTTATTAAGCTCTCCCAATTAACAGATCATAAAAATAATTGCAGTTACCGCAAACATCAAATAAACCATAAAACATCTCATAAAACTTGATTTATGAGGGTAAACATTTTCACATTTAACAACGACCTTGGCAGGGTTTTCTTACATCTCCTAATGGTTCCGAGAAATGGGAACCCTTATAAATCAAGTTTTATGAGTCGTTTTATGATTTGTTTGATGTTTGCGGTAACTGCAATTGTTTTTATTATCTGTTTATTGGGAGGGCTTAATAAGTCTGCCCACTTTGCTATCCGACCACTATACCCTTCATCTCGAAACAGTTTTGCAAACTTTTAGCTGCGTTCACGGATTAGAGTGATGATTCTTTATCCTATGACCTATTCTACCATTAAAAATAAATTAAATTTGCTATTTACCTTATGGTGTATAAGCCCTGCACAGGGTGGCCAAATGTTTAAAACCTCCAGTTTTCGGATATTTTCTTCAATTTTTGAACTTTTCAGGTATGGTTTCGCGGAGTGCGCAGTTCAAAATTCCGTCACGTTTACGGCGAACCAGCCAAAAGAGAGAAATGTTACGACAATATCAACATAACAAAAAATGCTCACGATTCGCAATTTTGTGCAGTCAATCCGAAATTTGTCGCTTTAGTAACAGAAGTAGCCGGCGGTGGAGCTTTCATAGTTATACCTATTGAAAGCGTATGTGATTTTGTTTTACTATATATTATTAACATCTAATTAGAAATTTTAAAGACTGGAAGATTGGATTTTAATGCTAGTCGAGTCACTGGACATACAGGACCTGTATTGGATATCAAATGGAATCCTTTTAATGATAATATTATCGCTAGTTGTTCAGATGATTGTACGGTAAGTGTGTTTTCAAAATTGTAATTTTTTTTTAAGGAAATATATTTTTGTAGATTAAGTTGTGGCATATTCCTGATGGTGGGCTCTCAGTGCATTTGACTGAATGGCTGGTGGAACTTCAAGGTCATAAACGGAGAGTTGCTTATATTGAATGGCATCCCAGTGCGGAGAATATACTGTTTAGTGCAGGATTTGATCATTTGGTAAGAACTTCTTACTTATTTAATCGTTACTAAATTCTGGCAAGCTTATACAGAGTAGCCATAAATGATCGTTGAAAATCGGTTGAAATAACAAAAGAGTAAAGAGTTTTGAGTTACCTCAACGGTAGTTTGAAATAGCGGAGTAGTAAAAGCTACGTATACTTTATGCATCTGGATAAGGGAATTTGACTTACAATTAAACCATAAATTATTTAATAAATAGGATTAGTTAGAGTAACAACTGCTTTATAATATACGGCACTGTCGAGGCGGCCGATCTTTACCATCTGTTGGGTCAGTTGGTCTTTACCTGCCCTTCTTCGAGGCAGTCATGGTAAAGACTGACCCAACAGATGGTAAGGCCGCTTCGAATAAGAATGGTAGGTAAAGGCCGACTGACCCAACAAATGCCGTAAATTATATAAAGCAATTATTACTCTAAGTAATCCTAT
Organism: Tribolium confusum; assembly: GCA_029207805.1. Classification (NCBI taxonomy): domain Eukaryota; kingdom Metazoa; phylum Arthropoda; class Insecta; order Coleoptera; family Tenebrionidae; genus Tribolium; species Tribolium confusum. The sequence goes on along the minus strand of JALGAY010000008.1, from coordinate 19,500,095 downwards.
TCTTCAAATAATTTATGGTTCAAGTCTCATTCCCTTATCTAAATGCATAAAGTATACTTACAATCTTTGATTCTGATTTATATCTACTACAGGTATATATTAGGGCTGGGCGATACCTGTTTTTAGGTATCGGGTATCGATACCTGCAAAGTATCGATACTTGCCAAAGTATCGTAAGTATCAAGGTATCGGAAGTATCGAGTTATCGGAGGTATCAAGGTAGCGGGGGTATCGGAGATATCGCGGTATCAAGGTATCGGAAGTATCGGGTGGCGATAAATAAATATGGCATCAAATAGCTTGTGAATTCGTTTGTTTTCATCAAAATAGCTTGTGTTTCCAACATCCAAAGCACTCTGAATAGGATATTTATTCATAGGCACCCTTTATCAAGGTATCGCAGGAATCGAAATATCGGGGTATCGAGGTATCGGAGGTATTGAAGTATCGTAGGTATCGAGGTATCGGAAATATCGATACTTCGATAGCTGATTGCAGTCGGTATCGGTACGATACCTGAGCAGGTATCGGTACGATACCTAAACAGGTATCGATACCTTCTGTAAGTATCGATACTTTTCCCAGCCCTAGGATATATATTTTTTAAATTAATTAAAACGCAGGAAAAGTCTCTTAAGAACTTATTAATTATAACAAAAGAGTTTTAAAATGTTCACCATTGAATTTTAAACACAACAATTATAAATTTTGGATTACTTTAAAGTAGTTTTCGGTCTTACTTCCTTTATATGATTTCCTCTTATCAACACTTTCAGTTTCGTCTTTCGGAGGAGACGTTAGGCCGTCGGTCCGGGCCGTCAATGGCCGTTAGGTCATGTCAGAGGCTGTAGATGCGACCTAACAACTTCTGATATTTGGATGAAGCATTACCACTATAAGATTATCTATTTTTAATACTCCATTTTACCTGAAACTATTCTCTTGTTAGTTATGCTACTGATATTGAAAGATGGGACACGAAATTCTTTTTAATCGAATAAACCCGACCCCCTTATCTTTTTCTCCATTGTATTAATTACCAAAATATGTATGTACCTAGCACAAATTCAATTAAATTTGAATCGTTCGGAAATTGATGCCTGCATGTTGCTTTGTTTTTTTATCTTCAAATCGTTGAGTCTCAAGTTTTTCCAAAATATCTTTCTTTTGAAACGTAATTTTTTTCTAGTCGATCTTTTTTAAATTCATTTTTGGTCTACGTTTTTTAATGTCTGCTAATATTTTCACCTTGTTTCTTCCAGCCATTGCTTAAGTTTTTTCTACAATTTTTTTTGTCACAAACGTGTTTTTCACTTCATTTTCAGTTGTCGTAATTCAGTCGTTTTCAAAAGTTTTCTTCAGTTTTTCTTTTTGTTGTAACCGTACTTTTCTTCTGTTTGTCGTTTGTCAGGTTAATTTAAAATTTACTTTTGTTCATTTAGATCTAAAAATAGTTTTTTTTATTTATTAAATAACAATTTGTTTTTTGTACTTTTTATCTTCTAGTCAATTCAAGTTTTTCTAGAATCTTCTTTTTTCCATTTTTTTTTGTTTTATTTCTTCCACTCTATGCTTTAAAGTTTTTGTAGAATTATTGTTTTCTTGTTCTTTTGTTCAAAACGTAGTTCTCTTTGTTATTCTAGTTGTCGTTTTTTGATCTCATCTAAAACCTGCTTTTATTCTTTTTCTTCCACTCGCCGTTTTTCGATTTTACTTTACTTTAATCTTCTTTCTTTTTTTGTCATCGATTTCTTATTCTTTTTTTTGTTTAATAGTTGTTAAACTAATTGCTAATAATCTGAAGCTAGAAACAAATAGTATTTGAGTTTTTAACAAGTACCGTTTACATTTTGTCTATTCTGAAATAACATTTTAACAAAAAGCGTTTATGTGCGGTGTAAATTAAAATAAAAAATGTAATAAAGGAGATCGTTACCATCTTATGGAAATCTAATGACCATTCAAATCGAGATTTTTTTTGTATCAATTTTGTAAAAGCTCTTGAATCAAGGATCAATTGTTATCATTGCGCCAACTCTGTAGCTCTTCAAATAAAGGGTTTATTAAAAATAAAAAAATAATAAAAACGGCAAATGCATTGGTAAGAGTGAGAGCCAGTGAGGCCAGACAAATCGAGAGGTAGGAATGTTTGGAAGTCTAGAAATTATCAAATCTAGGTTTTGACCGTAATAATAAGTTTTAACAATAAGCTTAACGTCATGGGAAGTGCATTACGGTTTGAGACCCTTAAAATAATATGTACCTGCAGGCCCAAGGATCCACCGACTTAATTGCCATAAATAACAAGTGAGAGTTTTATAAACTCGGTGACAGTAAATTAATCTAGCCACTTTATATGAAGAACTACAAAGTTGGCGCAATGATACCAATTGCTCCTTATTTCTAGAGCTATCGATTGATACAAAAAAATCTCGATTTGAGTGGTCATTAGACTTCCATAAGATGGGATCGATCTGCTTTCCACAAGTCTGTAAGATACATATTTTGCAATTTCCATCAAAGTAAACCAATTAAAATGAAAGTAGTTTTTTCACTTTCTTATAATCATCTAATGACAACAAACTCATCAATTACAATTTTTTCTAGGTGATCATATGGGACATAGAAAAAGGTGAAACCGTTAATGTGATAGATTGTCATCCAGACGTGATTTATTCCTTATCACTGAACCGCGATGGAAGTCTTCTAGCAACAACATGCAAAGATAAGAAATTGCGAGTTATTGAACCGAGAAGTGGCATTGTTAAGAGTGTATATAATTCAATTTTTTTATATTAAGACAAGAATTAAAGTAATTTTTTAGGAAGGAGTTTGTCATTCGGGTTCAAAAGCTAGTAAAGTGACATTTTTGGGTTCAAGTGGCCGATTATTAACGACAGGATTTTCAAGACATTCGGACAGGCAATATTCGATTTGGGATCAAAATAATTTGAGTAAACCACTAACGACTGATACAATCGATAGTTCCTCTGGTGTTGTATTTCCCTTTTATGATTGTGACACTAATATTGTCTTTCTTGCTGGGAAAGGAGATGGCAATATTAGATATTATGAAATTACAGATGAGGCGCCCTATATACATTATCTCAGTCAATTTCTGTCAGGGAATCCACAGGTAAGACATTATTAAAATGTTTTTAGTTTTTCAGACACACAACGAAGCTATTTTGTTTGAGAAGTAATGGAATTTTTTTAAATTTGGCGCCTTAAGTGAAAATGAGAAAGAACGCGTTCACCACGACCGTTGAGATTTGGCTTTCAATAAACAAAGCAAATAATATTGTTTTAATTAGATTGGTATAATCAACTGAAATGTCAGTTAAGTTATGTGTGTCTTTCCTCCTAAGCATTCTTATCCCACTTTGCACAACCCCAAGAAAAGTTTTTTAAGTCGTTGTTTCATATTTTTGCGTTTTCGGTTCAACTTTTTAAATTTATAAGTAGTAAATTATTACACAACTTTGTATTTTTGAAAGACAAATGATCGAGAATTGCTGCCAAATAAAATTTTGAAACATTCAAAACAGTAGCTCTTTTAGTTTAAAATTGGTTTTAATTTTTAGCGTGGCCTTGGATTCATGCCCAAACGTGGTTTAAACATTTACAATTGTGAAATTTTCCGTTTTTACAAACTCCATGCTATTAAAGGAATCTGTGAACCAATCAGTATGATAGTTCCGAGGAAAAGTGACCAATTCCATGAAGATTTATATCCAGACACTGCCGCTCCTAAACCTGCTTTATCTGCTCAAGAATGGATTAAAGGTCTCAATGCTAATCCAATTTTAATGTCGATGAAAAATGGTGGAAATATTACTACACCTAAACCTAAAGTGTACAAACCAAGTGTACCTGTTGTTGCTTCAAATATTAATAAAATGAAATTTGCATTTCTTTCAACAGAAACTATTCCTGATTATAGACCCAAAGATTTAATTGAAGAAAAAAATAAAAAGACAACAACTAATCAAACAACAAAGTTTCAACAGTTACAACAGAGATTCGGACATGTCGAAGTTAATAATGATATTCCTTTGATTAAGGAAATTAATAGTATTGGGGATAATATCAGCACTGAACATGATGTAAGTATAACTTATAAAAAAAAAAATTATGAGTAGATCGTGAAATAGCATATTTGACTACAATTATGCCCCATTTTGATACCCAACTCGGACTAACGCCACTGACCGCTTTTGTGAACAAACACGTGGCATCTTGTAACCCAAAACAGATATTTACTTATTATTTATCTTACAGCAAAAATTGTATTTTATAACAATTGAATTTTTGTAGACACAAAATTTTTAGCAAATAATTTTTAAAGCATTTGAATTATTCCCAAAGCGCAATGATACTAAAATGGTGGCGCCACGTGGTGTCACTCGGCAAACACAATAAAAAGAGCAATCGCAAGAAGTTTGTCGGATTTCCTAATTTTTTTTCTAAAGCGTTACATAATGTCTAATGTTATTATTATAACTTGTTATTAACAAAAGTAAGAGCTCTTACTAAGAATTAATTTATAAATAAATAAAATGTAAATAGTACATATTAAAAACGCACAAATTTTTATCCAAATAAATTGTTAAAAGAAAAATGTTATCAAAACTGTCTTCTACCTTACGAACGCTGGTGGAAGGTTAAGTAGGCATACTTACTCATCCCCGAGCTGTCAGGGCCGGATTATAGTTGTTAGCGCCCCTAGGCTAATCTTTCACTGCGCCCTCACCCTCTTTCTCAAAAATTATTTTATAGGAAAAAAAGTGCTGTTTTTTATATTATACGATTTACACTTAAGTGTTGCCAAGTAAAAAAGTAAACAAAAGTATTTATTAAATAAAAAAATTAGAAAATTACAAATATGCTACTATGTATATAACTAAAATTTAATTTTCCGACACTTTGTAGAAGCAAATTCCTTTATGACTTCATCAAAGTTACAAGTTTGAACTAAGTCTGATTCAATAGCCAAGAGCGAAAGATGTACCAATTTCTCCTGCCTTAGTGGGCTTCTAAGAAAATTTTTTTATTCGGTTAAGAGTCGAAAATGATCTTTCTCCTGAACAGTTTGTAACCGGAATACATAAAAACATTCGTAGCGCAACATCAACATTAGGAAATGTTGACATAACTTTGTTGTCCCGAATTAATTTCAGCATTTCGTCCACACTTAGACTAGTTGAACTAATATTCTTCAAAAAATATTTAAACTGTACACATTCTTGAAAAAAATTATTATCTACATCATTCGAATAAAGTTTTTTAAAAGAAATTGCCGATTCACTTATTGCACTATCATCTAGCAAAACCAAATTAAACAGGAATCCAAAAGTGTTTGAAATAGCGTCGAAAGCATTTTTTCTTCTTGTTAATTCGCCAATAATTTTATCTATTATAATGTAGTATGTATTGACTTTCATGTTGCTTGATCCATTAAATTTTGCTTCTGGGGTGAGACTATCATCACAGTGAACCTCACGATATTTCGCTCTATTAGTGTCATATTTATATAAACTACAACTAGAAAGTTTTTTGGCTTCTGTTTCGTAGTGATTAAATTTATCTCGTAGTTGACTGATAAATTGTATAAGTGAATCGTAAAGCTTTACAACAGTCAAAATATTTATGTTTACTTGTTGTAGGGATTTACTTGTTTTATTAAAACTCTCTGTAACGTCACTCCAGAAAATAATCATAAAACCAGTTTCTAGTTCAGAAATTTTTTTTATAAGCCCTTTGGCTTCAGTCGTCGTTGCGGATGATTGAGTCGGGTCATTAATTATTTGTTCTAAAGCTGTTTTCAAGCAATTAAATCCACTATAAAGAGCTTTGCAAGCATCTGCTCTGGCTGACCATCTCGTGGCCGATAATTTTTTTACAACTATTTTATTTTCTATATTTAAAATGTTTATCATAACATCCCATCTAGACGTAGATGCAGAAAAAAAATTATATAATTTTTTTACAAACATAAAGAATTGTATAGCATTTTCACAACACTTCGCAGCACAAGTACCAACTAAATTTAAGCTATGTGCGGCACAAGGTACGTAAGTAGCCAGACTATTATGTTTTATTATACGAGCTTGTAACCCAGAATATGGACCTGACATATTGCTAGCATTATCATAGCTTTGACCACGACAATTTTTTATGTCTAAAGATAAATTATCCAAAATATTTAAAACCGCTGTTTCCATATCAATTGCTTTGTGACCTACTTTATCCATAAATGTTACAAAACGTTCTACAGGCGTTTCATTTTCAGTTACGTACCGCAAAATGAACGTTAATTGGTCTATGTGAGCAATGTCGGGCGTAGAATCTACACTTATGGAAAAATATTTTGTCTTTCTCGCTTCATTTCCAATTTGTTTTAGTACATGTTTGGCTAATAAACAAATAAATTCGTCACATATTGTTGACGATAAGTATGACACTTTTCCCTTTCCCGAATTTCCAAATTTTTCAATATGATTTTTCAAAAACGGATCAAATTCTGAGATTAACTCAAGAATACCTAAGAAGTTTCCATTATTTGATAAGCCAAAAATTTCGCTTGATCCCTGAAATGCCAGACCACGGCTTGTCAAAAACTTTACAGTAGCTACAACACGTTTTAATACGTCGATCCACTGATCCAGTACTGTTTCTCTTGCATATACTGCTGGTGAACTTGTTGATCGATTTTGTTGACCATGGTAGATCTTGCTATGTATGTATTAATATTACAGCGATGCTCATCGGAACGTTCATGTTCTTTAATTCTCTCTGAATTTTTCCAGTCATTGAACCCATTTACAAAAGCAGACGATTTCTTACTATAAATAATTTACAGGGTACACAGTAAAATGATTTATTGGATTCTGAGTAAATAAGCCATTCGCGGCGAAAAGTCTCTCCATTAATAATAGTTGAAAAAAACATAGATTTTGAAGAATACCGGTTTTGTGGGCCATATATTTTTTTAGATTTTTCAAAATTAATGGCATCTAAATTTTGGCGAATTGGGTGCTTAATAACAAAATCTATTACTTTGTTGATGTTGTCTAAAGTCCAGTAAGCAGGATCGCAGCTTATTTCTTCAGTTTTAGGAATGAATTTTTGTTTACAAACTACATAACATAGAAAATAATAATAATAATAAAAAAATATATGTCTTACTAGCTAATGAGAATAAAGTATCTTCAGATTGATCCTGTGATTCCTGTGAATGTAATTCGTCTGAAAAAACTTTTTTTGATGTACAAGGTAAAGATGTCTCTAAAGATTCCGGTGCAGAAGAAGTTTGCATTGTACCTTTTAAATATAAATTACAAATTACGTAATAATAAAAAATATGTTAATAATTTTAATAAGCTTACTATCATTTTTCTTTGCAAAAAAAGATTCTAATTTGGGCATTTTTTGCAAAATTTCATCTTCTTTTTCTTCCCGCTGTTTACTTAATTTTCTTCTTTGTGCACCACTTAATTTACTTTTGCCTGACATTTTTTAGAAATTATTAAAAGATTTACTCAAACTTTAAATTATTTAATTTAAACAATTTGTTTTTCTGTTAGTACCAAATTTTCTAGCACCTTATCACAATAAATGGTGAATACGGACTGAGCATAAAACAAATTTAATTCTTTATTTTTTTTAGAACTTTGTTACAGATATTACATGCCTAATGAGTGCAAGCATTAGTAAATGAATTCCACTTATTTGTTTACGATTTATTGGAATGTTTATACTGTAGCTTGAATTGTGTATAAATCTTACAATTAAGCACTTCTCAGTAGTAATCGGTATCGCCAGTGCCAGTATGATTCCAATAATTCTATGAATTCTACAGAATGTTGCTGTGATCAGATTTTTATTGCCGATTAGCATGAGTAATTTTGTTTCGAAACATTTTTTGTTTTATAAAATTTGTGTTACTTTTATTTATTATAATTTTTTTTTTTCGTTAAATGCCCCTCATTTTTCTGGCGCCCCCTTTTCACTGGCGCCCCTAGGCTACAGCCTAGTTAGCCTATTGGGTAATCCGGCCCTGCGAGCTGTTCTATTGTTATCTCATCAAGTATCAATTTTTAAATGAAAATATGTATCATCGGTGCCCATAAAATGGTGGAATAAATCGAAAATGTATATACAGACTTATCGAATCATTATTTTTGTTTTCAGTTGAAACTCGCATATAAACAGCAATCTGAAGAGCTAAGAAAAGTCAAGAAACAACTGGTTCTCAGTGAACGACGAGTCAAAGAACTGGAAGAAATTATCAAGAAACTACAAAACAATTAATTTTTGCACAATTCTCTTACGTTATGTTTTTAATGTATTTTTTTATTGTTACCAGTTAAGTTAGTGTTTTATGTGATAATCTAAGTACATGTGTGTATGTTATGTTAATGTTTAGTTTTTTTATTATTGTACGTAATATTAAGGTTAAAAATGAAATCATGACTCTCTTGTTAATCGTTAAAGCTAAAAAATAGTAGAGATATTTTTGCAGCCAAATCAGTATTTTAGTGTATTTGTAGTATCTGTGTAGCTTTTATATGATAGAAGGGATGAGGATCAAGCAACGCACAGTTTATTTCTAAGTCACATTTATTATAAAATTACAATTCCTAGACTAATTTAAGCTGAATAAGTGTGCTTAAAAAACGAATTTAGCTTTAATACAGGCTTTGCACTTTCACAACAGTTGCTTCTTACGTTGTACCAAAATAAAGACTATCTCAATAACGTATTTTAATTCATTTTTTTTTTACACAAAATAAGTTATCTTATCACAAATGTATAAAACAAGAAAATAGAAGTTATTAATACAAGTATTTTGTTGGGTGTGGTAAGTATTGAGGAATTACATCCATCTCCAGTACAGGTAAACACACAAGTTCGGTAAGATAAAATATCACCTGGTTGTTTGACGTAATTACAGTAATTTCCCAAATCCAATGAAGAACAAAATCTTTTGGCACCGATTCCTCCTGAAAATATAAAATTAATTAATCTTAGTATGAGAAATAGTGTATGAATCTCGTGAATAAGTGTCTTTGTAAGTTTAGTTTTCTGTGATATACAGGTGGCCTATTACATGCCAAAGTCGATTTAAGTCTTTTAATACAGAAAAGTTTTTAAGCACTTAATATGAGGTCACTGTCTTCAAGCAGATGACAAATGACCTAACATTGAGAAATTACTGCTCCAAAAAAAAGGATACAAACATCCTTAAAGAAATTAACAGAAAAAGAGCAAAAAGTGTAGTTCTATAGTTTTTGCACTTTATAAAAAAAACTGGTTTCATAATAATATTGCATAATACTCCAAGGGGCGAACGCTTTCGTAATGAAATATATTTTTTCAATACTTAATTAATATTCTTAAATAATGAACCGCTGATGTTGCAGTTTACATCATGTACATACACATACAGACATAAGCAAAAGCCCCGTCAAAAGCAGAATGTCCTTTTTAATAAACGTACAGATAATGTTTGGATCTGTTTGCTTCAGTTCTCCTGTTGAAACATTGGATAAATAATCACGACTCTTTTCCTGGAGATTTTCTTCCACATCCTGAACCATCTTTATAGCTTTCTGTATCTGCACTATCATCACATTTAAAAGAGTGCATCTGCACTTTTGCTACTTGAGTCTTCTTCACTTTCTTTAGCTGTTTTGGTTTTTCTCACATGCTTTAGAAGTTTCAGTATAACCGCAGCATTTTTTTCCGTCTGATATTCTTTTCGCCCTCCTCCAGAACTTTATGATTGCTTTTCACCAAAAGTCAGTGAGACACTGACTTTACTGTGTTTTTTTTTTCATTAAGAAGTTAACAAAAAAAAAGACTTTAATGATCTTTGTTTTATTATCTACAGTGATTTTTAAATATAGGGAATTCACATCAATTTCAAAGACTAATTTCGAATAATCTTTCAGACCAACGTCTGATCGTGCATTGTTGTCTAGATTATTGTCTTGATCTTTTTTTTTTCAGAGTGATTTTCTGCTGATTCATTTGACTCAAAGACAATTTTATAATAGTTATAATAGTTTCAGATAAAAGAGATCTAATACTAATATTCAGATCTTGAACATCTTCATTCATTAAATACAGTACGTTGTGCGGCATATTGTCACGGGCTCTGCCTCGTGTAGTGGGGTTGAGATTAAAAACACGGTTTTAATACAAAAGGTAATTTAATGATGATCGAGATATACATATTAGATAGCGGATAGAATACTTAAGAGCTACTTACAGCGACATTCTGACACACTCCAAAGGGCTGGGCATATCTCACATTCTACCTAACTCAACTTCCTCGTCGAACCCCCTAAATGCTGAGCCAGCTATTGCCTCAACCGACAGTGATTTAGTCGATATCAGCAATAGCTCATCCGCATCCGCAGGTTTTCGACCTAGCAGGCTAATGAACTTCCGCTTCGTGACAATATTGCATTCTTTTCCGTTCTTCTCGTGGAAATTCAAAGACACCTTCCCTTGTGAGATCCAGGCCAAAAATGTATTTATCGTTTGAATACGATCGATTCTACCAAGCAAATCCGTGATATTAAAGTTAACATCGATCTGTTAGAAGTTGTTATGTAAGGAGCTACACGAAATAATTGTTCGCAAGGCTGACTACTAAAATTGCAAATGTTGAATATAGTGGGATCGAGATCATTATCTTTAAACTGTTTTATTTGCGTTGAGTTCGATGTACAAGTGACAAGTAGGTATCTATTTAAAAAAAAATTTTAATAAGATTTAGAATGTTTAATCCAGTTTTTCCAAATACGCAAAAAATACAGTATATCACATATAATACACAGAAGACAAGTCGAGTACATTATCCAAAAATGAGGCAAGATGAAAATGCAACATTTTCAAGAGGCTGACTGTTTCAAAACTGTTTGGTACGCTGCCTAAATATGTAGTAACTGCTTCTATACACATCCTTTCAGCAGCAGAAAAGTACATTTTGTCTTCTGCACTCAAGTCCGACGTTGTCAGTAGATGTTTTTCTTTCCTAATCTGTAGCTTCAACTGTAGCTTGGTAATTTACAACCGGAAGAATAGTACTTTTCTTTAACATAGTCGAGTAGGTAGTTTTAATTTTATTTTTAGTTTTTATTTTTTTCTGTGTGGGTAATGAAGTATTTGTAGGCATGGTTTTCAACAATCTCGTGTCACCGTCAGCCAAGAATCCTGCAATAATGATACCTACTTCTCTCCTGGAAGTATTCAAGGAGACCATCGAAATCAAAGCAAGCTTCGCCTGTTTTTGGTCTATTTTTGTTGAGAAATCTGTTAATTGAAGAAATAGGAAAGATTTCTCAAATTAGCGTGCAGAATTTTATACAGCACTCTTTCACCCATATAAATAAACAAGAACAGCAAATCTTATACGATTAATATATTATTATTAATAATTATAAAGTGTAGTAATGAATATCTTCGAATATTGGAAATAACCTACCTTTAGAGCTTCCGACTGGTAATCGGATGGTCTCAGGTTCGAACCCCGACTGAGGAGAGAAAAAAAATTTTCTCCTATCAATGTGGTACTTAGTGATTTGGTTATTTTCAATGTTCAAACTTATACAATTACTTCATCATACGAATTTCGATTTGAACACAAATACAAATTTTTTATTGAAATGTCCATTAACTTCTTTAATAAAACGCTGATTTGAAGTCTTGTTTTCGAAATTTTATATTCTTTATCACTGATAAGATGTATATTTTCACTATCTTAGTCCGACAAGGGCCCAACTATTAAATAATAGTCAGTTATGCGAGACTGATTCACATCGACACTTTTTGCACATGGGCGTTGTTTCCAATGGCTTCTCTGATATGTAGAGCTTTTCCATTTAGATGACTTAGAAAAATTATTTTCGAGACACTCAACAGTGGCGCCCTTATGCAATGAATTTGTACCAGCCTCTTTTACTTTGCAGATATTCCTACTGGAATTTGTCTGTGTTCTTTTTCTGAAATATTCTTGTATCGTGAACCTGACCCTTGTCTTGGTATTTGTTACACTGATCCGGGACATTGCCTTCTTCGGTATCTTGAAAAGTATCTTTTACGAAAGGCTTTATAATAAGGTCCTGAAGTGTCTTGACACCTTCTTTTATTCCACACGTCAAAGTGTAAGTGTCTGTGCGTTAATCTAAGTTATTAGTTAGAATAAAATTGTTGAATTTTAAGGAGTACTTCTATATTAAAACAGACATCGGCCTAAATTTTTCTTTTGACATAAAATCGTTTTCTTTTTTACCGCCAATTTTTTTGGGTTTTCTCCATTGCAATATTAATTATATTGGTAGGTACTCAAGTTATCTTTATTAGGTCGTGTTAAATAATAAGCAAATTTTTTGTATTTTTTTTATAGTTATTGTCTCGAAATGTTGATGTATTCGATTTTTCAGATTTGCTTCTATGCAGGGAGACATTTTTTTTTTACAAGAGGGGCCCGAAGCGCGAGCCGCACACCGAGGCCTACGCCCATTGTGTGCTACCTCTCGGAATAGTACTACTGCAGTAGCCCTGTGCCTCTGATGAAGCTCAGTACCTTGTCTGCAGGAGCCTTCTCGATAGCACTGGGCTTCAGATATCGAGAGCCCAGGTATAAATCTCTGATGCCTGCAAATGCAGGGTAGTAACAGAGAATATGAAGAGGAGTTTCCTCATCTTTAGCACAACCTCTGCAAATCTCGTCCTCGTTGAGTCCAATGACGTACAGGTGTCTTCTTAGTAGGCAATGTCCTGTGTACATGCCTACCACTAACTGAAGGTCTCTACGGTTGAGACGCATCAGGTTTTCACTGCGTGCCTTGTCCGGTCCTTTAATAAAAAGCCTGGATTGCCGCATGCCTTCTAGAAACTGCCATTCAGAGAGATGGCAAAATTCCATCCACTTATGAAGTGTGTCTTTCTGTCGTCTTTTGGTAACGCCAAGAGCCGGTTCCGCCCCGATAAAGTCCATTTGTGAACCCTCTCGAGCCAGAACGTTAGCCCTCTCGTTACCCTTTAGACCACAGTGTCCCGGTACCCAACAAAGTACAACCTTTTTGTTGCACTCCGCTAGTTCCTGTAATCTGTTGAGACATTCCCAGACAAGCCTCGATGAGTACCTGCACGATTGCAAGGCCTGCAGCGAAGCCTGACTGTCGGTGGAAATGCAAATTCGCCTGTTTGCATAAGAACATATTTTCATAATATGCGTCTTTAAAAAACTTATTTGGGTGCTTTAATAGTCATTACAGCACTCGCCGTTATATATAGTATAAACAAGTGGATAGTGATCTTTGTTGGATGGAAACAAAGCAAAAATTATCTTTAACTTATTGATCCTGAAATACCAGCCCTAACAATAAGAGTTTAAAAAAATATCAATCGACTTTGACACAGGACATCCTGTTGATTTTTCTATAACTTAAATTCTGAAGCGGTCATGCATTTTGCTTTGCCTCGTGTTTCAAAGACTTACTTATACACTTTAAGCAAATAAAATAGATACCATGAATAATTTATATGTATAGTTAAACCCAATTACCATCCAAGCTAGTTGACTTGATACAATATTGTGCTTCAAACACATCGTCACAATTATGTGGTTGTATACCACCGGCATGTATCAGTCCATCCGAGCAATCTATAGTTTCAGAAGCAGCACATCGATAGCATGAAAGAGCTGAAGCTATGGCCATCCCAAGCAGAAATGGAAAAAAGTTAATTTGGTTAGTGTTAGTACAGTATGAGAGCAATTATTCATTTAGTAAATTTTGGTTTAGTAAGGTGAGTTTTTCCAGCAGAAACCCGATAAGCGGTACCTTCAAATCTGCCTGTATGTTTAATACAGTATTTTGCATCATAGACGCTGTCACATGGCTCTGGTTTTATGTCAATGTCACTACTAAGCCATTCGTTGCACTGAAATGGTTGGGTGGGATCACTACCAGAACATTGATAGCAATTGATTGCTACAGCTGTGTGCAAAAAGTAAAAATAAACAAAAATTACAAAACAAAAATATAGCATTCATATAACAGAATTGATTGCCTGTAGTTATAAAAAAAATAGAATTAAAATTGTCAAATTAAGAGCGTCGATCAGGACTGGTAACAATTCCTAAAAGGGAACCTTTTTAGAGTAAAACATAGTACTTAATAAAGGTATAATGAAAATTATATTATATATGTGACAATCTACTAGGCAGAATAGCAGCAGTCTGTAATGGAGCAGTTTGGTGAGTCTATAACGCTTATTAAAGAAAAAAAAAATTATTGAGGTAGAAAAATATATACCATCTTTTAGAGGAATGTTTGAATTATTATATTTCCGTTGGACGACTTTCTACTTTGGTCACTATCAATAAATAAGCATAAATTGTTGTTTCACAACAATTATGATTTTATTTTTTTTTTATACCAGACAGATCCTTGATGTTTTGAAACATTTTAATCAGACAGCTTATTCTGACGTTTTAGAAACAAAGGATCTAGAGCGATTTGAACGTGTACTTGTCATGTCACCCAAATCATTTGATGCGAGTAGGAGGAGAGGTCGCTAAACACAGGCACCAGACGACTAGAAAAAGATAGGCTCGTAGTATAATAGTGATATGTTTAATATTTAATAAATCATTATTTGATTTATTTATTTACAGGGTGTAAACAAAACTTGTGTAGAAATTTTACCTGATTGCTCATTGAAAACATGTTAAATACCCAAATTTGTCTTATAGAAGTTTTAATGGTTTTCGAGATATACGACGTAGAACTTTTTCAAAAACTTTTGTTTCTACTAGACACGATGTATTATAGCATTTTTTTATACACAGGTGTGACTGAAATATACAAAAATTTTACTTGATGATAATCCTCGTTAAGACCGTGCTAGTGCTAAATATCCAAATTTCTCTTAATCTAGAATTAAAAAATCTATAAATTTTAGAATGATTCATATTTTTACCGAGAAAAAAATTAGATAAGGATACTGTTATCGAACTAATACGAATAAAAAGGCGGTAAATAAGAGAAAATTAAAGATCAACAAGCATAAATCAAAGATCTCAGAACATGAATTGTAAGAAGATAAGTATGTAATGGTAGCTTTTGTTTATTTGTGATTTTGTTTATTTTCAAAGCTCAGACAGGTATAGTAAAACTTTTATTTATTAATAGATTTGCATTAACTAATAGAGCTATTGATGTAATAAAGGTATAATCAAAAAATTATTGCACAAGCAAATGATTATTTTTCTAAGGGTCATTAGTAACGATTATGCCCGTGATCACTGCCGAGTCCAGAATTTTCAAATCTCTGTATTTTGAAAACTGGGCATGAGACCCAGATTCTGTTGTAATAGAGACAAAATATTGGGATCAAATCAAAGGCTACTCCAGTAAAAAAAATTGAATAAAATTTGCGAAATTTACTTTAAAAAATGATCGGTTCTTTCCTAATTATTTTCGAAACGGTTTGTGATAGAACAGAGTACTACTGATTTTTTATCATTAAGAAACAAATACATGACCAGGTTTCTTTACTTTTGACCAGGTTTTTTTACTTTTTTTTTAAATTTCTATTTCTGTTAAAATTCTGTTACATTTCATTTAGTAAAAAACATTTTTTAAAATTAAAATTATTCGGCACTGTTCTGCCATAAACCGTTTCCAATAGTATATTATACAACAAGTTGTATAAACGACATTTTAGTCACCAGC
Organism: Tribolium confusum; assembly: GCA_029207805.1. Lineage (NCBI taxonomy): Eukaryota > Metazoa > Arthropoda > Insecta > Coleoptera > Tenebrionidae > Tribolium > Tribolium confusum. The sequence goes on along the minus strand of JALGAY010000008.1, from coordinate 19,484,340 downwards.
TTTTTTAGGCACGAGCGGAGCGAGTGTATAATAAACGAGTGTCTAGAGAAGTTTATAAAACTTGTTGCATACTATACTTTTTCTACGACTACAACCCATTAAAACATCTTCACTTCCACTGTCGTTTAAATTCATTTTTCGCACAAAATACAAAATTACTTGAACGCCGCGTCCTTATTTTGACTGATTGATGCCAAGCGAAAACTAGGTAACTTGATTTATAGTGGAGTGCCGTAAGGTTTATACCTCGGAACCCAGGTCCACTAAACGGATTTTTATAAAAAATTTTGGAATGTTTTTTTAACACTAAGTACTAAAATGTTTACACATTTATTTTTACCGATCTGAATTTTTTTATTATTAAAATTAATAATTATTAATTTTTCGGAGTTTTAATTTATTTTTTAATAAAATAGTTTTATTATTTAATAAAAGTTAGAATTATTTCAGCTTAAAGTTAGATTTTACATCGGAAAACTATTTCAAACCTGTCTTTGGGGTCTCAAGGGACCTCAGGTAAAAAAGTGAGAAGGGGAGGAGATTACATATAATTGGGATTGTGAGCTGGATTTAGACCAAATTCAGACTGTTAAGTTTGACATATCCGTACGTAAAATAAACTGGGCATTTTATATTTGCCAAATTCGTTTCTTCAAATCCACTTCGAAGCCCCCAAAATGGGGCCAAAAGTGACAAAAATCACAAATTTTAATTTTGAAAATTTATTTGACCTCCTGTTTATTAAATCGAAGAAAAGAGACTCTTAAAATAATTCTTGCACGTGTCTTAAGTTTAATAATGTAAAAAAAAAACTTTATTTCTTCGAATAGTGCCGTTTAGGCCCTCCATCGCTGAAAATAAACCTCTAGGGACCTCTGTAACGGGATGTTGTAGAAAAACTGTAAAGGTACTAGACACCTTACAAAAATAGAAAATTCAGTTTCAGATTTTTTGGACTGTAAAAAAAAGTTTTTGGTTCCCCCAACTGTCACAATACGGATCTTGAGCTCTGCAAGGTGAACTAAAAATTGTCCAATTTTCAAATTTTTTTTAATCAATAGATATGAACGTGGAATAAAACAGAAAAATATCAGTTGCTCCGCCCCTCTATTCCTACAGCCCCCCGACGTGGCCTAAATTGACGAAAATTTCTAAAATCTATAAATAAATCTAGAGCAGCGTTTCTCAACCTTTTTTGGTCTGCGGACCACTAAAATTTAGCCGCTTAAGTATCTGTCGCTAAAATTAGTTTAAGATATTTGTAATTTGATAAATTAAAATGTACTTATTATTATTTTTTACAAAATAGTAAAATTTCTTAGCGAACCACTAGTGAACTAGCGGACCACCGGTTAAGAATAGCGGATCTATCAATCTGTTTTCTATTTTATATTTATTCTATTTTAGAAATCTGTTTGATTTATTTTATGAAGGTACTACTCTAAATCCTCAACACATTTTTATAAAAATTAATTACTCCATTTAATTAGAGAATGAAAAACAAGGAGGTACAATGTAGCAAAAATTACCTACTTTTACTTTGAAAATTATTTTGAATGTCTGTATATTAAATCGAACAAAAAAGACCTTGAAGATAATTTCCGAACGTATTTTAACTTTAACAATTTGAAAAAAATTTGTTTTCGAATAGTGCCGTTGAGGCTCACTATCGCTGACAGTAAACCTCTATGGTCCTCGGTAACAGAACGTCCTAGGAAGACCGTAATAATTTTGGATACCTTAGAAAAATCCGAAATTTATATCCCCACAGTTTCAAAATTTTAGGGCCATATATAACAAAGTTCTACTCCAACCACCTGCTAAGAATACAGATTTTGAGCTGAAATTGAGCGGAAATAGAACAAAAATTGTCCGATTTCAGAAATTTTTTCTTTTTAATCGACAGATGTGAATGTGAAATGAAAGAGAAATATAGTAGTTGCTTTGCTCCCCCACTCCTACAGCCCCCAGGTGCGGCCAATGTTGACAAAAATTTCTATTATTTATAATTAAATTTAGAAGACTGCGTTTTTTTTATGGAAATACCGTGTATAAATTAATATTAAAGTAACTGTAAAACCGTAATTTATGGCATATAAAATGGAGATCAAAAATTTTTTTCTTCATATTTCTCTCATTTTTTACTTAATTGTTATTATAAATTGTTGCAATCGAGATCGGCAAATTTTGATGGGTAAACCTTTTTATTTAAGTTTTTAACAATGCAATTCAAAAGGTTTTATAAACATTCATTCAGTGAAACCGGGTTCCGAGATTTTTACATTTTTTTGTCTTACGGCACTCCACTATAAATTTCAGCGCTTGTTTGATGCGCATGCACTCGCAAAGCCGTGAGTAAAATGCACGAAGTCACGGTTTGTCAAGTTGTAACTAAAAGGTTATTTAGCGTCATGGCAACCTATACCTTAAATGGCGTTTTAAGGAGTAGGAGTAATTTTTTTTTATTTAACCTACTCTATTTAACCTAAAGTAAACTTATAAGACTTATTAAATTTAAAGAAAGGTATCTACTAAACAAATTGAATTGTACATTCACTTTCTTTTTTAGGCCTAAAATTGAAAAAAAACCTGAAACACATTTAATTTATTTTATTTGTTTTACTTACTAAAATACATATAATATACTTCAACCAATAATTTATTAATTATTAAACATATTACAATTATACCAGCAGCCTATCCTTTTCTAACCGTCTACCACCTGTCTTGTCATCTCTTTCCTACTAGCAAAGAGTTACTAGCATCAAATGATTCGCGTGACGTGACAAGCACACGTTCAAATCGCTGAAGAACCTTTAATTCTAAAATGCCACATTAATTTGTTAAATAAAAATGTGGCCAAAGCATCAAGGATTCGTCTGGCATAAAAAAATTTAAATCCATGTTGTAAAATAAAATGTTATGCTAACAAGTTATACATATTTATTAGTACAAATACCCCAAAAATGTGATTCAAAATTTTCTATAATTATTCTCCTTTTGTACTTCTAGAAAAGACACTCTGTATACAGTAAAAATTGAACAGTAGCAAGAAAGAGCACAATAAACGCATAACGAAAAGAGTGAATTAGCTTTTTCAAGGTTTGGTGATTTTTGAATACTCGATTGAGCTTGGATATGGACAATAATTTGATTATCCAAGCGGAATGTCTGATTACAGAGTATTGTGTTTGGTAAAGGTTTTTCAACTGAAAACTGAAATACAAACTCCCTTTTTCACATCCCTACATTATACTTACTCGTAAAATATAATTTTAAAAACATTTTGTATAAATCTTGTACAGGATTTGATTCGGTAGCATTAATGAATAGATTAACTACTTGCATTATTGCACCCTTGTCACATACTACCCTAATGAATAATTGAAACAAACCCGTTTGCTTTGAAAATCCCAAACAAGTTGGTTCCTTACAGAATATCAAAGGTTGCTTTAACTTCAAACATTTCAGCGTGGTTTTATTGCTTTAACAATAAGTTTATTTAACTGATTGTGTACGTTCCTTTAGTGTTTTTAATGACAATTTGGCATCAATTCGCGGACAAAATAATGAAATTTGCACTTTTTAAATCTTGAGTTTATTAGATATATGAAAATGTAAAAAATCGATTGAGAGACTATCTGCATTGTCATCAGCCGGGTGAAGGAGTCATTGAAAGTGTAAAAAAAGGGTTAAAATGACGGCGACAAGCACATCTTGCCAATAAAATTTATAATTATATACCCTCCATCACCGAATAATGCAGTGACATCATCAAAAAAAAAACTAACTAAAATATAAATTAACTAGTAACGGTTTAGGACTGTGGCAATATTACAATTTTGCAGTTTACTTTAAACATTAATAACTATTTTGGTGAATCACGTCCATTCTTTTTACATTCGAAATTTGTTACGGGGAAGTGCACAAGAATGAAGAATTCTTCCGGCGACCACTGGCCGAGACAAGTTGGTACCATGTCAAACAAATTTGACATTTATTATAAGCCTTGAAAAAGAATCAATAAAGGATTCGAAACGTTGGCCTTATAATATAGTTTTTTTTCTGCCTTGTCCACTTCCCCGTAACAAATTTCGAATTAATAACTATTTAGTTTTAATTTAAATTAATTTAATTATTATTAATTAAGTTTAATTAATTTAAATGATTGTTTAAAAATTAGTACAAATTTACCTTTGAGTTATCTAAACTAATGTTGACAAGGTTAAACAAATGGTAGAGAAAAAATATTCATTTTTTTTTGTTAATAAGTCGACGTTTTGGATTCTTTATTAAAACTTTTATGTTATTCTTTAAAAGTTTGTACACGATAGCCTCCAGGAAATCTTAATAAACATGACGACCATCGATCAGGTGTTCAAACTTTTAAAGATTAACTAAAAAGTCTTCATAAAGAATAAATTAAAGAATCCGAAACGATGACTTATGAGCAAAAAAAAAATTTTCTGTCCACCATTTCTAGTCATTCATAGTCTATGTTGTAGTATGAATGCTGAAAGAAACAGTCCCCTGTAAAAAAAATGTGGATATTCCAAAATACTTGAAATTTAATTTTGTAAAAATATTTTGTTGCAATTAACTCAACATATTTTAAAATTATTCGGCAGTGTTCTACTGTAAACCGTTTCTAAGAATTTGAACTTAATATACTCTATTTAGCAACTTATGCATAAAGTAATCTTATAAGTCTATAATTCTTAAATTTAAAGAAAATAGATTTTTTATTACTAAATAGATTTTGAATTCTACATTCATTTTACTTTTTTAACCCAAAAATAAAAAAAAACTCAATGTTTAATTTTCTTTTAATTTTATTTATTTAAATAGATAAAATGTACTTCAACTCTTTATTAAATACTAAACATACTACTAACCTGAGATCGAAATGTAACCAAATCAGAGCAAGCCGTGGAAGTGGGTATTAACATTAGACACATTATAACAGTTACGCTAGTACAGCCTGCTCTGATTCAGTTACATTTCGATCTCACCTTACATATTATATTAGCGGCCTATCTTTTTCTAACGTGTGACGTGACAGAGACAGGTTGAAGTCGCTGAAGAACTTTATTTCTAAAAAGCTACATTAATTTGTTAAATAAACTGTAGACCAAAACATCAAGGATTAATCTAATATAAAAAAAATTGAAATTCGTATTGGGAAATAGGAAGTTACTATTTGATCTATGTTGTGGTGACAAAAGGTCTTTTCGGTTGATGATGAACCGCTAACAGTTCGAAACCGGTCCTTGTTTACATCTAATAAAAGATTGCGAAAGATAGATACCTCTGTTATTTAATTCATTTTCAAATTAAACATTCACAAGCTTCAAATATGATTGATTTATTTTGTCCCTATTTTAAAATTAATTTTTTATTACCTACTATTTTTACACCAATTAAATTCAGATTAAAAATCAAAACTATAGGATTTTAATGAATTCTTTATTTCAATAAAGTTATAAGAAATTATAGTAGAATTTTTTGAGCAATAAAGTAGGTCATTTGTTTTCTTTATAAGGCGATATAAATTCAATTTAATTCTTTACATTAAACCCTCCTGCACTGGTGAAAGATGTGCCCATTTTTCCATCTTTAGAGTAATTAAAATATTAAGAGTTTTTTTTTCTTTCTGGTTTATTATTTTACTGAAAATAAATATTTTTAGATAATATTTACTGCTTTTTTATATGAGAAAATAAAAAATAAATAAAAATAAAATACAAAAAATCAAGTAATGTCGTTACTGCGAATACACCGTTTTAAAATAAAAATATTCTAGAGAATTATTTTCGAAAATATTGCCTATTATTATGTACTTAAAGAGAGGGTCATTATTAAGCTTCGGTGCTGGAAAGTCTGGATTAAACAACCAGGTAATTAACCGGTGTAATCCAGTGGATTGCAGGTTATTCATTCAACTGGTCTACTGGTCAACTGGTGTAGACCAGTTGAATATATAACATGCAACCCGCTAGATTACACCGGTTAATTACCTGGTCGTTTAATCCAGACTCCCCAGTTCCGAAGCTTAGTCATTATTGACAAATAAGATACCAGTAGGACATTAATTAATATTTTATTACTCTTCTTATTTGCATGACCTATCTTCGATGTATTTACTTTACCAAAAAATTTGACTACGGACCGATTTCGTAATCAACGTAGAACCTCCTTTAATTTAAATAACGTTTAGATTGTAACTGTCAATGATCTTTCGATGCATATTGTCATAATGACAGTTACAGTCTAAACGTCATTTAAATTAAAGGAGCTTTTAAGTTGATTATGAAATCGGCCCTTACCTTAGCAAATTAAATCTGAAACTAATCGATATTATTCTGATATAATAATAAATGTATTTATATTATTCAATTGAAATAATTTTTTTTTGAAAAATAATAAGAAAAAATGTAGATATAAATTAAAAATTGTCATCTGCATTTTTTTTTTGTAAATTTTCTATTTTGTTAATACCCATTGAAAGCAGTTTTCATATAAATTTTGAGACCTTAATCTAAAATCATTCACCAAATATAAACTTTTTTAAAAATATCTCTTTTTTTAAATGACTGCAACTTCGCAGAATCTTCGAAGAATTAGGCTGTCTCAATCAAAATTTGTGTTTTTGAATATACTTCAAAAAAAATTGAAAAAAATATCATCAGCGTTTATAATGAATTGTTTTCATTTGTTTTTATGAAAACGACTAAATTTGTTTTACGAATTTTAAGATCAAGCTCGTCGTGGGTAATTGACTCGCTTTATGTTACTTCAATTTTTGAATAATTTTAGATAGTATTTTGACATTTTAGCTTAGTATGGAAAAAAGCGGTAGTATTTACATTAAAATTTTAAATTAACTTGATAATTTCATTTTGCTTCACTTTGCTGTGTTTGTAATCACTCTTGAAATTTTTATTTTTTATTTATTTGAAAATTGTACGCATGTGCAGAGTGTTGAAAACATCCTCTTTCCACAACGATTTTTCAGAAAAAATCATGCATTAATAGACTTTTTTTTCTACTCTCATATTCTAATTGGTATATTAGTTGCAAATTACCTGTACTTTAATGATGTTCATTATGATACAATTTTTTCATTAAGATACCGAGTTTTCATAAATGATTGTAACATCGTAGGTGGCTGTGGAAATTTTTGATGTCACGAATATTCATTGTAATGTCCTATTTTCGCAACGGAATATTAGAGAATGGTTTCTGGAGTTACTGAATTGTCTAATAATATTTATAATAATAGCTAAAATTATTGCCTTGTAAAGGCAAAACATTTTTTATTTTTTTTACAGCCACCTAGGATGCTACAATCATTTATGAAAACTCTGTACAAATTTTGAGCAATAAGAACGATGTACTACAGCAAGATTTAACTATTTACCAGATTGCCATGGACTCATGACTTTTAAAATTGTGACAGGTCGCAGTGATTTTCAATTACAATTAACAGAAAACGAGTCAGTATGAAAAAAGTGACTGTGAAATGAAAAATCTTACGCTTTCAGAGTTTGTAGAACAAGCCAGAAGCGCTACAAAGTGTTGGTTGCCGGCAAAATCTGATAAGAATTTATATAAAAATATTCTATTAAGAAAGTTATATAGAAGAATTTTAGTCCAAAATAAAGTTAACGTGGCTATAATCAAATTTTGAATTCGATTGAATATAATCAGACTAATAATTGCTCCATCAACATCAATAACAGCATCTGCCAATATTGTTACAGGACTGCCAAGAATACAGCAGTTGCAGTTTAATAAATGCATTATTCAGATTAGGACAATTCATCAAAATGATTAATTTGTTTACTTTGTGTTAAATTGTTTTTTGTGCAGTTCGGTTTTTTTTTATTTCGTGAGTTCAAGTTTAAGAAATTTTGTAAATAAATTTCTTTTTTTTTTATTATGACTGGTCGTAGAAAAAATAGTGTATGCAATACGCATTTAATGGCTATTAAGACGCTCGAGTCGTAATTTTCATACTCGTGTCTTAATAGCTATCATTAAATGCTCATTGCGTAAAATACTATTCTAAACGATCAAACGGATAAGATATATTAATACAGTCAGTTCAAAAATTTGATTTTAATAATTTGAAAATTAAAGATATTTAAATATTATAAACGCTGATGATATTATTTTACTTTTACTTAAAGATTTGAGATAGCTCAATTTTTTTATTAATATTATTAATAAAATTTTATTACTAAATAAGTTTTTTACAAAACGTTGGTATTATCACTATTATCAACACATTTTAATTAATACAAAAAAAAACTAAAGCTGACCTACTAAACTACAGTACAGGAAAGAAGAAAATCAAATATTCAGAGTGTTTTTGAAGTAATGTTAAAGATTATAACAGGCGGTAGCACTTGTTGAAAAGATAAAAAACCAAAATTGTCTTATACAAAATGTTTTTGAGAGTCTTCGAGATACATCCTGTAGAACTTTTTTAAAAAAAATTTGAACGAGATATAATTTATTATAGCATTTTTTTGGTATACAGTGTGCGATTGCAATGTATGCAACAATTTTTTCTTCTGATAGTTTTAATGTTAAAATTAGATATATTGAGTAAATCAAGTTTCACTCACACCCCAAAAACAACCATTTCTAATTAAGCAGAAATTCTCAAAAAAATTGTAGGTCATATTTTCAAATAGAAGAAGATTTTCTCTAAATTTCAAATTGTTTACTTGTGCGGTTACTTTTTTCACTTTTGCTCATTTGATTATAAATTAACGTTAACGATTTTTGTGTGCAGGTGTATTTTGATAAAATGCATCAAAGTGGCTAATTAAATTTTTGAGCAAATGTGTCGTTTGTTTTTAATTAACATTTTGATATTGAAGCACTTACTTTCTTATAATTTATCAGAGTACCGTAAATTTTATTTAAAAAGAAGCCCATCAGAGTGGTGGTTTCTTGGAGTTTATGGTACTCGTCATAAAAATGGCACACGACTATTATGGAGACTTAAAGGTTAACGCAGTTGATAACAAATTACCAGGTCATAAATCTATTTTAATTGTTAAAGTGTTGAGCCGAGGATTTATTACTACTCCAACATATCAAGTCATAAATTTGACTAAAATATTTGACAAATAACATAAAAATGAATTTTAATCAAAGCCTAACATTTTTTTTAATAATAAATTTTGCAAATTAATTTTGTTAAACATTTTTGATCAGTTGATGTAAAAAACAAGACGTAAGATTTTTTACTAAAATTTTTTTTTTCAGTTTTAAAGGGCAATTAAATTGTTAGAACAAAAAATTTTTTTCAGGTAGATTAGATATCAATTTAAGGCAATACCTATATAAATTTTATATTTTTTCCGTGTTTTAAGACGTGTTTTTGAGGTGCGGATATAACCTGATTCACCCGGTACAAAGTGTTTTTGAAATTTTTTTACAAATGTTACTAGAAGATAGCCCTTGTTGAAAGAATGCTAAAAAACCCTATTTGTCATATAAAAATGTTTAGTTTTTGAGAAATACGCTGTAGCATTTTTTTTCAAAGAACATTATTTTTGAGATACAAGATGTATGACAACACTGTTATTGAGCAAAAACTTTACGTCGTATATCTCAAAATTTATATGCTCAAATACAGTGTTGTCATACATCGTGTATTTTAAAAATATTTTTTTTGAAAAAAAAAAATTCTACAGCGCATATTTTAAAAATTATTAAAATTTGTATAAGCAATTTTGATTTTGTAACATCCTTTTAACGAGAGCTATCATGTATTAAAATCTTTCACATTTCTTCAAAAACACCCTGTATAAATAAAATAAGAAAAACAAAAAATACAGTATTGTAACAATAGTTTTTAAAAATTTATATTTCACGAATGGTTTGAGATTAAGTCTGAACTTCGTTCAATAAGTATTAAATGAATAGAAAGTTTTTAAAAAATTTGGCCTGGAATAATGTTCCCATATATTTTTGTAAAAAATAAAAATAAAATATTTTTTTTTATCTATTCCGATTTTTTCAAAGAAAGCTAGGTGTACCCATAACAAGTTGTTTAGAGTTAACAAACTGTCAAATTACCATTATCGTCTAATTAAAAATTAATTAAATAAGTATTATAAAAAAACTTACAAGTATGAAGATAGAGGGCAATTGTCACTGAAAAAATGTACAACTTCATGTCTTCTTTACCGATTAATTTAAAAATATAATGATGAATTTTAAATGTAGTGAATCATAAACATAACCACACCTCAACTAGGTATAACAACACGGCAGAAATGTAAACGAAATGTTGCGTGGTCGGTCTTGGAACGCTGGACAATGAAAGTGGAGGGACTAACATTTGGCTCGAGCTCGAAACCGCAGAAAGCAGGTATGAGGTAAGACAATGTCATCGCATTGGCGACTGGAGTGTTGCCGCTCTGTCGTAGTCCAGGCAACGTAATTCCATTACAACATTGAGGATTGAGGGTAAAAATAAAAAGGTAGAAGAAAGGGATCAAGTATTTTAATTCCGGAAATGTGATAACGACTATTGTTATATGGGAGGCGGCGCAGCGACCGCTTTCGAAGAGTAGATATACACAAAATAAATAGTTTAAAAATAAAGAACGGCCTATCTTTTTTCCGTAAAAAAATCGTTTTCTATTTTTTTACTAGAGAAAATTGTACAAACTCAAACTACAGCTTAACAATTGAAATGGAACACCTTCAAATTTTAACAAAGTTTAAAGTCTTGTAACTCCTACAAAAATTTACTAATGGGAATCATCTTTTTTTGGGGTAGATCATTTCTTATACTTCAAGATATTTAATAAAGCGTTTCTTGTAAATTTGTTGTTTAAGTTATACAGGGTGTCAAAGACAGGCCCTTAAAAAAACAAAAAGTTTAAACATCTCCTATTTTAACAAAAAAAAATTTTTGGATTTTTTTAATGGGTCCCGGAAGAGCGCTGCATTGAGGCTAGTCAAGCCCCCCTAGAAACTTTTCTATGTCATTTTTTTGGTCTTTAAATATGAATTTTTTTAATATATTATACATCAAAAGACGTGTTTTTTAATTGCCTAGGTCGCTTAACTATTGCCATAAATTAAAAAAAAAAGTTCCATTGTTTTATTTAAAAAAAACGTGTTTTAATTTTTTCTATGACATTCTTTTAGGTCTAAATTTTGAGAAAATACTGTAATTTTTTTTTGTAAATAGATAATATAAAAGTAAAGGGCGCTTAACTATTTTCAACTTTATTAATCAATTATTTATTTAAATATTGTTGCCAATATAAACAAATCAATATCTCATAATTTACAAAATCTTAAAACATCAAATTAGACTTACTTGTCTAGAAAAATATGCCAAATATTATCACCATTTAATAATTTTAAAAAATCTTTTCAGTTTTAAGTTTTTTTAATGTGTATTTACGTTAACATTAGCGCTGAGTTCATAGAGTTTGCCGCCAGAGCGCGCACGCTTTGAAAGTACAGTGGAGGGAAATCATCTCAGATATCAGGATAAAAATCGTCTATTTTAACTTTTTGGTGTAGGACCAGCTGAAATTTTAAATAGATTATCTGAAATGACCAATTAAGACATTTTTTCATGGTTCAGATTATCGAAACTTGAAAAAAATCAAAATTCAGACTTTTTTAATATTTGTATATTGTTATCTTTACACTGAGCTATCTCAGAAACCATAATAGCTATTGAGTTGATTTTTGTTGCGTTCGAATGTAAAGACTTGAGCGCTTTTGGTTGTTTGATCGAAAGTATTTTACTTCCCTTTTTAATATATTGTTTGATAAGCTAAAGTCAAACTTCCGGTGTCACGGTAATCAATTATAGACGTTGCAAACAAAATTTTTATTATTAGAGATAAACTCCTACATTAAGCAAACGAAATGTAGAGAAATGATCCAGGAAGTTTTTAGTAAAACCAGAATTAGATTATTTTTTGGGGATTACGAGATATGGTTTTTTTAAAATAGTGACCATCCGCTTTATTAGCGCGCTGTGAGATGGAGGCTTGTTTGGACTATTGATTGTAGGTATATCCCAGAAAAAAACAAAGATTTTCATAATTATAATGGTGATAATAAAAATAATACTGAATTCTGATTCGATAATTTTCTATATTTGGTTTTACGACCATTTTCCTCACCTGACAAATAATTAAATTGATAAATTTATCACCCTGCCATAATACAATAAGCAATCAAGATTTTTAACATTTTGTACTATTAAATAAAATAAGTAAAATTAGAAAAAATGTATATTATCATAAATTTTTAATTAGAAAAAAATTAATAGATTATATTCAAAATTTAACATCTTCTATATCTTTTACAAAATTGAGCCGATTGTCAAAATCTTAATATTTATAATCGTCACAACATTTTAAATTTGTGCACACAAAGACATTTTTGATAATGTAGTGACATGAAGTTGTACAGTTATCGGAAAGAGACATTAGAAAAATTGGTACATACAGTACCGAGCAAAAATAAAACAACTTTTTGATTTTACAATTGTGTTTTATATAATACTTACTTGCATAGTATATAATGTTTAATACTAACATCCTTAATAAAAAATAGAATTGCATTATAATTGATACTAGGTAATATTTTAATAATCTATGGATACAAAAATTAAAACATTAAATTTAGGGGAAGCAAAAGTAAAGCAACTGATATTGAAAAGAGTTTTATTAATATTTATTTCAAAACATTTTGTTGTATACCCTTTATTTGCGATCACCGCGATATATTGAGTCAATTAATTTATCAATGGTCTCTTATAAAATGGAACTCCAGACTTCGTTAGTAGAAAGTCTGGGTAATTAGTGCAGTTTAATTAATTTGATATCAAACTTTCTCTTTTGATATAAAAAAATTCTCTTTTTGATATCAAACTTTCTCTTTTAATTAAATTAGGCAAAAAAATTGCTTAAATTAGTGTTTATGTGTGTTTTAAATTATTGTTTTTTGGATTTTCCGCGTTTTGACTATTATACGTGCGATTTGACCTTAATTCTTGCGGTTTGCTTTCGTTTCTCGTGAATTGATCTTAATTTTCGCGCTTTGATTACTATTCTCGCGATTTGTTCTCTTTTCTCGCGTGTTGATCCTAACTTTCGCGGTTTAATTCCTATTTTTTGCAATCTGACCTTGTTTTCTCGCGGTTTGGTCTCGCTTCTCGTGAATTGATCTTAATTTTCGCGCTTTGATTACTATTCTCGCGATTTGTTCTCTTTTCTCCCGAGTTGATCCTAATTTTCGCAATTTAATTCCTAGTTTTGCTATCTGACTTCGTTTCTTGCGCTTTGCTCTCGTTTCTCGCGAATTGATTAAAAATTTTCGCGATTGGATCACTGTTCTCGCGATCCGACCTTGGTTCTCGCGGTTTGCTCTTGTTTGTAGTAAATTGATCATAATTTTCGCGATTTGAACTAGATTTCTTGCAATCTTACTTCGATTTTTGCGATTTAATTTAAATTAGTTAATTATTGTTTTTAGATGTTTAAATCGCGGTTTGATCTCAACTTTAGCGCATCTATCTCTATTTTCGCGATTTGAATCAGATTCTCATCAATTTGATTTTTGCAGATAAGATCATATGCATAGTATAAAACGTTATACATTTATCAGAATAAAATAAAAAAAATATGAGTTTGTTTCTTTGTGTTAGCCGGTGATACGCAAGATTTTCTAGCATTTAATATTGGCAATCGCAAATTGAACCAAATTTCCGAGGATGTGATTCCGATTCTCGCAATTTGATTTCGAAAACACCAATTTGATCATTTCTTTTTGCAAATAAATCATAGAAAAAGTGACAAATAAAGCTTTAGACAAAAATTCGAAAGAAAAAACCAGACAGACAAAATTTGAAGTTAACGATTTTACTGTCTGCCGCAATAGTAAACTTTTCATTAAGAATGTGTTTTCTAATATGTCTGAAATAGAATTATAATTGCCGTTTAAGTTCTCGTTAGTTACGTCACAAGATTTTCTGGCTTTTAATCTAGACGATCGCTAATTGAACCAGATTTACAAGATGTGATTTCGATTCTCGCAATTTGATCTCGAAAACACTAAGTTGATTAGCGCTTTTCGCAAATGAAATATAGAAAAGTTACAAATAAACTTTAGACAAAAATTTGAAGTTATCTACCGATTTTACTGTTTTCAACTATTGCAAACTCTTTATTAAGAATGTGCTTTCTAATATGTTTAAAATGGAGTTGAAATTGCCATTTAAGTTCTCGTTAGTTATGTTTTTCAATGTATGTAATTTTAAATATTGGTTGCTTGTTAGAAAATTTTGCAAGTCTTTTTTTTTATTTCATTTTTATATCAAACTGTTTTTTAATTAAATTTAATATCAAACTTTTTCTTTTTAATTAATCGTCATATCAAACTTTAACAATTTCGGCGTCTCAAACAATCATTAACTTTTTATTAAAAGCACGTTCTCTAATATTTTAAAAAGTTTAGAAACTATTGTTTAAGTTCTCGTAGTTGTGTTTTCTAAATATGTAATTTTGAATATTGCTTGCTCCTTAGAAATTTTTGTAAGAAATGAAAACATTCTCATTGTACTTAACTAATGAAAAGTGACGTTAATTTAAAAAGTCTTTTTAAACGTTTACATCGCTTTTCTAAAATTGTATTCAACTTTCGGTTTGATAGCGTTGTGTTTGTGAATTTATTTTCTGACATGTCTGATTTTGAGCTGATTTTAAAAGCGCTTAAATCAGTTGCCTATCAAATCAAATAATAGTAAAATATCAAAAAACAACAACAAATTGCTTAATTTTTGATTATCGACGTGTATGAGACATGCTTAATAGTACGGAATTTTGTAGAGACTTTGAATTTCTAAAAGTAACTTAAGAAAATGGAAATAACGACAGATACTTTTCACATCTAGCTTTCTGATCGTCAGATCTCAGATTGTTTGAGACGCTACTCGTGAAAATTTGTAAATAAAGAAAAAACACAAATAACAATATTCTTATTTATCAAAATTATTTGCAAAAAATTTACAAATATAGAAATATAGCGTTTTCAGAAAAACAAATTTATTTGAGGAAAATTTGAATGTATTAATATTACAAATAGTTATAATTAATTAAATGGATAATTAAAGAATAGATTTAGAAGTATAAAATTTGTATATATTTTTTGGTTTTTGTAATTAGTCAGCTATTATTACAGAAACCTCTTTTATTGCTAATTCATTTTAACTTTTTATACAAATTTTGTGAACTCTTTACATACTTTGCAAGCGAAATTTGTTGAAATGCCTAGTAAATTTCAGACGTCTAATGTATAATTATAATATTTTAAAATAATTAATTTAGTTTAACATTAATTAGGAACGCGTCAAGCTTTAACCAAAAAATTTCAAAAAATTGTATACATATAGATTTAAAACCGTTTATCATATTTATTCTATTTTCAATTATGTTATGAGTTATGTTATGAGGTAAAATTTATGTAATGTTTTGTTTTGCTAAATTTATTTATTTCTTTTTTTTTTCTTAAATTTTATTTAAATTTTATCAGTTATGTAGACAATTTGTGTATATATATATTCTTATATTTTGTTAAAATAAGAAAAATATAATGACCATATAGTATGAAGTGTACGTATCGCAATTGGGCAGTATGTATTTTGTAAACTATTTACAGGTTGACACTTATTTAAAAATCCGAATATCTACTACCTCTTCATGTTTCTAATAAATTACTACATTTGTAATAGACACATGATAAATAAAAAAATGAGATATGCACAAAAAAAAATCTTAAACCAAACTTTGAATTTTATTAAGTACAAGCATGAACAAAATGTTTTTAAAGTTTACAAAGTATAACTGCTTTAAGTGTATATAACGAATTTTTTTAATTTATTAAATAAAAAATAATAGCATACAATATACACAAATCCTAAAAAATCAACGATTACAATTAATAAAGATAAAAAAATGCAACTTAAACTACAAAGACTGTTACACAAAAATATAAGACTACATAGTTCAAATATGGTAGGTTTTTAATTTGATAATAAGTTATATTTATTTTTTATAATTATTTTGCATTCTGTTCTGTTTTAGCAGCCTTTTTATTGTGACAAATATTTTAACAAACTTTATGTATGTTTTATTCGTTGTGCTTATCATATTTTGAAATTTTCGAAGTTTGAAAAACAATTTATTAGTTTCTAAATAATAGTTTTCAAATTTCAACACATTTTTTTAAATTTCTACTTATAATTTAATTTTTATTTTTAATTTATTTTATAAAGTCGTTATTTTATCTTGTTTTAACTTATTTGTAGTTTAGTTAGATATACTCGTAATAATTACTTTTTGTTTTACTATTCTGTGGTTTGGTTTTAATCTTTTAACTAATTTAAAAATTTCTGCTTTGTTTGATTGAAAAATATTTTGTATCGTATTTCTTTACTTTTTGTTTGTTTTAAATGTATAGATGCTTAAAATATTAATTGTCACGTATGTTTTATTTTATTTTCGGTATTACCAATTTCAAAGTTATATATTTAAAACGAAAATTGCTAAATAAAATTAGATAGTACAAAAATTATTTTTCTTTACACGAATCGATTTAAATATTTTTATTACATATTATTTTCTGTGATCTAACCTGTTTTAAGAAAAAACATTTGTATTGTATGTGAGACAGACGCGAAACGGACGCGGAATAGACGCGCTCCTATTAATGCCGAATGATGTACCGGAACCCATAAACAGCCGTAAGTGGTACTTTTGGATTTACTTTTTAGAAATACAATTTAGAATACAATAGACTATTATTTATAGTTTACTGTTGCAGTCAACAAACATGTGTAATTCATTCAATTGGGTAACATTTCTAGTAATACATTTTTTGTTTGTCAAAGTTACAAAAAAAACGTAAAGTTTTAAGAAAATTTTTTTATTTACATTCTAGAAATTAAAATACTAAAGACTAAATTTTATATTTTCTTATTGTTGTCAACAAACACGTGTAATTTATTCAATTAGATAGAAATTAATAATAAAATTTCTTTCTGTTTTGCCATAGTTAGAAAAAAACATAGTCAAAAATTATAAGAAAAATTTTGTATTTGCTTTCTAGAAATTATATTTTGCTGTTGTAGTCAGCTGCAAAGACGGTTAATTTATTCAATTAGATAAAATCGGTGATGATCAATTTCATTTCATAGTTAAGGTTAGGAAAAACCTAATTAAAGTTTTCAAAAAATATTTTGTATTTACTTAAAATACCAAAAACTAAAATTTATATTTTGCTGTTGTAGTCAACAAATTATTCAATCAGATCAAATCGGTAATGATACATTTCTTTTTGTTTGTCAAAGTAAGAACAAACGTAACTACAGTTTTAAGAAAAATTTTACATTTATTTTCTTCTTTCTACTTTCTATAGAAATTATATAAAAAAATTATATATTTTTTTCATTCAAATTTTATTTTGTCGAAAACTTATTTTTATATTTCAATTTTTGTCATTTGTCAAGTATAACCTACTAAATTTATCGTGCAATTATTTAAAGAATATTAAAATCAAAGAAAAATCAGCAACAAATAATTATCGGTACACATTAATTCTTTTCATTAATTCAAAAAAAAACATTTTTGTTCATTTAAATTATAGCAGCTACTTTTTATTCAAAACTATTTTTGTAATTTAGTTTTTTATGATGTATAAACATTTTCAAGCTTTGATTTTATTACTACCTCTGCAATATATGTTTTAAAATTTTGTAGAAATATTTCAACTTTTCAAATTTTAGAAACAAAATATTGTCAGCGTATATACGAAAATACTTTTATTTTTTTTTTTTTTTTTTTTTTTTTTTTTTGTGAAGGAGGAATGCGATTACACACGCCAGCCTTGGAAGGCTGGGAGTGTGGGACTCGTACCGATGGTGTGTGCAAGTCGGACATACCCACTAAACCTCCTTTGACGTAGAGATTTCAGGCCATTGGCCCTTGTTCTCTGTCGGATCCGAATGGCACACTGTAAGCGTGCCATTGGAAAGTTTAGCTGAAAAAGAAAATTAGTCGGTCCTGGGGAATCCCACGATGTCCTTGGTCCTTGGAAAATCCTGGAGAGGGGTCCTGAAACAGAGAGCACCATCTATTGGTGCGATGATTAGTAAGTTCTAACAAAAGTGTCTTATACCTGTTTGCCGAAGGGCTACTCGTCGAGGAGTGCCATTTTCGGTCTTTTGCATCGCGATGGTCCAGCTTCGTCATAGGAGAGGGCTTCCCTGAGAAGTGGGTTCGGATGTGTGGTTGCTTTCTTGAAGGTGCGCAGCGCCATCTCGTGGAGGGTTTCCTTCATCAGTGGCATCTTTGCTTCTCTGTGCAGTTGGTTGTTTCGAACGAACCAGGGCGCATTGAAGGCGATGCGAAGGAATCTGTTCTGAAAAACTTGAAGCTTATGCATTCGAGTGTTGCAAGGCTGGTAGGCCCATGCAGTCGAAGCATAAGTGATTTGTGGAAGGATGACTGATTTGTACAGCAGCAGCTTGTTGTTGATGGACAACTTGCTTCTTCTGTTTACGAGACATGACAACTGTCCCAATGCCATCTTGCCTTTGCTTATGGCATAGTCAAGATGAGCATTAAAGGTCAGTCTTTTGTCCAATATCAAACCCAGATATTTCACCTGGTTAACCCAGGGAATATCCCGGCCGAACATTGAGACGTTCATGACATCATCGTAGTTGTTTCGCCGCCTACACATGATTAGAGCCTGGCTCTTATCAGGGTTGACAGTGATTAACCACAATTTACACCATTCCTCAATCGCATCCACGGCCTCCTGCAAATAGCGAGAAGCCATGTGTGGTTGCTTTGATCGAGTTAGGATCGCTGTGTCGTCTGCGTAAACAGCAAGTGTTGTACGAGCAGTCTTTGGGATGTCTGCAGTGAAAACTGCATACAGAAGTGGGGAGAGGACAGAGCCCTGAGGGACTCCGGCCTCTAGGGTGCGGATTTCTGAAAGAGAATTGGAAATTTTCACCTGAACTTGACGTTTTCGGAGGAACGAGTGGATCAACTGGACCATTGCCAAAGGCACCCCAGCACGATAGAGCTTATAAATAAGTCCATCGTGCCAGACAGCGTCAAAGGCTTTGGCCACGTCGAGAAACACTGCACCAGTCACTGACTTTCGGTCGATGCTGGTGGAAGCGTGTTCTACGACTCGGAGGAGTTGATCTGTTGTCGAGTGTTTCGCTCTGAAGCCGAATTGTTCGTCGGGGATGATTTTCCTTTCTTCGATGAATTGGTGGAGTCTGGCGTGAATGAGGCGTTCTGCGACTTTCCCCACGGCCGACAGCAAGCTGATTGGCCGGTGGTTTTGGGGAAATTTGTGGTCTTTGCCGGGCTTGGGGATGAAAATCACCGTGGCGAGTTTCCATCTTTTGGGGAAGTACCTGAAACGAAACATGGCGTTAAAGATACCTGTCATGGCGACGATGGCTTTCCTCGGGAGATTCTTCAGCGCTTTGTTGCTGATGTCATCTGGACCTGGTGCCTTCCTCTTTTTCAGTTTACAAATGATTTTGTAAACCTCCTGGGGAGATGTCGGAGCGATTTCGTTTGGAAATTCTGTTTCTCGTGAAACGATGGTTCTCACTTGGTCCGTGATCGTCTCGAAGTGGTCCAGTTCGGCGTTTTCGAAGTTGAGAGAACATTGTTTGTCCAAACTCAATGCGAATGCCTCTGCTTTCTCCTCATCGGTGTAGACGATCCCGTTTTCACCGTGGATTGGTGGAAGTGGTTTTCGATCGGATCTGAGAGCTCTTGCCACGTTCCAGACGGAGTTGTCTTCAGTGGTGAGAGACTTGAGTCTTTCCTCCCATTTCGCGTTCCTGAAATCAAAAAGTGCTTTTTTAATTTCCCATCTCAGTCGGTTGGCTTCTGTTCGGTCGACGGCGAGTCCACTGCGTTGAGCAACGCGCCGTGCCCGATTTTTTGCCCTGATCATGTCCCTGATTTCTTGGGGGATTCCCAGTTGCCTCTGTGGGGTTGGGGTTGATCTGGTGGAGCTGGAGATCGCCTCTTGGATTTTTGTTTCCAAGTGCTGAATCGCTCTCTTGATTTGTTTTTTCTCGTCGATTTGTGGGATTTGACCGAAGTTTTCCGCCAAGTGTTTGGTGAATTTCCTCCAGTCCACTGAGACTAAACGACTTGCAATTGGTTCATTTGCCTCATTGCCAATATGAATTAGCACTGGGTTATGATCCGAGCAGAGGTCGTTTATTGTCGTCAGTCTGATCTGGT
This sequence comes from Tribolium confusum, assembly GCA_029207805.1. Lineage (NCBI taxonomy): Eukaryota > Metazoa > Arthropoda > Insecta > Coleoptera > Tenebrionidae > Tribolium > Tribolium confusum. The sequence goes on along the minus strand of JALGAY010000008.1, from coordinate 19,463,995 downwards.
GTCTGACATTTTTGACAAGTGTGATGTCAAGGATGTCTGGTCGTGTGTCGTTTCGGTTCCCGAAGTATGTTGGTACTTCTGGTGCCTTGACTGTGACCTCCAGATGCTGATCCGTGAATCTTTTGAGAACGTTTCCCTTTGTGTTCGTGGTGTGACATCCCCATTCTCTGTGCTTGGCGTTGAAGTCGCCAGCGGCGATTTTTGGGTCGTCTCCTTCGAAGAGGGCTTCGAGATCTTCTTCGAGCAATCGGATTTGGGGTCGAAGGTAGCATGCAAATAGGCGCAGAGGCCCATCTGCAGTGGCTACTGTGATGCCCACAGTTTCCAAATGCTGAAGTTCTGGTGAGTCTAAAACAGAATGTTTTAGTGTCTCTTTGATGAAGATTGCGGTACCACCGCCTCTTCCTGTCTCTCTGTCTTTCCTGTGCAGCGTGAAGCCTGGAATTTTCGGGTCAGGGTGGTTTTCGCGCAACCAGGTCTCGCACACGAGTACGATGTCCAGTTGCAACCTTTCGATGAACTCTTCGAGTTCGTTTCGAGCCCCTCGGAGCCCGTTTGCATTCCAGAATGCCACCTGAAAAGAACGTTGAATGAGAAAGTTTTTATTCATCATTCAGGAGTGTGATGAAAGCCAAAAGTGTTTTTGCCAATTGCTTGGCAGTTTTGGCTGAGGCCATTGAGATGGCGAGCTGTTGTTTTTGCGCAGCAAGCTTTGCAGTTTGCTGCGTTTTTGGTTTGGGGGCGGCGCTCTTGGGGGCGGCTGCCTTGGGGGCGGTTGCCTTGGGGGCGGTTGCCTTGGGGGCAGTTGCCTTGGTGGCGGTTGCCTTCTGGGTGTTTTTCTTCGCCTTGGGGGCGGTTGCCTTGGTGGCGGTGGTCTTGGAGGCAGTCGCTTTGGGGGCTTTGCCTTTGGGGTCGCTGGCTGGTTTGGCCGGTGTCGCTTTTGTTGCTGACTTTCTTGGGAGTGGAAATTGGGGACATCCTCTGAAGTTTGCTGTGTGGGGGCCTCCACAGTTTGCGCACTTCGCTGGTGTCTCTCTTTTCTTCTCGCAAGAATCTGTCGAGTGCTCCTCGCCGCACTTGACGCATCGGTGCCCTGCTCTGCAGTTTTTCTGCGAGTGATGGAATTTCTGGCATCTGTGGCATTGAGATGCCACGCCAGATTTTCGTGGCTTTTCAGCCCTCACTTTCAAACTGCAGAGAGTTTGAACCTCGAATGCCTTCTCACCTTGGCTGGAAGGCACTTCCACCAGGATAAGTGGAAGCGGCTGTTTCCGGCCAAATGAGTGCATTCTGGTGCACTGAATGGGGGCGAACCCCTGTGCTCGGAGATCGGACTCGACTTCTTCTGCTGGGATTTTTGTCGGAATTCATCTGAAGACGATTCTGGTGTTTCGTTCTTCTGGGAGCGTGAATGTGTGGAAGGGAATTTTCTCCGCTTCCATGAACCTGGAAAATGATCGAAAATCTTGGGCAGAGGCTGGCTGGATCCGAATCATGTCACTTACGCTTTTGGCTTTGGTGAACCTGATTCCTCGGGTGTTGGCGATCGATGAGACCCTGGGCCATTTTCCTGCGTCTCGCAGGAAAATTGGGGGGATTCTCGGCGCCTTTTCTGTGGACGTTTCCATGGGGGCTGTCTGAGAGGAGCCCGAGGGGGCTGCCGGGGTGGAGCCCGAGGGGGCTGCCTGGGTGGAGTCCGAGGGGGCTGCGGTTTTCGGGGCCTTCAGTGGAGGGAAGCTTTTGGCATCTTTCTGAAAAACAGGAAAGAAGTTGGTTTCCTCACTTGAAGGGGGCTGAAGTCTTTTTGGAGACTTCTTCTTCCTCTTGTGCCGGGTTTGGGGGATTTTTTCGTCCTCGCTGTCGTTCTGGGGCTCCTCTTCTTCTTCGTCGTCGTCCGACAGGCTTTGGAACCTGTTCTCGGTGGCGATTTGGGCGTGGGGGCTTCTGGGGGCTGCTCGTTTGACACCCGTTTTGGAGGGCGTCTGAAAAGCCTCTTCTGATTCCATTTCCTCCTCCTGCGAGGGTGGAATCGGCGTTTCGTTGGCTTCTCGGAGTGTTTCGTCCGAGAGTTCGCCTGCTTCTTCTTGCTGTTCGAGATCCGACACTCGTTCTTTGAGTTGTTTGAGCTCTTCCCTGATGGGGCGCAGGAGCCCCTCAAGTACTTGTGTGAGCTCTTCGAGCGATACTTGTCGCGCCATGATTCGAGATTGCAACAGAAATTGCAATTCTCAAAAGCATGGGCGACTTTCTCTGTGTCGTTTTTTTTTTTTTTTTTTTTTTTTTTTTTTTGTGAAGGAGGAATGCGATTACACACGCCAGCCTTGGAAGGCTGGGAGTGTGGGACTCGTACCGATGGTGTGTGCAAGTCGGACATACCCACTAAACCTCCTTTGACGTAGAGATTTCAGGCCATTGGCCCTTGTTCTCTGTCGGATCCGAATGGCACACTGTAAGCGTGCCATTGGAAAGTTTAGCTGAAAATGAAAATTAGTCGGTCCTGGGGAATCCCACGATGTCCTTGGTCCTTGGAAAATCCTGGAGAGGGGTCCTGAAACAGAGAGCACCATCTATTGGTGCGATGATTAGTAAGTTCTAACAGAAGTGTCTTATACCTGATTGCCGAAGGGCTACTCGTCGAGGAGTGCCATTTTCGGTCTTTTGCATCGCGATGGTCCAGCTTCGTCATAGGACAGGGCTTCCCTGAGAAGTGGGTTCGGATGTGTGGTTGCTTTCTTGAAGGTGCGCAGCGCCATCTCGTGGAGGGTTTCCTTCATCAGTGGCATCTTTGCTTCTCTGTGCAGTTGGTTGTTTCGAACGAACCAGGGCGCATTGAAGGCGATGCGAAGGAATCTGTTCTGAAAAACTTGAAGCTTATGCATTCGAGTGTTGCAAGGCTGGTAGGCCCATGCAGTCGAAGCATAAGTGATTTGTGGAAGGATGACTGATTTGTACAGCAGCAGCTTGTTGTTGATGGACAACTTGCTTCTTCTGTTTACGAGACATGACAACTGTCCCAATGCCATCTTGCCTTTGCTTATGGCATAGTCAAGATGAGCATTAAAGGTCAGTCTTTTGTCCAATATCAGACCCAAATATTTCACCTGGTTAACCCAGGGAATATCCCGGCCGAACATTGAGACGTTCATGACATCATCGTAGTTGTTTCGCCGCCTACACATGATTAGAGCCTGGCTCTTATCAGGGTTAACAGTGATTAACCACAATTTACACCATTCCTCAATCGCATCCACGGCCTCCTGCAAATAGCGAGAAGCCATGTGTGGTTGCTTTGATCGAGTTAGGATCGCTGTGTCGTCTGCGTAAACAGCAAGTGTTGTACGAGCAGTCTTTGGGATGTCTGCAGTGAAAACTGCATACAGAAGTGGGGAGAGGACAGAGCCCTGAGGGACTCCGGCCTCTAGGGTGCGGATTTCTGAAAGAGAATTGGAAATTTTCACCTGAACTTGACGTTTTCTGAGGAACGAGTGGATCAACTGGACCATTGCCAAAGGCACCCCAGCCCGATAGAGCTTATAAATAAGTCCATCGTGCCAGACAGCGTCAAAGGCTTTGGCCACGTCGAGAAACACTGCACCAGTCACTGACTTTCGGTCGATGCTGGTGGAAGCGTGTTCTACGACTCGGAGAAGTTGATCTGTTGTCGAGTGTTTCGCTCTGAAGCCGAATTGTTCGTCGGGAATGATTTTCCTTTCTTCGATGAATTGATGGAGTCTGGCGTGAATGAGGCGTTCTGCGACTTTCCCCACGGCCGACAGCAAGCTGATTGGCCGGTGGTTTTGGGGAAATTTGTGGTCTTTGCCGGGCTTGGGGATGAAAATCACCGTGGCGAGTTTCCATCTTTTGGGGAAGTACCTGAAACGAAACATGGCGTTAAAGATACCTGTCATGGCGACGATGGCTTTCCTCGGGAGATTCTTCAGCGCTTTGTTGCTGATGTCATCTGGACCTGGTGCCTTCCTCTTTTTCAGTTTACAAATGATTTTGTAAACCTCCTGGGGAGATGTCGGAGCGATTTCGTTTGGAATTTCTGTTTCTCGTGAAACGATGGTTCTCACTTGGTCCGTGATCGTCTCGAAGTGGTCCAGTTCGGCGTTTTCGAAGTTGAGAGAACATTGTTTGTCCAAACTCAATGCGAATGCCTCTGCTTTCTCCTCATCGGTGTAGACGATCCCGTTTTCACCGTGGATTGGTGGAAGTGGTTTTCGATCGGATCTGAGAGCTCTTGCCACGTTCCAGACGGAGTTGTCTTCAGTGGTGAGAGACTTGAGTCTTTCCTCCCATTTCGCGTTCCTGAAATCAAAAAGTGCTTTTTTAATTTCCCATCTCAGTCGGTTGGCTTCTGTTCGGTCGACGGCGAGTCCACTGCGTTGAGCAACGCGCCGTGCCCGATTTTTTGCCCTGATCATGTCCCTGATTTCTTGGGGGATTCCCAGTTGCCTCTGTGGGGTTGGGGTTGATCTGGTGGAGCTGGAGATCGCCTCTTGGATTTTTGTTTCCAAGTGCTGAATCGCTCTCTTGATTTGTTTTTTCTCGTCGATTTGTGGGATTTGACCGAAGTTTTCCGCCAAGTGTTTGGTGAATTTCCTCCAGTCCACTGAGACTAAACGACTTGCAATTGGTTCATTTGCCTCATTGCCAATATGAATTAGCACTGGGTTATGATCCGAGCAGAGGTCGTTTATTGTCGTCAGTCTGATCTGGTGTCTGACGTTTTTGACAAGTGTGATGTCAAGAATGTCTGGTCGTGTGTCGTTTCGGTTCCCGAAGTATGTTGGTACTTCTGGTGCCTTGACTGTGACCTCCAGATGCTGATCCGTGAATCTTTTGAGAACGTTTCCCTTTGTGTTCGTGGTGTGACATCCCCATTCTCTGTGCTTGGCGTTGAAGTCGCCAGCGGCGATTTTTGGGTCGTCTCCTTCGAAGAGGGCTTCGAGATCTTCTTCGAGCAATCGGATTTGGGGTCGAAGGTAGCATGCAAATAGGCGCAGAGGCCCATCTGCAGTGGCTACTGTGATGCCCACAGTTTCCAAATGCTGAAGTTCTGGTGAGTCTAAAACAGAATGTTTTAGTGTCTCTTTGATGAAGATTGCGGTACCACCGCCTCTTCCTGTCTCTCTGTCTTTCCTGTGCAGCGTGAAGCCTGGAATTTTCGGGTCAGGGTGGTTTTCGCGCAACCAGGTCTCGCACACGAGTACGATGTCCAGTTGCAACCTTTCGATGAACTCTTCGAGTTCGTTTCGAGCCCCTCGGAGCCCGTTTGCATTCCAGAATGCCACCTGAAAAGAACGTTGAATGAGAAAGTTTTTATTCATCATTCAGGAGTGTGATGAAAGCCAAAAGTGTTTTTGCCAATTGCTTGGCAGTTTTGGCTGAGGCCATTGAGATGGCGAGCTGTTGTTTTTGCGCAGCAAGCTTTGCAGTTTGCTGCGTTTTTGGTTTGGGGGCGGCGCTCTTGGGGGCGGCTGCCTTGGAGGCGGTTGCCTTGGGGGCGGTTGCCTTGGTGGCGGTTGCCTTCTGGGTGTTTTTCTTCGCCTTGGGGGCGGTTGCCTTGGTGGCGGTGGTCTTGGAGGCAGTCGCTTTGGGGGCTTTGCCTTTGGGGTCGCTGGCTGGTTTGGCCGGTGTCGCTTTTGTTGCTGACTTTCTTGGGAGTGGAAATTGGGGACATCCTCTGAAGTTTGCTGTGTGGGGGCCTCCACAGTTTGCGCACTTCGCTGGTGTCTCTCTTTTCTTCTCGCAAGAATCTGTCGAGTGCTCCTCGCCGCACTTGACGCATCGGTGCCCTGCTCTGCAGTTTTTCTGCGAGTGATGGAATTTCTGGCATCTGTGGCATTGAGATGCCACGCCAGATTTTCGTGGCTTTTCAGCCCTCACTTTCAAACTGCAGAGAGTTTGAACCTCGAATGCCTTCTCACCTTGGCTGGAAGGCACTTCCACCAGGATAAGTGGAAGCGGCTGTTTCCGGCCAAATGAGTGCATTGACCACCTATAGCGTCTGTTTCCGCGGAGCGGATGTGAACGCAATGTGGTCATTGGGGTGTCAGAAGATGGAAATGTTGGTAACCGGTACTGCTTTTTAAATTCCAGTAATTGATTTTAAATCAGAGTACAATATCATCATGATCTAAAAATGCACATTAATACGTAACGATATCAGAACAGTAACTCGTGCAGCTGCACCACTTGTTCAAATGGTCTAATTCTCTTGTTGTTTATTAAATGTAAGTAAGTTGTATGGTGTTCAAATGTTTAGAAGTCATATCAATCTAATGACGTATGATGTAGTAATTTAAAAAATTACTACTTATACTTATTTTATTAAAATTATTAATAACCATTTCAATTTTTATATTAAATTATGTTTAATAATTATAATATTGTTAACTCAGTAAAATCTAAGTACCAATAGATTACAACTTTTATAAAAACATCTTTATATTCAAACAATTTATAATTTAATTTTTGAATTTAGAATCCGCAACAAGTATTTTTTAGAATTTTGAAATTTTACATGATGATTCGTTTGTCATTATAAGAAGACGTTTGTCTAAATTTGAAACTAAAGTTGCTAAATAATATGTTAGTTTGTTTTACTAAAAAACAATATACCTAATTACAAATTCTTTTACGAAAATGTCAATTTGTTAAAATAGCTGTGTCAATTGAAAAACCAGAAAAACAAAAATGATTATTACTTTTAATCCAATGTATCAACTTGAATTAAAAAATAAGTTAAACATAAAAGTCTGCACAGTTCTTTGCAATTGAATAATTTTTAAATAAATAATAATTTTAAATAAACTATTTTTTTTTTCTAAGACTTAGTGAAATTGTTATACTTACTTGCTCTAGCTTACCCTCTGATATATATGATTGATTATTTTTTTTTGAATTATATTATCCAATGGAAATTAAAATAAAACAGTTTTAAGTATAGCACTACTCTTCTTTTCTTAAAACACTGTATATTTTTTTAAAATTATTTGACAATTTTTTTTTACAAGCATAAGCAATTTTTTTTGTTTCTAAAAAAGCTCCGTACTTAACTCAAATTAAAAAAAAATTGGTTTATTTCTAACACAAATAACTTCAGATAAACTTTTAAAACTTATTTGACATAATAAACTATTTCTTTTTATTTTAAAACATACAGATGTCATATTTATAAGGTATCAAAATTGACTCACTTGATAAAAAACTAATGTCACGTTTGCAATGCTATATGCCGTTTATACAATCTACTGAGATGACAATGATTTTAAAATAAATTATAGTTACAACTTTATAAATTTTGTAAAAATAATAATGTACTTACATTTTTAAAGTATATCTAATTCTTAATTTATATTATGCATTACCAATCCAATAATTTATCTAAACATAAAAGATTAGGTTATATTGCATACAAGTAATAAAGGTAAATTATTAATCACTTTTGAATGATTACTGAACTCTTGTAACTTTTAAACGCTTCTTATAATTATAAAAGTATTTTCGTATATACGCTGACAATATTTTGTTTCTAAAATTTGAAAAGTTGAAATATTTCTACAAAATTTTAAAACATATATTGCAGAGGTAGTAATAAAATCAAAGCTTGAAAATGTTTATACATCATAAAAAACTAAATTACAAAAATAGTTTTGAATAAAAAGTAGCTGCTATAATTTAAATGAACAAAAATGTTTTTTTTGAATTAATGAAAAGAATTAATGTGTACCGATAATTATTTGTTGCTGATTTTTCTTTGATTTTAATATTCTTTAAATAATTGCACGATAAATTTAGTAGGTTATACTTGCCAAATGACAAAAATTGAAATATAAAAATAAGTTTTCGACAAAATAAAATTTGAATGAAAAAAATATATAATTTTTTTATATAACTTCTATAGAAAGTAGAAAGGAGAAAATAAATGTAAAATTTTTCTTAAAACTGTAGTTACGTTTGTTCTTACTTTGACAAACAAAAAGAAATGTATCATTACCGATTTGATCTGATTGAATAATTTGTTGACTACAACAGCAAAATATAAATTTTAGTTTTTGGTATTTTAAGTAAATACAAAATATTTTTTGAAAACTTTAATTAGGTTTTTCCTAACCTTAACTATGAAATGAAATTGATCATCACCGATTTTATCTAATTGAATAAATTAACCGTCTTTGCAGCTGACTACAACAGCAAAATATAATTTCTAGAAAGCAAATACAAAATTTTTCTTATAATTTTTAACTATGTTTTTTTCTAACTTTGGCAAAACAGAAAGAAATTTTATTATTAATTTCTATCTAATTGAATAAATTACACGTGTTTGTTGACAACAATAAGAAAATATAAAATTTAGTCTTTAGTATTTTAATTTCTAGAATGTAAATAAAAAAATTTTCTTAAAACTTTACGTTTTTTTTTGTAACTTTGACAAACAAAAAATGTATTACTAGAAATGTTACCCAATTGAATGAATTACAAATGTTTGTTGACTGCAACAGTAAACTATAAATAATAGTCTATTGTATTCTAAATTGTATTTCTAAAAAGTAAATCCAAAAGTACCACTTACGGCTGTTTATGGGTTCCGGTACATCATTCGGCATTAATAGGAGCGCGTCTATCTCGCGTCCGTTTCGCGTCTGTCTCACATACAATACAAATGTTTTTTCTTAAAACAGGTTAGATCACAGAAAATAATATGTAATAAAAATATTTAAATCGATTCGTGTAAAGAAAAATAATTTTTGTACTATCTAATTTTATTTAGCAATTTTCGTTTTAAATATATAACTTTGAAATTGGTAATACCGAAAATAAAATAAAACATACGTGACAATTAATATTTTAAGCATCTATACATTTAAAACAAACAAAAAGTAAAGAAATACGATACAAAATATTTTTCAATCAAACAAAGCAGAAATTTTTAAATTAGTTAAAAGATTAAAACCAAACCACAGAATAGTAAAACAAAAAGTAATTATTACGAGTATATCTAACTAAACTACAAATAAGTTAAAACAAGATAAAATAACGACTTTATAAAATAAATAAAAAATAAAAATTAAATTATAAGTAGAAATTTAAAAAAATGTGTTGAAATTTGAAAACTATTATTTAGAAACTAATAAATTGTTTTTCAAACTTCGAAAATTTCAAAATATGATAAGCACAACGAATAAAACATACATAAAGTTTGTTAAAATATTTGTCACAATAAAAAGGCTGCTAAAACAGAACAGAATGCAAAATAATTATAAAAAATAAATATAACTTATTATTAAATTAAAAACCTACCATATTTAAACTATGTAGTCTTATATTTTTGTGTAACAGTCTTTGTAGTTTAAGTTGCATTTTTTTATCTTTATTAATTGTAATCGTTGATTTTTTAGGATTTGTGTATATTGTATGCTATTATTTTTTATTTAATAAATTAAAAAAATTCGTTATATACACTTAAAGCAGTTATACTTTGTAAACTTTAAAAACATTTTGTTCATGCTTGTACTTAATAAAATTCAAAGTTTGGTTTAAGATTTTTTTTTGTGCATATCTCATTTTTTTATTTATCATGTGTCTATTACAAATGTAGTAATTTATTAGAAACATGAAGAGGTAGTAGATATTCGGATTTTTAAATAAGTGTCAACCTGTAAACAGTTTACAAAATACATACTGCCCAATTGCGATACGTACACTTCATACTACATGGTCATTATATTTTTCTTATTTTAACAAAATATAAGAATATATATATATACACAAATTGTCTACATAACTGATAAAATTTAAATAAAATTTAAGAAAAAAAAAAGAAATAAATAAATTTAGCAAAACAAAACATTACATAAATTTTACCTCATAACATAACTCATAACATAATTGAAAATAGAATAAATATGATAAACGGTTTTAAATCTATATGTATATAATTTTTTGAAATTTTTTAATTAAAGCTTGACGCGTTCCTAATTAATGTTAAACTAAATTAATTATTTTAAAATATTATAATTATACATTAGACGTCTGAAATTTACTAGGCATTTCAACAAATTTCGCTTGCAAAGTATGTAAAGAGTTCACAAAATTTGTATAAAAAGTTAAAATGAATTAGCAATAAAAGAGGTTTCTGTAATAATAGCTGACTAATTACAAAAACCAAAAAATATATACAAATTTTATACTTCTAAATCTATTCTTTAATTATCCATTTAATTAATTATAACTATTTGTAATATTAATACATTCAAATTTTCCTCAAATAAATTTGTTTTTCTGAAAACGCTATATTTCTATATTTGTAAATTTTTTGCAAATAATTTTGATAAATAAGAATATTGTTATTTGTGTTTTTTCTTTATTTACAAATTTTCACGAGTAGCGTCTCAAACAATCTGAGATCTTACGATCAGAAAGCTAGATGTGAAAAGTATCTGTCGTTATTTCCATTTTCTTAAGTTACTTTAGAAATTCAAAGTTTCTACAAAATTCCGTACTATTAAGCATGTCTCATACACGTCGATAATCAAAAATTAAGCAATTTGTTGTTGTTTTTTAATATTTTACTATTATTTGATTTGATAGACAACTGATTTAAGCGCTTTTAAAATCAGCTCAAAATCAGACATGTCAGAAAATAAATTCACAAACACAACGCTATCAAACCGAAAGTTGAATACAATTTTAGAAAAGCGATGTAAACGTTTAAAAAGACTTTTTAAATTAACGTCTCTTTTCATTAGTTAAGTACAATGAGAATGTTTTCATTTCTTACAAAAATTTCTAAGGAGCAAGCAATATTCAAAATTACATATTTAGAAAACACAACTACGAGAACTTAAACAATAGTTTCTAAACTTTTTAAAATATTAGAGAACGTGCTTTTAATAAAAAGTTAATGATTGTTTGAGACGCCGAAATTGTTAAAGTTTGATATGACGATTAATTAAAAAGAAAAAGTTTGATATTAAATTTAATTAAAAAACAGTTTGATATAAAAATGAAATAAAAAAAAGACTTGCAAAATTTTCTAACAAGCAACCAATATTTAAAATTACATACATTGAAAAACATAACTAACGAGAACTTAAATGGCAATTTCAACTCCATTTTAAACATATTAGAAAGCACATTCTTAATAAAGAGTTTGCAATAGTTGAAAACAGTAAAATCGGTAACTTCAAATTTTTGTCTAAAGTTTATTTGTAACTTTTCTATATTTCATTTGCGAAAAGCGCTAATCAACTTAGTGTTTTCGAGATCAAATTGCGAGAATCGAAATCACATCTTCTAAATCTGGTTCAATTAGCGATCGTCTAGATTAAAAGCCAGAAAATCTTGTGACGTAACTAACGAGAACTTAAACGGCAATTATAATTCTATTTCAGACATATTAGAAAACACATTCTTAATGAAAAGTTTACTATTGCGGCAGACAGTAAAATCGTTAACTTCAAATTTTGTCTGTCTGGTTTTTTCTTTCGAATTTTTGTCTAAAGCTTTATTTGTCACTTTTTCTATGATTTATTTGCAAAAAGAAATGATCAAATTGGTGTTTTCGAAATCAAATTGCGAGAATCGGAATCACATCCTCGGAAATTTGGTTCAATTTGCGATTGCCAATATTAAATGCTAGAAAATCTTGCGTATCACCGGCTAACACAAAGAAACAAACTCATATTTTTTTTATTTTATTCTGATAAATGTATAACGTTTTATACTATGCATATGATCTTATCTGCAAAAATCAAATTGATGAGAATCTGATTCAAATCGCGAAAATAGAGATAGATTCGCTAAAGTTGAGATCAAACCGCGATTTAAACATCTAAAAACAATAATTTAACTAATTTAAATTAAATCGCAAAAATCGAAGTGAGATTGCAAGAAATCTAGTTCAAATCGCGAAAATTATGATCAATTTGCTACAAACAAGAGCAAACCGCGAGAATCAAGGTCGGATCGCGAGAACAGTGATCCAATCGCGAAAATTTTTAATCAATTCGCGAGAAACGAGAGCAAACCGCAAGAAACGAAGTCAGATAGCAAAACTAGGAATTAAATTGCGAAAATTAGGATCAACTCGGGAGAAAAGAGAACAAATCGCGAGAATAGTAATCAAAGCGCGAAAATTAAGATCAATTCACGAGAAGCGAGACCAAACCGCGAGAAAACAAGGTCAGATCGCAAAAAATAGGAATTAAACCGCGAAAGTTAGGATCAACACGCGAGAAAAGAGAACAAATCGCGAGAATAGTAATCAAAGCGCGAAAATTAAGATCAATTTACGAGAAGCGAGACCAAACCGCGAGAAAACAAGGTCAGATCGCAAAAAATAGGAATTAAACCGCGAAAGTTAGGATCAACTCGGGAGAAAAGAGAACAAATCGCGAGAATAGTAATCAAAGCGCGAAAATTAAGATCAATTCACGAGAAACGAAAGCAAACCGCAAGAATTAAGGTCAAATCGCACGTATAATAGTCAAAACGCGGAAAATCCAAAAAACAATAATTTAAAACACACATAAACACTAATTTAAGCAATTTTTTTGCCTAATTTAATTAAAAGAGAAAGTTTGATATCAAAAAGAGAATTTTTTTTATATCAAAAGAGAAAGTTTGATATCAAATTAATTAAACTGCACCAATTACCCAGACTTTCTACTTTCGTTCAAAACTTGCATAAAATTGTCTGAGAAAATTTTTTTTCACAATCTTTGCCGTGTGCTTTGGGTAGTTATCATGCTGAAATATCCTTCTCAGAGGCAAATTGTCGTCAGCATAAGGTAGCATTGTATTTTTTAGTATTTCTAAATACTTAAATTTATCCATAGTTTCATTTGTACTAATTGTGTTACCGCCTCCATGTTTAAACACAGACAGTAAACTTTTCCTAGCAGGTCTCTGAATCTGTACAAGCAGATTTAAAAAAAAATGTTTGGATAAGATATAAGATATCAAAAAACCATCAAACATATGGCGAAAAATTATTAAATATTCTTTGTTTTTTGTTTTTATAATTCAAGTCATTTGTAGTTTGTTAATAAAATACTGTTTTATTAAAGTTTTTTGTGCTTTATAATAAAATATTCTATACATTTGTTAGTTAAATTTTTAACACCGATTTACACAAAAAGCTGTCGATAAAATATTTTAAGTTTTACAGTTTTCAAAAGAGCAAATAAAATAGATAAGAAAGATACAAAAGTTTAAAATGAGCAATTTTTTTCTGAGAATATTTTATTTTGATGAATCGTGCTTCCAGTTTTAGGTCGAGTACTAATAGATCCTTTATCCCGAAATGTCTTTAATATTTTTGAAATAATGTCCTTTCTCAAATGTAGTTGTCTTGCTATTTTTAAAAACCACTTCCTGTTAAATAATGTTCGAAAACAAATTATTACTAAAGTGTGACAATAAAAATTATTTCGTTGATCGTCAATTATTATTATTTTTCTTCTTCGACTTTTTCTTCTTCTTCTTTTTATTTTTATTATTATTATAAAAATATTAGCTTTTTCCGGCGTATACGATTCGTAAGAGTCTAAATAAGCTACCAACTCTCAACGCGCAAGTAATGCATGCGTCATTGTTTTAAAAAAAAATCATATCTCGAAATCGACAAAAAATAATTTTATTTTGGTTTTACCAAAAACCTCCCAGATTATTTCTCTACATTTCGATCGCTTAATTTAAGGGTCTATCTCTAATAATAAAAATTTTGTTCGCATCGTCTATAATTGATTACTGTGATACCGGAAGTTCGACTTTAGGTTATCAAAAAATATATTAAAAATAGAAAACATTTTTTGAATTAAACGACCAAAATCGCTCATGTCTTTACATTTGAACGCATCAAAAATCAACTTGATGGCTATTATGGTTCCTGAGATAGCTCGGTGTAAAGATAAAAAACACGAATATTAAAAAAGTCCAAATTTTAAGTTTTTATTTAAATTCTCATAATCTGAAACAAAAAAAAATTGTTGTAGTTGGTCATTTTGATAGAGGATAATCTAATTAATAAAATATATAACGTTTCAGCTGGTACTACTCTGAAAAGTTAAAATGGAAATATTTATTCTGATTTCGCTTTACTATACTATATGACATTCATCAGGTCAAACAAATGTATTTCGGGTTGTCGAAACGATGAAATTCAGCGAGGCAGATTAGAAATCGCAGCTAGGGTCAGACTAGTCTTAAGCCCTCGATACAGTTTTACAGATTTTGAGCTACACTTATAAATTAAAGAAATAATCTTAAAAAAAATATTTTTTTGTGCACTAAGCAATAATTTTGTTAATTGATGTAAAATTTTACCTCTTTTTGACTTATTCGAAAGACAAAAATTAAAACTTGAATTTCGGAAGGCAAAGGTAGACATACTGTTAACATTTTGTGTAGAAAAAAATCTTCCGAAGATGACCAAATTTTTAAACAGCTTCGAATTTTAATTTGATAAAGGAAGGATAAAAATTTAAACGTGTATTTAGACACATAACTTGTTTTTTATATGTCAACATTCTTGAATGCTTGAAGCATTAGTTTACTTACTTATTAGTACAGGTCGGTAATTACATCCGATTTTTAATAGTTATTTATGTATCAAGGGAATTATAAGGCTAATAATTCACGTGATTTATGAATAATTTTCTTTCTCACTTAATTAACGTACTGTTTGTGAACAAATAAAAATTTGTAGACGATTTACTTAGTTAACTGTGCATGATTGCTATGGAAAATAATTGTTGACAATTTTTTTTTCTGAATTTGTCGATTGCAATAATGAACAAAAATAGTAAAATTCTAGAAGAATTACAAAAAAACCTAAATTTAAGCCAAAAATTGTTATTTAATTTTTTCTCTTCTTGTAACTTTAAAACACCATATTTGTAACTTTTTTTAATAGGCAAATTAGAGGGAGTTAAGAATTCTTAACTCCTTTCTATAACTCTTTCGGGAGTTATGAATGTCATAACGGTTACCCTAACTAAGGTAATATTTGGCTGTATTGATGTAGTATGAAATAAAAGCATTTTTTTAAGGATACATTGAAGCTTTTTCTAACTTGAACAGCTTGTTACCACGATGCAGACGCTACTGTTAGCTATCCACAATTGTTTCATCATAAACAAGCCATTTAGATAAGCAAAAAATTTTAATTTTTTTTAAAAAACATGGGTTTAAAAATCGTATTTAAACACTAATTTATATTGAGTAAACTAATGCTACAAGGGTCTAGACTTCTAGAGATTTAAAACACAAGTCAAATTTTTATTATTGTTTTAACAAACTAAAATTCAAAGCTATTTAAAAAATTGATCATTTCTTATTTCAATTGTTGAGCACTGTATTAATGTCAGAGGCTTACTTACTCGTATGTAATTAAAACAGTTTTCAGAAATGTAGCAGTCATAAAATTTGTTAGAATAATAACAAATAAATATTAGCAAAACTGAGCGAAACATAGTTAAAAACTTTGTCTATTTGACGTAATACTTGACTAGATAATTCTAACTTCGTGTTGGATCTCCTTGGTGTGTAGAATGAAATTTAGCAAGCACCCAAAAGCACCAAACACTTTCGTTAAACTAAACAGTTTAATTCCCCACCTGAGGATGACAACTTTGTTGTCGAAACGTGCATCGTGCAAAGTGAAATTGTTTGGTGCTTTTGGGTGCTTGCTACATTTTAGATAATTCTAAAACAATATTACCATTGACCATACTAATATTCGCTTATTGGCTAAAATTTTAGCAGATTTTTTATTTTTCCACAGACGAAACTTAATGCTCTAAAAATCTGATTTCTAAAATATTGTGTTACATTAGTTTCTTATTAATAAATAAGTCGTCTTTTTGTCACTAAAGAAGAAATAACTCATTATAAAAAACTGCCATTCTTGAAGTAGCTTTTTTACTTGAACACTTAATTAAATTGGAAAGAATTAGAATTAAGATGCAGAATTTAATACTCTACAATTTTAATTTAAACTTTTTTATTAGGCAGCGCTTAAGTTAGAAAAAATTAAATAAAAACTGATAAAAGTACGAAAACCTTGAGGACTTTTTAACATCACGGCTGAATCTCCACTCGGTTTTTGGAGCAAATTTAGATTATTTATGTTAGAGGTCTACTTGACTAATTTAAACAGCGATGGTGGTGTTGGTGGTGCACCATCATGTTGAAACCACCCATAAGCACGATAAAAGAGCTGGCACAAGAAAATTAAAAAGTTAGACGCGCAAGAATTCTGCATAGACCTCCCCCGTTAAGGGTGTTGGAAATTCAAAAGGTTCTACTTACACAAGAAAGGTAGTTAACACGTACGTTAATTGCTATTAAAGACCGACTACACAATTTATTTCTAAACACTGTGTTTTAAAAAAAAATAACGCCGTAAAAAGAAAACTAAGAATCCGATAGGTTCTGAGCTCTCTTAAGTGTATGGGCATGAATTAAAACACAAAACATATAGAACACGATTTATTCTTAACATAGAGAGAATCAGAGAAAAAACAACTATAGAGACACGATATGAACTGTTTGAATCGTTTTGTAAACGTGTTAAAATTCAACTTGAAGCCTAACCTGACTTGACCTGACTTAAAAAACGCGTGAAAATCTTTTCTTATTAATAGCAAGTGGTTGGATTGCAGGCAATAGTGTTATTGTGCTTTTTTTTGTGAAGGATACTTTTCACAATATGAGACAATTAGACAAGACTGAAGTACTCGCGCTTGTAAAAAAATAATGATTTCGTAAATCGATTAGTATTTCAATTTACCCATACCAAAATCTACATAAATAATTTTAGTATTTTAACGAACACTCTATCTTGTTTTAACAGCATAGTTAAAAAACGCAAACCAACTAAACTGACAATTATTTACTTAGGCAGATAACAAATTCAAATGTTCTAGTTAAGAGGTGTGGACATTTGGTTGTAAATTTCTAGGACTATAAAACCTGAATTGACACTATTTTAATATAATTTTATAAACGTATTTTTGAGAAACTAATTACTAAATTTTAGATTTAGTTTTGTAATATTTTTTAAACTGAATTATCTTTTGTTTATAAATTTTTTTGGAGATTAAAAAATATGTTTAACCCTGTAAGAAAAGTGTTAGCTTTCATATGCGTCTAAGTTTATTTAATTAATATTTTGATAAACTTAAATGCTATTTTCATAAAAAAAAACCGCTTATAACAACTGTTCATTTAAAAAAGTTGTCAAGTGTGCTATGAGATTTTGATAAAAGAAAATGTAGCAAAGAAGAAATGTCGGAACTTAACACACAGCTTTACAGTGCGCGCGCAATCGTGATTTGTGGTCGTAAATTTGAAGATAACAGGTTCAAGGACAAATAAAACGATTTAACCTCTATCCAACGTTTCGACCGTAATTTATATCAGCTTTATCAAGGATTTCAGTTATAGTTTATAATAAAATTTGACACTTAATTAATTTTGCAGCCATATCAATCAATTGACAGATCAAATCCTTAATAAAGACTGAAATAAATCACTGTCGAAACGTTGGATAGAGGTTAAATCGTTTTATTTGTCCTTGAACGCCTTATCTTCAAATTTAAAAAAAAATATTTGGACGTTATCTTATAAAAAATAAAATAGTTATGTACATTAGAATGTAGTAAGTAAAATTTAAAGTGCATAAACTCGATTTCAGGTTCAAGTTGAAAGCGAGAGTCAGATAAACTGTAAATGAATTACCTATTTCATGACATTTGCTATTAGATTTTTTGGCCGATCAAATTATTAAAAATCAATGAGTACAATATCTGTTTATTATTTATAAAGTCATTGTGGTGCAAATAATAAATCTATAAATTTAATTTTTATATTAAAGCATTATGCTGTCAGAGAAATAAGGACAGGAGAAAATTTATTTGGATCACAGTGGTTTTTAATAATCAAACTGTACAGTACGTATTTTGGCAAATGACAACTGTCACAAGTTGAAGATAATTATCTTTTATTATTTTTATTTTTATTAACAAGAAAATTATTTGCTGCTTGCTTTATTACATAAAATCACACGTTTTAACTTAAGTTTGAAGAAACAAGTTGTATATCAGAATTCGGTTAAATGTTAAAATTTAGTTCTACCATGTTGCCAACTTGGTGGCTTGTTTGTTTTTTATTTTAAAAATTAATAAAACTAATCACGCAAAATATATACCTGTAAATTTATTTTTTAACTATAAGAAATTAATATTTTAATTTTTAAGTAATTATGAAGAAAACAAATTTACGATGTCTGCTACTGTGCTGTAAATTATAGTTACCTACTAGGATATAAACTGGTTGGTAACACTGTGTTCATAGTTTAGGAGGCCAAAAAATGAATTTCTAAACAGAAAGAGAAGGCTTACTTACCGTATCTTCAAATAATTGGCCAGTCAATACCAAAAGACCACAATTTAAACCTCCAGCGATGGCTAAAGCAATTAAACGTAAATATTGTTTTTCCAAATATCCTTCAAACTTTTCAAAAATTTTTATAAAATTAATAAAAATATGTTATTCCTTACTGTATAGAAAAATATTGTAACACTTAGGAAATACATAATTCCACTTTGAGTAAAAATAATTATAAAATCTTGTATTCCTCTTCTTATATCACACATAATTCTGTAAATATCAGGACCGATTTTATAATCAACTTAGAAGCTCTTTTAATTTAAATGACGTTTAGACTGTAACTGTCATTATAACAACGTGCATCAAAAAATTATTGACAGTTACAGTCTAAACATCATTTAAATTAAAAGAGCCTTTAACTTACAGCCTTATTATAATAATCCAGTAATTAAAAATTAACTTACGAATTAATATGAACATGACGCTCAATACAAAACTTAAGTCTTTGTTTAATTTCTGCTTGATATCGTCTGTTCTGAAATAATTCAACCAAATTTGAAGAATTGTAATCACAATTTATATTTTTGATGTAGTGCAATAGCATTAAATATTGAAAACGCAAATGGTTGATAAAATAAACTGTGATATGATAAGGAGCTAAAGCCATTAAACCCATTAAAACCCAACCAATATATAAATTCCATATCATTACTTGTTTTAATGTCGGTGTTAAATTTTCAAAAATTGCAAGAGGATAAAGAAATTTTTTGTCTTCTTCTGTTGGTACTACAAATGCTGCTACCATAAACATGACCGCAATAAAATTTATCAATCCAATTAAATTAATATAAAAAGATTCTTTTTTTATTTGGTTTGTAATATTTGGACCAGAGCTGTTAAGCTTCCATAATTTTCCTTTCTCTAATAAATTAAATACACTTTTTCCTATAGAAGGAATAGAGGCAAGTGTTACAAAAGGCTACAAAAAATGTTTTTAAATAAATTATTATTAAGTTATGCACTTACAAATGTTGAAGCTAAATAAGATGGAAAAAAATTTAACAAATATCGTCCATTGTTTTCTCGATAGAAAAAGTAAGTTTGTATTATTAATAAAAATATTATATTAATTAATATTTGATTTACGATAAATTTTGCTATTTTGTTATTATAAAGAATTTCAAAGATAAAGCGTAACGGCCACAAGTAATCATTATTTCTAAGATCAAGTAATGCTTTTTCTTCAAACAGCAACATGATTATGTCTTCTTATTCAAAACCAGTGCATAATTTAAAATCAAATATTTATTAATGATAAATAAGACAAAATGACGAAATACATTAAAAGATTATATATTTATTTCCTTCATCAAGTGCAAAGAAATCGAATAATTTTATTTAAAATAATAATAATATTAATAAATAATGTGCAACCCCGGTCTTTTTTTAAAGCACGCGCGTTGTATTTAGATATTGCAATCCATTATACAGTCTTATCGTATATGCAATAATGAAAAAATTTTGTTTTTAAATAAAGATATATAAAAAGAAAAAATAGCAGCTTAAAAGTTCTAAACTTATTAAGAAGCTTAATAAGTGCTAGAAATATATCAAATTACTTTTTAAATATGTCGAATAGTTTTTTTGTAAAAAAAATATTGTTTTGCTTTTCAGTATTAATTTAGTGCCCGCTTGAGTTTTTTGACGTAGGTTGTACGTTGTAAAACGTAAGTTGTCCATCACTTTATCAAAGCAAAGTTCTAGTATATAAGTTTGCATGTAAAACAATTAGGAATTTCGCATAATAGGCACATTCTTACACAATTAAAGTAAAAATGTTTCCGACTGAAAATTATTTGAGACCGCCCTACACGTCAATAACAGTCAAATAATTCATAAAATTTCTAACAAAACAATCCAAATATTTTTGGTTTTTTAACCAACAGCAATCCATTTCTCGTATTATATGTATAGCGGGTGTAAATAAAATTAGGCTCCCTCTTTTTTTAATAGTATTTTTTTAAATAGAAATACAAAACTTATGAAGATTATTATGTTAGGAGATCTTCATTAATTGAGTAAAAAAATATACTTTTTATCAGTTCCGGTTTACCGAAAACGACCCTAACTTTAGATTTTTAAATGGAACACTATGCATATTTTTATATTTTTGGAATCTACGTCAAAATCTAAATCTAATGGACTATTTTCTATAACTTTTTGTAAAATAATAGTAGATTATATTATAAAGAGTAGAAGTGAGTTTTTTTGCGGTGAGCATAGAGAGTGACGGCCGAGACGCAGTGGAGGCCGACAACTGGGCGAAGCACAAAAAGACCTTCTACTTCGAATGATATACACTATTTTATCTTCAAGCAAAAAGCATAAAAAAATTTAAACGTAAACTAATTTATTATTTTTTTGTTTTCACAAAAAAATTACAATTTTCAAATTTGCAATTTTCAAATTTTAAGGCACTAGTGATTTTTCCTTCTTTTGTTGCAGTGTTATTATTATTTGGAGTCGCAGAATTCATAGCACTGGGAGTTTCTTATCTTGCAATTCATTGTGCGTCATCGTATATGCATAGTAAAAAAAAATGATTTTAATAAAGATATAAAAACGAAAAATAGTAATGTTTAATTGTAGTTTTTTGTCCTTTTATAAATAATTAATTTTTATAATAATTTATAGATAAATTTTATTTCTTTCTCAGTTTTTTAGGACTAATAAATGAAACGATTTAAATTTCTGGCGACGTTTTGTTCACTATTGGTACTTTTAAAGCCTAGGTTTTATATCTTAACATTTTTAACTAATCGAAAGTTATTTACAAACTTACAAACATAGCTGAGCTAGAGAAATATACATATTATTAATAGTATATTAAGTATGGAGAACGGTAAGGAATGCTTACAGTTCGAAGACAATTGTTTGGAGGAGGAGCGAAGCGACGACTCCAATTATTGTCTGAGAACGGTAATCCTTAACGTTCGACATGCTTATAACGTCTTTTGCGCGATTGGAGTTTCTAGAATAATAATAATAATAATTTATATCAATACATTTGTGATAATCGGGAAGATTGAAACTGAAAACTTTGAGTGGCTGTTCCATGGTTGCTTTGGTTTTGTTCCAAACAAGTAAAATTGTCTTTTTGATACAATCACTCCTACATAGTTCTGTTTTGTGGTTCCGTTTTCGAAGCAAATATGAGCGATACTGATGATCTACCGGATGATTTAGAAGACGCTTGGCAAGAAGGATGTTTGGCAATAATTCCAGAAAAATCTAAAGCCCGATATGAACAGACATATGTACAAGTTGTTTAAGGAATGACGTGAAGCAAAGAAGATTTCTGTAAATAAAAAAAGCTTGTTAGCGTATTTTGTGGTGAGAAGTGGACACTTGAAGGCCGCAGGCAGTTTATGGGCGGAGTATTCTATGCTGAAGAGTACAATTTTTCTCCATGATGCTATCGATATTTCTAAGTTTGCTACATTAATTGCTTATCTTAAGAGAAAAAATATTGGATATCGGCCTAAGAAAGCTAAAATTTTTACCAAAGAAGACATGAAAAAATTCTTGAATGAAGCACCAGACGAACAAATTTTATTTCAAAAGGTATGTTGTAGATGATGAGGTGGTACATCTGAGTTCTAAGGAAACAATATATTTGCAGGTAGCAATGATATTGGGAGTATCGGGCGCTTGTAGACGAGAGGAATTGTACAATATTAAAATGAGTGACATAGAAGAACGTGAAGAAATGTTTATAGTAAATATTCCAAATACAAAAACGAATATTCAGCGAACGTTCACAGTTATTAATAAAGAAAATGAAGCAGTTCATTATTTGGAAATACTTCGAAAATACATAAGAATTCGACCAAGCAACCCAACGTCAGATCATTTATTTCTGAACTATCGAAATGGCAAATGCACTAGGCAAGTCACAGGAAAAGGCACAACTGGAGGCTGACCGTCAAAAATTGCAAAGTATTTAAAGTTGCAAGCCCCTGAAGGTTTTACTGGACACTCGTTTCGACGCACATCAGCTACTCTTTTGGCGAATAACGGAGTTGATGTGTTGGGACTAAAAAGACATGGTGGGTGGCGTTCATCAACGGTGGCCGAGAGTTACGTGGAAGATTCCCTACAAAACAAAATTGAATTTGCTCATACAATTTTACACAGCGATGTTGGTAGACTATTACAACAACCTGGGACTTCTACGTCGGAAAGTTTGTCAATTAACACTAGAAACTCAAATGCGAGTGGTATTACTACTATTAATTATAATAATTGTACATTTAATTTTAATAAATAAATCGCAAAATTGTTTTTTTTTTAGATTTAGTTGCTTACCGTTCACTGAACGGTAAGTGAATTACTTACCATTTTGTTACACGTAGCAACTAGTAACAGCAACCTACCGTCGTGGAAACAGGCACAGTAAACTGATAAAAACAACCGATCGCACAAAAATATTTAAAAGATACTGTCATTACAATTAATTCACAAAAGTCTAAGATTTACAAAAAACTTATAATTAGAATAATCTTACATATCACACATACTAAATGGAAGATCGGCCATATACAGGGTGCTAGGTAAATATCTTGCTAAAAAAATATCCATAACATATTTGAATGTACATAATGCCAGAAATATGTTAAACAAATTTCAAGTCAAAAGTTGACCAATTCAAAATTTGTTAAAAGTTAGCGCTTTTAAAATGGCGCGCCCAATGCTATTAGTGTAGTGCTATTGCTTTTTCTCAATGCTATTAGTGTAAAATTTGTTAATACGATACAACAAAAGACGCAAAACAACTGTTCCGTTATTGTCAATCACAACTGTCACATTTTGACGCTTGTCCAATTGTACTTTTGTTTAATTCTGAGAAAACAAACAAGGTCGTTTTTTACGCAAAATACGTGGAATAGAAATTCTGAATATACCACACCAGATTTTACCACATTTCAGAACCGAACATAAAGAGTGAAAACCAGAAGAGCGAATTTTAAGCCAATGTGTGTGGGAAACGGGTAGTAGCTCTAATGCAGTCAAAAAAAGTTGCAAATTATGTTTCAAAAGACAAACTTTGTAAGCAACATGCACTCGCGTGTGAAAAATGTCTAGGTAATTTCTGTCATGAAGAACGTACAAATGTTGCCCTAAAGGTGCCTCTACAAAGCTTTTTTAAAGCGTGGTGTTTAGTCGAGTCAGCTGAAAATTCTTCTGAATTAGCAATAATGATTAGGATGACAATTTAATTACTACGCATAAAAAACTTCTTTATTTAACAATTAATAAAACGTGTTTGAAATAAATATACATTAATTAGAACAAAAATTACAACAAATACTCGAAGTGTCTGCCATTTCATGCAATACATGCAGGACTTCTACGGTTTAACGATCCTTCAATATTTCAGGATTATTTTGAATCTATCCTGTAGGAGCAATTATGAGGTTTTGCAAATCCATTTAATTTTGCATGGGTGTTCGTTAAACTTATCCTTTCAAGTGACCCCAAATATAACAATCGCAGCTATTCAGATCGGGTGACCTAGGTGGCCAAAGGAGAAGACCACCTCCAATACCAATCCACCGTTGTGGATGATTATAATATAAGCCAAAGTAATGCCCCATCCTGCATGAAAAACCTTTTTCTACAGGTTGCTAATGCAAAACATCTTCTAGAAGTTGTGGTAGAATAATTTTTTTTAAAAAATTTTAATAAATTTTGGCATTTAAACGTTGTGGCAAAACGTATCGTTAACTTAAACGACTATTAATGATTCCAATCTATATGTTTACTGCAATTTGATTTTGAAAATTTATTTGACGGATTTGGTGTAGGTTGGAATCTGACCAGTGATTTTCGAGGTAAATGCAGAATTTTCAGCACTTTGTGCTAGTAACCATCAGTAGAAAGCAATCTTGTGGATAATCTGTCTCTGTGAGTCTTTGTACCCTCTGTTCATGGTAAAATTTTTATAATAAGGATAAAGCAAATTTTTGTGCAAAATTTTCCAAATAGTCCAGTGGCTAACTTTAAATTATTGGGATATTTCCCGTGTACTAGCGGATAAATTTACCTCTACTTTCTCTAAAACTTCTTCGTAAATATCTAGATATTTTTCGGGTCGTCCAAGTTGACTTCTTTTAAGTAGTACAGAACCTGTCTCGCGTAATCGACTAGCTACTTCAGTAAAAGTTTGCTTGATTGGATGTCTTTGCTGAGGATATCTTTTCGCATATTTTCGGTTTGCAGCACGAGAGTTGCCTGAACATACTCCGCATACAAAATGCATATCTACGTATTCTTCAATCGAGTATTTAACCATTTTGCATAATATTTTTTTTGACAAATGAATTGACAGTGACTTTTTTGCCGTATGCACTTATGATAGATACAATAATAAATTAATTCAATGATAACTCAATTAACGCAAAAGAATTTTTTTTTTAAATGGGCGTCGAAATTGGGCTTGATTAAGGAGATTTTGCCCCAATGAAATATCCTTATAAAGTATTAAAAAAATTGACTTTTTTATGAATCTTAAAAAAGCCATTCAATTTTGGCAGGACATTTACCTAACATCCTGTATATAACAATTTTTCCTAGTGATAATTCTAGTTAGTTTTATGCCTGGTTGCACAAACGTTTATCAAAATTGATGGCTTGTTAATCTCTCAAGACAGGCAAGACAGTCTTGCCTTGCCATCACCATTGGTGATATATCCTGTATCATTTTTACAATTTTTTAATATAAAAGGATTCAATTAACTCTGCTTAAGTCCTGAAGATGTTCAGTGTTTGAACGAAACTAGTTAACCAAAGCAATTGTGCAACTGGGGATTAATGTTTATTATTATTATTATTATTATTATTATTATAGAGTGCGATCGGGCTGAGGAAGTACCTGTTTAGCCCGCGCCCATAATACGATGTCAAAAATATGTAACCATTTTATTAGAGCCCAGTATAAGTGTCATACCTTGCTTTAAAAATAGCAGTAGACTCACTCGTGACTATTTGCTGGGGTAGAGAATTCCACTTATCGAAAGCTCTTTTAGAGACAAACGTCTGCCTAGAGGTCGTTTGAAATTTATTTTTCAAAAGTTTAAAACAATGTCCCCTTGTGCGACTATTCAGCTTCAGCGGGAACAGGTGTTTAATCGGGGATCCGGCGTTTGTGAGAGCTTGATAAACTGTAATCATGTCACCTCTAATACGTCTATCTGTCAACTGAGGCAACTTCATAATTGCTAGACGCCGGGGGTAATGAGGACGAAAGCGCCCAAAAGGTGACCTTGTAGCACGACGTTGTACGTTTTCCAAGAGTGTTATGTCTCTCTGGAAAGTGGGTACCCAGACGCTGTTGGCAAACTCAAGAATTGGTCGAATATATGCCTTATAGAGTTTAACAAAAGTGCTAATCTCAGGTTTGCAGAACGTTCTTTGTAAAATATACAGAGTCTTATTAGCTCTCTTAACGACGATGCTAATGTGTTCGGACCAAGTTAGAGATGACGTGATTAAAACACCTAGGTCGCGACAAGATTGCGACTTGGACAATTCCTCCCCGTTTATGCTGTAAGTTTGTTTAGGATTCTTGCCGCCAATATAAAGAATGGTGCATTTGTCAACGTTTAGTGGAAGCCGCCATTTACGGGACCACTCATAAATCGTTGATAGGTCATGTGCCAGGTCTAGATGATTGGTGCTAGTGTTGTAAACCTTAATGTCGTCAGCATACATTATACACTTGGATCGCAGCTGACATGGAATGTCTGCCGTGTACATTATAAACAACAACGGACCAAGTACGGATCCCTGTGGAACGCCACTCAACACTGGTCTTGGAGTGCTTAAGGTATTTCCTACTCTGACTCTAAAACTGCGATCAGAGAGAAATGACTATCCAGTGGAGAAGTTTACCTCGTACACCATAATGTTCTAGTTTAGAAAGAAGGCGATGTTTGGGTACACGGTCGAATGCCTTGGAGAAGTCTAGGTAGGCTACATCTACAGGCTGCCCAGAGTCAATATACTGTGTCCAGTCCGCAAGACAACAAAGCAGGTTGGTAGTAATAGATTTCGAGGGTACAAAACCATGCTGATTGGTTGGTATTAGAAGATGACGGTTGGAGAACTCAATTATTTGGTCATAAATTATCGATTCCATCAATTTAGCTACAATGGAGGTTAGACTTATAGGTCTGTAATTGGACGGAACAAATTTGTCGCCTTTCTTGTAAATTGGTTTAACTACTGCCGATTTCCAGTCAAGGGGCAAAACCCCAGATAGAAAGGATTGCTCCATGACGGTACTAATAGGTTTAGCTAGATGAGTAGCACATCTCTTCAATAAAGTAGCGGTAATATTGTCTGGACCAGGTGATTTGTTAATCTTTAATTTTTTTAGTTTTTCTAAGACAGAGTTTGCCTAATTGGCAGGGGCGTTTTTAAGCTATTGTAGAATTTGGTGCAAATCTAAGTGTAGGGGTCCGTATCTGAAAAATTTACCTTACAATAGCTCTCTACAATTTTTTAAATTTTCCTCATTATTTTTATTTGACCAAAAAAATAAAGGAACACAGCAAATTTTACTGTAATTTTTATCTTACGCAAAAAGAAACATAAAATTAAATATAAATTATAATACAAAGTTAAAACATATAAACAAATAAAAACAAAAATTATAAAGGGATGCTTCTTCTAATTTTAGCAGACATACTATTTCTTCTAGGTTTAACTTGTTTAAAGTATCTTTTTCAATAGAAAGTATAGCTAGATCTGAAGTTCTATTCTACTCATTGTATTTCTCAGATGCGTTTTTAACCTACGTAGTACACTAAAGAATCTCTCAGCACTTGCAATTCCTATTAGTAGCGTTATAAATAACCGAAAAACCACTTTAAGATTTGAAAAAATATTTAACATATTTTGTTCTAATAAGTATTCCAAATAGCCCACCACACCTCTTTCACAGGAAGGGTCATCTTGTGAGAAGTAAATATCTTGAAATTGCATCATTTCGTCTATAAATGCCGAAGAAATAAATTCAAATTTTTCTCTTAATAAGAAACATTTTGTCTCAAAATCTTTTCTTACATAGCTCTTCAAGTAGACAGGATTTAAAAAACCAAATAGTTCAGTCACTTTTTCTAGGCCGTTAATCCTGTCAGTCATTTTGTTGACCACTGCGTCAACAGTTACATTTACGACATTGGTTTTAAACTCAACAATAAGGTCTAAAATTGGTTCATCTTTTAAACCTTTATCGTAAAATGTTTTTTTCCTTTTTATTATTTTATTTCGTAGATGCGTATCTTCTGAGTTTATATCGCATTTAAGTCACTTACTACTTAGTTTTGGCATTTTTAGAAAGGTGGTCAAAGTATGCATCCTCTCTTAACGTAGTTAGTTTTTCTTTAGATTTTTGCATAAAGGAAACTATCTGAAATAAATCAATTTTTTTCTATTGTAATAATTTAAAAGTAACATCAAAAGTTTGAAGAACATCATTTCAAAAAATTAATGTTAATAAGAAATCAAAGGTAAAATTATTCAAAAGACCCGTAGCTGTTGCGACTTCATCATGGTCGTGTTTAATTACTGCTTTAAAGTTTTGTAACAAGGCTGTTGTTGCTTTTGCTCTTGCTGGCCACCTTGTAGCAGATAAACCTTTAAGAGTATAGGATCTCTCTTTTTTGAAAAACATATTTTTGTTATGTTCGGATACATCACAATCTGCTTCAATTTCTAAAAAAGGTCGGTTGTTTTTACAACAATCTATCAACATGGGAACATGGCTCACCTACGTTGTGGTGAATCAGCAAAAAATTTGTATTATTCCAAAATAGTTTATAATTTGAATTGAAAAAGTTTTTTCTGTGGCATAATTTAGTACTAAATTCAGTTGATGTGGTGGACAGTAAGCATAGGGTGCGAAAGCTTGATGATCTTCCGTGCTTAGAACTTTACGCAATAAAGTATGATAATCGGCTTGATTCTATAAAAAGTGGAAAAAACAGTGATAATTTTAGTAACGTTACAAATTGTCAGTTCCTTAACCACTGTTCAAATCACTTATTTTATTTCGGTATTCTACATTTCACGTAATTTTTGGAGTTACTACGAATTTAGCTTTTCCACTCAATCTCCACTTTAGTTCAAATGCATAATGCTAAGTTGCCAAGTCAGCTAATATAAAAATAATCAACAAGCTGTTAAGATATTTTTTTACCTTGTTTTTAGAAGCAGTTACCTTTTTACCAGTTACCAGAAATAGATCCATCATCCAAAAGTATAGATGAGACTCCAGTCACCGAGGTATCTGACGACGTATCTGTTGAGGTATCTACCGACTTTTCACAAAACCAAGTGAAAATTTATAGCGTTGCAAATGATGGTATTCTAATAGAAGAAAATGTAATACCTGAACCAATTTCACTTAATAACAGCCCTAACGAAGTTAGTGTTGACTCATTGCCGTCAACATCAAAAAAAATAATTACTAAACAAAAAGTTAACAAAAAAACACGAGATAGAAGACCGTATGCAAGCAAAGCAAGCATGTTAAATGCCTCCGCAGAAATATTTGCAGATAGTTTGGAGAAACTCAGTAAGGCTTTTAAAGAGCTCTCGGATGCTATTAAACTATTGGCCACATCTATCAATAATTTAGCCGAAAAAATATGAAAATTAATAATTTTGTACAACATAATTTAATCTGAAATTAAAGAGTTATAAGAAGCTCTGTCATGTTAAGTTATTTCATACATTTAAAATGTGCAAAGCTTAATGAAAAAAATATATTTTTACCTAATACAAATATAACGTTTTATGAATATCTTGATTTTTAAGCTTTTTATAATTTAATAAAAGTCAAAAATTTAACAAAATTTAAATTATACGCAATCTTTAACTGAACACTTTGGCAATAACATCAAGTGGTGCCTCGAGTGGTAGCTTTATATTATCCAAAATCATGATAATACGATGTCTTTGTCTTCTTCCTGCAGCAAGAACATCTCTTTCTAAAACGTCATTACCATCAAACATTTCATCTTCCATTTCGTCTTCGTTGTCTTCATAATAGTCATCATCCTCATCATCATCATCAATGTTTAATTCTAATAAAATATTAAGCAGTGCAGCACATGCGTAAACTATAAGTCCAGCTTTTTCATGACTGTAATGCAGAACACGATGCTTTAAAAGACAACGAAATCTTTGCTTTAATTTTCCAAAGCATCGCTCAATCGTATTTCTTGCGCGCTTTTGTTTAATATTATATCTCCCTTCGGGTGAATCGTTTGGTACATTCAGAATTGGTGTTATTAACCAGGGTGATAAAGGATATCCCGAGTCTCCAAGAAGCCATTGATTTACATCACCTTCTTGAAAACGTCGGCGAAGATGTCTATTGATAGCAAATTGCGGAATCATGAGTAGCACTAGGAAATCGTGCGTTAATGGCCAATATTCGTAAATTTGCGTCGCAAATAGTTTGAACATTAATGCTGTAGTACCCTTTTCTATTAAAGTACGCCAAGATCCATAAACTGGATCTAAATTAGGAGGTGCTAGGATAGCAATATGGGTACAATCAATGGCACCAACAATGTTTGGAAAGCTAAATCTTTCTCTAAATCCATTTTTTACTGATTCTACTTTATCTCTATTTATAGGAAACTTGACTTTTTGGGGAAAAATATGCAAGGCGATAATTCTGATAATTTTGTTAATAATTTTCGACGCAGTACTTTGGACTACAGCTGTATGTGCATATTTTCCCAAACTGCTTTGATAAGTTCTTTGCGCTAAAAGATGCAAAGTGGCTAACACTTTTATGTGTGCTGGGATGTACGTGCGCCTTATCCCATTTCTAATATGTGGCTCAATTTGAGGCAAAAGAACTTCGAGAACCACAGCGTTTGGTAGCCGGTAAAGTTTTTTAAATTGAGCTTCGGGTATCAAAAAAGGATTACTGTGGTCACGAAGTTTTCGAAAATGATGCCGTTGAAGATGACTGTAAAATTTACTTAATTTTATATACATAACCATTACAAATTGTTTTTCCAAACCGTCTTTGCAGATCGTCGAATATGTTTAAAAATTCAAATTGGAAATTGAGAAAATGGGCTATTATAGTGATTGACACATCAAGCAAAACACTTTATTAATTTTTAAAGACCGCAAACGTCAACGTTTCCACCTCAAAACTCTGGTGCTTAAATTTTAGGAGTGGAGTGGTTAATTAACAACTCCACTATACCTTATAGATTAGGCATTTGATTAAAGTCATTAAAATTCCACTAATTTGGTAAATAACCACGTTACTAATTTTCCACTATCTTATAGAATCGCCCCGAATAAATGCAATCATTCCATAACATCACATCTTTCTTTTCAAACAACCAACATGCATGACAATATGCTACATTCATTCTAGGTGAATAAAAAAGCCACCATTTTGTCAGTTTTTCTTCTAAATTGTTTTTAAAAGTATAATATTTTTCCGAAAAACTTCGATTTTTTGTTTTGGGAAAGTTTATACCAAGTGGCTGACAAGCACCGACACGAGCCAAATCTAGTTTTGTATTATCAGTTAGTTTTTCGCTTTTAAATAAAGCATAATCTGAAGAAAAATTTGTTTTATCAGGTTGTTTAGAATTTTTAGTTTTTTCCATGTTTGGTTTGGCAGCGGTATAGCAGTCATCAGGTTTGTCTTCGACACAAAGTGTAGATGACAGTGAAACGGTTTCAAGTGAAAAATCTTTTTGTTTTGACTCTGATCCATCATCACAAGATACAGCAGCAGTCGAAGTAGATGCTGAGTGAACTCCAAAAGAATCAGACACTTAGTTTGGTCTATATTTTGAATGCCAAGAGATTTAGGAAACAACATTTTATTTTATCCTGTGGGACTAAAAGTGGTAGTTTAGTCTGTTTCAGTAGGGACTAAGTTATCAATTTTAGTCCCAGAAATACAAAATAATAAAGTAAATAATAATTGTAGATATATTATAAGTATGTCAAGAAAGTAAATTGCCTCATTTAATCCCGAGACTGAAAGTTTGGAGTTGAAGGACTCCAATCACTTGAGGGATTAAGCCATTTTAATCCTGAAAAATATACGCTATTATCTACACCTCAAATAAATAAAAATAATTATTTATGATTTGGTCTTAATGTGAATTACAATAATTTACAAAATATAAATTTAGAAAAAATAAAACAGTTTACAAATTTAAAAAAACTTAATTTAATGGGAAACAATATATCCTGTCAAGAACTCACTTCCATGTTTCTAAACAAACTTGAAATAGAAATTGGTGGAGGTTTTTACTATAGCGTATCAAATGTAAACGGAATACCCTGTACAAATTCAAATTCATTTAACTAAAACAACTGCTAGGAATCATGAAAATCTAAACCAAACGTTTTTATTATTTTTTAAACAGTTCTTATAACTTTATCTGTACGTTTCTTGTAATTCTAATAATATTACAAAAAAAAATTTCTAAATAGATATTCTGCTATTTGAAGAGGTGAAATACAGTTATTATAATTATGTTCTTGTATTTTGTGTAAAATATTTAAATTTTAACTATATAGACTGTTCTAGGCAAACGTTCATTTATCGGCGATTTACCATTACTTCCAAAATTTCTTAAGTATTTGAGAAAAAATTGGCTAAAAAATTGAGGCCAGTGTTATAGTAAAACAATCGAGTGATGGTTAGAAGTACTAAAATGTAATAAAAAAAATTGTTTCGCAATCAAGAAAATTTTATTTTAATTAATGATGAGCCACAGTAATTAGTGTGTTAAATGGCTTTATTTTGCAGAAAAAAATTTCTAGAACAGCCTGTATAGAAATTATTATTGCTATTTTAGTTAGTATGTAATTGAGCTTTTTTGTTATATTTTTGTATAATTATATAAGCAAATAATAAACTTTTAAGTTAAACTAAGTTTCTGTTAGTGTTAAATTGATTTTACGTAGATTGTTATTACTGAGATTAATCGTTTCTAACAAATTAAAAGTTCTGTTAAAGATATTTCCATCTAAATTATTTAAATTATTGTTATTTAAATAAACAAATCTCAGTTGAACTAAAAACATCTTATTAGGTGTTAAATTTATTAAACAAAAAATCCAGACTTGTTAAGGGGGTATTCTGATGTAGAGGCATAAATTTGAGGTGCTTTTTCGGGTGCTATAAATAAAAAACAAAAAAATATTTTACTATCCATTTTTTGCCAAGATACTTACTAATATTTTAAAAATACATAAAAAAATTAAAAATGTTAAAAAATTAAAAATTCAAAATGTTATAAGTCGTTGAAGTAAGAGATTGAAAAAAAAATGGCGCGCCAAGTTTGTCACGATTGCAACCTTTCTAAAAATCCGAAACGAGAAGATAAAAAAGATTATTGATTTAGATGAATACTGCTATCGTACTAATTAAAAAGAAGTGGGTAAAAAATTTTTTTTTGCTAAATTCCGGATGTCCGAAAAAAAGAAAAATGATCTATTTTATGCTTATTCTGAATTTTTTAAAAATAGTAAAAGTTTTTATTGTGTTATAATAATAGTACGATAGAGACTTGTATTGAGAATACTTACATTAAATTTTAAGTAAATCGGTGAAGTAGAACCTGAGAAATCATGACAAACTTTTTGAAAAAAGTAGTTTTGAGAAAAACGCGTTTAAAGTTTCAGGTAAAATTAGGTAAACGTGTTTTGTTAGATTCGTTCCGGTCTAAAATCACTATATCTCTGAAAATAATTAAAATTTTAACAAATTCTTTTAAGACCATATTCTTGAAAGGTTAAGCTTTGAAAATATCAAAAAAAAATAATTGATTTTTACAAACTTCTACACCAGAATACCTCCTTAATGATGGTAAATTGTTAAATAATTTCGGTGACAGATGTAACTGTGAGAAAGTTATTTTGCAGTAGAGTGCGGAGAGCGAGTTTAAATCACCAAAATTGTTTTTTATTTATATTTTGAATACTTTTAAAACTTAAATCAAATAATATTAATTAAGTTAAATTAACAAAAGTGTTTTTTTACTTTCAAATGCAGCCATAAAAATACAATTAAAGCAAATACCTAAGGTCGTCACTATTTATTTGCAAGCATAACCGTGTCCGGCGCAGAAGACTTAATTTAGAATTGTAACTATTTTAGGAGAAATTGTAATAAAAGCTTTGAGAATTCAAGCTGTGTCATTTCTCAGTGGGGTGGTGCATCATCGTGCTGTAAATACTCATAACACGATAAAGAATATAACTGCCTCAAGCAAATAGAAAGTTGTATGCGCAAAAAATTTGCATAAACCTTTCTCATTAAGAGTGTTGGAAATATAAAAAGTCCTATCTAAACGAGAAAGTTAGTTGACTTAAATACATACCACACAATTTATTTTAAAAAAACTTAAATAATAGCAATACTTAAAAAGAAAATTAAGAATCAGGTCGTGAGCTGTAGTAAGTGTATAGGCACAAATTGAAACACAAGTCATAGTATCATCGTGCATTTTTTTTTTTTTGTAAAAGATGCTTTCTACAATGTGTGGCAATTGAGCAAAACTGTAGTACTCGCGCTTATGAAGAAAATAATCGTTTCGTAAATCGACTAGTATTTTAGTTTACATACTTACATAAATAAATGACAAATGTATCTTAGTTAACATTCTATCCTGTTCTAACGGCATGGTAGAAAAACGTGAAGCAACTGAATTGACAGTTATTTATTTAGGTAGATAGCAAATCCAAATGTTCTAGTTAAGAAATTTGGATTTTTGGTTAGGTTGTAAATTTTTAAAACTATGGAATTTAGGTTGACACTGTTTTCATATAAACTTATAAACATACTTTTGAGTAAAATAATTACTAAACTTTAGATTTAGTTTTTAAATATTTTTCAAACTAAATTATCGTTGTTTATAAAAGTTTTTAGAGATTAAAAATATGTCACTTTGGTCAGAAAGTGCTAACTTTCATATACGTATATAAACCTCGGTCTTAACAAAAAGAAGACAAGTAGCACCTAACTAATTAAATAAGTAATTTAAGACAAAATAAATGCAGCAAATGGTGTCAGAATTATTATTTTTTTATTTGTCTCATAGCAGAAAATACGGAAAAGACGGCTTTTGCTACCTGAAATAAAATGTTATAATTTTTTTTAAACAATTTTTACTTACAGAAACACCCAGTAGATAATTAAGTGAAATGTTTTCCGAAAATTTCATTTGGAATTTTTTTTATGTATTTTGTAGAAATATAATAAATATTATTCTGTTTTCAATATTCCAATTCTCCCAGTTAATTGTTCTTAGGATTTGAAAATGGTTGAATGACTAGAACATAAAATAGTAATTTTTGGTTTCGTAAATACTATATAATTATATTATTGCATGTGAGATAAATGTTAATTTACAATAGGGATATTGTAAAATGACAGTTTTATGTACGGGTAATTTTTTCTTTTATGAGGTAGGTACTTTAAAATTTAAGTATAGATTTATAAATTTAATATGCTTAAAAAAATAAATTTGCAGCTATAAATTTTGCAATAATAGTTATTTATTGTATAAGTGTTTTAGACAGCATTTTATCCACGCAAGAATGTTTAAGCGCGAGACGCAGTCGAGCGTTTAATATTCTTAAGTGGATAAAACGCGACTAAAACACAAATCCAATATACGTTTTATCCACAATTACAGCAATTTAAAATCAGAAGCGCTAAAATTTCATCTCATGTCATCAAAAAATGATTTGAAATTACACTCTGACAGCGAATGTCACCTCAAAAATCATTGAAATTAACTAAAAAACATAGGAGGTGTTGAATCGTTGCTATTTATTTTCGATTGTTTATCGACTCCATTTGTACAAAACGCTGTGCAAGTTGGTAAAAATAGAAGAAAGTGATACTGTTCCTGAGACAATTCTTGAGGAAGCTGAAGAAGCGACTTGCCAGTTATTGCCTGCGAAGTCTAGGGAACATTATAAAAAAGTATTTTCAAAATTTAATAAATGGCAAGAAGAACGGGGGGTAATGACAATAAATAAAGAAGTTCTGCTATCGTATTTCTTAAACTTGAAGAAGAGGTATGCAATTTTATTCATGTGGTCGAAGTACTCCATGCTGAAGACCGCTATAAAGGTCAATAAAAACATAGACATTGGAAAATATACAGGGTGTTTTACGAGTGATAATGAGCCTGCAATACTGAAAATGCAACTAGCAATACAATTCCAAAGGTAACGTAGTTATTATTTTTTGTTTACAAATACATTTAAAAAAATCATTTATTCTTTCGGTTAACTGAAAACAAACTAATGCCACTTGCTTGTGAAATCATTCTTTGACTTACATGTGAACAGAACCAGTAGCTGTTTTGGTTTTGGCTTTTTCAAAGATGGTCAATTTTTTCTTAAGGTAGTTTAAAGTCGTTTGAATATGGTGTCAGCAAAAGTTCTTCTCTACCCGGAAAACGTTGTCTGTACAAATTCATAGCGGCAGAGGCATTTTTCCCATATATCATCATTACGTCGTTTTTTATCGATTGAATACATTTTTTTTATCGGTGGCAGATGTGACAAGTAAAATTTGAAATCAATATTATTTACGTTAACTCTGGAATTGTATTGCTGGTTGTATTTTTAGCTTCGCAGGCTCATTATTACTCGTGAAACAGTCTGCAATAAGCTCATGGCCTATCTGAAAAATTAGTCAAGAGGATACAGGCCGAAGAAAGCTGCAGTATTGAAAAGCGCACACGTGGAAGAGTTTTTGACAAGGGCTTGCAATAAAAAATATTTGATGATCAAGGTAATCTCGGTCATTACATAGACATTAAAGATAATAAATTTTGGAATATTTTAGGTTGCATTAATAATGGGGTTGTCTGGTGGCTTTTGATGATGTGAGCTGACAAATTTAAAAATCAGTGATGTAGAAAACAGGAGCGCATACCTGATTGTTTGAACCAGATACCAAAACGGGCGTTTCACAAAAATTCACAATTATAGAAGAAGGATTCTCTATCAACACTGTCGAGAGGTGTAGGTATGTCTTTACGTCCAAAGAAGTTATCCATTAAGAGTTTTTTTTACATTACGCTAATTAAAAATGTACATCGCAACCTGTTGGAATTAACACTTAATCGAAAGTTCCTTCTAAAGTTGCTTCGTTTTTGAATCTGGCAAACGCAAAAGCTTATACCGGTCATTGTATGAGGCGCAGTTTAACAACTTTACTTGCCAATGGAGGTGCTAATCTTACAACAATTAAACGACATTGTGGGTGGAAGAGCTTCGCTATAGCAGAAACTTATATCAAAGAATCTGTATCTAATAAGCCTGATATCGCAAGAAATATCCAAGGTTCTCCTGGTACTGGTCGTTCCTTACTAGAAAAGATGTTTATTGTTCCTACAACTACTATTCGTTCTGGAACCGATAACAACTACAAGCTTCTTATTAATGAAAACGAAGTGAAATATAATAAAACAAAAAACGAAATATCTATTAATGTAAATGTTAATGTCAATATTAATAATAAATATAATGCGATTGATTTAAGATTGTTTTTTTTCATTATTCCACTAGTGAAATAAAGTGATTTTATTATTCCACTATATAAAGTGTTACTTTATACGGTTTGTAAGTGTGGATAAAATTTTAATTATGAGGTAATTGTGGATAAAATAATAAAATATATTACATTCATTCGATTTACTTTTAAATATTTGTAAGGATATAATTATTTTTTTTTAATTAAAATTTTATTCTATGATCTAACACGAGCTGCCTTTGGGTATGAATGCAATGAATGACGTTTTTTGGTTGTCAAATGTCAACATTAAAAAAGAACAAGATTTAAATTGATAAAGAAGTTAACAAAATTGATTAATATTTATTAGTTAATATAAATAATAATTTAATTAATAATTGATATTATTGATGAAAACAAGGTAAGTTTCTTCAAATTTAAATTGTTTTTGAATTTTTTGTCATAATTATTATTATTAGCGAATACCTAACTATGGCCGATAAAATTCAGGTACAATGCGGTGCACACCTCCAGAATTGACACAGATTACAGCAAAATCCTTACAGGATGTATTACTAGTATTACCAAAAAAATCTCGAAATGTTTATAATTTTACTTATAAACGTTTCTTGAAATAGACCAACTAACATAAAGCTATATATGAAAACGTATTGCTAGCATATTTCGACAATTTGTCAAACACTCAAAATATGAAGAGCTCAACACTATAGAGCCATTATTCAATGTTGAAAGCAGAATTAAATATTAACCACAATATTTAACTCCAAAACTATACCAAACTAGTTGCTTTGTTAATGAGAAAAAATGCTGGATACACGTATAAACCAAAAAAAGCACGAATTTTATCAAAAAAACAAAGAGATAACTTTTTAAATAATGCTTCTATATTCTATACCTGTCCGCTGGACAGATAGAATAATAAAACTCAGTGGGAGGAGACAAGTAGAGTAGAACGTTCTGCGGTGAAGTCAGATTTAACTGTATCATTATTTAAAGTGTAGATGTAGGCGCTTAAAATATGAAATTGTTGGTTTTAAAAATACTCACCCAGACAAACAAAACAGAAAAAGGTAAACAAACACACTTTACGTTTAGCTTTTATTTTAAGCGCAAGCCTGGAATTTTTTTTTCTAAAAATATGCTCTAGTGTGTTAAAGACTTTTACTTTAGGCGCTATATTTAAAATTGACTAATGAAAAACCGTTATTCAAACAGGGCGGCTTAAGTGGGCGTTTTTATTACTCTATCTGTTCAACGGACAGCGTATGGTGAACAATATTTAGCAACAAAAGTAAAGTTTTCAGTTTTTTTAATAAAAGAACTATATTAAATTGTTATCGTAGGTTATATTGAAACTAGGCGTGTTTGAGGCCTGTCAGTGTGATAAAATCACCAATTTTACAATGACAGATGTAAAAGATTTGAATTCCGCTATATTAACAAGTGTTCATTTAAAAAAGTTGTCAAGTGTGCTATGAAAAAACAAAAACATTTGAAGTATGTCTTAATTTAATTCGGCTGCTGTTCTGTCAGTTATACGACAAATCACGACTGCGCGCGCACAGTGACGCTGTGTATCAAGTTCCGACATCCCTTCTTCCCTACATTTTCTTTTATCAAAATCTCATAGCACACTTAATAACTTTTTTAAATGAACAGTTGTTAGTAAAAATTAAGGATGTTAAGAATTACAAACCACGTTCATTCACCATCCTGGGAGAGTTTTATTTAGACATTTGCAAAATGTATATATTTCTACGAAAGATATAGAAATAAATAGATTTATGCTTAAATACAAGAACGGCAAAGTGCAAAAATAGTTATGGAAAAACATAAAATAGGATCAGCGCTACAAGAAATAGCTACTTTCTTAAATCTGCCTAACTCTAGTGAATATACAGGTCATTGTCTCTGACGTACATTAGCCACTTTGTTGGTGGATAATAAAGGTGACATTTTGGCCTTAAAAAGACGTGAGGGTTAGCGATCTACGGCTGTCGCAGAAAGTTATATATAAGAATCTATAAAGAATAAAAAACAAACAGCTATAAAAATTCTAGCACCTATGAATAATATTAATAATAACCAATCTAGTACATCAGATAACTTATAGAACGTGATTTTAGTAATATTATTGAATAAACTCCTAGTACTATGCATTTTGCAACTTCAAATATTAATAACATTGCAACAAAAAAAGCAGAAATCACTAGTGCCTTAAAATTTAAAGATTGTTAATTTAAAAATTGTGATTTTATTGTGAATATAAATTAGTTCACGTATAAATTTATTTGTGTTTTTTGCTTAAAGATAAAATAGTATATATCATTCGAAGTAGAAGGTTTTTTTGTGCTTTGCCCAGTTGTCGGCCTCGACTGCGACTCGGTCTTCAATCTCTGGGCTCACCATAAAAAGACTCACTTCTACTCCTAATGATATAATCTACTATTTTAATTTTTAATAATGAAAAATTGCAAAGAAGTAGAAAGAACCAAATCTTTAAGGTTCTTATTGCTGTTGTAAGAACCACAAAATTTGTTCTGTCAAAATGCAATGTTGTCAACATGAAGGTAATTTTTCATCACTGCTTTTACTGTCAGAGTGATAATTAAAAATATTGATTATGGCTTCGGGCTTTAAATCTAGTCTACGCACTGTAAATTTTACCTACCGCACTTTAATGTTAATAACTATTCTAAACAAAAAAAACTTACCGTGTCTTCAAATAGTTGACCACTTAATACTAAAAGACCACAATTTAAAGCCCCAGCGATGGCTTCAGCTGTTAATCGTAGATATTGTTTTTCCAATTTTTCTTCAAACTTTTTAAAAATTAAATATAAGTAATAAAAATTTGTTATTTCTTACTGCATAGAACAATATTATAACACTTAGAAAATACATAATTCCACTTAGAGTAAAAATAATTATAAAATTTTTTATTTTTTTTCTGAAGTTACACATAATTCTGTAAATATTATTATAATAATCAAGTAATTAAAAATTAACTTACGAATTAATATAAACGTGACGCTCGATACAAAACTTAATTTCTGCTTGATATCGTCTGTTCTGAAATAATTCAACCAAATTTGAAGAACTGTAAACACAATTTATATTTTTGATGTAGTGCAATAGCATTAAATATTGAAAACGCAAATGGTTGATAAAATAAACCATCATATGATAAGGAGCTAAAGCCATCAAACCCATTAAAAGCCAATCAATATATATGTTCCAAATCATTATTTGATTTAATGTTGGCGTTAATTTTTCGAAAATTGCTAAAGGATGAAGAAATTTTTTGTCTTCATCTGTTGGTACTACAAATGATACCACCATAAACATGACTGCAATAAAATTTATTATTCCGATCAAATTAATATAATAAGATTCTGTTTTTATTTGGTTTGCAATATGTAAACCAGAGCTGTTAAGCTTCCATAATTTTCCTTTTTCTAATAAATTAAATACACTTTTTCCTATAGAAGAAATAGAGATTAGTGTTACAATCGACTACAACAAATGTTTTTTAAAAAAATATTATAAAATTATGGACTTACAAAAATTGACGCTATACAAGATGGAAAAAAATGTAACAAATATCGTCCACTGTTTTCTCGATAGAAAAAGTAAGTTTGTATCATTAATAGAAATATTAGATTAATTAATATTTTATTTATGATAAATTTTGCTATTTTGTTTTTATAAAAAAAATTTAAAAACAAAGCGCAACGGCCACAAGTAATCATTATTTTTAAGATCAAGTAGTGCTTTTTCTTCAAACAGCAACATGATTATGTCTTCTTTATGAAAACCATGCATAATTTAAAATCAAATATTTATTAATAATAAATAAGACAAAATGACAAAATACATTAAAAGTTTATATATTTATTTCTTTCATAAACTGTAAAGAAAATAAAGAATTTTATTTAAAATAATAATAATAATATTATTAAATAATGTGTAACCCGGTTTTAAAGCAAGCGCTTGCCTTCAGATCTTGCAATTTGTTATGCGTGTACAGGGTGTTTCATCATGCATAGTAAAAAAATATGATTTTAAATAAAAAATAACACATTTTAATCTTCTTAATAACGCTAGAAATAAAATCAAATCACTTTTTGAATATGTCGATTGTATTTTTAAAAGCAATTTATAATTGATACTTTATTGATGACTGAAGTTAAACACAAACAGAAACTTTTCTTAATGAGTAATAAGGTCTATTCTGTAACATTGTTAAAAATAATAGGTAGGTTAAAAATTTCACTTCAATTGTTAAAAATTAACAATGTAATAATAATGTGTTTATTAACGGCCACGCCAATTACAATTAATATATAAAATTCAAACATAAATAAGTACAATACAATTAATAATATAAAATAAAGTGTTAATAATTATTAAAAGACACTAATTCACTATTTTCAATCACAGTTCTTAAGTCTTTTAGAAATTTGTTTTTAGTTAAACCTATGAAATCAACCTTATTTGAAAGTTCGTTACATGTTTTTGATAGCCTAGAAATTACAGAATTTTTCCCATAATTAGTACGGTGGTAAGGCACTACAAGCATTCTAGGTTCTCTAGTATTACAAACAGGTGTATGTATTAAAAACAGCGATAGAATAGAGCTACAATTCATATTACCAGACAATATATGATACACAAAAGATGCGTCATAAAATACTCTACGAGAAGATAATGAGGATAATCCTAAATAACTTAAAATGTTTACATAATTATTTTTGTCATAAAATATGTTAAACTTGTAGCATACAAACTTAACAAATTTTTTCTGGACATTTTCAATTCGATTGATATAAACATTATAGCAGGGTTGCCAAATAATTGTACAATATTCTAAGATTGGACGAACATAACAATTATATAGTAACATTACAACACGCAAACTTGAAAAATCAGAACACTGTCTTTTTATAAATCCTAATGTTTTATTTACTTTAGACAAAATATGGTTTATATGATAATCAAAACTTAACTGGTTGTCTACAATAACACCTAAATCGCGAATATGTGTGACACATTCAAGTCGATTATCTGATATAGAGTAAGATGGTGAACTGTAATGTAATTTCCTAGAAAATCTCAGTGCTTTACATTTATTTATGTTTAGTTCTAAATTATTTTTTTACACTACATACAAAGACTATTTAAATCACGTTGTAATATATCACAGTCGTTTTGATTATTAATAACTTTAAAGATCTTTAAGTCATCGGCAAAAAGAAGGATTTCAGAACTTTGAATAGCTGCTTTAACATCATTTATATATAGTGAAAAAAGAATTGGTCCTAGATGTGACCCCTGAGGTACACCTGTGGATGGCCGAATTTCGCGAGACTTAACACCATTTATAGTTAGAGTCTACATACTGTACACGATTTGATAAAAAGGAATGAATCCAACTAAGGACTGGATCACCAAAACCTAAATTATGCAGTTTTGAAATTAATAACTCAATAGAAATGCGATCAAAAGCTTTTGACATATCAGTATATATACAATCAATTTGGAATCCATTTTCGAGATTAGACGTTATATATTCAGTAAACAGAAAAAGATTAGTCATCGTAGAGCGACCCTTAAAAAAACCGTGTTGTTCTTCAATAATAGATTGTTTTACAGAAGATGATATAATGTCAGCCATTATGGAGTCAAAAACTTTTGATAAATACGATGGGGTACAAATCGGTCTATAGTTGGAAATATTTACACGACTACCATTTTTAAAGACAGGTCTGATATCAGAAATTTTCCAAATATCCGGAAACTGAGACAGATTAAGAGACTTATTGAACAGCATTTGTAATGGATATGTTAATTCATAAGTACAATTTTTTAAAAACATTTGAGATATACCATCGGGGCCGGTTGTATAGTTGTCTTCTAGATTTCTCAATTTCGAAAAAATAACTTCGGTAGAAATATCAAGGTTATTTAAAAAGACAGCATTTTGATTGTATTCAGCAAGTTTTAAATCCGATAACTTAGGTTGATCAGCATAAACGGATTCGAAATGAGAGGCAAAGAGATTTACAATGCCATTAAGAGAATCACACGAATTTTCATTAAGCGACATTTTTTTGGGATAACCCTGTATGGCATTTTTAGATTTAACATATGACCAAAATGTTCTATTGTTAGTTATAATATTTTGTTCTACTTGATCAAGGAATTGTTTTTTACAATTCCTTGTGGCATTTTTACATTGTTCTCTGAGTAGACAAAATTGTTCATAATCATTTAGGAGACCACTACGTTTATATTTTTTGTGAGCAATTTTCTTTTTAACAATTAAGGATCGTGTTGACTTGTTAATCCAAGTAGGAAAATTTTTAGATGATTTTTTACATTTGATCGTAACAAAGTTATCTAGGATATAATAGATATGAGAATAAAAATATTGTACAGAGTCATTGATATCAACAAAGTTAGCTAAAACAGACCAATCAATAGAGGCTAAATAATTTTTAATAACATCGTATGGTGCATTCTTATAATCTAAATAAAAAACATCAGTTTCTGGTTGTAAAGCAGGTACAATAATATCACAGATATTAACACATAAGGGTGGATGATATTTATCAATACAGAGAAAGGGTTCACACTTACTTACTAAAAGCCTATTATTACAAAATGTCAAATCTAAAGACAAGCTATCAAGACAACCACCAGCAGGGCGCAATTTCACAACCTTAAATTCCTTATTTATTATTTTACACCATAGATCTAATAATAATACTGGATCGAGCCTCGCGTATGTTGCCGAAGCGAGCTGCGGTGACAACATAGTATAAGTAAGAGAGAGATAGTATAATACACAGATTAAATGTGTGTGAGAGAGCAAATCACTTGCGGGTAGGCAGAAACGTTGTATTTTAGAAAATACAGGAATAATAAGGTAAGAAAATAAATTTTTATTTTAATTCAGTAAACATATGAGCGCCAGGCCTTTATTGTGCATGCATACAACACTCATACTTTACAAACATTAATTTATCTAAAATCACATTATCTAAAATTGTATAAAACGCTTCTTATAAACAAAATTGTTTAGAAATATGCAAATTTTGACGATTTTAACACTTGTTTAAATGCAAATACCACCGGTAAATTAACACGGTAAATACACC
Organism: Tribolium confusum; assembly: GCA_029207805.1. Taxonomy (NCBI): domain Eukaryota; kingdom Metazoa; phylum Arthropoda; class Insecta; order Coleoptera; family Tenebrionidae; genus Tribolium; species Tribolium confusum. The sequence continues at coordinate 19,419,805 of JALGAY010000008.1, read as the reverse complement.
ACTTATAATGTTTTGCCTACCAATATGTTGGCACAGCGAAGTCAGAATTTCTCTCTATTCTATTTAATTGGTCTGTATGTTTACTATGTGAGCAAGCTTTTATGCGAAATAGGGTTGCTAGCGGACCTCTCAAGTAACGTACAATAATCACCGCTACAGTCGTTCACAATTTACAGTGGCCTCTTGCATTGTTAACTCAATGGTAGGCAATAAATTTATGATTGAATTCGGGTAAAAATAAACAAACAAGAAATAAAGCACAAGCCAAATCGTTCTATTTAAAATAATTCTCGCAATAATTATTAATTACATATTTTTAAAGCCAAGGAACAAGTGTTGGATACTAAATTATCACATGCACCTAATTACTGTTTTGTACAATATTAAATAGATTTTTATAAACAAAATAAAAAACCGACAAATTAATAATAGCAAAATTTTATTAACTTTTAGGTACCTTACATTACAGTCAGCATAGTAAGCAATGATTTTATTATTTTCATAAAAAAAGTTAAATAAACAACCTAAACATGTACGTACAGTCAGGTGCGTAAAGTCCACTCCGGATTATAAAAGTCTCTGTTGAAGCCGCAAACATGAATTATTTTGCAATAAACATTTTCCCAAAAATTTTTACTTCTATATATTAGGACCTTTACATTTTTGTCATGGATGATTTGTTAATTGAGATAGGTGACATTCTTTACGCACTGTAGACTACACATAACTTTTCAAAATATAATTGTTTGATAGTTTCGGTGATGGTTTATAACCGAAAACTGATACGATGAGACTAATTTCAAAGAATTTACAGTGATGAAAACGCAATATAGAAATTGATAGAGCTGATGCCAACTATGCATTTTTAGAGACGTAACAATGTTTAAATAAAATCCATTTTTAAGTACTGATAAAAATTATAAACACTTTCTAATATTTTAAAAAAATACATATACAAAAATTGAAGAAACTGCTTGTGTAAAAGGAGTTCTTTTGTAAGATATTGAGAAACAGTACATAATCCTGAAGAAATATTTAAGAAAAATACATTATTAAAGCTTATACATACTTTGTGTAATGTTAATGTAACATCTTGTGTAAGTAATTTAAAAAAAATATAAAGTGTTTTATTTAAAAATTAAAAGTTATAGTCATTTCCGATAAAACCGGATATGTTACATTCTCTAAAATTCGTTTTTGTATTTAAAAGAAAATCAGATTTTTTTGCACCCTGTATTAAATTTTGGATCTTCTCACTATTTGTCTTGTTTTTTATAAGCTGGTTTATTATTCAATTAATAGCAATTTTCTAATAAAATATTTGCAAGTTTCGTGCGTTACTATTAAGCAAAAATATTATTAAAAAAAGAATAAATCTAATTCCGTTTACACCCTGTATCCTACGGTTACATTTAAAGTCGTCAATGCCATGCAAAATTTTATCTGGTTTTCTAAAGATTTGTGGTATCACTAAGTACACATTACCATTATTTTAAACAGCACCTTCATTATAACAATTATGCCCTAATTACATGACATTTTTGATAATACCACAAATTGGTATTGACCACCAAAACTTATTGGATGTTACTGTAAGTATTTATATTCAAAAATAGTGTTTATTAAAAAGGGAGCGTACGGATGCCTAGCTGTAAATGTAAAGAGAGACGACAAGAGAGTTCGATGATTTTAATTCTTATCCGTCTTACAGAAAAATTTTCTCAAAAAAGTACAAAGCCGCTAATTAACTAACAAACTTCAAATTTTGATACTATATAGTAAACATCTTAAATTTATTGCTTAAAATATTTTTTTTGTGAAAATAAATAATTATCTATGCAAAATATCGTTACAAAGATGACATTTTTTTTCTGAATTTCTCTATTTTTTAAAAAAAATTTAATAATTTTTTAACGGTTTTTTAGTTTAAGGCATCTAAGTCATAATGAGTTGTGTTATATATGTTTTTTTCAGCAAAAAATATCAAATAGGTAAGTCACAGTTTTTTGACTAAAAACCCACGAATTTTCATTAGTTGATGGCTGTGTAAGAATCTTCTTAACTCAATGTTTTTTACACACTCTCACAATACCAGCAACCAAAAAAGCATGGCGCGCTTTTTCAACATGCCATCGAGATACTTCCGCTCCAGAACCTGCTTTGGTTATCTACTACAAGGCTATCTCGTTTAAATCGTGTTTTGCACAATTTATCAAAAGTTTTTTTTATTAAAAAATAGTTAACTACTCAGCATACCATAAAACATAGTACAATGCTCGACCGTTACGGAACATTACATGCTATGTTATAGTACAAAAGAAGTTTATTTACTTTAGAGATGATAGCTTATGGCTGTAAGCAAATTATAAAACTAATAATTTATTTAATACTTATTAGACATATGGTCTCCCCAGTTCCTGAAGCCGATATAGTGGGTATTTCTGTAGAAGTTGGTAATTATAATTTAACAATTATTAATTTATATATTTCTCCTTTATCCTGCTTAGATGTATATGACATATTATTATAATATATTGAAAATACATGCGACCTAAAGAATCGTTTTATATTAACAGGAGACTTTAACATACCTCAATATTATAATGAAAACATTCAAACCTCAACTTTACATTTTTCTGGAACAAATAATATTTTAAATGAGTTTATTAATTTTTCTGGTTTAATTCAGCATAATATTTTTTTAAATCGCTGTAACCGTCTTCTGGATTTGGTTTTTTCTTCTGATGATGTAAAATGTGCAGCCAATTTGTGTGATTTTCCTCTAGTTAATGTAGACGGCCATCATCCTGCACTTAACATTTGCATAGACTATACTCTAGATAAAAATAACACTTTTCACGGTAAAGCTGATGAGTTTTATTACAACTTTCGGAAGGCTAACTTTGTGCAACTCTATCAAGACATCGCTAAAATAGACTGGTCGACTTTGTACAATATTAATTCAGTGGATTTGGCCTGTGATTTTTTATATAAAAAAATAATTTCATTATTCGATCGTCATGTGCTCAAAAATAATTTTCGATCTTCATCCCATCCTCCCTGGTTTACTTTATTTTTAATTGAAAAAATTTACAAAAAGAAGCGTTTGTGAAAACTTTATAAAAAAATTAAACTCGATCTACACTTGCGTCAACTAATATATATATATTCGGTTTATAGCGTCTTGTGTTGTCTTCCGATTCCCAATCTCCATTTTTTTCTGTCTAACCAATTTGCTTCGGCTAGATTTCTCTCACTCATGGCCTTGGTGATACTCTGTATCCAGTTTTTCCTCGGACGTCCTCTTCGATTTCTTCCTTCTGGTATCCATTCTAGCACTTGTTTTAGTAATCTATCTTCCCCCATGCGACGTATGTGTCCATACCATTTTAATTGTTTTTGTGTAATCTCGTCAATGACTGTTGCCTTTGTATTCATTATACCTCTTATCTCGTTGTTTCTTTTATGGTCTAATTTTGAGTGTCTGGCAGATCTTCGTAATGCATTCATTTCTGTTGCCAGTATTTTCCGTTTGTCGTTTTCTTTCATAGTCCATATTTCGGCGCCATATGTTAATACACTTTTTACCACGGTGTTGTAGATGTTTAGCTACCTTTGTCTGTCTATATTTTTGACCAAAAAATTCCATTAAGTGCTTCTATGATTCTTCTACTCTGGCCTACTCTTTTTTGTATTTCTTTTTCATCTTTTCCGTTTTCTTCGAACGTTATTCCTAAGTATTTGTATGCTGTACATCTTTCAAATGTAGTTCCATTATCTAATAGTAAATTACCATCATTGCTTCCTATGCCCATATACTTAGTTTTTTCAATATTTATTTCCATTCCCCAGTTTTTATATTCCTCACATAACTTTCTCGTCATATATTCTAGGTCTTTTTTTGTTTGAGCTACCACTACTTGATCGTCCGTAAATTGCATAGTATAAAGAGTGGTATTGTTTAATTCAAAGCCCATTCGGCAGTATTTCTTCTTCCAATTTTTAAGGGCGTGTTCTACATATATCTTAAATAATGTTGGTGAAATGCAACAACCTTGTCTGAGGCACTTTGATATCCGAAATCCGCTTGACAGTTTTTTGCCAATTTTTATTTGAGATCTACAGTTATTATACATTTGTTGTACTGCTTTTATTAATGCATTATTTATTTTTGTTTGTTCCATTGCTTTCCATAATTTGATAACTGGTACTTTATCGTTCGCTTTACTCAGATCAATAAATCATAAATGCGTTTCCTTGTTTTTTGCAATTTGTTTTTCAATTATTTGTTTAATACAAAACGCATTGTCGATACATGATCGTCCTCCGCGAAACTCACTTTGTTCGTCTGGTTCTTTGCTAGAATATTCTGATTCTATTTTATCGCGTATAATCCGTCCATATAACCGGCTAAAGGTACATACTTGTAACCGAACGTCCTCTAGAGTTGTCACAATTTCTACGATCTTTTTTTTTATATAGTGGGGTGATGTAAGCCAACTTCCATTCATTAGGGATTGGTTGACCGTTAATACACATTTCAAATAGTTGTGTTATCATTCATGTTAATTTAGTTGTTCCATTTTTAATTAGTTCTCCAGGTATTCCTCCCGGTCCTGAAGATTTATGGTTTTTTATATATTTTATCGCATTACTCACTTCGTTTTCTGTTAACATTATATATTCTTCTTTTACATTTATTTGTGTGTTCTGAATTGGTGAATTATCTATAAATTGCGATCTGTATTCAGTAAGTAAGCTTTCATAGTACTTATTCCATTCTTTTAGTTGTATTGTATTTAATCGTGTTTTTTCTCTATACGGTGCTTTGATATTTTTTATTAATCTTCATATTTCTGTGCATCGTCTTCCTTCTATATATGTGTTTATTTCGGTACTTCCTCTCTTTATTCACTGATCATCGTACTTCTCGTTGCATTTGTTTATAGTATTATTATACTATAACTTAATCAACTTAATTAAGTCAACTTAATATACTAAAAAGGGAGATTAAATCAGAAAGTCGACGTGAATACGGAAATTTTATACATTCTATGGAGCAAGATATCAAGTCTAACCCAAAAAAACTTTGGTCTTTTGTGAATTCTAAGAAGAATACGTCTAGTATTCCATCGATTCTCAACTTTAACGGCTGTGAACTCTTTGATCCATTCCTCATAGTGAATTGTTTTGCTAGTCATTTCAGTAGTGCGTATGTTCCTAGCTCAAATTGTGACCCTAACTGTGATAATACCTGTGATGCTTCCCCCTGTGTTACAAGTGATTGTTTTTTATGGTCTGTCAATGTGATGCATAAGTTTAGTGTTTCGGAATGTGATATTAAAGAAGCATTGAAAAAGATCAAGTCCAACTTTACATCTGGACCGGACAGTATTCCTGGATTTTTTGTGAACAATACCATAAGTTGTTTGTTAAAACACCTATGTTTTTTATATAATAGTATTTTATCTCATAGCTACTATCCTAAAGCTTGGAAAGTAACCAAAGTCATTCCGGTATTTAAAAGTGGAAACAAGGATGAAATTCAAAATTATAGGTCTGTTGCGCTTTGTAATAACTTTGCGAAAATTTTTGATTCAATTGTTGCAAAATACTTGTATTCTCACATTAAACCATTTATTAGTGAAAAGCAGCATGGTTTTGTTAGTGGTAGATCTACTGTAACTAATTTAATGACCTTCTCAAATACTGTATCAAATAATATGAACAATAGGCTTCAAACTGATGTTATTTATACTGACCTTTTCAAAGCTTTTGATATTGTAAACCACTATATTTTGATTAAGAAGTTACATAAAATGGGTCTTTGTAATAATTTACTAAACTTATTTATTTCAATTTTTTCTAGTCGATGTCAGTACGTAGAATATAAAGGTTTTAAGTCAAATATTTATTGTACGCCCAGTAGAGTTATTCAAGGATCTAATTTAGGGCCTATTCTGTTTATTATATTTATAAATGATGTCTTTGATGTATTTGAAAACTCTGTACTAGCTTATGCTGATGACATAAAAATTATGAAATGTATAAATTCTGTATCGGATTGTACTCAATTACAAGATGAAATCGAGAAATTTCATAACTACTGTCACATTAATAAATTAAAAATCAACAACACCAAATGCAAAGTAATATCGTTTCACAAAAAGCAACAACCGATATTGTTTAACTATTCTATTAATGGGACAGTAATTGAACGCGTACTGCTTATTAAAGACTTAGGTGTTACTTTTGATCCAGGTTTTACTTTTGTCAACCACATGGAAAAGAGTTGTTCCGAAGCGCTCAAAATGCTGGGCTTTATAAAACGGCATACAACGCAATTTCATGATGTTCTCTGGGTTTTGAATCTATATTATGCTTATGTAAGATCTAGATTAGAATATGCGTCTGTTGTATGGAATCCATATTATAACAATCATGTAATGGCCATTGAACGAATACAAAAAAGATTTTGTAAATTTTTACATTTTATAAAATATAAAACATATCCACTTTTTTTGTATCCGTCCAACCTTCTATATATGGAATTTCACTTAGAGCCATTAAGAGTACGTAGGAATGTTTCTTGTTTACTGTTCTTATTTAAACTTATCCATGGGATGATAGTCTGTAATGATTTGCTACCAAACATAAATTTTTTAACTCCGCGTTTAAATAGTCGTGTGCCGCAAACATTCCACACAATTTGCTGTCGTACAAATATACACTTTTATTCCCCTATCTTATATATGTGTAGACTATATAACGAATGTGCAATTGAAGTTGACATCTTTGTAAATAATATTAATTCTTTTGTTACGCAATGCAAAGCTCATTTTTGCTAAACACTTACTTTCTTTATTTTTAGTTATATTAGTTAATCGTATTAGTGTTTCATTTTATTTTTATATTTTCTTCTGTAAACTTAATGTCTGTTGGAAATAAACATTATTATTATTATTATATCTAGAAAGATTAGAGATCAGTGCATGGTTGGACGCCTAGGGCGTTAAAGGAAATTAATTCTCTACACTTAACAGTTTAATTTTTTAATAGGAAAAAGGAATTATCATTAAATTAACAAAGAATTACTTGACTGCTTTATAAAATTTAGTTACTATTTATTCGATAATTTAAAATTTTATTAATATTTATTAACACGTTTATAATTTACAATTAATAAACACTGAAGTGCTACTTTAAACTGAATATACCTCAAAAGTTGTAACACAAATTTATAAACAATTAAAAATTAAACATAAAATTAAATATCAAGACTAATAATTGTTTTTATTGGAATACTGAAATATACTTATGCTCTTATATTCACAAAATTTATAAATTATGTTACAAGAGACTTTTATTTTTTCTTTTTGGTCGTTTTTAAATTATTTTGTAAAATTTTTTTTATTATTTCTACTAAAGCTTTTAAGTTATCCTTTTTCTTTTCCAATTACTATCGAATTTTTTATCAAAGAACCACTAACGTCGCAATTTAGCTTAAGGAACAACCGGCAACATAACTGTAAATTTTATCTATGTTTCTATTTGCACCTTGTTCCTCTATTATTTAGAGTCTAACAGTTTTACATGATTTAATAAATTCTTGAGTGTTTTTATCATTTTCGGCTTTTTGTTTTTCTTTGAAAACTAGATTTTTACAGATTTTTTTGCTTCTAATAAAAATGCACTATGATTTGACAGTTTAGGAAAAAATCTTAATTTCAAATTCTGGTAAATTTTGGCTAGCAAACCCAATTTAACAGATGGTGGTTCTTTGATTTTAATTTTAATAATACAGGGTTTTCATAAATGATCGTAACATCGTAGGTGGCTGTAGAAAAAATAAAAAATGTTTTGCCTTTAAAAAGCAATAATTTTAGCTATTATTATAATCATTATTAGACAATTGAGTAACTTTAAGAATCATTCCTTAATGTTCGTTGTGATAATAGGTAGAACATTACAATGAATATTCGTGATATCAAAAATTTCCACAGCCACTTACGACCTTACAATAATTTATGAAAACCCGGTATATCACAGTATAGAAACAAATTAGTATAAACAGCTGACAAAAGCAGAAAACTTGTCGAAAAGCTAACATTTCTTGAAGTTAAATGTGTAAGATGAAGCCACTATAATTTAAATTTACTATAGGCAACTACTAATACACAATTTAAATTTAAAAGGCTACAACTGTAACTATATAATAAACAAAAATTAAAAATAATTTTAATTTTTGTTTGACCTTTGTCTTTTTATTATTTATTATATTATTTACAGTTATAGTTCTTTTAATTTAAATTGTATACAGAGTAATTTTTTTTACTTGTTCTTGCCGGAGATTTTAAAAATAGGCAACACGTTATACGAACGATAAGCAACTTTAGGAAAACTACAAGTGATCCAAATAAACTGACTCTGGAAACACTGGTAAAGGTATTGTTAACAATGTTGACATTAATTTACAACCCTCTATGCCTTAATTTTAAAAAAACTACAAAGTATTATGTGTTGTCTATTTTTGGAGTTTCGGGCAAAAGTAAATAAAAAATCTCTCTAATTGTCTATATAATTGTCTATAGTAAATCTAAAAATTAGTGGCTTCATCTTACACATTTAACTTGAAAAGATCCTAGCTTTCTGACAAGTTTTGAGTATTTATCAGCTGGTATACTGATTTAAGTTTTGTTTTTCTATTATTGAAGAAATAATATTAAAAAAAGGATACATTTAATTTGGTCTATACTCGCTATATACATTTGCAATAATAAAAATAATTTTTTAAAGTAACAGGCGAGTGGTTTTTATTTAAAAAATAAAACTGCTTTATATCAAAAAAATTAAAATTGTATAAGAAAGCTTCTAAGTATAAATACATTATTCAATTCTTTGTAAAAATCTACAGCAGGTAGTACCAATTTTTACTTTTTGATTGGATTAAAAAATACAAAAGTTACAAGATAAAGATTATAAAAGTGCGGCATCTCAAAAACAAAAGATGGTATTACAAAATTGTTTATGCCAATAAATTTAATTTTGTAAAATTTGTCTATTTGTTTTCAAAGTAAGAAAGTGTGAAAATCTACCTACAGATTATCGCAATTTTTTTAATAATTAAATGTTGATAATTACAGACTATAGTTTTGGGAGTCACCCATTCAGTGACGTAAGAACTATTTATATTTACTTGCCTTTCTCTTCTAACACATCTCAAGTAACACATTTAGGCTGTTTTTTGTTACCTGGCTACAAAACACCCGAACAATTTTTCAATTGTTATTAATATTAATCAGTATCATAGTGTTGTCATTATCATTTGATAGTGATGTTATTGATAAAAATATGAAAAAAAAATTTAATCTCACTTTACCAGAGATACAAAAAAAAACAGTAAAGCCTTTCTTAATAATTTATTTATTTTTTATGATTATGACAGTTTATAAATGGCAAAGTTTTGGTTTGTATAGTTAGTATTAACAGGTTGTTAAAAAGGGTGTTTAACTTCTTTAAATAGCTTAGAGTGCATTAAAAACCCTTATATTAAAACAAGAAACAAAAAAATAATTTTCAAAATTTAACAAAGTTTTTTCTTGTCTTTTTTCTAAACTGATAATGAGTGACATTTAAAACTATATTCTGTAATTGACAACCTGTAATTATTAAAAAATTTGCGATAATCTATGGTTAGACTTTGACCTCTCCTAAATTTAACCATTAAATTTGTGTCAAACAACTACCATAAAATGCATAATTTGTTTCTTTGCCTAATGGTCAGAAGTATGAAAAACCTATATAAGTCATTCAAAATGAACAAAAGTAAACAAGTTTATTAACAAGAGTTAATGTTAACTGGTAATGACACTGGTAATCCCTATCTACGTCAATAGAGTAGATAATGTTTATTTATTTATTTTTTAGACAATGTTTATGTTCGTTAAGCACTATACACAAAAAATTTTAAAAACTGATTTTTTGTCAACTTTGTACAGATCGAAACGTTAATTTTACGCATCAACTCGTTGATTTTATAAAATGTAACTTTTACTTAGCTAACAAAAACAAATAACATCTTGAACATACCGCGAATGTAACAATGTCGTATGAACCAGTCTTAGATGTCTTAAAATCATCGTTCCTAAATTTCGAAATTTAAAGTTCGCTCGGAATTTAAACCAAGACATCTGCGGCTGTTACAATAATACAACAATTTTTTTATAACTTAGCTGACAAGAGTTAGTATTATCAGTTAAAGATTAAAATACTTTTTAAATAAGAAATCACTTGTCCTCTTTTGTCATTTAAAATTTTTGAGTTATGGGCTGTTAGAGCTAGAGGGTGGGTGCGACAAGATCGTAAAAAATAATTACCATTATTCAGTTTTTTCTTTAAAATAATCAACAACAAAGTTATTTAGAATGTTTTTTTTTTAATAGAACACTTGTGTATATTCAAGTAGATAATTAAATATTTTAAAGTTAAATATTTAAGACATAATTTAGAACAAAGCAGTTAATAAAAAATGTGGCAAAACTTGATAAGCAAATGCTTAAAATTGGTTTTTATTTTATATAAGTATAAACACTGATAACTAGGTTGTAATCACCTGTTTTAATCGGACAGTTGATGGTAGCCGTACATTATTAATTGTTGAATATCGTACTAAAATATATACTTAAATATACCTCTATATATCATCTATTGTTGATAATGTAAAAACGTTATTGAAGAATTACAATATCGTCAAATAAAACTATGTTTTACATATATTTACATAAATGCGTAGCAAAGTTTAAATAACAAAACATACACAGTAAAAAAAATGGAAAGTAAAACAAGTTTAGAAAATGAGAGAACAAATCTGAAGAAGAAACCCAATATTTTTTCACGTCTATTTTTTTGGTATAAGGCATTTCAATTAATTATTAATTAATATACTTTTTTTAGGTGGCAACTACAAATTGTTAAAAAAAATTGGAAGGGGACTGACTCTGAAAATTACTCATTTGAAAATCTTGACGAACATGATGCTCATTATCTTGGAAATAAACTTGAAAAATGTTGGAATGAAGAAAAATCATCGCACAAAAATCCTTCATTTAAGCGTGCACTTATCAAAACATTTGGAACAGAATTTCTGGTTTATTGTCTTTTATATCTTCCAGTCGATCTCTGTGTAGCGTATGTATACCATAAAAGCAAAAAAAATTAATTTAGGTAGGCAGTAACTAATTTTTTTTTTGAATTATGAGCACACTATATTAATGTTTAAGCTTGAAGGAAATAATTTTGAGTTGAGTAAGAATTTTAGACGGGCTAAATAACAAATAATAGACCTAACTCTACAAAAACATAATTATTTAAAATATATAAATTATTTATTTAAGTTGTGTTGTTGTTGGTTGGTGGACACTGATATAACATGAAAATGTGCTGACTTGATGTGACAATCTCCAATATTGATGTAGACTAATCAATAAAAAAAAATTTTATGCCAAAAATAGTACCAGAAAACCAACTACTTCATTACATCAAACTACATTCTGATAGATGTTCAACTCTTAATTAGGGTTAATATAACTAATAATTAATAACAATTGGTTGATTTGTTATTATTATTTAAAATCAAAAATTGTTGTTTTTAGGTTTTTTGCATATAAAATTAAAATTTATAAGACAATTTTGTTCTTCTAAAAACAAAATATATAAGAAATTAAAATTTAAACAAAACTGGTTTTCAGATTTACTCGATTGGATTATTAGTAACGAAGATAATCTGAAAAAAAAAACCAAAAAATTTAGAATTTTTTATTAATTATAACTCAATTTTTAAGTTGTAGAACCAGATTTTTGCAAAAAATAATGATTTATATCTGCTTTATTTTTGCACAAAACAAGTGTTATTAGACTGTTAGTTTTGGCACAAATGCAGTTTAAAATTTTTAAAGCAGTATCTTTCAGTGGTTTTGTATTTCTCAGAGATGCTCTGATTTTAATATTTTGAGAAGATTTAAATTGTAAAGGTATAGTACTGCAAAATGTATGTTTTTATTTTGTGCCATGATTTTAAAAAATAAGTGAAAAATGCTTGCAGAAATAAATAAAAACAAAAAGCAGTCAAGTAGTAAGTAGAAGAAAAAATGAAATAAAAATTAGAGTTAGATATTATAGTAATAGAAATGCGCAGCTTAGAAGTGCAGCTTCAATTCGCTGTTCGCTGCAATGACGAAAACAGACGCAAAATTAGTACGCTCCTGTAAAAGGTGTAATAGTGTGGGTTTAACTAATACAATTACATATGTTAAGTGTTTAAGTACTTTTCATAAAAGTTGTGCAAAATTGTGGATTGACAGTGATGTAATTGACGACGATAATTTTGTTTGTTGCAATATTTGTGAAGAAAACGACGCGTTTTTCGACGCAGACGATGTAATGAATACTAAAGAAATGACTTCCTAACTCTTCTGTTATATACTGAAACAGAAAGATAAACTCATTAATGAACTACGTGATAAAATTTTGTTATTAAACAAAGTTATATATTAGTTTATCAAAGGTAGAGAGTGTTAGCAAGCAAAAAGTGACTACCGATACTAACCAAGGTGAATCGTCAGCCCGGCCTGCTATCGCAGCCGCCGTGCCCGCAAAAAAAAACGGGCAAACATCATAAATCCAAAAGGAAACCGCACAATAATGACAAGAACTCCCAGGAAATTATTGCAAATCAATCTGAGAAACTCGAGGAAGTAATCAGTATTGACGAAATATGTTTACTTGAAAAAGCAAGCGTGTCCACGGAACATGTCTAAAATAAGGAATGGACCTCGGTCACCAAAAGAAAGGAACGTTCGGGAAAAGTGGTGCTGCGTCCATCAAAGTGGCTGAACGATATGCTGCCGTTTTCTGCTCTGGGTTTTCCGCAGATACCACGGCTGAAGATGTCAAATCGTTTGTGGGTGGAAAATTTCCGGAAGCACTCTGTGAGGAAATTCCATCGAAATACCCAGAAAGTTATTCCAATTTCAAAGTAACAGTTTATGCATCACATCTAGATGATGCGTTAAAAAAAGCGTTTTGGCCCACTGGCATATATTTCAATCGTTTTTTCCGCTCAACAAAGTCGAAGTTGCGTCCGCGTCTTCTGGCTGCTCAAAGTTAAGCAGAAACACAACCAAACTACTGTTCCAGAATATTCAATCCTTAAGAAATAAACAAGACCAACTGAAGGCTTCTCTCAGTGGTAATAATAATCAATCACGAAGCTGAAGTATACCACATGGAAAACTACAACATCGTATCCCACTTCTGTAGAACGAAAGGCTATAAAGGTTCCCTAATTCTAACACATCATTCTATGGAATGTCAAGATTTAAGTCATCTGACGAAACTTTCAGTTGAAAAAACGTGCGAAATATCAGCGATTCGTGTGCTCAAACTTCATCTAGTGGTAATTTCTATTTATCGATCACCGAGCGGTAATTTTGACGAATTCATAGCAATCCTCTCGGAAGCATTAAGGAGTGTAGATTTAATTAACAATAATATTGTGATCGGTAGTGATTTTAATGTGTTATTTGATGATGAAAATAGTAAATGTCTTTTACGTCGTAATATTACGTTTAGTTTTGGATTAAAGCAATCAATAAACTTTGCAACTCATCAAAATAATTGTATCGATAATATATTTAGCAATTTAGACTTAATAGAGTATAACATATCACCTATTAATTTAGGTATTTCTGATCACTCGGATCTCACTTTATTACTTAAACATTCAGATAATATACCAAGACGTGAAATAGTCAAATAGAGTCCGTACACTTTCAGAACAGCACACCAATAAAAGTGTGCAGATGACAAAATAGTGTCGGGTCAATCCCATTTGCAAATTGAAGGGGAGGAAGCCAAGCGGCACGTGGTCAGCGAAAAATCAGCGGCGTTCGTCATTCTTGGTCATTTTGTTTAGTGTCGTTTGCTTACAGATTTTGATGACCCAACATGCTGTTCTGAAAGTGTACGGACTCTACCGCCCCATAACGGAGCCTGGTAAAGCGCTGTTCTATGAACATGTGTCAAATTTAGATTTCTCATTTGCTAATTTTGCTGATTGGGACATTCAAGATAAATTTAAGCATTTTAACAAGATTATTCATGACTGTTACGTTACTGCATTTCCCGAAAAACGTCTGTTAAAATATAACAACACTGTTAAAGTTACTTGGTTTACAAGAGAATTAAGTCAGTTGAGGGACAAATTAAACTTTATTGATGATCTGTATATATGCACTAATCATCACTATGTCAAAAATTGGAAAAATGCAGTAAGGTCAATTTATCGAAAAGCTATACGTAACTCGAAAATAAAGGCTAATACAAAATTTATTAATACCGCTACGAACAAAAATAAAACCATGTGGACTGTTATCAATAATAATAGTTCTCGCACAGTTTGTGATATCAATATAAATGAATTCAACAGCTTCTTTACTACAGCTGCTAGTAATATTGTTAATACGTTGCGTTGTCTACGATAAGAAAAGATCCTATAGCTTTAATGGATAAAACTTTGTGTAATAATAATTCCTTATACTTTAGTTTTAGTCAAGTGTCCGAATGTCACATGAAGGATATTATTTTAGGTCTTAAACCAAAAAAATCTAAAGATCAGTATGGCCTTAATGTTGAACTTTTTAGATTAATTGTTAACATAGTAATAAGTCCACTTACAAAATTAATTAATCTATGCATGGACAATAATATTTTTCCTGACAGTTTAAAACAGGCAGTTGTAACCCCAGTCCTAAAAAAAAGTGACCCAAGTGATAAGAACAATTACCGTCCGATCTCTATCTTGCCTCTCGTTGCTAAAATTATAGAAAAAGTGTTAGCAATTCAGTTGGCAGATTATTTCGAAAACACAAAGTTATTTGTTAAAAATCAATTTGGTTTTAGATACAAGAGCTCTACTACCTCGGCTCTACTCTCTCTTACTGAATTAATAACTCAGGCTTTTGATGTAGGAGATACTATAATGGCGGCTTTCCTGGACTTATCAAAGGCCTTCGACTGCGTTGACTATTCTATACTTTTGCGTAAATTATATTGTTACAACCTTCATCCTAACAGCTGCAGGCTCATCACTTCATCACTTCTTATTTAACAAATCGAACTCAGCGAGTCAAGTTAGAGACGAAGCTTTCTGATGAGCTTCCTATAAATATGGGCGTACCACAGGGCTCTGTCTTGGGCCCTGTATTGTTTTTAATATTTATCAGTGATTTTCCCCTTTATTTAAATAAAAATGATGTCATTGTTTTTGCTAATGATACAACTATAATCAATAAACACCGTTGTGTGGATGTAGGATGTAGTAATAGGTTTATGTAATGCCTCAAAGTCGGAGGCCTTTAACTGGTTTTTAAAAAATGGACTTGTGAAAATGATCATTTTCCTCACATAAAGTTCCTGGGACTACATGTTGATTCTAAATTAAGTTGGCACATGCACGGAGAAAATTTGGAAAAAATGATCAGCAAAAATATATTCGTCTTGAGAAATTTATCAGTTCACGTATCGGAAGTTGTACTCAATAATGCTTATTTTGGTCTTATTCATTGTCATATTTTTTACGGCATATTGATTTAGGGTCATTCTGTTATAAGACATCAAATTTTCTCTCTGCAAAGAAAAGCTGTGCGCATCATTGCTGGATTGCCATTTAGAGACGCTTTTAAAAGGTTAAAAATACTTACCGTTCTTTTATTATATATACTTGCTTGTCTCTTACATATTAAAGAAAATATTAATGATTATGTAACTAATAGTCAGTTCCATGAATATAACACCAGGTTTAAAGATGAACTGTGTATGCCTTACAACCGACTATGTAAATCACAAACTGCGACTAGACACTTAGGTATAAAATTTTATACTGCTTTGCCAACTGAGATAAAAGAGTTACCTTTTAAAATGTTTAAATTTAAGATAAAACAAATGTTAATTAATAATCCAATTGAAAATTTCTGTGATTCTATTAAACTTAATCTTTAATATTAAACTGACTTGTGCTATATAATTGTACTGTGCTGATGCATCAATAAAGATTATTATTAAGTCTTTACATTTGATTTTCTGAGTAGCTATTAGAGCTATTTTACCTTTTTTTAAATTTTATTACTGCACAAAAATACAGTTTCTTTTTATTCCCTTTTTTTACTACTCGACCACTTTCTATTTATTTTATTCGTTTATTTTATTTTTTATTGATTAGCATTGGCTTGATGAGACAAGAAGTAAAATGATTACAGGGAGAATTACCTAAAAGTAAGAGTTTTTGATCTTAACTTTGCTATTGCCACATTTTATTGCAACATTAATACTTCTGTTCTTAATCCAATGAGTTTTTCTCTTGACTGTGACTCGCCCTACATCGTGTGGTTTTCTTTTTCTAGCTAAGTACTGTAACTATGGTCTGTAATAATTTTACAGTTATTTTTAATTTATCTCAGCTTTCGTTTGTCAACACAGCAACAGGGCTAGGGCAGATTCTTGCTTTTTGTTGCTTTTGCTTATTATTTTTTTTTTGCTTGCATTACTATTAAAACTTTTGGTACACTCCTACTCCGGATAGATGACCTTTTTTATAATTAAAGCAATAGAGCTGGTTGTTGCAGTTTACCGTCTGCTTTAAAACACATTTTGTTCAAGTTCTTCCTTTTGCAGTTTAGAACACAATATCTATATTCTTTGGATTTAAATTATTTGAAGACTAGTACTTTGACTAAATAACTGGTGTTGCTTATCTTCTTATTTTTTATTTTTATGCATAGGAATATAGCCTCTTTCCGGGGTAATAATCTCTATTTGATTTCCGTACCATAGCGGTTTAAAGGCTTTAACAGTATTTCTTTTACTGAGGCAAGATGTAGAGAATCTGTAGACTGTAAAATAAGATTTTTTTTTTGGTTGTTGTATTTATATCATTTAAGACGAGGTTAGTTAATCTTATCTTTATATAACAACATTTTTTTCTGATTTCAGTTTTAAGAATTTGAGTATTTTTTTACTCTTTTTACTTTAACGAAAAGATTTCTCAGCTTGTTAATATCTACTTTATTTTTTATAATTTTTTTTTTATTATAACAAATTTGTCGTGTTCTTTCTTTTACTAGTAATTTTTTTCTATTGTTGGATTTGTTGGAACCTAACTCACAAAAACAATCGCGATGTTTTTGTTCTTAACGCGTACTCCGCATTTTTTTAGATAATATGTTTTTATTTTGTAATTTTTTTTTATTATATTGTTTCTTTTATGTTTTTTGTTAGCATTTTAAGGTTTTGCTTAATATCGAAGAGTACTTCAAAATCTCAAAAACCATCTTTTGATGCTATTTCTGAATTTCTAATTTACTTAGTATTTCTGCTTTCTAACTCCTCGTTAACTGTACTTTCTAAGCCATGATAATTTTCAATTAATATTATAGTTTAATACTTTATCAAGTGCTATAATTGATTTCTGATTTTCTGTTTTCTGTGGTATTTTTTGATTGTTCTACATCATTATCTAGTGACTTACTGTACAAAATTTGTTTTAAACGACCCCACAGATAAAAGTCTATTATTGTAAGATCAGGTTTTCTATTTAGTTAATATAGAACTCTGTAGTAGTCAAATAATGCCATAATTCGAAACTGCACACCACACATTAATTTTATTAAAATATTGTTTGCGCCAAGGAATCCTCAAGTTTGGATTCGTTTCACTCCAATACCAACAATGTTGAGATAAAACAACTCCGTTAGTTGAAAAAGTTGATTCATCGGAAAACATAATTCGTTTATTAAAATTTGAATTTTTCAAAACTCTAAAAATTATTTCCAAACAAAAATCCAAACGTTTGGCTTTATCATAAATTTCAAAAGTTTGCTTAAATTGCAGATTAAATGCTAAAATTTTATTTTCTTTAAAGATTATTTGTAAATACAATTTTCTTAATCTAGTTTGTATTGGCCTTCTTCTTAGAGACAAGCTTGGAGTTTCTCTTGCGGAATGAAGGGCAATAATTAAAACAGCGTCGTCCTCATTGAACAACTTCAACAAGTTCAATAAAAAGTAGTATGTATTTTAAGGGTTTAACAAGCAGGGCAAATCAACAAAAGTAAAATTTTCTGAAAAATCAAAAATATTTTTTTTTATAAAGTCGATGCGGAGACATACTCTATTATAATGGTTTTATCCATCGATAGAAATAAGAATAAAATACAACTTTTGCCTAGAAATAGTTGCTATGGTACATAATAGTACATCTTTCCAAGCGGGAATAAAGTAAAGGTTTATTCTCTCGTTTTTGATCAAAAATAAGGTACTTTATTCCCTAGGAAATTTTAATTTTATTATTTATTAACATTGAAGTTTACTAAACTGTGTCGTTGGCAACCGCCAGCCAACACTACCTAGATCTTACCGTACCGGCAAGTTATTTTCTTTTAGAATTATCATTTCTGCCGCTTGGGAAGAAAGCTTTGTATGCATCTTGGAAATAAACCTTCGTTAATCCCTTAGCTGAAGATGCCCTCGCTCTCTGCGGTCGCTCTGGGATCACTACAACCGCGGGATTAACATGACGGTTTATTCCCTTGATACATAAATAACTATTTTGCACGACAGGGAGTAGAAATCAAGTTTTCGAGTGTCAAAATCGCAACAGAAGTCCAATTTCCTTCCCAAGGAAGAGAAATGAGCCTAACGACGAGAGAAAATACTTGCTTCCGTTGCTACCAACCTTGCTAACAACGTTGACTTGTTAGGTTTGTTGTCAACGAAAATGTTTGCCATAGTGTAATTGCAAAGAATGATAGATTTATGTTTGTTTTTATTAACAAATTACAGCAAATTTCTTATGATTATTGATTTAGGTCGTGCAAAAAATAGAATATATACCACAGACAAAATAAATAAATTAGACAAAATCGATAGAAAAACAAAGCATGATAGTAAAACCTCATTGTTATGTTAATAACGTTGTACTATGTATATGTAAATTTTTTATATTTTTAGTATCCATCTCGGTTATTTTAAGAGGGACGATAGGTAAAAAGCAATAAACAATAAAACATTGTGGTTAAATTTATATATTTTTTATTTTGCTTCTCTTATTTATTAGCTATTTTACACAGTAAACACTGTTGTCTACCGCCTACCTAAATTAAATGTTTTTCAAACTTGCTCGTTTTTTTAACATCAAACTCAAAAATCAATTTTTTAGATTAATTCAACCCTTGATGATAAAATTGCTCCTTGCTGAATTTCATAGTCAGCCAACCGAAAAAATTGTTTATTATCTTTTAGGAATAATAGCAATGAATTTTCTTCGACTTATGACTTTCCAGTTTTTTTTCTTGATAATTTCTACTTTTGGTATAAAACTTCGAGTAGCTTCAAGTACATTAATTTACCGAAAAATCCTTACAATGAAGAAAACCCTTCTAGAAAAAGTTTCTTTAGGGCAAATTGTTAATCTCTTATCAAATGATACAGAACGATTTGATAATTTCCAATTAGTACCTTTTGTTTTTTTGACTCCTATTAAACTTATAGCTGCTACTTGGTACCTAGATTTAACATATGGACATCCTGCTGTTGCAGGAATAGCAATTTTATTAATATTACTGCTATTTCAAGTGTATGTTTTTAAAAGAATTTCTTATACTAGAAAAAATGTAGCTAAGAAAACTGATAACAGAATACGATTAATGAATGACATAATTAATGGAATTCAAGCAATTAAGTTGTACACTTGGGAAAAAATCTTTGGAGATTTACTACACGAAGCTCGAGAGTACTTGTGATTACAACACTTGTAATTGTTATTTTCTAAAAAAAAATTTTAGGTCAGAAATTAAAGAAATGAGTAAAGCAAACCGTTTCCGCTTCATCAACACTAACTTAAGATTATATATAGCAAAGTTTTCGGTTTATTTATGTGTTATGGTTTTGGTGGTCAACAACTTACCTCTAAACTCTTCATACGTCTTTAGCTTAATTGCTTTGTATGAAATTTTGCGTTTAGCAACCGGAGAACTACTCTTTCTTGGTGTGATTCAACTTGCTGAAGTCAACATTTCAACAGATCGAATTCAGAATTTTCTTCTACAAAAATCTACCAAATCTTCTATTAGCACAAATTTAAAAAAATTGGGAGTTTTTACCACGAATTTGACCGTAAAATGGGATTCCTCAAATATTTTTGAAAATGTTAATTTTGAAGCTGTTCCTGGCCAGTTGGTAGCTCTGATTGGCTCTGCTGGTTCCGGCAAATCAACATTCATTCAAACACTGTTAGGAGAAACTGAAATTTCAGGAATTGTTAACGTAGCTAGAAATATTTCCTATGCACCTCAAGATCCGTGGATTTTTTCGGGGTCGGTAAAAGAGAATGTTGTCTTTTGTGAAAATTTTGATAAAGAAAGATATTGTCGTGTGATTAAAGTGTGTAATTTAGAACAGGATTTGGCACTTTTTGCTGAAGGTGATCAGACTTTAGTAGGTGAAAGAGGAATGAAGTTAAGTGGAGGACAAAAGGCTCGAATAAACTTAGCTCGAGCTGTTTATAGAAATGCTGATGTTTATCTACTTGATGATCCTTTATCATCTGTTGATAGTTACGTGGCAAAAGACATTTTTGAAAATTGCATTTTAGAGTTTTTGAAAGAAAAATGTGTGATTTTGGTAACACACCAAATTCAGTTTTTGGGAAAAGTTGACAAAATTTATCTTGCGAGTAATAGCAAGATTGTCAATGTTGAAAGTTTAGCACAGTGTGAAAAGAGTATAAAACTTAAAAATAAAGTTGTTGACAAAGAGATTTTTCAACAAGATGTTGTTGAACAGCCATTTGTGAAAGAAACAGTTGTAGAGAGAAATTCGGTATACAACACCTATTTAGAAATCAATGGAAAATTCGTTTTAATTGTGACAATATTTTTGTTTCTATTGTCTCATAGCTTAATTCTTACTCATGATTATTTTTTGGCATTTTGGCTAAATTTTGTCGACTCTGGTAAAGGCAATTTGTATGACTGTTTCTACATATATACTGGTCTCTTATTGGCATACATATGTTTATCACATGTGACCTCTTTTAGTTTTGTGCAGTTCTGTACTAAAGCTTCAGAAAAAGTTCATAACAGTCTATTCAAAAAAACTGTAAATGGCTCAATGTCATTTTTTAATAGTAATTCATCAGGTCAAATCTTAAATCTGTTTGCCAAAGATGTAGGTGGAATAGATGAATACGTTCCTCAATCTTTGTACATGGTCATAACTCAATTTTTATTAACTGCAGGATCAATTATTCTGATTATTGCGTTTAATTATTGGACGCTTCTACCTACAATAACAATTTTGGGAATTTTTAAAATTTTCAACAACCCTTTTCGAACAACTATCAAAATTTTTAAAAATCTTGAAGCAACGAGTAATTTATTCCAATATATTTTATTTGTTTTTAATCTAAATATTTTCAGAAAGAAGTCCACTTTATGCGCATGTGGTTAATTCAGTTCAAGGAATAACAATAATTAAAGGTACCAATAGTCAAAAACCGGTAGAACTACAATTTAATGGCTATCAAAATAATCAAGCTTCTGCATTTTACATGTTTAAAGCAGTACACTTTGCTTTTGCTTTTTGGACAGAAATGATTTCGTTTGTTTATTCAATAATTGTTTTAGTTGTATATTTTACAGTGACACATGGTAAGTATCGAAAATTTTGAACAAAAACACTAAAAATACACTATACTTACATTTTTAAGCAAAAATTTTCGATCATAAAGTGGTCATCTTTGGGATTTGAAAAAAAAAATCTTGTAACTGAAAATTTAAAATACTTATTTCTAATATCTAAATAGCTATTTCAAATTACAAACGCTTACTGATTTTTTTTGATAAAACAACATGTCATAAAGGTAACTAAATTATTACATACCATTTAATAACAACAATAGTCTTAATTATTATTAAAGTTTAGCAAAAAATGTATCGATTTTATTGTTTATAGGGGTATTTAACTTTTTGGGTCGTTTATGGTGAAGCTGGATACCACCCCAATAAATCTATTAGAATTCTACATGAGATTTTGCGAGAACGGCTCTAACCAAGTCTCTACTTTATAAATATTTTTTCGTTACTATAAAGGGTTATTCACGTAAGATGACGAGCCTGACTAGGTAAAAATGCAACGTAAAATACAGTTAACAATAGACTCGTTGTTTTTTGGAACTAGAAAATTAAATTAGGGATCCAAGTATGTACGTACTAAAAGTAGTTGTCAGTGTCATTACATTTTTTTAATCATAATTATTAAACGTAATGTTTTCTATCGATGAAAGAACGGACATGATACTAATTTTTGGTGAATGTCAAAAAAATGGTGTTGCTGCAGCAAATTTGTATAGAGAACGTTATCCCAATCACCGAGCTTCGACCGACAAAATTTTTAGGAGACTAGAAAGCACGCGAAGAAATACGTAATTGGCTTTGTTTTAAAAGAGTAAGAACTAGAACTACCACTTGCTCTGAAAATAAAGTTGCAGTTATTGAAGTTGCAACCAAAAATCCATATATCGGTCAAAAAGAGATATTAAGACAGTTAGGAATTAGTCAATCGTCGATTTGTAGGGTTTTGATAGAAAATAAATTTCATCTGTACCTTATAAAACTTGTCCAAGAGTTAAAACCAACAGATTACTTCAAAAGGCTCAAGTTTTGCAATTTTGTTATAATAGCTAGCAGCTGTCTATGTTTTATGTGGATTATGATGATGCAAGAGAGATTTAGCTACTATCTATTCATTTTCTTTGTGACTGTTTGCTAAATCAAGTAGGCTCTGTGTGGCTGTGTAATACGTACTTTTTCCACTAGATTTATGAGTACGTGACATGCAAGCTTGTGTTCTAGGTGACCCTTTTTAAAAGTAACCCTGTTGTGTTCTGATAGTGTTACCAGAGAATCGAAGAACTTCTTAAATACTGTAGAGTTAATCTTTAAGATAATACTACTCTTACAAAATGTTTTTACAGTTTCTTGCACACAAATAGAAAACGCTGCTATTTTTGATTGAAAAATAGATGTCGATGAGCCTAGAATAATAAATAGTCTTTTTTTTCTCATGTTAATCACATTGCTGTTAGCCATTTGCGACCTGTTGGTATACCAGACAGTTGGTTCACTGCTCTTGGATTTGCTTTTTCTTTTATTATCTGTTTTGGGTAAAAACCTTGGATGGTTTTTCGATTCAATCCTATCTCATCATAAAAATGCATTTTTTAAGTTTTTGAATATTTCGGTTTGGTACTCGTATTTTTAACGCAAACACGTAATTCTATAGTCAATCGTTTTTAGCCTATACGCTGTCATTCTTGTCTCGTCTTAACCACTTAGTTGCATAGAAGGTAGATTTAGCATAATCTATAAGAGGCAATAAACGTATTTCTACTCGTTATTGCTAAACAGGTCAGCGTTTTTTGGTTGTTCTTATTGTAGTTTTTGACAGGAACTCTTTAAGTAGCGTTTTCTGTTTGTAGTAAAGACTTTACACATTTTTGTTCTTCTCGGTTGTTATTTTTTGTTTTGTTTATAATTATTAATTGCTTGCTTTGCTGGGTCGTTTTATACAGGCTAATTATACTCAGTGGTATTAAAATTGGTACACCCAGAATAAATAATTTTTTTGAACGCGATTTTTTGGCAATTTGGTAGACTTACATCTAGAATGAAACCATGAGATTTAAAAAAAAAATTAATAACATAAATTTGAAAAAAAAAAAAAATACGGCGATCCCGTAACTGAGTACACTATTATACACGTCTAGGCATCGACATAATAAGGTGGTCGATGTCTTCTTGTAGCACCTCGTTTCAAGCAACTTGAACTTTAGGAATTAATTATATGCCAGTAATAATTGATATGCCAGAGATTGTGAAAGACGGTGCAAAGCGGACAGTTTTTCCCCATCATATCTCACACATGCTCGATGGGATTTAAATTCGGTGAACGGGGTAGCCACAGGCCACAGTAGTTTCTTGGAGAAAGTCTTCAGTGTGGATGTGCGTTGTCTTGCTGAAAAAAGAAAGATGTTGTTGGCCATCTAAACAAGGCAATGAAGTGGTTTGTAGAACGTCATCCACATAACGCATCGCTGTTATAACTGCTGCCTTGAATAAACACAAGAAGTGATCGGCTTTTGTAGGCAATAGCCACCTAAACCATCATTCTAACAGTCCTCTGCACATGCCTTTCAACAGCAAATCTAATATTACTTCATTCTTCACAATGACGTCTTACCTTCCAACGGCTATCACCAAAATTGCGATTCATAGCTAAATATCACATTATGCCATTCTGCTTTCCAAATCTGCAGTTATCTGTATCAGTTTAAACGTTGACAATGGTGTTAAGCAAAAAAAGTCTAGAAGCTCGAATGCGGTGATACAAAGTTTGCATATTAACAAATCTCCCTTATTCTCTAAACCATTGGTCACCGAGTTGTTGCGTAGCAGCAAAACGGTCTCAAAGAGCTAGTTGTTTAAGGCGTCTGTTTTGACAATCTGTGGCAAGCATCGGTTAACTTGTTGGTCTATTTCGTGTTCTTCTATCTTCTTCTGTGTACACCTGAAGAACACGCATTACCGTCATTGCAGTAGTATCAATATTAACACGATAGAATTAACCAACTTCTCGAAAGGGCACAATTCTATTTGTGTCGAAATCGCCAAGATGGTGATATTGTTGATGTCTTCGGACTGGAAGCATTTTGTAACCTTTAAAACAAGTAGTTGAAGACACAACAACTGCAAATACTTGTACTTATTAGCTCTAATAAGCCTTTTTTACCAAAAAATTAAACTTATTTTGCATAAACTGTCAAAAACAATACGTTGCAATGTCTACTATAGTGAGATCAAAATGTAACTAAATTAGAGCAGGCTGTGCCAGCGTAACTGTAATGATGTGTCTAATCACTACCAGAAATTATTTGTTTTTGACGTAATACGTCTAATGCACTAAGTATATTTTAACTAAAATAAATTTTATGTATAATTCAACTCAAAAAATATAAAAAAAATATTTTCCATTTAAAAAAGAAAGCACTCCTAAAGTTTCTTTTTTAAATGCAAAAGTATCTAGTGTAATAACTCAATAGAAAAGACATAACACTAAGAATACAATCTATTATCACTTTTACATTTTGGTAATCTAATAATAATAAAACAGTAGGGAAACCACAATAAACCACAAAAGTGTTACGAAATGTCCAAAGTGAAATTTTAGGTTAGTGTTTTTCCAAAAAACAATAAAATCATTTTCAACAATTTTAACACTATAAAACCAAAAATTTTGCTTGTGTTTCAAAGATTATAAAATTGTAAAATAATTAGCTAAATTTCTTGTTTTAGGACCTTTTAAAAAAGCTGCCGCAATAGGTATATTTGTTTTTTATATATTTTTATTCACTAATTTTTTTTTTATTACAACTTTAGTTAATTTACTTATTCTTTTCATTACTAAAGTTTTAGTTTGATTATAAACATTTTTTTTACAGAATTTGGTTAGTTACTCTACTTTTTTATATTACCCAGACTTTGCTTATGATCAAATTGTCTCTCTGTATATATCTTCTTTTTTTTAATGTTTTTTTTATTTCGGTTTATAGCGCACTTTCTTCACCGTTATTTATTTATTTTAAAAGATTTTTTTTGGTTTTTGTTTTATACTAAAGCTTCTATGTATTTTGAATAAATTTCCATTAGAGTTAACATTAACCACTTTTTTTGTTTTGTTTTTTTGACGTCACAATTTTCAACTATTTGTTTGTTAATAAATTTATTTTATAATAAATACTTTTTTCGCTGTGTCTTTTTTGAGTTAAATACTCCCGACTATTGTTGAAAGATAGTCACAACAGATTTTTTTTTTAAAGTAGTTTAGTCATACCTGAAGATGATTACTTAATTATCGAATTGCATAATGCTTATAATAGACAGTAATAACAATTTTTTTTAGAATTTCAATTAGGAAATACTGGAATGATAATAACTCAGTCAAATATATTTGTTGGCGCTTTTCAATTTTTGATAAAAATTTTGGGCGATTTGGATGCAAATATGGTTTCATTTGACCGCGTTTCAAAATTTGAAGTAACGGAAGAAAAAGATGAAAAGGTAGCAGAAATACCAGAAAACTGGCTAAAATCTGGAAACATTTCATTCAATTCTGTGTCAGTGCGCTACTCTCCAGAAAAAAAACTTGTTCTTAACAAAATTACTGTAAAAATTGACGGCGGAGAGAAAATTGGAATTGTTGGTAGAACTGGTGCTGGAAAATCATCTTTATTATCTTTTCCGTTTGTATGATTATGAAGGTTTAGTTACAATTGATGGTGTGAATATAAAGTCAATTCCACTTCAAGTTTTACGGTCAAGCATTGTCGTTATTCCTCAAGATCCTCTTCTATTTCAAGGTAGTTTACGTAAAAACCTTGATCCGTTTGAAAAATTTGATGATGCGGATTTATGGAATGCTTTAGAAGATGTTAGATTAAAATCTACTAGTTTAGACGCTTTGGTGAGCGAAAGAGGTTTAAATTTTAGTGTTGGACAAAGACAGCTGTTTTGTTTAGCACGAGCCATTTTAAACAAATCGAAAATTATTGCAATTGATGAAGCTACTGCAAGTGTCGATTTTGAAACTGATGTGTGTATTCAGAATACGATAAGAAATAAATTTAAGGAGTCAACTGTTTTAACTATTGCACATAGGATAAACACAGTTATGGATTCAGATAAAATTCTGGTGCTGGAAAAAGGAACAGTTGTAGAGTTTGGAACGGTTGACGAGCTTTTGAGTAATCCTGAAGGTTACTTTTATCGTTATGTTCAATACAATAATAGTGCTTAAAATATTTTCTTAAATATTCTACTTTACATAAATAATAGTTGTTGCTTATTTATACGTAATATGCATAAGTTTACCAGAAAATATATTATTGTTTATTAGGCTTTAGTCTTGAGTTTTTGAATTGTATTTAATAAAAAATAATTAAGTCAGTTCACGTTTAACACAGTTTTTAAGATTAGATTATTTATTATTATTTTATTTATTAGATTAAGTTAGATGGCACACTGTGTCTGTCTGTACGACTACTAGCCGGACTTCGCTTGATATAAGCGAGTTCTCCCACCTGTTCCAATCAAGCACAACGCTCCGGGATACACTGTACTGATGAGAAGCAAAAACCCCGAAACTGGTATACAGTTTCTCGACGTTGTTGTTCGATTGGAACACCTTTGACAGTTCTTAAGATTGAAAGTCGATTTACATCTATAACAACAACATTATTAATTATTATTGTTGTAAGCTCTACTTCTAGAACCTTTATTACAAATTACACGCTTAGTTTTTCCTAAGACTTTTTCAGTCTTGATTTTTTTTTCAGCTTTATGTTTCAACTCAATAATATTTGGTGAGCATGTAAGTACAGAAAATTTATTAGAATTAACCTTTCTTTTTCTCGATGTTGCAGAAATTTTCGGCAATGGTAAAATTTCTTTGAAAGTTACTCTCTGTGACTTATCGTCAGATGCAATTGGTGTTTCTATTTCTTCTTCTCTTTTAATTAAACTTTTATCTAAATTTTTTTTGTCCTCATCATCATTATTGTCACTTTCGTCTATAGTAAAGTTTTCGGTCATTTACTAAATTTTCTCCATCATTACTAATTAAGATATTTTTTCCAAAATTTTGTTTTTTAACCTGATTTGCGCATACTTCTTTTTGAACGATGTCAGTTGTCTCTGTTGCTTGAAAAAAATGATTAGGGAAAATATTTTTATTAAGAGATAATATCCCAGTTTTAGCAAATCTACTAGTAGAGTTTTGTACTATGGATGCTTTACCATATGTCGAAGCAAACAACTCTTCAATTTAATAAATACTAATAGACCTTTATTCGTAATATTTTATCTAGACTGATCACTCTTTGTTGTAATAGGTCTTAAGAGGTCCAAAAATAGTAAAATCTAAGGGTTGCAAGCGGTGTGTACAATGCGCTAGAAAGCACATTATAATAATACTATTAGCTCTCGCATATGTTCCGGCTGCGGCTTCTAAAGACTTATGGCTACTGTGCCCACCTAATAGTAACAACACTTTGTTGTCTTGGGACGGTTTTACAAAACTACAAATATGCTTTAGCTTTAACCATTTAACAAAAAGATTTGTAGTAATCTATCCAGATTTATGGTAAAGGCCTAAAGTCCCTGTTGGTGCCTTATCAGTAAGTTCTTCTTTTCTTTATTTTTTTCGGGGAAAGATTAATGACGGAGAAACAAAATTTCCGACAGTATTCATGCATCAAATGGCAGTAACATGTTGTCTCCTTTCTTCACTGGTCAAAGACTCCATATGTTTTCTACCAGTAGCTGCTAAAATCTGGGAGGTTTTTAGACGATGGATAGACCACTTTCGTCTATATTATAAATTTTGTCTAGTGCTATTGAATTGTCCCTAATTATTAATTCTAAAGTTTCAAAAAACTTAGAGACTTAAACTTTATTGAACCTCATAGTCCTAGCTATAGAAGTTGGCTCTGGTTGTCTTAAAGTAATATCTATATTTTCTTTGCAAAAACCTCGAAGCCACATTAACCAAGCAATTTTTTTTTAATGTATGAAGAATATTATTTTTTCCAGCAAAAGAATACTCAAGTTTCTTTACTTTTGTTGTCGTAAGAACGAAATGCTTAGATTAAATGCTTTAAGCTTAAAGCCATCCCATTCTCTTCTCTAAAATAGCTTGGCATAGCTTGCTTGCTCTAAGATTGACAATTAGTTTTTCTGTTATATACACGACCCATTTTGAGCTTTAAAAAAATGTAAGATAAAGTTAATAATTAAATCTAATTTATCGGAACATTATTCTCAGTTTTGTATTTTTCCAATCCAGTTTAAGCTAAAAAAATTACTAAAAATAGAAATGCGTATCTTTAACAACAACAATATTAAAAAGTTTAAATTGCTTCTTAGCTTTGAAACTTGGGTAAATGTGTACAGAGAGGAAAAAAAAATACGGCAGTAAAATAAAATCAACTCAAATCAAACTTAGTCGTGTAGTGAGGCTGAGTTGCAAGACAAATCGAAGGATTAGAAATTTACTAATACGCTGGTAAATCAAAACAAGGAAGAAGAAATCATGCAGTGAAGAAAGTGTTAAAATTTGTATTCAAGATTTAAAACACAAATAAAAAATGTTAATAAAACTTTAACTTAAATAGTAATTATTAACTTTTAAAATTGATAACTAAAGCTAAAGAAACAAATTTTAATAATAAGATTCAAATAAAAAATTAAAAAAAAAACAAAATAAAGAAAAAAAAATAATTAAGTAATAAATAAAAATTTAGATTAAACGTTTGCAATTTAAATAAATTTAGAACAATCGGATTTTGTTGGAGAGATGGAAAAGGTCGTTGCACCCTTTTCACTGATGCAGGAAGGTACAGAGTAAACGTTAATTAATACTTGTAATACTAATTGACTGTACTAATGACGTTTCCTCCTTTTATAGAAGTGAGCGACAGCTGTGGTTCTACCCCGTCTAGTCGAAATTCAGGTTAATTAGGTTAATTTTGGATAATGTAGCCATAATCCCTGAATATAGAATTTTTAGAGTTAAATCAATTAATTAACTTTGACTTGTCTGTTAAACCAGATTAAAATTGTTAAATGAACTCGCGATTAACTCCAAATCACAAAACAAATTAATTAAATTATTAACTTGATCCAAATAAGCAAATTTAAATTAGTCAAAAAATTAATAATAAATTAAAAGTAAAAATACAACTCCGGGTTTTTAGTCACGAATTGGAAAACGCTTTAAAAAAAATGTAATGAAATATTTCCTTAAACTTTTCAAAATAAAACAAAGTGCTAATTATGCTAATTAAATCAAAGTTATGAAATTTAAATAAATCAGAGAATTAGTTTAGTAGAAATCCAGTAACTTGTTAATCTCTAATTCAAGCATACAAAAAATTAGAAGAGCATTATTAGCTAGATCAAATCGAATTACTAGATTGTAATAAAAATTACAGATTATCAAATTTAAGCAAAAGCTGGCAAAATCACGTCTGTTTTCAAAGAAAGCTTCAGTTCGTTCTCTTCTTTCAGTTACCAAATTTGTTTCCACTC
This sequence comes from Tribolium confusum, assembly GCA_029207805.1. Classification (NCBI taxonomy): domain Eukaryota; kingdom Metazoa; phylum Arthropoda; class Insecta; order Coleoptera; family Tenebrionidae; genus Tribolium; species Tribolium confusum. Next base: position 19,389,551 of record JALGAY010000008.1, on the reverse strand, counting down.
AAAGATTTCTACTCTTATTTTCTACATCCGCTTCATGGTGTTTTGATTGGTTAAAACCTAGATTATTGTTTGTTTGTCTGTCAAATTCTCTAAATTGTTGCTAAATAAACTACCACGAAAAAGAGTACCAAAATCTGGAAATAAGGAAACCTAAATAAATAAAAATTAATACAATAAAAAAATCTTATAATTATATAAGATCCAGTTATCGCACTCTTCGTGATTAAAATTAAGTATAATTAATAAATGTTATTTTTTTATACTTTAAGAACTAGAGAAAAACATTAAAATTGTTGGGCGCATGCCCAAAGTAAAGATTACCACAGGATTTCTAATGAAATTACCAGGATTATCCTTTAATTATCATAATACTTCCATCCGTTTTACCAATATTTTTCAAGATTACCAAAAAAATTCAAGATTATCCAGAGATTACCATTACATTATTCTGATTACCAGCGATTACAAAGATTACCGACGACTACCAAATGACTACCAAGATTACTAATTCAAAGGGACACCTGATTGGCTAATTGCCACAGTAAATTACCCCTCGTTATTACCTACTAGGGTCACTAGTATACGGGTAGCGCCAACTTTCTATCTCTCTCTTGAACCTTTCTTTTAATTTTAAGGCTCTAGGCTCTAGGGTACCAAGATAAAATTCAGAACTTGGTGTACTTTCGGTTGTATATTTTTTACATTTTGACAGGCTTTAGTTACTGAACCCTCACTCACCATGGAGTGCTCTACCTAAACTTCATAAAATGCAAATTACAAGAACAGTTAAGATTTTACTTTTTAAGGCAAAATAAGATTCAGGGTTGTTTTGAACTCAGTTTTTGTCACCGTCAGAAACACACTTGCAGGTCAATTTATGGAGATATCTAAATGATGACAAATCATTTTTTTTAACGTAGATAAAGACTTGAACAAATTACCAATGTATTAGTAATTTAAAAAAGTTGCAAATTTATTTTCTAGTCTTTTGTACGATGTAGATAATAATCCCGTTGAATCATTTAACGTTAATTGTCAACAACTTTGTAGCATGTAAAATAATAAGAGATTATAAATATGAATAATAAAAAACATTTCTTTATAAAATAGTTGAAAAAAATTCAGGAAATGTTAACAAAAATATTTAATAAACAAACTTTTATTTGAAGATTTTAATCAATCATTATAAACATGACCTAACAAAAATTTTCAAAAACTCTTTAAACCTAGATAATCGGATTATTTTTCCTGCAAAATTCATTCTGTTTTACCTGAAACTTCTAATGAAGTTTTTTTAGCGAGCAAAAATCAAATTTTAAAAGATAGTTTTATACATACTAAACCCGGATCACTTTTGTAATATTAAATTTCAAAATTCAACCCAAAATTTTGGCTTTGTGAATTATGTTATATAACAACGTGAATGTGACATTGTGACAACGTGAACGTGACATTGTCATATAACATGACCTACATTTTGAAAACTCGAATTTGCGGTAAAAAACATAACTTACAAAGCCAAAATTTTGGGTTGAATTTTGAAATTTAATATTACAAAAGTGATCCGGGTATACTACCTATAACTGTACAAAAAACATTACATGCTTTTATTGCCTAATTAAACAAATAACTACTGTGTACCAAAGGCTAAAAATAATTTTGTTCGGCTAAGTTTTTTTTAATGGGAAAGGCAAATTTAGTCATCTTCATAACAACAACCAATCGAATTCTTTTAATTTTCTATGAAAATAAAATTGCTACATTTATTAATTCAGCTTAAAATTAGGTTATAAAAGCAAAATTCAATAATTCTACTTCAGTATTTAGTCTTTAATCCAGTCTTTACTTAGGGCTTCACACTTTATCAGGTCAAATAAAATAATTTTTCAAAACCGTCATTTACAAGTCAGGAAAATATTGGTACCGAAATTACTCAAAGAATTCAATAAAGCAGATTTGAATAATGGATTAAAATACTTACTGATGCCGAGATTACTTGTCCCCTTTTAGAAAATGCGGATTTAGATTATGGTGCATTGTTAGAGGAGGAAATAACTGATATGTCAGAAGAAACATATAAACAAATTAAAGTAAATTTTTTGAACAAAATTAACTTCTTGCGATATGGTAAATATTTCTATTGCTACAATAGGCCAACGACACAACAGCGAGTAGAACAGAGAAATAACAGATTGATAGCTAGCAATTTTGGAAAAGTTATTATTATGAAATCTACAACTGATACAGCAAACACTGTAAAAACTATATTAAATCAAGTAGGTGTGTCTAAATTTAAAAAAATTGCCGGATTCTATGCAATGGGGTATTGATCATAAAGAAAACGCAAAATCAAAATTCGAACAAATTACAGGTTTAATAGTAAAATCATGCGGTTTTTTTATTGATAAAGAGAAAAGATTATTAGAAGCTTTACCACATAGATTAATTGGTTCAAATAGTATTGTTGAAATTAAATGCTTTTTTAATACAAAACATACAGACATCAAAGCAGCTGTAAAACAAAAACTTATTAAATACTTGAAGTTAGATCCTCAAAACAGTAACAATATAGTTTTAAAAGAAAAAGATAATTATATGTATCAAGTGCAAAGTCAGCTCCACATAACAAATCGCAAAACATGTTATTTTATAGCATACACAAAATGTGATTTGAAATTCACATTTGAAATATTGTATTATTAAAAGAGATGATAATAAATATTGGAATGGAAAAACGATTACTATTTTAGAAACATGCCATGTTACCAGAGATAATTGACTGACGACATAGCCGAAATTTACCCTTACAAAGTATAGGTACTAAAAAAAGACCTATAATTATTAATGTTGTAAAATTTCGCAATAGATTTTTAATTTATAATAAATAATTGAAACAAAATTAGAGTAAAATACCTATTCATTTGATTGACACCTTGTAGTGATGAGAGAATCAGTAATTCTAAGAGTAATCCAGTAAACATTTTTAGATGCTACATAAGTTTCAAAACAAGAACGAAGCTAAGTGCAACCATGGCGTTATTATAACTTATAATGTATGTATTTATAACTTAAATTTGTGTAACACCCAATAATTATAATATATTTTTTATGCGGTTTGATTTTCTTTACAGGTAAGGTATTACTCACTTTAATAAAAAATATAAAATCAAAGAAGCTATTGTTATTTAAGAAACTGGTTTGTTAATTAAGGCGATTAATAAATGAAACTGTTTAAAGCGCGAACGAGCGATAACGAGTGAGTGCCTTTAATAGTTGAGATTATTAATCGCACATAAAGAAACGAGTTTATTACAATATATTTTCGTTAACCGAAAACTCTTTTTTTTGACAATATTAGAAATTAATTACAAATCAAAACCAATTTCATCTTTTTTATCGCATTAATAAATATAAGACTATAAAATACCTTCATCCTTTTTTTGTCTTTGAGGTAGACCATTTTTAAATTTTTCAACATTTTCCATTCAATTTTTCACAAAGACTATCAGAAGACAATAACGTCAACTTCATACATTTTTAATTTCACGTACAAATCACGTTTGCCAAAAAAATTATTATGTATAAATTGTTAATTTAAATGTATGATGTTAGAGTTTGTCATTGTTTTTATTTTTATGAGTATAACTAGTCTATATCAAAATATTATCAAAACCGTTGAGTGAAGGAGTTGGGAAGAGGCCCAAGGACATAGCCCAACAGCGTTCCGTACTGCTATCTCACTTTATCTCGCTTCCCGCACCGCACCGTCCACCAACTTCGCTGCTGTTCTGTAACGCCACCTACCTACACACGTTGAATGAGGAGATCGGGTTGCCGTCTCGTTGTTGAAATAAAATTATAAGCGCTTCGTGATTTCGTTCACGACTCCTCCCTGACGATTCCACACATTTGGTCAGAATTGTTAGGAACGGGTTCATGACGAAATATGTATTGAGATTGCAAAAAATATCGTTTAAAAATTAGCAAAATTCCTACTTTTCAATGAAAACGGGTCAATTTAAGCATTTTTAAAAAATCGTATCTTGGATGCCATTGAACCAATTTTAATGAAATTTGGTGTGTCTGAACAACTTTTTATGCTCTTTCAACTGGTAATTTAAAAAAAATCGCAATGCACACACAAAAAAATTAAAATAGACTTTTCCAAAAAAAAATTTTTTTTCGAATTTTATGTAAAATCTCCAAAAACACTCGAAGGAGTCTAGCGAGATATACAGCATGAACCATTTGTATGGAATAACTTCGATAAAAATTCAGGGATTTATTTTTTAGAAAAACGCTTGAACATGTATTCTCTTATTTTTCAACGCACATTTTTTGACAAAAAAAAATGGATATACAAGGCGTCCCAAAATGAAGATACGACCGTCAACTTTGGAATTTCAGTTGAGTACCTAAATTTTTTTTAGCATATCTGAATTCCACGAATAAATCTATGAATTTTTGTCGAATTTATTTATTTCAAATAAATCACGCCTTTTTTTTTAAAAAAAACTGAAAATTGAAATAGTGTGTTTTACATAAAAATACGCAAAATTATACGTAGAATTCAGATATGCTAAAAAATTAAAGTTTCCATTTAAAATTTCAAAGTAGGGGGTTGTATCTTGATATTGGGACACCCTGTACATCCATTTTTTTTGTCAAAAAATGCGCGTTGAAAAATAACAAAATACGTCTTTAAGCGTTTTTCTGAAAAACAAATCCCTGAACTTTTATCGAGGTTATTTCATACACATGGTTATCACTGTATATCGAAGTATCTTCAAAAAAATTTACGATTTTCTAAACTATAATTTAACATAATAAAATTATAATTTCTCGATGTTGCATTTTCTGTGCAGTAAGGTATATTTGTGTATACGAAATAAAAATAAAGATGATATAAAATTATTCGTTTTATTACATTCATAATTACAACCACTTTACAGTTACTTACAAAAGAGTTATAAGCTTATTGTTTTTTTTACATTACTCAGATGTTTTTCAGATTATAATATTGCATTAAAGAACAATTATTTATTCGCATTGGATAATATTCGCATTTTTCTATGTGGTTTAATACAGTTTTGAGACGTAGACATTTTCTTGTTTTCAGGCTGTAACCACTTCAAATGACGAAACATTTTCATTTTCAGGAATAAATTTATAATAAAATTTCTGTGCATTGTTGAACATCGCAAATGGATGAACCATGGAAAATGTTCCTTCAATGAAGATTCAAGTTTTTTTTATATATTTTTTGAAACATTTTCGCCACATTTGTATACATCAAAAGCTTCAGCGAATACACAAAGTAAATGATGCACTACGGTTGCGAAATTATCAGATGGTCGTCGCAAATATGTAATGTTAGTAGAACAAGAATAATCCTTAAAAAGTAAGAACAACTCATGATTGTCCGTTAGAAGAGCATCGGCCTTAACTAATACCTTCATACATTCATCGCAATTATATTTGTTAAATAGTTTGTGAATTAGGTATCCTGCAACATAAACGTTTGTACATATATCTAGCGTCGGTTTAAGAGACGTCACAGAAGAACAGTTAGGGGATATGTTCTCGTTATTTTCGTTTTTATGCAATTCGGTGACTTGGTCGTTATAATGAATATCAGGTTCGGAAACTTCATATACCGGTTCACATCTACCATCACCAATATTGTCAATTGATAATACATTGTCCTCGGTGACCATGCAATTTGTTGTTGGAACAACCAACATAAACACAGAAATGATTCGCCGATATACTCATTTTAAAAGTTCACAAATCAAAAATTATTATTAAATTGTATTATTCACACAACACTAGACGGCACAACATAAACTATTCAGTTCAGTGCGACCATTGAAGTACGAACGAACAAATCAAAGAAAATGAAGTCTTCATTTCATTATCCACCTTTAAATACTCACAATCAAACAAATAAGCATAAAATAATCAGTACCGCTGATTTGTCACTATGTAGAGCCGACATGCCGCCAAAGGATAAGGGTAAACGTAATTCTAGTATTCTCAAAAGCGGCCGCGCTTTTCTTTTTAATTTATCTTAAATCGAAATAAAGATATTTTCCATTTGCAACTTTGACGGAAATACAGTATTGCCGTGTGTAGGTAATTCTTTTGGTAGCAGCTTTTTTTCACGAAATAAGCATAAAATAATCAGTACCCCTGATTCGTCACTATGTAGAGCCGACATGCCGCCAAAGGATAAGGGTAAACGTAATTCTAGTATTCTCAAAAGCGGCCGCGCTTTTCGTTTTAATTTATCTAAAATGGAAATAAATATATTTTCCATTTGCAACTTTGACGGAAATACAATATTGCCGTGTGTAGGTAATTGTTTTGGTAGCGGCTTTTGCAGACTTAGTGCATAATGAAAATTCCAAGTAAACTGATTTTAGAAAATGTATACTAATAAATTCTTTACTTATCAATTTATTAGACACTACTCTTCAAATACACTAGGAGAAGGTAATGTAATATTTTCTGCGAACATTTTTGTGTAAATTCACATTTATGTATTTTGTATATTTAGGGGTAATAAAAAATATATAAAAATAATTGGAGAGAAGTGTTTCAAGAATTTATAAAATTAATAGAGTATTATTTTTTATTTTGAACTGAAGACCATATATTTATGAAGGGTATATTCATAAAAGGTCGTCCGAGATGACTTAAACTCTTAAATTCTTATTGCGTTTTTTAGTCACAAAAATTTTAAATTTTATTGTGAACAACAAATTTTTCAGTTAGTTTATCTTGAAGTATTTTTATAGTTTTGTGTTCTAATCGGGAATAGTAATTTTCGACCCATATTTTGTAACCGAAGAAAATATTTATTAACAAAAAACTGATTGTAATTTCCATGACAGACTCGAGTTAATCAAAAACACTTTTATTCGATAAAAAATTAAGTTTGCGTGTTTTTTAGTTAGACTGATGAATGATACACGACTGTAGCAATTATGGCACCTACTGCCAGCTACCTAATCAACAGTCTTTTTTATAACTTTCAACCGCATGTATAACTGCATTTTATTTACTTACAATTCGTACAAACGATTCTGATTGGTTGAAATATCATTGGTTCATTAATTAGGAATGTATTAATCAAAATAAAATAACAATTACACACCTAAATATTAATTATTAAATTCGCAGGTGTAAATTTAACTCGGTAAAAATACATATTTTAATTTTTCAGAATTTGTTCCTGATTTTGTAAAACAAAACTAGTGTCATTTTTTCTGCGACGCCGAAACTCAAGCGCGCATCTGGAATCAGCAGTCATCGGATCCTAAGCAAGTTCAATCCGCATCCATCCGCATCCCACAGTAGCAAGCAGCAAACTGAAATTTCTCAGACCCAACAGCCCAACACCTTATAGCGCCATCTGATTTTCAGACCCAGTTGGGGTCACGCTTTTTAGTAATGTAGCTGCGCCTCTTCCCAACTCCTTCACTCAACGTCAAAACGTTAAAATCACAAAAACCGTTACTTAATAAAAAAGTGTATTAATGACGTCTACTATTACATTTTTTTTAAATTAAAATAAAGCATTAATATCGTAATTAATAAACGGTCAACACAAAAATTCGCGAAAACCCGCAAATGTTATTACTCCTAAAATTATCATACAAGTTTATTGAATTTCTAGATGCTGATATCTTTCTCAAATATTGTAGAATAGTTGGATTCATCCTTCGGTTCAGTCCCTGCTGTGTCTGTGGTTCATACCTGATCTTGGGGATCATAAATCTTTATCCAAAACAGACATAGTGGAAAATTGTTGTATTGTGGGTTGCTTATCTTTAATTTAATTATTGCCTTATATCAAAGAATCCGAATGACAAAATATTAACTGATGGTGTCTTGGACCTGTAGTTTACAATTCGCTATCAAATGCTGTTTAGTTTGTTTCGTTATGATGTACCGTTTTTAAAAAATGAGTAAAATTAATTTCAAAGTTTTTATTCAATAACTTTTTTTTAATCACTTTTATGCTAACGAAAATGTGTCAGGAAACTATAGGTAGCTATCAACTAACCATACAAATATCAAGAACTCTTTCAAAATTAATTTTTTTAGGCAAAATGAGTAATAATTTTCTACGTATATTAGGCATAGGCGATTCCGTAGGGGTAGTAGAGCCTTAATTTGAACCCAAACCACCTAAACTGCATACTAACGTAGGCAACATAATATATCCAAAATCCCTAGAAATGCATTTAAAACTCTTTAAAACTATTTCTATCTTTGTTTCACTCATGCGAGTATATAGCTATTTCTTTTAATTTGAACCAACACCTAGTGAACTGCATTTAATGACCGCTATCCGTATATTTAATGACCCTATTACCTCCTAGGGTCACTTAATATAATATATAATAAGGGTAGCGCCAAATCTCTATCTCTCTCTCGGACCTCTATTTTAATTTGAACCCAAACTATGCAAAACTAATTACCAATGTAGGCAACATAATATACCCAAAATCCCTAGAAATCCATTTAAAATCAATTTAAAACTATTTCAATCTTTGTTTTACTCATGCGTGTATTCAGTGATCCTAATTACCTACTAAAATCCCTAGATAGATATAGATATCTATCTAGGGACTTTATTACCTACCAGAGTTAAGTGACCTCTACCAAAATATTGCAGAACTAATGACCAGTCTGAAATCTACCATGTTATTTCCACGGGGATGAAAGTTGTATTGCCGATCTTGGTCGACGGATGACGTTTAGTTTGTAGAGAGCTGACAACGCAAGTGCGGGCTGAGGTAAGGGGAAGGAAGACGCCTGACAACACTACGCACGCGCGAAAGTGTCATTTGTCTTGTCATGTGCTTGTCATTTAGCGTCTTGTTCTATTTCGGCGGGATTTTAGCGTTTTGGTCTTGATTTTATAGAAGTTACAACGCAATTTTTGGTAAATCTGAAACCTGTGTGATATTAACTGTATATGAACGTAACTTTCGTGGTAAGTGTTTTGAAATTGACTAAGAAATTAATTTTTTCTGCAATTGCTCAAGAAACGACAAAATCTCTTTGCCAGTGACAAAACTCGAAGTCATTATTTCATTTCCCATAAAGAGAGGAATAAGGACTTTGATTGTTTGCTATATCCGAGTGATCAAGTGACGGAACTCGTTGACTCGATTCATATCAAGTTGTATGAGTTCCTGGATGATCATGGTCACGATGATATAAAGCTGGAAGACGGTTTTAAAACCAAGTTTTCTACTTTGCTCAACTTTTTTTCATTTTGCAGTTTGCACAATTGTCACAGTGCAATTATTGATAAATGTGTTCGGCTGACAATTTATAAATATTTGCGTGACAAAAAAGGCAGCAAAATATCTGTTTCTGCTTTCTTTTCTATTTGAGTGCGACATTAAATTGTATTTTCCAATTGTTTCATATGAATGGACATCCTCTGGAAATCTGGATATGACATTGTTGTAACTGGCTGTGAAGATTCTAACTGGCTGCGACAATTTCTAACTGGCTGTGACATCGCAAAGACTGCAATCTGCAGCTTTTGCTGCTTTTCCTGTTTTGTTAATGGTTAATGGTTTTGTTAATTTTCAATTTATATCAATAGAATAAATAGAAAAATTGTTATTTTCTAATTAACCTGTATTTAATTTAATACTTTGTAACTTTTAAACAGTTTTTTTATTATATAGGATTAAGGACATTTGTTGTTTTAATGCTCAACTTATTTTTTTACCTAAATAAGTTGATCATTTTGTTCAAATTGCATTTTTTTTTATTTCTGTTTAAAGAAAAATGATGTATTTTTTTCAAACAGAAATAAAAAAAATACAATTTGAGCAAATTGATCAATTTGAAATAAAAAAAGCAAAATTCCAATAAGCTGAAGTCCGTTCAAATTTCGCGCGTCTATGCCAACGCAAAAAGATGGCGGCTCTCTGTCATTAAACTCTTTGATTATATATACAATATAGATTATATATACAGTATAGATTTGTATTGAGACCATCCAGGTCTGTCTGGCCTTTTAATATATGCAACTAACAAGACAGCGACATGATTTTGATGTTTTATTACAGGAAAGGGTTGGTAATGGTATATACAAATGAGTTGGGGTTATGCTACATTTCTTGTACTTTGTATTTGGTAATTGTTTTTATGCAAATTTCATGTGTATAACTGTTATCTGATAAGCCTCGTAATTTTTCAGCATTCTTAGAGACAATAACACTATTAATTGTCGGTTTAACAGGTGGACATGAAGGAGATGATGTCCAGCAAGATTGTTTACATATTTACAATTGCAAATTGTTTATTTATCTCGGGCCCGAGTGTTGTAATTTGTTGTTTTTGATTTCACAGTTTCTCTTTTAGCAAATCAACCCCGGAGTGAGTTATTTATCAAGGCCAACATCATGGGAACAAGATATTTAACATAATTATTTGTTTAATTGTTCTAGAGGCCGGTTAATCGATTATGTTTTAGCTAAATTAATCTAAAAATCGAAGATTTTAGATGGGAAAACGAGTCGCGGTTCGACCAAGCTGGCGCCTGAAATTCTCTTATCAAGGGAGTGATGACAGACCGGTAACAGCGCCAAACAAACGCTTTTGGGTCGACAATTACTAAATTCATAACGAGAAAAAGACCAAAAGAACATAATCTTATCGCCACAAATTAATTAAAATTCCCAGACTGTGGGAACACACACGCAACCCCCTGAGAAAAGTCACGTAGCCACCTCCGACGTCACTAAAAATTTGGATATAAAAGGAACCCCGAGAGAAGCCATCTTCAGAGAGTGCTTTGCCATTCTCCAAGCTAGTCGGCTCATTTTTTTGGAAATAGCAGATTCCTAGTCTTCGACGGGTAGATCGCTGACCAAAAGACTGTCTACTAGCTAAATTTTTGAACTCATTACACAGTCGTGTCTGAAGTGCAGATTTCCTAGTCTTCGACGGGTTGATCGCGCTGAGGGCTCGAACTGTAAATTCACCTGAAGTGCAGATTTCCTAGTCTTCGACGGGTTGATCGCGCCTAAGGCGAATTTCTTTGAACTCATTACACAGTCTTGTCTAAAGTGCAGATTTCCTAGTCTCCGACGGGTTGATCGCGCTGAGGCTCGAACTGTAAATTCTTGACTTAGCAATTCTACACCTGTTTGCAGATTCCCAGTCTTCGACGGGTCTGATCGCGAATTGGCGTAAATTGCAAGTTTAATTAACCTTTCTCTCAAGACAGGTATCCACGATGTCAGGGGGATCAGAGGACCACCCGCTCGCGGTTCACGAACCGCCATCTACTCCAGAAGGTGACCAGATTTTCACAGGTCTGTATCAAGAAGGGTAAAGACTAAATTTCATCACATTATACTTGTATCTAAAAACTTATAGTCACAGGGGAGTCCCTGGGAGTTTTAATCAAACTTTTTATTTATTAATTTATCAATCCTTGTATTTTTATTATTTTACCGATTAAGTTAGCTCCGCGTATCATTTGTACGTGTCTAACTACTAACGGCCTTTTGCTGTAATTAACTAATAGTTGATTACACTCATCTGACTCATTACTTGCACTTTAATTGCAAACTCTTTACTATTCTCCTGGCCAAGCCGGGGACCACTACCACACAACGGGAAAAGACTAAGCCAGCCCGGGTGTAGTACTATGGCACACTTAAAACCTGGCGATAAAAAGACTGCCTAGCTAATTATTAACAAACAAAAAGACTCCCGAAAATGGGACATATTAGGGAAAGAGAGTACGCGGTAGTTGGTTCTTTGGGGAGGCTTCTACGCACTCTTATCTATTAATTTTCTGAGTCAGAGGTGTTTAATCAGCTCTGCAATTAACTCAGGGTTTAACCCTTTCTGGCCTGCAGTGGTTTTGACACCGGAATAGGTGTTGTAACCCTTCAAGGGATGCAACGTATTCTGGGTTGTATAACTACGAATAAGGTTTGAATTGTATAACGGGTTGCCTAGTCTTAGGCTGACCAAATACACACTTGTAATAATTTTGAATAAATGTCTTTATTCAATTTCAGCTGTTTTACTCTTCCTTGATACACAGTGCTTAAACAACGAACAAATAAATACAAAACACAACGTAGAGTCCTAATAACAAACATACTAGACGATCATTCAAAAATCTAATTTTTGAACAGGCCAGGCCTTAGAAGTGTCACAGTATATATAATCAAAGATTAAACTGTCACCGAAATTTCCCTGGGTATACGTTGAGCTTGCGCTTCTGATATGTATATGTTTTGTGGTTATTTCTATCATCATGACGCCGCGGGCGGCACGTCGCTTACTGCGCATGCCGAATTCAAGTGATCAAGCGTTCAAAGGTCGTTTCGGATTTTTCCGTTTTGCGGTGTTGTTTTTATAACTTTATGTTGTGTCGTCAGTCGTCTTGTAATTTTTTGATTTTAAAAAGTTAATTAAGTACTTTTGATTTGTTGTGCGGATTTGTCTCGGCTCGCGAGTTCGTTCATCGTGCGGTAAAAAAATATCGAATTTTTCTGCGAACTGTTTTGTTATGAATGTACTACGTGCTTTTTTTTGTGAACTTTGTGTTTGTTTATTTAGCAGATATTGACGGAAGACTGTCGACTGTGGCTGCAAGATTGTAAGTACCTAAACTTTTTATTTATAATTAACATTATGCGTTTCATTAATGATATTTATTATGGAAAATTGAGGTTATGTTCCTAAAAGCCGATTTAGGCGGCTATTCTGTAACACTGAACAATGTCGTTTAATGCCGACTATCGTTAATTACCGACTTGGTATATTCTGTAGACAAAAAGTGATCGTTAGCAAACGACATTATGGCTGACAATTTATCGTTAATAAACGACAGCAAAAGAGGTCTCGTTCAACTTGAACGAGGCTGTGCTACAGAAGCTTTACAATCAAATAGCTTGTCAAAACTCTGTTTTTTGTAAAGCTGAAGGGTACTATATCATGATGATTATGTAAACTCTGAAAATGAAGAGTTAAATGACGCACAATTATTACACCAAGGACATATTCGGGGCGATTCTATAAGATAGTGGAAAATTAGTAACGTGGTTATTTACCAAATTAGTGGAATTTTAATGACTTTAATCAAATGCCTAATCTATAAGGTATAGTGGAGTTGTTAATTAACCACTCCACTTCTAAAATTTAAGCACCAGAGTTTTGAGGTGGAAACGTTGACATTTGCGGTGTTTAAAAATTAATAAAGTTTTTTGCTTGATGTGTCAATCACTATAATGGCCCATTTTCTCAATTTCCAATTTGAATTTTTAAACATATTCGACGATCTGCAAAGACGGTTTGGAAATAGTATATTAAAGAACGTGTTTTGAAAAGTCAACTTTGTGGCACGAATTCAAGTTTATAAAACGAGCGCGAGCGCGAGTTTTTATAAAGAATGAGTGCCACAATGACTTTGAAAAACAAGTTCTTTATGCCATTTTTTCTACTTTACGTGTTTTACGTAATTTTTAATTAAAAAAGTTAATTATTTAATCTTTAGGGACTTTTGCGTTAATACGAGACAGTTGGTAATAAAAATGTCACTAAAGTGTCAATGAAGTCATTGAACTTTGAAATGTTTTCAAATTTGTCTAAAATTCTGTGTAAGTCACTCACAAATGGTTCATTTTTACCTACCGTATCGGTTATTGATTGAATAATCCAATTGGCATTAACACAGTAAGGAAAATCTCCATTTATCTCTAAATTCCCACTCCATTTGCGGTTCTCAGCGACTACTTTCATTTATCGTTAAGCATTCAGTCAAGCAGATTAATACACTCATCTAGCAAATAACTTGTAAATTATCGAATGCTATGGGGGTTGTAAATGCTCAAAATAAAGGCCAAAAGCTCCATTTTAGTTTCAAGTTTCACTTTAACGCTGTTCTAACCTCAAAAGCTGACTAACCTCAAAAGTTTGTCGCATGTCCATCGTCACTTGTTCCGCCCCACTTTCGAATATTTTATAGATTAATTGCGACACGCACACACAAAAACACTTTGTTGAAGAATACTGCTGGTCATCAAGTGCAACAAAATTTATTCGAATATAATTACTGTAAACTCATTGCCGACAGAAACAACGTTTCATTTCAGCGATAGCGTGTTACACGGTGTTACCAATCCGAAAACACTAAATTGCACTAGCTGTTACCGCACGCAATTTGGGTGCGGTAATGGCTATTACCGCACCCAAATCGGACTCTGTTACCGACGTAAAGTAGAAAAAACAATTTGTAATGTCTATGTATATAAAATTAAGTAAATTTTACACTCATCTTCAACGGCATCATTTTCGAAGACTTCGTGACCACAGTAATCCTTTTTTGATACCCGAAGCTCAATTTAAAAAACTTTACCGGCTACCAAACGCTGTGGTTCTCAAAGTTCTTTTGCCTCAAATTGAGCCACATATTAGAAATGGGATAAGACGCACGTACATCCCAGCACACATAAAAGTGTTAGCCACTTTGCATCTTTTAGCGCAAGGAACATATCAAAGCAGTTTGGGAAAGATGCACATATAGCTGTAGCCCAAAGTACTGCGTCGAAAATTATTAACGAAATTATCAGAATTATCGCCTTGCATATTTTCCCCCAAAAAATCAAGTTTCCTGTAAATAGAGATGAAGTAGAATCAGTAAAAAATGGATTTAGAGAAAGATTTGACTTTCCAAACGTTGTTGGTGCCATTGATTGTACCCATATTGCTGTCCTAGCACCTCCTAATTTAGATCCAGTTTATCCCGCTTTGGCGTACTTTATTGAAAAGGGTACTACAGCATTAATGTTCAAACTATTTGCGACGCAAATTTACGAATATTGGCCATTAACGCACGATTTCCTGGTGCTACTCATGATTCCGCAATTTGGGCAACATCCACTATCAATAGACATCTTCGCAGACGTTTTCAAGAAGGTGATGTAAATCAATGGCTTCTTGGAGACTCGGGATATTTTTTATCACCCTGGTTAATGACACCAATTCTGAATGTACCAGACGATTCACCCGAAGGGAGATACAATATTAAACAAAGCGCGCAAGAATTACGATTGAGCGATGCTTTGGAAAATTAAAGCAAAGATTTCGTTGTCTTTTAAAGCATCGTGTTCTGCATTACAGTCATGGAAAGGCTGGACTTATAGTTTACGCATGTGCTGCACTGCATAATATTTTATTAGAATTAAACATTGATGATGATGATGAGGATGATGACTATTATGAAGACAACGAAGACGAAATGGAAGATGAAGTGTTTGATGGTAATGACGTTGTAGAAAGAGATGTTTTTGCTGCAGGAAAAAGACAAAGACATCGTATTATCATGATTTTGGATAATATATAGCTACCACTCGAGGCACCACTTGATGTTATTGCCAAAGTGTTCAGTTAAAGATTGCGTATAATTTAAATTTTGTTAAATTTTTCACTTTTATTAAATTATAAAAAGCTTAAAAATCAAGATATTCATAAAACGTTATATTTGTATTAGGTAAAAATATATTTTTTTCATTAAGCTTTGCACATTTTAAATGTATGAAATAACTTAACATGACAGAGCTTCTTATAACTCTTTAATTTCAGTGTTTAATCTTCGATTAAAACAAATTTTTTCTTTATTAATTCTCACAAATTCTAAACGGATGTTGCTTTATTTGTCAGCGCTTTTAGTTACACATCCTGATTGTTTTGTAATAAATATTAAGCCTTAGTAATCAACTAACCGTAGAGCAATGACTTACTTAGCTTGCTTAAATAACTTTCATTTTTACAGCAACTATATAAATGTTTATAAATCAAGTTTAATTCTCTTTGTTTAGAAATTACTTTTTATGTTATTCTGGTTTAGAACCACTGTAAATAGTTTATATATTGTTAAGTTTTTGAATGAATAAATTAGTATAGAACGAAACCTCAAGTCTTCTTACTCAAGCACAGTCGAACATTCAGATTAAATTATGTTGTACAAAATTATTAATTTTTATATTTTTTCGGCTAAATTATTGATAGATGTGGCCAATAGTTTAATAGCATCCGAGAGCTCTTTAAACCTCACTGAGTTTATCCGAACTCTCTGCAAATTTTTCTGCGGAGGCATTTAACATGCTTGCTTTGCTTGCATACGGTCTTCTATCTCGTATTTTTTTGTTAACTTTTTGTTTAGTAATAATTTTTTTTGATGTTGACGGCAATGAGTCAACACTAACTTCGTTAGGGCTGTTATTAAGTGAAATTGGTTCAGGTATTACATTTTCTTTTATTAGAATTCCATTATTTGCAACGCTATAAATTTTCACTTGGTTTTGTGAAAAGTCGGTAGATACCTCGACAGATACGTCGTCAGATACCTCGAGGACTGGACTCTCATCTATACTTTGGGATGATGGATCTATTTCTGGTGGCAAATCTGGAGCTCCTGTTACAGATACCCAACCAATATGTGCCATTAACTTTTCTTCTGTACTAGACAGGGCCTTTGCTGTATTTTCACCACCCCCTGTTTCACTTTGCTGTTTTAAAAAAACTCTTGCTTTTGCTCTAGTTTTTGATTTAAATTCTATATAAAAACGTCTCCACTCCTCTGCCGATTTCATTGAACCACCAGCAATTTTATTTAATTTCAGTGAAACAGTCTCCCATATTTTTTTTATCTTTCCCTCTTTATTAGGATTGGTTTTTATCGTTAAAAGCTTTATATTATCTTCTTGGCCCAAAAAATCTATTAAATACTCAATTTGGTGAGCATTGACACGTTTACTGCGAGTTTTTTTACTGCTCATTGCATCTGTATAATATTATTTAATTTAAATCTGCAAATATATTTCAATTCTAAACTCACTGGCCATTACTAAAAATCAACTCACACTTTGACTTTATTTTAATTCAAAAGTTTATTTTAAATTTAAATGACGCCAAGATTGAAAATTCTAGTCTGCGCAAGACACCAAGACGCAAGCCGATTTTGACGTTTGATGTTTGTTACTATTGTACCGTATTGCCACGTTGAGCAGTTTATCATCAATTCAATCATTAAAAAATTTGTCAGTATTAAAATTGTCTTTTGTTAGTTAAAAAGTAAAAAAAAATATTATTAAAAAGGTAACTGCTTCTAAAAGCAAGGTAAAAAAATATCTTAACAGCTTGATGATTATTTTTATATTAGCTGACTTGACAACTTAGCATTATGCATTTGAACTAAAGTGGAGATTGAGTGGAAAAGCTAAATACGTAGTAACTTCAGAAATTACGTGAAATGTAGAATACCAAAATAAAATGAGTGATTTGAACAGTGGTTAAGGAAGTGACAATTTGTAACGTTACTAAAATTATCACTGTTTTTTCCACTTTTTATAGAATCGAGCCGATATTATAAGGAATAACTTTTTTTAGTCTAACCAGTACTTTATTGCAAAACCACAAATCATAGCCAAAGAAAACACAAAAGTTATATTCCTAATTGGTTTGTTCTGGGCAGCAATTTACAATTTGTTTAAAGGCATTGTACAGCTCTATAATGTTATTGATTATAATTAATCGAAATTGGTTAGTGTGATTGTTTTCGACAGTTTTTTAACGGTTGCACTTTGCCTGTTGGACCAAGCCTTATACAAAAAAAAATTAGCTAAAAATTAAATAACGTAAAGTAAATTTAAAAAATAATAATAATTAAACAAAAAACTAAATTCAAACAAAAATTCCATACAAAACAAAATATCTTATAAGTATCATAGAACAGAAAGTATGTCATCCGCATTATTCGTTTTCTTTTTCTGAGTTATTAAAATAAAAATCACAGTCAGGGTATTTTAAAGCCAGTTCTACTTTTAAAAGCTGTATTTTTTTAAATATTATTTAATTCTCTTAGTTCATTTCTTATTTTGTTTAGTACTTCGTCTTTGTCAGATTTTTGAATATTTTCCGTAATGTTCTTCAAGTAGTTAGTGAGAGTTTTTCGCTTTTTACTTGTAGAACAGCCACTTGTTGTTAGAGTGGCCTCAGGCAAGGGAAGTAATGTAGTTGTGTTCGTGTTCTCTTCATTCTGGTTTTTGACATCATTCTCGCTTGCCTCTTCTAATATCCCTCCCAAATGATTGTCACCTGGAACATTTAAATAATTTGTAATAAGATTATACATTATGTAGTATCAAGTGTAAATACCTGTTCCGATTTCTGGAATCTTCGTTATTCCCTCAACAACAACTCTACCGATTATGTCCAACAATGTGTTTTCCAAATCAGTGAGAGGTTTTGGAGGTTCACCTTTGTTTCCTGTTTCCTTATTAGCTAATTTAATCTTTCTGGCTTTTGCTTTGGATTGTGATTTCCAGTCGGCGAAAGTCTGGAATCACACGAGAATTTTAAAACATAGTGTACTTTCAAAATATTTAATTCTTACCTTTTTTTTCATTAAGTATTAAGGAATTAACCAATCAGAAGCACCTACCTTAATTTCCAGACAAAGGTCCGGTTTCTGAAAGAAAATTTAAACGCGCAGTTAGCTGACGGGAGTTTAAACTAACGGAGAGTTAAAACAGTGTCGAGTTTAAGAAACATACGTCAATTAATTTAACTCTCAGTTAGCTAACTCCCCGTTGAAACGTTTTCTCCGTTTATTGTAACAATTGGTATTAGAGACTCGCTTTTAGGGCTTCGTCCCCTTCAGCATGAGGACTCCGATTTAGACTTTTGCCTTCTTGACCATAGGGGCACTCTTTTAGAGCTTTGCCTTCTTATTCATTTGGTATGGTACAAGTGGTTGCTCATTATTACCGATTGCAATTTGGGCTTATTTTAAGTGAGGCATGCAGCTACGACCGTGCGGTACCGCGCCAAAGAGCAAAAGTCCTAAATGGGGCCTCTATAGTCAAAAACCAAGGCTCTAAAATGTGACCCCATGTCACGAGAGGGAAGCCCTAAAGAGGCCCCCCCATTAACAAAAAGGCAAAGCTCTAAAAGAAAGCCTCCATAGCTAAGAAAGCACGGAAGATACAAAGACATAATCACAATATAATCACACTTCTCAGCTTTTAATGTTGACAGTTTAATTTAACTCGCGCATGTGGCGCGTTAGTTTAACTGTGCAAATTTGCAGAATTAAATTTAAACCGAGTTTTCAGAAACCTGTTTCTTGCTTTAAACCACGGTTAAACTAACGGGCCAGTTAAATTTGTTTCCAGAAACCGGACCTAAATAAATTGAAATTAACTAATTGAATAAATTGAATTATAACTACAATATCTTGCGTTTGTTGAAATTCGGTTTCCTAAGACTTAACCACTAATAATCAAAATTAACTGTCACAACACTCATGAAATTAGGCATAGAACCATCGCACCGCTGCCAACTGGTCGTTCACTGTGGTTGTTAAAAAAATCCTGAACGATTGTTTTACAGAATATCGGTAAAACAAATAGTTGTTGAAATCATAGTCGTTTACTTAAGGCTAGGTTAAAGGGATTTCTCTAAGTATCGTTCTCAATTTCGTTTTTACGCGATAACTAAGTTATTTAAAAAGTTATCATCTTTATTTAAAAACCAGTATAATTTTAGAAATACTATCTACTCAATGATCGGTTATTAACATTATAAAAAACTAAAATAATTATTATATTCGGAGGAAAAAAATTATCTATCCTACAAAAACCTTTTTTAATATAAGTTATTTTTAAAACATAAGTAAAATATAACGTTCAATAATTACGGTTAATTGAAACAAAAAAAATCATGAAAAATTTAAAAATGACTTGCATAAAAAAATGTTTTGTACGATAGACAGATTTTTCTCCTCCGAATATAATGACTTT
This sequence comes from Tribolium confusum, assembly GCA_029207805.1. NCBI lineage: Eukaryota > Metazoa > Arthropoda > Insecta > Coleoptera > Tenebrionidae > Tribolium > Tribolium confusum. Next base: position 19,369,689 of record JALGAY010000008.1, on the reverse strand, counting down.
TCTAGTTTCTTTTCAATGTTAATAATAATGAAGATATTTGTTAAATATTTTTGATAAACTTTCTAACTGATTCCTGTCGTAATTTAGAACATTACAATTGTCTAAAAAAATACATTTAGTAGATAATATTGCTACAATTATAATAGTTTTTAAATGAAGTTGATATCTTTTTAAATAACTTAGTTATCGCGTAAAAACGACATGGGTAACGAAACTTAGAGAAATCACTTTAACCGAGCCTTAACAATGTCGTTAGTAAACGATAAGTTACAGAATAGCCGCCATACCCTTAATTAATATATATTTAGGTAGTCTATATATTATATATAGACTATATATATATTATATATCTACCTATATATTAGTTTGATATAAAAATCATTATATAGGTACTCTAGCATTATTATCACTTAAGTGACCTCTGGTGTGATATTGCAGAACTAATGGCCAGTCTATAATCTACCATGTTTCTTTCTATGGTTATGACGCCGCGCTGCGGCACGCCGGTTATTGCGCATGCCGAATTACTGATTACTGACGAAGCCTTCAAACGTCGTTCTAGGTTTTCTGTTTTCCGTTGTTTGTTTTAACAATTTTATGTTGTGTCGTTTTCTAATTTTTTGATTTTAAAAAGTTAATTAAGAACTTTTTGTTTGTTGTGCGGATTTGTCTCGGCTCGCGAGTTTTTTCATTGTACGGTAATGGAATAACGAATTTATCTGATACCTGTTTTGTTGTGAATGTTCGACGTGCTTGTTTTATGAACTTTGTGTTTGTTTATTTTGCAGATATTGACGAAAGACTGTCGACTGTGGCTCCTAAACTGTAAGTACCTAAGTTTTTGTTTATAAGTCAAATAATGCGTTTTGTACCCCATATTTTCAAAGTCAGTACAAGGTAGCGCAATGAAGGCGGCCATTGCTGATGAGCGCCTATTTAGCTGGAAATTTAAATATTTTTTTTACTATACAGTACAATTGACCTCTTTAATCCGAACTAATAAATAATTGCATTGGTTGATCCGAATTATAGAAATATTCGGATTATCGAACAGAGACAAGTGTACTTGTTTTTTTAATTTTCTATGAAATTTAATGATGGACATTAGAAACTATAAAAATGTATTTAATTTTGAAGTAAAAATTAATATACATATTTCGTTAAAACGCAATATAAAAATATCTGCTTCCTGAGCTCGGCTCTTTATTTTAGAGAGAATTAAAATGTAGTGTTCTGATTTACCATTCTCTTCAGTCCATTTTCGGAGATTGATTTATTTAGAATATGCTTCACAATATTCATGTCGCTTAAGGATACTCATAATCTTTTTTGTCTAATGACTCAGTTAATAACATCTTGTCTTGCTAAATTCTCAGAAATATTGTTCATAAGTGCAGTGACTTGATTTAATTTTTTTGTGAACCCTTTAACTCCATTTTATGTCTGCACTGTGACAATGGAAGATTATCATCTTCCTTACAACCACCATCACTTTGTGTCACAAGTTTATTTCAAGATTTTTAAATAAGTTCTGGTTTTAGATTTTCCCATGTTTTTGCCAATTTAACCACATCATTTTTTAAATCAACTTTTTCTAGTTCTACAGAAGTATTAACCCTTTCTAAAGCCACAATCCGTTTTAAGAGACCTTTTCTGTAATGCAACTTGATTGCTTGAATTACATTTTGGTCCATAGGTTGCACTAAGGGAGTTACATTTGGCGGTAAAAACATTACAATTTTTTTATGATTTGAACATAAATCGTCTAGGTGTTCTGGTGCGTTGTCTAAAATTAAAAGTGTCTTGGTCTGGTTTTTTTCGAACTGCCGGAACAAAATCCGTGTAAAACCAGTCTTAAAAAATTTCTTGAGTAACCCAGGCTTTTTTCTGTCCTTGGTACTTCACCGGAAGCGGTTCACTTTGCCTAACACAAACAAACTGAGTTTAAGCGTTCTAGAAGCATTAGAGCAAGGCATAAATGTAACTCGCTGTTTACTCATTTTTCTACAAGTAGCTGATGCTTTAGCTTGGTGAGCAAGTGTGTCTTGAGGAAGCAATTTCTTGAAAAGTCCGCTGTCGTCCGAATTGTAGATTTGATGAGGACACAACTACATTTTGTCGATTTTATTTCACAGCAATTTTTTAAATGGCTCAACAGCTGCTTCATCACTTGATAATTATTCTTCTCCTATGATGCACAGTTGTCGAATGCCGTACATGTTTTTAAATTTTTTGAGCTATCCGGAACTCGCTTTGAAATTATGATCGTTGTACGTTTGGCCATAAAAAATATTCTGATATTGGCACAACTATGATTATTTAAAGTTGTGTTAAAAAATTAAACACGTATGTATGAGGTTGATTATTTTTTACCTATAGATCTTTTTTGCATAAACCAGATGTAAACTGCTTTATGAACTTCAGGATACGCATTGACTTTCAACGTTTTTCGCTTATTGCTTAAGGCGGGTTCAGATCAAGCGAACCAATCCGAGTTGAACCGCGCAAAACGTTTGCGAACGTAAAGGCGAGTTAAATTTGGACGAGTTACCGAGCACAAACAAGCACAAACGAGCAGGAACAAGCATTTGCAAACATTTTCCGACTGTATCGGTACATCAAAGGAAATTGCGTGTTCGTGCTCGCTTGGTTTAGACGGTTTAGTAGTTGATTCTTGTTAGGCTTTAATGCAGTTGTAAAAGTGTAGTAGGTACTGGTCTATCTACAAATTGTTAAAAATGGAAGATGGTACTAATAATGCAGAATGGGACTATGAAAGGGTCTTACAATTTATCAATTTGTACCAAGACTGTCCAGAGTTGTGAAATCCCTGTGATAAAAATTACCACAAACGCAATAAAAAACATGAAGGGTGGGAAAAAATTGCGGTCAATGTAAAGTGCGATGTGGATGCAGCAAAAGCAAAAATGAATTCGCTGCTAGCGTTATTTCGCCACGAAAGGGGAAAAATAAAAACAAACTACAGGCACGGGCAAAGGTTTGTGTTTACTATCCATATGTGATATGTGCGTTATTTATTTGTTATGTATTAGTTGATTATTGGGTATTATGGAGGTGCAGAAATAAAAAAAAACTTTAATCTGCTGGTGACGTTTCGTGGTCTTTAATTTCCACTTCTTCAAACCTTGGATTATAATTTTGGTTGTTTACTTAAATATCTTTTTATTGTGTGCTGGAGAACATGAAGTGGTCTCCATTTTGTTGAAGTCAAACGTATGGTTTCAAACTATATGGATTATGTTCATACATTTACGGATTTGTAAATTACATTTGAAAATTTCTTATATACATACATTAAATAAATTACCTTTAATATATAATTAATTTATCTTTATATGGTCTTTTAATGCCTCCACTAGAGCTTTGCAGACTTTACTAACTATTGTAAAAATACTTTGCTTTGAAACTTTAAACAAATATGATAAACTAGTAAAAGAGTTTCCGGTTGCCAAGAAACGAAGAGTTATTGCTAGTTTTTCCTTAACAGATATACACTCTCTAAAATTGGTGTCCTGTTTTTGTGTTTTAGGGTCTAATAACCAGTTAATATTTGAAAGTCTTCAGAGGACATGTGCTACAAAAATTATGTTCAACCATTATGCTTTATTTACCCAAGTGGTCCTCAAAACTTTTTGGGATTCAGTACGAAAAAGACTTATTTTACGGACTCAAAATAGACAATTCACAATATATAGTGTATTTCAACAAAATTTTGCTAGCATAACACAAATGCTCATTTTATTTAAACTCTCGTAACTATGTAAAATGTCCTACTTTGTTTGGTTCAGTATATGTGTTTATAACAGAACGCCATCATGTTTCAAAAAGTTTGCGATTCTGTTTCAGCTTGAAGAGTAAAGCGCCTAAAAAATTGTACAATGCACTTGCACGGTTTTACTTAAGGTTTGTCTATTTATTGGATGATTCACTACTTCGGATAGATAGGAATCTATATTATGACCGTTAATATATATTATGATCTCCTCTACATTTACAAGTGGTGATATGTCACTCATAGATTAGCAGTAACGAATAGGATGTGTGTGGTCTGAAAATTGTGAAAGGCATACCAAGCGCAATATAGTTCTAAACTCTCGAGCATCTGGCACATACATATGTGCGGTTCCTTAAAATACAGAAAAGATTTTCCAACGCATCTTGAGTTAATCGCCTTAGCATCACATAATTTAAATCTTCTTGTTCTAGATATAATTTTTGGTAATCCCAAGCTAATAAACATCTTATCTGGAAGGGTTTCTAGTATTTATCTTCATGTTATGGTGGTATATTATATTGATAAAAGAATGCAAAAATTCAATTGCGTTTTCGTATTCTCCCATTTCAATATGTGACAGTGAGCTGTTGATAACGACTGGTTATTGGTGGGAATCATTTGTGCATGATAGAAAGAAACCATGCTGTAGTTTAGTTAATATGCTTTAAAGGAATGTTATTCGCAGCAACGTGATATTGTATTGCTGCGGCACATCGTGACTTAACAAGGTAATTTCAAAATTTCTCGAATGTGTGTTTAAGGGTCATTTATTTTTCTCTGTTTTTGTGTTGACCTATCATCGGATTTAATACAGTTCAGCAGATACACAAAGCGATCATACTTGATCTATAAAACTTGCCGGAAATACTACTATCAAACATATGACTTGCTGACAAGTCATTATCTTTGTTGCGACAGAAAGGATTAAAACACAAAACAAGGTTTTCAGCTTGTTGTTTGTCGTTGAGGAAACATTCTGGTGGACTCTGTATTTTTGGGCTTGTCTGGTGATTTCTGCATTTGCATGTTGTAAAATAATATCAAATATATTTAAAAAAAAATGTAAAAAATAGTCATCCAGGTTAGAACACTCTTTTGCAGCTTCTTTAGGACCAGCTATAAAATGTATAATATTTTTAGCAACCGTTCTTTTGATTGTTTGGTTGGTACTACATTTAGTCCTACCCAAAACAAAAATTGTCTCTTTTCATTTAATGATAGGCAGATGTTTTTTTTATTCTTTAACATGGGGCAAACTCCAATATCCAATCTGATGATGGATTAACTTCGGCTCATATAGCGGCAGCTTAGGGCCGCTATGAAATTCTTAACTTACTTTTGGATTGTGGCAGTGACCTCTAAATTCAAGATATTGACCATAAGACTCCTCTTTATTACTTTATTTGCTCAAGCTTTATGTAACTGATAAAGCCCAAACTACCCTAATCTGACAGTAAAGATAACGTTACGAATTGATTTAATAGCTTCCAAAGTACTCTAACTATTACTAAAATTTCGACCACCTCTTCCAGTTTTGACATTTCTGATGACTCCCTTAAAGAATTCGACGATGAACGACACTTTCCAATCAACATCCATAACATTATCTTTTGCAAAGTCTATCGCAGAAAATCACCGAAAATGTCTTCACTCAAATTCACACAAAATTAAGACTTTTCTCAAGAGGTGGAGTGACGCCTCTTACAGATTTATAAAACCTCGAAACGACAAGTGATACGTTACTTGTACTTCCGGGACTTCTCCCGATATTTTCGAAAGCAATGTCTTTGATTTTAGCAGATTTTTGACAAATGACGAAACTAATGAAAGCCAGATTAGGGTAATTACAAAATCTGAATAGGTTTGAGGCTCAAATTTGAGTTTTGTTAGCGTTTCTGAAATTTACAAATACGTGGATGAAGCTGAAAGTATTATACGAGAGGCGACTATTAAAACTCCAATCAGTGAAGGCAGTGTTAGGTCATTTGTTTCGTCTAGAAATTCATTTCCGGAGTCCTTAGTGTATGAAAATGATGATACCGAGACTATAAAGAGAGAATTCGCTCAAAATCACAACTTTCATTCATAACCTTACAAATAGATGGCGCACGCGGATAAATTAGTGTTTATTATTTTAAAATATTTATTTAATACTACAAACTTAAGTTTAAACATGTTAGCACTTCAACAATGTCATTATCGTTTACATCACAAGTTTCATAATTTTTTATGAATAAAGGTGTATTGTACATTACATTAGAATTAAATTTAGAAAACGTATAAGGTGTCGGCTCGAAAGTTTTGCAACGACTTTTATTAACAATTTTAGCCAATGGTCATGATCGAATTTAACAAATGCAGAGTCATTTGGTTTTTTATTTTGCATTTAACTAGATTCATTATAGAAAACGCTTGTTCTATCACTGTATTGGAGCCTTAAAGACTTAAAAGACTAAATGCAAATGGTGAAAGGTCTCTGAACATTAATTTGCCAGCTGCATTTTTTAATCTTTCGGCTTTTTGCACCAAGCACGGTTAAAATTAAAACCATGATTAAAGCGGTAACAGTGTTGCACTGCCTTTCTAACCAGGGTTAAAGCGTGATTAACTTAATCGGTAGAATATCGGCCGATTAAAATTTTAAATGGCGTTTAAATCAAAACCAGCGCTCACTTTAACATTAAAATGACATTAGTTTAATTCAGTGACAGTGTCTGTCTCGTGGCTGTTTGCTAATTTATTGTTAACAAATAATATATTATTCAGTTTTCTCTCTTCTTTGGTATGGATGCCAATAAGCATATAATATTAAGGTTTGACCTTCTGTGAATGGTAAAGTTACAAAATTTTGGTAGTTCGAAACAATTGCTTCAGAAACTCGAACTACTATTTGAGATAGACTGTTGCTAGATGCATCGCCATGTAAACAGCAATTTGATCTAAATGTCCATCAGTTGAATACAATTGCAAAGAGGTTAACAACTGGTTTATTAGAAAGACACAATAGTTTCTGTTAAAAGATATGTATTATGAAAGTTGAAAATCAATTAACTAACTTACACGTTGGTAGTATATTCTAGTAGGGGTTCGATTATAACTAATATGTGCAAGAGGCATTTTTTCTCAACCAAAAACTTTTCCGGAAAGTGCTAGCATCTAGAGTTTAAAAATAGGTTTGCCGTTCGTAAATTTGACTAGGTATACCGTTTGGTATTATGTTTAACACCTCTAGGCCATCCTCTATCATGTCAAGATCAATATCTATTTTTAAAGACAAAAATTAAATAAAAAGCATTATGGCTATTTGCACCAATTTACATAGCCTCTAAGAGGAGGGTTTATAAGTTCTGCGAACTTGTAATAATTGGTTGTTGCTACAGAATACTACTGGTAGTATCTCAACTCGAAATTAGTCCAATAGTGTCATTGTGTCTTGTCGTTTTAAGTAAACTCACCTTTTATTATATAATGTATATGCACGTGTGTAAGACCACTTTTTTAAATTTTGAAGAGTATAGAAGCGACCCTCTCACTGTCAAACGTTTTATTTGAATGACCTCCCAACATCACGTAAGCTCTCGAAATAAGGAGTCTCTAATTAGTCGTTAAATTTTTGTGGATTTGCAAATGGATTTGGGGAAAATCTTCTAAGTTGGCGACATTGTCATGCCTCACTCCCGCTTTCCGCGATGTCTGTGAATCAAATGTCAAAGTTGTCAATTTGGTTGCGGTTTGTGGTTGCGCTTCAAATTGGTTTCTTACTAGAAATAGAAGGCGAATCGAAAGACAAAATGACGGTTGAATTTTCTTAATAAACGCCTAGGGAATTTCCAAAAAAATCAAAAATTATTATTTCTAAAAACTTGTCGCAAAATTATGACACAAGTAGCCCAAATTGCGATAAATCGCCCAATCTGCCTACACTGGCCCCGATTCGTTGAATAAATGGCGTGAAGGCATTAATAAATCTTTCTCTACTTACTTAATTTCTTCTGGACACGCGCGTCACACAGTGGTTCATTTTACAAATCTAGCTGGACAAAATAAATGCATAGAATGCAGTACAAATTAAAAATATATTTTTATATATAAGGTAAATATGTTACAAATATAACATATAATTATTACAATGAATGAATTTTATTAAATGGTATGATCAATGGAGTCGTCTGTTGAGTCATCAGAGGCACTTTCTTTATTCGAACTATCATTTATTGATTTGGATTCAGCTGAAGACGAGGCTGGGTTTTTTAATATCGAAATTACTTCAGGTGAAAGTGAATTTAGTGTTTTGTTAGATTTTCTGCGATACGAAGTAATTACGGAATTTTATGTAAATAGTAATGTATGGATGAGGTTCTCCATGGTTGCTTGTCGGGAATATTTTCTTATGTTATATCTTTGGTAAATTTAGATTTCTTTATGCCGACATTCTTAGGCATCTTCTGCTAACTGTTCAATGGACAAAATGGCATGTTTGATGATACTATGGCTATAAATTAACAGTTTATGGACAGTTACCGGCATGTAGTACTATGGATATAAATCTAGGTATTAGCCTAGAATTTTAACCGCATGATTGTTCCAGGCATTTTTGTCGATGTCATAACTAGAGGAAAAGGCTTGCAGTAAAATAGAAAATTTTTATTATTTATTATAAAATTATTATTATTAAACCAATATGTATTATTAGACGTTCATCTATGCCTGTATTAGTGCTATCACCGACCTTTATAATATTTACCAGAAGTCCCATTATGTCCCTAAACAGATCTTGAATATTTTTTCACAGCTACTTTTTGCTTATCTGCCATGCCTCTAATCTGCCATTTTTTTTAGATCCAACCTGTATGCAATACGTAATAAACATTCAAAAGTGCGAATTTTTGCATGTAAAGGTGATAATTCATATTGAAATCTTTTAGGATTTTCAACTTTTTTTGCAACTTTGTTTAAATTATTTACTTCTTTAGGAATGCAACTACATATATAATATTTTTGCGATGAAACATTTATTTGAGCATTACACATTTTGTCGTCTACTATACAAAAAAATTTTGTTGCTTCAATCTTAAAGTAGACTGTGCTTGCGGAGCTAGAATACCTTAACAAAATATCCAAGCTACGTAGGCTCAAGCTACTCTGATTTCATTGATTAGGAATTGCAATCAATGAGTTGTTAATGTAATAACGGCATGATTAATGTAATTACCAAAATTAAATACGATGATTTAGTTATTAGGATCAACAATTTATCGTTTGCAATCTATAAAATGTTGATTGTAATGACGGAAACTTTCTGTGAATTTAGTAATTACAAAAATTAGTAAATTTGCAAAATAATTCAGTCATTACAATCAATTACAATCATCACCGTCGCACATTTTATTAAGGAAAATTATAAAAAAAAGGTGCGACGATGACAATTGGGATACTCCCACTTCTCAAGATAGTGAAATCCATCATCAAAGTAATAGTATAGTTTAAAAAAAAAGGAAGTAAATGAATCAGAGCAGGTTGTGTTATGATTTATCTAATCATAACAGTTACCCAGACTCAGCCTACTCTAATTCTATTGAAGGAGATACACAAAACTTGGTACTTGGTACTTGGTACATGAATCATCGCCACATGTTATACATATTTAATTTTTTTTGTATAGTAACATAACAAGGCGATACTCAAGCTAACATTCATTCCTAAATTTCTCGAATGTGTGTAAAAGGGTTATTTATCTTTCTCTGTTTTCGTGTTTCTCTATCATCGCATTTAATACAGTTCAGCAGATACACAAAACGATCATAATTCATACTTGATCTATAAAAGTTGCCGGAAATACTGCTATCAAATATATGTCTTGCTCACAAGTCATTATCTTTTTTGCGACAGAAAGATTAAAACCCCGAACAAGGCTTTCAGGTCGTTGGGGAAACATTTTGGCGACCTCTGTATTTTTGGGCTTATTTGACGATATCTGCATTTGTATGTTGCAAAATAATATCAAATATAGTTAGAAAAAAAAGTAAAAAATAGTCATCCAGGTTGGAACCTTTTTTTGTAGCTCTTTTAGGTTCAGCTATAAAATGTATAATATTCTTAGCAACCGTTTTTTTGGATTGTTTGGTCCTACATTTAGTTCTACCCAAAACAAAAATTGACTCCTTTTATTTAATATTAGGCAGTGATTTCGAAAAATTTGCTTTGGTTCTTCTTTTGATTCTTCAACACGGGGGAAACTCCAATATCCAATCTGATGATGGACATTAGACTGCAAAGACTGCAGTAAGTTAAAATCGTCTTAATGTATTCCCTGGGTCTCCGACTACCTGTCTTCTGAAGTTTGTTATCTGTTTTCTACCCAAAGTTAAAACTTCATAAATAAACGACAATAGAGATATATAATCACGGCAATTTTGAAGGCGTTTCTTAAATTGTATGATGGCTAAATTTACTTGCAACGGACTATACAATCGGTGAATACGAAATCACTGATGAATACAACACTGACTGTTCGATCACAGATGCAGTCTTACACCTCAAGGACAATATGTTACTTTCCGCCTTCATGTTCCACTATAAACATCTTGTCCAAAAATGAGTACGTCCTCTAAAGCGTCTAGTGTAGAACGACCTTCTCGAAATCCATAATGTCTGTCTGACAGCCTTCCTTTAGTCTCTAGTTCGTCTAGCAATCTCTTTCTAATTAGGTACTCAAAAGAGCTTTCCAAAGCTGTCCAGCAGGCAAATTGGTCTCAGTTTTGGGCTGCTATCTTCATTTTTGTCTTCTATGGGTATGAGTACCAACTTGGCCGTTTTCCATATTTTAGGAAACACTCTTACAAAACAAGATGTTAAGTATGCCTTCAGAATCGAGCTCTACTGTTAGTTGCACCACTTCAACCGGTATTTCATCAGGACTCGGCGTTTTACCTCTTCTGAGTCTTGCCGAGGCTGTTTTTAACTTTTCTACTGTGAATGGAATAAACTTTTGTGTATTCAGGTACGTCCACTTGAACTCAGTTCTTGTAGGAAATAGCTTTTGAACTGCTTGTAACGTCTCTTTTCTTGTTGGTGTTAAATTTTTTTAAATATACCCATTGCTATGCGATAGCTTTTTTCCTAAGGATCTTGTTCTACGTCTTGTAGAAGTCGCTCCCGGAACTGAGCTTTTGCCCGCCTAATTTCTGATTTTAATTTTTTATTCAAGTTTTTATTGGTTGTTTTACACTCCTCTATAAGAACCTATATACCGTTAGGATGTTCATATCCCAACGTGTTACTTCTGTTGGCTGTGCTGACCTTTATTCTTGCTGCTACGCATATAGCACGACAAGCAGCCACTTCACTCGTCCACCAGTACACAGCTTTTTTCTGACCTTTTTTAATGTGGGTTAAACTTTTATTACATATTTTAGAGATAATGCTGACAAGCGTCTCCGGTGTGGGGTGGCTTTTAACTAATAATATTCTTCCCCGTAAGCTATGCACTACTTTTTTTTCTTTTTTCAAACGATTTTTATCTGTTCACCCGATTGTCACCGTCAACATTTAAATTAACGACGTTTGCAGGTGTAGCTTGCAAAGAAAAAAAAATAGGAAGATGGTCACTAATACTTTCATTTATCATTACCCTTCAGTTTTTATATCCATTTATTAGAGCTGCCGAGGAAACAGTAACATCGATAAACCAGCTGCTTTTTCCACGTTCGAACGTTGGTTCGTTTGCACTATTTAGAACTTTCATGTTGAGTTCCGCATTAAGGTCCGTCAAACTGCTTCCCTCGCGGTCCTTTGTAAGTGAAACCCACGCGTACGCCTTTGCGTTAAAGTCTGCTGAGATCAGGTTGGCTCTTTTTTTATCTAGAATAGTTCTTTTTAATTGATTTAAATAAGATACAAACTCATTTCATGTGATGTTCGGCCAGATGAAACAACTAAAGATATAACAAAGTTCTATTTGTATCCATACCAAGCTTTGTCTCTTTCCTTACTTCTTAACATTGATATATTTTGACAATATTTTGATGGCAGCATTCTGGCGATCGTCGTTGTAGCACCCTTCGTTTTTCAGATGCTTTTTGTTGGGTTCACTTACCAATAATATATGGATATTCTCGTCACATGCTACTCTATACAAACAGTCGTGAGCACTCTGACTGCGATTGACGTTTTGCTGTAAGAAGTTTATGACTTTATTTACCTGGTTTAAGGTGTTGTTATCCATTATTTTTATTATTTTGAGTTAGGGGTCTTCATTCGTCGCCTCTTGTCTTCTACCACTTTCTTATATTCTGGACAGGCTGAGGAGTTTGCTCTATGTCCTTTTACGTTGCAATTTATGCAATGTGCCTCATTGCGACAAGTGCTCGCTTGATGCCCCTCCTCCGGTAATCTCCGGTACATTTTTTGGCGTTGTGGCCGTAGCCCTGACAGTTATAGTACCTGGTGGGTACCAGGTTTTCCTCCACCTGGCACATGTTTCAACCCACTTATATTTTTCGCTTATTGAGAGTCTTATTGCATCTGCCGCCGGAAGGACTGCAACGGCTGTTGATGCTCTCCTCGGTGTTGGCTTTCTTAGTTTATTAATTTCGATTAGGTCCACTAACCTACTGTTTTCGTATAAGGCTTTACTAATGGCCATTTTGCTTTTGTCTGCATTTACAGCATGGTCAAGATTTTCAATTAAAATGCAGTTGTGTCTCTGTATATCTCCACATTAACTGTGTTATCCGTTTGCTTTAAAATTGCTTCGCGTAACGCCTTGTTTTTAATCTGCCAAAACAACAATCATAATCAACTATAAAAATATAATTCAAACACCTGGTCCTTTCGTACTAAAATGCTTTAAAATTTAAAGGATAGAAACCAACCTGGGATTAATCAACCATTATTTACATCTCGGCAAATATGAGCAACTCTGTTGAATGCAAGATTGACATTTGGGCAATAGTGTATTGCTAAAAAAATTCCTGTAATGATTTGAATTCCTAAGCATAGTCCTAGTAGCAACTGTAAAAATTACTCAATTTAAAAAAGGCCCTATTCGTTTGCCTTTTGCGGGGGCCACCTTTATGGCTATCTGGCCGTTTTTTGTGGTCGTGAATTGTTTTCTTCTTTTTTTTTATCAATGTTTGGTGATACCACGTTATCTTTCCTTTTAGCAATTATAGTTTCATTCTTTCCGATTCACTTTTTACTTTTCTATACTTTCTATCTTTTGCCGTCCCAAGCGGTCTATTTTCTCTATGAGAAGCTTAAGTTTTTCCCAGAGTTTTTTTTCGACATTTGGTGCTGCCGGAGTTACATGGAACATTTTAAATATGTATTTTTCTTTAATTTTATTGCCAGCATTTTGTTTGGGAATGGCTGTAGCTAGGACTATATATGGCGTTCTGTTTTGGGCTCACTCTGCGGTATTTAATTCATCTAGCTCCGGGTATTTTTCTTTAAACATTTTTTGAATACCAACTTTTATAAGAGGGTTTTTATCGTTAACAGGAATAATAATTAATATTCCATAACCCTAAAACAACCAAAATTACAATTGCTCCGGTTATTATGTTGTGGCCGACTGAACGATGGCTGACGTTGGTCTATCTAACCCCTTGGAGATTTTCTTGAATACTTCTTGTTCCTCCTTTAAATTTTGTAAATTGTCGGGTGCTTTAATGACGTCTCCTGACGAAGATACTCTTTTCTTGTTTTTGACTTGGTCAAATTTGCCATCACCGGTCACGAAAAACTGGCAATGACAGGGACCGAGGTTGATCTCTTGGCAGTGAGGACATTTTTCTTTGTTAAAATTGTACAGCTTTAGTTGATAGAGATTATTTCCGTCTTGTTTAGGGCAACATCTTCTCGTTCGTCGTTACAAATTACTGCAATTTTTAAGATCCTTGGAGTGATGAATATCCAGGTGTTAACACAGTACATTTGCTTCCAAATAGTAAATTGGAGGGTTTTTTCTTGAACCGGACATGTTTCGTTTTCCAACCTCTTGTATATTTTGTCAATAACGCAGTTCGGATACAAGTCGATGTTGTGAATAATGGTAGGTGAACAAACATAATGATGATTAACCAATTGGATACTTTCTTTAAATTCTTCTTCTGTAACTTAGAAGTATTGTTGCGTATTATAATCGATCGCCAAAATATCACTTCTGATGTCTAATATCTAATAAGATTTTTCTTCAACTTTTAGCGGAATGCTACTTTACTTTCCAAAAGTTACTTACTTTACTTTACTTTTACTTGCCAAAGTAAAATATCCAAACACATGTATATACTTTTCAGAGTGTTGGACTTCTGTCTTCAATATTGGGTAGAAGATGATGTTCAGATTTGATGGAAGTTTATCTACTGCTTATTGGATTATTTTTTCTACTTGGGCTGGTGACAGAAACTCATGGAAGTGCCCACTGTTAAAGTGTATTTCTAGTAACTTTTTATAATATTTTGTGGATACGTTAATGTTTTGATCCGTTAGTTGATGCGCACTTAGCAACTCGATGCTGATCTTGTTGGAGTCGATCACACGATGTCCTTCCTTTACGACATGAATATAATGTTTTAATCTCAATTACCTTCAGTTTACATTAGAAATGAACCAAAACGGACACGACAAAAAGTCGGTTTTGTTGACAGTCGACGAGCTTTGAAAATCCCTCGCAAGGGGGAATTAAAGAATGCAAATAAATCCATTTTCTATTCAGCTGCGAGTTTAAAGATGAAACGCGATATGAAGATTCAAAAATACCGGGGTTTAATGCGGAACACGTTACCCATAGCCGGGAAAGCCAACGTATCCAAACCTTCAAGAGAGGTGTTTTTACGGCACGATTGGACTGTTCACAAAGATGTGATGTAGCGTCTCCGGTTCATACATCAAATTCGGATTTTGTTGCTGATTACGTTAATACGGTATCGATAGCGTACCGTTTGCCGAAACAGTGTAGACAACGATACGAAGCAACACTATCCAACGTGACGAAGGCTAAAAAGTTTTTAATAATACAGTCTGAAAGAAGAAAACTAAAAGCGGGTCTATACAGAAGTTTGCGTTTCAGCAGAAATCAAACAGGCCGATGCGTACCTCTCAGTTGTACACTCAAGATACCAATTCGAAATTTTTGCAAGTTTCGTAAGTCACCTTATTGGCAAATGTTAGGGCGATTTCTTTGCTTAGTCAGCATTTGAGAAACTGCACTAAATCCTTTTCTACTAGGTATGACGTTGGAAATGTCATATACATTGTAGCAGTTAAATACCAAAGGATAAGAATATTGTTTTACAAAATGTTTTATTCGCTTCTTTCACACGCAATATAAAAATGCAGCGGCTCATCACTGAAAGCGGGTATTCAAAATGATTTCGCCCACGCAAAATGACTATCGCCCCCCAAAAGCGTATAGTCAAATAATCGCCCACTGTAAGTTTTTGATCGCCCCCCAGGGGGCAATATCGCCCAGGTTGAGAATCACTGTTCTAAATGATGAAAGGTATGTTGCCTTATTTACAAGGTATCTTGCGTAATTTCAAGCTGCCGCTCAACGGTTAATGGTTTCCGGTAGTTCTCCCGGTCAAACCAAAACTGAAGGCACACCAAAATTGATCAGCTCGGCACAATTGCAATTAATCAGACAACAAGCCGGCGAAGCATTTAAACCACACGTCCGATTACAATCGGGAACAATAACAGGACAAGCTGTTGAGTATTTAACAGTTACAATAGATAGCTAACAGGCTGTCGTTCAATTTACTAATGCACAACCACGACCGCAATTTGTAAGACAAGGAACGGTTGCTGTAGGTCTTAAAACTGGAATTATTCGAACAGTAATTGAAAGTGAAGTGACTCAACTCTTAAAAAAACAACAACAGCAAAAAGTGGTTGCTGCAGGGACTCAACTCTCTAGTATACAAGGGTTATCGTCACAGGTTTTGGCTCAAGTGTAATAAGCAGGGACTTCAGGGCTTCAAGTGGCAACGTTAGTCAAGACAAAAATCTCTTTTTTGGTTTCTTTTGCTTTTCTGGGAGAATGACAATGTTTTATGGTTGTTAATTGTAGTATTTTTTGTGTGGCATTATTATTAAGAAATTAATAAATGAACAGAAATTCATTGACCAAAAGTTAATTACACTTTTTCCACAATTTAGCAGTTGTTTATATTCAAGTGTCATCATGGCCCAATTTGCTTTAACAACGGATTATTAATGTTGCAATGACATATTATTATGCTTTGCTTTTCTATTTGAGCAATATGCAATGTAGATGAAGCTTTATTCATTATTGTCTAATTTTTTGTAATTTTTAAAATATGACTTTTATGGTATCATCTCATACAATAGGTATGTGTGAATAAATGTGTTATGCCTTAAATTTCCTTTATAACAAAAAAAAAATGTATTAATATTACGAAATGTTGTAATGTTATTATACTTAGCAAAAAAGAAACTAGGGAAAGTAAAACATACATTTTTGTTTAGTATTTACAAAAATAATTAATTTCTGGTGTTCGAATGTAGGCACAAATACAATTGTGGTTTTTAATGAAATTTAGTTTTCAATATTCCTAAACATGAAAATGAAATAAGAAATATACTTAATTTGATATTTAAGGATGTATATATACACTTTTTTGTGGTAAATGAAAAAGTATTTACCTCAAATTTTCTCTTTTCGAGAGCTACTACTCAGTGTTAATTTAGAATTTTTGTTATCTCTGTTGCAAAGTTGGATGGTCTTTGGCATCAAATGTATAATAAGACCTGTTATTTTCTTCATTTAGGGTGTTAGTTGGTTCGCCGTGTATAAAACTTCTTGACGAAGTGCTCACGAAACAGTTTTCTAGCCCCGAACCGTTGAAAATATGGCGTGAAGGCATTAACAAATCTTCCTTCACTTACTTCTTTCTGGACCCGCGCGTCACCAACAACCTGCTGTCAATGCGGGCTGATGATTTCAAACCGAAGGAAGTTTGGGAGAGTTTCCTTTCCGCGGTGTTCTATGTGGGTAAAGGTAAAGGCTCCAGGCCTTACGACAATCTCTACGACGCTGTAAATCTCTAGATTCAGGGAATAAGGGTCTCTGGGTGCGATACGATTTTGGATAACTGGAAGGATAGTTGTGGAATGGTGTGTTTGCATTTGTTCTAGAATAATATCCCAGTGGAGGCGTATTTTCGTGAAGCTTCTATTATAGACACGATTAAAATTGAGAATTTGTGTAATGTAAATTGGGGGAATTTTTATGGGGTGGCAACTACGTGGTCGCAGAAAGAGAAAGTCATGTTTGGTGTGTTTCTGTTATACAGACTGTTATGGAAGTGAATGCAAAAAATTTAATCACAGATAGAACTCACAAAAATAAACCAAATATTTATTTGTATAAGCAGGCTACGGTGATTTTTTTAAATAAGGGTGAGAAGGAATTGTGTCCGGCTGATACAACTAATGGGGTGCAATGACATTTTTGTCATATTATATAATGTAATCATTCAGTATTAGTGACATTGTTGCAAAATAAGTGTGAGTCAAACTACACACATTATGAATTAAAAATTTCTCAAAATATTTTTATACCTTATACGTACATTTTTTATAAGTAAGTTTGTTACTAGACTTTTATGACAATAAAGTTTTTTTTTATCTGTAATGGAAAAACTAATTTTTCATGGATAAAGGGGAGACTCGTAAAGGAATAAGTTTTTTGTATTTCCTGGTCTATGCTAGATGCTGTTTGTAACATCCTTTTGTATTCGATTTTATTTAATAAATCATCAATCTGATTTTTTATCCATTGCGTACTGCTATTTTCTTATATACCTTTATTTCATGTTTGAGCCTGTTAGGAGTTGGTCTTTGTATTCTTTTGATGATGGCCTGAGTGTGGTAGGCGACAAAATACAACAAATTGGGATCATCTTGGTTTCATAAGTCTTACTCAAGACTTTGCAGATCTTTTTTAAGAATTTTATTCTCCTCTTCATTTAAGTCAATAGTAGATCGGTGAAGAGCAGCTAGATAATTTGAAATAATAGTGCTTGAGGTAGGATATGATATTATTCTAGTGGGGCCCACAAGATTTATTAGCTTTGCTGCTACATTGGATGATTTTTCTACTTCTATTTCTTCCTTTTTTTCTTTGCTACGTTTGAGGGGTAAGAATTTCATTTATTATTATTGTCTCATGATCTTTTGAAAAAATCATTTCTTCTATGGGGTTTGTAGTAACTTTAACTTCTGAGAGATAATTATATTGGCAACACTGACTGTCAAGTTTGTTTTATTTAAGCAACCCAACACATTTTATTTGTTGTCAAAAATACAACAAATATAAGTAACAAAGAATTACAACAGTGAGAAAGGATTGTCGACATTTCTAATCCTAAGGAGGTATTGTCTTTCTTCTTCTGCAGTGGCATATGTCTCTTTCATAGACGTTTCTTCTAGGTGGCAATTAGAGCAAAATGAGTCACCACCTCACCTAGAAGCTGAACTTTAGATGAAAACTGATAAGCATATTTATATTATATTGTTTAAAATCTTGAAAACTGGTCTACTTTATTTTATCGTCTTTAAACTCTTAAAACGACGCTACCTATAAGTCAATACTCTTACAGGTCATTTGTCATGGCCACTTCTCCATTTTTTTCATAGTGTTATTGTTCTATTTTTTTATAGTGTTATTTCTTATACCGCTGTTTGGAGGAGTCATTCTAGAGTACTTTGTTATTACTATCTTCTACAGAGGTTTTCTTATATTTTGTTACTGCCATAAGGCCAACTATAATTTCGCACGCCACTCATCTGTCCGTTTTGTGGATTTGGATTGATTTTACTTCAACAAATTTATTGTCGTCGGGATCTTTGTCGACTTTGATGATGTTTAAAGACAAAGTTTTTGGTGCGACATGACCACTTTTATTCATTTCGTGAATTTCGTGACCAAAAGTTAATTACACTTTTTTCACAATTTAGCAATTGTTTGTAATCAAGTCTCATCATTGCTCAATTTGCTTTAACAACGTATTATTCATGTTGCAATGGCAGATTATTATGCTTTGCTTTTCTATTTAAGCAATATGCAATGGAGATGAAGCATTAATCATTATTGTCTAATTTTTTAGTTATTTACTAATGTAATTTTTAAAATATGACGTTTATGGTATCATCTCATACAATATGTGTGAATGTGTTATGCGTTAAATTTCCTTTATAACAAAAATATATTAATATTACGAAATATTATAATGTTATTATACTTAGAAAAAAATAAATTAAGCAAAGTAAAACATACATTTTTGTTTCGTATTTACAAAAATAATTAATTCCTGGCGTTCGAATGTGGGTACAATCGAAATATAATTGTGGTTTTTAATGAAATTATTTAGTTGTTTTGATTATTTTGAAACACGAAAATGAAATGAGAAATATATTTAATTTGACTTGATGTTTCATTTGAGGATGTATAGACACTTTTTTGTGGTAAATGAGCAAGTATTTACCTCAAATTCTCTCTTTTCTAGAGTCACTACTCAGTTTCAATTTAGAATTTTCGTTATCTCGATTGTAAAATTAGATGGTCTTTGGCATCAAAGGTTTAATAAGATCTGTTATTTTCTTTATTTATTATGTCAAATGGTTCTTGACCTTTCCCAGTCTTATTATGTTGCTCTTATGATGTCAAAATCTGTATGCATCCAGTTGCATTCTTTATCACTTTGATTAACATGTTCATGAGAGATATTTTCACTATTACATATACTTCAAAATGTCTTTTGGTAAATGGTTTTCTTACATTCTTTTCTTTGTGCAGATTTTTGAAATCATTGATATGTATTATTCCTTAAATATTTTTAAATTTTCATACTAATTATCAAACATCATCTACTTTTTTTATATAAAATTAACAAATACAGGACAAATCAGGAGGTTATCAACAAAAGAGGTAATACGTATATTAACTTTTATACGTCCTTATTTATTTTGTAATTAGTGCTGAAAAGTAAGAGAGTTTGAATTTGAGGTTTATTTAAAAAAGCAACAACACATTTTTACTCTATTTTATTTATCTAGAACACTTTAAATATTGTGAAACTCTCTAATCTATTTAGTTATTCTATCTATTGTGAAAGGCTTCTGTAGTGTATTCCATAAAGTAATATATCCTTATTACTACGTTTTTATTTATTTTGTAATTAGTGCTGAAAAGTAAGAGAGTTTGAATTTGAGGTTCATTTAAAAAAGCAACAACACATTTTTACTCTATTTTATTTATCTAGAACACTTTAAATATTGTGAAACTGTCTAATCTATTTAGTTATTCTGTCTATTGTGAAAGGCTTCTGTAGTGTATTCCATAAAGTAATA
Organism: Tribolium confusum; assembly: GCA_029207805.1. NCBI lineage: Eukaryota > Metazoa > Arthropoda > Insecta > Coleoptera > Tenebrionidae > Tribolium > Tribolium confusum. Next base: position 19,349,516 of record JALGAY010000008.1, on the reverse strand, counting down.
TATCCTTATTACTTCGTCCTTATTTATTTTGTAATTAGTGCTGAAAAGTAAGAGAGTTTGAATTTGAGGTTTATTTAAAAAAGCAACAACACATTTTTACTCTATTTTATTTATCTAGAACACTTTAAATATTGTGAAACTCTCTAATCTATTTAGTTATTCTATCTATTGTAAAAGGCTTCTGTAGTGTATTCCATAAAGTAATATATCCTTATTACTACGTCCTTATTTATTTTGTAATTAGTGCTGAAAAGTAAGAGAGTTTGAATTTGAGGTTTATTTAAAAAAGCAACAACACATTTTTACTCTATTTTATTTATCTAGAACACTTTAAATATTGTGAAACTGTCTAATCTATTTAGTTATTCTATCTATTGTGAAAGGCTTCTGTAGTGTATTCCATAAAGTAATAAAGTTTTGTGTGGTGCTTCTTATTGCATTTACATGTGATGCGATGAACTTTTTCTAGTGCTTTGGTATTTTACTGAGACACCTAGTGTATTACACATAAACTGTGACAAACTTAAACAAAATACGAGTAACACTGAACTGAACTGTTTATCGAAATTCAAGTGTTGGTTTCAATTTTGAGATATTTTATCTTAAAATAGATTAATATTTATTAAGGGGCTAATTTTATGAATGCTACTTCTATGTCCTGATTAACTGTAGAAGGAATTATTTTTTTTTAAATTTGTTTTATCAGAACAGGTCTTGTTTAAGCATTTCGATGTTATTCAGTGATGAAAAGTATTAGACTCAACTAACTTGATATAGTTTTTATGCAATTTCATATATTTTTAATGTCAGTGCTATTTTAAGAAAAAAACTTGTTTTTTTTTACAATTTACCAAAGTCTAATAATGTTGTCTTTCTTGTGTTAACAATTTTTCGAACTTCAATTTGATCAGCTTTTTTAGTGGATTTGTTTTAACAGTGATGCTTTATTGGTTGCCCACTAACTTTTTCAGGATTTTCATATTTGTAATTATTTTAATTTTATGACTACAAAACAACTATCGACTGTAAGATATTTTTTTTACAATTTATTTCTAAATGTATTTACTTATTAGCTGTTTTTTACTTTTTATGGTAAGTACGTTCCACACAAAAATTATCGCATCATTCTTATTTTTATAAAACACTGCAGAGTAAAGTAGAATCTACAGTATTTTTTTCAGAGTAACATTAATAAAGATCAAATACAACAAAGTAATTTCAAGTTCTATTTATCAATAAAAAAATAACGTACAAATTCAATAAAGTGCAAAAATTAACATTTACAATCAAATTTCTAAAACAAAGCAGAACATACTTAATAACGAATATTACCACTCTTCGCTCTTAGAACAGCTTGCAGCCTACTTCGCATACTTTGAATAAGACCCACTATGTAATTCTGGTCAATAAAATTCCATTCTTTAACCAGTGCCTGTTGCAAGTCGTTCTGGTTTTGTGTAAGCACTCTACGTTGCCGTAACCGCCTTTCTAGTTGGTTTCACATGTGCTCGATAGGATTGAGGTCGGGACTTCTCGCTGGCCAGTCCATTGTAGGAATCTCGATCTGGAGATAATTTGCAAATATGTGTGCATGATGAGAATGAGCATTATCGTGCATAAACACAAAATTTTCTCCGATATAAGGGCCGTAAGGCATAACATGGGGTTCTAAAATCTTGGTGATATACCTTACAGCTGTAATACTCCTGTTAAACAGGGGCTCTGTACGGCTTTCTAAAGAGATGCCTCCCTATATCATAATAGAACCACCTCGAAACTGAACTGTATGCTAAAACGTACACTGTTTATAGCGTTCTCTAGGCCTCCCATATACAGGTACACGACGATCTGAAGAGAATAAGCAAAATCGAGACTCACCAGACTGTACAGAAATTCGAACATTTCGAGCAGCAATAAGCTCAGTTTCTAACGTTTTGGCTGCACAATGTCGCAAACGTAGAGCGGTCAGTCTAAGAAAACGATTGTCTATGAGTGAACTAACCCTATTACGACCTTGTCCAGGTCTTCTCTTGTACTTCCCTGTTTTGAACTTTAATAAAGTTATACTGATTGACGTTGAATACTTGTGCGACGTACCTTTAATGTAATGGCTGTAATGTAATGGCGCGAACCACTTCTGCATAGGTTAAATGTTGACAATGGTTCTGAGCAGTATCCATATTAACGGTGATACAGTTCAAAACGGGACAATAAATTCTCGAATGTATCAACGTACACATTTCCGATATACGTCGTTTTTGAACTGGCCTTCCATAACAAGCAAACAAACGAAGTTATCAATTTTGAAATTGTATAAAAACCTTATCAAGTTAGTTTTTGGGTGCTATAAAATTATACCTGAAGAACTGGATTACAATTCAAATATTTAATATTTTCCCAAATATTTTGACAGTTTTTTTTTTCAGAAATCTGCAAAATTAATATCAATGAAAAAATCGATTACCTGAGTTACAAGTTAATTTCTTACATTAAACTGGGGTTAAATGATTCCTATTGGATTTTTGAGAAATATTTGATTCTCAAATGAAGTGTCTTGCTACATTTGAATCGAACTGTAGCACAATTCTATAGTAAGTGAAATGACTTTTTTGGTAACTTTTACACCATGTTACGACGGCACATCTAAATGATTTATCTCTAAAAAATGTTACTTCACAAATCAATTTACATTGACCGTCGTTTGTATCAAACTGGTATTAAACAAATTGTTCAGTGCGCCCGGAAAAGTGGTAGCCAGTTTTTTAATAGACTCCACCAGATGGAATTATTAATATAGATAAATCATGGCCGACTAAGATCGAATATAGCTGATGTTATAATATGGCTACTTTACTTAAGCTATATTTGAGGTTATCGACAGCTTTTGTTTTTTCCGTCAGGCAGCGACATCTGTTACACTATATTTTTTAATCTGCCCGCACCCCCTCGCAAATTTCTCCTTTAAGGGGTGACACTTGAACTTTGTTTTACGAAGTTTAGAAGAGGCTACACAGCCAGTCACCACGTCTTTCCAATTAACAAAATATTTTTTTTCAAATGGCCTCGTATTCAGAACTCCTAACAATTGTTTTTCAGAATAATATTCTTCATGAAATAACTTTTTTTAAGTCTAGAATTTCGTTTTTGTTATTTTATGATAATCACAGTTTGAGGTGACATTTTTGTCTGTTTCTGCCAATTTTCAAATAATTGGTTCGTTTATCTTGGTGGTTAATTAACCCAACTGTTTTTCGAACCCATAATAAAAAGTTGGGGTTTTGGGGGGCACTAATTTCTGTGAAAATTATATCATTTATTGCAAGCCAACTAGTTTTGGACCTTGATATAATTTTTACAGAAATTAGTGCTCTCTAAAACCCATAATTAACAAAGTGTCATAAAGTCAACAAAACCTCAATAACAAAAAATACAGCGACGGATGACAGAGCTAACAACGTTAGTTTATTCGTACTAACAAAAAAGGCTTGCAATTTTGTTAATTTTGAGGTCATCTGTTACGGGATTATTATTGGGCTGAGATTTAAATCAGAAGAAATTTCATAAGAAAGCGTTAGAGAGCCATTACAAGGAAGTCCTATAACCTTTCTTGTTTATTAAGCTTCAGCTAAATATTAATTTTTACCAGCTTGATATTGCGAACTTTTCTTACACCTCTACAACTCTGTAGAATTAACATATAATTATTTTTCAACGAAAATTTTAAATTAAGAAATTTGAATATTAAGCCGAGTTAGGCTACTCTTACTACTTGAAAATCAGAATATGAAGAGCAGTTGTTTATAGCAATATTGAAAAGTGATTCACTTTGCACATTTAATAAATATGTATTGGTATCTTCCTGATGTTGAACTTTAATACTTAGCCAGTCGTAATAAGTGAAGAATTTTTCAGGAATTTAAGAGCTGTATAATCGGGAGAGAATTGATTTTTGCTTTTTCTTATTTTATTTTGTCTTTCAACTACTTGGCTACTTTCTGTTTTTCTATACTTATTTTGCAGGATTTTTGAGCAAAATTAAAGTAAAGATTTTTTTGTGTTATCGAAATTTGTTTCAGAAATTAAAATCAGACCATTTATGAAATATACATGAAATGAAAAATACTACCTTAAAAAATTCAAATTGCAGTTGTCATAAAACTATTGGCCTGATAGCGCTTGTTTTCTATACACATAAAGTAAATAAATGTCACTACTTTTTTACGCTAGATCAGCCCTACGACTTATAAAATGGTGAAATTATCAATTTTTCAAGAAAAGGCTTAATTTTTTGGATTTTACCGGATTTCCTCCGTCACTATGATCCAATAAGGTTGGTTTGTTTAAACTTTTATTCACTACAATTTGTGTTTGTAGAGCCTTAAGCTTGCTCTATTAGTTTTAATTTTATAAGTAAAAAACTTTCAAAAAAGATTATTTTTGGTTTAAATTTGAATAACAAAGTATCCTATGTCAGTTGCAAGTAGAAAACATAGCAGAATATAATTTCAGACTATTCTTAATATGATAGCGCAGTTGGTTTCCTGTTACCGCTTTTATTTAAAAAAAATGTATGTTCCGAATCTTTAAAACAGAAATTGTAGATACAGATTCTGAGTAAGGGATGGGCTTTTAAATGATAATCTTAAATCCTATAGTAGCGCCACAAATCATACAGACAATTTACTAACGATACAAGATAATGAACAACTGTTAAATACAATTCACAGATCTTTAAACCAACGGGTGTTCTATCTGGAACACCGCATTTAATATAAACAAAACCACAGAACTTTTTTATGAATTAGTAACTGCGCGAAAGAAATGTAAATTTATCAAAATGTTGTTACCAAGCTAGTCATGGTTCTTTTCATTGTTCAAAAAAAGAAAAGAAAGATCGTTACTCTGCTGTCAAATATGTATAATAGAGCTAGAAATTTAGACGAAGTGAAAGGAAAAAGCCACTATTAATTATTGATTACAATAAAACAGAATCAGGTGTAGATACTATGACCAAATGTCTCTAACCGTCAAACGCAGAACAAGAGTATAGACTGTGCTATATATTTTTTTATATTATGATAGGCATGAATGCTTTGAATGTCTTTGTTACACGAACTTTTGGAATAAGGCTTTCAATATTATCTGAGCATAATATTGAAGCTCAGAGAAGTATTATTATTACTTTAAAATAAAATTATTTTTCTACAAGCACTACTGAAAGTGGTCAATTTTGTACTGAAAACACACCATGAATTACCTCCTTTACATCCATCGTGCGTAGAATAAAAGTTGTTGGAGTTTGTCGTACTAAAATAGGCATTATTCTCTAATTCATAGTGAATGCAAACACCATTAAATAGATTGGTATATTTATGTAATATTACACGAACTTGTTGAAAAATACTCTTCTCTTAGTTTTTGATCCTAGACTTGGTTGAAATTGGCAACAAAATGTGTTCACGGTACTTTTTGGTACTTGCAGTTATTATTTTATGAAAAAATATAAATATAAAAAAAAAAGATCTTTCTGACTGAGATATTGCAATCTATATACCAACTAACTTTAATTGGTTGCAATGGCGTCTCAACGAAAGTATGAGGATTTAACTATTTTTTATGATTTTTTAACTATTATTTCATTAAAAGTATGCTACAAATAGTTCAGTTTGCAACGTTCAGAAAAGTATGTTAGTTATCTGTGTTGGCCAATTCTAGAACAATTTGAGTATTATGTATTCTCTGTAGTGTGTTTTGCAAAAACCTAGCTGTGTCAGACCGATTTTTCCTTGCAGTAAGTGTGAGGAAACGATCTTCTCTTACACTTGTCGTCCTATGACGACCTTGTCTACGACACCTTGAATGAGAATTCGTGTCTCGATAAAGCTGGGATACCCTGCTGAGGACTGGTCAACATTCAGAATTTCAGCGACTCTCACTTGAGTATGCCCTTCGCGGAGAAGAATGATGATAGTCTGTGATTCCACTTCGCTTAAATGCCGAGTAACACGTCTGTTAATATCCATAATTTACAATATAAATTATTTTACCAACAAACCTCAGAAATAATATTAAACTGATTTGCAGCTCAGAAAAAAGAAATAATTTGGCGTTAAAAAAATTAAAAAAGTACGAGTGAGCATCTTGATGCACAGGAACACATGACAATACATGTATAATCCAAATATATATATATATATATATACATTTTAAAAATATATTTTGGTTGTATGTTCACTGTTTAGAATGACAAATCTTAGGACGCAAAGTCTTAGAAAAACGATTACGAGACATTGTTTTCCCAAAAACGGAATGGTAATACAAAGGTTTTTTACTTCATTGTTTGCTCAGTGTAGGAGATTTTACGTCTTCACTCAAGCAACATAGTCCAAGAAACTTCCTAATTTCTTTTTTTGTTCTGTCTACCTACTGAAATCCTCTATTACATCTAGTGGAAGTTGGGTGATTGGACATGGCTTCATTTGTTCTTTTGTTAGTCTCTTCGACAATGGTATCAAAAATACTATTCTCAAAAAATAACTGGAAAAACTGAAAAGCAGTGGCATTATTCCGCAGCAGTGAATGGAATATTTGGTGGATTTTTTTCAGTGTCAGTCCATTACAGGATTTTGTGCAGACATGGTTGTAGTCCTTGCAATTTTTGGTGGCGGTGGTCTATTAGTAATTGCATCTCTATATTTGTCACAGTTTTTAGAATTTTCACTGTCCTCTGAGTCACTTTCTGTTTCATAATTTTTGTCATATAGTGCATGGTCACTTGAAAATGGGTTTTCATCTAATACCTTTTTTTTATCTAATCATTTACTTGGTTCGACTAAAAGAAAACATAACCTAAAAGCATTTTAGTTAAAAAATACAAGATCTAGTTTGTGGGCAGTGCGTAATCTGTAATAATAAAGACACAATATGCTTGCACGACACAACAAGGATTTTTATTGCAGGAAAGTTAGGAAAAACAGTAGCTTATCAAACACTGTAAACGGTACAATGCAATAAAAAATAAACGTACATGAGGTACCGCAGGCCACTTTTGTGATCCTACATTGTTTATTGCTTATTGCTCTAATAGACCAACAAATCTGTGCGTTGTTTTTTTTCTGAACCGCATAAATATTAGTTGAATAGAAATAGAATGGCAATTGTGGCCATTATAGAGGTTGCAGTTCACAGTGGAGCAAACCAAAGACTACTACAGTGAACCTGTTAAGAACGTTTAAATTACCAAAAAAAAATTACCGTTAACAGTTGTGTTGACAAGACGGATTTACGTTGGTGCGATTGATAAATTTTTCCACCAAGGCTTCCTATTGCAGTACAATGCGGATGACGACCACTGACAGACAGCACTGGCAGTTGAATTTTAGTAACTTGACATTATCTACTTCTATGGTTTTATCTACTAACGGTTTAATATATGAGGATTTTGTTCTTTTTGTATCCACTTGTACTACATGAAAAACACAATTCATCTATCTTATCTGCCTTGCGATCTGGGATGATGTTTTTTGCAATGTGTTTTAAAGTGTTTATTTAGTGTGGATTGAAGATTCTTCACATGTTTCACATGTTGCATTCCAATCCAGTTTATAAATGCCGCATTTGTCTATTATTTTCGTCTTATTTCTATTGTTTGTTATTTTATTCATTAAATTGCTGTTGATGGTGACGGCAATTTTTATGTCTGTAATGTTGAATAACTTGCTAATTTGTATGAAAGTTTAAATAAACTGCAATTTTTTCATACTTCGTTTAATTTTTTGGTGCTGATCACGTTTTGGTTATTAATAAGTTATTACAGTGTTTTATTATTATTTTTTTAAAATTTTGTGTGACCGACACTCCGAAGGAGAAACGATACAATTATGTCGTTGAGGCACACATTTTATGCGAGTTATGAGATTATGTATTTAATTGTTTTTATGTAATGCTACGTAGTTATCTGTTCATATTTGTAAATATCACACAGCTACATTGTGCAAGTTTTGGAGCCTGGAATTTATAGGCATTTTTGGTCTCAGTTAGAAGCATTTTTTCTATGAAGAACATTGACATCTTTTTGAGGAAGGAATTAACTTAAGCTCTGTTTAGTTCGCCTCTAAATACATTCTTGAGTTTGTTGTCTCAATACGTGGATGATTGTTGTTTATTTCCATTTTTATATTATTCGGCTGCGGCACTGAAAATGGTTTAATGCTTCAGGTGTATTGCCACCAAAAATGCTGCACTTATCTACAACTTTTTGAGGGAAACGATGACGTCTTTTAACGGAAATGTTTTAAGATCTTTGAATATGAAAAAAACATTGTAAATGATGTAAGAATTAAAAATCCAAGTCAATCCTACAAGTTTAATCAAAGAAATACTTACATAAAAGTGGCAGAGCGTTTTCTCGAGTAGTTAGTTATCTCATATTATCAGTGTCAAATTTTTGTTGATTATAAATTAAAACAAACAATAAAATTGAATACTAAAAATGGGATGAATAAATGACTTTGTAAAAAAAAAGGAAATTCAATAAACACAACACTTGCTTAAAATATACGGGACACGGAAGTGTTACATACCATTTATCAGTAAAATCTTTTTTGGGGGGGGAGGGGAAATTCCTTTTACGTTGTTCAGGCTTGGGACTACTCCAGTGTTGCCAACCTGATGTAACAAGTTTATATATAGTACGAGACCTGTCAAATTAATAGTACTGGGCATAAAATAATACTTAGTACAGTTTCGTACAGTTTTATTTTTCAAATAAAATCTTTAATATAAATAAAATTTATTATACATATAAAATAAACTAAAACGTAATTCAACGTAAATAATAAACTACGCAATACATTTAAAATGTAAAGTCTTCATCATCAGTCTCTTCATGTAAAATTGTTTGAGTTTTTTTTGTGGTCGTACATATTCATATTAAAAGATTTATACATGCTTGGATTTGGCTCACATTTAATGTAGGTGGACGACGTTACACATTCCGCAGCTAATAATGTCCCATTTAATGTCTTTTTGATTATTTTGTTTCTGGATTTGGTCTTGATTAAGTTTACTTTACAAAAGATATATTCACAATCTGCATTCGTATGCGGAATGAATAGCAAATTTAAAATATTTCGAAACTTTTTGTAAATTTTTTCTAAAGACTAGAAATCCTGAAGTTTACCCCAAAATTTATCAATTTCTTTAATATTTTTTATTTCCTCATCTTGTAGCAAAGGTAACTTTCTCCACTCGTCACTTATTGCTTGATGAACTTTTTCAGAAGGCAAAAATCTTTTAGAGTATTCAAACATGTGACAGATAGAGGGGCATACTCTAAAGTCATTTGACAATATGTTCTGGGGTTTAAAATATGACACATACTCAATGAATGGATCTTAAAAGTTAAATCTTTTTTATTTTTTTTACATGTGGTTCGCAGAAAATTACGGCACTTTTCATAAAACTCATTAATATGATGAGGGTTTTTCTTTACTTTCTTATCCTCATGTTTAAGACCATTCAATACATTTATACCTAGATATATATTTAAAAAATATATAAACCTTGATGTATCACAAGGATTATTATTTTCTACTAGGGTAGTTTGAACAAAGACTCTATCCATGTAACACATCAATAAGTCTTTATATTTCAATATGGGTAGTTAACTTTGTAATTACCACAGTTTTAGCTTGAAAATACTTATTAAATTTACAATTTCATGAAAGGGTCATCTAAGTCTTTGTAAATTTGAGACGCGGCAATTAATTTATTCTCAAGCCAAGTAGATGTAAAGTACAATCGCAGAACTTCCCGTTGTTCAATAATCCTGGAAACAACTTCTACTAAACTTAGCCATCTTGTTTGTGCAGGATGAAGAATGTTGTGCACTTCCAAATTTAAAAAGGTTTGAAATTGTTTCAGTGCATACTGCCGCTTACAACTTCCCTTAAAGTGATTATATATATTTTTTGTTCAATTTCTAAGACGTCACGGTAATTCTTTACCAGCTTCTCTTGCACACAGATGGGTGAATGAGAAATGCATTTTATGCTGACTACTCCAGGGAAATTATTTTTATATAACACTGTTATGATCTCCCATTAGAACGTTGCATTCGTCAGAACCCAATCCTATTAAGTTGTCTTTTGGTATTTATAATTTTCAAATGACTTCATAATGGCATTGTAAAGATTTTTGCCACTGCATGTAACTATATCAGCATTATTGTTATTTGAAAATAGTTGGATAGGTTTTCATATTGAAGTTGTAATGACATTTTTGGATTTATCGAAATATCGAATCATGATGCAAAAGATCTTTTCACTTGAAATATCAGTGGATTTATCTGCCAAAATACTAAATGGTACTTTTCTCAATTTTTCGGTTAATTCTTTCTTATATTCAGCTCCAATCATATTTTTTATTATGGCAGTAGTTTTAGGTCTACCAATTTCGAGTTTCTGAAATATTTTTGAATCAGGAATTGATTCTTTTAAGAGTTTTACTAAGTGATCCATTGTAGAAAATGGTATGTTGTGTTGCCAGAAAGCGGCCAATTTTATTTTTAATTTTTTTACATTTGACTTTGTCTCTGGTTCTTTACGAAATATTTTTAAAGTTGATTGAAATTTCTTTCCTTAAGCATTTCTTTTGTGTTTTGTGGTGTTTTCATGTAAAGGGTGTTTTTTATAGAGATATAGATTTTTGAAATGGAATTAAACAAAGAAGAATTTTTTAAATTGACATAAAATTTACTTTATTCGAAAAATAATCTACTGGCATTATAATTTATATATGACTTCTAGCATATGACCGCCACGGCTAGCTCGGACGTAATCTAATGTGGAGGTTCAATTTTCGATGACTGTTTCCAACATTTCTGGCCATATATCGGCAATAACTTGGCGAATGTTGTCCTCTAAGTGGCCAATCATTTCGGGCTTATTGGCGTAGACTAGCGACTTTACATATCTCCACAGAAAATAGTCTAGCGGTGTTAAATCACACGATCTTGGAGACCAATTTACGAGTCCGAAACGTGAAACTATGCGGTTACCAAACGTTTCCTTTAATAAATCAATTGTGGCACAAGCTGTGTGACATGTTGCGCCGTCTTGTTGAAACCACACCTTCTGCACATCATGGTTGTTCCATTGATGAACGAAAAAGTCAGTAATCATCTCTAAAAAACACCCGTTATTTTCAAAACTTGAATTTCTGACTTTATTGATAATAATAACCTTCACTGTATGCTTTAGTGTTTGCCTGTTTGTCTTTAGTAACCCATTTGAATTTAGTTTTCCATTCATTTCTATATCGTTGGATATGTTTGAGGTTGGCGTTGATGTTATATCAGATGCATCGCTTTCATTTGCAGACTCCATTGCTAACTTCACTAAAATTTTTATAATATTCACAATAGCGTGACTGAGATTTTATGATATACTACAACATAATAAATGTATGATACAACATAATGTTTATAAGTTCACGTTTAAAAAAATTAGTTTGTTAACTAGTTTAGGTTTTAGTGACGCTTGTTTTTGATTATTGAGAACAAGTCCACTTTTTGAAAATTCCGTTGGTGCAGATGTAGCAGTACTAAGTATTTTGGAACAAGTTTTTTCAATTTTGGAAATATGTCGCCTTTATATTTCGATTATTCCAATGGATTTGTTCCACGTTTAATGACTCCACTCTGTTCATATCTTCTACCTTCAATGTATATGAATGCAATTTAACAAACTGCTGCTTTATCATTTTTTGCCTTATGATCAAATGTTCTCCATAGTTTTTGCCGATCTGATAATTCTTCATTATTATCAAAGTTTTTAATTAATCAATTTTCAAGAATTTTTTCATTGTTATTATTACCATTTTTAGTACCTTCAGTTACTGTAATTTTAACGGCTTTTTCTATTTGTTGCAATTCTGTCAGACATTTTTCTTTAAAAAAACTTTTATCTTAAAATGATCCAATGTTTTTAAACCTTGGATCTAAATAAGTTGCAACAAAAAAGACAAATTTTAATTGATAAGTAAAACTAAAAAAAGGCTATTTCCTGTAAAGACAAGTTAGACTGGTAATCACCCATGCGTGCTTACAACTTCTCAATCAATTTGTTTTTTAAACTTTGTGTTGAACAAATTATTATATTTAGAATTTCTCGCCCTGCAATTTGTAATTAGTATAATTTTGGATAAAGGAACGTATTTTTCTGAAGACATTTCGTGAGTGGCACTTCCAAGTGGTTCAAGTAAGCTAGTTATTTCCTTAATTATTTCAAATTTACGTAAAATCAAAATAGGCTCTTTAGTGTTGCCTGGCAATTTCATTAAAGATAGCAACACTAGATTTGGTAAGATTCCGCTCCCCTATTAAGACCCCCAGCCTTTTTTGACTTAAATATTTCTGCTGCCGCGGCTACCTCTTCTACTTGAAAAGCGTTGATTCCGGCGATCGCCTCCGGCTTACGTCTTGATTGTTCTACTCCTGGGAAGAGTTTTTCTACTTATGTAGGATATTGGCTGTTTCCAAGTTCAGAAACATTTTTACATCATTGCTAGCATTCTTTGATATTATAATAAAAATTATTATAAAATTATTAAATGGAAGTAAATTTATTATTAAATTATTAAGAGCAACCAAAAGCGCTCAAGTCTTTACATTCAAACGCAACAAAAATCATCTCGATAGCTATTATAGTTTCGGAGATAGTTCGGTGTAAAGATTAAAAAACATGAATATAAAAAAGTCTAAATTTTAGGATTTTTTTTTCAAATTCCCATTATCTAAAACATAAAAAAATATTGTAGTTGGTCATTTTGAAAGCGGAATTAATAAAATATATAACGTTTCAGTTTGTACTACTCTGCAAAGTTAAAATGAACGATATTTATTCTGATTTCGCTTTAGTATACTAGGTATATGACATTCATCATGTCAAACAAATGTATTTCGGCTTCGGGTTGTCGAAACGATGATGCTCATCGAGGCAGATTAGAACTCGCAGCTAGGGTCAGACTAGCCTTAATACACAACAATGAAAATTGCTTACAAGTTCCTTTTTCAGAGCTTTTAATTCGTAGAATTTTTCCATTTTTATGCGTTCTATAGTTATGAGAAATTGTTGCGTGTTTTTTTCCACTCATTTTTCCACATCGAAATCATGGACTAGCTCCATAATTATTTTATCTTTGCTATCTAGCGGCATTTGTTTTAAAATCTCTTTGAAACTGTTATTATCATGAAAATACATTAATTATTTGTACCGAGGTATAATTCATAAAAAATTGAAAAATTTACCGTTTTTTTTCGCAGTCATTTCACTAATCAACATTCAACCATCCGCTGATGGTGTCAGACTAACAGATTGTACGCGCAGAATAGGATACACTAGAAAACGCAGACCACATTCAAACATCATACCAATCAGAGTAAGGTAGGCGTGATTCTCAAAAATTATTATAAAATTATAAGTATATTTTTTTTTCTGAAAGCATAATTTATTATTCTCGCCTTGTACTAAATAATACATTATAATATCAAAATTACCAACAAAGTTATCACAAACTTAAAGTAAAAAGTACGAGTTAAAAAAAATATTTTTAAGTTGCAATTATTCTAACTATTAGATTAATTAGTGCTTAAGCTCAAAATTGAGTTGAGACAAACAGCCCTTAGTATATTACAGTTAGTTACTGCAATTTGTAAATAGTGTTTAGGTTTTGCAGTTTTAAAAATGTGTGAATCTTCTATTACTTTAAATAATCACAAATAATTCACCGCTAATAATCGCTGTGTTTCGCTAAGTCGAGGTATTCGGTTGACGAATTAATGTGAACGATTGTATAATTAACTTCCAAACACACCTTTAACTCCACTGTTATTGCATTATATTGCGGCATACGCTACTCGTCGGTAGCGTAACAAGTGGTAAGCTTGTGGTAAGCTTTTTGAGAAATATTAATGTAATCTTCTACTTTACCGCTACATCAGTTCTTTCTTGCTAAAACGCACTGGTATGTAGTTTGTGAAATATCATATTTTACCGCTACAGTAGACTCTCGATTCTCCGAAACTTTCGGGACTGGACCCGTTTCGGATGATCGAAGATTCGGTTAAAACAAAGGTTACAATTATAGAAATATTTTTAAAAAATAATTTTATATTTTTGTAGTTATTAAAGTACATGTGTACATGACTTACATAGTAGAGAGTTTTAAGTGATGATAAAACGTTTTGAGTGAAGCTTTTGAATGATAACGTCAACCGTAAGTTTTATTTTAGTGCCTTTAAATTTAAAAATAAATTTGTAAAATTTACGATTAGTGGTTTGTGTGGTTAGATATTATGGAAGAAGTGTTAAAGTAAATTTTTTAAAAAAAGTTTAATTTAGATGTTCTGTTCGCGCACTGTTCTTAGAGAAAAATTCTTTTTAGTTGCTTTTGCGACATTTATGTGAATATTTTGCTACTGATTCTAATTTTCGTAAGGATTACAACCAAGTACTTCTCTAAGAAGTGTTAGGTCGTCTTGTATATTAAACCGAAGTTTGCAAATTTTGGACCCAAAGGCTCGTGGTTTAGCAGATTTTTCAATGCACATCAGTCGTAGCTTATGACGTCCGAAACTATTGCTGCAAGCAAGAATTTTTACACGAACCTTATTTTTCTTATAACCAGGTGCAGAACTTTCAACTTTTGCTGCTGATGTCTTAGAAAGTACAATCTTATAATAAAGACCAGTATTATCACAGTTATATAACTGGTCTAAGTTATTCCTGGTTAATCCTGGTCTTCCATAAGTTTTTTTAAAATTTTCTTTAATATCTTCAATTGCTAATGTATCAGCTGATAAGTTTTTGCCACAGATTTGAAGTTCTCTAATTTCATGACAAACTTTCCACCTCGACAGCCATCCTTTACTTGCTTTAAAATTCAGGTGCTTAGATCACGGGAATAACTTTATTAATATCTAAAGCCTTTTGTTGAAGAATTGGCCTCGAAACTGGTATTCCGGGAACACGTTGCTGGATAAACCAAAGATACAAAGCTTTATTTATTGTCTCGTATTTACTTGTTTTTATAGTTTTTCGATTAGATGCAGGAGAAGTAAAAACACTATTCTATTTTTCAATTTGTTGGTGATTTTCTCGACATTCTGATACCGTGCTGACACCCACACCGTATTCACTTGCTATTGGGTTCGTTTAGTTTGCCTTCCATTGCCACTACATTTTTTTTAGGAATAGATTCTATCTTCATGCTGATCTACTAACGCACTCCTTAATAAAACTGAACTGCATAAATACACTTAAAGTCAAGCAGTTTTAAAAAAATTACAGCTTTTATTTCGAATTCCTACAATATGTAACAAATGAACAAAACGCTTGCTTTTTTCACAGCAAAAAACATGCCGTTTTGAATAATCGGGAGGTTTGATCAACTTTGTTGTGGATAAAACGGAGAAATCAATTTTTTACTTATATTTCGGATAAAGCGAAGCTTTGGATAAAGCGGTTTCGGATAATCGAAAGTCTACTGTATCTCGCTAAAATCTGCTTAATATCTCTGCGAAACTGTTTTTACAAATGATCTAACTATACTACTAAGTGACAGAAATGTCAACACTCAGTAATAATTGTTTTACTGCAATAATTTTTGGCGTACAAGTTCAGAGGGCCAATACAAATAATTAATTAGCTTTTGAAAGCTTTATTTCGTCGTGCGTAGAAATAACACCTAATAATGCGTAGACCGACCACGATGTGCTACACACTCATTCACACGTCTAGGCATGCTTCTTATCAAATGGTCTATGTCCTTCTGGGGTATTTTATTCCAGGCTGCTTGTACCTCAGATACAGGATTGTTACAGTTACAGTTATTGCTTTGGTCTTTATTCCTAGATTCTACATTAACCTTTCGGAGATAACATACTTTTTTGAAACTTAGAAGCTAACATCGGTCTCTGGGACCGACTAAAAAAAATTACTCATACACTTCAAACAATTTGTTTAGATGACTAAATTTTGAGAAAAAATACACTTTTATATTGTCATTTATTATTTATTCAAATTCTAAACAAAAATTTACACTAAATAAAAATTTTTTTTTTAAATAAAACACAATAAGAAACAAAAAGAAATTTTTTATGCATCAATCTCTTGTAAAAAAAATACGGAACAATAAACTTTTATTTTAATCTAATATAAACTCTAAACCCGCAACGTCCTCTAAAAGCCCACAACATTTCGTTAACAGTGACATACTGACTAAAAGAAAAATATTTTGGTAGATTAGAATTAAATTCATCAAAAAATTCTCTCACTGCTGCCAGTTTGTCACACTTTTGCCGTTCTGGTCTTGTTGTTTTGTCATCTAACCGAAAATTTTGAAGCAATATTTTGAATCTTTGTAATGACATTGCTAATCTAAAAATTTCACAACCCATACCATCTGCTCGAAAAAGATCACTCGTGTTAAGGTGGTTGCCTTTTATTTTACTGGCGATATATAAAAGTCCAAAAAGAGCCTTTACTTCGTCTTTGTCTGTTGGTCTCGCTGTTCTGTTTTCTTTTGAATACTGCTTCCTTTCAATTTCTATATTAGTGTATAAGACATTTTTTTCTATTATGTTATCTGTTATAAATAAAGACCATATTTCTGCTGGGTTTGTTTTTTCTTTGGCTTCTGCTTTTACTCCAGGAAGTTCAGAACAAGTTCTACATTTAAACACTTTTCAAAGTGTTTCTTCCATTTAGTGCCGTCTTTAGATATAAAGCACATTTCACGATGTTTTCTAACGCCAGGGGTAACGACAACTATTTCTCTATCAGACATGTCTTGTTCCGTGTCTGAATTTTCTCCTTGAATTTCTACATCATCCGCTTCAATGCTGCTGTCACTGTCATAAGTATTTTCTTCTTCAGTTTCATCTGTCTCTAATTCTTCCAAAAGAAGTTGAAGTCTTTTCCAGTTCATTTTCATAACTTCCTGAAGCCATGTCGTTTAATAAAATCTATATAAAAATTAAGAAATTACTTAAATAATACATATATAAACATAATTAAATTTAACTTACCTAACTTGTTTCCTAAAATATTTTGTTACACGTGAGGCAACATCTGTCTGACGGACCGACCACGTGTTACGGCTTAGCTAACATCCGTCACTGAGACCGATTTTATTTAGAATAAATTATAGGTCAGTCGCATGCAGCTCACTATTTAGTACTGAAGAGAGGTGTTAGGGGTGGAAAGGTACTGGGCAGCGTGGCGCTATATTGCAGCCCATTCGAGAATATTCGTAAAAATTTTATCTTGTCGGTCTCTGAGACGGTTTGCTATCTCCGAAGGGTTAAATTCTAATAGAGCATAATTTAGTTTCTTGCTTTGGTTTGGCAATACTGCCATTATCAATGGTATTAATACCTTTATTAACCTTAATTAGGTGATAATGATTTCTTCTTACTACCTTATTACTACTTAGTACTTTTACCACGTATGATCTGGGTTGCTGTGATTTTTTTCTACAATTACACCGTCTAACCAATTTGAGTTATTAAAATTTTTAACCTTAACTCTACTTCCATTTTTTAAAGAAGGTAGTAATTTTGTGCTGATTATCATAATTGTTTTGTCGCTTAAAGTCTTTTTATAGTGCTATGGGAAATGGCTTTGGGTTTCAATATTGTACTGTTTATTGGTAGAACGGTATTTAACCTACGACTATATAGAATTTATGTGGGACGTCAATTTAAAAGACTTGACTTATGATAAAGAACCGAAATTAATAGTAGATTATTTATATTTTTCACCAGATGATTTTAAAAAATTTCACATATTTATGAGACATATTTATCATACATAATTAAAAATTTATAATATTTAATTGATTTTCCAAGTTTTAATGTTAAAAGTGGATATAATGGTCTATCTATTGAAAATTTAGGTATATCAAAAGGAAAAAGAATCGATGCAATATTTAGAACTTATTCTAGAAAAACATATATGTTTTATGATAAAGTCTTGTACATTGAGTTTGATGAGTGTTTGTTTAAATAAAAGAAAAATGATCTTATTTCAGAATTATTTGCTGGAAGTATTAATAAGATATATAATAATAATAAGAAGAGTATTCAGATATAGATATTTATATTTTCTTCAAGATAAAATGCATTATAAATTTGATGATATTTCCAATATTTTAGTTAAATCTGATAAATTTGACTTAATAGTTTTTGGACTTAAATGTGGCCTTATCGATCCAATAATAAAACTAATTAATCATTTGTGATTCACCTAAGTTATGATACACAGTTTCATATGATTTTTGATAATTCTACTTCATTTAATTGATTTTTACGGCTATGACTGTTGAATTATCAAATAATTCCTTTCTAAATTGAAACGAAAAACCTTAATTTATTAGCTGGTAGTTAATAAAATAGAAACAAAAGAACTTGGTTCTGTTTAAATATGTCAAGAGAAATATTGTTAAGCATATGTTCAAATTAGAGATGTATAATTTAAAAAGAAAACTACATGATGCCGTACAAAAAATTTCTATTTAAACAGAATTCATTATTATAATTTAATGTTTTAAAAATTCTAAAGCATTTGCACAAGGGCAAGGATGTGTCGCGTCTATAATTGCAAGTGCAAAATTACTTATTAAATGGCGGCTAATAATTTTTGATTTTAAGGGCTTATATTTTATTAGTCTCTTTGACACTGCTTTTAATTTTTCGCCCGGAGCTGGCAAGACATAGGTGCATGTGCAGTTTATATATTAGTTGAATACACTATAATTATATCTTCTTTTGAAAAGTAGACTTATCCGCAACCTGTTGTGGTCGTTTGTAAGTTGACTCTGTTTATCCGACATGTTGAGTTTAATGAACTCAAGAACGAAATTAAGGAACAAAATAGTAGTAAAAAAAAATATTCTGTAATATTATAAACAATTGCTAAGGATATAGGCCATTTCTGACTCATTTCAGTGCACAATCATACCTGGTACAAAATAAACGAGTTGCAGCAAAACCTTTGCAGGAATCTCTGCCTTGCAACTGCCCTCAAATTTGTACACATACACATTGCTACCACTTACAATAAGTTCGCCAGTAATTTTGTGTAGATCGGACCTGACACCACTTGATTGCACACCAAATGTCTTGATTGTCCACTTATTTGCCATCTTTTTACTAATCCCACACAGAATTAAATGTTCAGCATATAAAATGGCTTCTTCTTCTATGAAGCAACGACTAGTTGCCGTAGCATTCAAATATTTTAAAACCGTCGCTAAAGATAAGTACATATAAACCTAAAACATTCTAATCTGCAATAACCACAAATTGTAAATATAAAAACTCAAATCCATAAAATCACAAAACTTTTTAACACTACAAATAAACAGTAAATGCACTATCTCTTGTTTGCACTTTATATCGAGTACCTTTTCACATAGTACATTTACTAATTAATGATGCATATTAAAACTGAGAAAAAAATAACAAAACAATCATAGTTTAATGTTGTGCTTAAAATTGTGGTTTAATGCTGTTTTTTTTTTTGGTTTTTCTAGACACAATGCTTGTGTTTGTACATTCTGGCAAATTTTAGTTTGCATGTCATCGAGCATTGTGCTTTTTTAAATTTCGTTTTACAAGGTTTCTTTAAATGCAGTGGTCGCATTGCAACCAATTTGACGCGTCTCTTGTGTTTTATGACGTTGAAAAAAACGCTTCGTTACATTTGCATCTTCTGTGCTTTCGTATCTACATAGCGTGCATTGGAACCATTGCGGTTGCGGCACATTTGTTCTATAGTGTCTAGTTAATTGTTTATAGAAATTAATTTCTTCCCTTCTTACGTAAACACAGTGCTCACACTGAAACCATTGTGCGGATTGTGTCCCATTTGGCGTTTCATTTCCAAAGCGTTCATGGGTTACCAGTTTTTTGGCCATTTTTAACTTAAACTGATGAATAATCACTGACGAAACACAGCACAAGACCGAAACAAAAAATGAGCTACACTACAGGATCTAATAATATCACAACAGTACGAACTCTATTGCTTGGTTTTGGTGGATTAAGGCAATGTGCCGATATTTTTAACCAAACGTTAAGGTTTCAGTAGGTTTGTACACTTCTTCTTTCTTTAAACGTTTTGGTTTGCGGAGCGATACTTGTCCATTTCTCTTCTTCTACGTCAAGGGTAGCAAAGAGTAGTAAAAGTTAACTTTGTGCCAGCGAATTTTTATACCAATCGTTTGATACGTTTTTGTTACTTTTGTTACTAGAAAGCGATGTAGAATTTTGACCAAAATTAGCCAGTCACGAAATCGCTTCAAACGAATAAAGATATCATTCCGATTTTGCCTGACATATGAATTCAAAGTTTCAGGTTAAATTCGTTTACCTAAACATTCTTCTTTCCTAAAGCAACAAAACAATAATAATTTAATGTTGTGCTCTGACATAGCGGTTTAATGCTGCTCTTTTTTGGTTTCTGTAGTCACAATGCTTGTTAGAACATCCTTACACATTTTGGTTTGCACGACATCGAGCAATGTGCCTTTTTAAATTTCGTTCTACAAGGTTTCTATAAATGCAGTGGTCACATTGCAACGAATTTGGCATTTCTCGTGTTTTATGACGTTGCAAAATACAAATATGTTTTGTTAAATTTACTTCTTTATGTGCTCTCGTAAGTACATTGCTTACATTGGAACCATTGCGGGTGCGGCACATTTATTTCATGGCGTCTAGTTAAATGTTTATACAAGTTAATTTCTTCCTTTCTTACGTAAGCTCGGTGCTCACACTGAAACCATTGTTTGGGGTTTCATTTTTGTTTGGCTGTGATGTACGTTTAGACTGATGAAGTATTAAATCTTTTTTAAGAGAATCTTTCTTTTTACTTATTTCAACAAATGATTCCTAACGACTTGAACTGAAACAATTAAGATTTCTAACCCAAAAATTTACCGAATTTTAGTATTCATTTAGTTGATAATTAAACGAAATGATTATACTTTTCACAATTCTAGAGAAGTTTTATTTTTTTTTCCAAATGTGATGAACAACATATATTTATTTATTAAATAAAAAATAAAAAATTTTTATATATAAAATTATTAAATAAAAAAAGGTTGACAAAGAAAATCTCCCTTCGCTAGGGCTAGGAGTTATAAAAATATTTCTAGCTAGAAATAAAATTACTAGATATAGATTAAGTACCGTAATTGATTAGGCCAATGTGTTTCTGGCAAAATACTATTTTTGCGGCGATGTTAAAGATATCCACGGTGATATGTGCCACCATAATGAGACTCTCTTGCAGGAGGTTTTAGCAGAAGCCACATTTTTGGATCAGAGCCTGGTGCAAAAATTTGCCATTAAATGAAATCTCGATAGAGCCATTAGCATTATATGAGCTATATAAACGTTATGTATTGAAATTGTGTCTAAGATTGAAAGATGAGGACTTCAATTCATCACACCTCCATACAATGAATGCCAAAATAAGTGTGGCATTATTAAATTAATATTGATGTTGCAGCAGGACTTTTGTATTTTGCATCTCTGAAAGTAAAATGAATACAAAACACCACAGTTATTTTATTTAACACCACAATAAAATGCGGTGCTTATATTAAACACCTGGACAAAATCCAGTGCTTTATTAATATTATTGTGTAACTGAACAACTTACGATTTTTTGTTTTTTTCTCAATTTGTCATAAGCTAATCTAAAAACAGCAATCTGATTTTTGCACCAAATTTTTTTTTCATTTAGCAATTTATTGATACTCATGAATTGAGCTGTAACTTTATCTACATTTATTGAGTTGGGCTAACAAAAAGTCTTTGCTTTGCAAATATTTAATTTTATGATTCAACGATACGTGCATTTGACGACTTCTTAATTTACTTACAACTTGTTGTAAATATAGGGCACTTTTGATGTAAGGATTTTTTCTCATCATCAATGTGGTTGACATGTGTTACGCCAAGAGAACGCAAGAGACTGGTCTTCTTTTGCGATTTTAATTGCAACTCTGAAATAGTAAAAAACTTGAGTTAAACTTCTCAAAAGTTGAGAACAAAACGATTTTCTGACCCAAAAATGTAAAACATGCAGATTTTATGAGCACAGAACTAAAGTGTTACTAGTTTACTACTAGTTCATCAGGAGCACTTTCGACTTTCGGATAACGTGCAAACTCACTGAAGACTTTCTGTAATTTTTCCTTAATAAAGTAAAGCTAATATTGCAACACACTTACTTCTCATTTTTTCAGGTGGTTTATAAACACTTGACTCTTGCGGGGGATAACTAAAACAGTCGTCAGCTGAAGCTGGCTGGTGAACACTCTCAATAGTA
Organism: Tribolium confusum; assembly: GCA_029207805.1. Lineage (NCBI taxonomy): Eukaryota > Metazoa > Arthropoda > Insecta > Coleoptera > Tenebrionidae > Tribolium > Tribolium confusum. The sequence continues at coordinate 19,327,113 of JALGAY010000008.1, read as the reverse complement.
ATGCCAATGATTAATTGGTGATGGTTGTTAATTTGCAATTTAACATTTTCTGTTGCAACTTACCTTCGACTATACATGTTGTTGCATCCTAAAACACAACGTTTCATTTTCTATTTAAACACTTCCCAAATAATTTCGCTAAAAAGTTAGACGTAAATGTTAACAATTTACGAAACGCAGAAAGACGTACGTACCAGCGTCAGTAGGGTTTCCTGGTTAATGGAAGCGCCGTTACGCATTTTACCAAAAATCCTACCGGTCAAATTCTTTTAAGTGTTTTTAAAGGTGAATTTGTTTGGACGAAATCGCATTTTGTTTTGTGCTTTTTATTTTTGACAAGGCTGTACACTTATATTTTGTAAAAGTTTTTGGTAAAGAATATTCAAAATCATCTACAAAATTGTCAATTTTCAATTTTTTTGCACTTAGAATAAAATTTCTATTCGTTGGAACAATAAATTAAAAAATTAGTTCAATAGTCTTAACACACAGCAAGTGTGTTTATGTTGTATATTTATAGCTCTTTTTACTTTTGCTTTATTTTATTTATTTAATTGATTTATGAACATCAGGGGAAAAAAATATTTGGATAAAGGTGCGTGTGTTAGCTATAAAGATTTTGTAACCTCTATTATTTAGTGATTGTTTTTCATGTAACGAAAGTAAATGGTGAAAATTTATTCAGTAAAACAATATCTTCTGAACTAGAAGTTAAATATATGACTGAGTCAAAGACAATGAATGATTATTTATTAAAAAAATAAAAACAAAAATTAAACGAAATACTTTATGTTTTAGAAAGGTATAAAATTATAAATTTTATAACTGTAGGGCACCTAGCGCTATTGAAGTCCTGTCGGAGGATTTAACTCCAACAGGTGTTGAGGGTTGGAACGGAGTGTCTTGGTGCCGTGAAAGAGCTACGTGTTAGCTACACAGCATTGTACATAATGTATTGTATATATTCTGGAATGTAATTTTTGTATTTGTTTTTATCAAAATAAGATTTCATTTTTTTTAGCTAGCGTATTTACTCTGAGAACCGGAATCTGTCACAATCCCTATTTTTGTCATGGGGCATCTGGTGCTTTGTGAGGAATTCAAGTTTTTTTTTTTATTGTGGTTAAAGGTTAGACAAATATCACAAGTTTCTACCATATTGTCAATATCGTTGCTCATTGGCCAGAAAAAAACGTCCTTTGCCAATAGTTTTATTTTTTCCTGACCAAAGTGAGCTATGTGAACTTTCTTTAATATTAATTATTTATTATTTAATATATAATTATTTTTAAAAACCAACTCGTTTACTGTTGTTAGTTGATCTTGGCTCGTATATGCCCAATACATTTTAAGTTCGTTTTTTAATTGTGACTTCTTTTCGGGAAAATTATTTTTTATATTTATTAAAGTAGTTGTATGTCTTCCTTTGTTTCTACTTGGAATTGTTTAAGTTTTTCGTTCGATATTGGTAAATTTTCCATTACGGAACGTAGCTGAACTTCATTTCCATTAATTTTTTTTTTTCAAATTTCTCGTCTATATTGTTTTTACAAACACGAGGTAAGGTTTATTACTAGACTTAACATGTTTTTGCCTTCTTTATAAATGCTACTTTTATAAGTGCAACTGTTAACGATTTATTATAGATGCTTACTATGGCTTGTGGTCTGTTTCGACCGTAATATATGTTTTTGCAAATATACATTGATTTTGGATTCGTGTATGCATAAACCATAAGCAAGAAGTTTTTTTTCGATTTGAGCATAATTTTATTGTGCTTGAATTTGACTATAACTTTTGCGATTTTTAAGTCGTCAGCAAATATAAATTTATGATTCAATATAAGTGGATACATCGTAAGCATCGTTAGCATCTTAAGGTGTTTTATTTGGGAAGGGATTTCGTTTTATAAATGGGGTTAAAGGTACTGATTTAACATCAGGTCGTCTTAATAAGTCAAGTTTTAGGTGGTTTGAAATAATTAAATTCTTAACTGCAATGTTACGTTTAGGTTTTTTTTTTGTGGTAAAATCGATCTGTTTAATAGGTTGAATTGAAAAGTCAACACTTCAAACAGTCTTGGTCTTTGTTCCAGTTGAGGATTTCTGTAACCTAATTTCATTGAGTGATTTAGATTCTTCTGATTGTTCAATAGCATAAAAGGAGCAGGATGTTTTGAAAGATAAGGGTGTGGTGCCTAGAGCTTTGAGGAAACTATTTTAACTTTAATTAATCTTTTATTGTCTTTTTTTTAAACTTTTCTGGTATTATATTCAATTGTTGTCTATATTTCTAGGCCTTCTAAGTTATGAAAAACTTATCTTATTATTTTTTTTTTTTTTTTGAAATATTTCTGGAGTGGAGGAAAAAGAAATCAAATTACAGTACTTGGTGGAAAGTATCCACTAGGACAAAACATGACAATATTTATCTCGTGTGCATAAAATGCTGTGGTGCTAGTGGAATAAACCCGCTGAGCGGAGTGGGGCTTGTAGAATTTTTTTTTATGGAATTTTAAAATTTGCTAGCTTTTAACTGTTTGGAGTTATCAGAAGTCTCACTTTGGATCTTAAAGGGGTTCAGGACCTAGATTGAAAAACAATTTTACAATAATAAAAAAAGTTAACATTTAACTTCGCATGGCCAGTTTGCTTATAGAAGCTTGGAGGATTTTCTATGCTTTGTAACAAAACCATCTGGAGAATACCTCATCTATGGTTTTTCAAAACAAATTATAAAAACTTTTTCCAAAACCTCTATTTTTTGTTTTTTGGTACAATGTCTTGGCGTTTGACTCAAATTCCATCTCATGTTTTGTAAATTTATTTGAAATGGAGAGGCCGAAGTATTTCATTGCCTTTAACTTTTATTCATCTTTGTTATAAGTGAAAAACATTTGTAGATACTTATATTAACTTATAAATTTTTACTTATTAGGAATTATCTGGCGTCTGAAATTACAAAATTTGCAAGTATTGTCATATTTGTAATTGATTTTAGGAATGTTGTAGAAAGACAGCTTAAACACGTTAACGATAGCAGCAAGCGCTGTAAAACGTTCATTTTGAAGCAATAGTTGTGAGATTATTAAAATAGGAAGCTCACTAATGCTAGTTATTTTTAAAAATCTATAAGTAGAACAGCATAAGTAGTGCAACATTTTAGGTACATTCATTGAAGTTGATGTTTTGTTTTAATTAAAAACTTTATACTAGGAGTAGATATGGTCAATAATGTTGTAGACTGGTATGGTTTAACGTGGTGTTGTCTGGTCTGCTAGTATAACCTAGTGTGGTGTGATTTAGTCGGGCGTTTTTTATTCTTGTGTAATTCAGACTCATGTGGTCTTAGCTAGATCCAGTACAATAATTGCTTAAAATAGTTTTCAACGAAGATGCACAACACCATCTTGTTGGGCAAAATGGCTGCAGAGAAATGTTTTGAACATCATCAGCTGTCTGTAGTGGTTGAAAACATGCTTGACGTTTTGGTAAACTTCGTACAAAAACAATAAGTTCTCTTATTAATACTAAAAAAATCCTTTATTGCAGGTACTTTATTATGACTTGATCAACTACTTTAGAATGGGCGATGTAATGCACATAAAGTGCTTTTGGTTAACTGTTTTAATCCATGATTAAAAACCAGTATGCGCTCTACTTACGTTAGCAGCGTCATCGGTACATAGGCCCTTACACATCTTAATTTTTATATCAAATCTTCTTAGTACATCATTAAAAATTTCAAACAAATTTTCGATGTAGTTGATGTCGTTCTATACAGTACAAAAAAAGTTTCTTCTATATTAAACTTTGAGTCCACTTATCTAAAACAGAATACGACTTGTTCATGATTGGAAGTATAACTAGTTTCATTAATCATAACTGAGTAAAAGACCGCATTTTGAACTACTTTGATTATTTTACGCCATACTTCTTGTCTTAAAATTTTATACAGTTCGTTAGTGATATTGTGTGACAACCACCTATATTTGCTTCGCTGGAGCCACGAATCTAACTCGGGAATATCTTGTTATCGCAGCTTTAACAACCGAATGTAATTTGAATTATCGTTCTCGTGATACTTTAGGGCTAAACTTCCGGGCATTAAACACGTTATTAATATTTTCATCATATAACATGCAAAAATTGTCTGCCACTGATTTTAAAAATTGCGCTCTTCCTTTTCCGCAGTCGCACCTGAATTTGCAGAAATAATAGTTTCTGCTTGAATTTGTTGGCCGTTATTAGCTGAAAGTTCCTCTTCTTCAGGTCTGGGCACTTTACTAATTTGAATGACGAATTTATCCATTACCACAACCAATTTCTCTTAGACCATTCACGGAACCGCTTCGCTGTAACGGACTGCTAATACGGTTTAGAAACGCAGGAAAAGATCTAAAGGACAAAAGTATATCTTGGTCCTTTGCTGTGCCGGAACGATTTCAAGTTCTTGCTTTGTAACGTTGCCATATCATGTTTTTAAATTTGAATTTAGTGTAAGAAAAATATATATAGGTATGCACAATAAAATAATTTGTATCAGCTTTAAAAATTGTGCAAATGTTACATAATGTTTCTATTTAAAATTGGCTGTTTGTTTTTTTTAATCTCCAACTTTGATGCAAAATAAATTTAACAACTCGTAGACCGGCGCGCGGTGTTGAAAAGAACGAAACAAAATATATTTCTCTCTCACTTGCATGCTGGCGTGTAACTCACGCACAGGAAGGTTAGGAAATTAGCAGTCCATTACAGCGAAGCGGCTCCGTGAATGGTCTAAGCAATTTCTTAAAGTAAAAACAATGTACAACATACAAACAAAATAAGTGATAAAAAAGGAGTTTTTGTTTATGGTGAGGTTAGCAGAGTTAAGTTGCTTTATTTTTTCGCTCAGAGGCACTACCAGTATAAAACCAAGATAAAAATAAGAAATGTGGAATGGGATAAAGTAAAGTGAGTGCGAAATATTTTTAAATAAAGATCTCCGTGTTGACGTATTCTCAGAATATTGACAGCAGTAAAGCCTGTGGTCAAATGAATTATATTAGGGAAAGATAAAAATTCTGAGGCAGACTGGAAATCTAAAAGATACATTTTCTTACTTTCAAGCAAAGACAAAAATACCACATTCTACTAAACTTATTTTAATCAAATATGAAGTTAGTTTTTATGTTTCACTATGCTGTAAATTAAATTTTTTTATCAATTTAATAGAAATAATAAACCTGCTGCCTAAATCTAAATGAATGATTTATTTGTTATTTTGTATCTTCTAATGCACTTTAATCAAAGTTGCTTATTACTAATAGATAGATAATAGAAAGATAAAATTTCTGATGCATACGTAAGGTATTTACAGCAAAATGTATGGTTTATGGCCCATACACATTCTGAATTTCTTAATTTTTCATTCAACACGTCATTGTTTATAATTATTAATAATTAATTTATTAAAAAGGTACTATCTACTCGTACTACCTATATTTCTTACCGCACGGACGCTGAAAAGGTTTTAAGCTTCAGCAGCGCCCATATATTGCTTTTAAATAATTGTAATTAGTATTAAGAAAAATTGTAATTGTAAATATGATCGAAAAAATAAATGATTTTGACTTAATTTGAGTTGCCGCACAGTCATTAGATAGATTAGATAGATAAGATAACTTCAATTTTATTTTTTGTTTTACAATAATGTCTTACAATTTTGTGGAAGTGGGGCGGTGCACCATCTTGTTGAAACCACAAACCTTGACGTGTATTTAGGTTCAAATTTTTTAATAATAAGGACAATTTTATTTGTAAAAAGTGGAGATCAATGCTACTCATCAATGATACCGCACCACACATTAACTGAAAAAACATTTTGGAAGTGGGTTTCACGAATCCATCTCGGATTCTCTTTAATATAATAATGCCAATTATGTTTAAATTAGAAGATTATGTCTATTCACTTGACCATTCTTAGTAAATCTACCCTTCGTCGCTAAATAAAATTTTGTCTATATTTATTTTTGCTCTAATAAAATTGCAAAATTGAACTCTCTTTAGATATATTATTATAGATATTAATTGGTTTGTTTGAGTTTTTGTACTCATTGTTTGTGGTAAGGATGAAATTTATTGACACGCAAAATCCGTCCCACTGATCTTCGGCTAACTTGGAAGTATCTTGCCAAAACCCTTTGACCGATATGTGGATTTTTTCCACTTCCTGAAATACTGCAACTGTGTTGTCTTGACCATTAGCTGTTCTCACACAAATTTTCTTATGAGTGGGCCACTCTTGTCGTAATTTTGCTTCCAGTTTCTTAAAAGTTTTATGCACTGGATGGTGTCCTCTGTTGGGATATCTTTGTAAATAAAGATCTGCAGCAGCTGTTGCATTCTTGCAACATTTTACGTAGACAAGAAGTCTGTTTTTTCATTATTTGAATAGTAGTGCGTCACTATTTCAAATCAAAATCAGGGAGTGAAAGTCAAGATACACTGACAAAAATACTAAAAGTTTTTGTCATTGAGACGCAAGCATTCTTTGATTCAAATTTTAATTTCTAATTATACAAAAACATAGAAAGCAACGAAAGGTGTTTTAAAAGTTGCGGATAATTTTTTTTAGAAGTACCCAACCTGTATATGTACATAATAAATATATTTTTACTTGTGTGGAAATCTAACTTAACATGTATATCTTCTACTTTTGGTGGTGGCAATAAGGGTGGCGGTATTATTTGCAGAAATTAATAAAACTACAACATAATGTTATAAAACACAATTTAACTCAATTTTATATATCTTACGTGTATTATCTGATTCGACGCTAAAGTTCAAAATTTTTGGCAGAGGAGGTAAAATACTTTGCTCTAAGTCGGGCTCTTTATTATTGTAACAAATTTTCTTCCTCTTTGTCTTTTGTTTTATTGGCTCACTTTCTTGTTCAGATTCTGAACTTTTTGTTTTTTGAAAAAAATTGCGTCTTTGTATTGAAATATTTTATTAAATTAAAAATGAATCTGGTTTAATCTTATTAGTATTTTTACCTGGCGGGTGTAAAATTACGTTTACAACGTATTTTGTCATTGAACTGGCACTGTGAATATTTTTTTATTTTCGAACTTCACCACAGTCTACATAAGCTAATAAAAAGTTTTGAGTGTCGTGTTGTTGCCTGCGATAGTGTAGTTAAACTCTTGCAGTGAACACAAGCTAAGCACTTCTATACAGTTCTCAGGTGGCAGAAGTATTAACAAGTCTAGCTCTGTTCTAGAGCTTTCTGGAGTTTTTTGCATATTTTAGAGATCCGCGTCCCAACAAGGGGCATTTTTGTTCTTACGTGGGCTGCGCAAGATTCTGCGTGGGATTTCATAATTGCCCATCGTAATTTTTTTGACGCTAATTCAGCGTCATCGGAGCATTTAATCTTCAACGGAGTCTGAGACATCCGACCTCCAAATGTTTCATTATACAAGGCCCAGTCGTTGGTTCTATGGTCTCAGTATTGCTCGCTGAGTACCGCATTTTTTTGGAGGTAGAAACGTATGTATCAATGATTCGATACACTTAGCTTTGTCGATCCATGCCACCCTTGGGCATCACGGGCTACGTTCATTGTTGCCACTGTAATGTCAATGACTTCCTGTCTCACCGAAGTGATGAAGGTTGGTTCTTATCCTACATTTAGGATGTCCAAGTCTGATGCTGCAATATATCCTAGAAGTTTTTTCTCTCGTAACGTTTGAGCTTCCTCACATAGTGTGACGAGTTCGCGTCGCAGCCCATGATTAAGGGCCAGTCCTTGGATGTGCAGAATTTAACAACACCTACCATTTTTTGTGATGGTGGAGGAGTTAGAAAGTCATAGGGAAAGTATGTTGAGCCCAAAACAATAATTGTTCTTAGACGTTCATTCTCCTTGTAGGTGACCTTGACTGCTATAACATCTCTAGGGCAGAGTTCCTTTAATGGCAGAGCCTTATTCGAAATTACTACGTTTAAAAATTTAAATAAATCGTAACTTCAAAATCAATATGCTAACTCAGCCTTAATGACTTTCTCTTTATTTTCCCCAAAGGTAGCATTTTGTATTTTGTTTTCTTAGAGACATTTGACTCTCTTCGATGAGTTGCGGTTAATATTGCTTGAACACAATATTTTTTTCTATTTCAAACACGCTTCAAATCTGTTTGAGCCAGTCTATATCTAAAAAACCGGTTAAAAACAATAAGAAATATTTTAAATAAAATTGCCATAATAATTTTGCTCAAATTATTGAAAACACAGCAAAGTAGAACAAAATATTAACACATACGCAATGTGTTTGGACCCACCTTCTGCGCCTGCTTTACAAGAATAGGTTATCTCGTTCACAACTATAATTTTTTTAATCAGTTTTATACTAGGCGTAAAGTGTATAGACGAGGTAAATATATTAAACATACTCTTGCGGTTGCGTTTCCTACGACGGCGTCTCTTCTTACTTCTATGCGGTAATCGTTTTCGTAGAGAAGTTGCTCGTTGAAAGGATTTATTTCTCATTTGCCTGCCACGTTTTGAAGGTTGTTTAATTTAATTTTAATAGTTTTAATTAATAATTCCTATTGCTCTTTCTCCTTCACCTTTTTTCCTTCTTTTTAAGGGCTTTCCGTTTATAGGAAAGAAGGTTCATCTATGTAGATACGGGAATCTCGAGCAAGGCAATAAATGTTATGAACAGTTTTATCAACGATATTTTAGAAAACATTGCTGTCTCGTTTCATCTGGTGAGTTTGCCAAAAAATATGTATTTCAAATAGTGGCGGCTCGTAAGGAATAGCAGTGGATGTTCTGCATTTGAGAATTATCAAAAAACTTGAATACTATTTTTTACCTAAAAGCGCATTTATTTGCTCTTACTTAGTTTCCTTGTACATCATGGAAATGCGTCTCTTTTATTTTGCGGCACACTTATTTATCACTTTTTACCATCATTGAGAGGACACGTGACCGTTCTTCACACATTAAATTTCTTAAAGAAACGTTTGAATCCGTTTCAAAGTTAAAAAATACCGCTCCGATTCTTTAGTTGTCATTGAAATAGTTACTAAACTTGAAGCAGCTTTGTGGTTTCACTTAAAGCTTTGTCTTCTTTGTTTGAAATTAAAAATTTTAAAAATGGTACAGCACCTCGCAATTGTCTACAATCACTGTTTGAGTAAAGGACACCTAACTCAGATTTAAGTTCTTTCTGTAAAAATGGGTGTGATTTACATGTCACATTCAACTCGTGGTCAAGATTTTTTTTAAAATATTTATGAAAATTTTCGCAAAAATAAAGCGATTTTTAGCATAAGTCACAATTACATCACATGCCTCTATCGCAACCCTGCGATGGTCTACTTTCGAACAATTTGGAATGGAAGTGAAGGTCCAACTTCTACATTCATTGATGCTTCACTTAAAATTTTGTCAATTTTATCAGGATCATTTCTTAATTTTCGTTCAAAACTTTCGGTGCTATGTTTTACACCAATCAGATCGACTTTTCTTTTTTGGAGCTGGTTGAAAAGAATAACAACATGTGGTATCACATAATGGAAGAATGTTAACCAGAAAATAAAATTTGAATTTTGCAATGTCCGACGAACTGCTAAAGCTTGATTACCAGTTTTTACATTGCAATTTTCTAAAATTTCTATGCATTTGATAAGAAAATCTCTGTGTATATTATATACACAACATTAACTGTCCAGATATTGAAATTCTAACGAGTCGGTGCGGAGCGAGCAACTTTTCTTCCTACAATTGCATTCAAAACAGCAAGTCGTTGGAAAGAGTGACTAAAAAATGCTGTAATATCTTCTAGATTGCCAAAAACAACCTAACTTGGGCATTTACTGACGTAGCTTTTGCCATAATCAAATTCAGTTGGTGTGCATTGCTGCACAAAATGAACGTTTTTATATTTTAATCTAATTTTATAATTTTATAATCCAGGGCGGGATTATAGTTATTAGCGCCCCTAGGCTAATCTTACTCTGCGCCCCCTTTTCTTAAAAACTATTTTATAGGAAAAAAACTGCCGTTTTTTTCGTTTTATATAATTTACATTTAATTGTTTTTAAGCAAAAAAGTAACCACAAGTATTTATTAAATTAAAAAAATAGAAAATCACAAATATAAACACTAAAATTTAAAAACATTTTCCGACACTTTATAGAAGCAAATTTTTTTATAACTTTATCAAAATTACAATTTTTAATCAAATCTGACTGAATAGACAAAAGTGAAAGATATTCAGTTTCTCCTGCCTTAATAGTTTCTAAGAAAATTTTTATACGGTTAAGTGTCGAAAATAATCTTTCTCCCGAACAATTTGTAGCAGAAATGCTTAAAAAATTGGCAGCGCTACATCAACATTAGGAAATGTTGAGATAACTTTGTTGTTCTGAATTAATTTAAGCATTTCGCCTACACTTAGACTAGTTGAACTAATATTTTTCAAAAAATATTTAAACTGTACCTATACATTCTTAAAAAAAATATATCATCTACATCAATTGAAAAAAGTTTTGCTTAACATTTTTAGAAAATAATTGAAAACTCACTCAAACTTTATATTATTTAATTTCAGCAATTTGTTTTTAGTTAATACAAAATTTTCAAGCACTTTATCACATTAAGTCTAAATACGGACTGAGCAAAAAACCAATATGATCTCTTATTTTTTTAGAACTTTGTTACACATAATACATGCCTAATTGCCAAATAAGTGTAAGCATTAATAAATGAATTTTATTTATATTTTTACGATTTATTTTGGAAGATTTATGTAGCCGAATTGTGTGTAAATAATACAATTAAGTACTTCTCAGTAATTGACATCGCCAGTATATGGTATGCCTCAATCTACGACGTATAGTTTCGTGTGAATTTGACATTTGACAGAAGACAAACGAAACATTTAAATAACAAAAATATTAAAATTTTGGGAATTAAATTACAGAAAACTTTTTTGCTTCAACAGAATTCAGTACAAAAAATTATACCCAAAATTTTAATTTTTTAGGTATTGAAAAAGAGTGTGAAGATGTTGAAGATTATGTTTGTTGCATTTTGGGCCATCATGTAGAAAGAGATAGAAATAAAGACATGAATCTTTACTTGCGTTGAAAGTTTTTGTTACAAAAAGGGATAAAACTGTGAGACAGACTGACTTTACTGATTACCATTAGTGATTTTGTTTCAAAACTTTTTTTTCTAATAAAAAAATTATTTTATTTTTGTATTTATCATATTTTTTTTTTGTTAAATGCGTTCCTTTTTTCTGGCGCTCCCTTTTTGCTGGCGTCCCTAGGCTACAGCCTAGATAGCCTATTGGGTAATCCGGCCCTGGCACCATCAAAACATTTAGAATAATTTGGGACAGGGATTCTGCATCGTGTTTCTCTGATAACAACAAATTCCAAAAATGCTCAACAGCGTCTGTAGGAGTAGTACATATATCGTAGAACGGTTACCAGTTTAAAATTTGGCAGCAACATCGGTTGTTTTATCTGTCATTACAGCAAGAAACGGCGCTTCTTCTATCTCCTTACGTACATATTGCGTCATGAGTTACTTAAAGCGTGCAATCTAACAAGTCTTCTTGTTTTGAGGTGTGCATCTATGCTGCATCTATGTTTTGACAAGGCAAAGAATTGAATTAATCATGTATTGATATGTTAAAATAGGTTTTTTGCTTTTTTAACCTATTAAAGTTGTAAATAGCATAAGAGTTTGTGCTGGCAATATTTATCATTCCATAGAACACACATAATGGCCATCTCCGCGTTTTTCTATTCTATCTCATTTGAGTCATTTGGTCGAAGCTGTCCTTACCTGCTTTGGTCTCATTATACAAATGTTGTGAATTATTGTTGGTTTACCGGTTTCTTCTTGGATGTCTGCCTTCTCGTGCATAGTTGAAAGTAGGAAAACTAATTTGTTTTTTTGTCATGTAAGATAACAGTGTCTTTTTTTTGATCTAAACAGTACATTCTCATATTTGCGTTTTCACCGTTTCTATTCAAGAATTCTTTGGGTATCTCTTTTTTTTTATTTTTGTGTATAGTTCCTACCAATTTCTAAGGATTTTGTAGCAACTGTTCAGAAGGGAAACCGAGGTGAACCAGTTGTCTATGGTAAGTTTCCGATTTTTACCATGAATTGATTTTGTTAATTCTTTTACATACTCGTATAGTTTGGCTAGAGGCAAACCATTGCTCCTTGTTTTTTTTTTCCTAAGTAAGGACTTGCATCTAACAGATACTTGGTGGCGGAATCGCAAACCATAACAATTTTTATGCCATACTTCGCGGGCTTACTAGAAATATACATTTAAAAAAAAAACAGCGCCCTTGGAATGCTAGCAGATACTCATCAATGGTGACGTATGTGGTTGGAGTATATGCATTTCTATAAGTGTCAATAGAAAGTTCTCAAATTTTTTGAATATGTGTAAAAGGGTCATTTATCTTTCTCGTATTTTTTTTCATTGCATCTAATGCAGTTTAGCAGGTACATAAATCAATCACAATTTATACATGATTTACAAAACTTGTCGAAAATAGTGCTATCAAATATGCCTTGTTGACAAGTGATTTTTTTACGGAAGAAAGGATTAAAACACAGAACAAGGCTTTCAGCTCGTCTTTGGTCGTCAGGGAAACATTCTGGTGGCCTCTGTATTTTTGGCCCTGTCTGGCCATTTCTGTATTTGTATGTTGCAAAATAATATTGAAATGAATTCAGAAAACACAAGTTTTACCAAAATTTCTAATAGCGGTTTGTTCCTAGGATTATAATCTGCTTCAGACAATTTCAAAGTGTTCAACTTAGATTTAATTTTTTTGACTTGATTTATAGCGTCTGTTATATTTTGTTTTTGCACTTGATAATGAATTTATCGGATGTGTCTGATAATATTTTTGTAAACTGGAAGCTTTATCAAACTCATATTTTGAAGCTTTGATTGGTTTCATTTTTTATATCTCCAATTTTTTCAAATAGATTCATCAATATGAGCGAGTGCTAATGATAGCAATGTTAATAGAAAATATGACACTTCTTAGGGTTAATTATTGGGGTCTTAGAGGGATGAGATCAAACTTGAAAATTAGTCAACGTTTCCTGGCTTGATATCATCACTTCTCATGAATAAAATGGTTCATTTTTTTTGAAACCATTGACTTTTTAATTTGTTCTTAAAGTCTTAATATTAATAATATTATTATATCACAAATTGCCTCCCACTTATACTATACCATATAAACTGTATGCATTAGAATGTGAGACATGATCAAGAATAGCTATATTTCCAGTTTGGTATTGCTTGGCTGAAAGGTTGATCTGTCCACCATATCTTTAATTCATCGTGGGTAGTAACTATTGGACTTAGTATGTCGCTTATTATTTGTGCTATATTGTAAGTTGGTAATTCTACGCAGCTTGTTATAGATCTTAAATGTTAACCTTGTTGGTAAGTTTTTCTCAGGTAATATAGTTTTGAGGCTTTTACATTATAACGTGTTAGTGTTTTGACTTTATTGTAAACTACATATGTATTTATTGCCTGTTAGGTTACTGATAATTTTGTTGACTTTTATTTGGCAATTTGTATTTCAAAGTAACCCTAATATTTGGAGAATAGACTTTTTAAGGGTGTAAGGGAACTAAGATTTTTTTAAAAGTATCTATGTTTTTTAGAGTTGAAGACAACGTAGACGGGTTTGAGTTATAACATTCTTAATTTATATATATATATTTTTTTTGGATATATAATCCAAAAATTTTGATAATTAATTAGATTTCATATTTTTTTAAGTATTATTTTAGGAAAATTAGACATTACATTGAAAAAATTAGTACAAGCTCAAAAATTTAGAAGCAGTTTCAGCGCTATAAATATTTGTGAAAGTTTTTTATAACTAAACAGCTATGAACTTCACTTGGCTAGCCATACATAAACAAGGATCGCCCCGTAGCAATTGAATCTCGATTATAAGACATCTTGCAATCTGCTTCGTAGATTGTTTACCGCCATGAAGGTGGCAACATCTATGTGATAAACATAGTGCGCCCTGTTACCACAGATGTCGGTGCTAGCCAGTAAATTTTCAATTAATTCCGAGCTTAGGTCGCCATGATTAAGTTTTGGTAACGATGGTATCTAATAAAGAAGAATAAAGAAGAAAATTTTTTATATAAAAATCTACTAGTTTGATTTTCCCGTTTATTTTTGAGGTTTTGTCAAAAGCGGTAGATGTTATAGTATCGGTTTGGCTACTACTTGTATTACTTTTGTCACTTTATTGCTGCTTTTGATGTGCATTTTAAGACTTCGTCTTTTAAATAAGGTCCCTGGTCAATGGTATGGTACCATGATTTTTATAATATGTAATAAATTTCAATATTTTTTTAAATTTAATCGAAAATGGAAAATGCTTACGGGGTGTACGTCAAGTTTTGTCTGGATTTTATTTTAACCACCTGTATAATTATCACTTATGGCTGGTGTTTTTATTAAAGCGTTTTTTTTTAAAGCAGACACATCGTGATAACCAGGCATTTCTGTGAGAAATTTAGTGATGTTTATGCCGACTAATGCCGACTAACAATGTCTGGCTTATTTGCGGATACTGTTCGGTTATTGTAGATTTAACATGCAAATCCAAAGTAACATCTCATGTCTTAGGATATGAATAAATTTTCAAATTTTTCCTGAGTTTTGGATATTATAAAGTAAAAAAAAGCTTGGTATTTTCTTGATCTCTCTGTTGTTGTTTAAGCCTTCTGGCAGAATTACGTACAGTGCTGATCGGTGGCAGTTGTAGGTGCCTTAAGTATGGGACTTTTTGTCAGGAATCGACTGAAAAAATGAAATGACGTCCACTGATCTTGCCTTGATTGAATAGTGCGTTTTTGCTTTCAAGGAAACCTCCATAATTATTTGTAAGTCTTTTATAACATACAGAGTTAAACACGGTTTTGATTTTTCCTATTTGAAACTGATGTCCAAACGATAAGTTATCTAAATTTTTAACACTAGAAACAGGTTTTAAGGGAGGCTTGTCATAGATTACATTTATGCTTGTTTCTGCATTTCTGCTATAAATATGCGTATTTTTAATGTACTCATTTATATTCTATATTTGCCAAACAAATCTTTAAGTAACATTGTTGTATTGGAGTTCGAATATTGAAATTTTTTGGCATTTCTATTTATTACAAGCACTTTTAGCAAAACTAAATCAAACAGATAACTGGAGCTGTAGAACATTGTTGGGGATTTTTTAATCTTCATTAAGTTAGCCTTATGATCATTTTTTACGCGAGCTAGTTTAATTCGCCTTACGTTGACACCGAAGGTGATATTGTGTCAATGGTGCCGCTTTCGGTTAAAACCGAAAGAGGTGTTGCATCACAGGCGCCGCTTTCGGTCAAAAACAAAAGCGATGTAGCGCCGCAAGCGCTACCTTTGATTCATGTTTTACCTCTTCTTTGTACTCCTTTTTTACCTGTTTTTTTAAATTATTTAATTAATTTGGTCTCGGTTTTTGAGTTCCATGTATTTGGCGCTCTAAGTATTGTCGAGTGTTAATTTTAAATTTTTTAAAATCTTTTTATGTTTAATATGATAATATATACAACAGTTATTAAGTAATAATAATTTGCAAAGAAAACGATGCATTAAAAAAACATTTATTCTTGAATTTTAATAAAAAAGTTGTTAGCTATAATAATTTATGTTGCAATTTGTTAAATTATGAAACAATGACAACTGTTGAAAAGTTTATTCTTGTTTTTAAATTTTTTTGTTTCTTTTTGGAATTTTTTTTTGTTTTTGATTTAATTTTGCTAGAATAGAAAATAATACTAGTTTTAAAAATATAAAGTATCCATACTTACTTTATTATTATTATATGTTCTGTTTTAATGTTTTAGTAGGTATTAATGATATTGTAGTTTTTTTCGTATCCTAAAAAATATAAATTATTAAATAAAAAATAAAATAAATATATAAAAAGATGTGAATATAAATATAAAGAATATATTGTTTTTTATTTTAAAATAATGAATAACAAGTTAAACTTATTTATAAAATACGCAATTAGATTAAACAATTAAACAATTCTTTCAGGTACCTTAGAAAAAACACTGAACAGATATTTCACGATAATTTAATAGAGGAATATACTAACAAAGTTTAAAAAATGATGAGGAAATGATGAGTCTTGGCAACCTGGATGTTTCCGATATAGCATTGCCAAGTTACCCAAAAATGTTTCAAATTCAGCGACTATTAAATACAGACAAATTTGTAACTTTTTCTGGTAATTGGTAATTTCTTTGGTGAAATTTCTTCAGAGAGTTCAAAACTTCTAACGGGCTATTAAATACATGATATTCCTCATCAGTTCAAATTTTAAAAGATTTATTTGTGCGCTTCGTAACATTTAAATTTCGAAAAGTTAAATGGCTATTTAAATATTCTGTCTTTGGTACATTTTGTTTAACTGTGATACCCAGTATGAACTTTTATACATTTTATATATTATTTTATAAAAATTATTTCACTGGAGCAGATTTTATTCACTATTGGGTAAATTTTAAAACGAGTATGTTTTACCACTACAGTAGAAGTAAAACAACTCAGTTTGAGTTTTTATGCTGCTTATTCAAAGCGCCCTTGGAACCAGTTTGGATTTCAATCTCTTTTGCGTTTTTCAATCTTCACCTCAACGAAGTTTTCAACAACCCAGTCGTGTCTGTTGTCACTATCTTAATTTGAATCAAATTGCAAATTACAAATCCTTAAAATTTTGAAAGTTTGAAGGTGTTTTTTGCTATTAACTCTTTCTTCTCTTCTACAACCGACTTTCCACTGGTGCAGCCTAACATTGTCTCTCAAAAGAAACTTAAAAACTCGCACTAAATTATTCATCTTCATTTAATAAATTAAATACTGCACTTATAATTCTATAATATATTATTACTATATAATTCTGCTAGACTCTGTTCACTCATGGAGCTAAATTAATTTTCTCTTTTTGTATTAGAGGTCTTTTATCCTGAGATTTCTCTGTGATGATTCAAATGTGATTTTACGTTCTGTTATTCCCATATTGCAGTAGGGCAATTTGGTTTGGTTTTTGGTCAGGATAGTATTTTTTGCGTACGTAAAACGGAGAAAACCCGTCGATTACTATTTTCTTCCTCATGTCATGCGGGTTTTTTGACAAACATTCTCTTGAAGTATCACGTCGAAGTTTTTCTTATTCTAAAATATCTAAGTGCAGCTTTCCACTGCTCATTTCTATACCTGTCTAGGGAATGCGGAATACTAAGAGCGAAAATACTCAAAGTAAAAGGCGGATTTATACAACTAGGCAGAAAATAAACCAAATGAACTACACTAATTGTATCTTAAGATCTAAAGCAATCATGTGTTCTAGACCTTAATATTTTAATCTACAATAAATAACAAGCAAAATATTAAGAACACACGGTGCTAACACTATTTAAGCACAAAATGCACAATAAACAGTAGGGTGTTTTGTAAAAATTACTCTTGAAAATGTCGCACTAAAAATTAGCATGTGACACCTGCAAGGTCGGTTAAATAATGATTTAATTGTCCTAAATAATTTGTGGTTTTTACATTTCCGCGCATAATTAATCTTGCCTTCAAAAAATGCCAAAATCGCTAATTTTATATTGTTTGAAAATCAAGGAGTAAGCCTTGGGTCATTTCATTTTCACAACGCCTCTGGCGAGATGTGGCAGAACTAATCTAACGTACCAATTTTCATGTTCATTTTGTATGAGAATGACTGTTATAATTTTTTAATCACTTGATTCTTGTAATCTACAGCGTTTTAAATCCACTGGTTTGTGTGGTGTTTTCCTGTTTTGTGTCTTCGGTCTGTGAGGTAATGGAAACTTTAATTCAAAACTGTCCTAACGATAAATGTGTTCCACGTGCTTTGTCATTGTGTAGAGTACGCAGATATTTGCAAAAGATTATACCTGTAGCTGCAGTACTGTAAGTATTTAACTATTTAGAGATATTTAATGGTATTTGTCGTGGAAAATTGGGGTTATCTTGTTTACAGCCGCTTTTTTGTGAACATAGGAAATGGTGGAAGAACGAGCTTTAAGCTGCCCGCAAAAGCTAAATTGTGACCATTATTTTGAAGTTTTCGGTGGCGCCAATTAAAAAAAAAAAGACGGTACATGTTTTGTACTGTATCAGTTTTACACCAGTGCTCAGTTACATAAACAATATCTGCGTTATTGTGGAATAATAATTCTTCAATTTATAAGATTTTGTTCTTAGCAGATTGTGCACTTGATATCGTGTACTTACATGTAAAAAATACTTTTATCTTATTTATCCTATTTTGTACTCGTAAAATTAAGGGAATTACAATTCATTCATAGAAAATTTATCTTGTAAATCTAGTAGCATAACACTTTCACAAGCTTCTTAATAAATGTTTTCGTAATTAATACTACAAGAGAGTGAGAATAAATTGAAAATAATTTTGGAGAATTATTTTCAAATTTATCGAACTTTCGTGTGGTATTCGATGGATTATTTTTTGACGATAACAATAAGGTTTTTTTTATGGAATATACTCAAACCAGTTTTAACCTAAATCGGACTTACGTTATTTATCTGGGTGGTTAATTATTTTATGTGGGTTTAAAACATTTAAATGCAAACATATCAAAAACTGAGGTTTTGATTATAGAGGAAAAAGTAAGGTTATGTTTACCGTTATAAAAGAAAATATTTAAGAAGTTGCTGTAATTAATGATTAAAACAATAAATATACCTGTTAACAAGTGCTAAATGTGTAAAAAAATCTATCAAAGCTGTGTGCAGCATACAGAAACGAGGGGGCCATTGCACTGTGCACCCCCCTGCATTGTTTAGGGTTCAGGCACACTACGTGGGCACATCACAAGTCTTTATGGTATTCTTCATCATCTTAGAAACACTTTCTGCGATTTTATTGTTAATGTCTTCTAATGACGACCGACTGAATCTGTTTTGATTCATTATATCACTTAAATTAATGACAAATTACAAAAAAAAGCCGTTACCACAATAAACAAACAAATGAAGGTAAGGCAAATTATTCCAGCGGGAATAAGTTAGGTAGAAAATTCCCACTATAATAATGTGTTGATTGGCTAAAAAGTGCACATGTGACAAAAATTAAATTTTTTCATTGGTTTAGAGAAACGTCAAAAAATATTCTTACTTATACTTTTAATTAGGGGAAGTTTGGGCAAGAGTGCGCTTTTGAAAGTTAAATGCTCCTAAAAATTTTATTTTGACCAAAAATTTAAATGTAGTTTTTTGTTAGTTTTTTTGAAAAACTTAGCAAAACAAAAAATTTTCAACACCTAATATTAGCAAAACACTAGATATGAAGAACACAAAAATTAGTGGAAATGCAAATGGGCACGTTTGGTCTTGCAGTTGTCTAATAGTGCGCAATAGGGACAATTACACTAGGCAAAAGTGAAATAATATAAAATATATATTTTTTTAAATTCTTCAATTTCTAAAATCAATTTTGTTTTTAGCAGATTGTCTATTTGACTTCGTGATTTTACATGTAAAAAAAATTCTGTTTTATTACAAAATATATATGTGCTGAGTTATACAAATTATATCTTGGTTGATTTGAAATAAAACTTCTTCATTTTCTAACAATAAGATTATGTTCTTAGCACATTGCTTATTTTATGTCGTGGACTTACTTGTGCATTTTTTTTTATCTTATTTAACTTTTTTTTAGAAAATTTATTTTGCAAGTGTAGTTACAGTACACTTTGACAAGTTTCTTAATAATTTTTGTCTTAATTATACTTTTAATTAGGAGAAACTTGGGCAAGAGTGCGCATTTAAGAGTTAAGTGCTTATAAAAACTTTATTCTTCTTTAATTCAATGAAACTTTAATTATCCAATTTCTGAGATTTTGTTCTTAGCAGATTGGTCATTTAAGGTCGTGGACTTACATGTAAAAAATTTCAATCTCATTTGTATTGTTATGAGTCATTACATATTATATATCTGGGTTATCCTGAAATATGAATTCTTATAATAACAAAGTACATACAACCGCAAAATCTAGGGATATATCGCTCTAAGCAAACGAGATCAGTTCGTCCGCCAATTGCGATTCCGCCTAACACCATTATTGTTCCGCCTTAGTATGTGTGTACTTCTTAACCGATTTGCATTGCCAGGCTTTCTCTATTCGCTTCCTGTGTGAATCGGGGGAAATTTATATCGCCAAAGAGCACATTGGACCAATTTTTGTTGTGCGCTCGATCCCAAAGATAACGTGCTTTGCCATTTCCTAAAATCATAGCTGGAACTCGCAGAGAACGTCAAAACCGAAGTTTTATGGCCACATAGCCTTGGCAGCTGAGGCCAAAAAAAAAAAAAGAGGAGAAGAAGAAGAAGAACAACCGAAGTTTTCGACGCACAGTATCAGAAAAAACTGCTGTCTGGTGCACCCGTCGCACAGTATCTGCAATTCCAGATCAGTTATACCTTTACGTCTTCTTGCATTCAATCCTATAAAACGATCTTGTACTGCAGTTGTTAGGCGACCACAGCCTCTGAGTCGTTTAGCTGCAGCACTTTCTTGGCTATACCGTGAATTTAATTGCGAAATTACACTTTAACTTGTGCTTAAACGTCTAGAAACTTCTATTTGTGTTAAGTCACTCTCAAGTTGGGCTTCTTTTTATTTGGTCTCGAGATAAATGTTGTCTTCTATTCATTTTAACACACTCTTTTTAGCAAAAATTTTGCGACAAACCCGTATCTGCTACTGTTAAATAGGTTCTTTACACATTGTACATTTTATGTCGTGGATTACATGTAAAAAACAATCAAAATTTGTTTTTTATCAGATATTTTATATTTGTATGTGCGACGGTGTGGGTGGATGATCTTGATAAGTCTAGGTCACTTATTTCGTCATTAATATTTTCTTCAACTTTTAGTATCGGATTTTTATTTGATATTAATGATATGATTGTGAATCTTTGTTAAATTTGGGCAAATGATTTACTTCTTTTTGAAGCAGTTGAAGTTCATTTGCAGATTGTTTGGTTTGTGTTTTCACCTTTTTTCCAATTATTGTTTTCAATTAATTTACTGTTAAAGGTAACCGATAGTTGAATCACAAACTTGATTTTGCCGATCGATCACTTATTTCTAATTAATGATTTAGTGAAAGTGGAATCCAGAAGTGAAATTAAATCTTTTTGATGTCTTGGACTTACATGTAAAAAAAATTATATTTTATTACATGACGTATAATATAATACTTGTTTTCGATTCGATGATTCATTAAGAGTGGAGTCCAGAAGTGAATTTAAATCTTCTTGATTTCTTGGACTTACATGTAAATAAATTTCTTTCTTATTACATAATATATAACATATTCTTTAATAGTTCTACATGGTGCTCAGTTACAAAAATTATTTCTGAGCTTTTGTGGAATAAACATTTTTTGACTTCTAAGATTTTGTTCTTAGCCGATTGATGTCGTGGACTTGCATGTAATTTTTTTTTTATCTAATTAGTAATGTAATGAGTCATTACATAATATATAATATAATATTCTTTATCAGTTCTACACTTTTTTGTCTTTAGTTATGCAAACTATATCTGGGTTATCGTGGAATCAAAATTTTTCTTTTTGTAAGATCTTGTTCTTAGTACATTTTAAGTACTTATATGTAAAAAATAATCGATTTTTTTTATCAGATCGTATGTATGACGGTGTGGGTGGATGATCCTGATAAGTCTACGTCACTTATTTTATCATTATTCTCTACAATTTTTGGTATCGGATATTCATTTGCTATTAATGATATGATTGTGAGTCCTTCTTTCATTTGGGCAAAGTATTTACCTCTTTTTGAAGCAGATTACTTTTCGTTAATCAAATAGTTGAATCAAAAACTTGATTTTGCCGCTTTACTGGTCTATATATGTCTCACGATTCCCGACATTTGGACGACGCAGGTGCTAAGGCATATCTAATTGATGTTCTATCTGAAGTCGAATCTCACTATTTCTACTTGATGTCGTGGACTTACATATAAAAAAATTCTAATTTATTTTGTAGAATTAGTGGTAACAGCTTTCTTATCACAACGATAACTTTGCTCTACATTCTGCTTGACATTGCGAAAATCTATGACCTGAATAAGAAGAATTCCAACACGAAAAATTTTTTTCTTGGAATGGTAACGGGAGTTTGTGTAAGCTAAACTATTTTCCAACAGTTGTGATACGTTGGGTAGAGGAACCAATAGTGTCTTATTCTCTTTTTTTATAATTCTCTCTTTGTTTAACTTTCGACATACTTTAGGTATGCCGTAGTTGAATCTCATCTCACAGTTTCTTTTAGTTTTAGTTTAGAGTTAAAATTTTTCAGTGCCATGTTTTTAAATCAGCTGAAAAATATGCGGAACATGTTAAAGAAGAGTCCAAGATATTACTTTTATTTCCGAAAATCATTCCAAATATTATTAGGTAATTATTATTCTTGGAAGTTATTTTTAATACACTTTTATTTTTAGAGGTCCAAATTTTTAATTTATTAAACGGTTGAAAACTAATTTCCCAGATAATGCCAAGTACACGAAATTGACCATCATTGAGAATCTTGCGAGGTATTATTACATCTTCTATCATAACAAGAACTGGAGTTGCGGCATCTGAATCAGCATCAGCAGAACATTATTATTATAGAATTATAGATTATTATAGAACTCCATATTGTTTTGTAAATGTTTTACATCTTGTGGGTGGTCCATCTTTGCTCTGTTTTTTTGCTAGACTTTGTACCTGGTGTTTTTCCTGATAGTTTACTAATTTATCAATAAACGTTTTCATGTGTACTTTTTTACGCGTTTACAAATGTTGTGGCATTTGGGGTGCCATTATAAATTAAATTTAATTTCTTTGTTTTATAAATTACTTACGTTTTAGACGAAATTTTAATGTTTTAACATGTTGTTCTCCACAAAAGTGTTGATTTATTGTGGATGTTGTGGCATTGATGGTGCTATAAAAGTAATTCACAGAATAATTTCTTCATTTTATAAGATACTTCCTTTTTAGACTGAAACTTAATGTTGCAGTATGTAGACATACAGGTAAAAATTAGTCAAAATTATCACATTTTTGTCACAATTGTGGCCGTGATGGTACTATATAAAAATTATTACTATATAATTTTTTCTTTATATTTAAATAATTTATTGTTGTTTCGAAAAGCTGATGTTCTAGGCTGATCACTTTTTGAAACATGCCGCCTTAATTGGGAATCGGTATAATATGGAACTCCACCTTTTCAAAAATTATCCTAAGCTTGATCTATAGAGGAAATGTTTCTTAGATCGTACCAATTTAAAATTGTTGTTGGTGGTGAAGACGGTGGCGGCGGTAGTGATGATAGCATTGTTAATGTTGGATGTCAAGGTTCTATGGGAGAATCATCATCATCATCAGTATATTGTGGTCCTGGTGATGCTATAAAATAATTGATTACTACAAAAAATATATATATATTTAGATAATTTGCTGTTACGTCAAAATGTTGATGTTCCAGGCTGATCATTTTCCGAAACATGCCGTTTTAGTTGTAAATCTGTATAGTATGGAACTCGATCTTTCCAAAAATTATCCAAATTATTTCCAATATTTGGTGTTGGATTTTTACAAACCATATTTTCATATTAAGAAAGAAGATAGTTCCAATTTACCGTGTTTAAAATTGTTGTTCGGGGTGGTGATGATGATGATGACGATGTTTTTTGTTGAGATCTAATATTATTAACTAGAGGAGGTATTATGAGAGGAGGTATAATTGGTTGTGGTTGACTATATCTATAAAATGTGTTTGTTGATTGTATTTGTTGTACAACATTTCGATAAACCACATTCTAGTAAATCTTTGGTTGTTGCGAAATTTGAATTTATTTTGTTGTGGTCTATCAGTCATAAAAATTTTCACTCAGTCTCACTTTGCTTAATGCAACGTAATGCAAGTTGTCCATGTGCAAAGCAAGGTCCATCAAGGTAAATTCCAATTTTTTCAAAAGTCTGTCCTTGACTTATTTATTGTAATCGCAAAAGCCAATTTAATTGGAAACTGCGTACAATATGCTGTGGTAATCCGTCGCTTTGGTCTTTATCTTTGGTGAATGCAGGATATTGCTTTTACCTTTACCACAAAGTACTTGAACTGTAAGGACGTTTTCAAGCATTTCAATCACTTGTGGTTTTGTACCATTACATAAATCTATTTCTATATCTATATTATATTTCTTAAAGGCATGACCACCACACCTATTTTTAATTTTAATTCAAAAGGTGGTAAACATGCTTTTAAGCAATTTAAGAAATCTAGTCATCATCATTATCATCATCATCATTCGTATTTTTTACGGTAACGGTCTTTAGACATAGAATAGCACGTTGTCATTCTAATGTCATTTTGTTGAAATTTGATATTATAGTGGAGTAAATCTACCGGATCATAATAAGCAACAAGGAAAATTTTTGCAGAAGGCTATTTTTTTTTAACAGGTTACTTACGATACATGTAACACTGAAAATACCTTTTTTTAGTCGACTTTGAGAAAAACTTGAATTTTTCCGCCTCAAATGCGGCCGAAAAATAACCTTTTTGACAGCGGCCAAAAATGAGCAGTTTTCGGCCGCTGCGTCAAAAAGCTAACCTAAAAATACTAATAAACATTCAATTTTTGTGTTCACCACGGCCAAAAAGTGATTTTTTTGTCCGAGTCGAATTTTAATTGCTTGAAGCCGAGGCCAGAAATCAGACGACGACAAAAAAAATCACTTTTTGGCCTTGGTACACAAATAACTATTCCGGTTCCGGAATGTTACGCACGACCTTTTGATGGCGTTTTTCGGACATTTTATGCGTAATTTGCCCTTTATAGAGACTATTTCTTAAATATCTCGACTTCTATAAGTCAAAAACCAAAACAAAAACTAAAATGTTTGTGAGGAAGTCCTCTAACCATATGTCTATTTGTAAACCTTTAATCAAAGAACATAACCTCGAAACGGTCAAAAAATTACGTTAACCTAAAATTTTAAACTTTTGTGGATATTGTTGAAACGGGTGGACAGTATTAAATAAGAATTGGGGAAAATACATGGCTTAGAATAACAAAAAGCCCAACTCAATTTTAGGGCGATTTATAACTTTAATTTCGATAAAATGACAATTTTTTTCAAAAATATAATCTTAAATGCAGTTTGGACAAATCATCCAGAAAATTGATTTCTTTTTTCAAATTGTAGCTTCTTTTAAGGGTTTTTAGGCAGTCTAATCGGTTTTTTACATAACCTCAAAAAACTCCAAAATTTGACTTTTTTCCATCTTGACTCCTATAATTTCGTTTTGATTGGAACCAAATTTGTTACCACATACGAGACAAGTTGGTGGTGTAGATGATATCTTGGTGGAAAATGAGACTTGCGGATATTACTAAACATCCAAATATAACTTTGGTACCACAGACATCAAGGTTTTAAAAATCAGAAAATCTTTTTTTATCAATACTGAAATTTTGAAAATTATTGAATTGTTTCTTCAATGCTTTTCTTTTGTTGTTGTTCTTCTAGCAGTGTTTCAAGGTTTTCATTAACTTGTACAATTCGAACGAAATTATTAAATGTAGTTAGTACATTATGGAAAATGTTGCTGTCTTCATTTTCATTAATTACCAAATCCGGCAAACCTAAACCTGTAAGCGATAGAATTATGGGCAAATTACAACGTTGTAAATACGTTTGTATATGAAACAAGATTTTTCTTTTTGGCAACCTCTTCATTATCGCGATTGTATCTAATGGAGTCTTGAAGCATGTAAATTTTGTATTTGTTATAAATGTCTGCAATGGTTGTCAAGTCTGCTCCATCCGTTAAAGAAAACAGTTTTCTAATAACAAAAGATTAAAACAACTTCATCCAATGCTTGATCGTATGTATCTAGATCAACCAAAAGTCGAAGACGTCTAAGTTTCTTGAAATGTTTTCATAAAAACTCCAATGAACGTTTTCAACTGTTCAAAACTTGTAGCTCCCGGGATTATTCTTAACAGAAATCTTAAAAAATATCGTTTGCCTTCGCAAAAATTGACTTCAGAAAGAGCACCAATAGTTTTCTTACCTTCCTTTTTTTTGACCATTGATATTTCTTAAAATTTCAAACACAGTGTTTTGGTATTTTACTATATTTATACTGTATTGCTTCTGAATTAGCTTGATTTAACTGAAACTAAGTTATGAGCTTCGATAGTTCCTTTGCTTGCTCTTTAATTTTATTTAAATTACAATGTTCGTCAAAAATGGTATTCTGCTCATTTGGTAAATGTACCGGCAAAACGACCACGGAGTGAGAATGATCACTCAGCAGGAATTGGAATAGCCGCCATATAGCTTCCATAGAACTAACATAGCGGTAATCTTGATACTGGCATACTTCATCTCAATCAAGTACACCACCTTCCGCTCTATATTCTTGTGCTTGAACTGTTATATAATCAGCACCTTTTTCTATATATTTATGTAGATATTTGATTGTATATAGAGCCACAACATTCTACATTCACATGACAATCATATCATGCTGATATATATTTATTATCTGAAACAATACGAGTGGTACCAATAGCAAATCTATTGAAATCAATTAGCTTTTTGTCATTGGGTCTTTTGTATGCCAGTTGTTTCTATGAATTATTACCAATCAAAATGATATTATCGCAAAATAATTTGGCACAATTTTTGCTACATTTACCGTCTTTCATGCAAGGAGCATTCTCGTAATTGTTCCGTCCACATGGTCGATGTAAAAAATGTTTCTTTACAAGCATAAACATTTTTGGTTCTTGCTCTTCTAGAATAACAGCTGATACAGCAGAATCCACCAATTTTTTCGTATTCAACTTATCTTTAGGACGAAGTGTTACCAATATATCATGAGCATGCAGAAGTCCCCTCTTCTGAAATTCGACACTGTACATATAGCTGAGAGCAACACCAAAAATTTGTTTGTTCGCAATGTCATTAACCAACTCCAATAATTTGTTATGAAATACATGACAAACCAAAACTTGTAATGAAGAGATCCGGTTTGCCATGTCTTGCAACCAATGAGATTGCGTCCAAATATTTGTGTCTTTTCTCACCATCTGTGGACCATCTGAGACGTGAACCACACATGGACCGCACATGAAATTGGTGAAATTTTAATTTTACCAACACGCACATTTTTTTCTCTTTCACGATTTTTTAAATATTGTCGTAGAGATGTATAATCTGCCACATGTAGTTCTTTGTGGTGTTGTTTTATATATCATAAGAAGTCAGATTCAGCACGCACCTACATTTTTCTGGAATAATTTCATTACGCAAAATAGAAAAATAGTCTCTAATTTGGAGCCGGTACTTGTAGAATTCTCTAATAGTAATTTTTTTTTCTATTAGCAGCTATATTTTGTCCATCCCTATCATTTTCTTGATGGGTTTGGAGGGTTGTTCATCTTCTGCAACCGGCTCTATAAACATATCAAATCCAATTTTACCGTATGGAAATAGTATTGGATACACCATTGGATTTGCTATTGCCGTCCGTCTCTCAATAGTATCTTCTACATCTAAGAAATTTTCTTTCTGTAAATAACAACGAACCAAGTCTTGTACTTTAACTTTCTTAAAATTACAACACAAAGTTCGTTTTGAAAAAATTTCGCATTACAGAACTGACAATAATCAACCAATCTTCCTATAAAATAAACCTCAACATTTTCTATGCTTTGCGTAGTCAATGCAGCCCGGTACGTTCTTTTATGCGAAACCTCTGCATGTCTTCTACGCGGTGGAGGTACAAACATAGTTGTTGTTGTAGTTGTTGCAACTACTGTTGTGGTTAAAATTTCCTCATCTCCTCCTCTAACTGACGGCAAATTATTACTCTCTGGTACGAAGAGATTTTCTTTGTTTTCTTGGAGACTGGTTTTTTTAGTAGGAACTTTATGGCTTTAGGATTATGTATGTCTTGAGGTGTTTTTAATTTGCGATTCTAATCGTTCTTTGCTTTGCTCATATTTACGTTTTATGAATTTCAACCTCTGGGTTACATTGTCTTTTGACTGCAATAATTCTGTTTTCAACTTGTTTATTACTAACTCCATCCAAAGATCGCAGAGTACACAGTTTATTTTTACAGCATTTCATTTAAAGAACATTGAATTTGATCTAGCATGATCAGTTCTTAATTTGTTCCATTTTTTTCAGACTCATCTTGGCTGATCTATTTCAGGTACCAATTTTGTTGCTCTTATTGAATCGTAACTCAAAAGTTGGATATTGGACCACATATTGCGCCACTGATAACAAGCGCAAAAGTCTACAATATTGGTCGTTTTAACACAGAAGAGTTTTCTCGATTTTAATCGATTCTTGGGGGCAACTAGGTTAGATCATATTCGATAATTTTCTGAATGTTCTGTTTTAAACTAAAAGTTTCTGTATTAGAAGTTTCCTTCTTATTATAGGACAGACAGTGTCAGTAAATTACTGGAAACCATTCAGTGGGAGTTGATTGTAAAGTCAGGCAACCTGATTTATTTGCCGTTTTTGGATAACCACATTTTATAATTTAACCGTTATAATTTTGGTCTCTAATAATGCGTCTCTCTGCAATATACCATATATGTTCAATGGAATTCAGGTCTGGTCTTTGTTACTGCTGATTATTGCATGCACATAATATTTGCTTTATTAAGATAATTTTGAACAGCCTTTGCGATGTGAAGCCCAACATTATTATTCATTGAAATAACTATTCGACTCTCTTAAGAAGTTCTGGCCAAGTAGCAGATCCTCAAACCTTGAATTCTGCTTAATTCAAACTTTTCTTAACAGTTTGTTCACTTACATGTACTTTCCGAATTTTTTGAAATCGGTTTATAGCTTCAACTGCTGTTACTTGCCGATTCTGAAATACAGTTATTTGTATATTTAATCTTGGACTGATGTTGACTTTGTCAATTCAGTACCAGCCGGGTCCTCTGTGTGATGATTCGGTCTCATTTAATCCTTTCAATGTCCTATGAAGGTTACTACTCTAGCAACATCAGTAGGCTGTAACTGAGGCTTGCAGATCAGAAAAAGATAAAATGTTGCGAACTACCAAATCAGATTACAATCAAGGACGGTGGTACTAATTCTACAACTTTACAGTTCTTATAACTATAGAAATTTACAGTCCGCTAAATATTTTCTTCGTATATTTGGAAGAGTATTCATGAGAAGTCCAGCTACTTCAGCTTTATTCTGAGTTAAGGCTTACTATTCATTTGAAATTCGAAACCGAGTCAGGTGCTTAGGCATCCTACAGTAAATTTAATAGCTGTAGTCGGCGAGTTACAAAATGAATGAATAATTTGAATTAGACAATATGTATTTGTGATCATGATTGTGTAAGTTTTTTCCTCCAAACCACTCTACTAAAATATACAGGTTGCGAAAAAATCGTTTGCAACTTGTAAAACACTTCTGCTCGCGGTGTGCACTGCAGGGTGTAACGCCAATGTAACAAGACGACAAATTTCAAGAGGACTGTACCTTTCCTAATAGCTCCGAGCAGCCCCCGAAAATACGAACCACCCGAAAATTGTACGAAAAACTTCCGACACCGACACCGACCCCGACCCCAGCCCGAAAACCGATAAGACAAATTCAACCCTAGCCGAAAAATGACATTCGCATCATTTGGAAAATCTCCGTGTCTAACCAGGAAATTCCCGCCTTGCTTGACACTGGTTCTGTGTTCTCATACCTTATTATATATTCTTGACATCCAGGATGCAGGCGAAGATGGCCAATGGGGTAACTGTAGATACTAATGTTTCCTACTAGATAGAATTTCAGGCCAATAATTTGGAGTTTGAATGGAATTTCTTAGTTTGTTCGTATTTAACAAGTCCTATAATTCTTGTGTTAGACTTCATCATGGGTCAGAAATTGGTGGTGAATTTTCAATCTGGTGAAATTTCCTACTAGGGCCGAATTTTTCTGAACATGAAATCTCCGCTAGCCCAGGTATCGACTGAAATTCCCAACACCGATACAGTTGAAACCACAGTTGCGGAGGACAAATTCATTAAGAGAGAAATAGCTGCATTTGAGGATGTTCGAGGAAGAACCGATATGGCTACTCACAAAATACATCTGATTGAGCCGATTTCAATCAGGCAGAGATATCGGTCACAAAATCCGGCTACGCCATCTATTATCGATGAAGAAGTCGCCCGCATGATGCAAGAAGACATCATCGAACCGTTTGAGAGTCCTTGAAGCTCTCCAATTGTCCTGGCTGACAAAAAGGACAGTAAGAAGAGTAGATTCTGCATTGACTTCCGGAAAATCAACTCCGTATCTCAAAGAGATGCCTATCTGCTTCCTTATATTAACGGCATTCCTGTACTTCTTTTTCTTTTATTCTGTCAGAAACAATTGTTGTGATTGCAGCAACACACCGTTTTCATCGTCCCTCGCACGGAGGGATTCGTGTAAAAAATGGATTTCGTTGTCACTTGATTCCAGTTTTTCTAAACGTTGTGTTAACAATTGAATCTGAATGTTAACATTGCCATTGTGAACAAAAGATTTTTTTACTAGCAGAAGACAGAGGGTGTTCTCGTTTGTGCAGAAAAAAAGGCACCACAAGGGCGCATATATTAAAACAATATACAGAGATTAACGCCATCAAATATAGCTTGCTAACAAAGAAATAAGACAATACAAAAAGAAAGCTTAACATAACAAAGAAAGGCTATTGTTTAAGCCGTTATGGCAAATTGCTTGGATTTTGGATTCGGGGATGGCGCGGTTTTGTTGTTTGCGGGAAGGGGGTGTTTTTGCGCAGAAGAGAAGCGATGGTAGGGTGGTTGAGAGGGACCACGCACGCCGCGAATTCTTTTGAGGATTGATCACTTGGTTAGTTGTTTTGAGACTGTTAATTGCGACTTGGGCTCCAGTCCATTCCTTGACCCTTCCCCACGTCACCCCAGAGGGGGCGCATCGGCGGCAGGAGGTGGGTCGCAATTGTTAATTTGTTTTTCGTTGTTTCATCACCCTCGGGGGTGCGCGTACAGCTATAGAAATCGGAAGTAAGAATAATAACAGTAAAACTACATAAACTTTTCGCCAACAGTTGTACCAATCAAAATATTTAATAATAGAAACTTTCCATTCATATTAAGGAACACCCAAAATGTTACGACGTAGTGTTTCCAAATCGCAAATGCGCGATCGGAATCCACAGCGTTTTTATTTTATATTCAAATTTTGTAAATATCTTTGTAAGATGGTATTTTATTAATATGATCAAAAATAATGATAAGAA
This sequence comes from Tribolium confusum, assembly GCA_029207805.1. Taxonomy (NCBI): domain Eukaryota; kingdom Metazoa; phylum Arthropoda; class Insecta; order Coleoptera; family Tenebrionidae; genus Tribolium; species Tribolium confusum. The sequence goes on along the minus strand of JALGAY010000008.1, from coordinate 19,295,595 downwards.
TATAAACAATAATAAAAAAAATAAAAGAAGTTTATGTAAAAAGCATACATTCAATTAAAAAAATATTTTAGCACATTGTCTACAATTTATATAAAAAACATTATTCCGTATCATCAGAATAATTTTTATCATCGGATGAAAAAATTATTTCATCTTCATCTGCTGAAGAAGCTGGTGAAATTTCCAATAATTCTCTGGCTTCGAAACTCTATTCCTTATGGTTTATACTTTCGTCTAAGTGGAATCAGCTTAAGAAAGGATCGGAACTCAAAATTAGTCTTTGAAAAAGATTTTCATTTAATTTAGTTCGAGAAAATTTTCTAGTATGATGCCCTCGAAATTTCCTTATATCTTTATTTTTGGACTTTTGAGTCTCTTCGGATGATATATACCAATTGGAATTAATGATTCTTTTATAACATCTGCTCCGTGTATTAAAATTGTATGGACAGAAGGTGGCATGTGGTACCACTCATAAAGTTCTACGAAATCTTCTGCTATCGCTCAATAAATAATATTTCTATCAAGTTCTAAAAGAATAAATATTAATACTTCCATTTTTACAAACGAAAATCAAAATTTTTTACCCGGAATTTCTGCTACTATTTGTGGCTGAAAAAAAAATTTTCGTGCAGTGTTGGTATTATTGCTGCTTCCAAAATTTTTGTTGAATTTTGTTATTTCGTTCGTCGAAAAGAGTTCGCTTTTCACTTGGTAGCTAGAAAAAGCATATATTACATGTAATTTAAACAATTTGCAAATTATATATGTATTACTTACTTTCGATCTTTTAATTTCTAATTGGTATGCCACATGCAAAAAACATTCAAAAAAAAATCGTATGTATGCGTGAAGCACAGATAATCCAAACCGAAACATTTGAGAATCTACAGCAATTTGTCATAGCACTTACTTCATTTATTTGCGAAATTTTGGCTCTACAAATATAGCATACCATGCTCGATGAATCTTCCAGTGCATTACATATCTTAAAAGTTAAAATTTAGATAACATCTAGCTTTAGGTCATTAATAATAACAATAAATTGAATAATAGCTTGTATACCTTTCCGTACACCATTCTCAACATCAAAGAAAAGTCAATTTTACGTTTTGTTTGCTACATAAAAGGTTTTAGGTTTTGTACTTCACCCAATACATTTTTTTCTTCATTTTTTGATATTTTACTAGTTTCGTGAATCCACTGCAAACGAATAGGTTTGCAGAAACGTGTTGAAGACGGTCTTGAACTTTTCCAAATCATGTTGTTTTTATCTGTACCGTCCACTAATCGTAGAGGCACTAGCGATGTTACATATAAGCTGCTTTTATCTACTACAATGATTACTTGTAGCCTTTCTGTGGTTTGTTTGTAGTTTGTATATCCCGATCTTTCGTCAAAACCCCACTTGCAAAATAATAAAAATTTTTCGAGTGTTTTGATAAAACACTCTTTAAAATCCTTTCACAAGTTCAATTTAAAAGCGCTTGTATTGGAACTTTGCACTTATTTTCAGAAATTACAATTCCTGGTGGATATAAACTTTTTTTAAGTTACAATAAATTTTTATAAGCGGGGTATAAATTGTGTCTTTTTTCTAATGCACTTCTTCTTAGATTTGAAGATTGCCTGGTAGTCAAGTTTAACCGAATAACAAGAGCCAAAGTTTCTTCTGCAGTAAAAGCTTCTTGCTCTATCGAATTCGTCTGTTTTTTTAATATTTTTTTTTGCTCTTGTTGGAGTTTTGGTTGTTTCAGCAAGCAAACGAGCAGTGGCAATGTTACCCTCTTTACATACTTTCATGGTGGTGGCATACGTTATTTCGGATGTTGAAGTTTTTTGACCAATGTCTTCAGTTTTTCGTCTTTTTATCACATCGGAAAACTGTTCAAATTCTTTGCTGAGTCTACCTCGAATACCTTTATAAAAATTGTTTATTAAGTATATTTAATGACGTATTGTGGAAATCTGTACTTACTTTCAGTTGTCGACAAAGAACTCGGAAGGCATAGCAATACAATTTCCGGGAATTCCATAGTTGTCAACCACGAATTATATTTTCTTATAAATTTTTCGTTACTTCTTCCACAAGCAGACCGAAATGAGAATTAGGCGAAAAACATGAATTTCTAGCTCTTTTGTTGTAGCTGCGTAGTCTCCGTTGGTTTGAAAGTTTTCTTTCAAAACTCGAGATTTCATCACCCACCAGGTGTGCTTCAAGAATTTTTTCGTGAAGCATTCTTCATGTTATCTTAACATTCGCATTGTTTTGAAACACCACTAAAAAAAATTTACTCGCACTCACAGTTAAACGGCACAATCAAAAATGATTCTTGAACAGGGCGCACAGGGTAAATTATGCCTCTCCTTGCAACCCCGGCGCAAGTAAGCGCATAATTCGTAGTAATTACTTTAAAGCTAAGAAATCAGGGATTTAAAAAATATTCACTATATGGGTTCCTGGTAATTTCTACTAAACAAAATCAAAGTTTTATCAGAAAAACCGCACTTATGTACGTCTCATTTGCCCTTTCGCTTTAGTGAGTACCTGAAAAACACATAACAATACAATACTTGGCGGTTAAAGATTAAAGTCCCCTCTTTTACATAGTACCTATATTACTGTATTTAATTTTACATTTTCTCAATAATTATGTCTTTAAATATGTTGAATTTTTACAGAAAACGGATATACTAAATGTTCGCTCCAAATGCGGTATTTTCAGACCTAAAAACAAATGTACCAGGTCTAATATTTATGAAAAAGTTGTTTCATCTAATAGACTTTCAATATGTAAAATTGGAACTACACAAAAAAGGTTGAAAAATCGAATTTCGATCACATTTTTCTGCTTGGAAACTCTGTGCGACGTATGTTTATACGTGTACCCAATCTTCTTTAATTTTTTTTCTTTCGATTAAAATTCTATGTACAGGATTATCTTTATCTGAACATTCTGGACATTCATTAGGTTCAGCTTTTCCAATTTTGTAAATATGGCATATAAGGTTACTATTTTCAGTTAATAATTGAGAACTTTCTTTAGTAAAATTATATCAGGGATTAATTTCAGGGAAACAGAAACTTCAGGGAAAAATTGACGAGTAATTCTTCCTTTATCAGAATTTTCTCATCTACTTTGCCAATCTTCTATAACAACTGATCTTAAATGTATTTTTAATTGATTTCAGTGTTCAAAGTTATCTTTATTTATTATTTGGTTCGTAAATGTTTCTGCACAGGTTTTCGACGCGACAATGTCACTTGCGTCTTCGCAGGTTTTAGTAGTGTCCTTGTTGAGTGAAAGCTTGTGCTAGGTTAAGGCGAACAAGCTCCAGCACTTCGTGGAGCTTTACTAATCAGTCCGAATGTGTGAAATTTTTAAAATATAAAAACTAATCAAAAATACACATATTTTTGATCTACTAAAGAAGAAGTGACTCAAAATTTTTGAGAAAAAGAAGTATATTTTTAAGAGTGAGGGAGCTACAATCTGTTAATTCCACTGAATTACGAAATGAGGCTTAATATGTGTACTGACTGCGCCATAATATTGCTTTTTAAACTTTTTTGATTTTGAAAAAACAAAAAAAGGACCAGTGTTTTGACAGGTTTATTAAATGGTTACTATTTGATCTCTTGGGAGGCGTTGCTCTGATGGTGATGAGAATGCAATGGACTCCGTCCGTGCATTCAACATCCGAGGTTCATTCTGGACTTGTTTTTTATTTTTATTTTAGCCTAACATTTTTAGATATGTTATCAGAAAGGCAACATTAATTTTGTGCCTGAGCTTACTATCTAAATTTCATTTGTCCAGTCCGTATATTCCAGGGTGATGTACGGGTATTTTGTATGGCCGTGTTCTTGTTTGATAAGTTTGTTGTATATGCTTTTTTTATTTAAATTATCACGGTAATGGAGTGAATAGCCATTACCTGGCTTTAACTTTACAAAAACAATTTTTGGTTTTGTTTGGTCTCTACAATAATTTACAGAGCTTTTGAGTTTTTTCTGTTTATTTTTAACGTTTCAAAAATCCAATAAAAACTTTCAGTTCCAGTCATTTTTGAATCTTGTATTCAATCAAAACATTATTATATTGGCCATAGATATCTTACAGTATATGTCGCCAGAAAAATTTGAAGTATTTTGTTTTTAGAATGGTAACTATTTTATTATCTATTTGATACTGCACGAAATGAGATACAGACCTTTAGATAAGTAGAAAAGTTAATTATTATTACTAAGTGAATTACCGTTTATTGATGGAAGTAAATACATATTACATTTTTCTATTCATTCTTTTCCTAAACTAATTCATGATTTCCGAAATTTGTACTACAAATAAAAACGGAATCATTCTTGAAATCATTTGAAATTTTTTTTTTTTTTCATAATAATTAAGAGCTTTGTCACCTTGCTATTCGCAGTTAGCTCCAGGAGAATGTGGTGATACAAAATTGTTCATAACTAATATCTTTAAAGAATTTACAAACGATGCGCACGTTGAATTAGTGTTTCTCACTCCATGACTTCGGACACAGTTTAAAAGTTTTAAGAGGATCTTGATTAATATTTCGCAAACACAAAAATTTAATGTCGTCTAGTCTTAATTTTTGCTACAAATATTTGAATCTCTTAATATTTCGCAAACACAAAAATTTAATGTCGTCTAGTCTTAATTTTTGCTACAAATATTTGAATCTCTTAATTGTGGATTATCTAATTTGTAATTGTTGGAGAAACAAATTCTCATCCTTCTTCTGTTATAAATTTGAGCGTGCTTAAAACTTTTAAAGCCTCGTTCAAAAATCTTCATGTGGAGAATGGTTGGATACTGCACAACGTAAAAGTTTTCCATGTGGCGGTTTAATTATAGCCCTATTTACACTGTCGAATAATTTATTATCAAACTCTGAGAGGAACCCAGAGAAGACTCTGATGAAATTAAAATACATTAAAAATTATGTAAATTGTATTGTAAGTATTGTTACGAGTAATTCAAAATAACAATTAGAAAAAAAAGTTTAAATAGCTCCAAAAAATACTAGAAAAATATCGCGCCTGAAGTGCATCAAGGCGCAAAATTTCCAGAATCATTAAAAGAACCGTTGTCACTATGAGTCAAGTAATCGGTCTCCATGAATTAATTGTTGCAGACTATGTTCCAATACTCCGTCCGTGCATTTGGGATTTGAGGTCTAGCCTGGATGTGCCTCAAAGATATGTGCCTCAAAGTTTTCGAGAAAATAAAAAGTATATTTTTAAGAGTCAGGGAGCTCAATGTGTTAATTCCACAGAATTACGGAATGAAGTTAAAAATGTTCGCACTGACTGCGCCATAATATTGCTCTTAAAACTTTTTTAATTTTGAAAAAATATAAAAAGCCAGTGTTTTGACAGGTTTATTAAATATTTACTGCCTACTTGATCCATTGGGAAGCATTGCTCTGATGGTTATGAGAGGGCAATGGACTTTTTTTGTTATCTTTCATTACTAACTCTTCTTTAACAGGTGTGTTTGTTAAAACTGTCGAGTGTTGCTTCTTTCTGCAGAATTTTGTTTTCTTTACATCTAAAGTCTTTTTTGGCAATGAAACTGCTGATTCAAAAGAAATGTTCAAAATGTCCGTATCCTTTGAGGTTCCGGGGTGATTCAATTCTTTCAACCGTTAGATTTTCGTCAAGATCTCTAGAAGTACCAGGAGTGGGTGACTGTTTTTTGGTTTGTTTCTTGGTGACCTTGTTCTAAAGCGTTAGCTTGGTTTTGTTGATAGAAGTCGTCTTTGGAAAAAATATTTGGGTTGAATGGATAAATTCCCGATCGCTTGAATCCATTTTCGACTTTTCTACATTCGTTACCCTCGCGTACGATTTTGAAAAAAGATTGTTGTTGTCATATAGAGTGATCTTTTGAAAAGGATGAGTTTTAAAAAACAAATCACACTCGACGTCATAGGCCGTCTTCAAAAATGAAAAAAAAAAAAAAAATTAAATTTGGAGTTTGTGGGAACTATGGGGTGGCAGAGATAAAAGTATAATACCGTTTTGTCTACAATAATTATAAATTGTCAGGGAGATGCGACTGCTGTGATTATCTAATATAAGTAACGCTGAATTAGTCTGCGTTGGGCTGTTAACTTGGGAACAATGTTGCAGCCATTCGTAAAACAGTTCTTCTATCATCCAAGTATTTTTTGAAGATTTTTATACAGAACCTGCTGGCCCTTCTTTTCCCAAAGCTGGAGTCATTTTTTGTCTTGCATATATAAAAAGGGGAGGTGTATAGGATTCTGTAGCGCTCATGGAGCAACATACTGTAGTAGTTTGACCTCTCTCCCCGCTTGCCATAAACCCAATTTGTTTAAGTCCCTTTCCTGCTATTATTTTTGAAGGTTTACTGACGGTTATGATACCAGTCTCGTCGACATTAAATATTCTTGACGGTGGAAACTGATGCTTTTCCAAAAGATTTTCCAGGTTTCTAAAAAACAACTGAACCTCTGTTTTGTTGAACGCAGTGATTCTGCTTTTTGATGTTGATTCAGGTTTTCTGATACTTAGTTCCGGATGTATTTTAAGAAACCCATATAGTCAGTCTTTTCTAGCTTCTCTTTTTTTTCTGAATTTATAAGGGCGGTATAAGTTTTCAGCATATTGAAAAGCTGCTTGCTTTAACTGCCGCAGAGTAACGGCCCAATTTTAAGTCAAAGTTACCTCGGTCGTAAGTTTTAATATGCAATTTTACGTTCAAGATACTTCGTTTATTTACATGGTTGTCAATTTTGACAGTCAATATGGCTGCCGTTGCAGTTTGAATTTTTGGTAAAAATTTTGGTGATGGTAGTGAAATTGTGCTTGTGTTATCACTTTTTACTACCATTTGCAATGAAATTTTCGAGTCATTGCTGTGCCATTTCACCAAATTCAGTTAAAACAACTGGTTTTAAAAATTTATATATATTATATTTATCTCCTTTTACTCTGTCATATAAAGAGGAAATTGGAACGCCAAAGCAAGCGCCTTGCAGCTTTTCTAATTCCACTTTCTAGTCCATGTACACTTGTCCGTTTGGTTTTTCCTTTTGCTCGGCATTTCTAAAGAACTACCTTCCTGTAATAATAATAATAAAATGTTAAAAGTTTTAGGGTAATGCCGAACACTATTCGCTGTAACTCGAAATGAGGTTACCTGGAACAAGTGAAACTGGTAAATAGAGTTAAAGTAATATCAAAATATGGTTAAGCCCATTTAAAGAATACACTGATGATCCAGTTGCATGTAATTTTTTTTATAATATACCATAAACTTACTTTTGTCAAAACAAGACACAACAACACAACACTTTAAAAAATTTGACATCTTATTAACGGTACAGTTCGCTTCGATTAAATTCATGGATAGTTGTCTTTATACCAAATAAGTGATGCTCTGTTGTGTTGCAATATACCTTTTGCTTAATAGGTGGCGGTGTATGATATAAAAAGGTGTTCGGAATTGCTCACTCTTCGTCATAACCCGACTTTCCCCTATATGTTTTTTTTTCATTTGACTCTTCAGGGTGATGGAGTGAATAGCTATCACTTGGTTATTCTTATTTTGGTTTGTCTCTATAGAAACTATTTCTTGTTTTAGTTGGTGTTTATAAATATTTTCAGAGCTTTCTGTTTTTTCTGATTATTTTTACCGTTTCTAAAACTCAAAAAAACTTTGAATTTCAGTCGTTTTTGGAACTTGTAGCCAATCGATATATTGTTATGTTGGGAAAATTTTACAGTACATTATTGCCGGGAGATTTACTTACTACCTACTTAATTATAACCTGAGATCGAAATGTAACTGAATTAGAACAGGCTGTGCTAGCGTAACTGTAATGATTAAACACATCATTACAGTTACGCTGGCACACCCTGCTCTGACTCAGTTACATTTTGATCTCACCTTATAAGTGTCATGTGGTAGTGTCCTATGAACAATATCAAAAGTGTTGCATTGTGCTTTGTGCATCATGTGCGGCATAATCGATTAAAAACTCTTTGCCTCCTATCTTAATGAATGGATTATATATTATCCAAATCCAAATGTAACCTACTTGTTCACCGCATGTTCATATCTTTGGTGGTTCATATTGTATCGTGGTATTAATTATCTCGTCGTTAACACGTTCGCTACCGCAGATTATCAGGCGGTTTATTCCGTGAACCAAACAGCTATTTAGAGAACTTTGTGGAATTTTTTTAAAGATTTTTTTATGATCTTAAACCATTATAGTGGCGAAATGACAAATCGCTTCTTTTGGGACTAACGGCCATTTTGGTGGTCATTGTAACAGAAAACAAAAATTGTGAACAAATATTCAAAACCAAATTATATTTCTTACACACTAAAAACACAACTTTTATTGGTCTAAACCTAAATGTCAAATTTTTCTGCCTGGTTGTGGGGATGCTTTTCGATAAGGGCTGATTTGAGCTGTTGAACAGTATTACATTATACTTTTCCATTTATTGTAGACCCTCTAGACAGGCGTATATTTAATCAATAATATCCCTTTATGCTCCTAACGTCTAACATTTATTACATTATCTTATTTTACATTGTCTCCAATATTGCTGAAATAATCAAAAGAGAAGCATTTTTTCAATAAATAATATAGATTTTTTTAATAATAATTTTTTAGTTTATCTATGATTTTTATTAAAAGTTTTTATTTGTATAGGCAGTTTGTTGAATGTCATTATAAACATGATTTGAGGAGTTAGGAGAGTTATTGATAGGCGATGCTGAAATAATATGTAATAAATTAATTCGGCAATTGTTTAGAGCAGATTCTATCTGACATTAAAAAGAGTTTTGTCATTGTAGCACCAAATTAATCTTTAATAATTTTGTTTTAATTTCTTACCAATTTTTCTGTGAGGTCAAAAAAGAATATCGACGTTGACAAATTTTTGCAAACTGTCGGTTGATCAGACGTACTCACAGACGCTCACACTAGGACAAATGAAATTTGGTAATTTAAGTTGGAATAAATTAAGTCACCTAAAAAACATACGTAGGAATATTATTTTTACAAAATATATAATTTCAATGATGGTGTAATGTCCATAGAAGACTAAAAAACACGAAACATAATTTACGCACGCCTATGGGTAGCTACAAAGTAGCTTTGTTTATATTTTTGAACAATTGTATGAAACGAAGATTAATTTTGGATGTCCGTAATTGCATTTAGTTTATAGTGGAAGTGTAGAGAAAAGTAAACCACAGAAGACTACTAAAATCAATGATTTGGATCTGCTACATAACAAAAATCTTCTCCACAAGCTGTAGGTAAAAAACTTCCAACAAAACCTGGTTGCATTGACCAACAATTAACATATTTGAGTACTGAAGTTTTTCACAGCAAATTAGATATATCTCAAGCTCCTTCTCAAGCTGATTGCGATGACTAACTATTAGCGACTTTGAGCAGGTACTGAACTTGTTCACAATGAATTAGATATTCCTCAAACTTTACCTCAAGCTCCTCCTCAAGCTCAAGAAAGTACATCTTATGAACTGTTACCTTATGAACTTTTATGTGTTGAGACTGTACCTAAAAAAGAATTTCTGAAATTTCTCCCAGTTATTCTTTGTATAAAAAAATTGAGGTTTTTATTGATTACTTGTAAACTTCTAACAATTTTTTTCTACACTAGTTACTTGTGCACTTTTATCTTTTTTTTTGAGAAAATTTGATGTTAATAAACTTTCACTGGCTGCTATTTTTTAACAACCCGGGAAACGAGCCACACACCGAGCTCTATGCCCATTGTGTGCAATCTCTTGGAATAGAACTACTACAGCTACCTTGTGCGTCTAATGAAGCTCAGTATCTTGTTTGCAAAGGCTTTCTCGGTAGCACTGAGCTATCGGGAGCCCAAGGGAAGCCCTGGATAGCTCCAGATCGGGAATCTCTGATGTCCGCAAACGCAGGACAGTAACAGAAAACGTGAAGACTAGTTACCTCATTTTCAGCACAACGCCTGGGACAGTCATCTTTACTAAAACCGATGAGATGACATGCACGTAGACAAAATTATTATTAAACAAAACAAAAAACAATTTTTTTACAGACGTTTATTTATAACAATATCCATATAATAACCAATGTCATATCATATTCACACGACCTGCTGTATAAAATTAAAAAATGCCTAAGTAGCTGCCAAGGCACTTTAAGAGGCGCTGGCTAAACCGCTATTTGTCATCAGCAATCAGCATGCTGTCACAAATGTCAAAATGATACTAAAGCCAAAAAGATTAATTATTGTACTTAATAAACAATTTTCAGGACTTTCAGGACATAATTGATTTATTTTGTTAAATATTAGGTCAACAACGTTTCGGAAGTGGCCACTTCCTTTTTGAAGTTGATATAAATAAATAAATAAATAAATAAATAAATAATTAATTTATTGGCGCTAATAACAAACGTTTTGCACACGTCAGAAGACAAATTTACAGAAAACAAATTTACAGAAACGATAACTAATTATGTTTGAGAAAAGAAAAAATGTTTCAAGTAAAAGCAACTGATTGAAAAAACAACCATGAATAGAATATAAGGAGGAAAGTTTGGAAGGAAAACAGATACCGTGTGATCTTTTATTTTATTGCGAGTAAATGACATATTTAAGGTCTTTAAAGTCACTGTTTATAAATTCTTCTAAGGAATAGAATGCCTTTTGAGTTAAATAAAGTTATATTTTTTTAAAAAACAATTTTCCTGGCAAAGTAGAAATATTTTTAGGAATTATATTATAGAATTTTATGGCATAGTAAATCTAGTAATACCGAATTTCTAGATCTAGTAAGTCGTAAATTGTTAAACAATATTGTATGAGATTTAGTATCATATTCATGAAACGAGCTTATTAATGGATATTTTTCCTGATTATTATTAATGATGTGCTCGATACATTGGTAGATGTACAAAGACGGGAGAGTAAGAATTTCTAACGACTTAAACTGAGGTCGACAGTCTTCTTGATAACCAATACTTGCAACTATTCTTACTGCTCTTCTTTGTGGTTTAAACAATCTAGTGAGGGTTGGAGAATGTTCCCAAATTAAAATGGCATAGGTTAGATGACAATGTATCAAAGCATAGTATGAAATACGTAAATATTTGGCTGACAAGCTATTTGACAAGAATCTAAGAAGATAAATATTTTTTGAAACTTTGTTTCCGATGTAGTCACTATGCGAATTCCAAGTTAGCTCTGCATTTACATACACACCTAGGTATTTTGTCGAATAGTTATAATTGTTGTTTATAATATCATCATTTTTTAAAGAAAATATAATTTCTACTGTTTTTTCCTGATTTAGTGCTAATCTGTTAGCAATAAACCAATCATTTACTTTAGATACTTGGCGTTAATTTTCAGCACGGACAATTTTACTACAACTTCCTGAATTACCAATTACCGTGTCATCTGCGTAGAGGACTATGTTAGCGTTATATTCGTTTAGATATGCTGGTAGGTCATTTATATATAATATGAACAGAACTGACCCTAAAATCGATCCTTGTGGGACACCGCAGCTTACATCACAAATCTTCGATGTTATGCCATTTATGTTTACTAACTGTTTACGGTGTTGTAGGTAGCTCATTATTAGATTTACGCTGAATGGGTGAAAATTGTAGTAATAAAGTTTCGTGTGATATACAGTCAAACGCTTTTGTTAAATCTAGAATGCTGGATAGATAGCATTCTTTTTTTTTCAAAACTTTGAATAATTTTATCAATGACATCAGCAATTGCTGTAGTAGTTGAACGTTTCTTACGAAAACCGAGTTGACAATTTGAAAGTATGTTGTTTTTGTCTAAATAATTTGTAATTTGTCGGAATAAATTAAAAAAATTTAAATAAATTTGTCGGAATAATTAAAAATAAATACCATTTTCTATATATTGAGGTTATGTTGTGCCTCCAATCTGCAAATGTAAACAAGTGGTTGCTGTTTATAAATTGGCTGAAATTTTACTTACTATTTGCAACATGTAGCAAAATTAAATTAACATCTGTCAAACGTTAATTTTTGGAGATTTTTATGTTTGTCGGTTTTTACCAACTAACCGACTATAGTCTAAAGAATCCCGCGTCTGAATTACACTTTAAACCTTTTCTATGAAATTATACAATTTTCTTTTGGTTATTATCATATAGAGATTGATGATGTATTGAACATGTTATTTGTGTTATTGAGGTATATGTCGAAGCATTTATAAAATTTTTCCATAGATTTTACTGAGATTTCTTATATCGGTTCGATCATTAACAGCTTTTTTATTTTGTTTAATATGAATCATTTCAAGTATTAATCGATTATTGAGATTGTGATTAATTATTGCAGAAATCATTTTCAATTGTGCGTTTTTCAAGTTTGACTTAGGTAAATTGTCGGTTTTTTGTATGTGATAGTGTGGCAGTTCAACTGCATTTACATCAGAAACAACCAGAAATTATTATTAAGTGTGGCTTCAATTCTTTGACTTGGAATGCTAAGTATCCAAGAATTGGCATACCTATCTATACCTAGCCTTTTGGCGATGAAATTCGCCAAGCAATACAAAAACGAATAGCAGTTTCTGACCACCTTGGTCTTTTTTCCCATAATTAACGAATTTGATCTAACAAAAATACCGTTTTTGGTTCTTTTTTATTTGCATCATTTTTAATCTTTTTTACCAACTGAGCACTATGTCGTTTACTATCTAATTATTACTGCATGTTTCGTAACTTTTTGTTTTTCTCTTCATTTTGCTTGGTTAACCGTTTGACTTTTTGTTTTAAAAGTTTAATTTCTTTTTTAAGTTCTTCAATTTTTTCATCCTTTTTGTCTTTACAGTCTTGGGATAGGAAAAAGAGAAAAAGTGGTAAATGACTTGAGGAAAGATTGGATGAGGGATGCTGTAAACATTCAACATTCTCCTGGTTTTGTTATACAATCTAAAGTTTGTGTTTCTTTTTAAATTTAGAAAAAAGAGGTGGATACCTCAACTTCATTAGTTGTCAGGAGAGATGGAAAAAAGGAACTTGTGCACAAAGAAGAAAAAATGCGCTGGAATTTTTTATTGATCTTTAATAAAAGAGAAATTGATTAAATAACAGATAAAATCACTCCCTAAGCACTAATTTTACTTTTTTTAAAATTAGTGCTTTATACCTAGAATTATAAAAAATGGTCTCAACAATTTTTTCGAATACAACTTTTAAATTTTAAATGAGACGTCAGTAGATTAAAATGAAAAATTAATGAGGACTTCATGTAATATAACAAATAATTTTATCTTAAAGATTGTGGGTACGGCATTAATAGTCAATAATCGGCGTTTCTTGATAGAATAATTAAAACAATCCTTTTTAAAATGTAAATTGCAGATTTTGGAACGCTCTCTCAGAGACACATGTGCTGCAAGTTTTTGTTAACAAATTAAGTAATTTTATTTATTATTATTAATACCATAAAAAAAAGAATGTTCGTTATCCACTCCTCCCTTCTATTGGGGTCGGAGGGAAATTCATAGAAAGATTGCTGAAGATTATAATCTGTGCAACCGAGCACACAGCATTTCTGTTTCTGGCTTGGCCGCTTAGACATTTTAAATGAAACAAGTAATGTTACAACAGAAAAAGAACAAAGCAAAACAACTCGTAATAGTATCTACCTACGCTACCAAACCAAAACAAAACTGGTAAGCTAAACACTTAAACACTTTACGAAAAAACTAGGAACAATTCAAAACGCCACTTGTTTATGATAAAAATTGTTAAATATACCTGCTTTAGATTTACGATGAAACATGAAGCTGTCACTATTGCCAATTTTGATAATTGGCGGTTTCATTAGCGCCAAATTTGTCAAGTGGTGCTTCACTGGGACTGAGCGATTGCCGTCGCCGTTTATAGTGTCATTTAATCCAGCAGATCGTGCATGTTCATAATAACAATATTCAATATCCTTAATTGCAAAAACAAACTTAATATCAAAAATTAATAATTTTAAATAATAAAGCAGAAAAAACTGTAAAAATAATAATACAATATAAAAGAGGCTAGACACAGGCTCAAATTTTTGAAACAATATTGGTTTTTCGGTAATAATCTAAAAACCGTTCTTAATAAGTCTTAAAGTACAATAAATATTTAATACTTTAAATAGCAAGATTTTAAATTTAACACAATTAATAGTTATTTAATCAACAAGGTGGTTAATGAAAGCGATTAATAATCGAAAGATTTTTAAAAAGCGCTTAACAAAGTGGAGTTTATTAATCGCGAATTTTCAAACAAGTTGATTACAAAACTTTTTTCTTGATCGTACCTTAGAGTTTTTGGATGAAACTTGGATTTTTAATAAAGGTTCGGAAAAAAGATCTTGGCAGGATGATAGTAGTATACGTTGTTCACAACAACCGAAAAAATATGGATTGGAAGACTGCATGTTATTGTGCATGCGGGGGGCAAGATAAGTGCTAGGGTTTGATGATTTACAAATTATTTCTTTGATGAGTATATAGCAGTGCTTGATTTAAAATAATGATTTGTGGATCCGTATGAATATTGCGATTTAATTATTTAAGAAATGTTACAATATTTTGGGAGGTCTTCTTATTTATTGTGTTTATGCCAATTAGACTATTGAAGCAATAATATTTACATCAGTTTTAAAAGATCTGTTTGCGAGGTTACTTACAGGAAATTTTGAACAGATTTAAAAACAATTCAAAAAAGACTTAACACTTTGAAAATTGATGTTTTCAAATGTTGTGACCATTTATTGCCATCTCCTATTAACGCAAAAAAACCTAGACACGTAAAACACGCAAAATAGAAAAAAACAGCATAAAGAACTCGTTTCTAAAGTCATAGTAGGGACTTATTCATTATAAAACTCGCGATTTGCGCTCGTTTTATAAACCTTACTTGTGCTGCGGTTAAAGGTCAAAACGACTTTATCTGTAGATACCACACGGGTGAGGTTTTAGAAAAATGATTTCTCTCGATTGTTTAAATTTTTTCACGCTGTTATTCTTTTCAATTTCAAAAAAAAAAAGTAAAGGAGTCACAATCATATAATTTTTCATCACAAGTGAAATCCAAAATTTCAATTTTTGTGGTGTTATGTTCAAGAGTCTTTGATCATATCTGGTTCTGGTGTGTTTATATATCAGCTTTAAGAATTTCTTATACTTTGCCCGAAAAGTCTGGAGCTCTTGATTTTCTGATTATTGTAACAAACAGATACTTGTGAAATTTTGAACAAAGAAGAATCTGGTATGGATATAGTTTCTTTGGTGAAAAAGTGAAGTTTTAAATCAAAAACCGCTGAATTAAACATTTTACCGAAATTTTGATTGTTTATAAATTGACATTAACAATCGACATAGTAATGGGCGTTTATTCTGACGATATTTCGATAACATGACGTCAATATCTTGATAAGATAGCTAACCATTTTAATGTTGAAAATGATTCCTATTTTGATGCAGGCACATTTTAACACGTCTTTTTTTATTTTCAAAAATGTTTTGGATTATTTCTTTCCCGATATTTGCACAGTTTCAGATTTGTAACCTTAATTCCTCTAGATTTTTAATTCTGTGTTTAAAAACGGTTCTTTTAATGTATCCAAAAATAAAAAAGTCAGTATGGTCTGTAGTACTGTCCTCTTGAAAATATTCTTGCCTCAATTCGTCATCGTGTAGCTGGTTCTCAAACACTTCGAAAATCTGTACCCTATAAAATTGAAAATGTTTCATAAATGAAAATTGGTCCAAGAATTCGTCTATGGGATATGGACAGGACAGTAACAGAGAATGTGAAAACTAGTTGCTTCAGTGTCTTGGGTACTTACCTACTAGTCGCTGAATGTAGCTGCGTTGGCTTCAATGACGAATTTCTTGAATGTAATGTTTATTTGGTAGTTGTTTTACATCACACTGTTAAAAACCTTTTTGTTCTTGTTATAGGAGTTTTTTGTTTATTGTTGAGTTGGGTATTCTTTGAAAGAAGCATTTTATTAGAAATAACTGCTGAGATGTTTGTAGTTATATGAACGGGCGTAATTAAATTTATAACTTCTTTTATTTTTGTTGATGATTTTGAAGACTAAGTAAGGTGTTCTTGACTGTCCCAATTATTGCGTGTCGTTGTAGTAGGTTTAGTGTTTGATGCCAAACTTTGTTTTGAATTCACTAATTTTTTTTGACCATTATTGGTGTTCTTATGTTTTAAGGAGTGCGATTAATTTTTTACAATTTGGTGTCGGCAGATTTGTGTCACAGCGCGGTTCATGAACCCTGATGCAGTTTTTCTTGACGTCACCCCAACCACACCATCAGTTCCATTTTAGTCACAGGGACTCAACTACTATTTCAACGGAGAGAGATTTTCGTCTTTAAGAACAACCAATTGACCGATTTTCAAGTGGTCACAGGAATGTCTCCACTTTGTTCGCTCTTAAGTATCAGTTACGTTTGTCCTTGACTATCTCCGCCACAGATGTTGGAATAACTTTTGCACTAATTCAGGCTGCTCTAGTGTATTGACTGGCACATTGTAGACATCATATTGCAGCAGGGATGTAAGAGAGCAAGAAGCGAGCAGGGGCTAATGATTTGAAAGCATTAGGATCATTTGAGCGAGTAATAAAAGAACGGTAGTTCAAGATAGCCTTCATCTGTAGATAGCCTTAATTCATTTAAACACTTTTCCGACAATCCACCCTCACTAATCTCATTTAAATATTTTGAAAGTTTGTTGCTGGGGCTTTCAAATAACCACGCTTTTTAATTAATAAATCCAAACTTAATCCGGTTGCCTGTGACATCTCAAATTTTAACTTCAAAATTTTTCGCAAAGGGCAAACTTACCTTGTCTCAAATGGAAGATACCTTTTACAATTAGCAAAAAAAATTTGTGTTCCTTTCTTTATTTTTTCCCTATCTCGCCTTATACACTTGGTACCAAAAATATGCATAACACAACAAAACACAATTTTCATAACAGACATATTCAGTCTTGTTATATACTGACGACCAGTCAGTCAGCTAGAGTAATTTCCTTATCTGAATAAAGTTATACATAATGTTTTTCCTGAAATCGTAATTTTTAATAATAATTTGAAAAAAATGTGATAAATGCGCTCAATCACTTTACGGACGCATCTGTCAGTCAACTGACAATTGGTGATTTTAACATATAAGTCAGCAAAAGTACTACTTACTTTACAGCTACTTCTAGAACGACTTTAGAAAAAAAATTGCTGTAAAAACTTTTACCATATGTTTATTTTTTTTTTATTTCTAAAATTAAGATTTTTATTTTTTACAGATTGCTTTAAAAATTGTCGTATCTTACGTAAAAATAAACTTACACGAGTATAATTCTTGACTTTTGGTTAACTTTTTGGAACAACTAAAAAAATTGTGAAAAGTTTAATATTTTTGAATGGTCAACACAGCTAGCGGATTGAATGAATATAAAAAGTCCGCTTTAGGTATTGACCTAAGAGAATATAAAAGATGTTTTTTACGTTACTTTTCATATTTAACTAAGAGATGGCCCTTAGAAAAGATGCTAAAGATCCAAAATTATCTTATATAATGTTTGTAGTATTTGAGATACTTATTGTAGAACTTTTTCATTTTTATTTTTTTTAAAGTACAGGCTGTAACTGAAAGATTTACAAAAAATGAGAAATATCCAAATTTGCCTTTTCGAATGTTCCTGGTCTTGTAGACACACGATGTGTAACAACATTCTTTTTGAGCAAATACTTTTGCATGATATTGTTACGGGCTTTGTTTCGTGAGGTGGGGTTGAGATTAAAAACAGGGTTTTAATACAAAAGTTAATTTAATGATGATTGAGATATACATATTAGATAGCGGATAGAATACTTAAGAGCTACTTACAGTGACACACACTCCAAAGGGCTGGGCATATCTCACACTCTACCTAACTCAACTCTCTTCGTCGAACGCTACCAACGGACTTCCCGATTAACGCAGCCCGCTAGTTCGCCAACCCCCTAAATGCTGAGCCAGCTATTGCCTCAACCGACGGTGATTTAGTCGATATCAGCAATAGCTCATCCGCATCCGCAGGTTTTCGACCTAGCAGGCTAACGAACTTCCGCTTCGTGCAAATATACCTCAAAAACTATAAGCATTTGTGTAAGGCAAATTTGGTTTTGTATCATTATTACAACGAGAGCTATCACAAATTAAAATTTATAAAGTAACTTCAAAAACAAACTGTATGTATAAGCAGAAATATTCTCTTAGAAATTTCTATACATTTGAGATGATATTTACGAGAAATTAAAGAAAAACACAAATTTTTTTACAGGTGTTTATTTTTAACAGTATACAGCTCCATAATTGCAAAAACAAACGTAATACCAAAAATTAATAACTTTAAATTATAAACCAAAAAAAAAAACTATAAAAATAAAAATACAACATAAAATTATAACAGCAGAAAGTTACATATACAGGCTCAAAATTTTGAAACAATATTGGTTTTTGACAATAATTTTTTCTATAAGCAGGTATTTATTAAAATAAACTTAGAATATAAATTATGGCAATTACAAGTTTTTTTTAATAAAACATTTATCTTCAAACATGCCGTTTTTATAATTTTTTTTTATGATTAAGACAGTTTGTAAATGTCAAAATATTTGTTTGTATGGCTGGTATTAACATGTCGTTAATAGGGATTATTATAGTTTATTTTGATCATTTTTTTGAGGTATTAATTTAAGGGAGGAAAAAATTTGTCTTCACAACCTCAATGAAATTCAAGGATGTTTTGACAGTTAATGACGTTATGTATTTTTAATTACTTTTTTCTGTTTTTCTGTTCCTTGAAAATGCCCGGCAGCGGGCGAAACCGGTCGGAATAAATACATTTTTCACGTTTGAGGTTGTGAAGACCAATTTTTTCCTCCCTTAGGTTAATAGGGATGTTTAACCTACTCCTTTGAATGGCTTAGAGTGTAATAACACTATATTTTAACGCATGAGCGAAGCGAGTGCGCTTGATAAAGTAGAGAATATTAATCGCGGATTTATAAACAAGTTGATTACAAAACTTTTCCGTTGATCGTACTTTAGTTTTTCAAATGAAACTTGGATTTTTATTAAAAATTCCGGAAAAAGATGTCGCAGGATGATAATGTATATTGTTTCCAACAACCGAAAAAATATGGACCGGAAAAATTATGTTATTGTGCATGCGGGGGACAAGATAAGTTTTAGCGTTTGATGATTTACAAATTATTTCCTAAATGAGTATATAATGCTGCTTGGTCTAATACTATAAAATAATGATCTATGGTTCCGTATAAAGTTCGCGATTTGATAACTTAATCAATGTTGCAATATTTTGGGAGGTTTTTTTATTATGTTTATGCCAGTAAGATTATAAAAGCAATAACCGTTACGGTAGGTTAAAAAGAACCGTTTGTGAGGTTATGTTATTTTGAACAAATTTGAAAACAATTCAAAAAAGATTTAACACTTTGAAAATTGATTTTTTCAAATGTTGTGACATTTACTGTCAACCATCTCCTATTAACGCAAAAGCAGCTGAAGATTGAAAAATCGACTTTTATACTTAAAAAGATACGTAGAACACGTAAAATAGAAAAAACTGCATAAAGAACTCGTTTCTAAAGTCATAGTAGGTACTTATGCATTATAAAAGTTGCGGTTTGGGCTCGTTTTATAAACTTTACTCATGATACGATTACAGATCAAAATGACTTTATCTGGATGAAACGGATGAGGTTTTAGAAAAATGATTTCTCTAGATTGTTTGAATTTGTTCACGCTGTTACACTTGTCAATTTACAAAAAAACAAAAAAAGTAAACGAGTCACAACCATATAATTTTTCATCAAAAATAAAATCCAAAGATTCAATTTTTTTAGTGTTATGTTTAAAAGTCAATGCTTATACGTCTGGGATGTTTATGTATCAGCTTTAAGTTTTTCTTATATTTTGCCGAAAAATCTGGAGCTTGTAATTTTCTAGAAGGCATGCGATGAAACGATTGTTGTAAGAAACAGATACTTATGCAATTTTAAACAAAGAAGAATTTGGTATGGATATAGTTTCCACCGTTTCTTCGGTGAAAGTGTGGAGTTCTAAATCAAAAGCCGCCGAAATAAACATTTTTAGCAAAATTTTGATTGTTTATAAATTGACTTTAACAGTCGACATAGTAATGGGCAATTATTTTGACGATATTCCGATAACATGATGTCAATATCTTGGTAAGATAGCGAACTATTTTAATGTTGAAAATGAACCTGATTTTGATGCAGCCACATTCTAATACGTCTTTTTTTATTTTCACAAATGTTTTGAAACATTTCTTTCTCGATATTTGCACAGTTTTTGATTTGTAATCTAAATTCATCGAGATTTTTGATCCTGTGTTTAAAAACGGTGTCCTTAATGCATCCAAAAATAGAAAAATCAAGTGGGGTTAGATCTGGCGAACGAGCAAGCCAAGGAATATTAATGATTCTTACATGACAATATTCTTGAAGATAAGCAATTGTTGCAAGTGCAGTGTGGGTTGTAGCACCATTCTGTGGGCAATCTTTTTGCCTCAATTCGTGTCACTGGTGCACAAAAGTGAGCAGTAACTTGTTTCATGAAAGGTGATTGGTCCAAGTATTTGTCTAACAGAAAGTATTTGGCAAACAGAAAACTGCAACGATACTTAAAAGATACAAGTAATCCCTTTAATATACTCAACAACACATTTTTAAAGTTATTCAGATTAAATAAGCAGTGCGGCTTAAACCTACTAAACACATTGATTCCTTATAGATATGACAGCTTTTGAACGAGTTACCCACTTGCCAATTCTTTTGCGTATACTGTTGGGGCTACATTTTTGTGGTCATAGAAGTTACCAACTGGGGGTGGGCCATAGATATTTTGGAAGAACATTTTATTTACTAACATTTGAAAAAACATTTCAAACATTAAATTAACAAGTATGTGCTTTTTAAAACCAAATCAAAATCTTAAATTTATATATTTGTAAATATAATAGATTTTGCCAATTGGATTGAGGCAAACGCCAAGTGGTTGTTTGAGGTCGCCAACACTTTTAGGCACTCGTCATGCGTAGCAGCCAATTTATCTAAAGACGATACTTGATAGTTCTGTTTCTTTTTATTTTTTGCTGTTTCTATACGCTACAATATTATTTACTGTTTTAACTTATTAATTAATATGCTATTATTAAAATTATTGCTTTATATGTAACTTCTATGGTGTTTTCCTGAAGAGAGGATGTTATTTTTGTAATAAAAAACAATTTTACTTATTTACTTATCATATTTTCTTCAATAAAAGCAATATTTTGTAAAAGATTTCGAGTTTTATTTTAAATCGCTTCCATGTCGTTATGGTTTATTGAAAATAGTTTAATTATTTAGTTTTCTCGAATCTATAAGGGTTATAGTAATATTTATCCCCTAATGTTTTCATAGATTGAGAAAGTTCCAGCAAATTATCCAAATCGGAAATATTTTTTGAACTCACTGCTTCGACAATTTGTGGTAAACCACTTATCACTGTTTTTGATAATAGAACCGTTAGACGCTCCTCCAAATCAGTCAAATCTTTGACCTTTTTATTGTCTACATCAGTAACAGTTTTGTCATAATGCTGAAACGGGCCTATCTTCTGGTGTTTACTTTTAGGTTATTCAAAGCCTTGAAAAAGTTTGTGTCGTTTTAAAACTTTGATTTTAATAATATTTTGAATGTATCTTTTTCCACAGTGATACTGTTTTTTTTTTGCTCCCAGGAAGATTATTGAGGTCCTCCGCCAATTTTACCCGGGCATAATTAATTTTTTTGATATTTGAGGGTCTTAATTTATCTTGGTGAATCAAGAATTCGTCGGTCTCTAACTAATTAATTAAAAATTCTTTTTGGTTTGTGGACATGCGTCCAACCCTTGCATCTTTTTCGGTTTTCGGATTCATTTCTATACTTTAATATTTATATGTAGCATATACATATGTATAGATTAGATTTTAATATACAATAAATATAGGAATTTCTGAGTATGCTCTGCAACCTTGGTTGTTAACTCCAATGGATGGTGCGGCAGAAAACATCCCAGAAGATAGGTACAATCAATGGCACAAAAAAGCGAGAAATTGCATTGAAAGAATGAATGGTATTTTAAAGACGCAATTTAGATGTTTTTTGCGCCTAAATCATCATGTAAAAGCAGCCCACATTATTTATTTATGTGTAGCAATGCACAACATAGCCTTACACGTTAAGACGCTATTCCAGAAGGATGTTGATCCGGAAAAGAATGATAATCTTAATCCTGATGAACTCCAAAATGTAAGTCTTAAAAATTGGTTAAATGAAGGGGAAAGATTACGAAGAAATTTTGTTATTAATTTTTTTAATAAAAATTAAATATCATAATAATTATTACAGTTGCAAAGTGTTGTGCTTTCCTTTTAAGGGACCTGTCAGATTATTAATTGCGTCCGCAATCGTTTAAAGATCGGATATTATTATTTAACCGGATTTGTACTGGAAGAACATCCACCAAATCCATTTTTGTCTTTTCTCTATTTCCTGAACCATCAGTTATTGACTGATGTTTATGTTTTCGTTTTCTTTCCTCCAAGATGCTTAATTTAGGATTTTCTTCGACAAATTCTTCAAAGGAAAATTCGTGCTTAAAAAAATTACGTTTATATTACCTAACTATGCTTATAATTCTGCATTTTACTGTGTCTTGAGACATTCCTTGCTACGATTCAATGCTTTTATCAAATTTGTTTGCTTAAGAAAAACCAATTTCTTCTTTTGGCTTCGGCCCTTCTAAAGTTGTTGCAGTTATAGAACTCTACATTTTTTCTTTTGCCTGTTATTTTCTTTCTTACAAAAATATTGTGGGCTTTTTTCTTTATATTTGTTTTTAACTCGGATACCACCTAGTTTTAAAAGTGATGATAAAACTCATTTTTGCAAAATGTATAATTATTATTATTTTCCATTGTTGAACTGTTTTCTGCAGTCCCACTAGTATGTTTGTAAGAGTTGCCCATAAATGTAAAAAATGCATAGAAAATAGGAAAATGACTAAGAAAATTAGGCATTATAATCTGAGTTCAAAATTTACACTTAGATTAAATTACACTTATTAGAGTACTGAATACGAAATGAGAATATAAAAAGGAATCAAAAATGTACATATATCATTAAAGGAGATGTAGCTCGAAGTTTTCGAAAAAAAAATATATTCTTAAGAGTGAGGGAGCTACAATGTGTTGATTTTACTGAATTACAGAATGAAGTTAAAGCTTTTCGCACTGACTGCGCCATAATATTCCTCTTTAAATCTTTTGAATTTTGAAAAACAAAAAAAGAGGCCACTGTTTTGACAGGTTTATTAAATACTTACTACCTACTTGATTCATTGGGAGGTATTGCTCTGATGGTAATGAGAATGCAATGGACTCTGTCCGTGCATTCTAGGTTTGAGGTTCATTCTAGACTTGTTTTTTATTTTAGCCTAACATTTTTAGATATGTTATCCAAAGGGCAACATTAATTTTGTATCTGAGCTTACTGTCTGAATTTGATTTGTCCAGTCCGTATATTCCTGGGTGATGTACGGATAGTTTGTATGGTCGTGTCCTTGTTCAGTTAGTTTGTTGTATGTTTTTTTTTTTTTTTCATTTGGTTCAACAGGGTGATGGAGTAAATAGAGTATATAGTCTTTATATTAGATGGCGTAACTTTGTGCTACTCCGGTAGTGATTTAGAATTGCAGCATGTGAGATTAAAATACATTAAAAATTATTATATTTTAGAGGTAACGGGTTGCAGGAACAAATAAAGACACGATTTGACTTTAATCCGACGTTTCGACTGTTTTTATTACTGTCTTCTTCAAGTATTTAAGTCATAGTTATAAACTAAATATAAACTAAAACATAGTTATTATTAATTCAACTATGACTTAAATCCTTGAAAAAGACAGTAATAAAAACAGTCGAAACGTCGGATTAAAGTCAAATCGTTTTTTTATTTGTTCCTGCAACCCGTTACCTCTAAAATATAATAATAACAATATAATAATAACGCTATCATATTAAGAATTAAAAATTATATAAAAATATTGTAAGTACTGTTACGAGTAATTCAAAATAACAATGAGAAAAAAAAGTTTGAGCAACTAGCTCCAAAAATACTAGAAAACTATCGCGCTTGAAGTGCATCAAGGCGAAAAATTTCCAGTATCATTAAAAGACCCGTTGTCATTAGTCAATAATTTAATCGGTCTATCCTGCATGGATTAACTGTTCCAGACTCTGTAGAGGACGGTGCAAAGCGAACGGTCTTCTTTCCATCATATCCCATACATTAGCTGGATTTTGACGGAGAGATTTTTCCGCAGTTTTACGCGCCATACATCAAACTGTGAGAAAAAACCGTCACATTTTGGATTCTCAACGCGCCACGTCAACACGCCATTCCAAAACGCCAATTTAACGCGCCAGTTCAACGCGCCAATGTGACGTTTTGTAAAAATTGTCAAGTTATCGGTCATAATAATGAATTCTGATAAAGAATTTCTAGATGCTTATAGTTATAATATTGCGCCCTAGTTCCTTGTGGGGCTGAAATTCTAACGTGTTTCCCATTTATCGCTCAACCACAGTTTGGTATTTGCCATTTTTCTTGAAATCTTTCAGCAATTTTTTTCCATTCTTGCTTTGTAGAAGGAAACTTAATAAACAAATAAAAATATACATTATTTTACATGATCGAACTACTTCAGTAAAAAACATGAATACTATTTTTGTTAGTTTAGTTAATACTTTCTTTATCTCTGCGAAAAGAACAGCCAAAAAAAAATGATAATTTAAAACTTTTAATGTTAACTTAAATTGTTAAATGTTATTCACGTTTTCTCTTAGGAATAATAGTACATTATACACCAAGGTAGAGAAAACACTTTTTATAGCCGAGCGGGTTTAGTGCCCAAGATGCGTAGCATCGAGGGCAATAATAGATGCGAGGCTATAATAGTTTTCTCTACCGTGGTTTATATATGATTTTTTTCACTACTAGCACATTAATTTATTAATTGTCATATAAAAATTTAACCTCATTTAACGAGCACACATCCAGACTAAACATAACGTGTCTTTATTTATTGTCGAAAAGTAAATTTGATAAAAATAAAAACGATTGATATTTAACTACTTACGTTTTTCAACTTCGGAAATTTAACTTCACAGATAAAAACCGAAAAGGACGTTATTGTAAGCATCTTTTATGTAAGCAACTATTTATGTACTGAAAAACAAAATAGCGTAAATTTTACATCAACTGAAATCTTCAGAACCCCTAGTTCAGGATTTAAGTTGACAGCCCCCGCTTTCCTGGTCGGAAACTTGAACAATGGAATTTGCAACAACACATATGGTCAAATTAACTATACATAGGGCTCCACACTTGACGTGTAACCTTATGAAAGCCCATTTTCATTATGTACAACTTTAATAGCAGTTATTTTTATTAATTCTGCATAAATTAAAAGTAAATTTGCTGTTCTTGTGTTTGAGGTTATGTTATTTACAACTTTATTTACCTACCACTTTTCAAAGAATTTTCCATTTCGTCACACTACAAAGTGTTTTTTACAATAAAACAAGATCAAAATACATGTATGAAGCTGTAAAAAATTACAATATTTTTTTAATGCAATCAACGGATTTGATCACTGGTTGGTTGAAGCATGACTACCTACCTTTTTCAATTTTCTTGGATTAAAAATATTTCATTATTAAAACATAAACGTTTTAATTATGCGTTTATTCTGCTTTTTAACGTTTGGCATAGATTTTATCAAGATTATGATCTGTCTAACACACACTTGACATTTGAGATGATATTTCGCGCAAGCGCACCATTTTGTTTTGGCAAATTAGAGATGAGGTGCGGTGTTAAACAAACTTGCCTTGAAATCACAAATATTAAATAAACTGTTTATTAGGTATTTCTAGTGCACCTAATTTCGGACATTATTTTTTCGGTGAACACTTTCGTTTATAAAAATTGCGAAGATATTCGCATCAGGCAACACAGTTAAATGTCGGTATCCACTCAACTCTAGCACTTTATCTCCCTTGGTTTATAATCATTATTGACTACTAGGAGAGAAAAACAACTTCACACCCTCTCGACAAACTAAATAATGATGTCTTCTGAGACTAGTAGTAAAAAAACTTCTTTATAAAGTGTGTTTCAAAACTATTGTCATTAAAGCTGGCTTTGGCTTTTAGGACGTATGTCTGGGTAATTTGAACTATTTATTTGGGTTTTTACCCTACTGCTAAAAAAACCTACTGTTGAATGTTTGCGCCTACTATCCATAGAATACTTTTCGCATTCTAACCCCACTAACCTAGAAACTAATAATTACCATTAAAAACCAGATAAAACACAGAATCCGTTAATTTTATAGTTGTTTGCAAACAAAAGGTAGGAATAATATTAGGCAGGTAAGATGGAACTTGCCTGACGAAAGCAAAACATTAGAAACAATACCAAAAGCATAGAAGGAAACGGTTTTGTTTATCTCCTCTAACTTGAGGGTTATCCTTTCCCGTAGGTCGTCCAAGTCCACAACAGGAGTCTTGGAAATTGAGTTTTTTACATATGGCCACAAAAAAAAGTCACATGGAGTCAAATTACATGACCTCGGCAGCCATATCACTAGCGTATTCAAACTGATCACTCTGTTATCGAAGAATTCACAAA
The DNA here is from genome assembly GCA_029207805.1 of Tribolium confusum. NCBI lineage: Eukaryota > Metazoa > Arthropoda > Insecta > Coleoptera > Tenebrionidae > Tribolium > Tribolium confusum. The sequence continues at coordinate 19,268,691 of JALGAY010000008.1, read as the reverse complement.
TAAAATTGAGATTATCCTAAGTGGTGTGAATATGCGCACCGTCCTGCTGGAAATATCCCTGCTGCAGTTCGTCATCCAGCAGCTGCTCCATAAAGGGATTGAGGATTTTAAGACGGTATCTCTAAGATGTTAGTATTCCTACAACATTTTTATTCTTATAGCTGTTTTCTTTAAAAAATGTAACAATAATTACCTTCGAAACGTTTGCTTATTGCTGCCCACACTCCAATTTTCTGCGAGTGCAACGTAACCTCAACGTAATAATGAGGATTCTCGCCGCTCCATATTCTCATGCTCTGTGAGTTAACATAGCCGGAAAGATGAAACCAAGTCTCGTCGGTGAAAAATGTTTTTTCCAGTGCTTCGTCATTGTTGGCAAGATTCTGCATAAACCACTGGCTATATGCCTGTCTCTGTGGCCCATCATTTGGCAGCAATTTTTGATGGACCTGCAGCCTATACGGATGCATATCGAGGTCCGTTTTCAAGATCCGCTAACAAGTGCTGTGAAACAGGTTTACCTATTGTCGCAGATGACAAACCGAAGTGCTAGGCTCCTCGTCCATAATATTTCTTACATTTGCAATACTCTCCATATTTGCTTCGGCTCTTACTCGTGGTCTGCCTCCACCTGCCTTGCGATTCACACTCTCTGTTTCCCTGTACAAATTCACAACACGGCGCAGATTTCGACTGAAATGGTCAAAGTGGACAGCCAATCCAGGAAAGTCTTCCTGAAAATCCTCAAATGCGGCGTTTACCGAATAAACCCACTGTTCCTCGACTCTGACCATTTCTAAAGTATACTTCTAACATGAACCGCTTCTGTTGCTCGTGAAAGTCATCTTGTTCTTTTAAACCACTAATTTTCCAACTTAACTGAGAAAATCAACTGAAAATGCAGCGAAGTCTCAAATTAGTAGGCTGTCAACACAAACAGAACATAACCTCACGTCAGATAATTTATTTCAACGACTGTCATCAAAATTTCAGAATTAGGCTTAAATCCAACTTAAGACATGACTTTTCTTGCATCTCACTTTTCAATAGCACTCTGGATGACAATAGTTTTGAAACACGTGATATATACACATAAAACAAAAAACTATTTATTACTACATTTGTAACGAAAATTTGTTATCTTTAAGTTTACGCCTTTCCTTTTTTAAGCATACTGTTTTGCCAGTCGACGCATCCTTCATTATTAAAATAATTCATGCATGCTTTACGATTTTTTTAGCTTCTGAAGTAATTTTCTTACTGTACTTGATTGTAAATCGGTCAAATCAATTCCCTTATTTCGCCACTCAACATTTGAAGCTGTTTCATATGAAGTTTTATTCTTATTAAAAAATTATGTAATGTACATATAGCCAAGACTATATAAATTATTTTTATGAGAGCCATGTTAATTGCGGTGTTCAAAATCCTGAATTTGGCAGTAATGTGACCGAAACAATTTTCAGAAACATTTCTTGCTCTCGACAATTTATAGTTAAAAATTCTTTTTTGATAGTTTAGATCTCTCTATGCAAAAGGTTTCAAAAAATGTTTATGTAAGCTAAACGCTTCGTCTCCAAGAAACACATAAATTTTCGATAGTTTTAGAGTTATCTGGTAAATTTAACTCAGACTTTTACAATTTTCGGTAGAAAGCAGTATTTTACTAAATCCATTAAAACAATTTAGTATCAAAATTTATAATTGTACTATTGAGCTCCAGTGTGAGGTGGAGGTACAATTCGTATATGTTTTCCATCTAAAGCACCACCACAATTAATAAATTGCCATTTGGCTTGAAATCCTTTAGCCATCTCGGTTCATTCTTCTGTTGTAGTGGGAAAGTAAAACAAAATTAACTAAATCTAACATTTATTTGGTAGATTAGAAATCCATCAGTGTCCAAAAAGAAAAAAAAAAGGTCAAATACAAAATCTCGGGAATTTTTGGAAATGTTCAAAATTGCTCTCAATCATAGCAACACAGAAATTTCTGAATTTGACGCTGTGGGAGTCAGTGTTGCAAAAAAGTTGCAAAGAATGGATCCGATTCAAACCATTTATCATTAATTCAGTTTTAAGAAGAGGACTACTAAATAACTTGTCTGGCCAAAGTAAGCCTTGTGATAAACATTGCAAAACCCTTACCTCGGTACCGTCTGTCTATAAGTGCAAGTTCTAGTGTACATTCCCACATTTCGGAAGACACTAATTCGCAATGGCAACAAACCTTTTCAGATACGGCATCGTTTTGTGGAAACGCATGTTCTCTTTCATTAATAAAATCCATCCATACAATGTAAAAGTGTAAAATCTAGATTTTTTATTATTTTTTGGTTGTTTTTATGAAATATGTTAGGTTTTTTACTATAAAGGTTTTTTGATTGTTTTCATTAACTTTTCTTTTGTTTTTACTTTACTACATATATTTTTATTATTATGTAATAAAAGTTTTTATAAATGCATCATATGATTACTTACTTTTATGTATTCTTCCTTTAAAGATTCAGAAATAGTTCGACACGTTTCAGGTATTAAATTACAGAGAGTTGAAGCACTTCCAGTAGTAAATTTCAAATCTGAAATGACCGGCCTGTTGCTAAATATCGCAGTGTTGCAGTTAGTTTTTCTTCTGGGGAAATGCTCTCTCTCATTATTGCATCTTGTTTAATAATCTTATCTTTAACCATCGACAACAACTTATCAAATGTTTGAGATAGTGTCCATCCGCAAGTAGTTCCTATAATCTTCGGTGTAGTTTTCTCGTATTTCACGGACCAGAGGCGTGTGTCCATACCATCTATTTTCCAATTTTTTACCCAAACACTTCTTTTTGTTTTCCCAACTTTTTCAAAAAATTCCAATAGGTACATATACATGAAAGCGATAGTACATAGTTCTTCGTGTTTTTTTTATCAATGTCGTTCATAATTGAAACGTGTAACTTGGAACTTGCGCTGTTATTTAAAAAACAAAATTTTGTTCTAAAATTCACAAAAGGCCAAAGAATTTAATTTTTACTTAAAACTCCACACGCCACGCTAGTCACAAAGGATTTAATACAGTTTTGTTATTCACAAAAAATTTAAAACTTCGCATATTTTCAAAATGTCAGGCAAAACCGACGCGTCAATTTTTATGTTTATATGGTTCGACATTCCTAGCGACACGCAAAACTGGCAGTTTTTTCTTTCGCGAAAAATTGAGGAAAGAAACACTGGAAACAACTGTAGAAAAAAGTCTTCGTCTAAATCCAACTGTTTTCGATGGGACTCAAATACGGTGCACGGGGTGGTTCCGGCAAAAATTAACGACTGCTTCTTAGAGGAAGTTCATGGTTTGACGAGCAATATGTGAACCTGCGTTGTCTTGCTGAAAAAGAGCTTGTTGGTGGCTATCTAGATAAGGTAGTAAAGTGGTTCGGAAGACGTCATCAACATAACACACAGCTGTCATATTGTCTCGAATAAACACAAAAGGTGATTAGCTTCCATAGAAAATAGCCCTTCACAACCTTACTACTCTGACAGTTCTGTGCATACGCCTCTCAACAGCGAATCTAATAGCACGTCGCCCTCTACGGCATCGGGTCGGCGTCTTATCCTCCGACGACCATCATGCATGCCTAAGCAGAATCGCGATTCGTCCCTAAATATCACATTATGCCATTCTGCCTCCCAAACATGCCGTTCTCTACACCAGTCCAAACGTTGATGACGGTGTTGCACAGTTGAAGGATGCACTAACCGTGGATGAAGCACTTCCAAGATTTTTTTTTTTTTTTGAGTGTAACACTTATCAATATCACTGAGTATATTTGGTACAAGTATTTTTTCTCTTCATTAGACTTTTCAATCGATAAAGTAACTCCTCCTCTAGTATCGACAACAAGTCTTTTACATTTCCGAATCTGATTTTTGTAAAAAAAAATTTCGTAAGTCTGAAACGTAAATACAGTTAAATTTGTTCATTTCAAAATCTCAATATATCCAGCATATTTACCACTGTATTTCATGTAATAAAGAGATTCGATTATTGCCTCTTGTCTGAGTTTTTTTAAAAATATTGTTGATATAGGGAGATAACTAGGTTTTGGGTCACCGAATTTCATGTCCCGTGATGCTTTCTTTTTTCAAACTGCCAAATTTTTTTAAGTAGTTATTTCTCTATTCCCTTGCAAAAATTTTCTTTCACAAAACGTTGTTTAGAATTTTTATAATAAGCAAAAATTTAATTTGTTAATTTCTTCCGTTATTTCTTATTTATCTTCCGCTGGGTTATACTTATCGGAGAATGACATATTCAGATCTCCTAGTGATGTCTTAAAATGATCTCTGTCATCTTGATATTTAAACTTCAGGTCAATGTGAACCCCAGTAGATATTTGCACTGTTACTATTATTTGATCGATAACCTGCAGTTGCTGTCTTGAGGGGTAAAACCTGGTGAAAACGGGGACGGTGTGATTGTCTTTTTTCTCTCGATGCAACACTGAGCTGATCTTCTGGGCCATTATTACAAATCACATTTGCATCTCTAACCAACGACATTTTGCGATGTAATTTCAAACTCAATTGAAATCGCCGCAAGTTTTCAATGAGATAATTTTTTAGCCCAAAGCGTTTATCGGTTACCCGTTTTGCTCCCATTTTTATCTCAAACTGATGAACAATAAATCGTAGACAAAACACAGGACGAAACCGCGACACAAAATGAGCTACACTACAGGATCTAATAATGTCACAGCTTCATTGCCTGGTTTCGATGTATTAAGGCAATGTGCCGATATTTTTAACCAAACGCCCAGTGCACTTGTGTTTATTTTTGCTCGTTTGAAAAAAAAGCACAAGGAATTTTAGTTTTTTGATAACAGTAGTTTTGTCAAAACGTTAGTCCATCCCGGTTTTAGTGGGTTCGTATATCACTTTTTCTTTTATATGTTTTGGTTCTGGAGCGATACTTGCCCATTACTTCTCTCCTAAGTCAAGGGTAGCAAAGAGTAGTAAAAGTTGACTTTGTGTTAGCGAATTTTCATACCAATCGTTCGATTTGTTTTTGCTGCTTTCGTTTTTAGAAAGCGATGTAGAATTTCGACTAGAATTAGCCAGTCATGAAGAAGACCACGAAATCGCTTCAAACGAATAAGGATATCATTCCGGTTTTGCCTGACATATGAACTCAAAGTTTCAGGTTTAATTCGATCACCTAAATTAGGACATGCTTCTTTCCCAAAGCAACAATACGATAATTATTTAAACATAGCGGTTTAATGCTGCTTTTTTTTAGTTTTTCTAGTCACAGTGCTCGTATTGGAACATCCTGCCACATTTTGGTTTGTATGATATCAAGCAACAAGCCTTTTTAAATTTCGTTCTTATGGGAACCTGTTTTGTTTATGCAGCTTTGAAGTCTTTCTTTATTTTTCTGCAGTCATCCTTTGTTTTACTTTGGTTACTTATTTCTTGTTTGCTGTCACAGTTTGGGTTTTTTTAATAAGGGCATTTGTGTAGGTCTTTTAAATTTCAGGTTTCTTCTTGGATTATAGTTTATTTTTTTAGTCTTTTGTTAAAGTTAGTTCTAATGTATTCAATTATTTTTGACAGTTGGTGTACTGTACTATGACTTTTTCTGAAGCCAAATTATTCTTTCGCTAACACATTTTCTTCTTTAATATCTTTTTTAGTCTTGTATCTATTGTTTTTACTGATATTTTGATTAAATGGTTCAGTAAAGTGATCGGTCGACAACAATCTGGTTTATTTTTTGGCTTGTTTATCTTGTGGATTAAAATTGTTTCCCCAGTTTTATAGTCGTCTGGAAATTGTCTTTTTTCTAAGATTTCATTGCAAACTTTTGTTAAGCTATTTATTAAAATTTGGGGTAGAAATTTAATCATTTTCACGGAGATCTTGTCCGGTCCTGGTGTCTTTTTCTGATTCAAGTTTTTTATTATGTTACTAATTTCGTCTACTTTGGTTTTCTCAAATATATAATTTTTTTTTAAGTTTATCAGCGTTTTTGTGTGTTGTTCTATTTCTTGACTTTCTTGCAAATTTTTTGACGAATTTGGAGAAATATTACAACTCAAACCGTTTACACATGGAAGCTTATAAATTGATTTATACTCGCATTTTGTTTCAATTAGAAGTATCATTAGCATTGGTGAGGGTCGGTTTTTTTCTGTTCATCCTCGTAGCTTTTATTATTGGGTATCCTCTTTCGTTTAGGTCTTCTACCACATCTTCTACTGGCATCTCATCTGATATTCCCTTAATTACTACTTTTAAATTTTTGTCCTCTCTCAACTGATGAGTATGAAATTGAAGATCATTTTCCTTCATTGGGTTATACATTTTTGTGTAATTGGTTATAGTTTGCGGATAAATTTTTATACCTTTTTTGGTAACGGTGGCTTTGAAATAACTTATTTTCTTTTGTGAGACCAGTTTGCTCACGTTAGTCCATTTTTCTTTTGCTCTCAGCATTATCGAAGTCTTATTTTCTTTCTTGTCTTCATCATATTTATTTTCTTTTGTTCGATCTTTGTCTATTGTTGGAAGTATTTTAAATCGGTTTTGGGTGGTTAGAATTATGCTTAATGTGGTGAACCTTCTTTTTGTTCTCTTTGGTTTAGGTTGAGAAAATGTTCCTTCCATTTCATTTTCATTTACTGAGTTTGTACTCATTTTGTATTCATTTTCTTTTTGTTTGACTCAGCATCTTCATTTGTTCCTTCATCCAATTTCTTCCTTTCCACTTCTTCAAGAACTTTTATAATCGAAATTTCTAAAATCCGTTCAAGATATTATGTAGAATTTGACAGTGACATTACTAATAAAAGTATTTTCTAATTTTATAATTTAAAGATAAAATAATTTGAACTTGTTTTATTTATTTATATTAATACGTAAGTGCACATGAAATTATTAGTAAGTACCTGAAAAATTATACTATTGTATGAATTTATTTGTAACTTTGTTAATGCGAGGGATGGGCCTGTTTTCTTACTAATTGGAATCTATCAGGTTTAATTTTCATTAATTTTAATCTTAAATCAGGTTCAATTTACAACCGTTTTTTATATTTATTTTTTTATTATTAACATTGATGAAAACCCGGTTTCACAGAAATACGACGTACTAAAAGGCTTTAACAATTTTACTGTGTTTTCCGCAACATCTTTGTATTTACCTCGCTTTTATATCCAATAATTACATTAGTTTTCTTTTTTGAATTCAGTCATTAGGTTCCTGTCACATGAAATTTTTATGAGTTGATCACTTTCTGAAATTGAAACATTTTACAGGGCAGTATTTGAAATAGAAAACGGATCTGTTATCCAACTTTTATAACTTAATAATAACTATAATTACTCATAAAACATATTTTTAATGGATTAATATTTTTAGAACAACCGCAAACAAGGTACATCCATGTTCGAAATACATGCTGACACTTTTACTTTTACTTAATCCAAGACAGCTCCTGAAATAGCCTATAATCGAGTTCAAATCGAATGTATCTTTGGCAAATGGAAGAATATGTTCAAGGCTGTACGAAGGAGAGTGGAGATTAAACTCAAGGGCAAAGATAGCTATTTCAGCAATGGCAGTTCTGTATAATATAAGATTGTTTCATGACAATGACATTGAAATTAATTCAGAAAATTCATCGTCAGATGAAGAAGAAAAAAATGAAGAGCCGCCTAATAATAATTTAGCAGAAAATATATTTTGTAGACAATTTATAGCTAGGCACTTTAATCAAAGTTAAATGATCAAGAGCGTTTGACCAGAAAGGTGTGTTTACGAGTGCTCCCAAATTGTGCAAGTTTTTGGTGATTTATTGACTGGTACAAAGTTTCTAACGTATCGATGGTTATTGTTTCTAACTTATATCACCTTATAGCCGATTAAATCCTTCACCTTTTAAGGTATCTCGCATTTCCATTACTAATACCGTACGTAAGTTATTAGCAATTTAAAATTTCTATCTATCAATTTAGATTAAAAACTGAATAGTTTGATTACACTAGTCTACAAAATTAAACTTTTTTTATCAAATGAAATATATTTTTTTTGCATAAGCTACTAAGGGTAGTTAATACACAATTTTTTGATTTCTGCTAGCACGGCACAATTTTTAGAAAAAACGTTTTCTTTTTCACTTTTTCATATAAGGTGTCATTATTTGACTGACGATGACGACTATACTACTAGACCAATTTTAAGTGTAAGATAGGTATTGGTCGCAAAATTACATGGTCTTTAATTGCTGTAAAAGTTTAGCTCTAAGAAACGCGGTTTAAAAGTTATAACCAACAAAAAGGTGTTAATTTTCAACAGTTTTCTTGTTCGCAAAGTGTCAATTTTTCTGGAGTATACTCCTAGAATTATTTAAAAAAAATATATTTATTTAATTAGTGGCGTCACCATTTTTTCATAGTTTTTTTTTCGGAAAACCTTGGAAGTATGAGTGAGTAACATGGCGAGCGATTTCATCAAGATCTGAAAGTATTTGCAAAAATATCAAGGTTTTTAGGATCAGAACATACTAGGCGATTATTGTTGGTCTGTTGTGAGAGACACAGATGCAAGTAGTTATAAAAAAAAATAGCATAAACTTTACATTTTTAATTTTTTATTTATTGTTTTTTTTGTAATATTTTTCGTATTAAATATCTTAAAAGTTTGACGTACTGAGTTTTTTTTAAACATTTTTGAGGGGACCTTATGTAACAAAAATATATAGGTCTCATTTAAAAAAAAAATGTTCTAGACTAGTGTTTACTTTTTTCGTGCTAGCTGCTGTCACGTTTGCGCCGGCATCATGCGTCGCGTGATCGACATGTTACCCCGAGATGGTATTGACGATTTTTTGTTTGTATTGAAAAATACAATCTTTGACTTTTTTCCCAATAACAACAGATTTAGAGTCAAAGATGTCGTTTGTGGCTTGATCCATGAGATCGTCTGGTGTTGTGGTCGATATCCAACTTCACATTTGTTTACTTGTTTTAGTTTGGGGCAGGTAAGAAAATAAAACAATATTTAGCTTTTGCCTCAGGAGTCGACTCGTTTTTTTTTTTTTTTTTTGGGAAGGAGGAATGCGATTGCGCACGCCAGCCATTGAAGGCTGGGAGGGTGGGACTCGTACCGATGGTGTGTGCAAGTCGGACTTACCCACTAAACCTCCTCTGACGTAGAGATTTCAGGCCATTGGCCCTTGTTTTCTGTCGGATCCGAATGGAAATAGTAAACCTGAAAAATTGTCCTTGGTAAATCCTGGAGAAGGGTCCTGAAACATGACAACTGTCCCAATGCCATTTTGCCTTTGCTTTCGGCATAGTCAAGATGAGCATTAAAGGTCAGTCTTTTGTCCAATATCAAACCCAGATATTTCACCTGGTTAACCCAGGGAATATCCCGGTCGAACATTGAGACATTTGTGACATCATTGTAGTTGTTTCGCCGTTTACACATGATTAGAGCCTGGCTCTTATCAGGGTTGACAGTGATTAACCACAATTTACACCATTCCTCAATCGCATCCACGTCCTCCTGCAAATAGCGAGAAGCTATAAGGATCGCTGTGTCGTCTGCGTAAACAGCAAGTGTTGTACGAGCAGTCTTTGGGATGTCTGCAGTGAAAACTGCATAAAGGAGTGGTGAAAGGACAGAGCCTTGTAGGACTACCGGTCTCTAAGGTGTAGATTCCTGAAAGAGAATTGGAAATTCTCACCTGAACTTGACGTTTTCCCGTTTTCTGAGGAATGAATGGATCAACTGGACCATCGCCAAAGGCACCCCAGCCCGATAGAGCTTATAAATATGTCCATCGTGCCAGACAGCGTCAAAGGCTTTGGCCACGTCGAGAAACACTGCACCAGTCACCGACTTTTGGTCGATGCTGGTGGAAGCGTGTTCTACGACTCGGAGAAGTTGATCTGTTGTGGAGTGTTTCGCTCTGAAGCCGAATTGTTCGTCGGGGATGATTTCCTTTCCTCGATGGATTGGTGGAGTCTGGTGTGGGACTGCAAGCTATAGGCATAGGCCTGTCTGACATTTGGGTGTACAGGTCATAGACCTTTTTACCCAGATCTGAACTGCTGGTACACATGGTAAAGTGCACCAGAGTAAAAATCTTTGTCAAGTATGCTGGCTCCTGGTGGTCATGCGTCAATCGGCTTGCAGTTGCGAGAGAGTACCCGCAGACCACCCAGTGGGCGACTGCCAATTCAGTGCATGCATACTGAACCAACAAATCGGACATGGAAATGTGAATGATAATAATAAAAGGGGCTTACCTGCATCCTCTCGCCTGATGCGGTGCGATCGGATTGGCGTTGGCGCTTCGAGCGCTGGGGGGAGGGGGATTTGCCCTAAGGCAAACGCGTTGGATCGAGGGACAAAAGGGCCATCTTGGGTCTTTTGTGGCGGGAAGGGCCGTTTTCGTCGTAGTCAATTGCTTGACGGACGAGCGGATTGGGGTGTTCCTCAGCTTTGTGAAAAGTTCGAAGAGCAATCTCAAAAAGAAATTCTTTGAGGGAAGGCAATTTGGCTTCTCGGAGAAGTTGGGAATTTCTGACGAACCAGGGGGCATTGAAGGCCTGTCTGAGAAATTTGTTTTGGAAGACTTCCAACTTTTTGATCTGAGTCGTGACTCCAAGAAGCGTGACTCCAAGTTGCGGAAGCATACGTGAGGGTAGGACGAATAATGGATTTGAAAAGTGTGAGCTTGTTCTGAATTGACATTTTGCTCTTTCGACAGGTCAGTGGGAAAAGTTGACCTGCGACCATCTTGGCTTTGGACAGGGCGCTGTCGATGTGCGGAATGAAGGTTAGGCGCTTGTCGAGTAGAACTCCCAGGTACTTGACCTGGTCCTTCCACTCAACGTCACGACCAAACATCTGAACTTGGCCTTCGGGCTGAACTTGACGGCGAGTGATAAGAAGAGCGGAGCTCTTTTCGGGGTTGACATCGATTCTCCAACGCCTGAACCAGGTTTGAAGAGCATCAATTGCCTCTTGGAGATAAACAGTGACCATTCTGGGCTGTTTAGAACGGGCAATGATTGCTGTGTCGTCTGCGTAGACAGCCACCTTTGCTCTGGGGGGTTTTGGAATGTCTGCTGTAAAAACAGCATAGAGAAGAGGGGACAAGACTGAACCTTGTGGAACTCCTGCTTCGATTGGATGAGGGGTAGAAAAAGAATCTCCAATTTTTGTCCTGAAGTTTCTGTCGGACAAAAATGAGTGGATAAGTTGAACCATTGCCAGAGGCACGCCAGCCCGAGAGAGCTTATAAATAAGTCCCTCATGCCAAACAGTGTCAAAAGCTTTGGATACATCTAAGAAGATTGCTCCGGTAACTTGCTTTCGCTCATTACTGATGGAGGCGAATTCTGTGAGACGAAGCAGTTGTTCGGTTGTGGAATGTTTGGGTCTGAAGCCAAATTGTTCATCTGGAATTGAATGATTTTCTTGGATGGTTTTTGAGAGTCTGGAATGGATGAGACGTTCTACCACTTTTCCCACTGCAGAGAGGAGACTGATGGGACGATGATTTTGAGGAAATTTGTGATCTTTCCTAATTTTAGGGGTTCAGCGTCAATCGCGTCCATCGAAACGATGTCGTTTGATTCTGATGGTGATGGTTTGGGTTTGTGGGGAGAAGACAATTCACTCATGACTTCTCTGAGCTCATCTCGGAACCCACCCTCGAGAAACAAACGGAATTTTGTTTGTTCCTCGCGAATGGGCTCCATCGCCGCCTCGATCCCTTCCGCAATGATGGACGAGAGTTTTGCGATGACGTCCTGGTCCAAGAGGCACGACATGATTGAAATAAGGAAAAGAAAATAGAATTAGTAATGTGCACAAAGCACGAGCAAATTCCGGTCGAGCGGCCGACCAACCGTTGATGACGGTTGGGAATGACGCGACAACTGCTGTTGCCACGCCCGAAAAAAGCGGGAAACTAACACCGCTTTCGCACCTCTAGGAGGGCCTAGAGAGTGCTACGGCGGTTTACTGACCTTTAAAAAGTCTTCCTGGATGTTTTCCAGTTGTCCTTGATGGGATTTGAATGTCCAAATCGCCCTGAAAAACACTGGAGAAAAAATCACTTCGCGCACAAAACACGTCCACTCGTGACGGGTTCTTGAGTCGAACTCCTTTTCACTGACTGGGGACTGCAAGCTGCCGGACGGAGCTATACTTATACCCGCTTGGGAGTGGGCGTGGCCCACGGATAGAGTCTCGGCAGCTTGCAATGTTGGGATTGGTTGAGCGCGCCCTGGTCATTTATTAACTAGTTTCCACTAAATACATTAAAAAACTTAAAACTAAGATTAAATGCCCTAATCCTAACATTAAAACTAGCTAACTATGTACAAAAGGTAAGAACCACACTTGAGATAAGAGTCCAAAATTCCCAAAATGTAACAGACACCGCACTCGGTGTTTAGTGTAGAGGTGTTAACCCTTAAAGTACTACGCTATGTATACCTTCATAAAGGACCACGGGGTCTTTTTAGGACTCCAAAATATTTTAAAAGTTGTTTTAAGCATAAATGTTTGACAATTAAAGCAACGATACTTTATAAAAAGTATGTATTTCAGTAATACAATGACAAACACAAAATACAATTTTTAAAATTAAAAAACTAAAATTAAAAAAACAAAAAACGAAATCAGCACAAAATCATTTGCTCCCTTCGCAAATGGGATGTACATCTAGCGGTGGTATATGTACAACGTCTGTGGTTTGTACATATAAATTGCTTGTTGTCGTTGCATTTTGTATTGACTTTTTTGTTATTTGATCTTGGACACAAGTGGCACCTTCCGAGTTTTCTCTAATTTTGGGGAATAAGCTCTTCGTCGTGTATTGTATTTCTTACACCGCATGCAACTATTGCTCTTTGTACACTAGGATTGTTTTTTATGTACATAATTCTCCGTTCCATATTAGACTTAGCTAACTGCACGACAGGTGCACGTATATGTATTATCTACAGCCCCTTTAGTAGCGTTATAATCTAATATAATGAGGGTTTTTTTTCTCGTTTTTAGCAAAAGTTTGACCTGCATGCTTAGATTATATTATTTGCGAAAGATACAAAATCAGATACCTAGAAGCATAAAACGAATTAAATTATATTTTAAAAAATAATTTGAAAAATGTGACCGTGGGGTTCCTAAAGGACCTTGCGCCGTACTTTAAAGGTTAAGTTCGATTCTTTTTGATATCGATTCGATTCGCAATTTTCTTAGCAGCAGATCAAAAAATCCATTCGATTTTATGACATTTTCAATAAAATTAAGACTTTGAAATTGGTTTCAACTTTTAAAAATACATAGTTATTATTTTCTTAAATAAACGCAATACGAACAAACAAAAAGGTTTATATTTTCTATAAATGTATAAAGAGATATATTTATTGTATATATAAGACAAACAAAAATAAAAAACATAAACAGTCTTCTTTATATTTGATGGACTAGAAATCCAATTATCCACATAAGTATCCAGTTGTAGTACATACTTAGATAATAATTGGAGAATTTTCAATTTGCGTATAATTCATGTTAATAAATACAAGTTGATCCTTCAAATTTGGCTTCAGTTTAGTTCTTTTCTCGTTTATATTTAAGCTCGACATCGAGAAGATCCGTTCTGATGGGACAGATGTTCCAGGTATTGATAAATATTTTCGAGACAACTTTGGAAAAATTTATAAATTCAAATTATAATAAATAATATAAATAAAGTCAAACCCGTCAACCTGGCTAGCAGCCATTTTACAATTGAAATAATCAGGGATGCTGTAACATATTTAGCTCCTGACATCTCTCTGGTTGCCTTTTTAAAAGGTGATAACATTTTTATTATATTCTTTAGTGCAGTCCAGTCTTGAAATCGAAAAAAAGCTGGCTTTAAGTACAAAATGCTTTCAAGCATTGTGAATAATGAATTCCTTCTTGTAACAACGTGTTTATTATGGATTTCACCTGCATTCCCAGTCGTTCTTGTTGTTTATTCAATATAGAAGTAGCCAATGTGATGGACTTGAAAATGTGGACTGTTTGTTAACATTTTTCAAGTAATTCAGATATACTAAAATTCACACCGCTATTTTTACACCACCTGTTGATTTTTCTGAAAATTCGGCATTGTACAGACAACTTAGTTTGGTCTGAACTAGACTTTTGGTGCCGTTTCTTAATTCTGATTACAAATCTGTCAGTTTTTAACAAATTTTATTCTAAACATCTACGAACGCATTGAATCTTTGAGTGGTTCGTCTTTTAGGTAGGATTTACTAATGTATGTGGTCTTAGGAGATATCGGGATGGGAAGGAATAATGTCATGTCAGGTTTTAATACTATTTACTTACGGAAAATATCTCTGCCACTTCTTAAGAGTTTTTTCACTTTGACCACTCAAGATGACTTTTGGAATACTTCTCAAACAATTTTATTAGTTGAAGGGAGGAAAAATAGTCTTCACAACTTCAATGTAAAATAAATATATTAGTCCGACCGGTTTCGCCCGCTGTCGGGCATTTTCAAGGAACAGAACGATGAAAACAATAACAAATTAACAATACATAACGTATACGTGAACAATACAAATTGCTTAGTCATTATCTGTCAAAACATTATTCTTGATTAACGAGTTAATTTGAAAGACATGGTGGCGACATGATCAGGCTTAGATGTCTTTAGGTTGGCACTGACATTCGCAGGAGGCTTTGAATTTGTAGATGAAGAGTGCGTACCAGAGATTGGCGGGGTGGACGGGCTCGAAACAATGAGTGGCAGAAGAGTAAAGGGGCGAGCACGTTGGGAGGAATGGGGCCGAGCCGCAGGAGGAGTGTCGCGTTCCGAAGAAGACGCGCGTCGAAGAGCGCGAAGTGCCCGCGGCGTCAGTGGCACTTTTGGTGGGCTGTTGTTGCGGAGGGGGGACACTGGTGCGTCAACATGCGGTGATTCCTGCTGATTGAGACTTTGGGAGAGACCCCCGAACCGTGATTTGGCCGACGAGGCCAGATCTTTGCGCGCGCGCTCCAGATATTTTTTATAGCCCGGTTTCTCGCGACGATGGCGAACTTGATGCTTGGTCAAGCCGGTCGCGGCGGTCATTTCGGCGAAAAATTTGCCTGAAATGGATCGGGCTTCGATGTTAGCTAGTTTCTCCATTAGTTCAGCTTCTAGGTCTGGCAGTTTGTTGGCCAGCGATTTTTCGAATTCAAGTGTGGCTTCTCCGTTCATGCTGCCTGGCGCCAGGGATGGTTGAAAAGCTCATTGAACAATAACGGCATTTGGTCTTGTCTCTGGTTCCACATTCTTTCATATGTAAGGCAAGGCTAGATCGCTTGGTGAAAGTGTTATTGCATTTCGCACATACGAACTGGCCCTGAGTCGATGAAGACCGTGGAATATACCAGAATTTTGTTTCTTGGCTTCCGTAGAAGAGGTAGGGGGTTACTCGGCCATCTTGTAGTCAGCGAAATTGTATTCAGCCGCGGATTGGTGCAAAATGGATAGACTAATTCAGTAAAAAAAGTATAGATAAAACGGTGAAGTAAAATCAAAAATTGACTAGATGTGTGGACTGGTGAGTTGAGCAGAATGACTAGAAGTGGACAGTAGATGTGAGGGTGTAAAGATAAAAGCCCCGCCTGTAAAGAGGGCGGGGTGGGTCAAGTACGGCACAAACAAGCTAAAAGATCGAGTCGCGGCGCGGTAGAATTTTGCTCTTTCGTTTTGCAGTGATCCCTGTGACCACTGCAAGTGCGGGCCGCGCGCGAAGCCCAGGGAACAACGATCGGCCTGAGACTTTGGGGGAGCACGTTTTAGGCGAAAGCACAAAAAGCTCAAAAAAGCTCGGTGAGCTTTTTGCTCCTTATGATAACCGAGCTTAAAAGCTGCGGGAGCTTTGGTGGTGAGCTTGAGCTTTTTTAAGCTTTCAAGCTTTGGGTTTTGAGCTTAAAGCTCGGAGCTTTAAGCTCGGGCCCAAGCTCTCGGGGCTTGGTGGCGGCGGTGGAGCTTCCGTGCCTTCGCTGCATCTCAGGTGGTGGTCGAAAATCAACAGGACTTACGAGAGGCGTCTGGACTTAAAAATTTTCGGCGTCAGATGCATGTGCACACGAAAATCCCGTTTTTATGTAAAAAATCCCGCAGATTTTTAAATTTCTTGCTTACATTAAAATAACTAAAAAAAGTAGTGTCTTTTGGACAAATTTTTCTTAGAAAAATCCTACCTATTGGAGAAAATATCCCGTTTGTTCTTAAAATGTCCCGCAAAATCGGGATAATCCCGGTCATCTGGCAACACTGGTCAGATGTTGTGGGGCCCACACTATTGACACTCACACTTTGTTAAATTTGAAGACAAGCCCCAAAGTGGTAAGGTTATGTTATGGGGGCTTGTGTTGTATTTACGTTTTAGGAGCGTTTCACTAAACATGTGCACTGCACGGCTACCTCGACTCGACTTTGAAAAGGTTCTTTATAAAACATATTTTTCTTGTCCTGTTCAAATCATACTTGGCAAATTTTATTTAGCATTGGTCTAGGCGTTGCTTTATTTTATATTGAGAAACAATATTAGGCCACTGCTTAAATGACTCAACAGTCAACACCCATTTCAATTGCGTTGGTTCTTTTTGATGTTTTCCGCACACATTGCACAAAATCCAAAAAATCGTAAAAAAGTTTCATGTCTCTTAAGGCTGTCGTGCAGTGAACTAAAATTTCAATTTTGGGGAATATGCAACCAGTACTGCAAGACGTTTGAACTTACATTGGCAGTTGTCAATCAAAGGATTAAAAAACCGCCTGCTGTGAGGGTCATTTCGACCTGAAACAGGCCAAATTCTTTTCACCGATAAAATTTGCTGAATACAAGGAGGTTTGAAGCTTCTTGGTTGAGTCTGAACTTTCACTAAATAATAATACATGTCTTTATAATATAATAAATTATAACGAATCTGCATGAGTTTTTTTCTCCCTTCATCAATTAAATACACCGAAAAAATTACACAATTTGAATATAGACCAATCACTGAAAAAGGGTTATTTAATCTCTATAATCATTTCGAAAATTTTAATTGGGATTTTATCAATATTACCACTTGGTGGGTATTATTGGGGCCAAAAATGTTTTTTCTCATTTTCACAAAATTTTAGTTGATAGTGTAAATAGTCACTTTCCATTAAAAATTAAGAAAACAAATCCAGACGGTCCTATTTCAAAACAAATAATAAATGGTTTACCCCTCATTTGAGAAAAATGCATGATGCTATAAGATTATTGTATGAATTAAAAAAAAATAGTTTAATATCATCAGAAACTTTTAACTCGTTCAGAAGTATTTATCGTAGAGGTAAAAAATCGTTCTGCTAAAAAATTATTCAATGATAAATTTATAACTAATTCAAACAATAAACAACGCGCCATGTGGGCTTTAATAAACTTAAGGCTAGCACATTTGACAATATGGCGGACATTTCAAGTTTGAATAACATGCACTTGTAAGAATATACAAATCTTTAAAAGTAGGATGATAAACAGCGTTTTCTTTACACCAAAGGTCGTATCAAAGTTTGTGTTACGTACCTTTTCAAGCAAATAAATGAAAATTGAACTTTCATGTGATTTTTAATTAGTGAAACAGATGAAAATTGTAAAAATAATTAACCAGTTTATTGTTTTTCAAATTATACAAGATCAAAAAAGAATATTTTTTTACGGGTTTACACAAAACTGCAGTGCCCTACGATCAACTGTTTTTGTAAAATAGCAAAAATAAATTCGACAATAATATTGTCCACCATTGCGTATATTAGTTCAGCACTTTCATCACTTGGCGCGGTGGTGGCGCCACGATTCTCCCATTTCAAACTTCACACTGTATACACCACGTTCAAGCATATACAGTGTGTAAAATCCAAATGAAATAAATTCATTATTTCGGTTACTGTACATATTTATAAAACATTTAAAAACACGTCAAATTTAGATTATAAATTAACATTCTTCAACGTAAAAATGCGATCTCTATCTTCAACCCCCTTCGAATGACAAGTACAACCCCCAATTTTTTAAATGGAAAGTATAGGCTTGTGATATATCGTTTGAAAGGTCTCTTCATTTTCTACTCAAAAATGTTATTGTTTTCAAGTTCATTGCAAGAATACGGACTGTAAGTTCTTAAAAATAGAATAATAAATACTTTTTTCTTTGCAGAAAGTGGCATATCAAAGTGTGTGTCATGTACAGATTATAAAATTAAGCATTCAGATGTTTTTTAATTAATATAACATGCAACAATTGTCAGTAGAATTAATTAAAAACAATATAGTTTATAGTTTTAGAAATTATACAAGATTAGAAGAAAATATTTTTTTTGGCAATACACAAAATCTTAGTGTTCTACAATGAATCATTTGTATAATAAAACACCAAATCTAATGGAAGAATAATTTTCCGTCTTATTAAAGTTTAGACCACTTGGCAAAGTAAAGACCCCATACTTGAAGATTCAGACATAAAATTTTTATTAGAAGGTTGCTTCTTTATATTTCTAATGTTTTGAAATAAAATTAATTGAAAATATCAATACCTATCCTGTTTGTTAAGAATTCATGTAAGCCTTCATGTAAGAAATAAATAATAATAAAAAATAATTTTCAACATTTTATTTTGGAAGGGGTCAGTGGAATCAAGTCTTTTTATACTTTCAAAATTAAAAAAAAATCTAAATGTATAGTGTAAATTACTGTAAATACAATGTGTGGTAAGATTTCGCATCTTTCGCTTGTGGATATAACTTTAAAATAAAAAAAAATGACAAATGTATAGATAATTTCAAACACATGTTGAGGTATTAGAGCGTAAGGGTATTAGAAGCTAGGGGAAATGCTCTAAAAGAAACGAAGAATATAAAAATTTGATTAATTATATCCTTGAGCTGTTACTGTGAGGTTTTGCATCTCTTACCTGAGAACGTATTTTCAAAAGACACAATTATTTGTATTTTTTTTTTTTTTTCATATATGATGGTTCTTTACATGGTAAACCTTTTGGAATATTTCTGTAAATTAACTCTGGCACCACACAATCCATGTAAAATTTGGTTAATTTTGGCAACATTGTATTTTTCCATATGTTCTCATTACATAATATTGTCTGAACATACAAAGGGGACCAATCATTTATGTAAATAATAAAAAACCAAATATCTTTTTGGCAATATTCAACTGGCTCTAAATCTGAAAAACAACAGTTTAATTGGTAGGATTAAGTAAACAAAGTTATATTAAAAACCTGAAAATAATAATTAGGTATGAGAGGTTTTGATACGTGGTTTTCTTTTATCTAAGTACAAACAGAATGAAGTTTTTTTTGTTTTTCTCTATAACCTCCTCCAAAAATTTTCCTGATTTATGAACGCTAAATAAACATTTTACTTCTAATATTCCATTATTTCTGATAAGCCCTTGAACAAAAGTTTATATTATATCAATTTTGCTGAAAAGTACTATCAGGAGAAGCTGCTAAATATCCAAACTCCTTATCAACAAATAATCCAAAAGGAATTACTTTTACTTTTCGTTCTTATTCAAATTTTTTAATGGCAAATTTTTCTTTATCTTTGCCATAGTTCATTGCTTCATTGCAGTAGTTGGTACCATACAAAATTTTTTTTTACTAAAACCTGACATGGTCCATGGTGTTGTGTCTCTTCTTTTTATTATTTTTCCGAACAAAGACTCTGTTAATCGATCTTTTCGTTCTTGTTTATGTGCATCATTAGTCCACTGACCAACTGTAGCAACTTGAAGTGCACTAATATTATGTTCGGAATGTTGAAGAGACCAACGGTAAATCAGATGAAGACAAAGAAATAATTTGGCCTTTATTTTTTTACATCAAAATATTTTTGTTTTAATAAAATTTTATAAATTGTCTTTTGTGGTTTATAATTATATCTATCGAAATACCTTCAAGTAAGTCATAAATAACTCATAATACTCGTATAGTTAGAATGTTAGGAGTACAAACGAAGAACTACTGTGTGAGTATGTAGATTGAATGCGTGTCGCGCGAAGCAGCGCGGCAAAACCTTGTTTTAAAAAAATTATATTTCAGAGACCATTAGGTTTATTGTTCCATTTTTTTTTCAAAAACTTATTTAAAGTTTTGTGAATGTGAAAATGTACATTATATGGTCAAAATTTTAATAATTTACATAGCTTCCCGCAGGGTGAAATTGTCAATGTATAATTTCGCAACTAGTGATTTTGGAGAGCCCTTTCTCAAAAACAAAAAACTTTTTTTAAAAGTTCTTATTACTGTTAGATGTGCTCTGGTTTTCTCTATAAGTAGACAAAATTTCATAATTTTAGCTTAAATAGTTAATTTATAAGCGCCATGTATGTTTTAAAAAACACGATTTTAGTAATTGTTGCTCCGACATAAAAAACATAATTTTACAAAGTTGTGTCCAATTAAAAAAAGTTGTAGATAGCGATTTCAGATGGCCAAAATGATACTTTACAAGACTGTAAACATCCCGTCTGGTTACACCTTAAAAAAAATTTTTGCACGAAAGAAGTCTCGTAGACCGGCGCGGCGGTTTTACTCCACTACTAGTCCGTCTTCCCCGATCAACAACTAATTCGACTATTTGAGATAATTCGAGAGCGAAACTCGGAGCGAAATAAAACATAAATAGAGAGAGAGAGATAGAAAATTAGTTTCAGCGAATTTGACCTTGAGTAAATAGATTCAAGAAATAATACATGTGGTGCCATCTCTTGAATATCTTTTTTTTTTTTTAGTTTAATGATTGACCACTCTGGCGCAAAAACGCAGCCTTAAACACAAATCATTCACTGAAACTTCCGAACCCACTATCAGCCGATGATTTGAATAAGTTCTTTGTCAACATATCAACCGACACAATAAACATATTGCCTAAGCCCAATAATACTGACACAACCAGATCATCCTTTTTTACAAATAATGCCGAATTTAGCTTTCAGGAAGTGTCGTACAATAAAGTTAGAGAAGCGATTGGTAAACTTAAAAGGTCACAAAGCAAAGATGCCTATGGTATTAACACAAAAATTATTAAAGTGCTGACTAATGTGATTCTCGTTCCACTTATAAAAATCTTAAATAGCTGCATAAAAGAAAAAACATTTCCTTCATTTCACAAAATCTCAAAAGTAGTTCCCATTCATAAAAAGGGCGACTGTGAAAACGTAAACAATTACAGACCTATTTCATTGGTTCCTATTTTAAGCAAAGTATTCGAACACCTACTCAAAAATCAAATTGATAAATATTTTGAAAATAATAATCTGTACTCTCCTTGTCAATTCGGGTTCAGGAACAATCGTTCGCCTACTTTAGCAATAACTAACCTTAGCGAAAAAATCTTGACTGCTTTCGAAAAGAAAAAACATACACATGTTTTGTGCTTAGACTTGACCAAAGCGTTTGATTGTGTAACACACAACCTGTTGCTTCATAAATTAAAATTATACGGTTTTACTGACGACAGTGTGGCTCTATTAAGTTCATATTTAACTAACAGAAATCAGTTTGTTGTTGTCAACCAAAAAAAATCTATGAATCTAGAAATCAAGTTTGGAGTACCTCAGGGCTCCGTGCTTGGTCCAACTTTATTCCTAATCTTTATTAATGATATTCCCCTCTCAATAACCGGTTCAAATTTTTTACTGTTTGCTGATGATACCACTGTTTACAACAATTACACGGCACTAGATGATATTCACGTTAATAAAACTCGTATCGAGTCTCAAATAAATGAATGGTTTATAAATAACAGATTGACAATCAATCGCGATAAATCTCAAGAAATAATATTCTCTCTGAGTAAATTGAACATAACCAATGTTAAACTGTTGGGTGTTTTTATTGATTCAGGCTTAACCTGGAAAGAACATGTCAATTTCATAACCACGAAACTATCCAAAAAACTATATATTTTCAGACAACTCTCGCATTCTGTTTCAACTGAAACCCTGTTGACTGCCTATCATGCCATATTTCACAGTATAATTTCATATGCAATTCTCGCATGGGGCCATTCCACTTATGCTGCTCAAGTTTTTAAAATACAAAGAAAATACATTAGAATTATAGCTAACCTTAATTATCGGAGTGAGTGTAAAAGTGATTTCCAGCAATTTAAGATTTTAACCGTTTCCTTGCATTTATATTTTTCAGTGTCTTTTATTTACACACCAAAACATAAAAAATTACAATTCTTTTGATCATACTTACGCTACCAGACATCGGGACTTACTTAGAGCAAATTTTCTCAGATTATCTCGTACAAGAAACAGCATAGGTTATTTCTGTACCAAACTGTACAATCTTTTACCTACTACCATAAAGGACCTCGATTTCAAAAATTTTAAATCAACTGTAAAACAGATACTAACTGCAGATGCATTTTATAGCATTGAGGAATTTGTTAATTATTTTCATAAATAATATTCTCTCTCAATGAGTTATATTGTCAATATATTTTTTTAGACGTGTGTAAAATACAAATACTCTGTATTATGTCACAAATAAACATATCATATCAATCGTCACTTTTTTTTTGGTCGGCCTAAGGGTTTATTGATTTTTAAATTGTCCTGTCGTACGATTACCCGAGCTGTTACTTCGGAAATCTACAAAAAAATTTGACATTTTGTTTAAACATTATTAGTAAAGGTCTTTACTTAGATGCATCCCAAATCTTCGTCAGCCTCCTGAATATTTCTATATCAGAAAGATCCGGCCTGTTTTTTTTTCCATAATGAAAATGCTTTTCTTATGAATTTTTTTTCTTTTTCAGTTATAATTTTCGGCATTGTCAACTATCAAATTAACGTGTTATTTAAACAATAATATGCCAGTGCTTTAAAAATCGTCTTATGAAGTGTCTCCACAACAAGTGACTGATCTGAACGAATTGAACACGGAAAACAGTTTGGCATCGTTGCTCCAAATCAGATAGCCAGCAATAATAAAAAAATGACACTGTCACTAGTTTATTAACCTGTAAATTAAACATATTAAACAACAGCTGACTGTTGTCAAATCGAACCTAGTGACTTTAATTCTGAACAAGCTAAAAACAAAATTTCATGGCCAACCAAGAGAAAACAATAAGTGAACGGACCATAAATATGTCCGTATTTTCAAGTAGTATTATACATGATTTTAACATCGAATATATTTATTTGTATACTCCATAAAGATTTAACTTGTTTTTGAACTAATTCTGTGAAATATGCTAGGGCAACATTTTCACTAGACACTTTAGCTGACTTTTCAATGCACCATTTTTTATACTTTGTACACTGAGCTTGATACCGCTCTTTTGAGTTCTCTGGCAACATTTGGGAAGCAACATTGAGGGCAGCGTCTTTTAATTCTGGTGGCGTTAAAAGAACTTCGTTGCCCGACATTTTTTCTACATGACAAATTAAAAATAAAAAATCAAGTAGTTAGTAGTTAGAAAATTTTGAGAAAAGCATCATGTCCACTCATAAAAAAATACTAGGAAAATGAAATAAAACTACCATATCAAACGTTAAAATTTATCATTCTTTTTTCATAGCTTTTCTTAAAACGTAGTTATAAATATTAATAGATGAATTATGTATATGATGTCTCATCACTTCTTCTCAATTTAAAGTGACATGAGGATCTGATGTAAAGTCGTAATTTTTGTGGGGACTGAACCATTCGTATTGACAATTTACCCATTTTCCTTTCTAGTATTTTCATATTATTCAGAAAATTATGAAAGATTTGTTCCATATTCGGATTCTTCCAATTTAAAGAGTTGGAGTTAAACATACTCATTAGATTCAGGTTTCGTAAATGTATATTAGCAAAAAATGGTTAAATCATAGGCAAATTTCAAGCGGAAAAGGAAGATACTTCCCGGTAGATTTGTTTTTAAGTTTTAAAATTTAAATATACATTAAATTGAGTTAATATACTTAACACATAACAAATTCTACAAATACAAAACGTGTTATTTTTATTGGTATTTAAATATATGTAAAAATTAGATTGCTGAAACAATTATAGATAAAATTTCCACAATTCCGTTCCAGTTTATGTATAAATAATCGTAGCAATAACAATAAATATATTTATTTGCATTCTGCCGTTATGCATTTAAACTTCTCGATTTACATTTGGTTCTTGTACACCATTGTACAAATCTACGCAGACACTTATAGTAATGAAACAATTCAATACTACGTAGATCTAATCTCAGAAGCTAACCAAAATGGTCTTACTTATGTATTTCCAACAAATGCATATGAATATTATTCTGATACGAAACGAAGCAGTAAGTTTATATAAATCTTTTCTAAAGTAAAATATAACTAAATATACCTTTTTAAGAGTTTGGTGATTATGATTTTGTTGTAATTGGGTCTGGTGCAGCTGGTTCAGTAGCAGCTAGCAGATTAAGCGAAATAAATAACTGGACTGTTCTTGTACTTGAAGCTGGGACATTTGGAAATAATTTTACTGACATTCCGAATATGTATGAGCCAAGTGTATTTACACATTTTAATTGGGCGTTTAACAGTACTCCACAAACTACAGCTTGTTTAGGCAAGTATATAATTGATTCAATTTTTTATCGAATATCAAATGTTACCTAAAATGCAGTTAGTTATTGATATACTGAGCTGATTTGAAATTTAAAGACATGAAAACATCTAAATTAGAGAGAAGCATCCTTTTTTTCTCGACAAAGTGAGGTGTTTTAACATAAATGATAAAAGCATTAAAAATCCAAATCAATCCAACAAGTAGGATCAAATAAATCCTAACATAAAAGATGCTGAGCGCTTTCAATTTTTAGATCTTAATATAGTTAAAAAAAATAATTGATCTTTTGATACTATAATTCCTCCCGATTCCATTGTTATTCGCACACTATAGCTACATCTAGCTCTTAATTAGGTAATTATTAGGCACTGTTGCCTTTAAAAAAGAGTGGTTTATCATAAGTCATTACTCATTATACATAACTTAAATAGACTTTTCTATAAATTCAGAACCAAATACTTTCTAAGCTTCAACATACTGCATAATTCTCTTTCTACATTTCCTTTAAAATCTCTTTATTTTTCTATTCCTTTCGATGGCAAAGTTTCTCTATTTCTCATGTGTTCAAAGGCCATAAGATAAAAGTTGCTTTTAATTATAAAGATAGTCTTTCGATGTGTTTGGTACCCAATAATGATCAAATTCCTTTTTTACAACATTCCGGCGTCAACATGTTATCTTGTAATATCTACAACGCAGTTTATATCAGTCAGACAGGACGAAGAATTGCAACAAGAATAAATAAATATGTGGAGATAAACAAAAGTACAAACATACAGATATAACCAACACTTTATCTGCTTTTGCTTCTCATATTCTTTCTTCCGGCCATTCTTTTTCTCATACTTATAATTTTAAATTCCTTCACATCTGCAATAAAAGTTATTCTTAAAATTTTTGTAAATCTTTAGATATCCCTAAGATCACTTTTGAATGTCCTACTCTATTTTCACTAACTTAATCTTCATTATCCAATTGACTGTGTGTTTATCATTTTGCGTCCTTACACTCTACAGAGTGTTAGAAAGAGTGTAAAATATTTAAGAAGATTGTATGACCAAAAATAAATAAGAAAGTTTTAGTAAACATAACTCCGCAAAGCAACGGTTTGCGAGATATAAAAAAACGAGTTCATACTTTCATATGCTTTTACAAGCATCTTTCAAGTTATTCCTGCACATTCTTCAATTATCCTTTCTTGTAGTTGTTGTAAATTAGCTATCGGTGTTCTGAATATTTTATTTTTTATATATGGGAACACAAAATAATTCATAATTGTGAGGTAGGGCGATCGAGGTGGAAACTCTATGTCGGTATGAATACTAATTAAGCCTTCACCAAAAAATTTTCTTAAATATGCAATGGTTTCTGCTGGTGTGGGTAGTTACTACGTCCTGTTGGAGCTCAAGATCATCTAACTTATACCCATCTAAAACTGTAGCTCAAGATCAACTTTGTTCCATGAAAACACTTAAAAAGTTGTTTCGAAATGTTGTTTATTTCTGCATTCACAGTAAAATAAAAAAATGGCCCAACGATTTTTCTACAAGACACCGCCAACCAAACGCCAATTTTCTAGTTATGTAAAGGTGATTCCACAAAAATGTAAGGGTTTGCAGAACTCTATATGCGCATATTTTGCGAATTTATAGCTTGATAAATGATATGATTTCCCAGCTTCATCTGAGAAAAAAACTTAAATCTAACAAATCGTCGTTCATTAGATTTTCTGAAAACCATTGACAGTAAGTTAAACGCCGGATATAGTCCTGTAGTAAATTTTTTTTGAACGAATACATCTTTTAAGAGAACATCCCTAAATCTTGTTTCAAGATAATTCTGCAAGTTTTATAAGGTATACCTGTTTCTTGTCGCACTCTGTGAATAGATTTTAAAGATTCATTTTACATGCGTTCCCGAACATTGGTCACCATTTCCTCTGTACAAGTACTTGGTTGTCCGGCTCCTTTTTTATGAGCAATTGAACCCGTCTTCCTAAATACTCTAAATACCCTTACAAGGACATTACAGTCCTTGTAAGAGCCATGTAAAAAACACTGCTACTACAAAATTTGAACATTTTTCTCGAAAAGCCTTCAGATACGAACGTATGTTATATTGCCATTCCTCAACAATCACCTGAGTAGAACGAAAGTACGTTTCTATCATAGGTTTAATGGAGAATATTTAAAACCATTTTATAATCTTCAATCAGAATTTCGATCAGAATCCGATTAATCAAATTTTTTGACAACTTTTGTCAAGCCGATTGTAAGCTGATGAATCAAAGATATATTTTTTGTTTTACACAACCACCCTTGATCTCGAAAATTTTTGATAACATAATAGAACCAAAAGAAGTGCATCACATTAGAGCAATGAACACCACGACAAGTACCTAAAGATGAAATGGATAGTGTTAAGCTAAAATGTGGTTAATCCACATAATTGAAAAAATTATTTAAATACGTACATATTATGTTAGAAAAAAATGGCTTTATTTGAGGGAAAAATGAGTCAAAAAAATCTTACTTTTTTTTTGTCTCCGACGAAAGAAAATATTAAGCCACAATCGCGCTATCACAAAATTTTCAAATCGCAACAATGGTTTAAACCACAGCATTCCTCCCGTTTTATCCTTATCTCTTTACTTTTTTGTTCCTAAATAGCGGTAGTTAGTGGCAGTCTTCAGTTTTTAATGTACAAATACTGGTGAATTATCATATTGGATATCTCTACATTCATTTAGGATAAAGATTTTAATTTATTTGCGCTTATATTACGAATTTTTGATTGTACGTCTAATTATATTAAGAGTTTGTGGCTGACTTTATCTGCTGCTTTGATTAATGTATTAAAAGACTTACAAAATTATTGTCACAATTGTAGCAACACAATTTAAAAAAAGTGTTTTTAGAATGGAATCCAGAAACAAAATATTATTTGAAATGACAAGTAAAAGCAAGGATGATGTTGCGCAATCTTCTGACTTAACAGAGGAGGACAAAGAACCATGGTCACTATCGGGTAGTGAGATTTTACCATCCGACAGAGGTTTAGAAAACCAAAATAATTCATTTAGTGACAATGAACAAATTGTAAAAGAAAAAAAGCAGTGCCTAAAAAAGGCAGAAAACGAAAATACTCTACACAAACCCGGGAACTGCGGAAAAAGTTTGACAATGAGAATAAATTTTGTGTAAACTCTAGAAGCAAAAAGTTGAACCTAAAAGATTTAATGCAAAATTTCAATGCAGTTGCAAAAAACTATGTTGCAAAACAGTAAACCAAGAAATTCGAGAAAATTTCTTTACCCAGTTTTGGACAATAGGTTCATTTTCAGGAAGATGCGTGTTTCTAAATGCACATGTAATAGAAATTACAAAAAAAAACGTATTTATACTAAAGCAACTGTATCGAAACGAAACTGGACAAGAAAGTACGAGATACATGGACATGAAGTGTGCAAATAACTTGCTAATAAGAGACTTTGCAAATAACTCATAATAAAATAGATATTGCCTTAAAAAAGTCAAAGAATAGCGTAAATTCGGACAACCGCGGAATGAAAAGAGGATGCAAAAACAAATGCTCACCTAAAAAAATTCAGGAAGTGATGGACTACATCAATTTATTTCCACATGTATCACATTATTGTCGATCAGCAATTGATGCAAAATTTTTAAATCCTGAGTTAAATCTTGCTAAACTTTACGACCTGTACAAAAAATTTCAATTTCAAAAAAAAGACAATTGTTTAACTTGCGACCGTTTAAAAACAATTCAGTAACGTGAACAGGTGAAGAACTTGAGAAAATAAAAGCTGACCATGATCTTCACCTACTAAAAGCAGAAACACTCCGGAACACCATGAATAACGATCTTAAGGAAGCTAAAATAAATAAAGAAGTAGAAATATTGACTTTAATTTAGAAAAAAGCCATCCGCTACCGAAAATGCCCACTGGAATAGTTTATTACAGGCGGCAACTTAATTTTTTCAACCTAGCCATCCACGTTGGTAGTTCTGGACAAGGAATCTTTAACGTGTAGACAGAATTTGTGGCTTGAAGAAGCACACACAAAGTTGTGTTTAATATATTGACAAACATATCAAAGCTCCAGTTAAAGAACTTCTGCTGTGGTCGAACTCATGTGGAGGGCAAAAACGGAGTATTGAGATAGTCCTTATTTTGCTGCACACTCTTTTAAATCATCCATCTCTAGAAGTAATAACTTTTCGTTTTTTGCTCTCGGGGCATACTTTTCTGCCGAATGATTCCGAATTTGGGGAAGTAGAAGCAGCTTTAAAACTAAATGAGCGTATTTATACTGATGAGGACTACATTAAAATAATGAAACAATGTAGAAGATAGAAGAAATTTACCGTGATACGATATAAAAAGGAGAATTTTATTTTTGTAGAAAATTTAAGTAAATCAATTACAAACAGAAAAATGGACATAAACAAACAAAAAGTGTCATGGTTAAACTGTCATAAAATAAAATTTAAAAAATCTGAACCTACTGCATTATTTATGAAGAGCACTCTTAATGATATACCACTAGAAGCTAATATTAAAAAAAGTGAAAAAGGACGACCATCTTTACTTAAGAACATTAGCACACCGTGCTTGTGGCCAAATGGACGAATTTTGTACACGGACAAAATAAACGACGCCAAATCATTGATGGAACTTGTTCCCAGGGATGCTAAACCTTTTTATAAGGTTTTATGGGAAACAGGTACAGCATCCTTTGAGGATGATGTAGATGGTTTTGGTATGAGTATAGATTTTCACCATAAAAATTCTGAAGGGGATGGAGAGGAATAAAGTTTTTGTAATACCTATTAAAAAAAATATTTTAGTTTTGTATTTTTGTACATTTTTATTCTAAAATAAAGTAGAAAAGTTTTCTTTTGATGTCAATTTTATTTTATTGTATTGTTCCTTTTTAGTGAAATACAAAAATTCTAAGACTTACTCTATTACTGCAAAACATAAGTATTGTCCGTTTCACGAAAGAAGCGACTTTCGTCATAGCCATTAATGGTCCGAACTATGATATGCACGTACCGCGTTAATTGAATGAGCGCGGAGCGCCTGCCCCGTTTTCCCGAAAGACGAAAAGTATAATAAGTTGCCTAAACTAATAATCAACGAGCGCAATTATATAGCCATCTTCCTCGTTATCACGTTTTTCACCAGAATTGTTTAACTCATTTGTATTTAAAATGTTTTACTGTTGCACTGCTTTGGAAGTACTACATCCATGTATCAAAACAATTATTTTGTTATTTTCTTTGACGTGCTTTCATCCGCATTTTCTCAAAAGTATACTGGTGTGGTTTAACCGCATTGTTGCATAACACCTTCCAAATTATTGAAATGATCGAAGTAAAGGTAGAAAAATTAGAAGACATTTTGTATAAACTAGGAGAACTTAGACCAAACGCACACCTATACACAGACTGTTATACTATGCTACGGCATTTAACAAAAAAAAATATCAGAATAAGTATAACAAGTATGGACAAAAAAATTAATATAAAACGGTGCTATAAATGTTGGGCTTTTGACCACAATGGGGCAAAATGCAACAGCCCGGATAGAGTACCAATATGTTTTAAATGTCGAGAAAATGGGCATATTTCCAACAATTGCGAAAATAAGGCATTCTACGTTTTGTGCAATAAACCTGGTCATAGGACTGGTCGTGGAAGCTTTAAAGAATTTGAAAAAGCTCTCACCAAGGGTAGGAGTGACACTGTACAGCTAAGTCAAACCGGACAGGCCAATCAAGCTTCATAATGTCGGACAGTGGTATACACCGATCCGGATCCGGTTCCGATCCGTCTTTAAATAATTTTAAAATCCGGATCTGAATCCGGATCTAAATGAATAGGGATTCTAATTTGGATCCGGATATGAATCTAAATATATCAGCATCCAGATCCACAAATTTATAATTTTGTTTTCCAAACCTAGTCATATTAATTTTGATAGAAACATTCTTTCTTCCTGGAAGTGGGGTGATTTTCATATAAATAATGACAATAAAACTCAATGTCAAACTTGAAAGCTTAATCAAATTTCTAATACAACAGTGGCAGAACGCTTTCGCAAACTAAAGTTTCATTTTCGGTGCCTGAATTATAATGTAAAAAAAGTTAAGTATATAAAAAAGTAAATAATTTCCAAACTTTTGTCAAACACAAATTAATATATTACACAAAAGAAATAAGTATTAAAAATAGAATAAAACGTTATTTTTAGTTTAATATTTTTTGATTGACTCAAAGAAAAAACAAATTGTTGCTAGTGGTGAATTATTTTTGACAAATTGACATTTCGATCCGGATCCGAAACAATAGAATTGGATCTGAATCCCGAAAAACGGATTTGGATCCAAATTCGGATCCAAACAAATAAACAAGATCCCGATAAATACGTCAATTCAGATCCGCTAAATATTGGATCCGTACACCCCTAATGTCGGACAGAAGTATGTACCAGTGGCGGATCTGGGACAAAATTTTTAGTGAGGCGAAAAATTACTTATGGAATATTTTATTATAAAAAATGCACAAAAATCTTATTTTTTATATTCTAGTTCAAGTATTCTGTTTTTAATACTAGAAAATTTGTTTATACCTAAATTGTAAAAAATATCTTTTTGATCCGAATTAACAAATGAAAATAATAAACTTTTTTCTATAGAAATTAGACTCAAAGACGAAAGTTTATCTTGTCCAATTTTGTTCCTCAAGTAGATTTTCATTCTTTTGAG
The DNA here is from genome assembly GCA_029207805.1 of Tribolium confusum. Taxonomy (NCBI): domain Eukaryota; kingdom Metazoa; phylum Arthropoda; class Insecta; order Coleoptera; family Tenebrionidae; genus Tribolium; species Tribolium confusum. Next base: position 19,237,219 of record JALGAY010000008.1, on the reverse strand, counting down.
ACATGAAAAATATCTCTCTACCAATACACTAGTGGCAGGCAAAGTGTAGATTAAACAGGCCAATTTAAAAACCTGAGAAAAAATGTTTTCTGTTATATATTTTATAATATTTTTCAATTCACATTTTTTAAATTCTTCGTCGTTATATATTACAGTAAGTTATTTTTCCAATTTATCTTTTTCAAAAAAACTGTAGGTGCTAACTAAATTATTTATAATATTTTTTGGTGGTTTTTTTGCAAATGCTTTTGTAATTTGCATTATGCAAAAGTCCTACAAATAATATTTTTTCAATATCCTTAAACCTACTATTAATTTGATTAATGATATTGTCCAAATTTTCAAAATATAATGGTTTAAAAAAATGATTCGTAATAGATTTTTGACGAGGTAAAGTTATATTATCATATTTATTGTCATATTCTCAGATCAGATATTCTTTATAAAGTAGAATTTATCTGACGCTGACAATAGTTAATATCCAAACCTTTTTTTTTGCAACACATCATATAGAATTTCTGTCAAAGAAAAAATTTCATTATATAATGCCGCTAAAAACCCAAATTCATAATTTAAAAAATTTCGTCAATAGCCTTTTGCTCCATTAATAGATTCAGATCTAGATGTTGAATCATTAATAATTTCATTAACTGAAATGATAAACTCAGAAATATTTGAATAAAGAAGTTTTAAAAATTTTTATCTGGAAGACCAACGCACTTCACAAAATGATGGAATTCTTTTTTTAAGAACTTCGTCTGCAATTAGTGTTTTTTTTGACGAATGGTGGAGATAATTAAGTACACTATCCACTGTGGCAAAAAAATCTACATTGTTTAATACATTTAGTTCCGTGTTTAAGTACTAAATTTAATTGTGTGCAAGACAATGAATAAAAACTGCTTGAGGAACATCATTTTTAATTTTGGCTTGCAAACCATTTAAATGTACGCTCATTACAACTGCTCCATCAAAGCACTGTGCAACTAATTTTTGTTTATAATTGAGTGGTTCTAATATTAGAACCAAAAGGTCATAAAGACCACTTGCAGTTTTATCTTTGCTCACATTGTGAAATCCAAAAAATATTTCACTTAATTCACCCGATTTATTATTTACACAACGAATAGACATTGCACACTGCGACGTCTCCGTTATGTCCGTTGTATCGTCCACTATTATAGAAAAAATAATGCGTTATCTATTTCACTTACAATTGTCTCTTTAAGCACTTCACTAACACAAAAAATTAAATCATTTTGGATAGTTTTTGAACAAAATGATTTACCTAAATCGGAAATATGTTTTTTAAGATCCTCATTATATGAAATCATCACAATGAAAAATTTTAAAAAGTTTCCTCTATTTAGCGATGATGTAGATTCGTCATGTCCTCTGAAGGGTAATTCTTGTTTTGCTAATAGAATTGTCCCATCAATTAAATAACTTAAAAGTTGTCTATTTTTTGACACTCGTTCTTTATGCAAACTTTTGGACAAGCTAGAATTTTCCTGTAAAAGATCTGCTATTGTAGGAGCATTTCGAAGTAGTCGCTTAAAGTTCATGAAACACATCATGTGTTCCTTGTTACCAGTTGCATGTTTTGTTAGTGAACGAGATAAATTTTTCAAATCATAGTATCCTTCGTTTACCCAAACAGATTTTTATTTCGATAAAAGCAAACAGGGCCAACAAAAAGTTTTTGCAAATAGACACTATCGCACAACCATTCATGTGTATCATACCACGACGTCTTAAATGAACGTTAAAAGTTGAACCTTAAAGAAACAGAAATTAACTACTTATCTGTAGAAAATGGTAAAACTAAACGAATCTCCTTTCTTGTGCGTACATAATGTGTTTAATGACAGGGTAGGTTTTAATAACATGATTTCTCGTCTTTTTGTATCACTTCTACGAGAAAATGGCACTTTCCTCAATAATAATATAATATCCGACAGGGGAAACATGTTGATACAGTTAAAATACAGTAAATAACCCAAAAAGAAATTTACTACATATAATTATTCAAGAATAACACTACAACGGAAACATAATTCAGATCAGCAAATTTCAAATGAGAGTTACGAAACTAATCGAACAGCGCAGAAAATATCGCCTCAGTTGAAGTGTAACGAATGTAACATGCGCGAGGGAGAAAGCATGCTCTTATGAGAAAGACGCAATGGTTAAATCACTATTATGGATAGAAGACAGAGTCATCGTCGCCTCTGTTTTCTTTCCAGGCAAACTACTTTTGCGAAATACGAATATTAACGCCGGCGCCGTCCTAGGCATGGTCTTGTTTCTAGCGTGAATAAGAATAAGCAAAGTTAAAACAATTAGCAAATTTTAAAAAAATATTTTCAAATAGTTTTAGACCTTTTTTTCTCTTACTTTGTAAAGAGGCGGTGCCTCACTTGCTTCACTGGAAAATCCGACACTGGTATGTACTTTAAGAAAATTACGAGAATTATAAAATTTTCACAGCTGCTGTGTAATTATGGAAACGACTTTGTTTGTTGTAAAACAACTAAATAAAAGAAACAATAAATGGATCTTGGATTAACTGAAACACAAAAATCTAAAAAGAAATTGTATTTAATGGCTTTTTCTTTACCAAAGTTACAGAGAGTGCTGTTTATTAGAAATATGAAGAATAGCGAAGCAAGAAATGTAAAGCAAGAGATGTACTTAATAACGAAAATGCACTGAAATTGATTGGGGAGCATAATTAGGAGGAGGACCTGTCTAAGTTACAGGCAAGACGAATAGTTAACAATATAGAAAAACAAACTGTAACTGATAAAGATGCTCCAAAGGAAATTATATCAAAAGCTGCAGTATCAGTGAGTGATGTGGCTGCCGCACATTTGCCATCAGTAAGTAGCTTTAATACAAGTATTTTTTTCTGGCAAAAAAGCCGAAACAGGACATTTTGTACCTCTAACGTTGTCACAATTGACATTTCCACTTAAATTTAAAATGACGGCTAAAGGAAAAAATTTCTGCTTCATGACTCCAATGATGAGGATCGGATCGTTATATTTGGAACGTGGAAAACTTAAAAACGTGAAAAACGTTTGTAAGAGTTGTATTTGGTTAATCGACGGTACTTTTCAAACTCTACTAAGTCTTTTTTACCAATTGTATACAGTTCATGGAAATATTACAACGCTACAACATAGTTCTTCAAGTTGGATAAAAGTAATAGTAATTCTTCTCGCCGCCATCTGAATAAAGTAGGTGTTGTAAAATCTTCCTGCTCGCTGTAGCATCATTCTTCTCAACGCGCCTGCAACTCCTAGTCTCCAAGGCATCAATAGTGTAGTTCACCAATTATCGGGAAACAATTTTATCTTTCACCATAGTTGTCCCTGGTCATAATACCAAAAAAATGTCATAATGTCAAAAAGTGTTCAATGAAAGTATTTTTCAAATAAATGCAGAACAATGACATATTAGAGGTAAATATTAATTATTCTTTAATATACGCTCTACTACCAGAGAAAAATTAAGTTGTGTAAATACAATTTTTTTTAAATTAGAGAATTTTTGAATCAGCCGAAAATTGCTGTCATCATAACAGATTTTGCAATTGCAGCCATAAGAGCAACTTCATTACTGTTTCCTAAAGCAGTTAATCGTGGTTATTTTCACTTTCGTCAAAGAATTAAAAAAATCAGAGTACAAAATCAGTATGACAGTAATTATAATTTTTAGTTATATTAGTATTAATCGCATTAAGTTTTGTACCAGTAGAGTATGTCCCCATAACTTTTGCCTTTGTATGTTTTCTATGTAAAAATAATGAAATAGAAGAAGAAGAACAAAACATTATTGCTTATTTTGAAAACACTTGGGTAGAAAAACGCCAAAGTAAGAGTCTCTCTCTACCACCATAATTTATCGAATTTTATGAGGCGGTCATGAAAGGGTACACTAGAAGAAATAATTTTGTTGAAGCATGACATAGAAGTCTACATAGTCAATTCCATGCCAAAAAGCCTTCCATTTGGAAATTTATAGAGGGTATCATAAGAGAACAAAACAATACAATTAAAATTGGCTCAACGTGATAGAAGTATTGTACACTCCGGTGCATAACTATAGCACCACCTAGATTTTTGAGTATTTAAACACTTATAGTGTGCAGATGAGAAGTATGTCTATTTCAAAAGAAAGCACATGAGTTTTAAAAACATTGTATAGGAATATTACAAAATTTAAATTTTTATTTGTAAAGAATTAAAAATAAAACTTTATTTTTTAATAAACCAGTAAATTATACTCCTGTGTTTGGTTTTTCAATTTTTTATTCAGAACGTTTTCGGGCCTGGGCCCATCATCGGTGCTCTGACACGTCAATTATGCTACCCAAAAAAACATGAAAAACCTCAATTCTTAAGCTCCGAAATATGAAACATGTACGGTTAAAGTTACAGTTAAAAACAATTAATAATTTGTTATTGTTTTCGAATTTATTAATTTATAACGTACCAATATTTGTAACTGGGAGTTGGATAAAAATTTTCTACTTTTCATAATCAAAAATTAATAATAGTAATTAATAATTTCCATAATAACTCTGACTTCAAGAATTTGTAGACAGGTCGATGAACAACACAGATGGCGAATTAATATGTGAATATTAATTACTGGTGAACATATCGTTGGTCCTTATTTTTTTAACGGCCATTTGACTGGACCTATGTAACTCAATTTTTTGCAAAATCAATTGCCAATTCTTTGTCATCAAAATCAGTAATGTGCATCTACGTGTCGACTTTTATTATCTACATTACGTCGTAGAAGAAGCGTAAACAATGTATTTGTTTTTGTATAATTTTTAATATGAGAGAAAAAACTTTTCTCTTCAGCCGGGATTTGAAGCTGGAACCATCCGATTACTGGTCGGCAGCTCTACCAATGTTAGAAAATCTCCATTAATTGAATAAAAAATAAACTTTTTATCACTTCCCGTTTTACCGAAAACGACCGTAACTTTAGATTTTTAAATAAAACACTATACATATTTTTGTAATATTTACAAAAACAATATAGAGAAAAACTCCGAAAATGTTTACTGAAAAAAAATTTAAGCAATCTGTGCACTAACGTCAAAATTTGACTAAAGTAACAGTTTAAGCTTAACGGCCGTATGTTTCATTTTGTTGTCTGTGTAAACATATTGTCAAAATGCCAGTGTATTCAAAAAATGAAAGAGTTGATATGCTGCTTGTTTATGGAGAGAGTAGGAAAAATTCTACCGGAGGCTATGTTTGGAAAAACTTTATTTGTTTAAATTATTAAGATAACTATAGCAACACTTCGGTTTTTTTGTAAAATAAATTTTTCAAAATAAGACTTTTAAAAGAAATGTCGCTGTACTAATTATTTTTATTAAAAAGCAAAGTTTGTTTAGAAAAAAAATCACAAATAAATTGATTTTTTGTTTTGGTTTATCAAACTGGATTTAATCCGTAAGTAATATCTACTGGAGTAGCAAAGTAATGCGTAAATTTAGGAACATCTGAACTTTTAGATTAATAATTAATGACTTGTAATTATCTTCTAGGTTTAGTAAATCAAATCTGCAATTACCCACGGGGAAGAGGTGTAGGTGGGTCAACACTAATCAACGGTTTAGTGTATGCAAGAGGTCACAAAAGTGATTTTAACAAATGGGCAGAAGTAGCAGGAAACAAGCGTTGGGCTTACGAAACAGTTTTAAAATATTTTAAGAAGTCTGAAAATTTTGTTCATAGAGATCCACTAGCACCGTATGAACCACAATACCACGGAGAAGGAGGCGACCTTCAAGTTGAATATCATTTATATAGGAGTCCGCAATTGAACGCTTTTCTTGATGCTAATAATGAACTGGGTTATCAAACGGTTGATTACAATGCTAACAAAATTGGAGCATCGCCATCTCAATTAAACACAATTTCTGGCAAACGAGGTGATGACGGAAAAGCTTTCTTACGTCGCCGTAGTGTCAAAAAAAGACCTAACTTGAAAATTTTAACCAAAAGTTATGTCACCAAAATTAGAGTAAATAACTTTACTGCTATTGGTGTGGAATTTACGCATAAAGGAAAAAATTATTATGTAGAAGCTAAAAAGGAAGTCATACTTTCCGCAGGAGTTTTTGGTTCAGCACAAATTTTAATGCTCTCAGGAATTGGACCTAAAAAACATTTGGAAAAATTGGATATTGAAGTTATTAAAGATTTAGAAGTCGGAAGTACTCTCAAAGATAACCCAACATTTTATGGTCTTACTTATCACACGAATTACACGGAACCAATAAAGCCATTAGCGGATTATGTTAAAGAATATCTAAGAGGCACAGGTCCTTTATCAAGTCCAGGTAGTACCCAAGGTGTCGGTTTCTACGAATCCAGTTATTCCAAAGGCACTGGAATCCCAGATATTGAACTGATGATAGCAGTCGCTAACGCAACTGACCCTTTAACCCAAAGATACTTCAGTTTAACGGACCAAACATATGAAGATCTTTGGAAATATAACAACATCCCCCAATCATTTGTTTTTCATGTGGTTGATTTACATGCTCAGTCAGAGGGGACTGTCAGACTTAAAAGCAAAAATCCCTTTGAGTATACTTTATGCATTTAGATAAGGGAATGAGACTTAAACCATAAATTATTTGAAGAATAGGATTACTTAGAGTAATAATTGCTTTATAATTTACGGCATTTGTTGGGTCAGTCGGCCTTTACCTGTCATTCTTATTCGAGGCGGCCGGTTCTTACCATCTGTTGGGTCAGTTTTTACCATGACCGCCTGGAAGAATGGCAGGTAAAGACCGACTGACCCAACAGATAGTAAAGATCGGCCGCCTCGACAGTGCCGTATATTATAAAGCAGTTATTACTCTAAACTAATCCTATTTATAAAATAATTTATGGTTTAAGTCAAATTCCCTTATCCAAATGCATAAAGTATACCCTCTTATAAATTCAAATTTTTTGTCAGATCCTGAAAACAGAGATATCAATACCCTTTATGAAGGAATACAGTTGTGTTTAAAACTAGTACAAACAAAGGCAATGCAAGCAATAAATGCAACGATTCAGGGAGGGCCTTTAAGAGCATGTAAACAACATAAATATTTAACAAAGGATTACTGGTATTGTGCCTTAAGACAAGTGACAGTAAACTTGTATCACCCTCTAGGAAGTAATCCAATGGGAAAAGATCCCAAAAACGGGGCAGTTGTTAATTCAGAACTAAAAGTGTTTGGAATAAATAATTTACGAATAGCTGATGCGAGTGTGTTTCCTTTTGCTTTAGCTGGACATCCTAATGCTCCAACTGTTATGGTTGGTGAACAACTTGGGGATTTAGTTAAAAGTGCATATGCTGAATACATTAATTAATATGAAATTGTATAATTGGAAAATAAACTTTGATAAACATATTTCTTTTTGTAACAGGTGCAGTTATTCTTTCTCTTATCTACTTTAATTGAGTAAGAGTATTGTTTGTTACACTAAACAAAACTGATATTTTTTCCGCAAATTCTAGGAGTCTAGTTATTATTACTAAAGACCGGACCGAGTTGCTGATAAGAACTCAAGGATCGGCGTCTCATAGACGTGCGGATTATTTCTGTATTAGGGGTCTCATCAATATTTAAATGCATGTTACAAACGTTTTTATTATTAAATGTATACCTATTTTCATTAAGTGCGAATCACTGTCATCTCACCACCAAACAACCCTAAAATGCAAGTTGCCGCAAACTACACCTCACACCTGACCATTATATCTTAAGAGGAGTAGTTGCCAATTTCTCTAGTATAGGGATTCCAATGTAAACGCGCGAATCTGTAGCTAGTTTATTTATAAAAAAAAAATAAAAACGGTTTTCGCCACAAGCACTGTAATAACATGGACTACATTTTGACTTTTTTAAATTTTTAATTTCGTTGATTTTAAATTTTAATAATTTTTTAATAATTATTTTATATTATTTATAAACATTTTTAAAAAAATCACTTCTAGTCATTTTGTAGTTAATAATGAGAAGAATGATTGTGCCAAATTTTGTGAAAATATTTTCATAAATAAAAGTGCTACAGATTCGCGCGTTTACATTGGAATTCCCATAAGAGAAATTACCTCCATACTCCTCGTAAATTATCATCATATCGTGTAGGTCAGTTTCGGAGAAACCAGCGACAAGTGTAATACGTGAGGATTTAAGTATTTCTTTCGGTGATTTGTTCTACCTTTTATATATTACAGAAGAATTTTATTTAATTTAACAATTTTATATAGATTATTTAGTTTTGATTTCTGTTAATTGGTAACAGATTTTTTTCAGTTTATTTAAGAAAATTAATTTTTTGGTTTCAGTAAAATTATTTATATTTTTCACTATTGTTGTTATCATGTCTGTCTCACGGCAAGAATTATTGCAAGAGTGGATTAAAGACTACAACGGTATTTTGATTACTTTAAATGACAACGAAGTGTATTGCCATGTTTGTTGTTCAAATTTTTGTGTTATCAAAAGCAGATACGTGGCACTGCAAAAAAAACCCTTAATGAAACCTTTAGAAAAAATAAAGAGAACACATTCAAATTTAATGAAAAATTGTGTGATGCTTTTTTAATGGCTAACATTCCGCTTCACAAGTTAGAGAACCCTGTTCTTAAAAAATTCCTAAAAAAATCTACTAACAAGTCTATTCCTGATGAGTCTATCCTGCGTAAAAATTATATTTCAAAAAGTTACTACAAAACAATAAAATTAATGAAAGATAATATTGCTAATAATTATATGTGGGTTAGTGCGGATAAGACCACAGATATTAAGGGCCGTTGCATTATTAATGTTGTAGTTGGTATTTTACATTCTTCAAAACAATATACACCTTATTTAATTGCCACAAAAATTCGCCACCAAGTAAACGCAAACACTATGTTTGATGTTATTATTGAGGCACTTAACAACTTATTTGAAAATTCTAGGATGCAATATAAAAAGGTCATTCTGTTTGTTAGCGACGCTGCTGTTTATATGATTAAAACTGGAAGCCTTCTACAAAATGTTTTCAAAAATATGATTCATGTAACATGCATTGCACACGGACTTTACCGGATCTGCAAATTTATCCGAGATCATTTTGACGAAGTAGACAAACTTATATCTAATTGTAAATTTTTTTTTTTAAAGCGCCATTACGGATAAATATGTATGTACAGGGAGATCTGTCCTGGATTGCCTTTACCACCGCAGCCGGTAACACGCTGGGATACAGGGCTAGAGGCAACTTTTTTTATGCAAAAAATTTTTAATCGATTAAGAATGTGGTCGAGAGCTTAGAAAAAGATGCACAACCTATTAAACAGTGTAAAGCATTGGTGGCGAACACAAAACATTTGGAAGAACTTCAAATTCTTGCCGACCACTTCGAAAAAATTCCCGATGTCATTCGTGCATTGGAACACCAGAATATTCCTTTAGCACAAAATGTCCCATTAGTTGAACATTTATTAAGTCACCTTAGGTCGATTCCCGGACATTTTGGTCAACGGTTAAAACAAAAGGTTGAAAATGTTTTTAATAAAAATGTCGGGTATTCTATTTTAAAAGACTTTTGTGAAGGAACTTGTAAAGATGACACATTTCAAAAATATGGATATATCATACCTGATTGTGCAGTCGCTCCAATTACAAGTTGTGACACGGAAAAAACATTTTCGCGGTTTAAAAATATTTTTACGTCACATCGCACTAATTTTACTGACGAGAATTTGAAGAAGGTAGTAGTTGTAAATGTGAACAGTCCATATTTACGAGGTGAGCGCCAATAATTCCTGGCCTGACAATGAAGGAGTCAAAGGACAACATTTTTTTTTTATTTTTTAATGTAATCTCCCTTAACCTCAATGCACTTCTTACAACGTTTAATTAACAACTCAAACCCTTTAAAAAAATATTCTTTAGGTTTGTCCTCAAAATGAGCTAAAACAGCTTCTCGTAACTCAAACTCGTCCTGAAAACGTCGTCCACGAAGATCCTTTTTTAAATAACCAAACAAATAATAATCGCTGGGAGCCATATCTGGACTATAGGGAGGGTGATCTATTTGTTCGAAACCGCAATCCATAATAGCAGCTTGTGCAACGCCAGCAGTATGAACGGGCGCATTATCGTGCAACAACCGCACGCCTCTGGTTAATTTTCCTCGCCGTTTTTCTCGGATATTTTCCCGCAACCTATGAAGTAATCCTGCATAATATGTGCCATTAACAGTGGTGTTTGTTTCTTTAAAATCAATCAGAAGGATTCCTTCACAATCCCAAAAGATCGTAGCCATTACTTTTTTTGTTGACTGGCAGACTCTAAATTTTCGTGGGGGGGCCTCACCCTTACGGCGCCATTCCATTGATTCTCGTTTTGACAGAGGATCATAGTAAAGAACCGTAGTTTCATCTCCGGTAACAATGGTTTCCAACACGGCGTTCGGATCAGGTCCACACAGTTCCAAAAAAGATTGAGCACACTCAACACGACGTTGTTTTTGAACAGCCGAAAGGTTTTTAGGAACCCATCTTGCACTGACCTTATGCATACCCAAATGATCATGAAGAATTCGGAGAAGGGTGGTATCAGAAAGCTTGGTCATTTCTGCTATTTCCTTGACCTTCAAACGTCGGTCACTTAGTACCAGATCTTCTACAAGAGCCACTTTGTCCTCCGTTATCACTTCCACTGGCCGTCCAGGTCTGGCGTCATCCTCAAGGGATTCCTGGCTCATGCGGAAACGTTTTGCCCATTCCTTTATCACTGAATAAGAGGGGGAATTTTGGCCGTATACGCCATTCAACCTTTCTTTAATAATTTTTGGTGTAAGCCCTTCTCTTGTTAAAAATTTAATAACTGCTCTGTACTCAATTTTCGTCACCTGAGACATTTTCAGAGATGCCTTGGTTCAAAATGCTGACAACTACACACTATTTGACGTAAGTCGCTAATTTTGTTTCCACAGCCTATTAAGACATGTAGTTATAAAATGTCAAAATTTCGTCCTCATAAAATATCTACAACTATGTTAGGCCGGGAATTTCTGGCGCTTACCTCGTATCTCAATGTGTAAAATGACCAAAAAATTTAATTAATTTACAATATTTATTAGGTACCTTAAAATACTTACTGTGCGACGCCAATGAATTTAATATTAACGCACGAACGTCGACAAAAAAATGCGTTATCTTTTCCTTTGAAGTGGACCAACTCAACCTTGGTTTTTATTTAATCCATTCCATTTCAGCAATAACGGCTGGGCGATTGCCATTTTTTACTGAGACAATACAAAACGCAAGGGATATACAAAACCGTCAATAATACAGCATTGATTTAGCGACTTCTTGCAGTTTAATGCATGGACACCCCTTACTTGTTTCATTCTTATCAGCAACTCGGTCCGGTCTTTAATTATGACTCTATAAGCGTAGGAGAGTTTAGTTAATAAACTAAACTCTTAAAAATTGCGCTACAACCGGCCACTTGCTCCGCTTCTACCTCAGACTTTCCCTGATCATAAGAACCATAATAATATTAAAAAAAAAAAACTTTTTGATCAAAAATGAAGAAAGATAATGAAACGACAACGAAAGCTCCAATTCTGTGGAAAAAAATCCATATATTTGAGTCTTTCACTTGAGAAATACTGAATTACACAGCAAATTAGGGAAATTTGCTCATGAAAATGGAAGATTTGAGAAGCTCAAGGAGCAACTAACAGATTGCCTATTAAATCACAAAACCGGAGAGATGCCGCGCCGTCACCAAGAAAGCGATTATTATTAAAGCGATAAACACAAACACAGAGAAAATTAACAGTCGCCAAAAAAATTGGTTCAGTTGCAGGCATGTCACATGATGACACAATTAAATTTGCTATACAATGTTTGCTAACAAGCCAAATACTATAAACAAACTCAGCCCCAAATTAGGCGCAAAGTTTTTGGGACTCTACTAAAGCATTTAAATTATTACAAACAATATTTATGCGGTATAATTGTTAGAGGAGACAAAAATATGATCTCATGCTAGATGCAACAATCAGAAAACCTACCCATCTTTTTTCCTTAAAAAAAACACCTATCAAAACCCATTCCAAAGAATAGGTACATCACAAACCGTCATAAAAAAAAGATGAAACTTTTCTATTCAGAACAAATACCACATTCCCACAATAAAGAAAAAAAATCCAAAAAGAACTTCCCGTAACCCTGTTTATCGCAACTTCATGTCTAAAACCCAAAATCAAGATAAACATAGCAGTCTTAAAAAAAATAGGCTCACCCAACCACTTAAATCGCTAAAGTTTAATTATTCTGAAGTGCCAAACCCAACTAAATCAATTCCAAAAGTACCCAAAGATACTAAATTAGGAGACTTCCAATGAGCGAGACCAGTAGGACTTGTCAAGAAAATCTCAATCTCAGCTTCAAAACGGTTGACTGCGGTATATAAAATTACCAGCTATAAAAACGTTCAATGTTAAATGATGTTATTTCATTTAAATTTTGTATCTTAATAAAAAAAATCCTATTATAGTTTTATTTTAGAATAAGCATATCACCCTCTACTTGGTAGGGAGAATAGGTAATAAATTTTGACTTTGTTTAATTGTTTGGTTTTAACGATATGTAAAAAATATTTTGCAAACAATTTGTAACCTAAAGATCTGATAGAAGCTGTCAAAGTGATAGTTGTGGGATAGCCCCGAACAAAAAATTCTAAAAAAAGAAAATTCGACACCAATAGCCATGAAGACTACAATATCAATAAACAGAAGAATACCTAAAACCACTCCGATTAAGAGAGAATCCTAGGGTACTAACGCCAAAAAAAAATGGAAACAGCAATGTCTCTATTTTGTAATCTGGTTTTCACATAACTGCTTGTTTCAGAACTCTTAAAACGCTTCAGACTTGATGCCCTTTCTGTACACCCACATAACGGAAAACTTGATTACAGAAGTTTAAGTCTTAAAAAATTGATATCTAATTTACGGTGGTGTTTCCGTTTTAATTGAGACAATATGTTTTATTAAAAAAAGTAATTTTATTTTCATGTTAAGGAAGGCTACGTTCATCTAGGATGTGAGTGTGCAATTCTCACCCATTTTACTCTTATAAGCTCACAGTTAAAATAATTTAAATGAGAACACCTCATTTATGATGATACATTATTATGCGAAGAAAAATTTGTTAGGTCACATTAGGACAGGTTCAGAGTGGGTTCATGAGGGTAAAATGGTAGCCTTCCTTCATATAAAAATCGAACTGTGTAAAAAAATAGCTTTAAAAGTACTAGCCTCGACATAAATTTTTGGAAGAATATATCAAAAGAAAAGCAGATGTCGAGAAAGACACTAAATTAGTAATTTTTGATGCAAGATTGCGAATTGCTACTTATGCATTCGAGAGTGAAAGTCTTTTCGACAAGCGTAGCAAGTCCAAAAATCATTCGAGAATAACACTGCAACTAAAACAACATAGGGGTTGGAAATCTGCAACAGTAGCAGAGAGTTACATTGAGGAATCACTGTTACTCAAAAGGTCAATCGCAGATATACCCCAAGGGCCTTCTACATCTTCGACTTCTGCCGCTTTATCAGTCAAGTCACAGCGTTCACCCTCATCTACTGCAATTCCATCAACCTCATCTTCAGCGCTTGGAGTTCCAGCTAATAACATCAAGGAAATCACTACTCTACACGACACGGTTATCAATTTACCAACCACAGCTCTAACAAACACATCGGGTGCAACAATCAATATGACTTGCCACAATTGCACAATTAATTATAACTTTGGGAAACAATAATTAAACTCAATTCCCACCGATAATAGATGATGTGTTAATTGTATTAATACTTGTTTAAAAAAAGTTCTGTTTAGATAGTTTTCTAACATAGCCTAGATCCGGCTCTGTCCGACTTCTTCATTCCGTCATGTCGTAGTAACTGGATCTCATCATTCACATTCACAGATGGCATTATTGGTTGAATGCGAATTTTAAACTAATGGCATTTTTATTCAAATAATTTTGTCGTAAATACATTCACAAATACGTCAAATACAATGTCCTGGGTATACATAAATCATGTTGCATAAATTTTTGTTGAACAACTATCCCTGGATTCTCAAAACATTTGAATTTGTATATTATTAACCTAGGTTAATAATAGAAAAAAATTATTAACCACTAGCAGAGAAATTCAAATTCTCAGTTGGCTGGCAGAGGCAGTAATATTCAATTTTATAACTAGTAGAGAAAAAAATTCTTTTTGACAATAATTTAACAAAAAAACACCTTTGGCAATTAATTAAACCGCATATTCCTTTAAGAAGAACAAAATAGATGAATTTCTGACAAGAAACAACATAGAAGTGTTAAGACTGCGTTCTAACCACTGCCAATACAACCCAGTAGAAATGGTTTGGAGGTTCCGCAAGCCATATTACAGGGTGAGGCAGCATAACTTCCTTTTGATAAAACGCAATAAAACCCATTTTACGAAACAGATTTTTTTATTTTTTGTTTGTAAGTGCAATATCTAAAGTTTTGTTTTACACAGTTTTAAAAATCACATCAGGTAATTGACGCCCCCCATTGCCCATACACTGAATAAAACGATTTCTGGCGTTTGTCATGACTCTTACCAGCATTAGTGATAAGAGTTTGCCAACATTGTTGGCAATTTCTGCCCGGATGTTGGCCTTCAGGTCTTGTAGGGTCTTTGGGCGGTTGACATAAACGCGAGATTTCAAAAAAGCCCACAAAAAAAAATCGCACGCTGCCAAATCGGGGGAGCGGGCTGGCCACTCCAAATCACTCCTTATTGAGAGGAGGCGTTCCGGGAAGTGTTCCCTCGATGACTTTGAAGTGTGAGCTGTTGCTCCGTCCTGTTGGAACTAAATGTCCCCCAAATTCAGTTCATCAAGTCGTTGGAAAAAAAATTGCTCTAGCATGTTTACATACCGATCTAAATTCACTGTCACTGTGGCTTCATTTTCCTCAAAAACCACAGACCATTATTGGACTTAAACAAACATTTAAAAAAAATAACCTAACCAAACTTTGTTGAGAATTTTGTTTATTAATTAATGGGTTGGTAAGAATGATTAGAAGATTCTGGGAACAGAAGTCCAACCCAAAATTGTTGCTTTACCATTACCGACTAATGGCTTAAGCAACTTTTAATTGTTTCCTTGTGGGAAATAAAAAACACCCCGGTGCGGGAAAGCAGTTTTTTCATGCATCGAGGTTTACCGAAAAATAGCTGCTCACTCTTCATGAGTACAAAAAACATGAAGCACTTACAAAATATACTCCTAAAATGTGGTCAAACATGTTAATCACTGTGAAAAAATTATGAAAGAAGACTGGCCAAAACTGATGAGAAACACGAGTATTCAAAATATTCCCCCCGTTATTATTTCACTTAGAAATTCTGATAATCCAGTTGCGACTTTCATTCTCATATCAGTAGTGTTATATCAAATGATGAAACTAGTGGAAGCACTTTTGGGGAATGAAAACCTTTTTGGTAAAAGTCATTGTTAATTTAAAATTTATTTAAATTTAAAAGTGACGAAGATCTTCCTGAAAAAGTCTTTGAAGCTGCAAAAAGTGCAGTGACAGGACTTAGTCCCAAAAAATCAATTAGGCAGTTTGAAACAGTTTACAAAAAAAATATGGAATGGTATAATTGGAAGAATTTGAAAAGTATAAGTAATTTTTTAATTATACACCGTTGTCTGTCTCTTTTCAACACATTGTTGTATATGTTGCTATGTGATATAGATTATGTGTTGAAAAGAGACAAACAACGGTATATAATTTAAAAAAAAACCTATATATCAGAAAATGTTATTTTAGCTCATTTCGAATTCAAAATTAACAACCGCCAACAACGTTATAGTCGATTTATTCCGTTCTCAAGAAGACACTAAACGTAAAACATAACATTGAAATAAATAAATACTGCAAGCTAGTACCCTACTTGGAACCAAACCAACAATCCTTATTATGTTACACTATACGAAATTTCCAAAGTTAACAAATACTTGGAATTTCAATTAGATCTACATTTATGATCACCTTTATGTATCTTAAATTCTAGATTTATATTAATTTCACTTTCTGTTAGACTATGTAAATTTCCCAAAGCTAATTAGTTACTTAAAATTTCAATAAACAACTTTTATGTATCTTTTTAGATTTTAGATCCTTCACAATAATTTTACGCTCCCCTTTCTACTTCATTTTAGACAAATGCTTTATCAGTGTCTATCAATGGCCTTTCCACTATAGCATAGAATTATTCTGTACCTTACCCTAGATCTCAGTTAATTTAATGATGATCTATTTTTCATATTATTATAAACTAACTATTATTTACAATAATAATTTTTATATAGACAACGTTTTCCGGATAGAAGAACTTCTGCTGACACCATATTCAAACGACTTGAAACTACCTGAAGAGAAAATTGGCCACCTTTAAAAAAGCCAAGAGCAAGAACAGCTACAGGTCCTGAGAATGAAGTAACCGTATTACGAATGATTGATGAAAATCCACATGTAAGTCAAGTTAACCGAATTATTAAAAGAAATAGATTTCATCCCTATCATATTCAACTGGTGCAAGCTCCAAAACCTACGGACTATCCAAAAAGGTTAGCTCTTTGCAATTTTTTTCGGGAGAATCAAATCACTAATCCCAGGTTTTGTGATAATGTTCTGTTTCTGATGAAGCTACATTTTCTAACAATGGCGGAGTTAATAGACACAACATGCATTACTATGCCCAAGAAAATCTTCGTTGAATTCGAGAAGACTTGAGAATGTGAATTTAGAAATTAGACAAAATCTATGGTTTCTACAGGACGGTGCACCACCTCATTATCACCGAATTGTACGAAACTATCTTGATCAAATTTTACCCAACAGATGGATAGGAAGAGGATCCGTTAACGCTTGGCCACCGAGAGGTCCTGACCTTACACCCTTATATTTTCTTCTGTGGGGAACGGTGAAGCAAAAAGTATATGAAACCCCAATTCTTAGTGTGGAACATTTAGAAGTAAAAATACAAAATACGTGCAGGTCCATCACTCCGGAGATATTAAACAGAGTGAAACGCTCGTTTTGGGCTCGAATTCGAGCCTGTGAGACAAGCGAGTGATAGCATTTTGAACATTTATTACGTTAATTTTTTTTAAATAACTATATTTCGAATTTAAATTTTTCATTTTTAGTTGGTTCACGGTGGCTTTCTATTCATAGTCATGAGTAACTGTTTAATGTATTTGTAAACAAAAAAAGTAACTACGTTAACTTTGGAATCGTATTGCTGGTTGTATTTTCAGTTTCACAAGCTCATTATCTTCATAGCCTGTATATATATAATGTATCATTTCCATATAGAATTATATCATATAAATGTCTGTAAACGCGCAGTAATTGAAATAAATACCCCCTTGGGTTTTTTTTTTTAGTTCTTTACCTGAATGTAAAAGTTTCTCTTCTCTCAATGTTAGCATCAAGCCTAATGGCACAAACCACTTAATTGCTCCGGTTTCATGCCGGCTGATATTAAAAAAACCTTAAGTAATCATGGATGCTTTCATCAGGCATCCATCTCCCCAACGTTAAAAACTTTCCAAGCATCGCAGCGCTTACAGCCTCTTATGATCTTGAAGCTTCAAACCATCTGCTGGTAGTTACAACTTCCAAGAGTTAAAATCCTTCAAGATCTTTTTAAAATGATAAAAGAGCAGTTGTTGTTTTTCTATATGAAAAATGGCTGTAAACCGGAAAATATCCGTAGTGGAGTATTCTAAAATCAGTTTCGATAAATAATGAAAGCAAAGATTTCAGCAATGCAAAGAGTGTCAAAATGAAGATTTGGAACTAAACCAAAAATTACTTTTCTTGTAATGCAAAAGAGCATCATACACGACCAATTTTGATAAATCTCAACGATCCAGAAGATAACTCTGTTCCGGTGAGATCTTGTATAAATACACAGATAACTAATCCGAATATGCAGAATTCTATTTAATATAGCATGCAAGTAAAACAAGTAACAAAACCTATCAAATATTGTATTTTCTCAAAAGATAGTAATATGGAAAATACTGACATACCCTAATTTGATCATACACTAATCTTAATTGTTTAAAAGGCCAAGTTTTACCAAATAGAAAAGAAATTGGTGGTGTTCTATAAACCGCATAGACCGTTGAAAACGGAGAGGCTGTTTTAGAAGCTTTCGAGAACGGCAGCAGAACTACTAGAAGCATTAGAGAAGTTATCAACGATGTTACTAGTTCTAGAACTTTTGTACGTCCCGTAATAAGGACTAAAAAACAACATCCTTTCCATTATACTCGCGTCCAGTATTTGTAACCAGAAGATTGCCATTCTGCACATGAATTTTAAATCAAGAGAAAAATCATCGAAATTTTGTTTGTTAGATTTTACTTTCTGACAAATCAATATTCGGCAATGCCCATAATTAGAAATTCCAAGCGCAAGAAAATCCAAATGTATTGTTTTCAAGAGCATTTCAGCACATAATTTTTGATATAAAAGTTTTAACGTCGATTCTTATTTCACGTAAACTTCCAAACCTTTCCTATTAAAAATTGATAACTAAAAGAAGAATAAAAAAAAGTATCCAATTTACAATGCCAAAAAAAGGATTTTTTTGATAGATAAAATATATGGGTGTATTACAAACCACAACGTAAGTGTAGTACGATCCGAACATTTTTCTTTTGTGTACAAAAAATGTTTCAATTATATCTTACTGCTTTGCTTCTGTAACAACAATATTTACATCATTTTTGGAATTGACGCAAAAGCTTGATTTCTAACAGAGACAATTTAAATCAAATTCAAATTCGTACAAGTTTTGTACAATAATTCCTCTAACGCACTTTAACTAAATATTTGTCAAGAGCGTCAATACAATACTTCCGCATTTTCCCTTGGTTATCGCTTACGCTTGTTAAATTATTATCGGAAAATTACAATACTTAAACACTTTTGGAGAGTGCAGTAATGTTAAGTAACAGAAACCTTCTTCATTAAAGTCATTGTTAATTTAAAATTTATTTAAATTTAAAATGTTAGCTGAAAGTGACAAAGATCTTCCTGAAGGAGTCTTTGAAGCTACAAAACGTGCAATAAGAGAACTTATTTCCAAAAAATCAGTCAGGCAGTATGAAGCAGTTTACAAGGAATTTATAGAATGGTATAATTCGAAGAATTTGAAAAGTATATAAGAAAATGTTATTTTGGCTCATTTCGAATACAAAATTAAGAAGGTAAAGCCAATAACAGTATAGTCTATTTATTCAATTCTCAAGAGGACACTAAATACTAATAAATACTGCAAGGTAGTACCCTACTTGAAACATAGTGTTTCTGTCAGTCGTAATGGAGCAACAAATAAATATTAAATTTTGCTGTAAATTGCCTAAAACTGCAACAGGAACTTACAAGACGAAACGCCAAAGCTGCAGTGAGTTGAGAAAACATCTCCAAAAAGTTTCGGTTGCAAAAATCCGAAATCAAAACAATGTTGATTGCGTTTTTTTATACGCAGGGTAGAATCCATAAAGAATTTGTACCGGAAAGACAAACAGTTAATGATGCATACTACCTAGAAGTGATAAAGAGATTACTAAAGGGCATTTCTCAAGTGCGACCACAATATCGAGAAAAGGGTAGTTGGTTTTTGTTACATGACAATGTAACACCTGCACATTCTTCACTAATTGTGAGGTTATTTCTCATAAAACCCGGAGTTGTTAAGATTAATCACCAGACTTGACACCAACGGATTTTTTCCTTTTTTCTAGAGTAAACACTGTGCTAAAAGGGGAAAGATTTACCGACATAAAAAACATTAAGAAAAATGTAACCGCCGAACTGAAGACCGTTTCACCAGATGCATTTGTTGACTGTTTTCAGACTCTAGTCCCTATTTGTCAGGGCATAATTTAAGTTACCTAGGAGCAATTTAATTTAATCTAACATATCACAGCTGTGGTGATTAAAGACGTGTGAGAATCAAAAAAGGACGTACGTGTTGTTTTTCTAGCTCATCACATTGGATGGCCACTCGCGGATCCCCTAGACGACCAGCCAGTCAAATATCATCGTAATATCTATCAATAAAGTGAAATCAAAGTAATTGTAATAAACAATTAAATTAAAGAGCCTAGATTATCAAAGATTTATTTTAATTTATTTCTTAATTGAAGTGATGTTCATTTAATTAAGTTTCTTTTTTTTTAATAAAATAATTATTTTCCTTTTATTACCAAGCAGTATTTAATAATTAACCGCCTAACAAACAAGTTAGTTGGCACCATATTACCAAACCCATCACCCAATTCCCAACTTGTAATTGAGCACGGGTTGTAAGCGTGATCTTTTCTTAAAAAAAAGGTTTCACGTTACATAAAAGAACACACAATTAGCATCAAGTCTAATGGCACAAACCACTTAATTGCTCCAGTTTCATGCCGGCTGATATTATGAAAACCTTGCATGATCGCGGGTGCTTTCGTCGGTCATCCATCTCCCCAACGCTAAAAACTTTCCAAGCATAGCAGCAGTTACAGCATCTTATGATCTTGAAGCTTCAAACTACCTGCTGGTGGTTACAACTTCCAAGAGTTAAAATCCTTGAAGATATTTTTAAAAATGATAAAAGAGCAGTTGTTTTTCTATATAAAAAATGGCTGTAAACCGGAAAATATCCGTGGTGCAGTGTTCAAAAATCAGTTTCGATAAATAATAAGAGCAGAGATTTTAGCTATGCAGAGTGTCAAAATGAAGATTTGAAAATAAAAATTACTTTTCTTGTTATGCAAAAGAGCATCATACACGACTGATAACTGAGGCAGAAGATAACTCTGTTCCGGTGGGATCTTGTATAGATCCACAGATAATTAATCGGAATATGCAGTGTTCTATTTAGTATAGCATACAAGTAAAAAAAAGTAACCAAACCTATCAAATATTGTATTATGTCAAAAGATAGTAATATAGAAAATACTGGCATAGAAAATTACGTTATACGCGCGTCCAGTATTTGCAACCAGAGGGGTGTGACGGGTAAAAATGCCCTTTTCTCCTAAGTATAAAAGTTTTGTGAGGAAAAATCAAACCCAATTATTTATTTTGCGATTTAAAGTATTAACTTTTTAGACGGAGCAAGCGTCAGAATTTATTAAAGCTCAACCAAAAGCCCTTAAGACTGTTCTCATCAAAATTTAATACCAATTGTTAATAGCATCACTAAAAACCCATTAAAAAAATGTAAACAAATTTTGCGGAGTTGAGATAAGCTTGAACTCTTATGAGAATTTTCCATGAATCAGGCTAAAAGATAGGTATAAAAACCTTCTGTGTTTAATTGAAAATTAATTAGTATTTCGTGAGCTGTAATGGTAAAATTGCCCCTTGTGTCCAAAGTCCATTGAGTCTAAGAAGTTGAGAGAAAGAGCCGTTTCAACTCCAAAAGATGCTGAAAATTAAGTCTATTTTAATATAATTCATCCTTGGTGTTTTAAACAACCAAGATATTGTTTTTACAATTTCGTTTGGTAATTTATGATTGTTACTGTTTTTGTAATTTTGCCATTAAGAGTTTTTTGAAGTGTTAGAAAATGAGTAGCTAATTTGTTTTGGTTTCCAGCCCTCCTACTAGAAAAACGCGGCTTCTAAATGTAATAAATTATGATTTGTTAAGATATTTTTTTAAAGGTTTTTCTATAATCATTCTGTTTGTAACTGCATATATAAATTGCAGTGATAATTCAGTGGCGGAAATGTGAAACTTTTGAGCCCGACCAGAAATTATTGTATCTGAATTGTCAGTAATTCAATCATCACGACTTTCTTGTTAATAAAGTTCTGTAAAGCAATTTTTTATGTAATTTTGATATCTCGCACCGTCTACTTTTATTTATGCAGTCATTTGTAATTTGGTAAATTCGCTTAACGGTTTGTAAACATGAAAAAACATGAAAAATGAAACATGAACATGAAAAATATCCCTGTAATCTTTGTCTGCCAATTTTATTCAAAATTTGTTAATTATTTTATTTTGTATTATCACATATTTACATATCATTTATTATCTTTGTTTTTATTTTACTTTTATTAAATTTTATAATAACTTCAAATATCAAATTTCAATCACTGCTTAATCTCCCAATTTTTGCTGTTCCTCAATTTCAACAATCTCAGAGGGTTTTAATTTTATCCAATCTATTAGTAGATTCTGCTCGAGTCTAAATTTTGAGTTTTAAAATTAAGATAATATGGACCGTGAGGCGATCCGAAAATAAAAATATGTAATGACTTTTATTTCGTCATTTTCAAAAATTAAAAGGGGAATTCTGCGGATAAATTTTAAATCAAGAGGAAAATCATCCAGATTTTATTTGTTGGATTTTATTTTCTGACTAATCGATATTCGTCAATGCTCATAATTGGGATATCCGATATCTGGGCGCAAGAAAAGCATTTCAACACATAATTTTTCATAAAAAGAAGTTTTAAAGTCGATTCTTATTTCACGGTAACTCTCAAGCTTTGTTTATTAAAAATTACAAATTGATAACAAAAATAAAGCTGGTAGAACATGAAATAAGGTGTCCAACTTATACAACGTAAGCGTAGTATGATCCGAACTTTTTTCTTTTGTGTAAAAAAAATGTTTCATTTGAATGTTACTTTTTCGCTTCTGTAAAAATAAAATTTACATCATTTTTGGAATTGACGCAAAGCTTGATTTTTAACTGAGTCAATTTAAATCCGTACAAGTTTTGAACAAATAATTCCTATAACGCATTTTAACTAAATAAATATTTATCAATACATACTTCCGCAAAATTCCCTTGTTTATCGCTTTCGCTTGCTAATTTATTATCGGAAAATTACAATACTAAAACAGAGATCAACATATGTACACGTAGTTTCGGACCCAAAGGCTTATTAAATTTATCTTGTCAAAAAACGGCTAGATTGTATGCAGTCCTTTTTCTAATTTAACAAGCACAAATAACTGACCTAAAAGAATAATAATATACTTTTGTATTCAAAATTTAATATTTAGAAAAAGATATTTGGTAAACAAATTACGAAAAAACGTAAACATATTATTTTCGTAGATTAAATTGTTGAAACAATAACTGATAAAATTTTCAAAATTACACTACAATATTTGTTAGATTACAGTAAGTATAAATAGGTCTGGCATTAAGAAAAAAATGATTTTTTTGCATTTTACTATAATGCATTTAAACTTCTCGATTTATATTTGTTTCTTATACACCATTGTACAAATCTACGCAGACACTTATAGTAATGAAACAATTCAATACTACGTAGATCTAATCACAGAAGCTTATCAAAATGGTCTCACTTATGTTTTTCCGACAAATGCATATGAATATTATTCTGATACAAAACGAAGAAGTAAGTTTATTTAAAACTCTACTAAAGTAAAATATAACTTTTTGTAGAATTTGGTGATTATGACTTCGTTGTAGTAGGATCAGGTGCAGCTGGTTCAGTAGCAGCTAGTAGATTAAGCGAAATAAAAAACTGGACTGTTCTTGTACTTGAAGCTGGGACATTTGGAAATAATTTTACTGACATTCCAAATATGTATGAGCCAAGTGCATTTACACATTTTAATTGGGCGTTTAACAGTACTCCACAGACGACAGCTTGTTTAGGCAAGTATCTAGTTGATCCAGTGTCCTACCGAATATAAAAAAATATCTAAAACAGAGTTAAAGCACATTTTACTGATTTAAAACTTGACTGCGAAGATAAACCCCTCCGTTTTCAGATTTTGACCCACCTATCTTTAAAGAGGCAAAGATCAATCACTGAAACAGACCCTGGTTTTCTATAGTATTATAGAAGAGTTAGAAGACACTGTAGAGGCTTACTGTTACAAGTACTATTGCCATTTTTGCACTGTTTTAATGTCTACCGGATTTTTTTTCCCGGGCAAAAGGGTGTTTCTCTTCTTTTTCTACGTCTTCAACTGACACCATCCCTGTCAGTATTTTCGTATATTAAATTTTTACGAAGCTGTCATTTCCACTCTATTTTTATTTAAAGGATTCTTTATTTTATTTTTCCTATTTCAAGATCTACGTATTCCTTTTTTTACTTGTCTGTCCCTATTTTTAACAATTCTATATATACTAGGTCATTTATTTTTCTTTGTACTAACAATAAGACGTGATATGTATTACTTTTTCTCTGATGTTTTTATTGTTTGTTTCCATTCCTCTATCTCAAATTTGAGGTCGTGTTTGATTTTATTATTTTAAACAGAGGTGGTGCATTGGTTCTCCGACTTCATTTTGTACGCTCTAAGACATTCGCGGCTTCCAAAAGAGGCAATAATAATAGCATATGCCTTTGACTTAGCGACACTACATAGTAATAGAAAAAGTAACAGCAATAGCAGAGAAAATTATAGCAATATGCTATCTCTCAACATTTCAAACGAGGCGACATTCGACTTCTCTTGCTATTTAAGATTCTTGAGATAGAAGCTGCCGGACCTATGGGGTTGGTGCGAGAAGATCGCGTTTAGCCTTAAAAGTTAATTAAGTTAATACCCTTTCCATCAAAAATTGACCTGTTTCAAAATTTTTGCAAACAATCATTAAAAACACAGTTATTTAAGCGAGACACACTGTATATTTTCAAAAGAGTCAAAATGACTGGTTTAGCCTTTTTAGTGTGAAAAGTGAGTTAGCCAGTGAATTTGCCTGCTCGGTGCACTTTTTTCCTTTATCTACTGTCCTGTGTTTAATAAAAGATGGCGGTTCAATTTTCCCGTGGAGCCTTTTTGAGACTCTGCGGCTACAGGGAACTTGATCAGGGAGCTCCTCTGCATCTCCCACAATCGTACTTCCCAAATTGTCTTGAAACTTATCACTATCGTATAAAATTTGGTTTAGTTGGCAAGGGTTGAAGCTTTGTCATTTTCCTTCTGCGCCTTTTGGAGAGGCTTCCTGCCGTGTTGGCTAAAAGAAATTAATCAATCGTTCAAAGAAGTTGTAGATAAAACCTATTTTGATCAAAGCTTTCAAGTACAGTATATAATATGACCGGTGGATTTTGCATTCGGAAGAAGCAGCAGAAGCAGTTTTATTAGTTCTCCTTCAAACTGCTGCAAATTTGGTCGTTGTCGATGATAATTTTAAGACAGTAGTTTAAACCCAAGACTTAAGATAAATATTTAAGTTTTTTAACTAACAGAATATCTTTTAGGTCTTGTAAATCAAATCTGCAATTACCCACGAGGCAAAGGTGTAGGTGGTTCAACACTAATCAATGGTTTAATATATTCAAGAGGTCACAAAAGTGATTTTAACAAATGGGCAGAAGTAGCAGGAAACAAGCGTTGGGCTTACGAAAGTGTGTTAAAATATTTCAAGAAGTCTGAAAATTTTGTTCATAGAGATCCACTAGCACCATACGAACCACAATACCATGGAGAAGGAGGTGATCTACAAGTTGAATATCATTTATACAGGAGTCCGCAATTAAACGCTTTTCTTGATGCTAACAATGAACTGGGTTATCCAACGGTTGATTACAATGCTAACAGACTTGGCGCATCGCCGTCTCAAATAAACACAATTTTTGGAAAACGAGATGATGACGGAAAAGCTTTCTTACGTCGCCGTCGTGTCAAAAAAAGGTCTAACTTGAAAATTTTAACCAAAAGCTTTGTCACCAAAATTAGAATAAATAACTTTACTGCAATTGGCGTAGAATTTACACATAAAGGACAAAATTATTATGTAGAAGCTAAAAAGGAAGTGATACTTTCCGCGGGAGTTTTTGGTTCAGTACAAATTTTAATGCTGTCAGGAATTGGACCTAAAAAGCACTTGGAAAAATTAGGCATTGAAGTTATTAGAGATTTAGAAGTGGGAAGTACTCTCAAGGATAACCCAACATTCTATGGTCTTACTTATCATACAACCAATAAAGCATACCATAACCATACTACACAGAACCAATAAAGCCATTAGAAGATTATGTTAAAGAATATCTAGGCGGCACAGGTCCTGAATCAAGTACAGGTGGTAATAGCCAAGGTGTTGCTTTCTACGAATCCAGTTATTCAAAAGGCACTGGAATTCCAGATATTGAACTACTATTGATAGCAGTCGCTAACGCAACTGACCCTTTAACCCAAAGGTACTTCAGTTTAACAGACCAAACATATGAAGATCTTTGGAAGTACAACAACATCCCGCAATCATTTGTCTTTCATGTTATTGATTTACATGCTCAGTCAGAGGGGACTATCAGACTTAAAAGCAAGAATCCCTTTGAGTACCCTCTTATAAATTCAAATTTTTTGTCAGATCCTGAAAGCAGAGATATTAATACCCTCTATGAAGGAATACAGTTGTGTTTAAAACTAGTACAAACAAAAGCAATGAAAGCAATAAATGCAACGATTCAGGGAGGGCCTTTAAGAGCATGTAAGCAATATAGATATTTAACAAAGGATTACTGGTATTGTGCGTTAAGACAAGTCACAGTAAACGTTTATCATCCTTTGGGAAGTAATCCAATGGGAAATGATCCCAAAAAAGGGGCAGTTGTTGACTCGGAATTAAAAGTTTTTGGAATAGATAATTTACGAATAGCTGATGCGAGTGTGTTTCCTTTTGCTTTAGCTGGACATCCTAATGCTCCAACTGTTATGGTTGGTGAACAGCTTGGGGAATTGGTTAAAAGTGCATATGGTGAATCCGTTAATTAATATAAAATTGTAGAATTAACAAATAAACTTTGATATAGGTGTTCCTGTGTATAACAGATGCAATTACTATTTCTTTTACTCAGTTTAATTCAGTAAGACTATTGGTTGTGTAAAATAAACTAAAAGTGATATGTATCGCAAATTCTACAAAATATCACAAAATTGGAATTTGGTCACATCTAATCTGTTAACAGATATGACAAATTTGGAAGCTTCAACGAATTAGAACACGACGGCACAAACGTATCCTAACAGTAGAGACTTCCAAACTAACTAATAACACAAAACCCTTTCAATAACTTCAACGGTACATGCCGTTCAAATGGAGTGGCACAATTTGGAGATCACGTGACCATAATACAAAAAAAGCATAAGGACGTGTTTCTGCTTTGATTAGAAATTGAATTCCAAAAATTCCAAAAAGAAAAATGTTCCCATAGGTCAAAAAATTTTTTAAATAGTAATGTATGTAGACTATGATATTACTCGTAAGTTATTAAGTAAATGTTAATAAAAATAATTATTCAAACTTTCACATTTAAAAAAAAGCCAATATGTTAAAAGCTGATATAAACAATTCCACTTCCTTTTCATGTGTTTGTAGATCACTCCAAATGCAAATTATATTTTTGTAAGAAGCTAAAATGAAATGAAAAAATTCTTAAAACATATCTTAAAACATCATCTCTTTTTGATATTTAAACAATAACCTAGCGGGCAGCACAATGCAGTTTTAGCAAAATTTGTTGGAGCCAAAACAACAAATTTTTGTTCAAGATGAGGCTACAGCATTAGATGTCAAGCGTCTGCTGTATTAGTCTTTTATACACTCTCCCTCAGTTATCTTATAAAAGTAAATGCATAGGAATCATGGGAAATAAAGGAAGTAGTTTTTAACCAGATAAAAACATAAAAAACCAAATAAATTATTACTTATTAACTTCTCCAAATGTAAAATTATGTCTTTCACCCGCAAAACAACACTCATCAGCATGAATATTGTTCTACACTTTCGTCTCCTTTGTGTGCTGTGCACATTATCAGCCTGAAGTCTGTTCAGAGAAAATTTTTAAAATTTCTTTCATTCAAAAGTAGAGTTTTACCCGCCTCAAAATTTTGGCCACATAGACAGGAATTTTGCGCATTGTGCTTGGTAGTAAAACTTGTAGGAAAATGGATTCGTCGCCTTTGAAAAAATTAACTGTTCATGTGAAAATAATGAAGTAATTGCGCAATAGTATTTAATAATTTAAATAATTGTACATTTACAACTTATTCTAATAAAATAAACAAAAAAAGCGTTGCTAACAAGAAAAGTAACTTCTTGTTGGATCTTCTTGGTGTGTAGAATGAAACGTAAAACACCCAACAACACCAAACAATTTAATTTGCATGACGCATATTTCGACAATAAAGTTGTCATCCTCAGGTAGGAGATTAAACTCAAATTAACTCAGTAACTCAGTTTAATTCCCCACCTGAAATGACAACTATATTGTCGACACGTGCGTCGTGCAAAGTGGAATTTTTAGCTGTTATTGGGTGTTTTTACGTTTTACTTAGCCAATACTTTTCGGATTAATAAATCTACAAACAAGAAGTTTAATTGACTAACAGCCCAATTCTAAATCACTACGCTACTCCACTGGAATAGCGTAAAGTTATGCCATCAAATTGCGCTACCCTTACACTAGTGATTACGACCTTATTCTATTTTACAAAATTACACCGGTGCAGCGTATGTGCAAATTTATGACTACCAAATGTCAAAATTGTAATTTGTTTCAAAGTGACAGATTCGTCATATTTTTCATTGTATCAAGAAAAAAATTACAGAATGAACCGACCGTAAGTATTTATTAATTTATTATTGTTTTATAAAAAAAATGCGTCCAACATTGTAGCCAACAAGCAAGATATCGGGCCAAGAACTTCGCGACAGACGAGACGGAAGTTTGATCAAGGAAATTAAAAAACAGAGACACATTCTTTTTGGTCCTTTAAAAGGGCCCCAGTTCCACCAAAATCGCGCCTGGAAACAGGTCTTAAATGCAGTTAATGCTGTGTACCAGTTCGCAGAAAAATTGAAGATTTAAAGAGTAAAATTAAGGATCTGAAATCTAAAGTTAAGATCAAAGCCAATGACGTAGTGAGGGAAAGCAAAAAGACAAGCGGAGGCTTAAGTAATGCTCCCTCACTAACAAATTTAGCAGAATAATTTCAAAATTTTCTGGGAAGTCAAAGTGTCGAGGGAATTCTGGGTAAAATAGATACCTATCGAAAAAAAGGTAAGTAAACTCATTTTCTTTAGTAATGTGCGTAATTACAACTAATTGCACATTATAAACAATTTGTAGTAACGAATAAAATCCCATCTCCGTAACCTTCATTGTCCTCCTTACCTTTACCATTTGACATTATTCCACCACCCCCAAATTTTGTTAATCCGCAGTCATCATTATTAGACGGTAAGTGATAAGCTAGATTTTTTACTAGATTTATTTATAGGAAAAATTCATATTTTACAATGAATATAAAATTAAAAATTGACGTTCTAAATAAAAAATACATTTTAAATATGTTTGTATTGTAATTGAACCTTCTGCACAGGAAGAGATCTATTCCTGTAAAAAAAATTGAAAAAAAACTGTCAAATCTCAGGCTTTATATGAAATAAAAAAACAAAACGATGTACACCAAGAAACTAACAGTTTATTGGGAAAGATTGTTGAGTTATTAACAGAACAGAACCATTCATTTAATCCATTTGCTTCTGAATTTTTGACACTGAAGCGTCGTAAAGTGGAGTGTTTAGAAGAATCTAATTGTAAAAAACAGAAAAAAAAATATTGTAGGTAATATTATGCAAAAATAGTAAAATAAGTTATTCCAAAATTAGTTGTTGATGTTATTTTGTTATTTTATTTATACATTTTGCAATATAAATTTGCCAATTTGATTACTCTTATTAAAAAAAATATTCTAATGGAACCACCACAAAGAGGCTGGAAAATTCCCACCGGATGAATTAAGATCGGGTTTGGTTAGTTTTGACAGTGAGTTACTAAAATAGGGAAGAGAACATGATTTGTCCTCGCTCTAGAAAATAAAAAATAACTATTAACAAATTTATAAAAAACTTACTTAAATTTAAGAATTATATTTTATTTTTTCCTGCTAGGCAAAACCTGATGTCGCCAAATTTGAATTTTTGTTTCATGAATAGCTAACACTAAACCAAATTTACACATAACAAAGTTTGAAAAACTCCTGGGTTCCTGCTGTAGGTGTTATTATGGCAACACTATTATTTGTGACATTATTTATTAAATTCATTGTTTGCTTTTTCAAGAAAAAATTCATGCCTTGAATCCTGAGTTACAAATGTTCATTGTCTTGTTGAGTTGTTTTATAATTACGGTAAGTGTAGTCTCGATTAGTGCCTAGTATTTCGTTTCGGGTTATTTTTGTTGAGTTTTTCTGTTGTTTGGTTGCAAATTAGGAGTAATTAAGTCGATAATATGTGTGACGGACAAGGTGATCACAGACTTTCCCTTGGAGAAAAGAAAATAATTTTTAGTGTATATAAATCTCTTGCCGAAGATCATTCTGATCTTAACAAAACTTGCTGAAAGTGTGCTGCCTACACTGGTAAACAGAATCTAATTCCAAAATGAAATTGCTAATGCTACAGAAAAAAAAGGATGTAGGAAAACTTCACTTTATCCAGGGAATTGTGGATACAACGAAATATCTGGCAATTTCAGAGGAATTTCTTTTACCAGTAATGGAAGAATAGCTGACTTCAGGACAAAATTTTGTCTTTTAAAAGGATGGAGTAGCACTTTTGGAATGGGTTTCGAGTAGCCCCGACTTGCCTCCCATCAAAACTTTGTGGCATGACATGAAAGAAGCACTCCAAAAACATCCTGCTCGAACAATTCGTGAACTGAAAGAAACGCTTTTAGATGTATAGGATTCCTTTACTCCAGATTATTGCCGAGACTTAGTTCACACTATTCCTCGAAGGATTTCAGATGTAATTAAAAATAAAGGTGATGTTACAGTGGTAAATTTTCTGTGTAAAAAAAAATTGTTGTTATTTTGTTTTAGTTAGTAGTATAAGTTATGTAATGCTTTTCGTGAAAATCACATTAAAAAAATGTTGTTTACATATATTTAAAAAATCAACATTCAATAATTTTATTTTTCTTGTTAGAACCCATTTTTTGTTAATCTAAGCGTGGTCCTACTGACATGGGAGGGGGCTCGTATTATTTTGGCGTTTGTAATAATATTTTGCCCACGGCCGTCTCGAAAACAAAAGTGGTTTATAACCGGCCCACTCATATTACCGACATGTGTGGTTCTTGGGAAAGGAGGTTCTTACAGAAAAAATTTGTAGTTTACTAATTGATGACATGACCATTAAAGGAAAAATGTCATACAGTAGATCAGAAGATTAATTTTACTGGGCTGAAATCAACGAGTTCCAAAATAGTTGGAAAAACATCTATTTTGGCAAATAAAACGCTGTGCTTTGTAGTGCATGGCATTTCAACTAAGTTTACCATTCCAGCAGCCTACGTCTTTCACAGAAATTTAAAAACTTCCGATTATCTGAATTTATCATTAAGTGTTATTCAACTTTTATACACTTACGACTTTGTCGTGTTAAGGATAGTAATTGATAATCACAAATCAAATGTTGGATTATTTAAATCACTAAGTAAAAACAATAGCCTGAAATGTCACGTTAATAAAAATTTAAGGAATAATTTTCTGGAACATGATATGTGCGCGAATAATAGAATTATTACTTAAAGTTTTTGAAAAAATTGTACAGCATTCAAAAAAAACTAATCATAAAACCTGTTAGATTTCTCACTAAAAAACACAATTCTTACATTTCCTCCAGCATTTCTGAAAAAATAAATGTGCGGCGAGCTGTTAACGTTTTTAGTCCAGAATTAACAGCAGCTAAAAGTTATTTAGAAAAATATAAATTTTATTGGATCTAAAGCCACAGTAGAATTCATGGAAATGATGTATAAGTATTTTAAAATAGACGATGTGAGTGATCGGATACAAAGTATTAGACAACTTGATGAAAATTCAGCACTTTATGAAGACGTAAACGATCACCGGTTAAAATGGATGAGTGAGGACCTTCCAAATTATGTCGATGCAATCCAGACATATTTCCAAATAAATGGTGTGGCTGGTTTGACCTCTAAAATTTCAGAAAAGACTTCAAAATGTATAAAATATTTATTAGAACAAACTGGTTTGTATTATGTGTTGAATAGGGCTTTTAGCTCTGATGCCATTGAGTCTATGTTCAGTGACGTGCGCCCAAAAGGCGGATCGCAAGATGCTCCATCACGTCAAATTATGATATTAGGAATTCGGTTTGCTCATGAAACCAAAACAGATAGTTCAAAAATTATTATTCCTGAACATTTAGCAATTGAAATTAATGAGTTAAAGAATGCTTTAGATTGTATTCAAACATAAAATCAGGAGCTACAGCGTTTTTAGCGGGATATATTTCACGAACTATTGAAGAGCGTCTGGAGTGCCAATTTTGTCTAGACAACTTATTAACTTCTTACAAATCTTGTCCGTTTTTAGATTTGATTCATTTACAAGATAGAGCTCAATTAAGCCAACTCAACATTTTACAGCACTAATTAATAAAATGATTGACATCATAAAAATTGTAGAACATTTATCATTGAATTGTAACCCTGCGTCAACTACAACGTGAATCCACTCATGTCCACAAGGCGCTAAGTCTGCATAAACAAGGCATGGTGTAATCTAGTTTTCCGCAAAACAAGACAAGTGCGTGTTTAATACTGTTGCCAATCCGTGTGTTTATAATTAATTTGTAAGGTGCTGCGTAATTGATAAAATAGTTAATGGAACCTAAAAATAACTGTAGTGGAAGTGAAAGTAACTCAGAAGGAGCATCTGCTCAAAAAGAACCGAAACAAAAACATGGCAGATTGAGAGACGTTATGAAAAAAATAAGGATACAAAGCCATGAAGACTGTAATTGCCACAAACAATGTTTTCAAAATGTGCCTGCCGAAGCAAGGACAAGTATACTAAACAATTTTAACACACTAACGTCTACTAATAAACAAAATTCGTATTTGTGTGGATTGTTAACAGTATTACCTATTCGTCGAAGAAAACCTAGAAAAAATGAAGAAGCCAATCTGAGAAGTGCTACATATGTTTACAAAGTTCGTTTTAGAAATAACAATAACCTAAAAGAAGTAAATGTTTGTAAACAAGCTTTCATGTTTATTCACGGAATAAAAAGAAAAAAACTTACAATCCTACAAAATTCCTTAAAAATGACGGGTATGGCTCCCAAAGATAGAAAAGGAGAAAACAAAATCACCATAGAAAATTGCAACCCCAGATTCGTGAAGCAGTGTAGAAACATATCAAATCATTCAAGGGGAGAAAAAGCCACTATAGTGTACATGACAGCATACTTACCTGAAGACCTTAATATAAAAAAGATGTTCAAAATATTTTTTGCAAAAAAAATATTTTTCTCGCAAAAATATTTTTCTCGCACTTGAATCTGATGTGTTGAAAAGAACTAGTATTGATGAAAAAACCGTATCCAAAATGAAATCCGGCACCTTACAACACAAAATAATTTGCACAAAAGAAAGGCAGAGGTGTTCTACACAAGAAAAAGAGCTGCAAAGAAAAGATCTCAAACATCAGCGACTCAAAAAGCAATATGTATAGATTTTGGGAAAAACCTTAGTGTTCCAAATATTACAACAAACGATGTTTATTATAAGAGTCAACTGAACGTTTATGTTTTTAAAATACACATCTTATCTACAGCTCAAAGTATATTTTACATTTACCCCGAGACAATCGGTAAGAAAGGAAGCGACGATGTGTGTTCCATGCTGCATGACTTTCTGTGAAACTTTCTTGATTTGCGAGTTAGAAATCTTGAAATTTTTTGCGACTCTTGCGGAAGGCAAAACAAAAATTATACGATGTTTCGCTTTCTGCATTATGTTATTCATAATGAGAGGAGACTGAATCACGTCAAAGTTACTTTTCCATTCCTGGTCATTCTTATATGACGCCAGACAAAAACATGGGATTAGTAAATTCTAAACAAAGAGCTGAAATCCCATTAGACTGGATTGAAATATTCAAAAACGCCAGAATGACATATGTTGTAGAAACTGATTGACCAAGTTTTTTGACACAAACTTGGATTATGCTGAGAATTGCCCGTTCAGTTCTCGCCCGAAACGAGAACTAGAAATACGCCAAGACCATCCCAGACTGCTATATTATCGAGAGTCTTATAATGGAACTTGGGAGTCAGCAATAGTGAAGGACAGGAAAAGAATATGTAAATGACCTGTTTTATTACAAAATGAATTTGTGCTGCCTCTATATTCCTATTCTAGTAAGTAATCATACTTTTAAATTAAAGAAAAAACTTTAAAAAAAATTTTCTTAGGTTTGATACCAATCAACGTTAAAAAGTTCCAGTGCTTGCAAGACTTAAAAAAATTCTGCAATGTTGCAGCACAACCATTTTTTGATAGCATTCCAAAAAAGTAGGACGTCTCACTTTTTGGTCAACAATTTTTGGTGGTTTCAAACAAGTTTTATTAATTTTGTATTATTTGTTTTAAATACAAGTTTCTTTATAGCACAGTTTTATTAGTTAATACCTGAAGTAAATCCTTTAATCAAAAAAGTTTAAAATATCTGAACCACTAAACAAAAATCAAGTTTTTTATCTTAAATTCAGTCTTACGCAAAACGAACAATTTGTGACATAGCTCTTTATGGACCTGTACCCTTCATATGCTTCTTTCTCTACGCTAGAATGCTGGTGTTCAAATTTTGAAAGCGTTCATAAAAAAAAGGCAACTGGTTTACCCTATTGTGTCAATTGAGCACCAATTGCAAATTCAGAAGCATCTGTTTTGACTACAAACCGCGCATTTTCGTCAATGGAATTAACGACAGCTTTGATGATATCCTGTTCGAAAAATTTCAAATGCTTCAATTTGATCTTGTGTCAACGGAAAATGTTTCACTTCAACTAGAAGATGTATTTTTTTTTGAGAATTTGTAAATAAATTTGAAGTAGTGTGCAAACATACTTTAGACTCTCTATAAAATATTTTTTTATAGTTTTATTCTCTATCGCATAGAGAAGAATGTTGGATACTTGTCACAGAAAATTTGCATTTTTCATCGTTCAAAGTTAGCTTGTATCTTATCGCAACATCCATGAATTTTTGTGAATTATTGTTGTTCTTTTGTTTTGCTACAAATTATGACATCATCTAAGAATGCAGAGGTGTCAGTCAATCCCTCATTCTAGATAATATTGTTGATAGTGCCTTGAAAGCAAGCAACACCATTAGTTACACCAAAAAGAATTCTTGTAAATTGATAAAGATTGGTGTAGAGTTGTTCATTTTCTAATATAGGAATTTGATGATAAGCACTTCTTAAATCAATTGAACCGAAGTAATCATCTTGCGAAATTTGATTTACAAGACTTTCAATATTAGGCAGAGGATAAGCGTCTAACAAAGTAAATTTATTTATCGTTAGTGAATAATCAACAACCAACCGTTTCTTGTAATTAGAATTACTAGTAAGTAAAACTTGTGCTCTCCAAGGAGAATTACTTGATTCTATTATGTTTTCTTTTAACAGTTTTTGTTTCTGTTTGAATAAATTTATAATCTTCTGAAGAAAATTTTCGCGATTTAATTGCAATAGGTTTACAGTCCCCTGTTAAATAATTAAAAAGTGAAAATGGCTTAACATCTAGTTCAGGTACATATTGTCGAAGATAATCCTTATCCATCAAAAATAAATTCTACGCCAGAATGTTGTTAAAGAACGTCATGTCAAATAATAACATCAGCACATAAATTATCAAATACGAAAACTTAATATTGTAATAAATGTGTTCAAGCATTTTAAAATTTATCACATAAAATCCTCTAACTAGAGACATCAAAAAAGATGCAGCCATTGCTACGTTTAAATTAGCTGGAAATTTTTTTAAATGTTTTTGAATCGCAATTTTTGCTTATATGTAGCTATTTGAACTTCCAGTATCTACTAACGGATCTACCACAGTTCCATTTATTTCAATTTTGATGACAGCTTTAGACAAACAAGAAGGAAACGCCACAATATCATTCCAACTACAGCAGCAGCTGTTTTATTCGATGATTTAGGTTTTGAATTTGTATTATTTGTATTTGAATAATGTATTGATCTGCACACATTAAAAATTCTCCAATTTTTAGTCCGCATCTTTAGCAGGACAATTAACTCGCGGATGTTTGTTTTTGTCACAAAAATAACATTTTGAATTAGTAGCAGCATTTAGGAAAAAATTTGATCAGGGGATTACTCACTAAAATGTAAAGATTGTAATGCTTACTATGTTGGTAAAACGTTTAGAAATTTTAAAACTAGGATCAAAGAACATCTTTCTAATTTAAATAAAATGGATAATAAACAATGGCATTTTGCCAATCACCTAAAGGATAACTTACATGATTTCGATATAAATTCAGGTTTCACTATTTTATTTGAACATACATACTAGAAATGATCTACTATTAGTCTTCGAGTCCCTAGAAATTTATAAATTAAACAATAACAAAAATAAAGTCACATAAAATCATCAAATTAACATCGAAGTATCAAGTTTAATTAAGTAAACAAATTTCCCCTGTTTTACCGACCCAATATTTCCGGTTAGTTATTTAGTTGTATATCATTTAAATAGTTATAATGTGTTATATCATGTATTGTTTGTTAATTTTATATTTTATAAATAAAGTTGATTGTCATGTTATATTTAAAAGATTTTACTTGTTTATTAATTCTTTATTGACAATGGCCATCTTCTGACCTAAAACTAAATTAAATTTCGAGCATGTTCAAACTAAAAATTAAAAAAATTACAAAATGGTAAATTTTAAACATGGTGTAACTTTTTAATTAGTAAGTATTAGATTAAGTTTACAAACACTTCTATTGTTTCTTATAGGCCTGAAGATGACCAAGATTGTGTGTCGAAACATGTAGCGTTTAATAAAATACAATTTTGAGAGAGAAGGACCATTTTATTATATTGACAAAAATCAGATTGTTGTTGTGTCATTTCTAATGACCTTGCTGAATTATAAACTTGTTGTAAAGTCAATGTAGTTAGTGTTTTCAATAAAAGGTAAATATAAAAAATTTACTTGCTTAATTTATTTATAGTGTTTTACTGAATCAGCAAGTGCAGTTTTATTTTCAGCTGATTCTCCCGTAAGCATAACATTGGGTGGTGGTAAAAGAATGTATGTATTTCTACTGCATGTCAATATAAATTAGTCCAGTCTTGTTTGTTACCTATAAATTATAAAACCTGTAACACAGTCTTAAGTAAGAGGGGCTTTTGCGTCAGTGTCACTTTTAATTAAAACTCTAATACAATTACATTTTACTTTTCTTTAAAACAGATTCCTGTCGATTTTGTTACCCAAGAATCCGTCAACTTTCTAGGCCTACGTTTGGATGTGCATCTTATATGGCATTTTCATATTTATTATATTATCAGTCATTTTGCAAAAAATACGTTTTTATTAAAATCCTTAAGCAACTTTGTTTCTAAAAAAAATTTTAATTTCCATTTACTACGCGTATATCCACTCACGTTTAAGATAGGGAATTTTGGTTTGTGTACATTCTTTTGCTTCAGAACACTTATTTAAAATGCAGAAAAAAGCTATAAAAATAATTGCTGGTTTAAAGTATCAGGAGGATTGTAGGTATTACTTTTCCCAAATCAAAATTCTTACTCTTCCATGTGTGTATATACTTTCTTGTTTGCTATATGTTAAGACACACATTGAAGAGTTTTCTAAACGGGGAGAACTCCATCTTCTTAACCTAAGAGACCAAGAGAATATCTGTATTAACTTCCATAGACTAAAAAAAGTCACTTCAGCATCTCCTTTTGGGGTCCAAATTTTTTTAATAAACTCCCTATAACAACAAGGAATCTGCACCTTACCAAGTTTAAAACTAGCATTCAATCATTTCTCTTAAAGAAAAGTTTTTACTCATATATAGAATTCCTCGAGGATACCTTATTAGATTTAGTCTAATGTTTACTTTAATTTTTTTTAACTTCTCTTTTTTATGACGTGTGTAAGCATTCTATATATAAACACAAATAATTATATTATTATTAAAACTGGTGCATTTGTCAGGAAAATTCTAACGCCGCAACGACCATTGATGTTAGAGAACAGTTGTTCAAGCAGTTTTGAATTTACTGAGTTATTTTATTAAAAGACTAATAAAATTATCACGAAGCGGAAGTTCGTTAGCCTGCCAGGTCGTGAACCTTCCGGTGCGGATGGGCTATTGCTGATATTGACCAAATCACTATCGGTTGAAGCAATAGCTGGCCCAGCATTTGGGGGGTTGGCGAACTGTCAGGTTGCGTTAATCGGGAAGTCGGTTGGTAGCGTTCGACCAAGATAGTCGAGTAAGGTAGCGTGTGAGGTGTGCCCAGACCCTTCGAATGTGTCAAAATGTTAATGTAAGTAGCTCTATCCTATCCAGTATATCGGTGTATTCCGTCTCATGTATTGTATATTGCAAACATTATTAAATCACTTTCTTTATTAAAAGCCTTCGTTTGCTCCATCAAATTGTTTATAATGGAGACAACTTTACTTGCAATGATTAAGCAAAAAGACGAATTGATCCAACAAAAAGGCAAGATGATCGAACAAAAAAGAAAGATGATCCAACAAAAAGACCAGATGATCCAACAAAAAACGAGGTAATCCAACAAAAGGACCACCACAAAGACAAAATGATTCAAGAACTTCCAAGACAGTTGGAAACAAAAACTTTGATTCTAAAACATGAATTGTATAATAAAATCACGGATTACTTACGTGTAACAAAATCGTTACATAAAAGATCCGTGATTAATGATTAAAAAAAAGATTAATGATGATGTACACAAAGATTTCCGAACGAGTAATCAGGCTTTGCGCCTGGTCAAAAAATATTTTACCGTAACTGAATTTGACCTGGTCCAGTGCATAGTTAAGTGAGTTCACTTCTATTGAGATTGTAGATTAATATCTAAATAATTAAAATATCATATGTATTTTGGCAAATTGAATAGATATTATGTAATAAAAAATACCTGTTTTAAATCTCAACCCCACCTCACGGGGCAATATCAGCTACAAACATTATAATAATGGTAATTTAGAAGAAAAAATGAACAAAAAAAAAAAAATAAAAACAGTAGTGTTCTTTAACGTATTTTCTTTTTAGTTATAATAAAGAAAAAAACTAAAGAGTTATTTTTGAAAATCTCTCCCAGTCAACATGGTTTTATTGAGGGCAGATCTACAGCTACAGATTTATGTGCGTTTACACACTCTGTATCAAAGGCACTTGATTCTCGTATGCAGATCGATACAGTATATACAGATCTGACTAAAACGTTCCATAAAGTTTAGTTTAATACTCAGTAATAATATTACTGATTATTATTGCAAAAGTTAAGTAATTTTAGCATATGTGAACACGTTTTATTCTTAATTAAATCTTTAATTATGGGTAGAAAGTAATATGTTGAATTTAATGGTTTCAAATCCAAATCGTTTGAAATATGTAATGGAGTAGCTCAGGGCTCTAATCTAGGACTACTTCTTTTTATAATATTTTTTAACGATGTAGTGAACGTTATTAATTGTAAAACCTATATCTACGCTGATGATCTAAAGATGTTTATAATTATTAATTCATATAAAAATTGTTTAGCACTACAAGATAACATAGATAAATTCATTAAATATTGCAACATTAATAAACTACAAGTTAATGTAAA
This sequence comes from Tribolium confusum, assembly GCA_029207805.1. Lineage (NCBI taxonomy): Eukaryota > Metazoa > Arthropoda > Insecta > Coleoptera > Tenebrionidae > Tribolium > Tribolium confusum. The sequence goes on along the minus strand of JALGAY010000008.1, from coordinate 19,197,355 downwards.
AAAAATGTAAAGTTATTAGTTTTTCGAAAAAGAAGTCAACAATTGAATTTAACTATAACATAAATGGATTTGTATTAGACCGTTGTAACTAAATTTGAAATATAGGATTTTTAGTAGATTCTGAATTATCTTTTTTACCTCATGTCAACTACATCTGTAAAAGTGCAGTGTGTAAAAGTGTTAGGTTTTATAATCAGAGACTCTAGTGATTTAAAGAATTCTTTTAGTATTAAGTTATTGTATTTTTCCTTTGTTAAGAAGCAGGCTTGAATACTGTAGTGTTGTATGTTTATTTTCTATGTTATATTTCATATATTTAATCTTGTACTTTTACTTTATTATTTATTGTAATTTTATCTTGTATTTTGTGTCCAATATAGACTTTATAGACTGTTGGGACAAATTTTATAACAATAAACAATAAAATATATGAAAGGATATTTTCAGATTCAAAAGTTCAGTCAGGAGAAGATTCAGATATACTCGTAAGCGATTTTGCTTCTGAACATGCAAAGTTCTGATATGTAAAGAACACAAAGGGCTCTACTACGTTCATTTGCGTTAGTTGTACTGATAAAATGAAAATAAATAATCTTGTGATGGTAATGCAATATTCAACTGTCAGAAATCTTTCACGTTGCATCTATAACCTCTGACATGACCTAGCTACCATTGGTGGCTGGTATTAACGACTTAATACCTCTTCCAAAAGACGAGATAGCTGCAGTTAGAACATGCATTACAATTGTACTGATAATACAACTTTCTAATAATAATAAATTATTTTATAACTGAATAATAGGTTGTTTTGTTAGCGAAATCGATAAGCAAATAAATCTCTTAAAAAAAATCTATACGGGCGATATATGGCGTTCCTTAGAGAAACGTGACATATCCCGAGTTAACCAAAAAATTAACTGGTAGTTAACTCTACCAGTTTGTAGGTTAAAGAATCTTGCTAAAATAGTTAAAAATACACTTTTCAACTTTCACTGTACTAACGCGGCTATAACAAATAGAGGCCCTATTTTAAAAAGATTTTTAAAAAGATAGTAAGTCAGGACAGCACTGTGAAAGCTTGTTCCACAGTAATTGCAACGTAAATATTCTCAAGAAAAGTTATGCTAAAATGTGCCACAGCATTTTGAAATCTGTTTTATTGTGGTCTTTGGGTGGGAGCCCCAAAAATTGTGGAGCCGGGTGTGTTACACCCGCTGCTCTTCCTAGAAGGTCCTCCCTGCTTCTGATTATGAGCACAAGAGAACCCTGTATAAAGAACAGTGTTTGCCAGGAAGACTGAAATACTGAATATCTCATCTCTAATTAGGGTGCAGATGAAGTGTCTATCTCTGCAATGTGTAAAGAAAAAGAATTTTCAGAACTAAAAAAAAATACAGTCGTTGTAAAACTTTTTGTTTTATTAAAACGGTGCTTAAAAAGCAGAATGCAATTGTGTCTTATTGAAACATAAAAAACACGTCTGAAGGACAACAGTTATTTTAAATTAGGACTTACTGTGATTGAAAATAAACCGCAGTGCGTTATTTGCTTTGAAACTTTATCAAGAGAAAGCATGAAGCCAAACGAAAAAAACAAATCGTAGGATTTTTTTGATAAAAAATTGAAAGCCCATAACATCAAAAAATTGCTGTAGATGTGCAACCTAAATGAGAAAGCGTTGCTAGCTAGTTGCCGAGCAGCTTTTCGTGTGGCTAAAGCAGGAAAACCTCATTCTATTGCAGAAAACTTAATTTTACCAGCGGCTTTAGATTTTGCAGAGATTATGTTTAGCAAACAAGAGGTGGAAAAACTTAAACGTATACCTCTCTCCGACAATACCATTCAACGCAAGATAAGCGATATGGCTACTGAGATTCGTGATCAAGTCATAGAACAAATAAAAGAAAGTACTTTTGTGTCATTGCAGTTTGATGAATCTACATATATTGCGGGTTGTGCGCAGTTTGTTGCTTTTGTACGTTTTGAATCCAATGAGAGATTGATGGAAGAAATATTGTTTTGTAAAGCTCTTCCCACGAATACAACAGGTCAGTGCTTATATCACATGTTCCTTGAAGCTACGCAAAACTTCAATGTCGATTGGGCGAAGATGTACAGCTATTTGTAGTGACGGCGCAAAAGCCATGACTAGTTCAAAAAGCGAGTTTATTACCAGACCAAAAGAACTGATGCCAAAAGCTTTCTTTATCACCAAGCTCTTGCGGCCAAAACCTTGTCACAGGAATACAATAAAGTTCTTTAATATAATTATAAAAATAATAAATTCTATTAAAAGAAAAGCGTTACAGGCACGATTACTTCGAATTATTTGTGAAGATATGGGTTCACTGCACCAAAATTTACTTTACCACACAGAGGTGAGGTGGTTATCGAAAGGCGGAGTATTGGCAAGAGTCTTGAACCTTCGAGCTAAACTTTTGGTGTATTTACATCAATCGAGGTCAGAGTATTCCAAATTCATTTGTGACCCAAAATTCCTTTTAAAACTGGCTTTTCTTTCAGACTTATTCGAGCATTTAAATACCTTTAATAAAAGCCTTCAAAGAAAAGATAAAAATGTCATTAGCGTTAAAGACAAAATCTATGGCTTAAAAAAAAAATATGTGTGGTTATCATCTATAAATCAAAATAGCTTTAATTCATTTTCGTCAACTCAGACTTTTATGGGAGAAGTGGGGTCTGAGATAAACATCAAAGCATATATATCTATACCTTGTATGGAAATTGTCTTGCACAATTTTAAAGAAGAATTGTGTCATTATTTCAGCATGCAAGACCTGTCAAAGAATACTGGGATAAACCAACGTAAAAGAAAATCTGCTAGAATTATGTGCAGATGAAATGTTGTATTTGGAATTCAAGTCAGTTAAATTGGATACTTTTGGTTAAAAAGAAAATCAGAATACTCAGCATGCACCACAGAAGCTTTGAAGTGTTTGATCATAGTATAAAATAACCAATTGGCGGGAAAATTTTGTTAGGCGCTATATTCACTGTATTAAGGTGAATTTTCGCTTCCAACGCGTTCAGACTGATATTTGGGGTTTAAAGGAGGTCTTCTCCAGTCCCACTTCTCCCTTGTAAAGTCAAAGTTTGTTTACAACAGAGAGGATACAAAGAGAGCGAAATATACAGAAGATAAAAATATTGGATTAAATAGATTTGTCGCCCTCTATGTTCGTCGTTCTCCGGGATAACGAGGGTAAAAGTGGCAGGTAGGCGCCGCCTACTCATTATAAAAAAATGAGCCAACTGTCGCAACTAGGTTTTATACTATGGTTTGATTCCATTTGCCACCTTGTATTTGTGCGAGTTGGCGTTTTCGTCAATGGCTCAAATAAAAAGCAAACAAAAAAATCCTCTAAATATAAAAAATGATTTAATTGTAAATGCAGAAATAATGGATCCGCGATGGGAGAAATTCCCCTATAAAGGCTTTGGGACCCCCTAAAGAGTCGCAACCCACACGTTGAAAAACCCTGCCTTAGAGAATCGTAAAGCAAAAAGCACGTAAAACTCCTAACCCCACTCTCACCAACCAACTCTTATTTATCGTTGTGTATAAACCTTCAGAAATCGTTTGGAGCATTGTTTAGATAATGGTGGACATCCTTTACCAGATGTTCTATTAAAACAGTTTAAATTATAGTTTAAGATGACCAAATAAATTTTTGTATTTTAAATAGTACAATATTTTTTATTGACCTCTCAAAGTAGGTAGATGGTTTTGTCACCTACTGTTGTTTTAGTAGTAGTTTGGAAGAAAAAATCACATAGTCATAATCACAAACATTGTCTAACTCAAATAATTCAGTCATTTTGTAATTCGCCGACTACAGCTATTAAGCTTACTGTAGGATGCCTAAGCACCTGACTCGGTTTCGAATTTCAAATAAATAGTAAACTTAAACTCACAGTAAAGCTGGAGTAGCTAGACATACTCCTCCAAATATACGAAGAAAACATTTAGCGGACTGTAAGTTTCTTTAGTTGTGAGAACTGTAAAATTGTAGAATTAGTACCACCGTCCTTGATTGTAATTTAGTTTCATAGTTCTTAACATTTTATCTTTTTCTGATCTGGCAACATGAGTTCTTACCCTTTGATAACCACCCTAATAGAGCTTAAGGTTTTGTAGTATAGCAAGTGAACCTTCATAGGACTGTGAAACGATTCATATCATAGAGGACTGGCTGTTACAAATTTGGTAAAGTCCACATCAATTCAAGATTAGCTTTTACAATTAACTGTATACGGAATCGGTTAGTAACAGCAGTTGAAGCAAGAAATCGGCTTCAAAAAGTTCAAGGTGTAAAGGAGTAAAGTAAGTAAACAAACTGTTACGAAAGGTTTGAATAAAGCAGAATTTAAAGCTCTAGGACCTGCTACTTGGCCAGAAATTCTCTCTGAGCTTGGAATGGTTATTTTAATGCTTGATAATGTTGGGCTTCACATCGCAAAGATAGTTCGAAATGATTGTAATAAAGTTAATAGAGTTTATATGCAGTAACCAGCACGAAGTCCAGACCTAAGTCCCATTACAGACATATGAAATACTGTTGAGAGAGGCATTATTAGAGACCAAAATTATAACGGTTCCGGAAAATTAAAATCAACTTGAAAATGTAGTTGTCCAAGACTGGCAAATAAATCTGGCTGCCTCAGTGTAAAATCAACTTCCACTGAATGGCTAACAGTAATTTCTTCTAACATTGCTTCTTCTATAATAAGAAGAAACCTTTTAATTAATATTTTACTGTAATTATCATTACATTTATATATTAATTTCATATCTAACGTTCCTTTTACATATCTTAATACTCGCTTTAAGCATGACCACAACTCTTTGTTACATTTATTTTGATAGCAGATTTACTGTGGTACATAAATCTGGACGAGTGCATAACATTGCAAACATTAAATATTATATTTCGACATGGTGCATCATAATTATCATCTGAATTTAATTCTGAATAGCTTAATTTTACAGATAATGGTGTACTAGCTGGATTGCCTTCACTCATATTAAATTTTCTTAATATTGATTTTAGATATGTGATTTGATCAAGTGAAATTTGAAACTTTGACCTTTGTATCCTAATACCCAGGAAATAATTTAGTTCCTTTAAAGCTATCATATCAAATTGCTTCATTAAAAACTTTTTAAAATGTGTCGTTGTTATTTCATCTTTAGTGGCAATGACTAAGTCATCTACATATAAAATCACATAAATATTTTTAGTAACATAACCTTGATCTAGAAAATACAAACAATTGTCAGCTGAAGAATTTTTTCAATCTTGTTCAATAAAAATAGTATTAAAACATTCGTATCAACAACGAGGTGATTGTTTCAATCCGTACAAAGATTTATTTAATTTACACACAACATTATTAATTTCAATATTTTTTACGTGTTTCAGACTAAGTGGTCTGCCTGTCAATTTCACAAAAAAAACATGACAAAGAACTTAAAACAAACATGGAAAGACTGAATAAAAATTTTAAATTAATAAGTGAATTTATCTGTTCCTCAAAAGATTCTCTGGCTAAAAGAACTGATGCTAGTCTTGCAGTTAACAGACTCTATTCGTGCTCAATGAACAAAACTCGTATATTCTCCGAACAAAATTCTCCAAATAACATAGATAATAATTTTGAAAAAAATAATCAAAACTACATTAATAGAAACAATGAAGGAGATAAATAACATCAAACCCACCTATTCACAGATCACAAATATAAAAAATTTAAAATCCTCCAATATCCAAATGAACATGCCAAGAACCTAGACTCCTCAGAGAAAACCAAAAGCATTATCACAAAAAATATAAAACCAACAGAATGCAACTTTAGGGTTGATAAAATAACCTCCCTTAAAAACAATGGTATTTTAATTGAATCGCCAAACCAAAACGTAGAACAGCTTATCACTAACCCCAAAATCAAAGAATGTAACATTATTGTTAAACTACCAAATAAAATTTATTCCAAAATTATTATAAAGAATGTCCCCAACACTATGAACAAAGAAGACTTATTCTCATCATTAGACGAGAACGTTAATAAAATTTTAACACCTCCGAAAAATTGAATTATATAAAAATAACTACATCCCCCAAAGGAACTCATTGATAAAAAAACGATAAACAAAAAACAAAAATTCATTGATATTATTTAAAAAGAAAAAGAGAAATCGTGGAAAATTTCGTAAATCTTGATCTGATCCCGAATCCTTGGGAAATGATGTACAAAGTTTCTAGAGAAAAATTAAGAAATAAAAATATAATTGGAGCTTTTGAAACTCAAAGCGGAACTACACCTACTCCCAAATTGGCTATGGAATATCTATTAACCTCTCTACTCCCCGATGACTGTAATATAGACGAAACTCTGGAACAATATATCCTTCGACAAGACTACAATATCCAATCCAATTATACTTACATTGACAAAGCTACTGAAGAAGAACTTGGTCTAAACATCAAAAATTTAAAAAATAAAGCTCCTGGGATAACAACTTAAGGGGAAAACAAATTAAAACCATTTATCCATTCATGTCCCTATCTTTAATACACCTTTACAATTCTTGTTTACGTACTTCTTACTTTCCTGATTACTGGAAAATTGGTAATTTAATAGTTGTTCCAAAAAACATTTCTTTAGATCCCAACATTATTAAAAATTGCAGACCTATTACTCTTCTTTCTGATTTGGGAAAATTTTTTGAGAAATTAATAAGAGCTAGATTACACCTTAATTTAATCAATAATTTTCACTCTATTAACCAATATGGCTGCTGCAACGGAAAGTCAACTATAGATGCTTTAAACTCCTTCAAATCTTCAATAATAGACAATATGAACAACCATAAATTTACCGCAGAAACCTTCTTTGACATTAATAGAGCTTTTGACAATGTATGGTGCCCTTCAGAAATAAAAACTCTTCGCGATAAAAACGTCAAATCGTATTTAATAAGTACTATTAAAAACTATTTTATTAATAGAATAGTAAAATTTAATTACGGAGTAGAGAAAACTCAAGAACTAAACACCAAAGGATGTCCCCAAGGATCTGTACTTGGACCCATTCTCTGGAACACAATACTCGACTCTTTATTAGACTCAAATCATGAAAATAATGTTAAAATCATTGCTTATGCCGACGACATTGCAATTACTATCAAAGCAAACACAAGAATCGAATTCAGAACTGCAATACATACAGCAGTCAACAGTAAATTTTAAAATATGTCAAGTTCTTACTGGCCATGGCGAATTTATGCAACACCTCCACCGGATTGGTAACAACATGTGTGAATCGCCAGATTGTCACACATAATAACTACGTAAATGTTATAGCCATAACAGAAGAAACTTGTATATACGTATACATTATTCACCATCATCACCCATAATTCTCTTATATTTGTATTACTATCACCATATAGTATTTAAACCAATTGATGTAAATGCGCCCAATTTGGTGCTATTGTTTTCCAATAAATACACCACTGGTTTTTTTTGTAACACCATCTGGTACACTCCTATAAATATTTTCTTTAAGTTGTTTCCTATTCAGAAATGCTGTTTTCACATCCATTTGATGTATGAGCAACTTATTCTAATTTGCAAAAGCAATTATGGACCTAAAAGTACTAATACGTGCAACCGGCGCAAATGTCCCGTCATTTTTATCTGTATTATTGCCAATTCTTATCATATCACGTATGATAAGAACATTATGACGTAATTTGCGGTTATGACGTAATTTGCCTTAGCGAAACGTGGCTTTCTAGTGACGTGTACAATAGTGAGCTGTTTCCGCCGTCCTATAATATAGTCCGATGTGATCGCGATTTCGATGCTACTGATTTGTCAAGAGGAGGTGGCGTTTTGTTAGCGGTTAAACATAATATTAAATTATCTCACGTAGACGTTTCAGCTATTCGATGTTGTGTTCCAATGATAGATATTACTTGTAATAAATTAACAATCAGTCCTTCTAATTTTCATGTATATTTTATAGTTATTTATGTACCCCCTAGTATATCTACCGAAAATTTTGATTTATTCCTAGATCTTTTTGAAAATTTAAATTGTTTGTATGAAAACTGTATTGTCGTTGGTGACTTTAATGTACCTTTTTACAACATCTCAGATAGCGATGTGAAACACCAGTTAATTACTAACTTTCAACAAATTACTAATTTATCATCGTACAATAACATTAAAAATTATTTTCAACGTACTCTTGATTTAGTCTTATCTAACATATCGATTAACATCGAAAAGTGTGATAATCCATTAGTAGCTGAGGATTTACATCATCCGTCACTCTCGGGTTCTTTTACCGTTTCTGCTTTTTCTTATAAACAATTTGTGCCTGAATTCAAATTTAGAACCTACAATTTTAAAAAAGCTAATTATGTTGATATGTATGCTCAGCTTTGTAGCACGCATTGGGATGATCTGTACAACTGTGATAACGTTGAAGACGTCTGCGATAAGTTTTATTCAATTATTTATTCAATTTTTAACCGTACTGTTCCTTACACTGTTCGCAAATATAGTCACAAATATCCTATTTGGTTCACCAAAGAACTCATAAGTAATATTAATAAAAAATATAAAGCTCATCTTAAATTCAAAAAGTCTCACTCATGTTCTGATCTCGAACAATTTAGAATTCTAAGAACTCTTGTCAAAAAACAAATTCGCGCTGCATATTCTGTCTATTTACATAAGATAGAGAGTAATCTGTTACATGATCCGCGTAGTTTCTGGAAGTTTGTGAGAACTAGGAAAGGATATAATAACTTACCTGGAGTAATGTATATTGATGGTAAAGAATATGATAATGCAGATGCTATTGTCAACGCTTTTAGTGTATACTTTCGAAATGTTTACAATAACTCTGATGCATCTAACGTAATCGCTATAGAGAACCAATTCTTACAAACCCCATCAATCTCTGTTACTAAGTTTTTTTTAAATGATGTATTAACTGCTTTAAAAAAAATCAAAAATAAAAGTACTGCAGGTATAGATGAAATGCCTAGTTTTATAGTTAGAGACTGCTCAAATTTTTTCAGAGCCCTTGCTATATATCTTCAATTTGATATTAAAAACCTCGCATTTTCCATCTGTATGGAAAAAAGCATTAGTGTGTCCTATTTTGAAAAAAGGCGATCCTTCCCACATTAATAACTACAGACCAATTTCCATCTTATGTAACTTTTCGAAAGTGTTTGAAATGATTCTTTATAAATATATTTACAATGATGTACAAAACCTCATTTCTGAACACCAGCACGGATTTACGAAAAAAAGATCTACCATCTCCAACTTGGCGTGTTTCACTGAATATGTATCGGACATTCTAGACTCTCAAGGTCAAGTTGATGTTATACAGAGAAACCTCCCTTAACGGACACCTCTGATCGACGGACACCTCTCAATAGCGGACAGTTTTTGTTTTTCGTAACTCGAATATACGTAAAACAGTATATTGGAACCTCCCAATAACGGACACTCTCAATAACGGACGCGGACAGTTAAATTTAGATTTTATATATAATGTTATGTGCAAAATCACCTCTCAATAACGGACAAATAAATAAACCCATTCAAAACGTAAATAATACTCGAAGTTCTAATTAGTTCCTAGAAGCGAGCGGTCCACGTCACAATACTCGATACTCTTATTCATCGCTTCTTAGAATTGAGTCGTTCGCGTCACAATATAAATTCATGCTTGTTGTTAAAACCAAATTAGTGTTAGATGCAGTGCCGTATCGAGAAGATGGCCACTAGTTCTGTCAAACGAAAGTTTCTTAGTGTTCAAGAGAAAATTGAAATTATTGAATTCTCAGAAAAATACAAACTTAGTGTCCGTGAAACAGCAGAAAAGTTTAAAGTGGGAAAAACTCAAGTTGGTGACATATTAAAGAACAGAGAAGAAATTCGAAAATCGTTTGCAGAAAATGGAAATTGTGAACGGAAAAAAAAGTTTCCCAAGACTGAAGGTGCTGCATTAGATCAAATTGTTTTCGACTGGTTTTGCAGAGTTCGTAGTAACAATATTCCTGTTTCTGGTCCCATTCTTCAGGAAAAAGCATTAGAAGTTTCTAGAGAACTGAAATTAGACCAGTTTAAAGCTTCAAATGGATGGTTAGAAAAGTTCTGTCACCGCTGGAATATAAACTTGAAAACTATTTGTGGTGAGGCAGCTGATGTTAACATGGAAGAAGTGGAGCAATGGAAAAAAAAACTTTGTTCCATCATTCAAGAATACTCGCCAGAAAATATCTTCAATGCTGACGAAACTGGCCTCTTCTTCAGGGCATTACCGAAAAAAACCCTGGCGCTAAAAAATGAAAAGTGTACTGGTGGAAAATCTTCAAAAGAAAGACTTACTGTTCTATTTTGTGCTAGTATGGCTGGAGAAAAAGAAAATCCTCTTATTATTGGAAAATCCAGGAATCCACGTTGTTTTAAAGGATCTCACGTCAATAAATTACCTATTGATTGGTATTCCAATAAAAAGGCGTGGATGACCAGGGACATAATGAGTGAATGGCTAACCAAATTTGATAGGAAAATGGGAAGACAAAACCGGAAAGTGATTCTTTTTTTGGACAACGCCACCTCTCATCCTAACATAGCTTTGAAAAATGTAAAATTATTGTTTTTCCCTCCGAACATGACTTCTGTTTGTCAACCTCTGGACCAAGGAATTATCAAAAACTTCAAGTTATTTTACAGAAAATTTTTGGTAAAACGTCTGTTGTTATCTATGAATGATTCTGTGTCTACAAAAGAACTAGAAAAAAGCATTACAGTGTTCAATGCAGCCATATGGATCACCGCCGCTTGGAAAAAAGTAAAACCGGAAACAATAAGTAAGTGTTTCTTCAGGGCTGGATTTGGGCAAAGCAACGACTCACTTAACGATTATGATGAAGAAGATGATATACCGTTGTCGACTTTATTAGAAAACATGAACAACGTAGCAATGGATGATTATGTCGATATTGATAAATCTTTACAAACAGAAAATATAAATATAGATATTATTGAATGCATCCGAGAGTTTAAAGACAACAAAACCGACAGTGACAGTGATAGTGATAGTGACAATGAAATTGTTCCGATTACTACTATAAAGAACATGAGTGTCGCCCTTGAAAAAATTAAAGACTTACAAAACTTTTTTATTTTAAATGATGATATAGAAAGTGTTCAGAAAGTTTCAGAACTCCTCTCACATGTAGAAAATACAATTATAAAGCATAATTTTGTTAACAAAAAACAAACAAAAATTAATGACTTTTTTAAAAATGTTACTCCTAATTAATAACCATGTTCATACTTATGTGATATCACGTTAATCCTATGTTATAAATTTGTCTTTATTCAAATTAGTTAATAAATACTAAAAACATATAATCAATTTAATTACATTAACCCCCAAGTTAAAACCTCTTAACAACGGACACCTCTTCACAACGGACAATTTCTCACTCCCCATCGGTGTCCGTTGTGGAGAGGTTCCACTGTATATATATGGATATACAAAAAGCGTTCGATCAAATTGATCATTATGTACTTCTTGAAAAACTGAAACATTTTGGTTTTACTGAATCGCTGTGTAATCTCTTTAATTCATATATTTTCGACCGTGAGCAAATAGTTGTATGTGATCATCACCGATCGGCTCCTTATTCCGTTGCATCAGGTGTTCCCCAAGGATCCAATTTAGGACCGCTTTTATTTTTATTATTCATTAATGAGCTTCCCAGTTTGTTGAAATGTAAAAAGCTTCTTTTTGCGGATGATTTAAAACTCTTTTGTAGTATTAACAGTTTCGAAGATTGTATAAGCTTACAGAGTGATATAAACTTAGTAATTAATTGGTGTAATAAAAATAAACTTTGTATAAATGTTAGTAAATGTTTCGTAATTACGTATACTAGAAAAAAGAACATCTTAGAATTTCATTACAATATCAATTCTGCTTTGTTGAATCGTTGCTTCAGTACTGAGGACTTAGGTGTTTTTTTTTGACTCTAAATTAACATTTAATAATCATGTTCTTTCTATAACCAAATCTGGTTATGGTGTTTTGGGGTTTTTGTATAGAAACTGTCGTAATTTTAAAAATCTAAATAATTGTTTAGTTACACTGTACTTTTGTCTAGTAAGGTCTAAATTAGAATATTGCTCAGTAATATGGTCTCCTGTTCACAAGATCTATATAACCACAATTGAAAAAATTCAACGAAAATTTCTCAAATTTTTAGTATTTCTTTCTGATGGTACCTATCCTCCAAGAGGTTATGATTATCAATTACTTTTAAATAGATTTAAATTTGAATCTCTCGAAACACGAAGATTTCTCGGATCTATCGCATTTATATATAAAATCATTCATTTTCTTATTGATTGTCCACAACTTTTAAATGCCATTAATATCCTTGTTCCGAGAAGTAATTCGCGACAACATGTTACTTTTTATCATAAACGAACAAAAACTAATGTTTTGTTTAGGTCGCCTCTGAGCACTGCTTGCAGAAACGTCAACACAGTTTCCTATGTTATCGATGTATTTTTTGATTCGATAAAGGTTGTGTTGTCTTCCTGTAGAAGCTATCATATTATGTAAATTGTTTATTGTTTATTTTGTAATTACTATTATTATTTTATTTTAATTTCTATTGTCATTAATTGGATATTTTTTTTTCTGTTTGACAATAAATCAATTATTATTATTATTATTATTATTATTATATCAAGTTCATGTCTTGATATTTTATACGTAATTTCATCAAAAATTACATCCCGTACAACTATAAATTTCAATAATTCTGGAACAAGTATTTTATAACCATTTGGCATATAACCTACGAAAATTCCCTTGCAAGTAAATGATTTACTATCAAATTTGCTTCTTTTCGTTTCCTTATGGATATATGCAACACAGCCAAATAATTTTAAATGATTTAAGTTTAGCTTTTTATTGTGCCACGTTTCGTATGGTATTTTATTTGATTTTGACGCTTTTACTAGAGACCTATTATATATCCAAAAAGGTTGCAGTTAAACTTGCTTCACCCCAAAAAACGTTTATCAATTTCTGTGCTGTGCACCATAGCACGTGCTTTTTCTGTTATAATTCGGTTCATACGCTTCTGCAATGAGCTACAGATTTTTTAGTAAAATCTTTAAAATATGTGAATACTTCCGATTTATTTGACATTAAATAAGTTACAGTGTAATGAGTGTAATCATTGACAAAATTTGCAAAATAATTTTTATTATCTACTGTATTGGTGATATTGGCCCGCATACATCAGAATGAATAACAAAAGTGGTCTTGTTATACACTCCGGTGCATAACTATAGCACCACCTAGATTTTTGAGTATTTAAACACTTATAGTGTGCAGATGAGAAGTATGTCTATTTCAAAAGAAGGCACATGAGTTTTAAAAACATTGTATAGGAATATTACAAAATTTAAATTTTTATTTGTAAAGAATTAAAAAAAAACTTTATTTTTTAAGGTGCATAACAATAGCACCATTTATTAAATCAAGCTTATTTTTCGTTTAAATCAGGCAAACATGAAGTTAAATTTTGCGCATTCAATTGTTTTGGTTTTGACGTATCTTTCTGACATTTGCTTGTCTAATTAATTCAAATTTTTCACAATGCCTCGTGGTAGTTATCTTAATGAAATTGAAAAAGGCAAGATTTTGGCATTAAGAGAAGAAGGAACCGGAATTAGAGCCATTGCTCGAAAAATTAATCGATCACATAAAGTTGTATCAAATTTTCTTCGTGATCCTGATAATTACGGGAAAAACAAGAAGGGAGGACCAAAAAAAAAATTTCTCCACGTTGTTTACGTCGGATTGGTAATTTGGCCAGTAATTCTTTGAAGAGTTGCAGTGCGATTTCGAGGGAAATTGATGCAGATGTCTCTCGATGGACAGTATGGAGAAGTTTAAAACGCACTCCACACATTACACGTCAAAAACTGAAGGCCGCTCCAAGGCTCCTTTAAAGGCACAAGGATGCACGATTACAATTTGCACAACAAAATATGGATCAGGATTGGCAAAAAGTTAGAATACCATTTCATCTTAAAAAAGTAAAGTTTGGTTTGACTTATTATCTTTTTAGGTAATTTTCTCGGATGAAAAAAAAATTAATTTGGATGGTCCTGATGGATTTAATTTATATTGGAGAGATCTCCGAAAGGAACCGCGTTATTTCTCGAAACGAAATTATGGTGGAGCAAGTGTTATGGTGTGGGGTGGATTTTGCAATGATGGAGTCCTTAGGATTGCATTTCCTTCTACACGAATGAACAGCCGAGAATACATTGAAGTGTTAAATGACTGCTTAATGCCATTTTTCGATAACAATGATGTAAATGAGTGGCTATTTCAACAAGACAATGCCAGAATTCACGTTAGTAGAGAGACACTACGTTGGCTAGGCGAGCAAGAAGTTCGCATTATTGAATGGCCTGCATGTTCATCTGACATGAATCCTATTGAAAATGTTTGGGGCATACTTGTTCGCACAGTGTACGAAGAAAATCGTCAATATGAAACTGTGGCTGATTTAAAGGCAGCAATTACAGAAGCCTGGAATAACTTCGGAAGAGACATGCTTCAGAAACTCATTCAAAGCATGCCAAACAGAATGTTTGAAGTCATTCGTAAGAATGGGGGTCTTACCCATTATTAAAAATAAACTTTTGATTTGTTTTGAGTTATTATTTTTGCTGACCACCGTAAAAAACGAAGAGATGTAAAAGTGGTGCTATAGTTATGCACCTTTAAAAATAAAGTTTTTTTTTAAATTCTTTACAAATAAAAGTTTGAATTTTGTAATATTCCCATACAATGTTTTTAAAACTCATGTGCTTTCTTTTCAAATAGACATATTTCTCATCTGCACACTGTAAGTGTTTAAATACTCAAAAATCTAGGTGGTGCTATAGTTATGCACCAGAGTGTATATTCTTTCTTTCCTTTTATCAAAAGGAAGCCGCGCTTGTTTTCCGCTAATACAAGCTTCAAATTATCACTCAATAGGATTTATATCTCTTAAACAGTCATTATCAAATGCTAATTTATTTTTATCAATTATATTAGTTGCAGCTACGTGGCCTGGAGCCCGTACTTTTTCATTATGCGCATTCTGTACTATTAATTTAATAATGTACATATTATTTATGTGCTCACTTTTAATTACTACTGTGCCTTCTTTCTGGACCCCCACCTGGCCAGTTTCAAAAAACACCACCGACATTGCAGCCTCCTGGAAGCATCTCCCTGAGATAAGATTGGTTGGTACACTTTCGCTGTACAAGACATTTATCAGTTCACCCTGGTATCCAAGCGTTGTGGTGACTTTGATTTTTCCAATGTTTGTTGCTTCAATAGTTGTGCCCTTTTTGAGGACAGTTATTTGAATCGGCTTTTCCAATTCTTCATATTCAGTATAAATGTTTAAATCATTTATTGTGTGTTCCGTTGCAACGAAGTCCAGCATAAAACGCCCCAGTGTTTCATCGATATTTTCATGACACATAAATGCAAACGCTTTGTCAACCATTGCTGTCGATGCAATTGGTTCATTTCTTCCGCTGGTGTTACGTTTTTCTTTTTTACGTTTCCTTCCGGAAACAATTTTAAACTTTGTTTGTAATAAAAACAATCACGTTGAGTGTGATTTTTACGCCCACAATTAAAACATTTTAAAATCTTCTTGATCACAAATTTATTTTTATTAGGAGAGAATTTGTCCTTCTTCCTCTTATCACTTGTATCTGTGCGGAATTGAAGAACTTTCATTGTTGTATCGGCATCTTCTCTCTGCAAATATTCTTCACACTCAATCAGCATGATTTTCACGAAAGCTAAAGTAATTCTTTCGTCGGCCATTGTTTTAATTGCTGTCTTTACTGGCGCATAACTCGATAGTAAAAAATTTAGTGTATACCATACTTTAGTAATTTCATCCACTTCCATTCCACTGGCTAGTCACGTATCATTTCATCAATTTCCATCATATGACTTTTTAGCGATGTACCAGGTATTAATTTTGTATTGAATAATCGATCCTGCAAACATAACTGTGCCGGTATTTTTCTGCATGCGTATAGTTCATCAAATTGTGACCTTTCCTTTACGAGGAAGCACAGCTCCGGCAGCTCTGGTGGTTACGGGGCAGGTTGTAGGTTAAATTTGAAAGAGTCTTATTTTTTTATATTTTGGGCGCCACCTCAGTCTAAATAGGCTGGACGGCACGGCTTAAGCCAAAAAATCAAAGAATTATCTCGAAATTTATTATTGAAAAAAAAATAAAAATGATGAATTTAAAATGTAAGAATTAAATAAAAAAATGTACTTTCATAGATTTAAGAAATGAATGTTTATAATGATTTACCCGCCTTATATCGACCCAGATTTACAGCTGTAATATCGGTTTACAAAATAGGTACATAATTATTACTATAACTTATCTGTTGTTCGAGCGATTTTTTTTGTTGAAAGAAACGTAGCTGAGTTTTGTTATTCCTAGAGAGTCCTACATCTTAACTTTTAAGCCGTTCCTTTGATGCCGCCGTTATTTTGCCGACCTGGAGGGGTTGAGAGGTTCAGCTAGGATTTCCGCGTTGGGGACCTCCCGGAACCTGTGCCTCCTTGCTAAGAACTCTCCCGGATATGCAAAACTCCCAGAATACGGCGCTTTTTTCTGCTTCGAAAGTTTTTATGGCACCGTAAAAAAAACTTCTAAAGGGGTTTTCCTATCGTAAATGGTCTTTTGTCACGATATTTTTAATGATATTGTATAATTTACGATATTTCGAGAGTTAATTCGATTATGTTTGAACAAGTCTAACAGTCTCTCTGACCACCTCAAGGTTCATACGGCAAAAGAAACCTCTTTCCTTTCCCTCTCGTCTTTGCCCCTCATACCAAGCACATGACCGGGTGGGGATGAATGACACGGGGGTCGTTTAACGACAAACTGAGGTTGGAATCTTTGTTTACTAACACCCGAGACAACAGAAAGTTAGCATATAGCCCCCAAGCTAAAGCAACGAAATGATTGAATTTAAGAAAAACTAACTATTCCTAAATAGCAATACAACAACCGGTAGGTATGCATAAAATAAAATAAAAATAAGCGTGTAACTGGATAAAAAATACTGTTACAAAATTTTGCCAAAATTTCTCGAGCTGTTGTTCTGGTATATGAGAAATAATGCCATCAAGGTATTCAATCAAAGTCCTTTTGGCAAATCTTTCCCATTTAGCCCATTCTTCATTTTTTGTTATTGGAGTTGGTGGTTCTTCTCGTAAAACTTGACTGTTACCTTCCTGCCCGATTTTTTCCTCCAACCGGAATTTCCATAAGATGTAATTTTCACCATTAAATGGTTTCAGATTACGTTTTACTGCACTAGCCATTTTTATTGTTTATTTCCACTCACTAATTACTTTTATTGTTTATTATTACTGACGGTGTCTGAGCCCATAACCTATTAAAAGGTTTGAGATTTAGAAGTAAAACAATAAGTATTATTTGCACTTTTATTATAAGATGTACAATTATTAAACCGCATCTTCTAATGAAAACTCAATCAAGAACGATTCCTACCAAAATTGACTTCTAGTTTTATTTCCTACGAACACCGTGACCTTATTGAACACGTGTGACTATGAAATCATCATGATCGACTTGTTTCTTTGTTCTCTTAAAACTATTGCAAAATACGATAGCTTCTTCAAACACGTGCCAATAATGAGTAACAAATAATTTCAGATTTAGGTCACGAACTTGAACACATTTCAACATACTAATTTTATAGCTTCACGGAAATTAGTGAAATACATTTTTGTTCCTTCCACATGTAATAAAACCAACAATTAAAATTGAGAAAACCCTTCTGGGTCAAAACGACCACTATTGTAGACTTTTTCGTTTTTCTTTGGTGATAACGTGTTTGTGGGCCAATATCCAACTTTTGAATAAATATTTAACAGGAGCAACAAAAATGATACCTATCAGCTAAGATAAGACTGGGTGAAATTGATTAAGAACTGGTCATGCTAGATCAAATTTAAATTTCTTTAAATGGAATGTGAAAAATTCATACTATCAATGTGATCAAGTGGAAAAAGTGTTCAACGTCTTGATGAAGAATGTCGACATTAAAGTTTTTAAGGAAGCTTCACAGCCGAAATTGATCAATTATCGCCCGTGTAGATTGTTTCTATAATAACTAATTTTATGTGCAATGAAACGGTAGTAAGCAGAATATTTCTATTTATTTTTAGTCTTTACTTTTGTGATGTGTGACACGCCACGAAAATTATCTTTCAATTTTTCAAAATTTTGACACACCGAGCTCAAAAGGTTTGCCATCACTGATTTAATGTAAATAATTTTTTTACAAAAAAGATCGCCAAATTGGGTATACCTCAAGACATGTAAAAAAATACACTTGAGAACCGTTATTGATAAATTAGAAGATGAAATGTTAGGAAATACGCCAGGTACAAAGTCTACCAAAAAAGAGGAAAGGTGGACAAGCTAAAAGATGTGAGACATTTACGAAATTTTCCACGAAAATAATACCTCGCGAGATTTTCAATGATGGTCAATTTCTTGTACTTTGCATGATCTGGAAGGCTACTTTTCAGTAAATTTATAAATTAAAAATACTAGTTAAATTACAACATTGCAAATTGTAAGACACTTTTCTTTACGTTGTAACTTATAACTTAAAATTAACCTCATGACCAAATTAATCAACTCATTAATGGCTCGACTATCTGCTCTAAGTTCTACATTCTCCCCATTCCACACATGTATTATGTACTTGAAACAATCAAAGAACAACAAGCTAGAAAAGAAACCAGGAGCCAGGCTCCAAGGCTTTCCTGCCAACGCCGATGCCAATGTGCACATGCGCATACCATAAAACCCTTAACGTTCGTAATGTTTTTTATTATCACGTAAGCTTAGCCAAAGTTGCATCAAAACAACAAAAGTTTTGTCAGTTGCAACAAAAATGAGTCCAGAAACTTGTTGGTATTGTAGAAGTCTCCAACCTAAACGTAAATAGTAATTCGTTATTTGTTTCGACCACCAATTATTGCAGAATTGTTTTTTAAACTTTTGCATCCCCGCCAGAAATCAATGTACCTACTAAAGAACCCCGACTCCCCCTAAAACAGCCAAGAAGAGTCCCAGCAGGACTTCTTCCCAGGCAGCACCCATCCTGACGTCAAATTGCGACCTCTTTCTTTTTTGAGAAACGGTGAGATCTTCTCAAGCCTTCAATTCTTCAAGCTACAAGAAGCCACTTTCTATTTTCAGCTCAGTATAGGACAAGCTGCAGAGATTGGTATAGCTTGTTAAATGCATCACTGTCTAGATTATCTAAGCCAAGTAACAAGAGATAAAAAACGAAGATAAAAGCCACCTAAAAATTTGTTTATTTTCTTCCACCTAATTAAAATAATAAACTGTTGGCTGAGATTCAACTTCGCCATAGTCAAAATTTATCGTAGTTAGACATAGAGAGAATTAAAACAGAGAAGAAGGAAAAATAAAAGAAAGCCGGTTGATATTTTCTGGAAAGTGTCAAATATCAGAACTTTTTAATGGAGCACCACCAGAAACAATCCAAATGGTGTCTAATAGTGAATTTATAAATACAGAACTTTTTGAAAACTGGCTCGAACGCTTTCAAAAAACAGCACAATCTAGTAAAGAAAACCGAGCTTTATAAATACTGTTCAATCATTCTTCTTATATAAGTTCAAACGAGTTGACATTTTGTAGAACAATTGGAATTCATCTTCTTAGCTTGCCTTCTCACACGAGTCATAAGTTACAAAACGTAGGATTACTTTCTTCTTACAAGCTTGCAGCTAGAAAGCCGACAAATGTCAAGTTTCAAACCTAGGAAAAAGTATAATCCAGTTACAAATAGCCGAGTTTTTTCTAGTTCATATACTAGAACTGCGTCGATTGCTAAAGCAATAAATACTTTTAAAGATACAGGAATTTTTCCTTACAACCCCGACATCCTTGACCATAACGACTTTGCACAGTTACCGTTGGAATGTTACCGACAAACAAATAAATAAAACCAAAAAAAATATAATCGAATCAGACACTGAAAATCCCCAAGACTAACTTTTAAAAGAACGCATGGTAATAATTGTAATTGAAGTTATGCTTGAGTTAGACCAAAGCAAACCTAATACTTCGGATGTGGTAAAAAATGTTGAAATTGAGATTGATAAAAATATCTGGAAAATTTAGCTTCCCCTTCTACAAGCAATGCAGTTGTTTTAGTAAAAGCTATATACGAGTATCTGTGTCCAGAAAACATAATACCTATTTCAAAGTGTTCACAAGAACTCAAAACACAAAAAATAAGACACAAAAATCAGCAATTTAATCAAATTGCCGTGCTATAAGCAAGTTATTAAAACTTACACCCCACCAAAAACCTAAAAAACAAGCAGATAACAGTAAAAATATTAAAAATATTGAGAATGCTGGAACTTGTCCAGGATGCAATGAACTATATTCTAATCCCTCCGAAATAGACTTCATACAGTGCTAAAAATGTTCAGAATAGTAGCATAAAGTTTTTACTTCCTTTTCTGAAATAGAAAAGTACAAAAGTATTGTATGTTAATTCTCATGTTGCCCATTCGCTCACAGAATGTATTCTTAATTTAACCAAAAAAGTTTATATTTCATTGCTGTTTTTTTAATTTTAAAATTTTTGTTTTTATTTTTTATGAAATATATTTATATTTTATGTTATTTTACATTTGACTGATATAAATGTCCCTACTGCACACCATTACTATTAATGCAAGACCAGAAGTTTGCATTTGCATTTCCACAGGTTTCTCTGTTTTTTTAAGTAGTATTTGAAATCGGTTTCGAGACATAACAGACTTTATATCACATTCTGATATATTGGCATTTTTGACCAATATGATTCAATGCTTGGGTATTGAATAAGTCCTATCCACAATAAATCATCAATAAATTTTCTCATTTCTTCAACATCTGTATTATGTCAATCTTGAATTCTTGCTTTAGGTGCATTTTGTTTAGCTTTACATTGAGCTGCATATCGGTTTGTTTCAGTTACCATCATAATGAGAATATTTTCGTCCAAAAATAATTCATAAAAATCAAGTGGTGATTTTATATAGTAGTTTCCATAGATTTCGGCACTTATTCCTGAATTGGGTTCTGTGAATACAAAGTTCTTCAGGTTTAATCCTGTTACGCGATTCCAAGTAAGACTGTCATCATGTGGAACCTCTTCATCATCACTGCTGCTAACACACGCATTTTCCTCAATAACTCGCTCAATTGTTTGCAATACCGAGTCACTTCTGTCTGATACACTTGAACAACTTGGTTTTACCACATTTCGAGCATTGACAGTGATATTATCAATTTTGGGACGCTTCTGTATAGGTGTCCTATCGAAGTCATCGGAGAATTCCTCAGATTCGTTTTCGTTACTCAGAACGTATTCATCCGAGGATTCACCAAACAAACTTTGATTGTCAGACAAACTTTCCTAAATGTTAACACTTGCAGCATTCATTACATAATTTATTTTGTTATCCTACCTGCCATAGCTGCTGCAAACGCTTTTGCTCTTCTTCGAAACTCATTTTTTTAATTTTCCAACATAAACAGATACAAAAATATGTATGTCAGTTCAGAGACACTGTACTCACATTGCTAACAAGTAACCACGAACCAGCATCAGTCAGGAATTCTAGTTAAGACAAGTTGAGTCCGGACATTGCGAGGATTCACGTTGGGTACTCGCGGCTTTTGAGGTAAAAATAACCCTTGAGGCCACGTGACACAAAAGGTAAGTCTCATTCAAAATATTGTTATAAACAAATAATTGTTGTAAATAAAAATTGTCAGCAGCTTTGAAAAGATAAGATAGTGTAAGAAAAAAGAAAAAAGTTTTGGCTGGAACAGCTCACTTTTTTTAACATTGCAGCAGTCAACGTGTTAAAATCTATGATTTTCAAAAAAACTACATTTAAATTTTTGGTAAAAATAAAGTTTTTATAAAAACTTAACTATTAAGTGCACTCTTGCCCAAGCTTCATCTAATTAAAAATAATGTGTGTTTGTTTAAAAAAATACTCGTAGCAAGCCATGACATTTTTACGTATGTCGTACATGACCCCATACAACAACAAAACTTTTATTATTTACATTATCCATGTATTGTTGGTTGCCTGCTATGCCATTTTACCCTTCACAAATTATCTTAACCATAACCTAAGAATATCTTCTCTTCCCGCTAAAGCGAGCTTGGTCTTGGTGTGTTTCTCTATGGTTGCCTTCGTGGTGTTTTTGTTTTTCAAACATTCTTTATTTTATTTAAAATGTATTTTTGTTTTAATTGTCGAAAAGTGAGGTTATGAGATCTTTCATTTTGACAAGTGTGTAAAAAATTAATCACAGACATACAAAACAATTGTTTTTTAGTTTCAAAGAACTCTAAAGTTTTTTTTTAAAAAACACACGATATAATTAAGAAAAAAAATATTAAGAAGCTTGTTAAAGTACCATTCTACTACATGTACAAGAAAAAATTTGTGTAAGATTTGTAATTCCCTTAATTTTACAAAATAGGTTAAATAAAATAGAAAATTTTTCACATGTAAGTCCACGACATCGAGTGTACAATCTGCAATGTACAATGTTCAGTTCAGTTGATTATACGGAAATGTTCTTAATTTACGGTAAATTTATTGCAGACGGAACGCGAAGTGTTAGAGATGTCGCTAATACGTTAAATGCTTCAAAAGGCAGAGTAACTACATCAAATTTTAAAGAAAAACCGATTGCATTCCGATCATTACACCAAAACGAAAAAACTGTCGCCTGAAGATTACCCAGCTAGACTAGAATTTTGTAACTAGCTTCTTCAGCGACATGAGCAAAATCTAAATATTATTTAAAAAAAAATATTTACGGATAAATCTTTTTTTGTTAGAAATGATTTTTTAATTCTCGTAATTGGCACCTATATGGTTCTGTAAATCCCTATGCAACTTTTAAGCACAATGCTCAACCTCTTTTTAATGCTAAAGTCTGGGCAGGCATTCTGTGTCATTCTGGAGTAAACAACATTTTTATTCACTAATTTTTCGATACATTTTGCAGATTGGTCCCTTTGAATTTCGTCTAAAATTGAATGGTAAATTTGTCACCAGTTTTTAAAAAACACTTTACCAAATTTTCTCGATAACGTGCCTTTAGAAGTTTTTGTAAACCATTGGTTTTAGCACGATGCTGCACCAGCACATTTTGAGCCTCGTGTAAGGAACGTTTAAAATGAGGATTACCCCAATCGGTGAATTGGTCGTGGTGGTCCTATAAATTATCCAGCAAGATCACCGGACTTTACCCTTCTAGATTTCTTTTTGTGAAGCCACATAAAATATTTTGTTTATCGCGTACCTACCTGAGCGTAATCTGGATATTCCACGCGCTAGAATAGACAAGCCGTGGTGAAAATAAAATTTTAATTTATTTATGGCAAACAAAATTTTTCGGAATTTTGGTACATACTAGCTTGTTCATAAATAATTATTATGTAAAACTTTTATGTGCAAAACAGTCATAAATAATGTAAAAAAGGGTCCCGATGCAAAAAATCTTGCTTTATAATTCATTTTACATTTATTGCAATATCATAATTACAATTAAACGTGCAATTAACAATTTATTTGTCACTATGACATTAAGGTCGGGTTTACAGAAAAAAATTTAATTCCGAATTAAGTTAATGACGAAATTAACTTAACATCGTCATTAAATTAATCACGGTTTACATATACGTTTTATGTCAAACTTAATTCGTGATTAACTAATTCGAATTAAAGTGACATTTGTGGCGGTTGGTACTACCTGAATGCCTAAAATCCCTATTAGCGGCGATTTGATTTTCGTAACCTTAAAGCAGACTGAAATTATTTTCTGGTCAAAATTGTGTTTTACTGTACTTGTGCAAATAATAAATATTAGGTATTATGCAGAATTCAGAAAAATGTGCGGAAGAAAAACCGCATCGAGAACGAAGCAAAAATTTCACCGAAAGAGAGAAGGAAATTGCCCTGAAATAATTAAAAGGTATGTACGAATTTCGACATAAATTAACGATTGTTGTAGGTCTAAATTCACCTAGAATTTAGTTGCCTTCCGTAGTTTTATAGGCCAATTTTAATTTTTATCAGATCTTATAATTATATTCACTTATGCAATTATAGATTTGTTCCTAATTTATTAGTTATTTCGTACTGCATTTTGATCCGATCTTTCCTGTAAATACCAAATTATCCCTTAAAATTTACTCCATCCTCTATTTTCCCTTTCCTTTAGATATCAGGACAAGGTGGAAAACAAGGAAACCGATGGCTCTTCAGTAAATGAGAAAAAAAAAGCATGAGAAAAAATTACTGAAGAGTTCAATTCAACAGCGACAACTGCCCCAAGATCGGCCAAACAAATCAAAGTGTTATGGTCAAATGTACGGCGATCAGCAAAAAAGGCAATAGCGGAAGAAAATGTAAATAAATTATACTTTATTATTGGTATAAGTAATTAAAATATTAATTATTAAACATATTTTTAGAAAAAAAAATATTTAGACAAATTATCATCGGAGGACAGTGAGACAAGAGGACTGACTGAATCATTGGACCAGCTGAAACGAAGAAAAAATGAGGATTGGGTTGGTTTACAAGATTTAATAAATTTAATAAAAACTATGATTACCTATTTTAGAAAAACATTTTGAAAACTGGCGGTGGGACGTCGAGGACTCAGTTGACCGAAGTTGAAGCAAGGGTTTTAGCCATGGTGGAAGCACAGGCAAAGCCCTTAACCAACATATATGATGATGATAATATTTATCATAAAAATACATAAAACTTTTTTTATAACAATTATTATAGATTCACTTAACATTTATTTTAATTTTATCTAAAATAATAATTCTTAACTTTCAAATAAATTATAAAATTTTTAGATATAATATTATCACCAAATCAACGAGTTTCCTCTCCCACTCCCACTATGAAAGCAATTATTGCTGAACCAGTACCAGTGGCTGGACCTTTAATTATTAAATTATTTTTGAAGACCTGATTCCTCAACCTCCAATTGAAACTCCTGTCCTCGAATTCCCCGAAACTCAGCCCCAACCAAAACGAAAAAAATTCAGCCCTCCTAAAAATAAAATTCTCAGAAAAAAAAACAACAATGTCGATTTGAAGAGAAAGTTGTACTTAAAACGAATTAAGCTAGCTGACATGGAAATTGAGTTTAAAAAAAAATTATATGATTTAGAATTAAAAATAAAAACCAAACAATTAGAGAAACTAAGCAAAAATAGTTAATTATAGGTTTTAAATCAAAAAAATATTATTTGTTTAAATTGTTAATTAGGTTTTAGCCATGGTGGAAGCACAGGCAAAGCCCTTAACCAACATATATGATGATGATAATATTTATCATAAAAATACATAAAACTTTTTTTATAACAATTATTATAGATTCACTTAACATTTATT
Source organism: Tribolium confusum (assembly GCA_029207805.1). Lineage (NCBI taxonomy): Eukaryota > Metazoa > Arthropoda > Insecta > Coleoptera > Tenebrionidae > Tribolium > Tribolium confusum. The sequence goes on along the minus strand of JALGAY010000008.1, from coordinate 19,171,645 downwards.
TTAATTTTATCTAAAATTAAAATCTATCTCCTAACAAAAACCCATTTGCATAATCTCCTCTTTCTAGCTGTGCACAAAGAGACGAATCGTTAAATATTGTGCTATCATGCACACTCCCTGGCCATCTAGCTACAATATTTCTTATTTTCAGATCTGCATCACATACAGCCTAGACATTTATGGAGAAAAAACCTTTTCGATTTCGAAAAATTTCAGCGTTAGGGCCACCTGGCGATTCAATTTTTATGTGGGTGCAATCTATTGCTCCTATTACTCTTGGCATTCTTCTAACACGATAAAATTTTAGCTGTACATTACGAAGTTCTTCATTGTTTGGCATATTTATAAAATGAGGTTTTAGTTGGGCTATTTTGTGTATAACTTGTTTTATGACGATACACACTGTCGATTTATGAACCGCAATCATATCCCCCAATAACTGTTGAAATGCACCGGTTGCTAAATATCTCATAGTTAACAATATTTTATTTAGCCCCGTCAAAGATTTCCTCCTTTTCGTAGCCGGTTGTAAGTCATAACCAATTAGCCCATTTAACCACAAAATTGTAGCTTTTGAAAACCGAAATCTCATTTTAAATTCTTCGTCGTCATAAAGCTTGAAAGGATTTCTCCGGACGGTACCTTCTTGGTATTCTTTCCACTTGTTCGTCATCGGAACAATCTGATGTTAGTGATACATCAGACATCTATTATTAAAATTGTATTTATTTAATAAAAATAAAACTACAAAAATATTTACCTTTTTATATTTTTTTTGTCGAATTACCACAAATAATAAAAATTTTCAAGTTTTTTTAGGTTAGAATTGACCAAAATTAAAGTTAATTGAAGTACCTACCTTCATTAGTTTAATCACATATTAATGTCAAATTTAATCGCAATTAACTTTAATTTAGGTTCTGTAAACCGAAATCTTGACTTAATCACGATTTAACAACGAATTAGTTTAATCGCGATTAAAACTGTTTAATCGCGATTAGTGACGTCACGACATTAAGTTAATTCGACATTAACTTTTTAATCTCGAATTAAATATTTAATTTACTTTCTGTAAACCGGCCCTTAATGTACGATCATTTTCAGACATAGAATTTCAGGTAAGCTGAATAATAAAAACTTGAATTTAACGACGGTACAAATTCTAAAATTATAAAAATTAATTTTTGATTAAAGAGTACATTTTTTAAATTACACAAATGTATTGACTGAAATTTCGTTTTCCCGATTATACAGTAGACCAAATAAATTTTGAAAATTTTAGGATTAATTTTATTGCCTAGTTTAAAACGGCAATATTTGAAAGATCTCTCTCCTACAATATGACAAAATTGTACAATTCCTGTCATTTGTTTAAACAAAAACTTTCAGTGAACAATTTTCGCAGAAAAATAAAGACGTACTTTTCTAATTCTTAGGTTTTTTTGTCAGGATTGCTTTTGATTTTTGTTATTATTTTTGTAATTTTGATTTGTATTCATTTTTATTTGTAGTTTTGACTTAGTGCAATTTTTAGTAGGTTTCACTTCATTTCATTTAATCATTTTTTTTTCATTTTTAATGTTTCCCCTATTGTTTATTTATTTATTCTGTTATTTTTGTTAAAGGGGTTGAGTTTGAATAGTAATTGCTAGACTTCGCCTCCAGAGTTGTATTCACAATTCAAATAAAGACCATTTATTATAATTATTTTTAATTTGTAGTAAAATATCCGATTCCTCTAATTCTCTTGTAAGAAAGTATCTAAACAAATGTTTTGGTTAATCAACATTACACAGGCTGTGACCTATATTTCTACCTAGTAGACTATATTTGAAAGAGTGCTACCTAGTACCTACGTCTGCCGTCTTACATAAATCAAAAAAATTAGAGCAAGTGCTTCATAAAGGTTTCGTATCTATACTACGGCGTAGCTAACTATCCAAATTAGCGAAAATGTAGCAATTTTTATCAGGTAGTCAAAAACAAGACTCTCTCAAAAACTTATATTTTAAGTTGTCTTCGAATTTTCTACGGCAACACGTCTAATAACGGTCATAAAACCTACCAAAGATTGTTAGATAAAAGCTTTGTTAAAATCGTTGTTTTCAGTCGTTGACTACAATTGTACTTACGTCAAACCTCAAAAAAAATACATATATCTTTATAAAAAAAACGTTAAGGCGTCGCCCAACATCATTTTTGAGCCAGTAACGGAAGATATCAGATGAACAAGGCTCTATTTGAGATAATCCCAAATAAAATCACATGAGACGTCTGACTGCGATCAAAGTAGGCGATGGGTTACATAAGTCCGAGAAAGGTTCGGTAGCGCAGACAATTTGGCAAGAGTTATCCGTTTCTAACAACTTCAAATTTACAAGATATCGAAAAACATCTAATCAAATCATTTTTGCCTCGTTTTAACAGTAGATGAAAGGATGTTACAAGAAACAAAACCTTGTTCTTTAAAAAAAAAAAACTAAAAATGGCTACGAAATAAATTTACACTCATACATGCTACTGAAAACGATTTGTCTGCTGATAAAATATCTTGCTCTTCTATACAATTTCAAACTGGGCGTCCAAAAAAATCTTTAAAGCAATGTTGTAAGCGTGCACAACACAATAAAGTTAAAGAACTTTGAGAAAACTTTTGGGATTAGTTAATAACACGCGCAGGATAGAAAATAAAAGATTCTAAGACTGTTCCAGCATGTTCTGGTCCTGAATAAACTTTATCTCTAATTTTTGATGCTTCGTTATCAAAATATCAATATGAAATAGTAAGAAAGTCTGCCAAAGAGTTTGGATGTGATATTTTTCTTCTATATCAGGAAGTGTTACATACGAGTAGAACAAAACAATGTTATCCACCCAATTTAGAAAAGTGTTAGAACAATGCTTAGATCGATCTGCAAGAATTACCAGATAACACTTCAAAAAAATTTTTATTATCCAAAACCGACAGCAAACTGAAAGAGCTTGATCGAGAATTTACACTTATTAGCAAATTAGATTACGATGGCTCGTCAGAGCACAGTAAATATAAACAACAGTTTGTTGACCAAAACATCTCAGATGCCCACATGTTTGTAACATCTATTCTGCCTTTACAAATTTTTCAAAAAAATAATGCTTCGTTGGTGCACTGGGTTAATCCAAAATCATGATCGACCAGATTATGCCAAGCACTAAAATTTGAATTTGTTAAGGAGACTCCAGAAATTATAAAAAAAAATAAAAAAGACTGTTATAGACATCAACGGAAAAACATTCCATGTTGATCATAAACTTGTGTTCACTATAATAGATAGAAAAGTGACTCAAACAGTTACTGAGACAACATCTACTTCAGTTTGCGTAATTTGTAAAGTAAAGCAATCCCAAATGAACAATTCGGAGCTAATAAAAAGCAAACCAGAAGCAGAAGAAGCACTCCAAATCGGAATGTCGCAATTGCAGGCCCATATCAAATTTATGGAATGTATTCTTGATATAGCTTATAACAAATCATTCGGTGCTTGGAAAACCAACAAATATAACACAGAAGAAAAAGAAAATAACAAAAAACATATCTAAAAACAATTTAAACAAATCTTAGGCTTAAATGTAGATGTAGTTAAGTAAGGAGTAAGTACTTCTAATAATGGTAACACCTCCCACCAATTTTTTCAATATCCTGTTATAACCTCTTCGATTACTGGTGTAAATTTCGATTTAATACATAGATATAGAGTTAGTTTGGGGTACGGTAAATTGCGCTCAGTTGCAAAAACAGGTATAAAGAAGGCAATAAGGGTCGATAATCTTTAAAGTGAATTGCGTTCAGTACCGTCACAGCGGGGTACATACCCAAGAGTTAGGAATTAAACTCTTCTTAAAAATTTGTTAAAAAAGCTTTACTTCATCCCAATTTCTGCGATGATAATATTAATAATTAGTCTATACTCTGTTAACCAATAATGCTTTTTTAATGTTTATTTCTGTTACTTTTACATTAACAGGTTGAAATTTTTGAGTCAGATTAATGTAAGTATGTTATTATTGTTTTTTCATTACTTGTGTATTGTTATTTTTTGTTTGTCTTGTTATTATTAAACAAAATATACATAAATTTTATTTTTCTTAAAACCGCATTTAATTTCATTTAATTCAATTTAATTTCATTTCAGTTTGTTATCAAGAATTATTTTATTTTATTTTGTAAATGTTTATATTAAATAGAACCTCATCAAATCTGCGTGTTTCTTTCTCTCTACGTCACTCAGGACCCGCGCAAAGAAAACACCGTTACAACGCAAAAAGTTAAATTTAGCACCTTTTCAAGGTCTCATCTAGTACAAAATTTTTCATGACTGGCAATACTAGTTTTATTTCGAGGGATCTTTTTGAACGTCTTTTCCCTTCATATATAACCAAAGAGACTGAGCCGTACCGCCTTCTTTTTTTTTAATTAACGCTACCAAAAAACTTTAAAATGGTGGTCGCTATTTAGCTTTCTCGAGCAGTTTGAAGCTCGTTCTTCCACCATTTTCTACGATCACAAAAGAGGCGGCTGTAAACACCATAACCCCAATTTTCCACGATAAATACCATTAAAAATTACGCAGACTGTTATATACAAAAAAATATAAATAGTTAAGTACTTACAGTATTGAAGCTACAGGCACAGTCTTTTGTAAATATCTGCAAACTCTAAATATCTGCAAATATATGCACAAAGCACGAGGAACATATTTATCGACAAGACAGTTTTGAAATAGAGATTCCATTACCGTACAGACTACAGACCCGACACACAAAACAGGAAAACACCACACAAACGAGTGACTTTTAAATTCACAATAAAATTATAGCGTACAACGCTGTAGAATAAAAGCATCAGGCAATTAAAAGATTATAAATGACATTTGACATTTAGTTGGCAACAATCATACAACTTGAACATAAAGACTGGTACCTTAGTTTAGTTCTGCCACATCTCACCAGAGGCGTAATGAAAATAACACTTCTAAAGCCACTAGATGCCCGTGTATTAGACAAGTAGCTTTTTCTGGCGACACATACTCAAACTTGTAGTATGTTCTCGCTTTGTGTAATTCTCTCTCTCAGAGTGACGATTGTGTATGTATTCTGTGTATGTGCCGAGTATGTTGATGACAGATGACAAAATGTCAAACACATGTGATATATTATTTTGATTCAGTATTGTCAGTATGAATCTTACAAAAAAACAAAAAGTAGCTCTTGCAGCTCTAATAGAAGATAAAGATACGCCACAACTATTTAGTCCAGTAGTATTTGAAATGTGGAAGCAATGCCAGAGAAGATCCTTGATATGGATGATCCGTTACTTGCCTGTAGTGAGGAGCACCAAAAGTTTCCCTTATTTTATGAGGAATGGATTAGCAAATATTTGGATGAAGATTTTTATGGACATTTCAGAATGTTACGTGAGACATTTCAAAATTTGCTAAGTGAAGTTGAGGTCACAATGTTGGAAAAGATTTACACGGGGGGTTACGTTCCTGCGCCCGTAGAAAAAAGGCTTTTACTCACGTTGTGGTACTTGGCAAAAGGGGATACACTGATTTCGACAGCAGATAGGTTTGATGTCGCTATTTCGAAAGCCTGGGTTTGTATTAATGCCGCTCTAACTGCAATCAACAATTTGACCCAAAAAGTGATAAAATGGCCAACTCGAGATGAACGTGTTTTAATCAGCACCCGGATTGAAGAGCGGTATAGTTTCTCAGGTAATACAATAAATGCATAAACATACAGTAAAAAAAGAGTAAAAAGCCAATTATTTTTTAAAACGAGGTCAAAAATTTAAGAAATAGCATATATGAAGAACCAGTTGCTATAGCAGTTATATTTTACAGGTATTATAGGTGTAATCGATTGTACTCACATCGAATGTACAGTACCAAAGAAGCAACATGCCAGTTACCAGGACCGTAAATTAAAACAGTGCAGGGAGTTGTGACAGACGAACGATTGTTTCGCGACATTTCTGTGGGGTACCCCGGCTCTATTCATGATGCTAGAGTAAGGAATAATATACTAAATGAGTGTATGTTAAAACAATATGGTTATAGATATTGAGAGAGTCCAGTTTGAGACGTGCCTTGTATGGGAGACAAAGACATGTCATTAATGAGGAATTTCACCTAATTGGAGATGCAGCGTATCCATGCAAGACATGGCTTTTAACACCGTACAGGTATGACAATGACAATATTAATGACAATCCGAAATTGAGCCAAAATGGCCGTTTGACGTGTGTCGTGTGGTATTAATAATTGTGAAAAAAATGCCGGCGTGCTACATCAGATCTTGTAAGAACAGGTCTGAAAGAGGCTTCCGATTATTTAGAGTACCAACTGAGAGCAAAAAGCGCAGAATTTGGTTGGAATTTATCAAAAGGCTAAATCGGGCCGGAAAAAAAGAGTTATTTGTGAAGTAAGGTTTGTTGTAGTGTTTATACATGTAGATACCACATTTTTCAAGCTATCTTAAAAGCAATTACATAGGTACAATCGAAACCTAAAGTAATTAGTAACTTTTTGCCAGGCTAACTCTAATGATGGACAATTTGCTTCTAATAGACAAAATAGGAGGAGATTATTAAAACACAACGCAGTACCTACATTATTTAGACCCAAATGTGAGCAAGACGAAATTCTATAAGCGTCTAAACCAATTTGTGAAAATACTGGTGATCCAGACCCTGACGCTAGCTATGAGGAGAATGTGAATGAAAAAACTTTGAAGCCTGAAGCTGTAATCGGACTAAACTGTAAAAATAGTGACTTCAACACGCACGAAAGTACTGAGGAAACTATTGATTTGTAGTCGCTAGAGGGGGAGTGATGTGGCACCTCTCGTAGCCACCAGCAAGTGACGACCTTCCGTAGCCACCGGCAAGTGGCGCCCTCGCGCAGCCACCCTTTCAGCCCAGAGGTCATAACTCTCTCTCTTCTCCCGTGGCCGTCGACGCGATTAGACCTCTCTTCTCACGTGGTTTCCGACACGACAACAAGTCCCGCGTGGTTTCGATTCCTTTGTGTATTATTGTAAATAGTTTACGTTATGTAGTGTTAGAATCTTCTGGTGTTAATAAATCGCTTACCCCAAATTCCACAGATTCATTAAAGAAGCGCATCAAGACACTTTTACAAGAATACAGAAACTTAAAAAAGGAATTGCTCCCAAGAGATCAAGATTTTCAGAAAACTTTTAACGAAGATCAATTGAAATATCTCAAGATAGGTACAATTGTTGTGATAAAACAATTGAATAAGCAATGCAACCATATTGTTTTTGTGATGCTAAAGGCTATGAAACACTACGGTCACAAAACTTGTCCTATCCAAGTATCCGCACAATCCAAGAGAGACTGCAAGGTTTGAAATTTCGACCAGGCATATTGATGACGTATTCAACATTCTTAAATAAAAAGTAGAGTGAAAGTGATATTTTTAAGTCATTATTAAAATGTTTATCTTAGGGTGGGTCAAAAAAAATCGACTATATTTTTTTTAACTTCCGACACTGAAAAATTGGTTCCTAGGCACCTTTAAGAAATGCTTTTTCAAAAGGAGATCTTAATTTTAATAAGAAAGGCTTCCATATGGCAAAATCCATATCTCTGACCTGCCCTGACAATGCTATTGAAAACGTCTTTTCCCAAAGTAGAAGTCGCACTGTGTTATGTAGGTTTAAATACGGCGCCAAATGTAGCCATCTAGTGTCCGGAGGCGGAGTATAGGAATAATACGCTAGAGAGGTACTAAGCATAGGTACAGGGTATCGTGCAGGGCCAGCCATAGCCATTACACAATTTTTACGCGTTCTTAGTTCTAGTATTTGTATATTGTTAATTTGTGTAACTATGTTAATATACCTTTGCAAACTAGAAGAGTCTTCGTCCCCTAATACATAACAAGTGGCGACGAGGATAGGATAGAAGAAGAGTTCATACATGGGAAAAAATTTTCAACTACATGGTTCGTTCGTTACAAATCTATACATTACAATTCGAAGTTCGAATAGTTCATAGTGAAAAATTTCAATACAAGTTCTAGATTGGAAATAATGACGACGTACACAGCAGTGTCATTTAACATAGAGGTTTTCGACCCGAAATATTCTTGGAATCGGTGGGTACAGAGACTGGAAAGTGCTTTTGCGGTGTTTGAAGTTCACGAGCAGTTACACAAAAACTATTTGTTACATTACATGGGTACGAACGCTTACAACATTCTGTGCAACCAAGTGGCTCCTGACGATCCTCACAATTTACAATATGATTTCATTGTTCAGAAAATAAAGGAATACTACGAGCCGACGCCATTGGAAATTGCAGAAAATTATCGCTTCCATCAAAGAAAACAAGCAGATGGTGAAACAGTAATGGAATTCCTTGTGGAACTACAGAAGTTATCGGTTCATTGCAACTTTGGGACATATTTGAAAACTGCATTGCGGAATCAGTTGGTGTTTGGTTTACGAAGTAGCCGAATTCAGGTTATTGGAAACAAAGAATCTTACGTTGGAACTAGCTACAGAAATTGCAACAGGAATGGAAATGTCAGCTAAGGATGCACAAGAAATACATCATACAAAGGGCAATACTTCCGAAGTCAGTTTTATACAAGCCGGTAAAGTAAACAAGACTACAAGTGACAAAAAAATTGAGAATAGGTCAAGGTCAAAGGTTACCTAAATGTAGCACTACTCCTAATCGAAATACGAATAATGTTAAAACTAATACTGAAATTACATGTTTTAGGTGTGGTAAGAATCATTTCGCTAATAAATGTACAATTAATAGAAATGTTAAATGCCGGAATTGTGGAATTGCAGGTCATTTACAAAAGGTTTGCATGAAAACCATCAGTAAATCAGAAAATCGGACGCATCTGGTTAAGGAAATTCTGTAGTTGGGTAAGGAACAGGAAGGGTACCGGGAAAAATATTTAGTTAATGTACAAATTAACGACAACTGGATAAAAATGGAGCGTGATAGTGGCGCTGCGGTAACTCTTATTTCTAAAGATAAATTTATGTGACTTTTTCCAAACGCAAAAATTTTACATACAAACTTAAAACTTACATCTTATTGCAAACAAACTTTAAAGGTCATTGGGTATGTTCCTGTTACGGTTAAATACGAAGGTGAAACAAAAAATTTAAACATTTATTTAATAGAAGGTAATAGAGATCTATTATTTGGTAGAGAATGGTTACGAAATTTCAAAATTCAATTCACGCGAGTAAACCAAGTTGATAGTAATACCACCCATAATTTAAATAGATTATTCGAAAAATATTCAAAAATTTTCGGGAATGATAGTGGTAAAATCGAAGGTGTACAAGCAAGACTTACATTAAAATTAAATACAAAACCGGTCTATCTTAAGGCTAGACCAGTTCCTTTTTCATTAATTCCAAAAATGGATAAGGAAATTGAAAATATGGTTTCAAAGGGTATTCTACAAAAGGTAAATAATTCGGAATGGGCTACTCCAGTGGTCCCACTGTTAAAATCAAACGGTACAGTACGATTGTGTGGCGATTTTAAGGTAACAGTTAATCCTCATTTAATTGTTGACGAACACCCGCTACCAACTATTGATCAGTTATTTACATCAATGTCTGGAGGTTCTAAATTTTCAAAAATTGATTTACAACAAGCATATTTGCAATTAGAGGTACGTGACGAGGACAGACATTCACTTACAATTAATACACATAAAGGATTGTACAGACCTACACGACTACTATACGGTATTGCGTCAGCTCCTGCTATTTGGCAGAGAGAAATTGAGAAAATCTTACAAGATATTCCTGGAGTTACAGTTTTTTTGGATGATATTAAAATTACGGGTCCAAATGATGAAATACACTTACAGCGGTTAGAGAAAGTTTTTAAAAGACTTGCGCATTACAATATACGGATAAATAGGAAAAAAAGTCAGTTTTTTCAAAATAAAATCGAGTATTGCGGATACATTATCGATAAAGAAGGAATTCATAAAAGTACGCAAAAGATAGATGCAATTGAAAAGATGCCGCGACCTATGAATCAAACCGAATTACGAGCATTCATCGGGTTAGTTAATTATTACGGACGCTTTATACAAAATTTAGGTACAATACTTGAACCTTTGTATCAACTGTTGAAGAAAAATTCAAAATTTTATTGGAATAACAAATGTGAACATTCTTTTAAAAAAGTAAAAGAAGAAATGCAAAGTGATAATTTCTTAGTACATTTTGACCCACAAAAACCGTTAATTCTATCAGTGGATGCTAGCTCTTACGGTGTTGGAGCAATTCTTGCACATTAATATCCGGACGGTTCTGAACGTGTCATTCAATACGCTTCTAAAACGTTATCAACAACGCAAAGAAAATACTCACAGATTGAAAAAGAAGCTTTTGCAATTATTTTTGGCATTAAGAAGTTTTTTCAGTATTTGTACGGTAATAAATTTACATTTTATACAGATCACAGACCTTTGGTTCAAATATTCAACCCTACAAACCAATTACCAGTGTATTCAGCAAAGAGAATGCAACACTACGCTTTATTTCTTCAAGCTTTTAATTACGAAATTAGATACAAAAATACTAAAATGCATAGTAATGCAGACGGTTTGTCGCGTTTGCAAATTTCCCAAAACATACAATTTCAACCGGAGAGTGACGTAGTAGATGTTTTTCGATTACACAAATTGAAACACTACCAGTTACCACAAAATCATTAGCTTCTCATACAAAACAAGATGCAGAAACATTAAAATTATTAACTGCTTTATACTCAGGTGTAGAATTAAACCAACATGATAGGTTTGACGTAGACCAAGTTGAATTTAGTGTACGTGAAGGATGTATCTTACGAGGCTGCAGAGCAGTGATACCAAAATCGTTACGTCAACAAATTTTAAATGAACTTCATACAGGTCATTTCAAAGTAATTAAAATGAAGGGTTTAGCAAGATCTTACTGTTGATGGCCTGGTATTGACCTAGACATCGAAAACTTAGCACGTAAATGTCGAGAATGCGCTTTAACGAGAAACAATCCAAAAAAAGCAGATAGGCATATATGGAAACCAACCACTGCACCATTTTAACGTGTACATGCGGATTTCGCAGGTCCTTTCTTAGGAAATTACTATTTTATTTTAGTAGATGCATTTTCTAAGTGGCCTGAAGTACATATTCAAAACGATATTACAGCAAGTACTACTATAAATACATGCAGAAAGATTTTCGCTTCTTTCGGACTACCGGAAAGTTTTGTCACAGATAACGGTACACAATTTTCATCTACAGAATTTCAAAATTTTCTTAAATTACATGGAATTACACCAAAATTTACTGCACCATATAATCCACAAACAAACGGTCAAGCAGAACGTATTGTTCAAACAATAAAAAAGTCAATTAAGAAACTCGCTTATACATATTCAAAAAAAGAACTGCCTAAAGCATTACAAGAAATTCTTTTACAATACAGGAAAATGCCACATTGCTCAACAGAATACTCTCCTTCATATTTAATCTTTGGAAGAGAAATTAGATCAAAATTAGACTTAATTTTGCCTAATAGTTCAAAAAAGACCCAAAATTACAATGAAAATCTTAAATTCAGACAAATTGCAAATAATACCCGAGTAAGTATTCGGAATTATTTTGGGGGAGAGAAGTGGGTGCTGGGAAAGATTAAACAACAAATTGGTAGACTTCATTATTTAGTTGAAATCGATGACGGTAGAATATGGAAAACACATATTGACCAATTAAGAGTTATTGGCGGTAATACTAATCGAGTCCCATTTACCCCAGTTTATACGTTTGCGGATCAACCTACGCAAACGAGTAATGCTCCTGCTGTTCCTGCTACATCTGTGGATGAACCCGACAGAGCGGATATTACCGAAAATCCAGTACAACCAGACATGCAACTGCACAATGAAGACATAGAGGTGGAAAGGAATTCTACGGACTTGAGTGAACGCATATTGGAGGAAGCTCCTGAAGAATTAGCATTACGGCGCTCTACTCGAACCCGAAGGATTCCTGAAAAATATAGAGACTTTGTTGCGTGCTAGTTTATTTAGTTACGCACTTCTCAAGAGGGGAAGGTGATATGTAGGTTTAAATACGGCGCCAAATGTAGCCATCTAGTGTCCGGAGGCGGAGTATAGGAATAATACGCTAGAGGGCATAATAAGCATAGGTACAGGGTATCGTGCAGGGCCAGCCATAGCCATTACACAGTTTTTACGCGTTCTTAGTTCAAGTATTTGTATATTGTTAATTTGTGTAATTACGTTAATATACCTTTGCAAACTAGAAGAGTCTTCTTCCCCTAATACATAACACACTGCAACGCCAGATGCTAAAGAGTTTAAAACTTCTTTAAGATTAGTGTCACAAATGCAAACCAATGTAGAACGTTCAAATTATTTTGAAAGCAATTGCATAAATGTAATATCGTATTGTCGTTCGTTAATTCTGAAGTATTCCAACAAAAGCAGTGCAAACGAAGAAAACAATAATATGGATATCGATATTGAGCAAATAAATCAGATGTGTTCTTTTCCATCGACATCTGAGCCCTTGACTGACCATGTGCAAGCTTCATTGTACTATTTGGCAGGCACACTTATACATAAATTTATAAATAGTATTAATAGTGACTGCCTAAAACAATTGATGACAAACAGCGACTGTCCATCTATCCAGAAGTAAAGCCTGTTTACTGAGCTAAAGGCATTTAAAGAAAATATGCTTGTATTTCCGCCGCTTGCATTTTACAACTATATTTACAGCTATGAATTAGACTTTAAAGCTAACGAACATGCTTTCGCTAGTAATACTTTAAATATCGAACATTTTGTTAATATCTGTGCAACAAACTCGCAACTGAATGTACATACCTACCTATCACAATATTGTAGAAAAAGTTACGTTTTTTTTTTAAATGTAGACTTCACTTTTCACTCAAAGAAAAATCATTACAAGCGAAAAACAAAGAATTCAAAAGTAGTCGTAGACTTGCAATGCGCAATTTGGTTGAAAAGTTGAAATGATTTCTGTTTCCTTTGTAAACTTTCTACATATTACAAAATCAACAATTCTTATGTCTTCTTGTTTTATTATTCTTTTCCAATAAATTACTTTTTCACCACCATAGCTGGCAAAGTTTCTGTCTGATTAATTTCAAATTTCGCGCGTTCCAAACGGAGCCAAATTGGCAGCTTTCCGCGTTACTTTTTCATCTAGTGGCTTTAAACACTTCCAAAGCCGGTTGATGAAATAAAATACCAACAGAACAAATGAATTTGGCATGAACCACAATGAATTGAGCTCAATAAGGACATTTTTTCCGTCAGAGGTCGCGCCTAAGTAAATTAGCGATGATGATTTATCCATTAACTACAGCGATCCTAGCGGCGAAAAAATCGATATTGAACTCAATTGGCGATCGTCATTTGTTCGTGTCGCTACTTTATTACATCAACTGGCTTTGAACACTTCAACTTAAAATACAAATACAATGTGAGCAACAATTAATGATTGAGTTGGCATCACAAAATTTTTTTGAAGAAATTTCTTCTTTATCGACTTCACTTCTGTCAAGTTTTGAATCAAAATTTTGTTTTAATTTGATTTCTTTACTTAATGGATGCAAAGCAATAGCTTTCATGCAAGAACACAATGCTTTTATTCAAATAGCGTACTTCAGAACTGGCAATTACAATAATCAAATTGGTTAGAAATATTCTGTTGTACAAACATATAACCAATTTCGGAAAACCTACCCCCAAAATGTTGTCGAACGCTTTTTTAACCCAAGAAACGTGAATAAACAAAAGCCTCCTGGTAGGCTAACAACGTTAACAGAAGTGGGTGAAGACAGACGCGCTCGGATTGAGCAAAACCCAAAAAAATCTATCTGCAAATTATCCCTCCAAACAGGTGCAATTCCTATTCATTTTTCCCAAACAGTCCTTTTATTTCTAACTTTATAGGTATGTCTTATAAAACCTGTACAACAGTTCTTAAAAAAAGCTGACATTTCATGCATACAAACTTTTTATGGTACAGTCCTTGAATACCCACGACCATCTAGCAAGGATTCAGTTTTGCAACCGCTTTCTTGAAAACCTTAATAATGATGACTTGCTAGATGTGTCATTTTTCACAGATTAAGGCTGGTTCCATTTGGATGACTACGTAAACTCCGGTGGCCGGGACGGCTGCGGTAGGCGGGGCGGCTGGGGGCTGGACGAGGTGCCAGAAGCGGCAGAGTCGGCCGGGGCAACCAGGACGGCCAGGGCAACCAAGGCGGCCGGGACGGCCAAAACAGTCAAGGCGGCCGGGGCGGCCAGAGCAACCAGGGCGGCCGGCACAACAACGAAGGCAACAATAGAGGCGACCAACGCATGCACATTTATTAAGTGTGTACTAAAGGGGGCCGGCCTCTACGTACAGCAATATATTTTTTTAAATTTATCATTAAAACAGTAGTACGTAACCTATTAGTTTATATTATTAGTGAAACCTTTATTGTGCGATTCACAAAATATGATTTTTAGAGAATGTTAATAATAATATCTGCTACTGTATTTGTTCTTGCAAAGCTGGCCTTGGAGGAAAATGTAAGCATATTGTAAAAATATTAGAGATTAACATAAATTTTGCCTGATTATTTTTATAGGTGTACAGATACTGAAAATGTAAGTTGTACTGATGTTAATCAAATATGGGGAAAAAGAAAACGAGCAGGTATAGTTGATGTAAACCCTCTAAGAGAATTTTGCCATGTACCTAAAACGAAAAGTCCCAAAATTTTGCACAGAATTTTTTTTGCAAATGTTCTTAAAAGATGCTCCAACATCAGAGGCAGCAGTTCACCACAAAAGCAAAAGGTGCAATAACATTTTTCGCACTACAATGAAAAATGACACCACATGTGAAAGGTTGTATTGTTACCAGTTTTGTGGCATCATTATCAAGACCTTTGCAATTTTGAGCAAAATTATGTTCCCCACATTATTTTGGTTGTTTTGCTCTTTTTTTTCTGTTGCAGATTCTGGTATGTGGAAAGTCTATATGAGAATGCTGCAACAGCACTTTATATTGAAATAATCAAAATGAAAAATAACGGCAAAATTTTTCTCAACAAATGCTGTGTTCAAACATACAACAATCGATATCTATGTGATGTAAAGGAGATTTATCAAAAAAATTGTTTGACAAAGAAGCTTGGCGACAAGAAAGCAAATATCGCATCACAGCATCTCGTTGCTACAGTTTATTTACATATTCATTACATGAATGGGAGAAAAAAGCAAGGGATTATTTTTTTCACAGCCATTTGAAACTGAGGCCACTTGACATGGAATTGCCCAAGAAAAGTTTGCTAGGGAAAGTTACTCAAAGCATAGTGGAAACAGAGTAATAGAGGTTGATTTTTGTGTTTCTAAAGGTGAACCTTGGATGGGGGTGTCATCGGACGGAGTTATTTTTTCAGTAGGAAATAAGCCTGTTAAATTATTCGAAATAAAGTGTCCTCTTGGGGGTAAATCTAAAACTATTTTGGAATGTTTGGGCAACTTAAAATATTTAAAAAAAGAAGGAAAATTCAGTTTGCAAAAAAAAAGTATTTGTTATGGTCAAAAATTCAAATGTGCCTATGTTGCTTAGGACTTTCTTCTTGTGATTTGTGAATTTATAGTAGCTTTGATGTTAGCATGTATATAATTCGAGTGGACTTTGATTATTTTTTTGCAGGGAGTTAATACCTAACTTAAGAAAAATATTTTTTACACAGATGTTGCACATATTGTGTCATGAAAACAAATAAAACTATTTAAGATAAAAAAAAATAATTAATTCATTTCTTCATCTATAAATTTCTCTGATGATAGGATAGGAGCTGACAAATTTGTAAGTACCACAACAACGATCGTAATGGAATGAATATATATATGCGAAGAAAGCAAAGATCAAGGAATCACGTTTCGGCATACACGGAAATTTTTAATTCGCTGGATCCTAGCTCTTGCTATTTCCGCATTGTGAATTGCTTCAGCTTTAGTAAGCTGTTTCTTTTTTCGTAAAAAAGGTGGTCTAAATAACTGAATATCGTTTTCAGCACATTCTTTTTCTATTAAAAAGCCTTTAACAATCACACAAGCTCCTGGTGGCTCCAACTTTTGTATTAAATTTTCTTTGTTGAATATAGCTTTGTCTGAAGCTCTTCCTCCATATGGTTTACTTAAGAAACTAATTAATCCAGATGCTGTCGTACCCACTAAAAATTTGACAGTTTGCCTGCTTTTATAAAATAAATATGATTTCAATCTGCATGTGAGACATTTACTTTTTTGAATTTCAGTTTCAAAGCAGTCAAGGACAATCAAAGTTTCCTTAAAATTTTTAAAACATTTTGGCCACTAGATACATACCACGAAGAAATACGCTGAAGTACTTATGAAGCCATGTTTGGCGTTAAAGCAAAAAGAAGCATAAAGCATCGTGTTTTTTGTCTAGCAAACAAATCGCAAATATTGAAACCGAAGAACTACTAGAAGAAATTGCCAATACTTTTGAAACCGAAGAACAGCATGAAGAGACTGTTATACTTCTAAAAAAAAATTTGAGCGTTAGCTATACCGAAAACCATTTTTCAAAGAAAAATATTGAAGAGGACCTGCAACGTCTTTACATCAATTTCTGACTGAAAAACACGAGTTAATTTCTACAAAAAAGCGGACGCGAAAGAAAATCTTCTACTACAAGCAACAAAAATGTTACAAACCTCACAAAAACCATTCCCTTCTGCTCAAATTGATGATACTGTACGAATACAAGTCCTTGATGTCGACCGTGATCGTACAGATAGCCGCAATGTGTTACGGTTGTTGTTGGAATAGAAAACTCAGACTTCTATAAGATGTCAACTGCTGATTTAAGATTTGCTGTAGACATAACTGTAAAATTTACTGCTCATGATCAGGAGACTTCTTTAAGTTCTCATCACGCACTAGCGTTGATTTAGATTTGTCTGAAAGGAAATATAAATTGTTAAGATCTGTGGTAAATGGTGTGCACAAGGATTGTTTTCCTAGCCTGTACACTTTAAATTAGACTTAAAAGGAGTTGTTACAACTTAAATTACTGGAAACAAAACTTCCTTTTGCGTAAATTTGCAAGAACTTTTAATATGCAAATGGGGATTCGATGGCAGTTCCGGTCATGGCCAGTATAAACAAAATTCAACAAGCATCCAGCCTTGCCAGATTGAGCAGAATTCCGCCATTTGGGCTACTTTTGAATCGTGTTTGGCGACGAAATTTTCATTTCGGCGGTTGGCGCCTAAATTGGGCTACCTTACGAACATTTTGGCTGTTTTTCTTTCATCCAACGATTTGGTTTTGCCAAATCCACCATTATTTTTGCTCTTGTGTAGAAAAATTTATAAACCAGTTTTTGTTAATCAAGAAATTGGATCTCTTATAGAGAATATAAATAATGAACTTGCATTACTTTTGTTAAAAGTACTGATTTCGGGATAGATTACTACCAAAGTCTGAAACAACACAGAATTTCCAATGAAAAGAAAACGGTTTTGGAACTAAAAATGTTTAACTGTTTTAATCGTCTGCGTTGAAATATCTTTAAGGTTGCCTATAAATTTTAAACATTTCAAAAATTTAAAACTCATAATGCCTGAAATATGCTTAAGCCAGGTATGACATCACTTTAAGGTAGAGCGATACCCACTAATATTTTATTTCTGAAACACAGGATGGCGCTAAATACAGCGTCTTAGTCAGCAACCCTTAATACACTTGCAAAAATAATTTTTACTAGAAGCAGATGTGGTTTGTTTCTACGATAAGGTTTTTGTTGAAAGTTCTACTAGCTAATAGAGGGCTCTTATCTAAATTCAAGAAAGTCAGTACTGGTTATATCACTTCACTTATATCCAGTACTGGTCAGTACTGAATATCTGTTCTGGTTTTCAATTTGATTTAACAAAAAATCATTATTAAATGGATTATCGATTTATTAAAAACATCGCTTTATGACAATCGAAAATGTTTGCAGCGTTATTTACTTTTCATTATTGCCTGCTCTGTATTGGGTACGGATTAAGTAATGAAGGCCGGTGAAGTTTTACCTGAACTCATTGATAAGGAGAATGAGGGTTAAGATTGCCCCAACTTGATTCTCTGCTTTACAAAAGCTTTACAATAATATTGTTTATCATTTTTGCGATAATAAACCATTGGGTTGTACATAGGTAAAAAAAAGCAATAAAATATGTCGTTCAATGGTTCAATATATTACTAATCTATAAGATGGTATCTCTTTATTGTTATTATTTGTTTTTGATTATGTAATGGCTTAAGAGGAGTAGTTACCAATTTCTCTAGTATAGGGATTCCAGTGTAAAGCGCGAATCTGTAGCTAGTTTATTTATATATAAAAATAATAAAAACGGTGTATGCCACAAGTATTGTAATAACATGGACTACATTTTGACTTTTTTAAATTTTTAATTTCGTTGATTTTAAATTTTAATAATTTTTTAATAATTATTTTATATTATTTATAAACTTTTTTTAAAATTACTTTCAGTCATTTTGTAGTTAATAATGAGAAGAATGATTGTGCCAAATTTTGTAAAAATATCTTCATAAATAAAAGTGCTACAGATTTTCGCCTTTACATTGGAATTCCCATAAGAGAAATTACCTCCATACTCCTCTTAAGTTATTGTTTTTGCAATCAAGGATTTTACCATAATTATCTCTTTGAAAATTTTGAAAGTATGACTGAGAAATATGGCGACCGACTTCATCAAGATCTGAAAGTATTTGCAAAAAATTTCAAGGTTTTTGAGGACAAACATGCTAGACTATTATTGCAATAATACCCTATTGCAAAGTTTACAAAAAAAATCAAGATCATGCCCTTCCAGTGACTTTTAATATCGTTTTATTGAGTGGCAATAAGTATAGTTATAAACATTATTTTTTGGCTAAAACTTTTAAACCACGTTTTTTGGGGCAAAGAAAGTTTCTTACAAAGATTTAAAGACCATGAAATTCTTCGATCAATACCTATCTCACACTCAAAATTGGTCTAGAAGTATAGTCGTCGACGTCAGTCATATCGTTATTTTTTTACAATATTTTACAATATACTTTTATGAAAATCAAATTTTTTCGTGAAATGAGTGTGTTAATGTATTGCGAGTGACACACTAACGGAAAAGCGACATATTTTAACTTATTAGCAAATGCTTGTTTCAAAATATTATTATTATTATACGTTTTAGAATAATATTTTTTAAAAAACTAATGTTACAACCAGCCTCATTGTTATACAAATGATTCAAGGAACAGGTATTACCGTGGGGAGTTTGTAACACGTATTTGTTTATACTATCTGGTGTTTTTTTAAAAAAAGCTCTAGAGTGCTTTGAAACTAAAAAACAATTGTTTTGTATGTCTGTGATTAATCTTTACACACTTGTCAAACTGACAGATCTCATAACCTCACTTGTCGACAATTAAAACAAAAATACATTTTTATAAAAGTATTCATTTATTACCTACAAAAACTGTTGAAAATGTCTTCCTTGATGCTGAACACATAAAGCATATTGTCTTCGAACATTATTTATCACATTATTCAGTTCAACCAAATTTTCATTAATTTCATCAAGTTGTTGTATGGGGTCTCGTACGACATACGTAACAATGTCATGGCTTGCTACGAGTTTTTTTTTAACGAACACACATTATTTCTTCTATTGAATATTTTAAGTGGTATTTGTTATTATTTTTTTATTTGTCATCCGCTGTTATCTGTCTAGTAAGTTTTGCGTTAAACATCAAGATACCTTTGAAAACCTATTTTTACATTAATTTGAATATTTTTTTCCAAAAAGTAGTGTTTTGAGAGCGATCGCCTTAGAAATTAATTTGTTGCTAAACTCTACTCTGAAGAAATTTAAAATCCAAGCTAACATTATTTATACTAGAGTATTCAAATATTCCTAATAAAGCTCAATACGTACGTGGAAACAGAAAATTATATCTACCCATTATGATTGAATGTGCAAACCCGGAAAGATTAAAATAATGAATTAGGAAAATTCGGTATTTACCTGAGAATAGAAAGTTTCTCACCACAATTCTAAAGACAGCAATAATATGAATGGCCAAGTCGGAAAGATTAAAATCCCTAATAGCGAAATTCGGCATTTACTTGAAAATAGAAAGTTTCTTACCACGTAGTTTACAACATTAGCAGTTTTAGTATCCCTCCTGCTGAGATAAGGAAATTAGATGGTTTGCATTTGGATTGTCGATTTCAGGTAACAGAAGGGACCGATGGGATTAAGGATTATTTGGTCCACAAAAGAGATCCGTTCAAGTTTGACCATCAAATTTTATATTTTTAATTACAATTTTAAGACATTGTAAATAAATAATTATTAAAAAACATTCTCCATTCTATCGTCTAAATAATAATTTACGGTAACAGTTTACTTTAGCTGACCACACTGAAAATGCATGAAAAAAATCGGGGTTTTCACTAAACTTACGTAGAATAATCCCTAGAACACGAATCCGGTGGCGGAGGTTTAGTTTTTATAATATTTTTTAAAAAAATCCATTTTTTATTGAAAAACTTTTGACAGTTCCTGTAAACTTCAATAATACAGCCGCCCAGCTAGATGGGTCGGAATGCAACAACGTTGATAAAAATACCGCGTAATGAACAACCTTCGCTCTCTATACCTGGCAAAAACATCGCCGATTTTAAGTCAATCCTCGGGCTAACGCTGCTGACCGCTTTTTTATAAGTCTTTATAATCTTTTTCGCGCGGTATCTTCTAGACCTATTATAAACATTCTCTAAGTAAGCCAATCCTTGGGGTGACGCTATTGACTGCTTTTTTTACATGTACTTTTTTCGCGTGGTAGAGGGCTTCGCCCTCTAAACCTATCAAAAACATCCTCGAAGTAAGCCAATCCTCGGGCTGACGCTATTGACCGCCTCTTTTATAAGTTCCATTTTTCGGTAGTAGAGGGCTTCGCCCTCTATACCTATCAAAAACATCCTCGAAGTAAGCCAATCCTCGGGCTGACGCTATTGACCGCCTTTTATATAAGTTCCTATTTTCGGTAGTAGAGGGCTTCGCCTTCTATACCTATCAAAAACATCCTCGAAGTAAGCCAATCCTCGGGCTGACGCTATTGACCCCCTTTTTTTTATAAAATTCTTTTTTCGGTAGTAGAGGGCTTCGCCCTCTATACCTATCAAAAACATCCTCGAAGTAAGCCAATCCTCGGGCTGACGCTATTGACCGCCTTTTTTATAAGGTCCTTTTTTCGGTAGTAGAGGGCTTTGCCCTCTATACCTGCCAGAAACATTCTCGATTACATGCCAGTCAATTGTCGGGCTAATACTGCTGACCGCCTTTTTATTAAATTTTATTTTATTCAGTTTATATTCAGGTTTAGATATAACATTCGCTTTTATTTATTTATAAGGTATTTGACAAAAGTTGAGCGTAACAGTGTTTCTAAAGCATTTATGGTAGCTGGGCCGCTGTAGTTTTGAATTTTACAGGAACTGTCAAAATATATTTGTCTTGAATATTTTGTCGATTGTGTGTTTGTAAATTATAATTGACAGTTGACATTTACTAGTGTTTTAAAATAAATGCAAAAAAAGTAATTAAGACTGATTTAGTTATTTAAAAAATTGTGAAAGAAGATGAAAACGTAAAAAAATAACGAGATATGTACATCACTTTCAATTTGCAATTTTTTTTCGTTGTAAAAACCGAACAATTTTTTCACCAAAAAAAGGACTTTTTGTAAAAAATATTTAAAAAATCAAACCTCCGCCACCGGATTCGTGTTCTAGGGATCAATTTACGTAAGTTTAGCGAAAACCCCGATTTTTTTCATGCATTTTTAGTGTGGTCAGCTAAAGTAAACTATAACCTAATTTACAATGTAAAAGCTCGTAGATTAAAAGAATTGTAATTATTATCAAAAAAGTTTTGTAACAAAAAGTTTTAAATAGCTTATGATTTTTTACTGAAAATAAAGACTTTTTTATATAATTTACAGAATCAGATAGGTATCTACGTGGTCAGCCAAAAATTTGGGATTGCTATAATACAATGAGCCCAATAATTGCTATTTGCAAAAAGTCCGTTTTATTATCTTTTTTTGGACACATTTTTTGAAATGATCTCATAATTTAAATAAGCAAATCTTTACTGCAATTTAATGGCAATATGTAGAAAAAGCGAATGCCAGTTTTTTTAAAAAAAAAACTAATCGCTTATGTTATTATTTTGGTGTAACCTCGTCATATTTTCTAGAAAAGATTGTTATTTGATAACATGAGTGATGTACATTTATGTTATTTAACATCATACATGTTGTCATACATATTATAGTCCTGAAGAAATGTCACTGGATTCACGAAACGGTCGACTTAGTATAAGGCTATTTTCATTGGGAAATTTTTTTCAGTAATATCAAATTAAATTTTTTTTTGGATTTATACCTACCGGATGAGATTATGTATTTACTGATTCTAAAAAACCTCAAATTACCAAAGTTGTAAGAACTGCTTTATGTTCTGGGTACCGATGTAATGAATAATATTATTCTAAAAATGCAAACAATGTAATAAGTCGGATAATTAATCTAGTTATAATTCTATATTTATAATAGTTTGTTATTTTTAAAATTTTTTGCAAAATGGTCCTTTGATCAATTATATTTAGCTTAATCATATTTATTCCAAACCAAAATTTATCATATTAAATTATTCCCATTTATTTTCAAAGTTACAGTTTTTCAGATCCTATTTACGCTACTGTCAGATAGGTGTCAAACTTGTCGCTATGATAGTAGTTCCATTAGAGCAAGAGCCCGTGAGGGCCAAACCTTCGTATTATAAGTAAATATGAAAGTTCTTCCATGTGTGTCCCCTACACAGGTAAGAACGATCCCCACTCATGAAACCTGGCTTGTGGTTCCTTTGACAGGTAACAGGTAACAAAGGTGTACAAAATTTTATCTCAAATTTATTAACTTATAAAACTCAATATTTTCATATTTGATTCGTAATAGTATTATAACTTGCTCTGCTCATTGCCAGACACTTAGTATGGTTACAACCCCCTGCCAGACTCCCCTAAACTATAATATTTTATAATTATACTTACGTTATATTATGAAAGCTGAATTTTATATATATTATTCAGAGAACTATTAAACTGTATTTCCTTAGTAGCCAGACAGTTTTGTGGGTTCTATCATTCCGCCAGACGCATTGAAAATGTATAATAGTTGCGAGAGTGGGGATCATATGCAGCAACTGGTGCGAGTGAGACAGAGCGTTCGGTCTATTGCGATCTTTTGCTGCGCATCAGCTGTCATATTATTTTGTATGATCTGTTGAATGTTTATGCTCGTAGTAAACGTTGTATTAATTATTTTTGTATTTTTTAAAGTAAATGTGATTTAGTTGTAATAATAAAGTGTTATCATGAGTGATGAAAACGTAAAATCAGTTTGTTTTGTCTGTAAAAAAAGTGGTGAAGATTTAAGAACATTTTCTGTGGAAGCTTTTAAAAAATGTCAGACTATTCTAAAATTAAGAAAAATACACAACCTCAAATACATGGACATAATTTTGCCTGATGAATATACAGACAGTGGCTATCACCGGGCATGTTATAAAGCTTTTACAGGTCTCATGAAAAAATACTTTAGCCCAGAACCTTCAAATGCTGAAAAAAAAAGAGGAAAAAAACAAGTAAGTGGTGTAGTTACTGACAATTTAGCTCCAATCTTGTCTTCGATACCAGAGTTAAGTTCAGAAGCACCTGAATCACAATCTTCATCAATAGAGTCTTTTACAACATCTCAACCAATTTTGCAGTCCCAGCTGATAGAAGCACAACCTTCAACATCTCAAGATAAATCTTACTTACGGCCTGTACCCAAGGTTACTTAATAGTAAGGTTTGCTGTTCTCACGGGCGGAACTACGTCATAAAGTTCTCCACAGCCAACTCCTAGCGCGCTAAATTTAAAATTTATGTGCAAAGTCACGGTAGTACCTTTTGTAGTAAGGGGAAATTATGCTTTACAATGAAAATTACAAAAATACAATCATTTTTTTATTAACATTTTCAATTTACGTAATAATTTTTTTAATTTTTGAATTTTGTACAACTTTTTTTTTACACTCTTTGAGTTTATTATTTAAAAAATTCATTTTGATGAATACTCTTTGTCTGAAAAAGCCGCGGACAATTTCCTCAGGAATATCCACAATACTTTTATATTTTTTCGTTAAAGTGGCCACAATTCTTTTCTTCACAAAAAAATTGTTTTTGTTTGTTTTTTTGAATTTATGGTTTAAAAGTTTTATAGCGGTTTTTAATTTCTCAGTTGGTTCCGTCAAACCTCCATATGACACATGATGCACCCATGGTGGAAGTGCATATGAGTGTTCTTGCTGCAGCATGTATGTGTATTGTCCAAGGTATGGATATGAATTCTTAAATTTTTTGACCAGCCATCCAGCAATGTATTCTAACCCATCATTCTCAACATTGGGTTCTGTTTTATTTTGAGATGATTTTGTAGAAACACTGCTAATAGAGTCCCCTTCACTGAAATCTTCCACTATTTCTGGTACAGTCGGTTGAACATTTGCACGCTTCAATATATCACAAATGACATATTCTTCTTTGACATCACCTACTACCGTATTCATTTTGTTTGCCACAGCCCCCGGACATTTGCCTGCAAGTGGTATTCTTAATACATCTACTATATATATATATATATATATATATATATATATATATATATATATATATATATACGTACCCAGCTATCTATACCAAGCCCGACATGTTCTACAGGCACTCAGAAGCCCGGCCTTTCCTTTCCACTTGGAGATGTATATTTTATTTATAATCATTGTATAATGCATTATAATACAGCGCAACCGCAGAGGGGTAAATTATTTTAATATACACCTAAAAATATTTTTCACCGTTTATACAAAGCCCGATATGTTTTGGTTACTATAAGAATCCCATTTGTATATAGTGCAAATGTTTTACGCATTATATGAAGCCTGGCGGTGTTGCCAATATTTCCTGAATCGTTTTAAACGGTTTTTAAACATTGTTATATTAGTTTCGTGATTGAATTTACTAGAAGGTATATATAAATATATTAAATAAAAAACAACGAATTGTTTCATTTCATTTGAGTGGGTTTTTCCTATTTTGTTTGAATCTTAGAATGTTTCAATTGAAAAAAAATCTTTAAAAAAATATAAATTATTTTTTGGACGCCAATAGCATTCTGTTAAAGTTTTATTAGCTTACGACGTTACGACCAATCTCTGATTGATCCATTTGTTTAGCATTGCGTTTGGTGTTGGTGGAGGTATTTTGGTCGTATTTAAATGCTATTTGACCATTTAACAATTAACAAACGAAGTTAATGGAACATTTTATTTTATTAATTTATAAATAATAAGAGAGAACTAATACATTCACTTATTTTTTATTTGAATCTTCGGAAAAAATAATGTCGAGAGCATCAGAGTAAACAAACATTTTTGTTGAAAAAAATCTTATCAAGAAACGTTTAGTTTAGATGTTTAAGATTTTTCAGTGTGAAGTCTGTGAAAGTGCTCCAAAAAGCTCTTCTGTGAGTTTTCTGAGTGTTTGTTTCGGAAAAATCCGGTTTTCCTGACCGTTAGAACTTTTCGCGCCGTTCCACCGGAAGTGTCGTTTTTTCACAGTTTTCCGCGTTGGGAAGGCCTTTGGGGCCAAGGCCCTAGGTAGACATTTTTGGACAGCGATTTTGAAGCGATCAAATTGGCCCAAAGTGTAAAAATTAGTGACTTTTCGTGTGGGTGACGCCCTGCGCTTTTCGCGCCATTTTCTGGTTTGGGCCTTTCCATCTAACTACCCTTAATTCTGGTGGCAGAGACCGACAGGGCACTGTTAGTGTAGTCTCCAGCGCAAATTTCCAGAGTTTTGGCTCGACCGTTTGAGAGAAAACAATTTTTGAAAGTGATTAAGTTCGGTTAGATTTCAACGGTGAAAAGTGCTACCGGATGAGTTCGATTTTCGCAGTTGTTTTTCGACCAATCGTGCCGAAACTTTTTGTGAGGACTTTTGTGATCTCAAAGTGCCGTGTTCCTGATTTCCGTGCGGGAAAGTGACCGGGAAATCGATTTTTCACCAGTGGTATCACTGTCTCGGTTTTCGCGCCTTTTCTGGGTTGGGGCCCTTGCCCTCAACTATCCCTAGTTCTGAGTAGATATGGCAAAAGGGCACTGTCGTCAGGGGCTCTGGTGAAAATTTCAGGGAAATTCTTTAAACTGTCCAAAAGATATAAATTTTTGAAACAAGAAAAGTCCGGCAAAATCTTATTAGTGTGAGGTGTTATCAGCGTCGATTGGGCTCTTGCGGCCGTCTCTAAACCGATCTTTACGAAACTTTTTGACAGGCCTTGTGTGGACCGAAGGGGCCGTGTTCCGCAGTTTCGTGCCGAAAAACGTCAAAGTTGGTCAGGTCGACCCTGAGACAGAGGTAGATGTTTAAATTAGATATAATATTTATTCGATTTATTGGTAAATATTCATTTTTAATTAAAACTTTGGATTTTTATTTATTATGTAAATAATTAACTAAATCTTACGGAAAGAATTTGTATGTAAAACAATGAATTTTGTTGACATAAAACCATAATGCAATTTTTAATTCAATGCGCACCGCAAGGTCAAGTAGCCGTTGCTGACTCTCTCAATCACATGTAGATTTTAACTGACGAGTGGATACTCCTCTCTTTGTTTTATTATTTTATCTAGAATTTGCTTAGTTCATTTGGTGGTCTTGGTGAATTTATTACCTAAAATGGACCGTAGTGACCGTACTCACTTTCTTATAAATTTAGCAGCAAGAAATCAAACAGGTAAATATTATCCATCTAATTTATTACTTCTTAAAATAACTGTTAAGTAATTACGCATTGTTTAAATTGCTAAAGTGCATGTAACGGACGTGGGGGAGGTGAATGTTTTACCCAAACGGAATGTCTCAACTGTGTTACGACCATCTACATCATCAAAAAGTGTAAGTACTGACCAAAATTATAATATTCTGTCTTTACTTCGTTTGTAAAATATGATTAAAAATTGTTTTATATTTCTACTTATTAGTCATATAATTTACGAGATGAAAGTTGCACCAAATTTAATACACTTATCATAAGTTATGGACATTAGGAAACATAAAAAAGGTAATTTTTTACCTTATGAACGTCTTGGTTTTTTAATTTTTTTTTTACAAATTTCCTTCAAAAATGATTAACTGGTGTTACTGGATTTATTCCAGTTAAAATTCGCCCTGTCCATTCGCCCTATCATATCTACTAAATGAAGCAATTTTATTTTCATAAAACACATTTTGGTTTGGTTCCTTAACTTTCAGTTTATTTTTAATGTATTACTATCGCTGTTTCATTCTATCCACGACCATCCCTAGGTAGAGTGAAAAGCAAGGTGTTTAGTTACATTAACTAAAAATGGTGTAAAGCAAAAGTCTTGCTAAAAAAGCGCATTTTGCGGACTGTTTCAACTTGCCAAATTAAACATTGGGCAGAGAGTATACCAATATTAATTAATATTATCAATAAGTTAATTTTGTTGTCTTTTTTTTTGGAATAGAAATTTTTATATTACATGACAATGTAAAAAAAATGTACGTTTGTTAAAAAAAAAGTATTTTTATTTAAAGCAAGTGTGAAAAAAGTACAGTCATGACGAAAATAACTTTTAACACAAACGCATGCAAAAAGTACAATCCATTTCCATTTCAATTGTTATTGTGACTTTTGAAATTACGAACGTAGATTTTTTATCCTACTCCATTTCAAAATTGGCTAATTCTAACCTCTTGACAGGTAAGAAAATCGCTCTTGTTTCTCTAGGGTAATAAGTAATTCGCAATTTGTTATATGGCGCTGTGTTATACGTCAACTTAAGTCAACTAACGCCTCAAGTTTTTTAAAATCTACGTAATAATCTGGTTTCTACTGTTAGAACACTAGATTTAATACAAAAAATTACTGCTGAAAATACGAAACATATTTTTTTTTATTTGGTAAATGCATGTAGTTGGTTGAAATATAAATTTTGTATTCTTAACATATGCATTTATTTTATTTTTTGTTTTTTCAAAGAGCACTGGTACCGACAGTGACTCATTTTTTGAAAGTTCTGGATCTGAATACGTCCCTTCTGTTGAGTTTTTCAAGAGCACTGGTACTGGTAGTGACTCATTTTTTGAAAGTTCTGGATCTGAATACGTCCCCTCTGTTGAGTCTTCAACAACAGATCCGCCTATTAGTCCTATTATTCCACATGTAGATCAGGTACCTAGTTACTGTTCAAACATCTTCGTTCTGTAGTAATAATTTAAAATTCGATTTTAGATAATCACATATAAAAACAGTTTTGGAAATATCCAGCAAGTTTCCTCCTTAATAGATGAAAATGGAGCAAAAAAATCTTCATTACTTGGCGAGTTACCTAGTGTATGTAGAATAAACTACTATTAAATAGATATTAGGTTTAATTTCCATTATTTATAGTGTTCAAAGGACACAAATTATATGCTTTTTGAAGAAAGTCCTTTACATGAAGAAGTATCTATTAGCAATTCTATTATCGAAAGACCAAAAACAGTGTTGGTATATCTCTTCCTCCTATTTCTTTTACATTAAATAATAGCAGTAATTTTTTAGGAAACAGATCAACAATATATTAAGAAATCCAGTGCAAGAGAACGTCCAACAATATGTCCTATATGCTTCAATGATGTCCCTACCCATTTTACACGGCATCTTCTTCGACACCATAAAAACAGTAAAGAAGTAAAATTACTTGAAAGTCTTAAACCGCGAAGTAAGGAACGTTTAAATTTAATAGTTTCTTTGAGAAAGCAAGGATACTTTCATTTAAATAATGAAAAAGGTGTCTTAAATCCAGTCAGAAATTCAAAGAATCCAAACGTTGATTACTTTATTTGCACCTATTGCTTAGGTTACTACAGCAAAAAGTTGTTGTATAAACACGTCCGAATTTGTAAAAAACGTCCTTCACATGTCGAGAAACCTGGGAAAAATTGTTTATCTAAATCTCAAACTTTTGCATCCTTGGTTGCCTCTAAAAATCATGATTTCTTAAAGAAATCTCGTCTAAAGAAAGAGGTATTCGATATCATGCGGCCAGACGATATTAGTCTCGCTGCCAAAAATGATCCAATAATTTGTCTTTTTGGAGAAGCACTATTAAATAAACATAAAAGACAGCAAATGTCTAACGTTATTTCAAATAAATTAAGAGAAATGGGCAGATTATTAATAGCTCTAAAATCAATAGACAATGAAATTTGTGGACTTTTTGATGCTTTGAAGCCTGAATGTTTCGGGTTTCTCATATCTGCAGCTAAAGAAATTAGCGGTTATGACATTGAAACTAAATGCTTTAAAGCACCGTCGCTTGCCTTACATATGGGTTCTAATTTAAAAATATTATGTGATGTTGCCTTGAAAGTAGTTATAGAAAAACAATATATTCCGAATATTATATGGAAAGATGATCAAGTAAAGAAAGCAGAAATCAAAGAATTGAAAAAATTAATAGTGGGTCACTGGTGCAATGAGTTATCAAGTCTAGCTTTAAAAAATTTGAAAGAAAAACAATGGGAGAAACCTACACAACTGCCTCTAACAAGTGATATTTTAGCTCTTCAGACATACATTAATAATGAGGCAGATAAAGCATTCAGTGACCTGAATAACGAAAAATCAAATATTCGTAAAAATTATAAAATTCTAACCGAATGTGTTTTGGCTCTAACAATTATGTTTAATCGTAAACGTGTTGGAGATGTCCAGTACTTAAAGTTAATTACTTATACTTCATTTGAGAGAAACACCATTAATGACGAGGCCTTTATACGGTCCCTAACATCAGTAGAACAAATTTTAAGTAAAAGATTCAAAAGGATTATAACTGGTGGAAAAGGTTCCAAACCTGTTGCCATTTTATTTTCAACAAAGTTGCAAAAATTTATAGATTGCTTAGTTAAAATTAGAACTGATACTTCCATAGTACCAAAAACCAATCCTTATTTATTTGCCAATCCAGATTCAGAAAATAGATGGATGAATGGGAGCAATATAATGAGAAAATTTGCTTACAACTGTGGTGCAAAAAATCCTGCTTTATTGACTTCAACTAGATTTAGAAAACACATTGCCACGACATTACAGCTGATGAGTATGGAAGATCATGAGATGGAGCAGGTTGCTACCTTCATGGGCCATACAAAAAAAACCCATGCCGAATTTTATAGGTGAGTTTATGCTTTTAATATTTTGAAATTATATTATTTTAGTTTTTTATAGATTACCTCAAGACATTTACCAGACAGCAAAGGTTGCTAAGATACTCCTGCTATTAGAAAAAGGTAAAGGCGAAAAGTTTATGGGAAAAAGATTAAATGACATTGAATTGGAGCAAGACATCTACTATAGTTCGGAATCAGAATGTTGCGATGAGACAGATGAATCGGTACCACTCAACGAGAAAATTCTTCAGCAGGCGGCCTCCTTACAAAAAATGAAAAAGATGGAACATAATGTTATCGGACAAGACACAATACAAAACATCTTTGGCCAAAAAATGTCGAAGAACGCGATTAGGAAGACCAGAGCGAATTTAAATAATAAAGAAGAGATTCATTACAGCAAGGAACAAGAAGATAATTTAGAAGTAGGTGAAGAAGTTAGTAAGGACAAAAAAACTAAAGAAAAAAATAAGAAATCTACTGAAAATAAAAATAGTATGTGGTGAAAAATAAATTTAAATATATATTAATAATTTATATTTATTTTACAGAATCTGGACGACATCGATGGTCAGAAACTGAAAAAAGACTTGTTCTACAATATTTTCGTATTCACATAAAGAAGAAAGTTGCTCCAAAGAAACACGAGTGTGAGGCACTCTTGTCCCAACACAAAGATATTTTCAAGGGTATAAATTGGGTTCTTATGAAAACGTTAGTTTATAACACTTACAGAAATAAATAAATGAATCCACTCTTTTATATTTTTTTTTTTTGTTGTATTCAGTTTAGTTCTAATTTGCTTTTTTACTTTTTTATTTTACTCTTTATAGAAAATAAATATATTATGTTTATTAATGTCTCATGTTATACTTTTACCTATAATCCCATTTTTTTTTTAAATATTAAGCTGACAGTTTAATTCCATTTGTTAGATTCTATAAGTTTGATTAATTAAAATAAAACATTACAAGTAACTTGGAGCAAATAAGAATGGTATTCGGAAAACAACTAAGCGATTAAGATAACTAATATTAATTCCTTAATTTTTACGGTGGTTACCTATGATTTCGAGAGTGGTACTAAAAGAAATAAGACTGCAGTTATTTTAGTTTTTTTTATAATTTAGTAGTAATTGTCCGAACCATGAAGTCTGGCGTTTTGTACGAAAACTATGTTCGAAAAATATTTTCAAGTCCAAACCCTGTGTTCAAGGGGGTGGTGGAAAAAATGTTTCCCTGGCAATAAAAATCGACCTGTCCCGTTTTTTATTAAATCCAAATTACTCCAGAGAAAATTGATGTGGACTGTTTTTAAAAAATCCCTCTGTATAATAGATATAAGAATGCCTAAACGTAGTAATTCAAATGTTTTTCTGAAATCGCACTAAGTAAAACGAAACTGTTAAAAAAATGCAAAGAATTTAAATTTTGTGTTATCATCTCAATCACTGTATTGTGTTGTCTTACAATGCAATGTTGCCAATTTTACGGGCCTCGTATTATGCGTTTAGCACATAGGGTGGGTAAAATCGGTAGAACATATTCAATGTATATACAGAAAGAACTGTACGCCCCCTATACAGCATTCGCTCAAACTAAACGCGTGTATTTTTCGATATTTGGCGACCTTCCGAGGCCCAGTGAAAAAAACGTCACAAGTGTCTAGACATGGTACGTAATCCAAGGTAATAGTTTATACACGTAAAAATTGCGAAGCCCGAAACCGGGCTTCGTAAGTAGGTGTCGGGCTTGGTATCCACCGTAAAGTTTATCATTTTGGGCTTGGTAATGCCGGTTAATATGTCTATATATATATATATATATATATATGGCCAGCTATCAAAGTGAGGTCCAACCGTAGCGTGTATCAAGTGAGGACCACTGAAAGGACCAGATATACAGCGACGCGCTAGGTTGATTACAGTTTCCTACATCAAAGTTCATAGAATCCTCGCAAATATACACTTAAAAAATTACAGATGGCGAATATAATTTTTCGGTGTATATCGTGTCAAAGTGAGGTCCCTATCGTCTTGTTACCCAAGTGAGGTCCGTATATTTACATTACAGTCTCTGATTCTTGTGAGGACCGATTTGTGTGTATATGTTTATCAAAAGATTAAAGTGAGGTCCATGCGATGTTGCCAAGTTTTGCTTGGCGTCTGGGCCGTGTGCTGGCCGTATACAAAGTGTTACTTTAAGGGTATCAAGTTTTCCTAATATTATATAGAAAAATAGTAAGAAGTAAATATAGTAAGAAGTAAAATAATAGAAAAATACTAAAAAATAAATAAATTCGACTAAATAAAGAATTAGAATAAAATTTTAAACAAAATAACAAATACATATTTTTATACTATTAGTAACAATTAAATAAATAATAAAAAGTGTCTCCAAAAATTAGTAAATATACTAGGTGTTTCTGCGATTAGTTTAGAAATTTTAACAAGTGATCGTCCTTGTAGAAGAAATGCGAAATAATAAAAATAAAAAAGTTGTTTTTGTACAAAACCCAACGTATTATCTCAGTTTCTTGAAATACGATGTATGATTCAAATATGTGCATAAATTTTGCCTGGTGTTAGTCGTTGTTGCTGTTATTTTTTTAAATACACAGCGTATTACAACGAAGTTTTTAACAAAAAACTTTAATACTATTTCTCAAAAGTAAACAAATTTATACGGGGTGATTTAAAATTACATGCCAAAATTTTAGTTTGAAGTATAGCATTACAAATGATAAAAATTGGTAATCATTTTTTTGTGTTATATCTACAGATTAGATGTTTTAAGACAGTCCCATTTTCAAGCATAAAATCAATGCAATTTTTGAATTGTAAACAAATAAAAATTTCTAATTGCGGTTTTAACTATATGAAAGCACATGCTTTCCTGTGTGGGCAAAATTTTTCAAATTTTTTTTCAAAAAATATTGAGATAATCAATAATAAATATTCAGTCAAAATTTCAATTTATTTATTGCATATAAACTAAATGTTCAAATTTATACCAAAGACATTATAAATTTTTGTTATTACGTTAATTTTTAATTACAATAATATCTATTTACAATATTTAATAAAACATAATGAACCATATATTAAGCAGCTTTTACTTAAATTTTCTAGCTGTTATTTTTAAAAGCAGCACTTTATTCTTCGTTTTCTAATACTTCTTTCTATAAGTAAGAAAAAATTAATGTAAAATTTGACAAAAAATAACACTTAAACAGATTAAAACTTTTAATTTCAGTTTGCACTGCATGATGGAACTTGCTATTTTTTGACTGAAATTTATTAAAAATTATGAAAATTTCCATAATGTTTTTCTAAAAACTAACACGATGTTTTATAAATCAATTTTGTGTTTGATCGGAAAAACATAATTTTACCTTAATTCCATACATTAAACAATATGAGCATACTTTGGTAATTTAGTTTTTTATCGTTTTACATTTTCCGATGCATTCTCAAATAGCTATTATTTATTCATTTGATAAAAATGAAAATAAAGAATCGAAGGTCACTAAAAATTCCAGCAGAAGGGGATGCCTGGCCGAGCGGTTACCTACTTTTATTACTTTATACCTGCATTGTTTGTCTAAGACCTACAAGACACTTTCACTGCAAAGCATTTTGTTCTGTTGGCCCTAGTTTTGCTACACCTTAGCCCCAAATTCGGAATTTACCGCTAACTTTTAGATATTTTTTCCTAAGAGTTTATTTATTATATTATTTATATTTGCAAAAACGACAAAAAATATAAATGTAA
This sequence comes from Tribolium confusum, assembly GCA_029207805.1. Lineage (NCBI taxonomy): Eukaryota > Metazoa > Arthropoda > Insecta > Coleoptera > Tenebrionidae > Tribolium > Tribolium confusum. The sequence continues at coordinate 19,137,339 of JALGAY010000008.1, read as the reverse complement.
CGCCATTCTAATCACAAATAATGTGAAATTTTTTTTATTAAAAACATAGTTTTTAAATTAAGGTTTAGTTGTTGAGATACCTAATTGTTGAAAAGTGACAAAAAACGATAAAGTCGCTTAAATTTTCTTCAATGTTGAACGGATATATTGGATTTTAAAGTTTTAAACGCTCACAAAAGCCAATACATTTTTAAATATAATGTTTATTTTGACAAAACGGTCACAACGACGGAATTGAGCTTTTTCCAGAAAAAATCTTTGTTTTAAAGCGATTTGTTTTTTTTTAATTAGTAATAAAACGATTTTAAATATACCGTTATTTTAATTTATTAAATTATCAATAATAATAATACTAATAATAATATTATTGGTATTAAGTTGACTTACAGGCTATCCCAATTAGGAGCCAACTAGGGAAAAAACATATACCGGATGTAAACGAAATTAGGCTCACCCTATTTGTTAATAGTATTTTTTTAAATAAAAGAATGATATTTAGTAAAAATATGATGTTAGAAAATCTCCATTAAGTAAATGAAAAATAAACTTTTATCACTTCCGGTTTTACTGAAAACGACCGTAACATTGGATTTTTAAATAAAACACTGTGTATGTTTTTACATTTTTCAAATCTACAGTAAATTCCGAATCTAACACACTACTCTTTATAACTTTTTGTAAAATAAAAATTTTTTTGTAATTTATATTGTGTTATCTAGAAGGCTGTGATGGTTAAAAAATTTTTTTAAATAACTTATGGGCTGATTTCAAGTTGGAGATAATACCGGTAGTAGCGCAAATTTTAATACTTTTCCATGACAACAACAAATCACAACCTCGAATTTGTTTATTTTTCCATGGAAACGAATATACTACCGGTATTATCTTATACTTGAAATCAGCCGCTTAGACAACAACCAAAAAATAAAACCGGTGCCATAAATAATTTAATTTGAAAAATACAGGAGTTTAAGCTGAAATAAATTAGTTTTTTTCGTCTTACTCATTTTTTTCAAATGGAACAATAGTGGCTCCTCGACATTTTAAATACATTTTTTCTGCTAATAAAAAAAACCAAAAATTTAAAAATCTGTTTAGTAATTTTTGTAATATTTACAAAAATATTTGGAAAAATTTCTAAAAGTTAATTTAAATTTAAGCAGGCTGTAAACACAGAAAAAAAGTAATAAATTATGTTAAATAACTGTCAATTTTATTTTGTTGTTAAAATGCTAACTTGTTTAAAATAATTCTTAAATTTATGTTTTTATTTAACATATTTTTTTTTAATTTTAAACAAATTGACAAATAAAACGCTAATTTTAAAAACCAAGCGAGCCACTATTGTTCCATCTGAAAAAAATGAATTAAACCGGAAAAGGTAATTTATTCTAATTTAAGTTCATGTTTTTTCTAAATTAGATTATTTGTGGGGTAGGTTTTATTTTTTAATGATTGCCTATATTATTTAATATTTTTTTTATAATCACAGCTTTCAATATAAAAACTGTCACTATTTTTTAAATTGCCAAAAAGTCCTAGGATGCTATAGATTTTTAAAATGAGTTCAATAATAATAAATCTCCTTTTTTTAATTTTTATTTTATTTCAAACTTTAATAAGTTAAAGACAGACACACATCTGACTACAGAAAGATCTGTGAGTAGTTATTTAAACAATTAACTGAAGAAAAAAATGAAACATTAATTTTTTTGTTTTTATTTAACTGTCAATATTTCGAAAACAGTTGAAGATAGGTATAAAACATTATTTATAAGATATGTCCAGAATTTGTCATAGTATTTAAAATGCAATAATTAATACAAGATTCCATTTAAAAAAAAACAAAATTGATGTGTATTTCATTTTTAAAATACCTTGTATAAAAATTGTTATTTTAAAAAATGCCTAATTTAAAAATAAAATTGACCTGCTTTAACGATTTTTAAATAAATAAAGAGTTTTCTTGGATTTTCTTGGATGTTCTATACTTTTGCCGCTTACTGTATAAGAAACGAAAAAAAAAGAAACAATTACTTAAACATTCTGTCTTCCGTTTGAAAATACAGAAAGGACAAAATCCGCCAACCACTACAAGTCTAAATGTGACCTTGCAATGCTTTGGAATGTTTGATAATTGTATTTAGAAATGCACCGTTATGTGAAACCCTCAGATATATACTATGCGGAAAGTGAGGCCCTTGCGCGGTTGCCGCATCATCGGTCCTCACTAGGTAATGGCCACGATCTGCAAAGTATACGTCTAGAATTTATACACCGTGGAGAGCGCCACCACTCACATAACTGTTGAACTAAAATATACAACTTGGACCATAGTATGATGAAAGTGAGGTCCAGCTAAATTTAACAGATATGCCTATGTAGTGGTAGGGGAAGGTGCTGGAGTGAATTGTACAGGATTGTCAAAGTGAGGTCCGTATATCGGACCTCACTTTGTAGCGGACCTCACTTCAAACGCAGTTTTTCCACAGCCGGGGCTCACTTTATACACGTGGAATATATATATATATATATATATATATATATATATATAAACTTACCAACTATAATTTGTCGTAAACGATAAAAAGCATTCAAAGGAGTGGGATGATCATCTAACCCTCCATTCGTCCTGATTTGAGAAAACAAATTTTCTAAAGCATCTTGGTTTAGTTTAGCTGTCATAATAAATGAAATTTCATAGTTTTCTTTCAAGTCCTCATACATTTTTTTTAAAGATGTTATGGCCATTAGTATTCCCTTTTGAAAAACTTGCAGTGATTTTTTGCCGCAACTTCTTATATTTAAAATTTGTCCATAAATTTCATCAAGTTTATCAACTTGCGCTGGATGCCCCTTGTATGGTTGTTTAAAAAAAACCGCTTCGTTTAAGTTTCTCGAGTTGAAAATGTCAAACCACACATTTATTGATTCAATAAATTCGCCCAATTTATAGGCTTCGTCATTTTTTACATATCGTTGTAATGCAACAGATGTTGTATGTGATAACAACTGAGCTGCTAGTTTAACATTTTGACGCTCACTGTCACTGCACGTTAAGTGTTTGTCTTTAATTTTAAAGATTGAAGAAACTTCTGCATTTTTGGACAGTTTCACTAACTCTTCCAGAGGTTTTTTAGATATTACACTTCCATCTTCTAATATAAAACCTACATAAAATATGTATAACACTAAGTAGTGGCTATATTTATTTTACCTTTATCCAAAAGCCAGTTACGAATTAATTTCAAAAGATGTGGAACATCTGGGAAGATGTAAATATTAGATTTGAGCACAGAGTGCTCAAAGTAGGGGTGTTCAAATGTCACTCCTAAATCCCTCCACACTGCTTGGTTACTCGAACCACAATCCGAAACACATGCCACCACAGTGTATTCAATGTTGTGCAGAGCTTGAATGATGCTGTGCAAAATATCCACACTCATGTTTTGGTCAAAACCCATAAAAACAGGTTGCTTCCAGGAGCCACACAAACCACGAGCCAACACCACTTGAAGATATTTGTGAGGACCAACTATTTCATCTTCTTTGTTGTTGTATTCATACAAACTTCTCACTCGCATCTCATCAAACATAAGAACAACCAGACTTTCTTTATTCATAAGCGAGTGCCGTTTGATTTTCATAAAATTCAATGAGCTTGTTAGAATCCCATTTTGTAAGGTAATTTTTCCAGCATACTTCCGGAGTGTGCTTAGATTGGGCAGAGGAAATTTATTATTTCGCAAAAATATATAAGCCCTGCTACTGAAATACCTACAAGAGAACAATTATTTAAACACACGAGATGGTATAAAAGTGAGTTGTTGAAACAAAAATTACCTCAGTGTAAACGCTTGAGCCAATTCTTGGTTTGTCCAAACAACTCGTTTTTTTGTTTTTCTTATCAGATCAATTTGATTTGGAGAAAATGTACCAGACAACGCTTTTTTTATAGCAGCATCCAATTGTACTTCTTTTTTGGTTGATGCTTCTTTTAGATCAGCAAGCTCTCCTTCCAAGGCATTTATTTTTAACTTCAGTTGGTCGATTAATTTGATGGCCTCATCATATTTTTTTTTTAGTTCTTCATAAGGTGGAGAAATTTCCATATCCATCGGAAACGTTTTTAAAACACTTTCAATATAGTGTTGGTCACGATTCTTTGCAAAAATGTTGATATTTTTTTATTTTCGTTAGTAGAAATTGTTGGGACAACTATAAAAGAATTGAACAGTGATGTTAACTTGAAACTTTCGATAATACTTTATTACATACCATCAGGCTTTAACTTTCGTTTGGTAGAGCAATTCAATAATTCTTTCTTAAAATTTAGTTCAAAATCATCTGCTCTGAAATGTTCAGAGCAAATAGTGTTGTGCTTTTTTGGTTCCCAATTTTCGCCTCGCTGACAAAAAGTAATCCATAACTTTCTGATAGTAGCGGTTTTGGGAAAAAGATGGAACGAGTATGCACTTTCCACACTTGATTTGTTTTTACAAAGTGAAACTGCACACGTGTGACCAACCATTTTCACAAAATTGCCCACTGGTTTTGATAAAATTTCGCGAGACGCGGAAGTCTGATGGGTCAAAATAAAACAAATAACAGAAATAACAATAATAAACTCCCAAACTTAACCTAACTATATTGAAAAAAGAATTAATGTAAATAAATCAAAACTAGCTAACCGCTAAACTTATTATTAAAAATCTACTAAATTAAAAAACTTTAATTCAAAATTAACAGCAAAACTAGATAACACAAAATGAATTAAATGCAAAAACGAACCGTATACGAAACCAGCAGACAAAGCAGTGACTTATGGCAATGACAATGGCGCGATCAGTTGATGCAGTTGCCATGCTGTCATGTCAGCCAACCGGTTTTAGTTCGAAATCTGTGATGCACGTTGACCAACACCTGATAATATAATTCTCTAGAGAATTGAGAACTTTATGACGTCACATCCGGAACAACAGCAAACCTTACTATTAAGTAACCTTGGGCCTGTACCTACAGAATCTTCCATGACATCACAGTTAACTCCGATTTCAGAGTCATTACGTCCACAATCCTCATCTTTTCAAGATAATTCTTATATTTTTGAGTCAGATATTAGTAATAATGATACTGTAACTCCAGACGAAAATATTTTGCTTGATAATGTTTCTGGTAATAATGAAAACGAGGTCGTTTGTATATTTTGTAATAGACAGAAGAAAAAAGTGCGATCGAGTATGGTTCCGCTTCATGCAGCTGATGTCCTTCAATTTAAAGCTAGTGTTAGATCCAAAATCGAGGGTCATGATGAGTATTCAGAATTTTTAAGTAAATTGGATAATTTTTCTGGCCTTAAAATTCTTTATCATAAAAAATGTCGAGTTGAATTTGATAATAAGTTATTGTCTTTAAAATCACAACCTAAAAAAACGGAGTGGCACTATCACCGCGAATATCATGAAATAGTTTTCAATGAAATCAGTAAAATTATTATCGAAGAGGTGATTAAAAAAGGGCGCTGCTTTTTATTGGTTTATTTACATGACTTATACATCGACTCATTAGAAAAAATTTTCAATGAAAATTCTATGGAGATGACGGCCACTTTTACAGCACATCACCTTGAAGAAAAAATTCAGAAAGCATTTTCTAAGGAAATAAAATTCTTTAATATTCATAATAAGAAAATAATTGCTCCAAAATATTTACAAGTAATAGATGATTCGGTACTAGAGAATTTAAAAACAGAAAATATTTTACAAAAATCTGCGTTAATCCTGAGAAAACTAATACTGAAAATAGAAAAAAACAAATTACCAACTAAAAATATAACGTCACAGCATTTAATATCAGGAGAAGTTTCAATACCGGAAGAATTATTGGATTTTTATTTTACCCTTCTTGGTGGAAATAACAACAAACGAAAAAATAGCTTCAAATGTGTTCGTCAAGTTCGTTCTTACTGTGAAGATGTTATTTACGGAGTTCATAATGGTCAAATTAAGACGTCAAAGCATATCATGTTAGGTATGACTTTAAAGAGTTTAACTAGCAGCAGAAAAATAATCGATATTATAAATAGATATGGACACTGCATTAGTTATCAAGGCGTTGAAGAATTAGAAACTGAAATAACATTTACATCAATGGAAAAATCTAGCTTATTTTCAGAGAAAATTAAAAAAAAGCCAGGGCTTTTTACTGGCGTAGAAAAATATAGATTCAGACACAGCTGCTGAACCTGAGATGTCCATAGCTCTGAGTGAAAACACTGAAAATATTTCACCAAATAAAAGAGGAAAATCAATTAAAGAACCTGAGATGTCCGAAGTTCCAAATGAAAACATTGCGCCGAAAACAAAAAATGAAGAAAGAAAAAGAAGAAGAAGAACAATCGAGGAAATAACTTATGATGAAATTCTATATACTAAAAAACCTAAAATGACGAGTGATTTGCAATTATCGGTCGACGATTTAGAATATATAGATTCCCGAAAAAACACTGAGATTGATAATATATGGATGGTTAGTCATGCTCTGGGATTACCCAATGTACCTATGTGGGTTGGTTTTAATAGTCGTATTGATGATCATGACAGTCCACAACAAATCCTATCTTACTTGACTCCGATAAACGCATCGCCAACTAATACATCAATTGTATTACTAACTATGAAGCAAAGTAAAAAAATTGCTGAAGAGTTACAGCAACCCAGCATACAAGTAACTTACGACCTTGCTATAGCAAAAGTAGCGTTACAAATACAAGCTACGGAAAAACCAGCATTTGATAATTTATTTATTCATTTAGGACCGTTCCACATTATGATGGCTTATTTTAAAGCAATCGGTAAAGTAATTAATGATTGTGGGTTAACTAATGTAATGGTTGAAAGTAATCTGCTAGCAAATGGTTCAGTTAATGGATTTTTAGACGGGAAACACTTTAATCGCTGCAAAAGGTTGCATCCTTTGATAGCATTAGGACTGGAAATACTACATTTTAAATCATTTTTACAAAATGATAATATCACTTTGACTAATGATGTAATAGAGGAAGTTATAAGGCTTCAAAATTGTGAAATGTCTTCGTTTGAAATTGAAAATGAAAATCTGAAAGAGCTGATGAATAATTACAATATTTACAAGCAACAAACCCTTAACGGGGAGCATGGCAAAACATCACAATTTTATTTAATTTACATAAATCTTTTACATCACTACTTGGACTTATCTCGAAGTATTCGTACTGGAAATTTTCAACTGTTAAAATCAGTATTACCGAAAATAACAAATTTATTTTTCATATGTAATCAACACAATTATTCGAGGTGGACGGTCAAGTACTCTGATAGTCTCCAAAGAGTTGCCGAAACTCATCCTGACTTATATGAAGGATTTCAAAAAGGTTGCTTTGGAATTAAAAGAACCACCAAGTCATTTTCAAGACAGCCTATTGACCTGGTACTCGAACAAACTATAAATGCAGATGCTGCGAAAAGACTAACAGGTATTATACATTTCACTGATTCAATTTCGGCTCGACAACGGTGGGCTCGAAACCATGACGTGAGGTCTACAATAATTAGCCAAGTTTATCTTGAATTAGGACTCCAAAGTCATCAAGATGTTTCAGCTGACTTAAAACCCCATAATATCCAGAAAAACAACAAACTGCTGCAACAATTCGTTGCTACTTTTGATCAGTTTATTAATCCATTTAGTTTGGAAGTGCCTAAAGACCAATTAGTTAATATTTCATCAGGAAAGTCCGCATCACCACCAGTCGAAGAATTTTTGTTAAATATAGAAGCTAATGGAGATAGCCTTCGAAAAACATTTATTTCTGAGTGTGAATCTGATATAGGAAGATTTGAAAAACCTATTAAGAAAACTGCTATTGCTAATTTTTCTAAAGATTATGAAAAAAAGAAAAAAATAAAAGTTGGTGGAAACATTCAAGAAGTAAAAATTCAAAAAGAAACAAATCTAGGACGTATGCTAGGAATCTCATTAGATTACAAGGTTGACTTTGCAAAAATATTGTCCTACCCGATTACGTCAGTACCATTGTCAATGTGCCATTTGGATGAGACCATTTGTAAGACCGATAAATCTGCTTTGATGAAATGTTTAGAGAAAGAAGTTGAGCATGAGGAGCCACCTCAAATTGATGTTTTAATAATTGACGGTTTTTTCTTGTTACATACTATGAAAAATGTTCCCAAAAAATTTGGAAGTATTTCTAAAAGAATGTTGCAAATGGTAACTCAATTAAAAGCGTCAAGAATTGATGTTATCTTCGACCAGTATTTTACACCATCGATAAAGGATTATGAACATTCTCAACGATTCGAATCTGTAGAATTAGAGTATACCATAGCTGGACCTGAACAAGTTCGCCCTAGTGATTTCTCTAAAGAGTTGAGAAATTCTAATTTTAAGGAAGCTTTAGTTGTTTTTTTCATTTCACATTGGGCTACTGATGAAATGGTGCCATTTATTGGTAACAAAATTATACATATTAATTTCAAAAGGTGTCATTCCTTTACTGTTAATGAGGCCAACAAAGTTTCGTCAAGTATTATTGAGGAATTGTCTTGTCCGAAGCATGAAGAAGCTGATACCAAGATAGTATATCATGTGTGTAAAATCGACTATGGAGCAAATATTGTAATCCGAACTGTTGATACTGATATTGCTGCTATTATGCTGGGTCATATGCACCGTCTAAAAGATGAATCTCACGTCTGGATGCTTACAGGAACTGGAAATAACTTAAGGTATGTGGACTTAACTAAAATACACGCAAAGTTGGGAGAATCACTTTGTAAAAGCTTACCTGGATTACATGCATTCACAGGATGTGATTACAACCCTGCATTTTTCAGAAAAGCAAAATTAAAACCGTTTAAATTATTAAAAAAAAAATGTAGAATTCCAGCAAGCCTTCATGAAGTTCGGTGACACTGAAATGATCGAGGATCCTCAAGAACAAGAACGCATTTTTAATATTATTCAAAGTTTTATGTGCTATTTATACAATGTTGGCAATTTCATTGATGTTGATGCTGCTAGGTTGCAAATGTTTATTGACTCATATTCGGTGTCTGATGTAAATGAAGCTTTTAATAAAAAAAAATTACGGAATTTCGATGCTAGTTGCTTACCACCTTGCAAAAGTGAGCTACTACAACAATTTTTGCGATCGAATTATATATGTAGTATATGGAACAATGCTCATATGAAAAACCCAACAACATGTGAACCAGTAAATAATGGTTGGATTCTGGAAAATAATCAATACCACTTTAAATGGTTTGAAGGGGATCAACTACCGAATGATGTCAGTGAATCTCTGAAAACGTTACCAGGTATGTAATAATTATTTTCAATTATCTTACATAAATTTGTGACTACTTAATATTGAATTAATTAGAATTTATTTTACTATTGCAGAAACAAACAGAGGAGACGATATTGATAACGATCAATCCTCGGACTGGAATTCCAGTGACGACGAAAATGAAGATATCGACGAAAATGACGACAATGATGAAAATGAGTGAATATTTGGTTGAAAAAAATTATTTTTCTGTAAATTTTGTATTTTTAAAAAAATTTATCTTCTGTATAAAAAACAATAAATTTTAATAACTTTGTAATTTTAATTGAATTAATTATAATAAACTTCAAAAAAAGTAGAAATGATATCAACTAAATAATTAGACTTTTGATATGATTTATATTTTTTTATCAAATTTTTACTCAATATAATTTGGAAAATTTATTATTCAGACTGTAATAGTTTTATTTAATTAAATTTATTGATAAATTATTAAAAAAAAATCACTAAACGATTCAGGATAAGCGATAGTATATGTGTAGTAAAAAATCGCAATAGATCGAACGCTCTGTCTCACTCGCACCAGTTGCTGCATATGATCCCCACTCTCGCAACTATTATACATTTTCAATGCGTCTGGCGGAATGATAGAACCCACAAAACTGTCTGGCTACTAAGGAAATACAGTTTAATAGTTCTCTGAATAATATATATAAAATTCAGCTTTCATAATATAACGTAAGTATAATTATAAAATATTATAGTTTAGGGGAGTCTGGCAGGGGGTTGTAACCATACTAAGTGTCTGGCAATGAGCAGAGCAAGTTATAATACTATTACGAATCAAATATGAAAATATTGAGTTTTATAAGTTAATAAATTTGAGATAAAATTTTGTACACCTTTGTTACCTGTTACCTGTCAAAGGAACCACAAGCCAGGTTTCATGAGTGGGGATCGTTCTTACCTGTGTAGGGGACACACATGGAAGAACTTTCATATTTACTTATAATACGAAGGTCTGGCCCTCACGGGCTCTTGGACTACATTGAATTCTGCTCAAAATATTTGTCGCTAGCGTGCAGATTCTGTACAGGCACGCGCTAAAAACGAAACTATTTACCGAGAAAAATTAGAATTAATTTTATAGAAGAAATAGTATAGCAAATGTATTTTTTATGATAAGATGTAAAACACAGACCATAATATTAACTCCCCGATTAGTTTTTATCGAGTTTTTATCTCATTTAAAGTATTTATAACGGATATGAAAATTCAGTATTTAAAATTTTTTTATGAAAAAATTTGTCGTTTAATTTGCATTAAAAAATAACAGTGACATAAGTAAGACCATCTACAATACTACAAAAAATTAAGAACAATCTGATCACTCTAGTTTTTAAATAAAAAAATAAAATGACAAAAAATTCGGGTTTTTTTAATTTTTTCAAAAACTAAAGTCGAGAAAAATTTCAAAAAAATATATGTTGCTCTTAAGACCTTTAAAAACTTACATTATTTTTTTCAAAATTTTTAAACGACAGAAATTTTTTTTATGCAGTAGAGTTCAACCTTAAAGAGCTTCCATTTTTGAATGATTTTATGAATGTCAATAATTTAGGAAAGGTAGAATTACAATACTCTAAACTTTGGAACGTTGATAGAGCTCTACTTACTAACTGTAATGATGTATATCAGTTTTGTTCAGCAGTTGCACAATTTAAAGATGCCGGGGGAAACTTAGTCTTTAAAGAATTAGGTAAATATGCAGTGAATTTGCTTTCTCTACCTTGTAGTAACGCGGTTGTTGAGAGAGTTTTCTCCGTGATGAATGTTGTCAAAACAAAAAATCGAAACCGAATGATGTTAGAAATGATAGAAGCTATATTAAGAACCAGAATTCGCTTATACAATATGGGACGATGTTGCAAGAAGTTTGTCTGTACCAAAAAATTGTATAAAATTGAATCAAACAATAATGAAAATAAAAGTGCTACTATTGAAGCGTTAGAAATTGTGTGATATGTTAAATATATACATACATATAGTTTTTGTATATGTACTTACACCTAATAATAGTTTTTTAAAGAAGTTTCTTTTTATTTTTCTATTTTTTGTTTAAATGTGTATTGAGTTTTTTGTTTGTTGTGTTGAAATAAATATTTAAAAAAGAAACAAAAATATTATTTAAGAATTCTATTAATTTAAATTTTGACGCTTTTGGCCGACTTTCTGTCAGAACCTAGGCGCCACGGTTTGAGAATCATCTGGCAACACTGCAAGCACCGACAAATATGTGTTCCTTATAGCTATAGTTCCTCTCAAATTGTTAAATATGGGTACAGAAAAAAACGTGAGTCAATCCGCGTCCATTGTCTACCCCTTATTGCAAGCCCATCAAATTTGTTTTTTTTTTATTGCAGACTTAGTTCGTGAAGAACTAAGTATGAAAGATGCTATTTCTTAACTACAAACCTCCCAAATTAAATTAGATAGCGGTGAAATATGTATAGGAAAATTCGAGATGTTGTTTACAATGTTAAATGGTAGCGTTTGCAACATCTTGTCTAATCCAAATGCTACCTCCAAGTGTGTCATTTGCGGAACTACTCCCAAAGAAATAAATACAAAAAACGTAAGAAACAGTTCATCTGCTGCAGAGCAATATCGCTTTGGTTTATCAACCCTACAATGTTGGATTAGGTTTTTGGAATGTATTCTACATATCGGCTACCGACTGCGTATATACCGTAAAGTCATGGGAAGTTGGGGAAATAAACACAAAGAATTTGTAGAGGCCAACAAGAAGAGAATTCAATCTGAAGCTAAATAAAAAATGGGTTTATTGGTTGAAAACCCGAAACTAGGATATGGCTCTACTAACGATGGGAGCACAGCAAGACGGTTGTTTTCAGACCCACACACCAGTTCTGAAATTACTGGTGTAAGCCAGGAAATAATTGTAAAATTCTCCGTAATTCTAAGGGTGCTAGTCAGAAGACATTCTATAAATTTAGCGAGCTTTAGATTTATTATTAGACAAAACTAGGATCTTATATCTTAATTTATATGGCTAGTTTTATATGCCTAGTAGTGTCCACAAGGTTTTAACACACGGGTCTGAAGATGCGTTAGAGGCAAGACATAAAGAAGTACGGAAAAAACGTTTAAATCATACCCGTAAATGCTCAAGAGTTAGCTCAAATATCGATCTCAATAAAATATTGTTGCTAACTTCTGAATCACTTATATCAGCTAGAAGGGAAGAGATTCAAAATTACATCCACGTCGCATAGAACAATCAGAAATGCTTTCAATATCGGATAATGAACTTAGCCATCTAATGGATATTGACCAACTTAATAATTAGGTAACATAAGTAGGAAATGCATAAGTTTTATTTTATAGAATTAATAAGCGTACTTAATAAATAATACGCCTTCCATGCGCTTTTATTTGATAGGTATCATGGCGCACACAAGTAAGTAAACACCCTCTTCTCTTAAAAAAGAGTACAATAGAAACAGAAATAAATAACATTATAAATCAACTATCAAAACAATTTATAATTATTGGCGACTTTAACTCGCACAGCCCCCTCTGGGAATCAAATAAAACAAATGAGAAAGGTACAATAATAGAAAAAATCGTATCAAATAATGACATAATTCTTTTAAACACTGGATCGCCGACTCGACTAAACTCTCAAACTGGAAATTTCTCTAACATCGACCTTTCTTTTGCCGACCATATCACTGCACTCCTCTGCACAAACTTCAGACTATGCCTACGATAGTGACCACTTCCCTATTAAAATTAAAATGCCCAATAATATATGGCATCCTACTGACTTGCCATCAACCAAATAGAAAATAAACAATGCAGACTGGAAAAGTTTCTCAGATAAAGTGACACATCTCTTGTCACTCAATCAACCAAACAGAAATATTAAAGACAAGGTAGTAACTTTTACCCAAATAATAATTGAGGCAGCAGAAACTTCTTAGACCACGACATGTGTTCTTCTGAAGGCACTATTAGCTCATCATATCTGAGACAGCTGTATAGTCTACAAAGAGGATTACCAATTAAACCAGTCAGATATTTAACCAGAAAACACATTTATCCGACAAATTTTGAGAAGGTTGAAATTCAGAGCTGTTCAAGCATTTTCGCTTGCAGTGACTTCATCATTAAAAATTTTGAAAGAAAATGGACATGAGCAGTTCAAAGATGCAAGTAGCACTGTTTCTTTCATAAAAAACATGTACTTTTTCTTTCAGTTTCAAAATGTTTCGAGTAGATCCCAGTACATTCGTTTCTTAGATAGTCATATTGCTCCTTACGTTGATGTTTCTGACGAACGACTCCAATGGATAAAAGAAACATTTACAAAATACATTGATGAAGTACAACTTGTGTCAGCTAATGTTGGTTTGAAAGGTTTTTCAGAAGAAACTGCCCATGCTCTACAGTTTACAGCAATAAGTACGTTTTTGTGTATCAAATTTCTACTGCAAGAAGCAGGATTCTATTATGTGCTTACCAAGCCTTTCAGTTCTGACGCAGTTGAAAGAATGTTTTCCCAAGTACGCCTTCGAGGCAGATCTAGCGATGCCACAGACGCCAAAACCGCCGAATACGCAATGCGTCAGATTTTAAGATGTGGCATCGTTGAAAGTTCAAAATCGGCCAATATTGCTGACAAAATTGACTACATTAGCAATGCTAATATGCAGACAGAGAGAGCTGAAGGACATTCCTCTCAAACTGAGATTAAAGAAGACTTGACATTACCAATTAATATAAAAGTCAAGATTCAGAAATTACATAAAGATAATGCAATACCTGACACCAATATATTCTCTGCATCTGTAGCTTTCCTGGCAAGATACATTTTAAAAAAATTGGACGACAAATTTCACTGCAATGAATGTCTTTCATCACTGTTGGCCACCACTACTCCAGTACCTCTGATGCAACTCATAAGTCTGCAAGATCACGGTGCTCTAATAACTATCCCAACTCTCAATTTGTCTGTGTCATAATAGATTTAGCAGACATTATACAAAATATTCTAGCTTTCTTGGAATATGAAAATACTTGTCATCAACTTGTTAAAATTGTAAGCCCCTCGTTGCAAAAAAATAAATTATTTCAATGCATGTTACACAAAAAAGAATTATGCAATTTTATAATTCAAGCAACTACCAAACCTACCTTAACAAATATTTGTTTAGAAAGAGCAGATTTGTTGAAAAAAAAACTGTTATTCACAATAAACCCACCAGTCGAAAAATTTTAAAATTATAGTTAATCAATAATAATCTATGTAGTTTTCAAATTAAACAGTTAAATTGAGTTAAACCTTAATTATTGCTTTTGTATTCCTGTAAATAAAGTAGCTGTTAGTGAGCTAAAAGAACGCTTGTTTTTTGACTAGTTGACAGGAACAAGACAGCGACATTAACCTCAAAGTGGTTTGAAACACCGTCACTTGTCAGTTTCATTCGCACACTTGTCACTTGGGTGCTTCACTTGCATACCGTTCGTTTTCAAGATCAGGAATTTTATTCCTTATGGCGAAATCGAAAAGCGTTGTGGCCGTATCGGAAGTGATATAAGTGATATAAGTTGCTAGTTGGGTCTTGATCTATTGATCTACTGATCAAAGAACCAAACTGAAGATTTTAAAGTGCGGGCTTTGTAATTTTCAACAAAGATCCAAATATTTAACAGCCTGTATATAAACCGCAATATTTTAAAATGTGCAACAGAAACGCAACTATAATCTAAAAAAAAGAAAAAAATCAATATCTCTTAAAATAAACAAGTTATAGAGCTTTTTCAGACCGTTGGGGCAGCCTGTATGTAACATTGTGTTTTTTATACTTTCAAGCACTTGTCTCATAAAATACTAATCCAACTATGATGAATCCGATATTGAAATGCGAGTGATATGAATGATTCATCTGTAGCCATGCACCTAAAAAATATTTAGTTTTGAAATCTGAAGTTAAAATAAGGTGGAAGAGCATGCGGGACTATTATCAACGGAAAAAAAAGAGATTATATAAAGGAGACAAGTACTGGTTCAGCCAAAGAAGACCAGAAAGACATGTTTTCCAAAAAATTAAACACATGCGTTTTTTAGATAATACATCAATGCTTGAAAGAAGGTAATTAAAATGTATCTTATAAGCCTGATGATTGATAAATTAACGAAATTTTCAATTATTTGGTCGAAAATTACACAGCCGAAGACGCGCGACTTTTCCCCCAAATATGTGGGCTAGTTGTACCGATTGTAATAGTAGGACAACTAATTGCTGCGAATCATTTAATTCAAAATTTAATGAATGTTGTTATAAAACTGTTCGTTGTATATTTTCCTAAATATTCTAAATAATTTTCAAACAGAAATGTACCTAAAACTAAAAAGTTTGCAGAAGGATTTGAAGGGTTTGGTGCTCAGTTTACGCATCAGTAAAAACATTCAGGTAGCTGGGGCCGAATATCGGACCGCCCTTAGAAAGACGGTGCAACACTGTTACCGCTTTAATCATGGTTTTAATTTTTTCGTAATACCATATAGTTATTTTGGTTGAACAGACGTGATATGACAAATGAAAAGCCGGTTTTAACGGACTCCGGCCGTTATTATATATACATATAACGGCCGCCGGCCGTTCCGTTGCTAAGACACGAACAATCAACAATCAAAAAAAAGAATTAAAATAAAAAGGTAGGGTGGGTAGTTGCTTAGGAGATTTATAAACAATCGTTTGAAAATAAATAATATTGTATGTTTTGGTATTTATTTTTAATAATTCGTCTTTAAATGACGCTTTGGTATCACGAAAAGTATTGAACGACACACGGCCGATACGCAAATAACGGACTTGGTTCATTATAAACCTCGGCTGGCGCCTCGGTTTACAACATTCAACCGCGTCCGTTATTTGCTTCATACCGGCCTAATGACGTTAATAACTATAACCGTGCTTGGTGCAAACGGCCATGAATGACTCATATTTGTATAAATATTTTTTTAAATTTTTTTAGAACAATAAGCAGTGCCTTTTCTGGAGAAACTTCAGATGAAATAAAACATGTTCAAGGTGAGCACCAGTTTGAAATT
This sequence comes from Tribolium confusum, assembly GCA_029207805.1. Taxonomy (NCBI): domain Eukaryota; kingdom Metazoa; phylum Arthropoda; class Insecta; order Coleoptera; family Tenebrionidae; genus Tribolium; species Tribolium confusum. Next base: position 19,120,849 of record JALGAY010000008.1, on the reverse strand, counting down.
GAAAAAAAAAAATAACATACAAAATTCTTAATCCAAGAATTGGAAACAGAAATTGAATATTTATCACAAAATTCAGCTGAGCCAGAAAATGTTTAAAAAAAATTAAATCAACAAAATAAAATAAAAATAAAACCTCAGTTCTCTTAAACAAATTAAAAAAAAGGAAGAAATGAGCGCACAAAATTAATAAGAGAAATTATGGACATGCCAGAACACAAAGCTGGTGAATGTGATCCAAGCATTTCATTATTTTTTCAGAGTATTAGCACAACTCTGTCTTCATTTTCCCCTCTAATGCTTGTCGAAATTGTGAGAGATTTTTAGAAAAATTTCAAAATTGATTGCAGCAAAACTTTCGCTTTCCAAAAAATTTATTTAGTGACAATACTGATGAAGACAGAAATAAAAAAAACAGTTACTTCCAAATCTTTTTCTCTTTGTTAAGACAAACAAAAATCTAGAAAAACTGCCTCTATACGTTTACAGTATTGCGGACAAGAGCTGTTGTATAAGGCAAAAGTAAAATTAAGAAAAGAAGGTAACATAAAAATGTCCAAACTCTTAGACTTTGTACTAAAAAATCCAGACAAAATTAAAAAGTTATTAGACTTTTGTAATAATGAACCAAAAAAAAAAAGAAAATAGAAACTTATACACCAGACAAAGCGTTATGAATGATGACTTCTTTGAATCTGTCGAAACGGCAATATCAATTATTGAGAAATTTAACAAACAAAACAAAAACTATTTTGGTGAATTACGTCCATTTTTTAATTCGAAATTTGGTGTTACGGGGAAGTGGACGACAAGGCAAAAACAAAAAAAAACTGTTTTATAAAGCCAACGTTTCGAATCCTTTATTGATTCTTCTTCAAGGCTTCTAATAAATGTCAGATTTGTTTGGCATGGTACCAATTTGTCTCGGTCAGTGGTCGCCGGAAGAATGAAAAAGACTTTCTGTCTTTTTCAGAATGAAAAAGACTTTCTGTCTTTTTCAGAAAGTCTTTTTCATTCTTCCGGCGACCACTGACCGAGACAAATTGGTACCATGCCAAACAAATCTGACATTTATTAGAAGCCTTGAAGAAGAATCAATAAAGGATTCGAAACGTTGGCTTTATAAAACAGTTTTTTTTTTGTTTTTGCCTTGTCGTCCACTTCCCCGTAACACCAAATTTCAAAACAAAAACGTTTTTATTGCCATCCTACTCAGTATTCAGGTGGCCAAATCTGATTGTTGTCCCAAAAAAGAATTTATAAACATTGATGAAAAAGAAACCAAAATAAATCTTCAAGACCTGCTTGACCACACCACTAAAAAAAATTAAAGTCTATAAATTTTAATCATCAAAATGAGCAAAATCTAATATTAATTAGTAAATGAGGATGTGATGGAGCTTCTAGACAAAGTTTATATAAACAAGGATTAGAACAAGAAACGGACTGAGATGGTTCCTCTGTTTTTGTAACATCTTTTGTTCCAATAAAATTATTTGATTCACTTGAAAAATCGAATGTGATTTGGGAAAACAAAAAAATTTCGTTAACCAGCTTTTGCCGGCCAATAAGATTTTGTTTTTGCAAAGAAACGCCTGAAGTTATAAACGAAGAAGTAAACAGAATGAAAAATAAAATATCTTTACCCCTGCCAGCTTCAATAGAATCTGTTAACCTTAAATACGAATTACTAATGACGATGGTAAACTTCTTCAGTTATGCGCTGCTATTAGCAAGTCCCAAAGACAGGAACAATTTAACAAATTTAGAAAAAAAAATACAATTTTGGTTTATCGCCTGTTGTATAAATTGATATTTTTCGCTGAATATAAATTTAGTGACGAAATAAAAAATTTGAAAAAAATTAAAGTTACAGATTTTAAAAATAATTATTTTTAATGTTTGTTTTATTTCAATTCAGTTGAAATTTTGTACACTTTATAGTGCACTAATAATCTAAATTGTTCTAAAAGTTTCATTAAAATTAGTTCACTTATGTTCGAAAAAATTGTCATGTCCACCTACGACCATTGCATCGTTCCACTGTGCGTTATCCACTTTCTAACAAACCGTAGCTTAAGCGCCCAGGGAAGCGCGTCCGACTGGACCGAAAAAAGCCGCACAAAAGTAAATGGATTTTGCCGATTTCCTGACAACTTAATGTTTCTGTCCTGGGATAGTTTGAATTTACTTGTTTTTATTACAGAAAATGTCGAGGCGCTCTGAGAACCTAGAGAGCCTAGAGGACTTATTAGTGGTTGTGGTGCAACGCAACAACCAGCGTCAGGTTCGGAAGTTCCGGCCAGCCACCTGTGCGTCACCGCAGAACATATAGCCAGAATTCTACAAGTCCAGAGTTAATCTCAGAGCCCAGCCAAAGCCATCCCGTTCGTCCACGGGTCCGTGAGAGTGATTCGTCCGGTCAGCCAATGGACCACCGCAATAGACCAAGACTGTGCCGACAACCGGGGCACCGAAGATCAGTATGTGAAGGAATTCCGATCATTTTTTGTTCGCGATGTAGCTAATTGGGGGTTCGCTCACGAAACTGCCTATGTCAACCATCACCTGCTAGAGACGCTGCCACCAAGACCACAGAGATCCACAGAATCCACCTTGCCCGTGTGCGACTTCCAACAGCGAGCAGTCAATGGCCGTAGCCACCGTAGCCCACGTTCGTAGACTTCGTAAAGAAAATTTACTACATGCCTACAAATATTGAAGAGCAAAAAAGATAGACTAAACCGCAGTGAAGAGGTCATAATAAACCGACTCCTAAGTGAACACACTCGACTATCCATATCTACTTAATGAGAAAAAAAAATTAAATAAAATATCCACGCCATGTTGCCAAAAAAAGTAGATGTCACACACCTATTCCAGGGCCCAAAAACTACGCAATACCAACTACCGCATAGATGCTGGATTAACACACCCACCGTATACAAACGCAAGACACATAACTAAATACCTCAAGAAAAATTAAATTATTAAAATTAAATTGAAAAACCACTGTATGTATTATGCGTAATGCCCGATGTCCGAATGCGCTAAAAATTCAAAATGAAAAAATAACTGCCTCTAAAAAAAACACTTAACCCTCTGCTAAGCAGAGTAAACCAAAAAACTAATCAATTATAAGGTTTATCATATCAAATATACTTGATTAATAAATACATACATAAATATTTTCAGTTTAAAAACCGATTTTAATTTTTGTCCCAAAATGCATTGATTCAATGCACTGTGTGTTGGTAGAAACCATACTATAGCTCAAGATCATTTAACTGTTCTACAAAATCACTTAAAAATTGTATCTGTATCTTTCTGCATTCACCGTAAAATAAAAAAAAGGCCAAATAATTCTTCTACGAGACACCGTCAACCAAACGCCAATTTTCTAGGGTTATAAACATAATTCCACAAAAATGTGATAGTTTTCAAAACTCCACATGCGCATATATTGCGAATTTACGTAGCCTGATAAATGAAACCAAGCTTCAAATGCCGGTTATAATCCTGTGATAAAATTTCTTGGAACGACTGCATCTTTAAGGGAACATCCTTAAATCTTTTTTCGAAATAGTTCTAGAAATTTTATAATAATTTACAAATTTTTGCCGAAAAACTTTCAAAGATAAACGTGACTTACATTGCCGTTGCCCATCAATTACCTGACCAGAACGAAAGTACGCTTCTATCATGAAGGTTTTATGGGCGATATTTAAAACCATTTTATAATCTTCAGTCAGAATTATGGTCAAAATCTGACAAATCAAATTTTTTGACAAGCCGATCGTAAGCTATTCAAAGATATTTTTTTTTGTTTTACATAACCACCCTTGTTCTCGAAAATTTTTGATAACATGATAAAACCAAAAGGAGTGTATCACATAAGAGCAATAAACGCCACCACAAGTAAAGATGAAATGAATAGTGTTAAGCAAAAATGTGGTTAATCCACAAAAATAAAAAAAAATGAGTTAAACACATATTATGTTAGAAAAAAGTAGCTTTATTTGAGGAAAAAATGAGTAAAAAAATATCTTACTTTTTTTGCCATACCATTCCTCCCGTTTTGACAAGCCGACCAATCAAAAATCTTTTTGTTATTGTTTTCTACAACCACCCTTGACCTCGATAATTTTTGATATCATGGTACAATCTAGTTTTCAAAAAATCTTTCACAGTTTTTTCAACAGTATTGTGACATGTTGGGATATCCGCTAAAGGTGGATATTTCATTAGAGCATTCTTAAAGAAATCTTCAAAACTTAAAACATTGTTTACGATAGCACTACTTGATAACATCTAAAATATAATCTTTTATCGTTTATCATCGTTATTTCATCATATAATATCGACAGTAAGTTAGGTTAGGTACATTCAAAAATTGTTTATTTTTATTTTAGTTGTTGTAGAAGCGCCTGATGATGCCCATATAGGGCAAAACCGGTAGCGGCAGTATAAATATTTTACAATAAAAGTACAATTAAGTACAAAAAATCCCCCCTTTACTCCAAATCTCAAATACAACTCTATCTCATAAATATAATTATACACCTCAATCTTTGAAAATACTAAAACATTCTCTTTAAAGAAATGAAAGAAAAATTTTTTTACAAAAGGGTTCCCTTCCGCACAACACATGCACAAACGGTTTTTTTCATTTTATCGCCCGAAAGAAACCTCAAAAATAATAAAGAGACGAAACGTTGGCCACAAATTAAACAAACCGGAAAAACATAACCTGCGTCTGATTTATCCCAAAATTAATTAATTACTAATACATATTATTTTTTGAAAGACATTAAATACAGTTTTTAATCTCCATAAATTGAAAGAACACTTTTATAGCCTTGCAAGACGAAAATCAGATTTTTAAATGAGCAATTTTAATAAGTAATTTTAATTTTGACTTGTCTTACAGTTTTTGTAACATTGAAACACTGTTCTTTAAATTACAGATTTTTTACATAAAAGAATTTATCTTATTATTTGTATTTTTGTACTTATGATAATAAAATATTTCATAATTATAAATAATTATTGTTTTCTAAACACTGAACATATTTAAAACAATATGTAATAACTTTAACTGTAACTAACTTTAACTTATGGCTGTAAAACGTGGGTATTAAATAGAATAATGACAAGTAAGATACAGCCTACGGAAATGAAATACCTTAGAAAAGTAAAAAGAGTAACAACAAAAGACAGAATAAGAAATACAGAAATAAAAGAAGGGTTAGAAATTAAATCAGTGATAGACTTCATAGAAGGGCGACAGCTAAGCTGGTGGGGACATATCTACAGAATGGACGACAACAGAAAAGTGAAACAAATATGGCAGGTCAAAACACAGGAAGAAAAAGAAGCAGGGCAGACCTAGAAAATCATGGAAAAAACAAATAGAAAAAATTTTTGTTCAAAGAGGAATAACAAAAGAAGAAGCAAAGAATATAGCTAAAGATAGAAAAAGCTGGACCTATTATTCACATTGTAAATAAATTTTTTGACGCTCTCAATAGTAAATATCCGTTTAACAGTAATCCTTACCGACGTCCACTCTCACATCAGAACATAGACGTTACAAACATTTTAAATTAAGGTAAAAATATTTTTAAATATAGAAAAAATAAAATATAAAGATAAAAAAAGGACACAAATAAAGATTTTCAGTATCATCATGCTTCACAGGATTCGTACAGTCGATAAGAGGAATTAGACAGCTCTTCGAAGAAATTAAAACCGACAAACTGCCGTACATATTAACAGGAAGATTAAATCAAGATGCTCTGAAAAACTTATTTTCAACGTTTAGACAACGAGGCGGATATAACAAAAATCCAACAGTTAGGAAATTTGATTCATTTTTTAAGTCTAATGCAGCTAATAATCTTTTAAAATCACCGACGGATACAAACTGCGAACCGGATGAAGACTACTATCTATTTGAAAAAATGTCTGAAAGTGAGCAAAAGGATACAAGTTCTTTTTCCTCTGTATTCTTAGAAAAAGGGAAAAAAACAAAAAGAGAAAGACTTACTTGAAGAATGTTCTGCGGCACATTTTGCAAGGTTTTTAGTAAAGAAATTAGTAGATAAATATGATTGCAAAATATATCAAAAACAGCTAGAAGGCTCAAAAAACCTTGAAGACCCAAGTCAAATTTTAATTTTGCAAAAGAATTAAACATTAGTACGCGTTTGCACCAACAATTATCTTAATTATGATTTACTAATCATGATTAGTAAAATTTATCCTTTTCGCACCATACAAGGGTTACATAATCACGATTAAATAAAACATCATGAAGCTATGATGTTTTAAGCTATGGCTATAACAATACGAAAATAAATTTACTGATATTATTTTTTATGTCATCGGTTCTGATGTTTTGTCCTACGTTTTGTGCCAGTTTTTTGTGCAAAATAAACAGCGAGAATCAAAAGAGTAAAAGACCACGTTCCGCAAATTTTGGAACAGAAGAAAAAAAACTCTAGAATTGGCTCTGAAAATTAAAGATATTATTGAAAATAAAAGGACGGACTGACCAACGAAATATGAAAAAGATCAGGCATGAGAGAAAATCTCCGAAGATTTTAACGCCAGATGTCCGGCTTTAATTAAAAGAAGTAGTGAAAACTTGAAAAAAAATTTCGTAAATCAGAAACGGGCAGCTTGAAAACAACCTGCTGAAAATAAATTTCAAAGAAATTTGACGGGTGGTGGACGTTCTACTGTAGAAAATGATGATCCGTTAACAAACTTGACGCTTTCCATTATTAATGGAAAAAACGATAGTACGTCTTCCTAATATTTATGACGATGATGCCTTAGATTTGGTAGTAAGTGAAACTTTAGTTACTTGTAATTAAGGCAAGTGTTTCGAAGATTATTCTGATGCTCGTAATATAAATTTTTGTTGTAGGCAGAGGCTAATAAAGCTTTAGAACTACCTCCTAAAACGCCCTTAGATGCTTCGGAAGCTGCATCAACATCTGCGGCTTCGTCGTCAAGATCACAATAAGTAACAGAACCATTTAAAAAAAATACAATTAAAGGTTTCGATACTGTGATAAGTTACATGTCGGTCTAAAGATCAACTTAATTTTCGATTCGATGGATCAAAAGATGCAACTCATCGGCAGGCTTAATTTAGCTGAAGAGAGGCAAGAATATATGAATAACAAATTAAAACGAGAAATAAACATATTTAAACAAAAATGCTTACTTATAATGATTGATGATTTCCACAAATATATTAAACAATTAAAAAAACAACTTATACACATAAAAAAAAACTGAACCAAATATTCCTCAACAATAAAACCGTTTAACAAAGTTTTCTTCAAAGTCAAGATAAAACATTCGAGATCCATTTCACCTCAACTAAAACCAGTAATAAAAAGAAAATAATCAATCTCCTACATAATAAAAATTCAACAAAACAAGACAACCAGTTGAAAATTAACAAAAAATGGATAAAAGATAGCACAACTACTATCGTACCAGTAAATGTCCAGTAAATTAAAAAAACCAAACAAAAGAAACCCGATCAAACTAACATGAAAAAAGCGATTAAAGACACTAAAAAAAAATTTCCTACCACATCCAAAACTAATGGCACTTAAACCTGACAAAAGTAACACCACTATTATAATAGAAAAAAATGCCACAAAAAAATGATGGAATTAATTAATGATAAAACTACGTACCTAAAATTAGACGTCGATCCAACTCAAAAATTTATCCAACAAACTAATCGCTGCATGGTACAAAAAGAAATACATCGATGAAGAAACATGTAAGGAACTTAAACGCTATAATGCACTACCACCAAAAATATACGGGTTACCGAACGTTCACAAAAAAGGATGCTCTCTTCGACCGGTCGTAGAGTGTATCCAATTGCCGTTTTACAATATATCCAAGTTCCTGTGCAGTATCCTTAAGAATATAGTGCACAAAACACCAACGTATGTAAAAGATTAATGGAAATTTAAAATAATTATTTCAACTGTCACGATACCTAACAATTTTACTGCAATCTCTCTTGACGTTGTCTCTTTACATATATACAAATGTACCAATAGATTTAGCCATAAAAGTCATTAATGAAAAATGAAATGAAATATCAAAACATACATCATTACCACTTGAAAATTTTACCCAAACAGTTAAAATAACTTTAAATTCCACATACTTTCAATATCAACAAGATTTTTATAAACAAATATATGGTTGTGCTATACGGTCTCCACTTTCAAGTGTGATCGCCCAATTGGTAATGGAACATATCGAAAACATCATTTTACCTTCTTGTTCATACAAAATTCCTTTTTTTTAAATATGTCGATGATTGCATAACATTAGTACCAAATAACAATATTGATGAATTACTTAATAATTTAATAATCAAAAATTAAAATTCACTATAGAAATAGCTACAAATAATAAAATTAACTTCTTGGATTTAACACTTATTTTACGCAATCACCAAATTTTAACAAAGTGGTATACCAAACCACTAGCCCATGACGTTACATAAACTTCTTCTCCGAACAACCTCTTAGTCACAAGAAAAGCGTCGTTATTGGGTAAGATCAAACTAACGTCACCCAAATTCAGAATTGAAACCATGTACAAAGTTTTTTTTTGTTTTTAAAACTGAGCGTAAAAATTTAAAACATAAAATATATTGCAGTTTTTTGTAAGGAAATAGGAAATGGCAAGACAACGTATAAACAAAAACGGACTGTGGAAAATTTGGTACAAAAGCTTTATTCAATGTTGAGTGTGTAAGAAATAAAAATTTTTAATAGTAAATGTAATAACAGAATTAATGTAATAATTGTGGAGACTGACGATTAGGCTGATGAAGGCTGTAGAAAGCTGAAACCGGTACCTAATAAAGAATATTAAACAAAAATAGATTAGAAGAATTGTTATTATTTTGACTTATTCAACATCAAATTCGATAAAATATATTGTTAACAAACTAACAAAATGATAAATTTAAATGTACCTACGTCGATTCTTTAAAGCTTATTTTATACTTTTTTCGAGAATAAAAACTATACATTAAAGATTTAGCATGATAAGTACGTACGTGTTACAAACCTTATAAAAAATTGCGATAAAATGCATTTTTTAAACTTTTTTAAAGAGAAGTTACTAATCCAAAGAAAGAAACTAATGTTTTTTAGCTGTTTCAAAATATCACATTTTTTCGTAGTAAAAATTAAGCCATTTATTACATTTTAAAATAACTTGTGACAAGCCATGTACTGTTGATTGCATTTCATTTAAATAAATTATTAACATTTCAGTTCTCTACGACCACCTTTTGAGGTGAGTTTTAAAACTATTGGAAACTGAAGAATCACGGATACACATACGGTTATGTATTCACATTGTTAGTAAAAAAAAAAGTAATGCAGTTACAAAACGGCCAAACAGAGTCCTTAAAATTACTATTTTTTGAGGAACCAAGTTGTGGTGCAATTTAACCTTTTTTTATCACTATTTATATAATCTTCTTGTTGGATTTTCTTGGTGTGTTTAAATGAAAAGTGAAAAGCAAAACACCTACTACACTAAACTTCTTTACTTGTTACGACGCACGTTTCGACAACAAAGTTGTCATCCTCAGATAGGAATTAAAACTATATGTACAACTTACCCCACTTATCCCTTAAGGAGTGCTCGTAGACAAATAAAATTTTAACAGAGGTTTATTGGCATTAACAAACTACAACGTGATTTTTTCCAGATTTTTATTTTGATGAGCCTCATGTTAAATTGAAAACTTTCACATCTTTTCTAGTTTTCTGTTATAAGTGTTATAACACTTACCCCTTTCCAGTTATCATCACCAAACTTAAGAAAAAAGTGAACCATAAATTATCAGATAGTACTGTTTATTTAAAAATACAAAATTTATTGTTTTACAACTCCCATCCCCGTACATTATTTTTGTAATAAGGGTAAGAAATTAAAATTTTAGAGGTAAGTTTTTAAGACTCAAAAATAATGATTACCTACATTAGGTACAATTCGTAACTTTCCTTCATAGCTAGCCCCAAGAGTCAAAAGCCGACCCTATTTTTTTATACCTACATACTCCTCCTTTTATATGTTTATTTTAGAACATCAAAAATTATCGTTTATATTTTATTATATTTTGTATTTTTTTATTATTATTATTACATATTCTATATTTTCGTTATTATATTATTCATAACTTCATTTTTGTTTATTTGTTATTATGTTTTGTATTATTTCTTTATTTTTATATATACATTTTCTATAAAATATTTTGTTTTGTTTTTTTGCCTCTTTTGCGTGTTTTCATCAATGCAGTAGGTATTTTTCAAAGTATTTAAAGTCTGTTCAAATGACCAATTATTTTGCATGTTTAAATGCTGTTTAATTAATACTATTTTCTATTTATTTTGACACTTTTAATAGCACAATTGGCACACCAATTTTTACTAACAAACTTACCACATTCAGAAAAAATTACACATTTGCTGATATTTAAACGTCACTAAATTTGATGTTTTATTGCCTAACTTGGTAACGCTGTTACTTAATATAAAACGCTGAAATATTTAAGTTGCCAACACTGATAAAAGTTACCAAAGATTACTAAAATTATATTGGTATTTATAAAGTCCCTGGACTTAAAAGTGACTGAATAGGCATCTACCAGAGGTGGAATGGACTTTAACGCGTTTCCAGCATTGTTAGGCAAGATCCAGACCCCTGTTTGCACCTTACCAGGGGGTTGAAACAACTCAAAATTTAACTGGTGTAGGAATGGTAATTCGTAGACTGCTCGTTGGAGCAGCACTAGCAGTCAAGGTTAACAAAGCGCATGCGCCACATTGTAATGACGATAGTTTATAAATATTGCCATGCTAATTCCACGTGGTGTCACAAGTCACAACTCACAAGTCAGTTCGACCATGATATAACTACAAATGGTATGACGACATTCCATTCCGATTTCACGCGAGTCGCGCAGTGACGTAATGTGGGAACCATGATAGACCGAGTGGAGTGGGAATCATATAGTACCAATGCCTCCTTAATACCAGCCGTGGTGTTGTAAGTCCGGCAACGCTGTTGGTAGTCCTAAACCGCGTGCTGCGTGCCAAAAATTTCAATTTTTTCTATGATCGACATCGTCTATATTTTTGGTTTTAACAGTGTAATCATTTATTCTATATCAACTCCGATACATGAACGCAACAATCTGTTTTAATAAATAATTATTATTAGTGTTAGACAAAGGACAAGGTAAGTTTGGTTTTAACATGTTGTATATTTATTTGAGTAAATGGTTTAGGTTAGTTTTTACTACAGTGACTCTATACGAGTATAATAAATTATTTATTGCAGATGCCTAGAAGATGAGTTATACCTGGTTGCAAATCAAATTACGACAGTACACTGAAGGAAAATGGATTGAAAACTGTAACAACTTTTTCGTTCCCAAAACATGAAGGCCTAAAGAGTAAATGGATTCGAGTATACCAAAACAAAAATGTACCCCTTCAAAAACTTCCAGAGTGTGTGTTTTACATTTCGAGGAAAAATGCATAATAACGGAGCAAGATTACAAGACTCCTGAAGGTAATGAGCAGAAATT